>OY755059.1:10000000-12400000 GCA_963576755.1 Noctua janthina
ATTCTAAATAAATAAATCCAAAAATTTAATCTGGTTTTTCATTTAGGTACACAAACATACTTCAAGCTATTCAAAATCTCTAGAACAAAAAAACCTTACCAAAAGATTAAGGTAATAAATTAACATTAAAAACTATCTAGAACACAAAAATTTCCAGCAAAAACACATGTGCTCGAAGAGGTATTAATACATTAGAAGAACCGAATTAATTTAAATTAAAGGTATTGACAATTTCAATTTACGTAATTATTACCCAGAAATAATTCAGACCATAAAGACATAATAGAACAATCAGTTTATTACCTAGCACAGTTTGAGTTATTATGGGTAAATGATAGAGACAACACAGAGCTGATTTGTATGGAAATAGAACAATTTGTCAGCTTGGTGTGATCGAGTACATACTTACCTTTAATTTTCAAATATCTAGGTTCCATTTACCTTCAAGCTTCGCTATATTCGATGCAGTATTATGCAGTTGCTTCGATGATGGACAATATACAACATTATTTTTAGTATATGCGAAACCTGAATATAGTTTGTTCAGAATAAGTAACTGAATCGATTCCAATAAATTTTAAACCATTTTATATTTTGTCCCAAAAATATTTAAAAAAAGTTACAAGTTGGACACCGAGCGACACTAAGTACCTATCGCAATCATTTAGGTACCTACTGCCAAATTATTATTATTAATTAAATCAAGACGACGCAGAAGGCGCGCGCGCGGTTGCGCCGTGTGGTGACCACGTTTTTGTGCGGACAACCAGGTAACAGAACAAGCTTATAACTTTGTGATATTTCATGATGCAGTTTTGTAATTTTGTACATAGATATTTTACATAAAAATACTAGACACGTGTTTCAGGTTTCGCATATATTAAAACGAATGTTGTGTACATTTATTTTCAGATAAGCATCAATAAAATTGTTAGTAACACAGAATTGCTAATGATAAATTTATGTTAGTAATGACAAGACATGACACTTTAAAAACTAAATACAGAAATAAAATAACATAATATCTAACCTGTTGTATACTCCGATACTCCTGCGCGTGTTTACTTGACTGTGTATAGTCGTACCCAGCGCTCGAGCATTGGAGAATCCCACCGGTCCGACAATACGCACAGGATGCTGTTGGTACGCACGACGGCGAATCAAGCTTTACAAAACCAGTTTATGCGGATCTCTCTTTGTATAGCAAAAACAAAACAAAGCGAGGCCAAGTTATACTGAAAATGTACAGCTTCGTGTGCCGCCATGTGTACTAGCACGCATGCGTGTTAGGACAGAGGTGCAACGCTTGCGCATGACTGCAGCGAAGCTGTCTACGTGGGCCTCGGCAAACCTGCCCGAGGCACTGCAATACTGCGGCAGCCCCATCAGCAACCTTAATGCATTGTTGTACTGTACTCTCAGGTCATTGTATGCCCTCTGCAAATAGTCAACCCACGGGCTGCTCATGTAAAAGGACTGATAGTATGCTCTAAACAATAATATGGAGAATCCTTAAAAATCGAAGTGAAAAAGGTGTATTAGAAACTAAGCCAGTTTAGAAACTAACAAGAATATCAATAGATCTTTGTCTCCTTATACTGCAAGTTATCAAAAACAGGAATTCAAGACTTGTCTTAAACAGGCTGTCACGTAATATTAAACTGCTATTTGCTCAATAAATCACCCTCAATCTACAAGCCTACAGCTACCGTGAAACTACTCATTCATAGATCATATCTAAGTATTTACAAATATCATATAGAAACAAAACTTGTTTATTACACCAAGCATTCATATCTTATCCAAGTTATTAATGAAGAGTACTTAATCTGAGTCAAATTATTACTTCAATTGATTGCAAATCAGTATTTCTATTGCGCCGATGCATTATCGATTTCTGGAGCTGGCGAAATGGATTTTGCTTCCAATGTTTTCACTACAGACTATTGTAGACTAAAACATATAGAATATAAGGACTACATTTGGTTAGCAGGTGTAATGGTGTATTTATTTAGAGATAACAAGCAGATTCACGGTGCAGTGAATAAATATCGACAGTACATCAATGTTGGGGAGAGTGCTCACTTGTTTCTGGGAAACGATTTCATTATTTCTATTTCTATGTTGTTAGATGTTGTAATCTGAATTTATAAATAATAATTATCTATAGATATAGGTAACTATTTCAATATGTTGGAACCTAATTAATTACACACGCAAGAGAACATCTATCGGATCAGTTTTTTAATGATTGTTATTTTCTGAGTATGAACAGCGCTAAAGCAAGCTCTAATCCTGCTTCCTACTATAGACCAACCGCTTTAATGAGTCCTCCGCCTTGCCTCATCAAAGGCACATTAAGTGTTCACAAAGTCCTAACAATATCCCACAGGTTATTTGCTTTAAAACAACCATAATCCACGTAGGTATTACGATACTAATTGAACCAATACGTGATCAATCTTCAGAATATTCTATTTAAATTGATACCTTCGCGAGGACTCATTAAAGCGGTCGGTCAATAATATTATAAATGCAAAAGTTTGTGAGGATGGATGTTTGTTACTCTTTCACGCAATAACTTTGCACACAGTTTATACACATAAGATACTTTTTATCCCGTTAGTAAGATCTCGTGGGACAATTATCGAACTACACGCGGGCGAAGCCGCGGGCATAAGCCAGCAAGGTATATGTAATCACAAGAAGCTTAAAACGCAGAAAATATAATTATTTTCTTAATTATTCAACTACTCACACATTACTCAAACTGACAGATACAAGTAGTCATTTTTGCAATCAGAAACGTAGACAAATCGCAGCGATTCGCCGCCAGTGTGCTATCTCAAAGCGCCTATAATTATACAAGCCATGACTTATGGCGGCTCACCGAGGACCTTTATATCATTTTCCTTTGCACATTTTTTAGTTCGCACACGAATAAATCTTGTGACAGGACTCAGGGGATACAGCGTCATGTACAAAAGTCCATAGCTTCTGTTATGAGGTATTCTGGATTGGTTTTTAAAGGAAGTATGTAAATCGGTAAGTGAAACATTAAAGAAAACTCAAATTATTAGGTACTTATCTAAAGTTGAATCTTGCATCATAATTCATTTTGTCATTTGCTGTGAGTGAAATTCATAAAAAAAAAAACAATAAACAACCACATTAAAACGCAATTATTTCACAAAAATCTTCGTTGATGATTTTCACTTCGCCGCACAAGCGACCTTCTGAGCTTTGCTCAAGACACGATATCGCACACACATTAACTCAGCCAACTGTACGAGACACAGCACATACATTTATAATTCTGAAGGCACAGGAACCAAGTTACGACTAGCGGAAAATTTACGGTGTCCATAAACGTCCGAATGCAAACTGTATGACGGGAACTCTGAACGCGAATAGTAAAATTTAAAATTAAAGGCGTTCACGTTGTCGTAAATTTTGGATGGCGCTATTTTATTTATTTGTTTTTATTTGTAGAATATCGATAAATATTTTAATGGGGATTAAGAATTGAGTAGTGTTTTATGCAGTCGTATTATGGAGCACGATGTATAATTTATTTATTTATTTATATATTTAATTCTCAAGTAACAGGACTCACAATGTTAGTAACAATATTTCCTTACAACTATGTTAGTAAACTTAACCCACCACCACTTAACCTAACACTGTCTTACATTATAGATTTATGCGAATTCCTGCTACAAGCTTAACACCGAAGTAGAAAGATTCACAATGATGCGAGTTTTTCATAATTAATCAGACAGTGGTTATAAATTTTAATCGATTGTAAGCTGCTTATAAATATTGAAATATTTAAAAACACCTTTTATGTGTGTTGAAATATATATATTTATAGTCCTCCTTACCGATTTCGGTAACGGCGACCCTCTAATGCTATTTCCTTGCGTGTGCCCTTATATGGCTGGCCAGACCGAATTTGCTCTTAAATACCCGGTCGCAACTAAAGCAGTAGAGTTGACCGGTGGAGTTATAGGTGTAGGTGTAGGAGGGCTTAGGTCGCTCTTTACGTATTTGGCGCTTTTCGTTCAATGTATCGAGTCGCTGGTTTTTGAAGGTTGAAATACTCAATTAATGACTCAATTTATTATGCTTTTACCTTGCAGAAGAGTATAAAACTAGATATTTATAAAGCAAAAACAAAAGCATTAGGTAACATCAATCTTTTATCTCTTAAAAGTATAATAAATATTTTTAAAGAGCTTTCCCTTGTGAACTTTTTGAACCATGACAAAAAAATGAATATTCTATTAACACTTCAGCAAAAAGTATATTTTTTAAACGTTTGATCCCGGTGATTTGAATTATTGAGTTACCTACATTGAGTACTCAAAAAAATGGCACGATATATTTGCGTCGTTCAATTTTAGTTGAAAGAGGATGCCCTCGAATTGGTCTCGTTAAAAATTCATGAAAATTCGTTGTGAAAAAAATGTAAACCGAAATTGGTACATTTCTTCCCACACTGATTTTAATGATCCTTTCGATGGTTATATTCTAAATTATCATTTCAACTAAACTTTTTCAGTATTGCTGAACTAACCGTTCTTTAATTTTTGTCTTGAAAGCTGATAAAGCAAGTTTATTTCTAGTTTAATGCATTTCGTTTAACTGCAAAGCACTGGATGTTAACTTTCTTGTCTTATGCGTCCAATATAATACACCTCCCATGGTGTTAACACCAAGGAAACATTTACGATGAAAATACTTAGTTTTTAACGTGGATGAAATGCTTGTCAACAGGCTTCGGTCAGTGGGTCATTCGGTCTTAGGGGCGGATATGTGACAGAAAAGAGATATGCATATAGCACAGAGTACTTATATAAGTAGGTATTCAATTTATGAAAACCCTAACCATTTTAATTCAGTACTGTGCAGTATGCAAGTATTATTGTCTAAAACACTGTTGATGGGTTTTAAGCTGAACATTCTGAAAAAACTGAGTAAATTAATTTTCAAATCACTATGATATTACACAATCACACGTTTAATAATATATTCACTAATACATATTTCACATAACATTCATGACTACCTATTAATTTCACACGTTTCGCACTATTATTGTAATACATCGATTCATAATTAATAAGCTGCCCTCACCTATTCCATGAACGTTGATTAATCTAGACATTAACACGATGAATTCGTTAATGGACGTACCAATAACTGCCTATCAATAAATTTACATATATTGTGTAATCTGACGTATTTGCATACAATTTAATGATGTACAGTCGCAACAAAAAGATATCTGTGTGTGCAGGCAACTAAATACAAAAAAAAAAAAAAAAATTTCTTCTAAAAATCTTCGTTTCGAGTAAAGTCTATAACTCAGAGATGTATTTTTACTTCTTAATTCATTCCAAGACTAGGTAACGACTGACAACTACGGTTCGTCAGATATTACCTTGAAAGCTGTGTCAAGAGAAACTCAGGAAATTTTAAGAATATATTATTAAATTAGATTCGAGGAAATAGACATAGGCAAGTGCATAATTAGACTATTTTGCAGGTTCACATTAGATTCATAAACCTTTGCATACAAAGATAAAAAAAAAAATTCAGTCGACTTGATAACCTCCTCTTTTTGGAAGTCGGTTAAAAAGAAGACGACGGTTCACCTGAACAGTAACAAATGAAAAAAATCAGTACCTATTAAGTGATAAACAAGTCTCATATAGTCGTAACACTTAACACCACACTTAGCAATTTAAATGTCTTTGAAAACTCCAACACACATAGTGTATAAAAGTAACATCAACACACATAAATGTTGTATTAGCTAACTGCATATCAGTTTACAGTATCGTGGCATTCTGTGGCGCTACATGGGTGTTCAGACATGTTTACCTGAGTGAGGTATGTGCACTGTAATTAACTTTTTATTTTCACACCGACAGACCACCGGCCCGGTTCGTTTGAATAGTCGGACTGGAATTGCGAATAGGCTATTTGTTGGTGCTATAAATATTGGGGGGGATGGAAGTGTTATTTTGATAGATTCCTTTGTTAAATGTACATAAATGTTAGTAACAAATTGATTGTGATACAGAAACACGAATTTGTGTTTGTTGATATGTTAATGAAACATTTATATATCTAACATCTCAAAGTAAATTGTCATTTCCATATAATATTCAAGCCAAATAATCTTCTTTTACAAGAATATTGTGTAATATATTTTGTGTTCATTCGCTGCCATAAGTGGATATTTTCGGTTGAATATATAATCCTTATAAGTATTTAACTTTGAACTAAATTAACTTTAAAGCCTGTAAAATTAAAAACATTAAAGGCCTATCCATGTTAATCCAACATGAGTCTGAGCAGCAAATATGTGCACATCTTTAAGTTTACGCTAAGAACACATTCAACTGATCGGAGATTGCCACTTAACATCGCCCTTAACTTAGTTTACGATGCCAATGACTGTAATACTGGAGAAACTGTGTAATGAAGGTTTTCCAACTACGTGCAAAATCTATTGTGCTTCGACACAGTGTCGACACTCAATTTACAAAACATAACATAAAGTCACGCCTGTAATCCTCGAAGGGGACGAGAGAGGTGTACCTAATAGTACACTCACATTTTGCCAGTTTTATTTAAGTCTCATGTAAAAGGGGCGAGCCTATCGCCATCAACCGGGCGCAAATCTAGACTCTGTGGCTGCTACTGAAAAATTCCAGATAGAAAAACCCAATAACCCTTTGCTCGACCTGGGAATCGAACCCAGGACCTCATGCTCAGCAGTTGCGCTTGCAACCACTACACCAACGAGGCAGTCCAATTTACAAAACTAAGCGCAGTGCCCGAATGGTCGTTGTTTTAAATACTTACAGGCTCGGACACTGAGCTGGTTGCACACTGAGTATGAACAAGTAAAATTTAATTAAAAGTATCAAAAAACCCGACTACAAATTGTATTATGTACCTACCAGCTACCTATATATACATTTATTTGTAAACTCTTATTAATTTCCTTCATTCGATACCCTACTCGATAGGTAAAAAAAATATTAACGACTCACAATTTAGCGCCAAAAATCCGCCATTTTGTTTTTTTTTTTTAAAACACCTATCTAAAGACACTTGGGTTTTTGAGATCGAATGATACCTTAATCGTCAAAATCCATCCAGCCATTTGGAACATACGAGGTAATAAAGAAATTTACAAAAAACAAACAAAGAAACACACAAGATACGCGCCAAAAACATAAACCTTCCTTGGCAGTCGGGTAAAAAACTGGGACAGAAATACATTTCTCCTAGCTCGATCTTAATGAGTGATTAAGTATTTTCTGGAATAAAAAAGCATCTTTAAACACATATGTTTAATCGAAAAAATTTCTAGTTAGAACCTCGTATACATAGAAACCCGTCGAGCGCTCTCCAGTTTGTAAGTTCCTAGATGCATAATTTCTAGAAACAATGCATTAAGTAAGTGCCATACCCGCATTGGTTGAATTTTCCAGGAATTGCACGTATTTACGAGTACTTACCAACATTGTAAGGCTGCTTTGGAAAAGCTATGTCGTACTGATGCACTGCAATGCATAGTACGAAGACGACACATCGTATGCATGTATTGCATGTGCTGTTAGGTTTTACGAAGAAAGATTCAGTAATGCATCTCTTATATTATTCTTTTTAAATTCAACCACCGCCTGTGGACAAATGTAGGATTTTATAACGCTTCTACTTAACTTAGGCCAAAATATGGGTAAGGCTTGATCCTAATTCGAGTCGTGTTTACGGTTGTAAGTATCTGACACGACTCTAACACGACTGCGCGGTGTAAAACTTAAATATGTCGATTTAAAAAAAAATAAAAATACTTGTTTCACTTATAATATTGTCATAATTTTAAGAATTTATTCATATCTATGAATGTTGTTGTTATGTTTGTGGCAGTGGGCAGGGCACATTGCTCGCAGAACGGATGGCCGATAGGGCCGGAAAGTTCTGGAGTGGCAACCGCGAACTGAAAGATGTTGCGTTGGAACGCCTCCCACTAGGTGGACCGATGACCTGGTAAAGGTTGCAGGGATCCGCTGGATGCGAGACGCACGGGACCGTCCAATGTGGCGACACTTAGGGGAGGCCTATGTCTAGCAGTGGAGGTCTTTCGGCTGAAATGATGATGGATGTTACTGATTGTGCTTCTTGCAAACTCTTTAACTAAAATGCTACAGGATAATAGTATTTTCGATTCCAAAATCGACGTATTTACGTCACGTTTATACCGCGCGCTCATGTTATCCAACGAAGCATTTCAAATCGCCATATAATATTTATGATAAAACAAAAATATATGAAATAATTAAAAAAAGTTTTTATTGTTTCTCATTCTGTTCTACAGCACAAAATTGAGGCAGCCCCTGTAAGTTATAAGGATACTTGTGATGGGGCTACCTCGCAACTTCCCATGGATTACAATCTACAATGTTGAGACATAATTAAAAAGTAAACAAAAAATTTAGGTACTAGGATTTTACAAAATTATAGTAGGATGTTCAGGTATGTGTATTGTTTGTGTGTGTGTGGGGGTGTGTGAGTGTGAGTAGGTGTGTGTGTGTGTGTTAGTAAATGATTGACTCATGTATGTAATGATTGGGTACAGGTTTTTCTAGCAAATTCTGGTTAATAAATTTCTTCGTAAGTTTGCGATTTTAACCACCAATCTAAAAAAAAATCTAGTATTGATTCCACCCTCCAAAAAAACAAAATCGCTAGAACAGCAAATAGTTTCAAAAAAATTGTAGCTAGCTAGACTATTCAAGGTTAAATTAACTTCACGCGTTCAGTTTTATTTTACATTCAAAATTCATCCTCTGGTTTGAGAATTCTCCAGTGTACACATAACCTAACTTCCAACTTTGTACTATCGACATAGTTGGTACATTAACAGTGTTTTACGACATTCACTTCGACTAATAAGTACCTAGTTACAGATTAGAATTAGCTTTCGTGCTTTAAATTAATTCGAAAGTCCTGAGTTTGTCAGTTGTAACTGTTGATTGTGTAAAGGAGGTTTTAAGTGGCATTTAACATGATTCTGTTAAAACTAAATCTGAGGAAAAAAAGCGGGAATTCATCTTTGTAACTTTGAAATTGGTATAGGTTACCTACACACAGTTTTTCTTGTTAGTTTGAACTGTCCCACTCTCTCACAAAGGCAACTTCAACTTCTCCAACTTCTATCGATGTTGTGCTTCTTCTCGGAAAATTCATGAGGAAGCCATCGAAAGCGTCCTGCCATCATCTTCTCGTTCTACCTCAGCCCCGTCTAACTCTCTCCGTGTCTAGCTGTCTCCGGGCCCTAAAAACTGTAAGACAGAACTGCTTTTTCTTGAACACTTTTTTATCAGGTTCTAATTCACAAGATAACATAAGTACTGTTGATTCTTCAGCAGACTGCAAGCAGCGTTGTTCGATTTCCAAGTCTTGTAAAAATGTATTTGGGATTTCCTTTTAACAGCGACGAACTCGCCTTTATCACTCTGAAATCTCAAAACTTCGTTAGTCATAGTAATCACAAGGGAAATCGGATTTCGAAATATGGTGCCTTGTACTACTTTTATGTGACTGCTCTGTAAATACACTGTTCTACAGAACGAAAAAAACAGATTGTTTCATCATCTCTCGTATCTGAATGAATTACTATAAAAACTAACGCCTTGATAAAAATATTAGCCAGTCAGCTAAGTGATAGCAAGGGCTTACTGCTTCAGATGTGATGAAAACAGGAGAAAATTTTATTCATGCCTCGGTGAAAGTATTAAAACGCTAGTAAGGAGTCTAAGGAGTTAGGGAAACCTTCGGCCTGACGACCTAACTAGAAATAGTGACGATGGAGTGGTGGTAGTCGTAACGATGATTAAAAAATTAAAAAGTCAAACGTGTTTATTTTTTTAAACTGCCCTACACTCGGAATTTCTCCTGTATTATGGGTACGTTTACAATCATTTAAACTCACATACACAAACAGCCAGACCCGGAACAACTACCCGTAGGCCATACAAATATAAGTATATATACCGAGCGATTTGATTCGATTGGGATTCGAACCCGCGACGGGCAGCGTAGCAGCCAATCGCTCGGCCACTGCGCGAACCGTAGCATCAAATAGATCGATATAAGCTCCGGACTGACGTACGAACTGATGTCCATCCTGTTGAAACTCGTTTTAGAAACGTAAACGTTTTAAATACGTAAGTAACTTGAAAAATCCGCCTATGTATCACTATTGTACATGAAGTTTAAATAAATAAATAAAAAGGATTACGAAATTGTGTGTCTAGAAATATATCGCAACATGTCGAGCACACCACGGGAAGTCATCATAAGTGGTAAATAACTCAATGCAGCATAAAATTACTCCCCACAGTAATGACTACTTATTTCCTTATAATTCAAAAAAGGATACCTACCTACTGGAAATGTACACGACTCTCTACTTGTAAAAGCGTGTTCAAGTCTAGGTAACTTAGGATTGCATTTGTTGGTAAAAAGAAACATGAAGAAACTTGTCCGTCTTGGACTCTTGATACACACGGATGGCTAGCTTGGTAAGTAACAAACTCATGGTCTGTACTTAACTCCAGCATTAATACCAAGAACGGCAGGTTAAGGTATCGCAGTTTTCGCTAGAAAGTTCCTTTATTATTTTTTGATAAGTGAAGTAGTCGCAAATTGCCGATGTAACTCATAAAGCTGCCAGACTAAAATAGGGACAGGCCATGTTTGCTGTGGGCCCGAATATAGCAAGACTCCAGTCTTGCTGTTGTTTCAGGGCTCCAGCCCTGAAACAGCTAGACGGGGTGGCGGTAGACCGAAGAGAAGATGGCGGGACGTCTTGGATGGCTTCCTCGCGAATTGGCGAGAAGAAGCACACCATCGTGAGAAGTGGAAGGAATGGGGGAGGCCTTTGCTTTGGAGGAGTGGGACAATACGAGGCAACAAAAAAAAAAGTAAAGTACTACCTGCCTCTACAAAGCTCACAGAACACTATAAGATTGACGAAAGCGATGACGATACTATGTTTATCTTCGCTGATGGTATGCAGTTATGGTACTTAAGTTCTAGCTATTATAGCACACATTTGATATTTTCAGCCAAAAGTTGATTTAAGAGTTTCATCCGAGCAAAGCAGAGTCTACCACCAGCAGAAAAGGCCTAAGTATCTCCAAAAAGGTTGCAAATCTTATTAATAAGTCTTTATGTGTCTATGCGTGAACTAAGTTCAGAATTGATAAGCCCTGTTTAATCACGTACCTAATTGAACATCAAAGAATATCGTGGTAATAAAAAAGCTAAGAGACTGAAAAACTGGTAATGAACATAAATTAAATCTCACAATCTTATGTTATAAGTCGTATTTCCAGTCAATGTGCTAAAACAAGTTTGGAACCACTATATTCCTTCATACGTTTTAACCTGAACAGAACGCCAAACAGCATCATTACATACACAAATCAAATTCACCGACATTCAGACTAGGAACAAATGTTTGTCTGGATGCGGAGCTATGGGGACTAAACGTGATAGCGCCGCGTAGCACCGAAGTTGAACTTACAACGCAGGGAAATTCAGATAGAGGAAATTTAAGAAAATCTGGGTATTTCAAATGTAGGTACAGTCACGAGCACCAATATGTATACACTTTTCTGGAATTTTCGCTAGCAATAACGATTGTAACTTTGAGATCAATTTCATAAAAATATGAGTTCCACAATACTATGTTCGTAACAAGATGAAATTTTAATCAGAACAGTAGGAGAAAAACACTGTTAAAAATTGAAGTGTTTATACATATATTGGTGCTGGTGACTGTACTGGAGTAATGGAATTTGATGCTATAACAGGGACGGGTCGTTGTACCAATGCCAATGGGAGGCCTTTAGTAAAACGATGACATGGTTTGGCGGTCTTCAGTTAATGATGATATTTAGACGACAGCACATCAAGCTACTACAATCTGTCAAATTTCTTTAATAGATTTTCAACTTTATCGCTTAAGTATTAGGTGATTATGAAAATTTTACAGTTTTGCGTAGCTTGATGTGCTGGCGTATATAATTCTACTCTTTCCAATTCCTTCAATGCCTATTCAATTTGACTGGACGTCAAATCTCGTGTAAACTCAACGATTTCGAGTAGATACTTTTGTCGATCAATCTCAGCTTATTTCACAAGAACTGGCAGCTGGTTTTTGTGATTATGATCGTAGATTTGATTAGGCTTATACTCAGTGGTATTATAGCTATCTGCACTATTACTGTACATAAATGCGAGTAGTCTCTATCTGTTTGTAGCCTTTTTAAGGCTTTACGATTTTGGATGGGCGCACTGGTAGACCATGACCTGGATTAGGATAATGGCTTAGTAGCAATGAGATAATTTTTGGTATCCACGCGAAAGAAACCGTGGTTAAAACCTATTTGTTTATAAATAGTCTCTGGCCCAGAGGTTAGGCCTCACCTCTCATGCACGAGGGTTCAAATGCGGGCTATGTACTTTCTAAGTTTATCTTCGACACCTAAGACACCAATGAAGGAAAACCGCCTTAACTTAATTAATATAGGTCTGAAGTTTCCAATCCGTTTTGAGAAGAGTCATCTCCGTTTGTATGAGAAGAAAACTCCTGATGTCCTTTGCCCTGCAGAGGAACAGTAACAGGCTGGTATTATTAAAGTAAGAAAGCTCGAGAAACAAATGAGCAGTATGTCCGTACCTAAGTCATCGACAAGGTCTCGGTAATTGCAGATCTCAGAGCGCACTCACAGGTGGTCTAAACGGAATGTTAATGCGTTCAAAGTGCCATAATTTCTGCGTAAACTTACGCTTTCAATAACAAAAGTTTAAATATTGAAGTTTACAGTTTTTCTTAAGCTGAAATGAGTCTGTGGTCGTAATTGGTAAGCTTGATTTATTTGCTAGTAAGTAATAGTTAAGTTTATGAGTCAAGTTGGAGGTATTTTTCTTAAGGTTATTAAACTAGGGTTAATGTATCTTTAGGAATGCCTTTGGTTGTTACGAATTTATTTTAATGGATTATTTAATTGTGAATTTACTAGTAATTGGCGAGACAGAGAACTGAACTGGACGAGAACTCGCGGGCACGCGAAAGGTGGAAGAGGCTTTTGCCCAGTGGGATTTAGCAGGTTTTTTTGGCTGAAAAAACTTGTATTTCGCATTTGTTAGTTGACTGCTATTGAAGTGACATTCAAAGTGATCCTGCGTGAAGACTTGTTCATTGAAGTATTTCTTACATAATTATGTATCAAGATGAAAATAATTTGTCTTTTTATTCCTCGATATATTTTTGTCATCTTGTTAGATTTGAAAGACTTTTTTGATGAGTTTTCCAATAAATTGGTTTTAGTATTTTCATAACATCATCATCATCATCATCATTTTAGTCGAAAGACGTCCACTGCCGGACATAGGCCTCCTCCAAGTGTCGCCATATTGACCGGTCCCGTGCGACTCGCACCCAGTGGATTCCTGCAACCTTCACCAGGTCATCGTTCCACCTAGTGCGAGGCCTTCCAATGCAACGTCTTCCGGTTCGCGGTCGCCACTCCAGAACTTTTCGGCCCCATCAGCTGTCCGTTCTGCGAGCAATGTGCCCGGTCCACTGCCATTTAAGTTTGGCTATATTTTCATAACCTTATGAGTTAATAAGATTAAATATATCGCAAAGACTACATCAGAAAATAATTTTATGAATAAATATGTTAGCAAAATCTTGAGTAGCTGGCTACCATACTAGTAGATAAAACAATTAATTACGTATGGTAATCTTATCTGAAGCTTTAGTAGTTTGTTGAGAGTTTACCAATATTATACACCGTGACTTTTTAGTCGTCTTACAACGTCAGCCCACTTCATGTATCCAATGAATACTAAACATTCATATATAAAAAAATAGGTATTTATGAGATTTTAATAATCTAAAAATAAAAATATTATTCAGTATTATGACGCATGACGTAATTAAAACACCCTGTTGCGAGTGACGATCTACTGGACTCGAGTACTGGGTAGGTATATGTTCTCCCGTTTGACACGTAAACATCATTAACAAGATGTTTTATTTGATAATTTTTTATTATTATTTTTCTTTGTACCTATTATGGAAGATAAAAAAAATCGCGCCTAGAGCTATTTTATGTCAGGTACATTAAGTGGACGACGTTTGTGTGACAACTAAAAAGTCACGGTGTATAGGTACTTAAAACACTGAACATCAGGTATTTTCTTTGTTATTTTACGTATGATTGAAAGCTAAAAAAGCCAATGGTTTACGTGATTGCGAAGAACGACTTTGAACGAATTTGAATGGACATACCTTTAGACACAGAGTTTCTCTGAAATCAAATTCAATTGACAAGGGTAGGTTTGTATAAGTGGTCACGAATTTTAATGGACATACGGACACAGAGGCATATAGACATTTCTGATTAGAACATCTGTTTATTAGCCGCTGCCGGCTCTTTCGTACCCAGATTTTGTTAAGTATACAATAAAAGAGGGCAAAATCACAATAAAGGGGACCCTTTAGCGTACGCACCACAATGTTTGCCAAAGGAATCAAGCCAAGACGTATGATTACATGCATTTATTGCCGACATCCTTGCAGGTGGTCCGACAACGTGTAATTTACTTAGCCGGCCTGCTATCTCGCTAATCGATGTTTACTTCGATAATTCACGGAGCAACCGATAATTTTGGCCACCCGTCTGTCTACTTTCAAAAGGAAAATGGGTTTAAAATTAGTAAGGATTGCTTGTTTTATGGCATTAAAATTAGCTTTAGTTTTCCGGTTGGTGAGTTCGTACCAATTTGTATACAGCTGAAACCATAAATATTTGGGATCTGGATTTTGAGCATGACCTCGGAAATCAAGGGTCAATCCTGAAATTCTATACCAATTTAGTATGTAGGTATTCTCTCGTCGTATTTAGAATTTACATTGCAAAAAATCTGAGTAAAGTTTCCAAACAAAATCGAAGCCTATAAAGACTCGCTCGCTCGGGTAATAAGTTTACCAACGTTCTGTTTGTCAATGAAAGAAAAACGTAAAGCATCACGAGTTTGTTCACACATACTTACGTAACGGAGAATCGTGCCAAACCACAACCGGCGACGACGTCACTTAAGTCCTTACTCGGCCAAGCCTCTGAAACGCGAGCGAACCCTCGGAGGAGTTTTAACCCGACGCGTTTTTCCGAACTCACGACCGAAGTCGCGTTCGCGAACCGTTCCACAAAAAGCCCTCTACCCATTTAATTTTATGGCAAGGGCGGCGAAAACTCGTCTCTCGTATCCTCCGCTGGTCTTTTATTGTTTGTATTTTTTCGCAACTCGACGGCATTCACCGGGCACGCAGAAAAAGAAGAATATTCATTGTTCACGTAACGCTTCGTACATGCCAGCGTATGTTTAACTGGGAAGTTTTAACTTTTTAGGTTTTAACGTTGCGTTTCGTAATGTGGTTTAGTGATCGTTTTAGTTTTGCTCAGTTTGTGTAAAAGTTAGTAAGTAAATTAACAACAGAAGCTGCCAACTATACAGGCACATACGTTCTCTAACTTGGTATTGTGATGAAAACAATGTTAACTGTAATGTTATTCTCGGTATGTTACTGTAAATTCCAGCAATGGATTAATGAATACATTTTATGATAATTGTTTCTACCACAGATAAATTCAATATAATAATTACTTAGCAATTCTATCCATTAAACCAAATCAGGTTCTTAGTTTAGGAATTTTCGTTACATTGTTTAATCATGAGCCATGATTTCGCAGTAATTTTAAGTATTTTTAAATTAAAATATTGGCCACGTATTCGTGCTGAGTTTTTGCTGAAAGAATGAAACTGTTTAAATAAAAGTAATTAAACGTTAAAGCAAAAAAATATACTTACAGATACGTAAAAACGTAGCAAACCAAAAACGGGGTAAAAAGGAGCGCTCGTTGAATGGCTGAAAAAATAGAACGTCAGCAAGCCAATAAAATAAAGAGGTTCAACAAAAAAGAGTAGAGATTCCCTAAAAAAGGGGTTTTTTACAAATGTCTGTTACGTGAGACTTTCTAGTAGGTCACTGAAGACCACTGGCTTGAAGTTATGAAAAATTGCTCAAGTTAAAACTTTTAGATAAGTCCTTATTACTTTTTTGTTAACTTTGAAGAAGTCTTTATTCGTGCAGAAATAATGTTTTAAGATTCTCAGTTGGAACTTTTTAAATTTTGACCTAGATTGTATAATAGTCGGCTTAACGGTCTGTTGTTTTAGCTTAATGATAAGGTGGGCGAAATAAAAAAAGTCGTAACTGATTATTTCTTATGATTTTATTTTCTGAGAAGTTTTGCGCGGCAGTGCAATCCTCAATAATTAGAAGTCTATGCAATGTATAGGCAAGTAAACAGGAGTTCTACTGGCTGTTTTGCTTTTGCTTAACACCAAAAACGATCTCATACACATAAAATAAAAAAGGTTGATTGAAACCATCGCCACCGCATAATACCAACAAAAAAAATTAAACACCCACTTCACCCATCCAAAAGTCAATCCAGTGACAGTCCAAAATCTCTTGTCACTTACATCTCGACCAGGGAATCGATTAACACTCGACATTGTTGAGAGTCCATTGCCAAGGGACCCAATCGTGTAGTGACAGCGCCACGGATATTAACCACTCGTTGGCTAATTGTCCCCAGTTCAATTATCGAACAACTGTCAACGGAGTATTCAACGGACAAGCCCAGAAACAAGTTTAGCGAACGATTCGATTTACAATTTGTTAACTTGGTGATCGGCGTGATCGTTGTCACCGGCCCGGGGTAATTAAAAATGGCTGGGTGATGAGCGGTGAATTGAATTATTCATGTATGCACCTCAGTTTCAGTATTGAGGAATCACTAATTGGGTTTTACTGACTAGCTTACCCAGTATGGCAAAAAGAAGGGCCGACAGGCAAAACTATTGTTTTGGTTTGTATTGTGGTACTCTACTAATTATTGAAATTAATTCGAATAATTTTAAATACCTGCAAAATAATTTTAACATTAACTTAATTAACTTATACATCTACTGAGCTAAAATATAAATATAGTCAGTGTCTAATAAAGTTTTTTTCCAAAACAAACAACAACACACACACACACACATTCAACACACATTTTCAACTTTGGTTTAGTAACATTGTTTGACGTTTAAACGACTCTCTCTCTTGGAAGGCCTCCCACTAGGTGGACCGATGACCTGATGAAGGTTGCAGGGATCCGCTGGATGCGGGTCGCACGGGACCGGTCACATCTTTAGGCTGAATGATGTTGATGATGATGATGATGAAACGACCCTCAACTTTAACTATTATTTTTAGAATAGACCTTTTAGCTGCCATCAAAATATATCAAGAATTACATTACAATACTCGTAGATCGATTCAAGGACAAAACATAGACTCAACATTTATGAGTATTGTCTAATGCCATTCAATTTCTAATTACATGGTAGATACTAATTGCAGAATACCTTATGATTCAATGGATGCGAGCGGGTAACTCAAAAGGAGCATCTCAAAATGAATCGTCGTTGAATAATTGATGTCTATGTACTTTACGACACGATTGTCTACTAAATGCAATGACTAAACACGCAGACTTGGAAATAGGCATAATATTTGACGCATTTTTGTTTGATTAATTTACAATAGAATTTGCGTGCTAAATCTTCTTCGCTAATTCGATAGCCCGGTACTTGAATGAAGATTGCATAACTAGGAGTTGGCAAATCTCTGTATTGAGGGTACAATGATAAGGAAGAAGACTTTACGCAGTGCAGCCCTACCACCAGCTTGATGACAGACTTATATTGATATCTACTGCAGTACGGTACGAGGCAGGATCTGTAACAAAAAGTTTTAACAGATCTGATTGATGAATGTCAATCAACAGGAACACCTGATGCAATTGGGACAGTACAATTTGTATCAGGTATTTCATTCATTTCACTAATATCATAATCAGAGCAATAATGCCTTTTCTAAGTCAACTATTCAATGACTTTGTTACTGCTCGTTTCTCGGTCCCACAAACATCTTAGGAACACGGTCAAATAGATAATGTGCAAATGGCTTTTGACCCTTTCGTATCGTGTCAATAGTATCGGTAACTATAAGACTGGAATTTTGCCAAAGTAGGTGTTAGAATTGAGGCCACTATTAAAACCTGCTGTAAAAGATAGCCCCGCTGTAACGGCTCTGACTAACGTGTCTCGGTCTTAGATTACAACCCATTTCGGCACTTCATCGCGTGTGTTCGTGAGGAAACCAGCATGTTCTAAAACCAAATATTGAAAAACATGTGACATCCACCATCTGTCCTATTCAATGCGTCTATCAGCACAATGTCTTGAAGGCATTACAATGAGCGCTACCGTAAATAGTCAATTTTCACACCAAAAAAAAAGTAATTGCATTTTTTTTTTTTTTGTTTATTATGATGTACAGAATGCTTGGTTAACAGCTCCGGTGCTTGGTGTATGACGTGTATGACCCTGTATGACGACAAAATGCAGAAAAGGTGCATGTAGGTATTATATTCCATCACTAGACGGCTAACTAATCTTTGACTCCAGCTGCTGCTTTGTGTTTTGTCTCCGAGTTCTAATTGAATCAAGATCTGTCTCTTCTTAAAGAAAAACCTACTGTTATTTGCGTCGTAAAGTTTACTCTTGGCTTCTCATTAATTAAATTGCGTTAATTCAAATGTCTATGAATAAGGGTGTCTGTCAATAGAATCATTGTCTGATTGTTAATAATATTATTATGTGATTTGCTAATTGTTTAACTAAGTTTTGTTTATCTAATTTATGTTGTAACGTTTGGATCCTAATAAACGGTGAAAATTATTGTTTTTTTTTTTCAATAGATATTCAAAGCAAATTTTTAAAGCCCGTTGTTTCACCTTTGTTTTCTTTAAAAGTATAAGTGATTTCGGATATTGCCATAATCATCAATTTGGTTGTTATTAAACACAATGATTCGTTTTCCTGCTTTCGTCTCGTCCTTACTTGCTTTGTGGACTCTGACAATACTTCAAAATATTCGACATTATCATCTTCCTGTCCTTATCCCATATTGCCTACTTGGATCTGGCGCAACACGTTTTTGTCATCTATTCTTGACTGTCAATCTCCTTATTCCTTTTTCATTCATATTTTTTTTCACATTCCATCGTTTTCTTGATCTCCTTCTCGCTCTCTATCCATCAACATTTATAGTCATCACTCTTTTAGCCACATGCGATTCATCCCTCCTCATCACATGTCAATACCAAGACAGACGATTATTTTCAACTTTATTGTCACAGGCGCAACTTTCAAGCTTCATTATCCCCGGTGTCCGCAGCAAGTACGCAATCTGTCCCACGTTGTTTGACTGCATCTTAAAAAAAGAACACTTACATATTTAAAAGTATAACAACATATGATGAATGAATGACAAGTTCTAATTCTAAATCTTGATTACAATAATCTCTATTTTATCATGTGAAAGAATTTGAAATTGCTACAGAATGTTTAATACTGGTAGTATTCCATTAAATCTACCCACTGCCAATAACAATGCCTTTGGAAATGGACTGAAAAATTGGAATTGAAATTTCATTTAGCATGAAGGATTAACCGTTCCAATGTGATTGCCATGCATCTATGCTAATTCCTTTTTTATTATGGAATCCATCTTTGATGGTAGGTAATAGTCATTAGTGGCTCAACCTGGTCGGATAAGATTTTTCATCCAATTAGTATTATTTATTACTAAATCGATATTATTTTTACATGAGCGCACGACTTTTTCTCATGTGGGAATTTTTTTATGACTATGTTAAATCAGCTGAAATAAAAATAACTTATAATTTAACAAAATCTTTCGTGAAACCTATCGGATGAATTAACTAATAAATGAAAAACCGTATTTCAAAATGAATATACTGTTAGACTAAGTGATATGAATGCGTGTGAATGACCTTATTAGTGGGATTCTTGTACTGTGCAATTGTTATTGATTTCTATTGTGACAAGTGAAGTACCGTGAACTGTAATTCCTTTGTTTTCAACGAAGAAGTCATTATGTTGTTATGCATAAGTTGTTATGAGTACCTAGTTACCTACGTATGGTGGGAGGAATGGAATCTAGTAAAATGGGTAGGGACGGCTTCTAGTGTTATTGTTTGACTTTATATTAAACTAGCTTTTGCTCGCGACTTCGCCCGCGTTGTTGTCGAAAAATATCCGATTACTTACCTTCATCCTCCATTTTAACCCTTCGGGGGTAGAATTCTCAAAAACGCTGAGACACGTATAGATTAATTTTTAATTGTCAGCATAAACACAAAATTTGAAGATCCTAACTTCAAAACCGACGGACTTTCATATAAACTTCCATCCCCTATTTTACCCCTTTAGGGTGGAATTCCCAAAAATCCTTTCTTCAAAAAGAACACACCCTCCAAGTTTCATGTCTCTAGGACCAGCGGTTTGGGCTGTGCGTTGAAATATCACCCAGTCAGTCAGTCAGTCAGTTTACCATTTTATATATTTAAGATAATTTCATCATGGGAAAAACTGGAAGATACCTACTCTCAATAATTGAACACGAAAGTGTCTTGTTTTGCATGTGTAAAGATTAATTAATTTGAATGGTGTTGTGATAAGTAGGATTTATAAAAAAAGTAAGTAAGTGATAATTTAAGCACCCGATGAAAAAGATAACATAACTGGGTTTACTGTCACTTTTGAATAATTTTAAACATTAACTTTTAAACTACTTGACGCTTATCTGCAATTACAGTAAAACAGAAACACCTGCAATATAGTATATATACCTACTTACAAAAACAAGAATATCTTAATTTATAAAAACGTATATGGAATGTGTCCATTCAACCACAAAAAAAAAACTGTTTACGATACGATTCCTGTCACAATACAAAAGGTATTTTTGTTAAGCTCACGATCTTTAAGAAACAAGCCCGTTCTCAGATGTAATTTGAAAGCGAATGACATAAATTCTTAACGGACAAACGGACAGGACGACTTGTACAAATATCCGATTACATACAAACAAAAAATAAAACATGGTGTGGGCGAAATTTCTTCTGGCAACCTCATTCTTGAATTGGTCAAGCCTCCTTGATGAATATAATTTTTATGCAAATGCGTCAGCGCACGCTCAGATTCCACTTTCAAAATATCTCATCTCTGAGCTTAAGGTTTAGAATTCTCTGTTACGTCTTTTTGATAAATGCTGTAGTTAAAATATTTAAGAAGCGTTTTATCCACGCCTAATTATTTTAGTGAAAATTGTTACGATTTATTTCCATTCCAAAAGAGATTGTGTGCCTATCAAAATATCTAATCGAGTACAAAAATAACGAGGCTGTCAGACGGTTTTATTTTGTTTTGGAAAACAATTTGTGAATCGTTTTCTTTTGTTTTATTCTTTTTATTGATCCGCTTTCTTTCATCTATCGAACTATATTTATATTTACCAATAATATCACGTTACAGAGTCAAAATGGCTCAAACCTTAATTTATATGGATACTATCGAAAAAAAAATAAGAAAAGTCAAAAGGGTACAAATTGAGAACTCTTCGTTACTTGAAAAGTATAAGATTAAGATGACAATCCTTGTCACACTATATATTAGGGACAACTTTAAACTTCTTTAACTTTCTTTGTCACTCTTGCATATTAAATCAATACCGAAAGCAATTAAATATTAAATATAAAGCGACCTAATTAAAAGGTTTGTCAAAAACACCTGCGTAGGCTAAACGAATGTAGGCTAACAAGTCGATAATTCAAACTAATTCAATATTAACATAACTAGAACGTGTACATTAGCAAATACATATTTTATGGATAACGATAATGAACAGCTGGCTTAGCTAAAGTCTGAATAAGACAACAGGACGTAGGAATATTTTACTATGTAGAATCTGATAGACATATTTTTTGCAGAGCTTTGTTGGAGTTGGGAGGTCTGACTAGACCGCATGTGAAGCGCTCGGTACAGGTTGCCTCCAACAGCCATCTTGATCGTCTTACCGGTACTCAGCCTTGCGCGCATTTGCCTTTTATCCCGGCCTAGGCGAACGCATATTATGTCCGAGTTGAGGGCACGCTATCGGCAGATTGTGGAAAGCCGTTTGGTGATGTTGAGCTCCTCCAGTATGTGGCTGTTGCATGATAAAACTGTTTAAACTTTAGAGCTGTAATTGGACTGATTGAGTTTCTTGGAATGATATTTGTGAAAGTAATGTTTATGGATCCTCTGCTCCTGCAGATTTAAAACAAAGTAATAATATCAAAGAAGGATGCTAAAGAACCTTGATAGAGCTCAGAAAAACATGCAGACCAAAAACGGAGAATGTATATTACCAAGGAAAGCGAGCGCTAAGTCCAAAAATGGGTGAAGTTGGACTGAGGATGGTGATGATGATAACGTAGAATTGGTTATAAAATACGTAATAAGGTAAGAACAAGTTTCCCTGAATAAAGAAAGCAATACAAAAAAAGTACAAACTCCACCTAATAACGATAAAATAACCAAGTAAGCTTCCATATTACCTCACACATGTGGCAGCAATACATGTGGTTCATTGTTATGTAAAAGAGCGCCTCTCGCCATCAAACGTAAAAGTTTGGCGAGTTTAGACTTAAGCAAAACCTCTGTACTATAGTCTCATTAAATAAATAAATAAAAAAAAAAAAAAATATTTTCTTTTCTCGTTCAATATTGAAAATACACACTTTACGTACATAAATTCATTCAACAAATAAGGTAACAAATCAATATACGTACAAGGCAAGAAAATACAAAAACAAATATGGTAAAATTTCACTCCTCGATTCAAGTCATTATTTTACCATAAAGTGATATTTTGAAGCAACAGCTTCCACTTTCGAAAGTGTCTCGTGACAACGGGGCAGAAGAATGGTCACGCGAACGATGTATACGGCGTTTTCAATATGTGGCACAGGGATTATTGTATTTGAACGGTAAATATTCCTTTTGTATGATATTCTAAACTTTTCGATCGAGTTTTTATGTAATAGTAGCAAGAGTACTTCATACTGTAGTCTATTATGTCTACATTTATCCGGATGATATCCGTATAATTGGTCAGTGGCGTAATAATAATGATAATCTTCGTATTTTATATTCCATGTAATTTTATAATGACCTGATTCAGTTTTCCGAGAACAATCACTATTTTTAATAAAATTTTAATCACAGTAAAGAGAAAATTTTGAGCTACAAGGAAGACTGGAGACGGTTTAAATTAAACATTTTATCGCAAACGATAGCGTCCGCCGAAAAAGCTTTTGTTTATAAATCGTTGACTGTTTCATTAAAAGGGCCGTTTTTTTTTATTAACGAAAAAGTCTTACGCACACAGTTGCAAAGTTTTGCAGAATACTTTAATTTAAAAGTTTAATTAAACCGCGAAACGAAACGTAATAACAATTTTAGCCGAACAATCATCCGCTTTTAATGCATCCACAAGTCTTTTAATACGTCTGTGTATCATGGAATTTAAAATATCGTTCCGTGTCACGCACTACACGAGCGATGAACACGAGTACGGAATAATAAATAATTATTCTGGCACTCATTATGGAGTAATTTCCATTAAATGCGCTGGATGCATTATATACGCTCAATTTAATACGGGTTTGGAAAAGTTACTGTTTTTACTGAAAATCTTGTTGGCTCTGGATTAATTCTCTAGCTTAAGATCCTAATTTGTTTATATTAGTCATGATAAACAAATAAGTACCTACCCAATCAAAAAATTGTCCTAACTTAATTGAATATTGGTGAGTAAATACATAATGGTCACTGGCCTCTCCCATAATGGGTAGTTCAACGAGCACCATACTAGGCTGTTAGTACAAATCGACAATTGAAAGAACTCGAAATAAAAAACTAGAATTCTACTGGACTCTAAAATTATTAACGAGGTTTTCCTGAGATAATAAGGTTCCAAAGTGAAAAAAACCTTAAAATTTCTTCCGAAGCTTCTGAAAACAACTCATATCGTTCATGGATTGGGTAAATAAGTAACAAACAAACGAAGAAAAATAAAACAAATGCAAACTACAGAACTTTGAAGAATATTTTCTTCACCCCACAAAAGTTGGGGCAAACTTAATAATATGTAGCGATATGCTTTCAAACCGTAATGAGTTCGAGAGTGCTCTTTCCTGTACGTTTATTTTGTGGACCATAACATATGACAGGACGATGAACTTTCTCAATATTTTTATCTCAGCTCTTTGAAAGAAACAAACTTTTTGACTAAGTTTTCTTATAAATCATAATTTATGGTGAACGAATATAAATTACACAATTTTTTTATAAAATACCTGCCATATAATAGTTTTTAATTCAGTAGGTATTTAAGAACCTTACCTAGCCAGAGAGATTTTCCTTTAAAATATTCAGTAATTTTCATTTAAAGTTATTTTAGAATACTAATTTCATTATGACTTAGAGTGAACATGCATAATGTGCACTTACTGTTAGTTGTTTACCAAAGTTATACCTAAATAATGACACAGAAGGTGGGTTAAGTTATTAGTAATTATATTTTCACAGTAATTTCATTAAATTAGTGCAGTTGAGAATATGACTCACAGCAAAGCTTCTGCATTGAGTCACCTCTTGCGACTTTCTCAGAAAGTGTAGCTTATCTGGCGTTAATTGGATAAGTAATCTTCGATATCTCCGTAGCGATAAGATCTTAAATGAATGATCATTAGAGACAAAGTTCATAGCAACGCTTCATTGACTAACCCTTCGCATAAGGTAGTGTCTACCTGGAGCTAATAATATGGCTGATTAAGCCTTAGGAAGAGACTGACAAAGACGAAGCACTAAACAGCTTACAACTGTGCTTTATTAGCAGCTGCAAGACAGAGAGACAAAGTTCATAGCACTTAACTATCCATATCCAATCCTGGACACTAAATGCATAAGGTAAGGTCTAACTGGAGCTAAAAAAAAAAACACACAAAAACACAAAACACAAGCTTAAAACATAGGAGATCAAGCTTTAGACAGACGCTGACAAAGACGACATTTTTAAAAAGCCTAAATCTGAATGTGCCATATTAGCGAAGACACAGACACAAAGTTTAAATCAAAGACTAAGTTTGAATACTAACTGCATAAGGTAGCACCTACCTGGAGCTAAAAATATATAGCCGAATATAGCCGATCGAGTTTTAACAAGAGACTGTGAAAGGCAACGCTCTGAAAAGCCTAAAATTCTATGTGCAATGTTAACAGCCATGAAACTAACCCCATATTCATGTTACGTAACAGATCTAAAACGTAACCCGACCCTAACAATCTAAAACAAAAACCCGTAACTCACAACCCGCAAAATCACCTTTCGAACATTTTTATTCCCACATCCCGTCAGATCACGTTTGATATAGTTATTTTTATAAAGGTAGTGCAGTGGGGGACAGCGGTCGGTGAACGTAACGTATTGGCCGGCTTACACACGATCCCTTGACTGATTTATTGCGTGCGTAAATCTCCAATTTACACGACAATGTGTCTATGTATAGGTAGGCAAGCGATCTAATCGACGATAAGAATCAGGTTTATCCTCGTTTTCGGATTTGGCCGTAATTTGCTTTGCCTGGTTTGAGCGGTCTGAAGGATGGGTTGTTGAATTTTAAGTTTCATTTCACTTGTACTTTGTTGGTTTTACCACCGAACCTTTGCTTCGGTTCTAACCGAAGTAATGAGCTTACATTATAAACACTAGTCAAGAGTTTTTTTTAATAGTATTGAATTTTCCACTGCTGGGCTCTTCCCCTGCGCCGCAATTAATTAAAAACTTAATCTCCCTACTTACCCAACTACTTCATAAAAGTAAATAAAGTCATTTCATCAGAATATTTTTATATGAAAGCTGTGTAAACGCTATCTCCAAGACTAGTGTCGCCAAAAGTTGTTTTCTTCACTTTAGACCTTGTGGTTTAATCTTTATCGATCAGTTTGTGTAGTAGTTTAGGCTTAGCTCAGGTTTACCACGTTCTTACATTTTGTTGTGAAACCACAAAAGGTCTGAAGTCGGTCGTAGAGAAATGACCCATGTAAAGAAATGACCACCGCGCACCGTTAAAATAGGTCAAAGCCTTAATATTAAAACCCAAAGGTGTAAGGGATGGTCCGTTCGAAC
Organism: Noctua janthina; assembly: GCA_963576755.1. Taxonomy (NCBI): domain Eukaryota; kingdom Metazoa; phylum Arthropoda; class Insecta; order Lepidoptera; family Noctuidae; genus Noctua; species Noctua janthina. Next base: position 10,026,324 of record OY755059.1, read on the forward strand.
TCCACCAATAATCAGAAATGAATGCGCTTTTTTCAAATATAAGCATATTTTGCTTGAAAAATCTTTGGTGATAAAAAAGATTTGTCAATGCGAACTGTCAAAAATCCAAAATGGCGTTATGATAGTGACAGCAGACACCACCAGCTAGAACAAGCAAAAAGACGCAACAAGTAGATTCAAACCTGTGCTGATGGTGACGACATCATTTTCTGACTTCGGCCATTGAAGTAAGTGGAGGTCATGGCTAAATAATAACAGTCGCTCGGGTCGATCTTTATTTTAAGCCGTGCTTGCCTAGGTTGGTCCGTGGATGGGTGACCGCCCATTACATACCGAGTTTCCTCAGTGCCTCGGAAACCACTTTAAGCCGTTGGTCCCGGCTGTCATTTGTAGATCTTTGACAGTCGTTACAGGTAGTCAGTCAGTCTATGCTGATGACGACATAATTTTCTGGCTTAGATCATTGAAGTAAGTCAGGACCACCATGATAAATGTTCCCAAACGTGTACACACGGCGGCACATGAAGCTGTACATTTCCGGTATAACTTGGCCTCGCTTTGTATAGATTTCTTATACAATGAGAGGTCAGCATAAATTGGTTTAGTAAAGCTTGATTGGCCGTCGTGCGTACTACAACACCAGGATACTCCAACCGGACTAATTCCAGATTTACTAATATTATTTTCAATAACACCGTCTGAAGTAACCACAAATCAAAGTGTGGTGTGTCGCCCACCTTAAAGCGCAAAACCAAACCAAAAAAAGTCGGATTGCTTGAGTTACTTTTTCTGTGTGTTTTATTTACAAGTAGTGAACGAATTCGTTCAGATCGAACGATTTGATTTGATTTCATCAAATGAATATGAATGTGTATTTATTTTATTCGTATTTTTTGTAAGCCTGGCCTGAGCAGATAAGTTAAATTATTATTCTGTTCGGTTGAAAAGAATACGTTGCTTGTGACAAAAGATGGGCTAAAAATAGATATAAGGACTGTGTTTCAGAAGATCACAACCTCTGAATATTTTATGTTATGTAACTTTGTCATTAACAAAGGACCTGTTTTGGAGCTTAATTACCATTAAACCTTCTACCCAGATCCAGATTTAGAGCTTAAGTAATTAGCTTTGCTTAAAAATTTAACAGTAACATCTCAGACCAACAAAGAAAGGACGACGGCGCGCCAGGAACATCAAAGGTGATGACACCTACATTAAAACCATGCTCATCGTTACATAAGTAGTACGCTCATCGCTACGTACGTAGTACGCTCATCGCTGCGTACGTAGTACGTACGAGCGATGAGCATGGTTTTAGTGTAGGTGTGTGCGTGAGCGTGTGTATTTACTTGCAGGAGCACGGTTTTTGTGGCTTCACTTTTGAAGTTCGTGGCGCGCCGTCTTCCTTTTTTTGTTGGTCTGAGAGTAACATCAAGTCTACCTATCTCACTCCAATTTCTCTTATAAACATATTTCCAATTCCCACAACGAATAATACTGAATGAGAAATCCAGTTTAGCTCAGTTTATCCACATTCAATATTAGTGATGCATTTGATTATGAAATACAAAGACTGACACACCCCCCGATTACTCTGTATTCCCGCCTTTGGTGTAAGCCGCAACCAGACTATAGGATCCCTGCCACCCCTCTCACCTCTTTGGTTTACAAAGGGTTAAGGGGTGATTGAAAGCTTCATCGCGGCTCCGCGTAAATTGGTCGTGTTTACCTGAAGTACTGGTAAGCACCCTTTATGTTTAGAATGTAGTGGCGATGGATGTGTCACGGCTGGAACATTATTTTTAAGTAATTTTATTCATGCTTCTATCATTCTTGAATAAGTACCTGTTTAACATTTAAATAATATGCCAACAACAAGAACATATGACAATGCTGTAACGAAAACTTTTTGAATAGATTACATTAATTATTTGAAAGTAATATGCAATCACTGTATTAATATTCCATTTCAACCTTTACAATGTTAAAATTAATTTTGCTTCGGTACACCGAGGGAGTAACTAAAGTACCTACACTTTTTCCTACCCCTATAAAATTATTCGCGTGACGCCGTAAACATAATGCCATATTGTTGTGTGAAATGTAAGTGCTTTAAAAAATACAATGTGTTAGTGAGAGAAAGCACAGCCTCCATAGCCATCTTAGGTACTGTTTTCGATGTTAAAAAGTAATATTTGGTGTTTCGGGAATGCCACAACAACTTCAATCCCATTCGAAAACTCTTGATAAATAAAATGATTAAATATCAACATGTATTTACAAAACAAATTATTTTAAAATCACCCAAACGATTCACTATAATATGTTAACTTATTACGTCACTAACGGTCTCGAACTTGTCACACCACCACATGAACCAATCCAATTGTCATATCCATCAACCCTAATTCGTGTACATTATTTGCATTTGAGAGGCGGTAGCTGTCATCGAGCACAGTTTATGCAGGACTGACCCATGTTTATAATAACTATGCAAATTATTCCGATATCGTCCCGAATCGGCCTCCGACGGGCCAAATTGAATTTGTAACTCTGATTAAACCCCCTTTGAAATGCCGATATGTACGGACAAAGATTTTTAATGAATATTTTTTTAATTAACATTTTTTGTGTGGTGTCGTACAAAAGCTAACGTTGTGTTACGTTTTGTTAGAAATTGTTTTTTAATTAAATTTTGTGTTGTGTTGACGACAAAAGTGTAATTGAATTGCGTGGTTGGACTGCATAGTTATTTACACATTCTATTCTACTCGAAACAAGCAATATTATCCACCTAACTTTTATTATTTACTTGCAAAACATACAGACTACTCGGTAACATAGAATAACTTCTATAGCTTGATTTCAATCTGCAAAACAAAACGAAAAAAGTTCAACAGCAAACTGACCAAACAATATTTCCAATTCCAATAAAGTAAGAGCATTGTAATTGTCTAGACTCGACACGAATTTTGTTTAATATTCTGCAAAATCAGTACAAACAAACAAATGTAATATCTAATATTCAATTTTGTAAGTTAAAATCCAGGGATTTCACGTCCCCACGTTATAGTTTGAGCACGATCAGCCACGTGGCACCCTTTAGTAATGTGCGATACACACGAGCGGTCCCTTCGATGAACTTTTAACACCAGCATGCTTTGGATATAAAGTCTGTAAAGAAGATTAAATGGTGTATCACTATCATCATCTTTAACAGAATGGCTTTTGGTCTCGTAAAGGATCAATTCAGTTAATTGTATGTCCTAAATAAGTTTATTTTTTGTCATGAAATGAATATGAAATTAAAATTTATACTTAATAATAAAGATGGAGAGTTTCTTGGTTTGTTTGAATGCGCTAATCTCTGGAACTACCAGTCGGATTTGAAACATTATTTTTTGCATTTGATAGATCAATTCTTGAGAAAAGATACTAATATCGTTTGGAGCCGAGTGGCGTGTGAAACCACAGGTCGCGGCTAGTACTGGATAAAACTAAATTATGGAAACACACTGAATTGAACACGACGAAGGTTAGGTTAGATTAGGTTAGGTTAGTGTGGGCCGCGAACGTCATGCGTAGCGGTTCTCGCGGCCCATTCATCAAGGCGAGAGTAGGCTCACGGCGCTGTTTTTTAGTGGGTGCAAAAAAAATGTTAGGTTAGTGTGTGTTGTTGTGTTGACTTCCTGCTTGTTATACGGATAACAAGTTGGTGGATCGTTCTATCTGTATGTCCATCCAATCGTTACGCACATTCCTATAAGATTATACTAATGCCATTTTGATTAAAATGCAGTGCCTTTTTCAATATTGAATTTTACGGTTTGCGTGTTTTAAAGTCCTGTGTTATGGGGGGAAACAAATGGATTTCCTTATTCCAAATGGATCAATAGTAATAACGATTCAATAAAGATAATGGTAACTGTAAAACGATTAGGTATGGATATAGACACATTTGAGGAATAAAGTGATTAAAATGCATGTTTTTGAGAATTGCAATATGGAGTTAGGTATTCATGCAGATAGGAAGTTTGGTCTAAAGAATTTAAAAGAACAGAATTTTTGTTATTATTTTATTTGTAGTCTATACATATATCATCATCTGCCTAGCCTTTTCCCAACTATGTTGGGATCGGCTTACTGTCTAACCATATGCAGCTGAGTACCAGTATTTTAAATGGAGCGACTGCCGATCGGACCTTCACAACCCAGTTAGTACTGGGTAAGACTGGTTGTCAGACTTTCGGGTCACTGACTACCTGTAACGACTGTCAAAGATCTAGAAATGACAGCAGGGACCAATGGTTAACGTGTTTTCCGAGAGGCACGGAGGAAACTAGGCATGTAATGGATGGTCACCCACCCACGGACATATTTTGTTTAGTCTGTATACATGGTGTAAACAGACCCTTCACGAAGCCGCCAACCAAGCATTTTGTACATCAAACTAAGTAACTTTACGCAAAAATTATTGCTGGGAACATCTTTTTTTTTGGGGTGTAAAATCACGTGTTACGGCAGGACTCGATGGAACGCACTCACAGTACAGGGGTCATGGAGGTGTTTAAAGTAAACATCTTGCATTAAAAACATGTATTAAAAAAAAAAATTGTAATAAAGTTCGAACTTTGACCCCCAATATCTCCGTAACTAGAAGGTTCCCAGGTATGGTCTAGAACAAAAATAAGATCGCAAAGACAGGGAGAACCAGTACTGTTTGGCTTCGTCAAGGGTATATTTACACCCTTTATAATGTACATAACCCATGTACCTTACTTAAATTAAACAGAACAGTGTCCTAAAATATACTTGATAAATGGTTGAAAGTTTGAACCTTTAAACAGTTTTACATCCAGTTGAACGTTAATAGGAAAAGCACTCTAAGTCCAATACAAAATAAATAATCAAACGAAAGTCGATTCTGCTCGGACACACTTCGTAGATAGGCTGCACAAACAATCCCTGAACATTACGTTATCGTTCCGTCAATCAGGGCATTTCAAATAGTTCCTTATCATTGATTTTTCCTAACATTGATTGTTTACTGACAGGCCCGGTGTGCGATAGTGTCACAGTCAACCGGAACGATATAATGAGAGATACAATACGGCACGCCTTAGCACACACCTGCAACTATAACCAGACCTCACTATATAGCGCCTATCGGGTAGTCTTTCTACAAAGTCAGAGGTCAACATTAATTGGTCTTGATTAAAATTTAGATCCGTGAGTTACTGAAGCGGTAGATTGTTTAACGATGTAATTGTTTCTATTATTTGGTAAGTGATATGTCGTTTATAGATTTATGTCATGTGGCTTACATACTAGCGGTGCGTATTAAACTGGTTTGAATTAAGAACAGATTTAAGGGTATGGCAATTATGCCGAGATTAAGTTACGTACGGCTGCCTCGTTGGTCTAGTAGTCGCAAGCACGACTGAGAGCACAAGAGTTCGATTCGTGGGTTGGGCAATGTGTTATTGGATTTTTCCATCAGGAATTTCTCAGTAGCAGCCACGGAGTCTGAAATTGCGCCTGGTTGATGGCGATAGGCTCGCCCCCTATTACATGGGACTTAAATATAACTGGCGGAATGTGGGTGTGGGTGTACTATTAGGTACAACTCTGCCTAACCCTACAGGAATTGCAGGCGTGATGTTATGTTATGTTAAGTTACGTATTGTGAGAAAGCTTGGTTGGCATAGAAATAAATAGAATATTTTTAGAACATTATCTGTCTTATCAAAGGCACTCGATTCAATATATAGCCTTTTGTAGATTCTTTATACTTTAACCAATGTTTACCTCTTGTGTTCAGTACCTTCAAAAAGATAAAGCTGCTACATTTATATTTCCACGGTGTTCAGTTATACCCAGAATCGTAATATTGTGAGACGATATTGGGTAGGCTTCGACCTAATTCTCGCTTCTGGGTGGCTACCATTGTGACCAAACCGTCGTCTTCCAAAAACTCGCTAATTTGTTTGAAGTTAACCGAATTTGCACCTTTACACTGGTACATAAAAGGTTCTTAATCGTATAAACGGGTAAGAGATGTTACAAAAAGATAGCGCCGCGTAATCAACTCTCGAGTTTGGTGAAGGAAACGAGTAAAGATATGAAATTTTAATGGATATGCCACAAAATATTAATAAAATAAACAGTAATCGTATGAAGCGCGTACTCCAGGTGTACTTTGCTGGGTTATTTTCTTTAATAGGTTCAGCATCATTCGAGGTTAATCAATAAGCGTTGGCACTGTGTGAATCCGTGAATATATTACGATTTGCATTTCAATATCGGAGATTGTGACAGATTGATACTAGTCTAGATTCGGGGAGACTTAGAATAATCTATTTCCATTTCTGCATATTATACGTTTAGAGTAAATCGTGGTATGTCTTCACACATTTTTGATTTCTTCCGTTTCATTTCGTTGACTTCTATCGCCAGTGACCTCGTGTAGGTTCTCCAACGTAACTTCTTTATTAACGTGCGAGTGAGTTGCAGCTACGTGTTGCTTCGTGGAAGCATCCAGGCGGCACTACTGTTCTAGTTAGTATCACTTTTGAGCATTCAATCATGAGCGCTCTTAGTTGATCCTCATTTGACTTTTACCAATTTTATTTAAGCTTGCGTTACTGCTCCCATGTACGCACGGCGGCCAATCAAGCTAAGCAAAACCAAATTAAGCTGATCTCTCATCGTACGGGAAGCTCATACAAAGCGAAGTCAAGTTATACTGGTTATGTAGAGCTTGATGTGCCGCCGTGTGTACCTATAGATTTTATTGTACCTACAATAAATTTTATCAATCGTTTTATGTTCGCCAGTCAACCACTTGCCAACGGGTATCAGAATCTATGTTCCTGATTTGAGATTCTGATTGTCACTTGTTTCTTATCAATCGGTAGTCGGATCAGTCTTCAGGTTAAGCCACGCTTGCCTAGGTTGGTCTGAGGTTAGGTGACCATCCATTACATACCAAGTTTCCTCCGTGCCTCGGAAAGCACGTTAAGCCGTAGGTCCCGGCTGTCATTTGAAGCTCTTTGACAGTTGTTACAGGACAGTCGCCCGAAGTCTGACAACCAGTCTTACCAAGCGGTATTTTACCTAGTACTAACTGTGTTGTGGAGATCAGATAGGCATTCGCTCTATGTAAAATCCATGTGAAAGCCGACCTCAACATAGTTGTGAAAAGGCTAGGCAGATGATGACTTGTCTCTTATCAGTACGACACTGGGTTAGTTATTCTTTACTGTGTATTATTTTCGAAACAACAACACAACATGGAAGAGAAATTCCTATTTTCGCACATTAAATTATTAATTCAAAACAACTTCATTGCGTACACTCAATATCCTAAAGATACTACGCTTAACACCCCTTTCTACATCCATAATGTAATGTGCATGAGAAATATGAATAACGAAACGCGTAAAGACATCTGTTCATGTATGAAAACGGGAAAGAGCAAAATTTAATATTGAATTAAGGCGTTACGTAGAAATCGAGAAAGGAGCAAAGGTGAAAATAAATCCTTGTGATATATGGGGGCCCACCTTAGGGCGTTGACAATTTTTGAGGTAACATTTTTATGTTTTTCCTTTTTTTTATTTTTTCTCTTGTGTGCACTCTCTTGTAATGTTCTTTATGGTTCGAAATACAACGTTGTAGTAAGGCTTGGTAATGTGGTGATGCAATTTTTATTACTGCTGCTAATGTGTGCTATTAATTCTTAATTATTTTTACACTTATTCTAGAAGTCTTTACACATAATTTTGTCCTTGGGATTTTAATTAGGTAATTAAGTAAGACTTTCGGAAATTTTAATTTCGGGTTGTCTGGTACCGGATTAAATAATTAAAAGCGATATGAAGTTCATGAAACTTCTTAGCAAAAATGACTTTTATGGTTTTTTAAACATACGATGTTTTTATGGTTTACAAAAAGGGCAGAGTGTGTTTAATATATGCATAAGTAAAATATACCACCACTTGTTTCTATTTTAATCTTGATGGTAAAATTGTCTCGAATTACACGTGTTACTTTTCTTTGGAATACTTTGGTAGGTTCCTGGATAATTAAAAGTTGCTTAATATGTACTTTACTGAGAACAGCAGTCGTTTTTCTGAATGAACAGCAACCTATGATTCCAGTGTGCAAAATTTATCACCACTTCTAAATCAACCAAAATCAACACCAATCTTCACTAAAGTCTACTTCTGCTCCTATCTCATTATCGTCACCATCCAGCTTCATTCTAGGTGTTTCAATATCCAACTGTCAAGTAAATTCCACATCAAAATTCCAATTTGTATCTCAAAATGTACCGAAATACAATTGCAGAACGCAACGGTTACATGGCTATGTCATGAATAAAGCATATCGCACGAGGTCCAATTTTCCGACGGTTTACACTGCACGACTAATATCTTCCGACTGCACATTCGATGCTGGAAATGATTCTGTGTCTGTTATTAAAGTAACTTCGATGACACATGTAAATGAGCTTCTGGTTAAATTTGAGATGGACACAGGTTTTAAACGGATTTACAAAAGATGCGGCATCAAAAATTAAAACTGAAGAATTTTCTCTAGCTACGACTACTGAAATGACTAATAAGACTAGTTTGAAAGAAGAAAATATGCTCTTGATACCTAATAATCTACTCGTAGGCAGGCACGAGGTTCTGTTTCTTCTCAACGAGGAAAACAAAGATATCTAAAGGTGTCTAATAAAGAGGTCTAAAACTTGAATCGGCATTCAATCTATGAATAACCTCCATACATTTCATTTATCGCTTTGCTATACCCGATTTCGGTGAAGCCAAAAGATTTTAGCAGTATATGTATGATTGTATTTACGTATGTTCCTCCATAGCGCCTAAACTATTCATCCGATTTTGATGAATAAGGTGTCAATCGATTCGTTATTATAGCCCGGGTAACATAGGCATAATTTTATTCAGTAGTAGGGTTTTTTAGTTGTTGATCCACCAAGATCTGATCACTGCTTACATCTGAGAAAATGCATGAATTTAAAATAGTAGTAACCTTAGGATATCTCTAGTCCTTAGTTGGTTGGCGAAGGTAACGTATGAACTTAGGTAAGTTCTTGAAAGTCAACCTCAATATAGCTGTTATTACAAGGCAGGATAAGCTTAGGTAAGTAAACAAATTACCTTTTTTTTTTTTTTTTTTTTGGATGGGAAATCATCAAATGACCCCCCCACTCTGGGCGGAGCGGAAGGAGTGTCAGACTTGTACTGACTAAAACCCATCCATGTTCCTTCTTTGCCCTTTGTGTTCCAGGGCCACGGTGTCTCTTTCGAACAGTCCCGCAGCTCTGGCAGGCATCGGCCCATGCGGACCCCTACTCGATTGCTGACATCTCTTTGAGGCGCGCGTGGAACACGAACGCGCCGTCGACACGGCCTGTCGTCATAAGACGGCCGGACGGCGAGCTAGCCCATAACTCGCCGTCCACAGGCCCGCGCCTACGGTGGCCGGGAGCCACCACGTGACCCCCGACGCCCAGGGCGTCTCCCGCGGCGGCTGGGACGTGAGGTTCTTTCCCTCTGACGTCCCGCCACCTCCTTCACTAGCATGACTGCTTTACTGAAGGTGGTGACGGCTTCCCATTCCCTCTCGCTCCGGACCATGGCTTGAACCAGGGCCGGACGCGAGAGATCGCCGCCGCCAATCGCCGCTACAAGGACACGGCGGTGCTCCGCCCAAGCGGGGCAGACCTCTACGGTGTGCTCCACCGTGTCCTCCGGACGATCCTCGCAGTGGAAACACCCGGGCGTTTCCTCCCGCCCGATTCGGTGCAAGAACCTCCCGAAACAACCGTGTCCGGTGAGGATCTGCGTCAGGCGGTAGGTGAGGGCGCCGTGGCGCCTCTCTAGCCACTCCTCAAAGAGGGGACTTATCGCCACTATGGTAGCGTGCCCTGCACGGGGTTGCAACAGTCGCTCTCTCCATGTCGCCATGATATCACGCCGGAGGTCTGTCCGCTGAGCGGCAATTTGCCGCGGCAGCGGAGTTTCCCCCCGACGTAGTGCCTCCGCGCGCCATTCATGCAGGCGCGCGAGGACTATCGCCTCCAGATCCCATGGCGGCAATCCGGCAAGGAGGCTAGCCGCCTCGCCGGAGATCGTGCGGTACCCCCGGATTAGCCTTATGGCTATCACCTTTTGGGGCGCGTTCAGGTAGTGGGCGGCTTGCCGCCTTAAAGAACGCGCCCACACCGGGGCCCCGTAAAGGGCCATGGACCGCACGACCCCCGCGTATAGCCTCCGGCAGGAGGCGTTTGGACCCCTCAGGTTGGGCAAGAGCCGCTTGAAGGCAGCCCCTGTCCGTTCCAGTTTGGGAGCCAAACGTCGGAAGTGCTCCACGAAGTTCCACCGGCTGTCGAGGACGAGTCCTAGGTACTTCAACGTCGACCCGACGCCGATGGAAACCCCTCCCGCCGTCAGTAGGGATCCCGACGGTGGCGCATTCCGAGGCCCATGAAAACACATGGCCTCGGACTTGTGCAATGCCACCTCGAGACCCAACTGCCGGATCCTATCCACGACTATCGCAACCCCGCGTGTCATGTTTTCGGCCGCCGCCTCGTGCGACCTCCCTTGTGCCAGTACCAGCGTGTCGTCAGCGTAGCAAACTACGCTGACGCCGGTAGGGAGGTCGGCGCGCAGCACCCAGTCGTAACCGATGTTCCACAGGGCCGGTCCTAGAACCGATCCCTGTGGAACACCGCACGACATCTCTCGCCGGTTCCATTCTCCGCCCTGACCGGGGTAGATGACGGCCCTATCCGTCAAGTAGTCCCCGACCACACGACGAAGGTAGGTTGGCACCCGGTGATACCGGAGCGCCTCCCTAATGCAGCTCCAGGGCATGGAGTTGAAGGCGTTGGCGATGTCAAGAGACACCGCCAAGACGACCCCGCCCCGGGACACCGCGTCCCCCGTCGTGAGGGCTCTCACGCGCATGATGGCGTCCACCGTGGAGCGCCCCTTGCGGAAACCAAACTGGTGTTCCGCAAGATCCGGCCCCATCCCCGCAAGGTGCCCGGCAAGGCGGTTGGCAATGACTCTTTCGAAGAGCTTGCCCACCTCGTCGAGCAACACGATGGGCCGGTATGCGGACGGAGAGTCCGCAGGGCGCCCTGGTTTCCGGATGAGGACCAGCTTCCCCGTCTTCCAACGAAGCGGAAACTGGCCTCTCTCCAAGCATGCGCTTAGGAGCCCTTCCAGTCGGGGCCCGAGAGCCTCAGAGGCCAGGACCCAGGCTTTGCCAGGCAAGCCATCGGGTCCCGGGGCAGTGTTTCTGGCTTTCAGCCTGCGTACCGCCACTCTCAGGTCTACCCCAGTCACCTCCGGAACGTCGTCATCGTCATCGGTGTGGTCCGCTTCCGGCACCGCACGCGGCGGCGGAGCCATAGGCGGGGGAGGATGCTCCCCTCGCGAAGGGAACAGAGCGCTCACCACGTCCTCCACGAGCTCAGGCCGGAGACTCTGCGTTAGCGGGGGGGCCCGGGTGCGGAGTTTGTCCCGCACCATCTTGTAAGGGCGCCCCCACGGATCTCCGTTTAGAGACTCCAGCATCTCCTCGCGGGCCAAATTCTTGGCCCGCCGGACAGCCTCTTGGAGGGCGGTCTTCGCCGCTCTGTACCCCTCGTACAGCTCCGCCTCAATGGCTGCCGCATCCGGAGGGCGGATGCGGAGCCTGCGATGCCTGGCGTACAGGCGCCGCGCGGCAACGCACGCCTTGCGCAGAGACGTCAGCTCTCGCGACCACCAGTACACCTGACGCCGGGCGCTTCCTGGCCGAACTCGGGGCATTGCCACGTCGCAAATCTCGGACATGGCCTCCTGGAACCAACCCGCTTCGTTGTTGATGTCAGCAGGCAAACAAATTACCTTCAATGCCAATTCAACAAGGTGTAGCAGGTGCTTTTCGCCTCACCCTAGTCGTAAAAATACGGGTTCTTGTTGTTGCTTGCAATCTTTCTAAGTACCATGAACAAATAATGCATTTATAGGTGTAGAGAGGAGACTAGTGTCCCAGCAGTGGGAACTTTTTAGGCTGATTTTGCTTATGCTTCGTTTATTATAAAAAAATGTGCTTGAAAGAGAAATTATTCAAATCATTATGGAATTACCAAAAAACGGTGTTTGTATAAGATAGATAAAAAGATGTTATATTATCACAAACACAGAACAGTAATCACAAACATACAAATAAACGAACTAATATACGAAATATTATTACTTTTAATTATATAACTCGCGACCCGCACACACGACAAAATATTGAAATCGCTGGTTTCGTAGAAAAGCATGACACGTAATTTTAAATATTAAGAAGATCTAAAATACCTATTCTATATTCTACCCAATATAATAAACTTGTTTCAAACCTACAAAAACTTTATCTTCAGTACCTTCTCCTTTTTAACAAAAATCAAAAGGATGTCACGCTACACTTTGGAGTGAACTGAGAAAAACAAACTTTTCAAATTGTTTTCACAACAGTATCATGATACTCGTATTTATTTTCCATTTGAACTAGAGTAAATACATTTATTTTTATTTCAGATCAAAAATACACCTGACTTCGTGTGTGGCTTGGTCGGATAGAAAAACGTATAAAACTACAGGATAAAAGTACTTTAACGTGGTATATAAATTAACTTATTATAATATTATGTTTTACTAGAAAAAAGTAGAGGTAAAAAAAGTCTTTTATCAGTCTTTTGACAAAGTTTTTTACTTCGTGACTCACGGCTTCAGATCGATTAGTTTGATTTTCGAACCTATAAGTTTCTTTGGGTCTCAAGGCATCTACATAATTCGTAAAACAGTTGTAAAGAGATAAGAGAGAAGCAAAGGCAAAAGAGTTGTAGATGTGAAGAGTTTTTCTTGAATGTTCTAAAGCTACAAAGAACCCCGCATTAGAACCTCTTCCACCTCCGCCTCCTCATCCACCCCATGACTAGGGTTTTCGCAAGATTCATGCACAAACGCTACTAATCACCCACAGAGTCTCAATTAAATCAGTCTTATTCACAGCTCCTTCATCCAAATCAAAACACAACCTACTTAATGTGCTTTCTATTGAAAACAAAGTTATATTTGACTCGTTCACCCATTCCCTAAGGCGGTAACTTGTCATCAGTGTTCGTCGCCAGATGTTGCATGCCGATTCCCCTTAACAATACTAATTGAGTTTTGATCCCCTAAATGTGACTTAAAATATTCGTGGATTAAGGTCTTAAGATGAAATATATTTTATGTGGCGATATTAGGTGGTAATTTAGTGCTTTGTTATTAGTTGATAATCAAACCTTTTAAAATATCTACATAATAAATTGTCACTTAAGTATTTTACGTCATGATGTCTACGTTAAGCCAGTGTATAATTCTATTTAAAAATATGCATTTAAATCTATGAAATAATGTTAGTTCAAATAATAGGTCTTTACCTATGTAATTAGAGATTTTATAACCAGCATTTTCAGATTTAATTATCTGTGGATTGGCGCGCAATTCGAAATTCAAATACATTTTATTCGAAAGCCGTGTTCTTTTTATTTCAAATTCAGTCATTTGTTTTTAGATAGTGTGTTGTTTTTGTGAAATTGTGGTAGTTTTTGTTGCCATGGATAAACTAAAAATTCGTACAATTTTCAAATATGAGTTCCTACGTGGAAATACCGCTGCGCAAACAACGCGAAACATTAACGACGTGTACGGGCCTAACATTGCTTGCATAAACACGGTTCATTATTGGCTCAATCGTTATAAATCTGGAAATTTTGAGTAGAAGAACGAGGCCGCGGTCGGCCGGTAACCATAGTCGACAACGACGAATTGAAGGCGGTAGTGGAAGCGGATCCAACTCAATCTACGTCTGAGCTTGCTGCGGGACTTGGGAGTTAGTGTCAAAACAACATTGAAGCACTTTCGTCAAATCGGAAAGACAAAAAAGCTAGATAAGTGGGTGCCACACGAACTAAGCGACCAACAGCGAGATTTACGCGTCGAAGCATGCATAACACTACTGAATCGGCATAGAAACGAGGAAATTCTAAATCGAATTGTGACCTGCGATGAAAAGTGGATCCTGTACGACAACCGTAAGCGTTCGTCTCAGTGGGTGGACTCGGGTTAAGCAAATAATCAGTGCGCTAAAAAAAAATTACTCATAGGAAGATGATGGTGGCTGTCTGGTGGACCAGTGCCGGACTTGTACATCACTGATTCTTGCCAAATGGCACAACAGTGACGGCAGAAGTCTATTGCCAAGAATTGCAAACACTGATGGAGAAGTTCGCAATTCAACAACCAAGACTGGTCAATCGCTCTTGCTCATTGCTTCTCCACGATAACGCGCGAGCTCACACTTTACGACAGACCACCGCAAAGCTACTAGAGTTACAGCTGGAAACTCTCCGTCACCCACCGTACTCACTGGACCTTAACAGATTTCTACTTTTTTTCAAAATTTAAACAATTTTTTAAGTGGGAAAAAATTCAACAGCTAAGAGACAGTACAAAACGCTTTCGCTGACTTCATCGCCTCCCGTCCGGCAGACTGCTACAGTAAAGGAATAAACAAACTGCCATCAACATGGTAAAATTGTATAGATAATTTGGGCCAGTACTTTGATTAGCTAAAATAAAAAAAAACTAACAAAATTTTTGTTTTTTAAAATTTTCATACAAATCTCCAATTTCATAGGTAAAGACCTAATATAAGTTTAGTAGTTTTAAATTGTTTCAAGATTATGGTCATTGGAATTATTATCTAAATCAGTAGGTATGTATAAGTCTGTAACCCAAGAAGTTACATTTTTGTGGAAAAAATAAGAGAAAATTAGGTGAAACACCGAGCCCTGGTATAATATAAGAATTTCTCGCTCGTAAAAAATACTCATTTTTATTTCACCAAATTGCTGAGCGTAAAATTACTATTGTGCATACTACTCCGAGGTATTTTCACTCCAAAATAATAAGATCCTGAGAACAGCGAAGTCTCCAATATCTATGCAAACTGGTGAGTTATAGCCATAATTTTCTCGGCGAAAATCATCTTCTCCGCGCAAGACACTTTTTTATATTTAATCACATCGATTAGACGAAGATGAATATTTTTAGCTTTGCTGCATAATTTACGATGGAAGTAAAGTGTCCCTATTTTATTTCAACATTTACGAGTATCTCTTACTCCGTTTCTACACAATTAAATTTAATTAATACGAATAGTTCGCGAGTCGCACGCGCTAATGGCTTGAATACGTCTGTTTTCACAAAGGGATATAAATATACTGCCGGTGTTCATGTCTAACGCAATCCTCTTGCTTTCCAGCTGCTAAAGCGCTGTCCTACATTGCAATACGATACTCAATGTTCGTGTTCATTTCCTTTAAATAAGTTCGCTTTAGTTAAAATACAGCGGCTGTAAGGTAATATTGTCTAAGAGGATTTGCTTTAAACCTACCAGGATTCGAAAACGAAGTTAGTAATTTTCTAGTTTTTAACAAAAGTCTGGAGCTTGGTGAGGTTTTTCACTAGCTTGGCGTAAAGTGTGTTCATATTTTTTGGTAATTATTACAATACTTTTTTTTACTGATGCCTTTCAAGTAGTGTCAGTCTAGACTTTTTGCTCTCCATTTTACCCGAGTTAAAAAACAAGGTTCTCATTTTCAATTGTAAGTCGGCTAATATATTATGTACACCTTAAACCGGCGACATTTGATGGGGGTATCCCTTTGAGGCTACCTACGAAACCATCGCACCTAATTTGGAATGCGCATACATGTATTTACCTCATGTTTGTCCGGTAACTCGGAAAACCACAGACAAATCTCAATGGAATATTTAATTCTATGTTGGATAAGGTTTTTTTTTTTAAAAGGGCGAGGCATTGAACTTCACAATTTATTTTCATTACACAGCTCGCAAAAGGAACAAGATTAGTTACCTACTTTGAAAGTCACAGACTTTACTACTAAAAACTATTATGTAGGTAGGTAGAATACTAACAGCCCTTTACCAACCGTATCATTAGATAATTTTCTCTTGGTTACCTACTTATGAATAATCTTGGTAAATAAAAGTTTCCAGATTCTGAAGTTTAGGCCTTGTAGACAGATTTTTAGACAGTTGGAAAACCTAGTAATTCTCAGAATAATAATTAGATGAGTAACATCTGTGGCCTTTATTAAAACTTGAAGAAAGTTTATGTATTCATATTTAAGAGAATTGTTAGAATATTAAAATTCTTAAGATCAAGTGAGAACCTCCCTTAACCGCACCGTCTCCCATGTGGAGTGAATAGTAAAGTTTAGTTAATATTTCAAAGCAATAATGAACGCCGACTACGCAGTTCAGTTCGGAAATTTTCCGCCAAGAACAAAGAAACTTACAATTTATAGAACATCTGGCCTTACATTCTGCAACAGTGTTCAGATTTTTTTTTTCTACATAGTCGTACTTTTTTGCACTATATTCATATTTTAGCTTTTTCTAGTGTTATTTTTAAGGCTGGCAGCATCGAGATAATCACGGAAGTTTAGTGTCCGAGGGAAACTGCTGCAGTAGTTTTGCTAGTAGGTCATATTATTATGATGAGACGAACTGATATTTTTCTGATACAGAATTATAAGAGAGCTTTTAATGTATTATTTCTTCCATTTATTTTGTGTTCTTAATTAAAAATGAACGGAATAAAACACAAAAGTATTTTGTATTATATTCCGATAAAATGAAATGAAAAGCAATATTGATAATAATTGATATATACTCCTTTGTACAAAAAACAGGCACCTTTGGTAATTTATGTTACAAGGCTGACTTCAGTTCATTCAATTGAATTCATTGTTTGACGTAGCCACTTATAATCTTGTAAATTAATAATAAAATTATAAACGTGAAATGAATTCTAGCAAATTTTTCAAAAAATTTTCGATGTATGTTTTCAATAAAATCAATGTACACGTCCAAAGGAGTGGTCAGCAATAAGGACAAGAAGATTTTTTTGTATCTTTTTATTATTCAAAATTGTTAAAAATAAAAATTGTAAAATCCTATTAGCGAGTGTGACCTCTCCTTGCCAAAATCACAGTTTACATCCTTCTGGCAATGCTTTCCACGATATTTTTAATATCGTCTTTTGGAATACGTTCCCACTCTTCTGCAATGACTCTCTCTAGCTCCCTGATGTTTTGTGGAGCAGGTTGCACTGATCTTACCCGTCTCTTTGAGACATCCTAGACTTGCTCAATTAGATTGAGATTGGGAGTTCGAGCTGGCCTATTTAAACGACGGATTCCAACTTCTTGTGTATACGCTTCCACGTTGGCAGAACAGTGAACGGGAGTATTGGCGTTCATAAAATCTTAACACCCGTAGTTTAAGTCGTGGACTGAACTTAAGTCGGACTTGACACGCCTACTTTCCACCCCATTAGACATATTGACAGCTACAGTTTGTTTATAATTTGACATAAACGCCCACTTTTCAAGAGTTTTGTAGTACAAGAATCTTTTGGCGCTCAAATGAAGCTGACAGGGGGGCGCTGTTGGTAAACCTTTTGTTAATTGTTTTGTAAAAAATATTGAGAAAAGAAAGAGATGGCTACGTTAGTTCCGATGTTTGCCCGCGCCAGAAGATCCTTGAAACCGTGAAACTTACGTTATGGCTGATATATATATATACCTACTGAAATTCAAGTGAATCGACGTGTGTAAAATTGTTTTCTTTTTATAGCCAAAGCAAGATGAATTTTGAGGAATATGTCGATTATGTATACGATACGCCATACAATTATTTATCGTGACCCGATGCCGACAACCCGTTAGAATGTTACAACAATGAACAGTTCCAAAAACACTTTCGATTTCAGAAGGAAACCGTACAAAAATTGGAAAGCCATGCGAGAGGTCTTTGCCCAGCAGAGGGACATAGAGGGCTGATATTAAATAAAATAGGGAAGATACTGTAGAAGAAAACACGGTTCGTTTTTGGTTCCAACGTTTTCGTTCTGGAAATTTTGACCTACAGCCCGTGGACGGCCATCGACCCTTGTTGATAAAAACTATTTTCCATCGCCTTTAATTTCGAAGCCAGCTAGTCTGTAGTCGGGATTATTAATGAACTATTATTAATATTGCGAGCACTTGCATTATCCGTGGTAAATATATATTAAGCACGGTTTCTTTTTCAAATCGGTAGATATTTGGAAATGTTCATTATCGTGGGATTGTTTGAATTAGTAATTAAGATCGCGTAAATAACACGCGTATACTCGTGACAAATAGTCGTAATATGGAGTATCGTACACATAAAAGATAATACAAGCTACGTGATATTTCTAAAGCATGAGAAAACTAACGAACCATTTTGAATCTCAGACATTAAAAATGGTGCGAATGGTGCTTATGAGCGAGCTTGCCCATACTCGTGTTGTTTTGTTTATACCTACGATACCACCAAGTCGCTCTTATCATCTATCTATACTTAAAAAATTCAAAGTCCTGACTGACTGACTGATATATCAACGCACAGCCCAAACCGCTGGACCTAGAGACATGAAATTTGGAGGGTGTATTCTTTATGAAAAGTATGTATCCACTAAGAAAGGGTTTTTTGAAATTCCACCCCCAAGAGGGTGAAATCGGGTGTTGAATTTTCTGTGAAACTTTTTATTCTCGGAATCGATTGATTTGGAAATTGATGTACACACTCTTTAATTAAAATTATGAGACAATTATGTGTCACAGTTTTTCAAAATTATCCCCCAACAGAGTCAAATAGGGCTTCGAAACTCACGTAGACAGGCCATGGCGCACAGTGTTGCGCAGGGCGTGCGGGGCGCATTTACCAATTAGTAAGTAGGAGGAATATTTCTGAGGTAGTCGTGTCTGTAAAGATATATGTGAAAACCCGATTTTCGCGTTGGCTCGTGATACGCGACATTGATATTAAATATTATGTAAAAGTATTATGTCTATATAGATTCCTAATGAATCATTTGATTGTCGTCACCGGTGTCCAATCTCAAACCAGGTTATCAATATTTCACATATGTAATGTAATTAATATTACAATGAACAAGTTATAAGTAAGTACATGTAAGAAAAACGCAAGTGTGTCTGTATAGCTCAAATAAAATTAAATACTTACATTAACTATTATTTATTACCTATTCAACTTAAAAAGTAAAAACTTATAAATCTTATATAACTATTATAAATGCTAAAGTTTGAATGGATAGATGTTTGTTACTCAATCGCCAGAACGGCTGAACAGATCTGAATGAAACTTGGTACAGAGATAGATTATAGTCTGGTATAGGACATAGATAACTTATTATCTCAGAAGTAAGATCCCGTTGGCATTTCCCGACCTCCACGAAACCGCGGGCATAAATTAGTTGCCAATAAAGCGATAGTAGGGGGTGACTTACCCGTGTTACTACCAATCCTACTACCTGTAATAATACGGGTAATCCCATTGCTTTTGTGGTACTATCGCAGTTGTATAGATCTTAAATAGAAAGAGAAAGAAAAAAATACAAATTTGATGCAACCAAGTTGGATGTAGCGCTCGCCGGCCGCTGTAGTGGCCAGTTTCTGTTATATTGCAATAATAAAATAATCAAATCGAATTCTTATTCGCCGTTGCGTTAGGGGTTTAGCCGGCTGATCTTAGGTTATTTTTCAAATGATACGGGTAAGGATAGGTGTAAGCTAGGGCATCCCCATCAAATGAGTTACGTTATGTTAGAACTGGGACCAAAACGCGCTTAAAACATGAGCAGTCGGCTTGCTACTGTTAAACGGAGGAAGAGAAAGGCCGATATGAAACACACCATTATGTTGGGTGAACGAATCCAAAGAAATTCAAGGCTACTCGGTTCATCGTCCAACTGAATTCTTCCCTCAACTCTGGACGACCGGAACCTTCTAATAGAGCGAACTGGCGAAGAAAAGCTCGAAGCTTACTGAGCTCTTTTATCACCGCTGGGTTGAACAGACCACCATGTACCCGCGACGGATTAGAGGCAGCAGGGTACAATTTATTAAACATTGCCACGCGACCACAGTCATTCATCCTTGGCAATCATCCCTGGCAAAAATGGAATAATAACGGTAGTGACGTAGCCACTTCGGATGCCTTATTTCTTCAACAAACCATGTAGCTTGTCAGCTTTCAATAATCGCGGACGAATGTCATGGGCAACAGCTAGTATGTTTATAATTGTGTGATGTTCATATTTATATTTTTACTCTCTCGTTGGTCAACTAGTTATAAGCGCAACTGCATGGTGTGAGGTTATGGGTTCGATTTCCAGGCCATGCAGTGTTGTTGGGTTTTACTAACCTAGAGACTGGATCCAGTCTAAAGTAGTCCTACGTGAATGAAAATTAAAAATTTCCTTTGCTTGTCAATAAATGTGTAATTTAGATAATTTTGTTATTTGTTATACGTGATACTACTTTTAAATAAAATAAAAACCAGTTGGCTTGTATCATAATAATTTAATTTATTTTTTCGGCCTCGTCCCTTGTAACCTTGCTGAATCGAAGTAGCTGGGCGGCACTTCGAAAACGTTCGAGTTTTGCCTTTTGGTATGCTTCTTCTGCTGCCTTCACCAGCCACTTTTGCTCCTCCATTTTCAGCAGATGTAACTGGTGCTTGGGCTCGCTGGGTTAGGCGAGCCCAAGCACATTTTTTCGCTGATGGGCTGCCCGACAACGTGGTATTTTGATGGAGCTTGTACTTGCGGACAAGTTTCTGTACGCACGACTTTTCACCAGCCAAAAAGAAAATTCTTGATGCCATTATTTTAAGAGAAAATCTTATAAATGAACCACGAAAAAATAAATATTTATTTTCAAGTAAAAGTTCTTTGACAAATGATGTCAACCAAGAGCATTCGGTAGAACATCAATTTATGATAACTCTAGCATTGTGACGTATTTTAATATAACATTTTTAGCATACAAAGCAGCTTGCAACCTTCATGCAACATACTTTTTTGGGTTTGAAATGGACAGCATGTTTTTGAGGTAGATTAAGGTGAGTACTCATATGAGCATTTCCACGTATTGTAACATTGGTTGATAAATTGAGGAATGATATAATGCAAGGTTGCGGTTGAAATGATGACCAGATGAAATGATGATGAGATGTTTGGATGGCTTGGTCATGTTGAGAGGACGAGTAAAAGGCGACTAACAAAACCCGAAAGAGAACACCCCAGAAGGACAAACTTTATTAGTATTGTTCTTCAAAAAGGTCAGGTGGCAGTGACCAGATGTATGAACGTGAACGAAGCAAAAGGACTAAGCCGGTGGTGTTCTTTAGTGACTGTCCTTACTGTGTGGCATTTACTCTTCGTTGATATGTTGGACTTGCAAGTCGCGTGTGCTGCAGTTTATCTTGATGAGTTATATTAAAAAAAAACACTGACCGAATTAGGAGAAGAAACGACCAGCACGACCCCTCAGTCCACGCACCTCATTTCATGTTGTACGATTTGCCCGCGCTCGTGTTTTTGCTCGATGAAATGTTACAAGCATATCAAAATCAAGTTTTAACAAAGTGTCAAGTGGCTCATGTCTTGTTACAAATGCAACTTCTAGCTAGTCTGTCCTCACCTTATGAACATCATAGAGTGGGTGTTGCTGATGCGGTGGTGGGCGTTCTTCACCTGTTGCCATGACAACAAATGTCGTTTTAAGTTCAAAAATGGACTTAAGTCGGCTTCTGGAATACGGGTGTAAGTCTTCTCCGAGAGCAGTTAATGCGGGTTGTACACGTGGAATTAGGACTTACGTTATGTTCCAGCGTGCATTTTAATGTTCAATTTTCTATGAAAAGTAACTACGTACGCTTTGTCGAATAAATTGCTGCCTAAAACATAACAGAGCCAACGCCATAAAGAGTGATTTCTTCGAAACTCACGTCCGCATAGCGTTCCCCTTGTCTTTGCAGCACTCGCCGCCGTCGATTCTCACCATTTAAAGAGATTCTAGCTTCACCGGAAAACAGTTCTTTGTCCCAGTCCTCCAGAGTTCATGATGCACAATTTCGGGCAAACTGAAGTCGGACAACTCGGTGCTCACACAGTAATTTAACACCAAAAAAATCTAGTGCCCGTTTTTTTTGCAAAAGTATTTGTTATTGGTGCCGAAGTTAAAAACACACCGTCTGGTGAATCATAAACTCATCGCTCTCTCACGGTTTATGGCCCTCTCAATTCTTCATCACCATTTTGCTGATACTTACTCAGGCCGGACCATAACAGAGAGCTAACATACTGAAGCTTACATAAGCTTCCAAATATTTCGATAACATTAACCAAAAAGCCATACATTTAAAGCGGATACCTACACGTACTCATCCGTTTACATAAAGATTTATTTCTCGCGCGAACTATTTCGCACAAAACTGCCGTTACATCGCAGGTCTGGTTTATTTTTGACGGAATCTCTCAACATTTGGCGAAGGGATCTAGTGATAAGCGCACTAAATCCTCTCGGCCCGATGTGTTTAATTCTGAAGTAATCCTATCTATTAATATTTGGTAGAAGATTTCGAGGTAGATTTTTGAATGGAGGGTTATTTTACCGAATATATTGTGCATTAACAGTTGGTTTTTTATTTAGATTTTTTTTTGTTGGGTAGGTGGTATAACGGCCCACACGTGTGGGGATAACATAACCAGCTGGCTGGTCTCTTATTCTATTGAAAGTCTATACTAAACTAGGCCAGAACAAATTCAAAGTGCTGATACCGATGTTATGTGGGGTTGACTGCAATAGGCAATTTCTGGCAAAGGAAATACGTAGGGTCTATTGGTAGTTCAAGATCCTTTTACCATCTCATACTGATTTTTCCTTGTGCTGAATACCCTGACACCTGCACACTTGGCGATCTTATGACTGCATCAGCGAGCGGAGTTTGCATAGCTGAATCTTGGGCCAAATATATCTAATGAAAATTTATCATCTACACGCTAGGAAGTCTGATTTTACCTCATCTAAATTAACTTATCTACCACAATCTGAGGGAAAAATCAATTAACTACCACCACCAGACTGAAACCTAACTGCCAAAAAGTAAATTACAAACAAATTCCATTGCCAAAAATGTTGCGACATTCAATTATGAAGTCGCATGATGAATGGGTCTATTAATGTCCGTGGTCGCAAGTCGAGGGCGTCTCAACATCGCACGGACCGTTGCCCTCGTACGATGCACCGCACAATCCTGGTTTATGGCAGACAATGGTTTAAGGTTGATCCCACTGGGGTTTTAGTTTGCCAGGTCAAATAAATCGTTGATCTGGATTTTTCTTTTTAGTCACATTTTTGATCGGAATGTCACATAATTGGATTGATCTAAAATAACTTTCAAAAGGATTTGATGCCCAAGAATTTTATACAACATTATTTTTAGTATATGCGAAACCTAAATATAGTTTGTTCAGAATAAGTAACTGAATCGATTCCAATAATTTTTAACCATGTTGTATTTTGTCCCAAAAATATTTAAAAAAGGTTACAAGTTGGACACCGAGCGACACTAAGTACCTATCGCAATAATTTAGGTATCTACTGCCAAATGATTATTATCTATGAGCTCAACACGACGCTGGAGGCGCCCGCTGCGTGGTGATCACGTTTTTGCGCGGACAACCAGGTAACAGAACAAGCTTATAACTTTGTGATTTTTCATGATACAGTTTTGAAATTTTGTAAAAATACTAGACACGTGTTTCAGGTTTCGCATATACTAAAACTAATGTTGTATACTTATTCTTGGAATACCAAACAAACGATGAGTGGACTGTGTGGTGGATGATATGGCTAGAAAGGAGGTGGGTACTGCGATAGAAAAGAATAAGTCTTTATTTGCTTAGAATGTAGGTACATAAAAATAGGTTGTTAAATTGACGAGTCGAGTGTGATCGGCGATGACGAGTTATGGAGAAGGATGGAAGAAGAACACATGCTGCGCCGACCCCAAATAAATTGGGATAAGGGCAGGAGAATGATGATGATGATTCTTCTTGTTACTATCATTGTGACATACTTTCACGACCATTGTTTCTTAGTCGTCAATAGGCAGACCTTTCCAAAGCGACCCAAAATGCACGAAAAACTGGAATGAAACATTTATTAATGCCCGAAGTATTTTTGAGGAAGAACTATAAAAAGTCAGTCCCGTAATTTTTTCGTTGCCTGATTTCACCGTCATTTATAAGCAATGAGACCAGCCCCTTAAAAGTGTTGCTATATCTCTGTATACATACACACGGAAAAACGGAGGGAGAATAAGCTGATTCGCACCACAATCGGCTTGTGTTTTTACTTTTTATCTCTAAGTTGTTGCGTTAATCTTTTGCTCTTCTAAACTGGGAGGTTTTTATACCTGTAAGTGTAGAACTTCTAATTCCAAAATACAGAAGGGGTGCTTAAAATTGTGGTTTGCTGACACAAATCTGACTTGGAGAAGGAAGCCGGACGGAAATTTAAAAAAAGATGTATTTTTATGGATAAGAGTTTAACTTCGATAAGCAAAACTGGATTTATCTGTTTAGAGGAAATTTTGTTGTGTACCTAGATTTCAAATTTAGGACAACAAAATTAAACTTGGTACACGACAGTTTTCCAGTCCGGTTTCTAGTTTTCGATATATTTTAGAACTTGAAATACAATGACTAACAATATTAAAACCAAACCCTAAAATTCAACACCTTTCTTCAATACTGGTCACAGCAAAAAAAAAATAACAGAACAACGCGCGACGCCAAGAAAATCTCGGCGGCGGCTGTCAATAACAATAGCTACACTTTGTCTTGCTACGTGTGCAATCTGAAATCGCCTCCGTTCCTATAACACGCCAATTCTGTTGGCCAAACGAGCTGTGAAAGCATGCTATTCACGTACACACGTCCAATCCGCCCTGCGGTCTAGACAGAACTGGCACTGTAATTTGGAAGGGTGGTCCTGATGTGATATCAATAATTTTGAAACATGGCTGGTTAGCGTCAACGGACGATGGAATACAAAAGTTTGGGCGGTACTGGTATTTTTATTTACGGTCGTGTAGATAAGCCAAAACATTTATTTTCTAATCAGATACAAGAATCACGCATCATCGTAACGTATTACAAATTCATTAATCTGATGACTCGTACATTTCAGACAACCCATATTTACGTTTTAGAACGACGAGACCCATCGCAAAAAAATCGACCCAATTAATATTCCAATCAAAACCAATGCATATTTCTTTTTGTGATTTGCAAAATCTGCATTAATATTCTGTACTCGAGTTATAAAATTAATGTCAGCTACAATCAATACTGAATAATTATTCTATTTCGAGCCCCACAGTGAAAGGGCGCGTGCTATGTCATCGTGGACTTATCGCGTTGGCCGCGCGCCTGTCACTGGCCGTCACAGCCCCGCCGACCGTTTAAACGCAATGAATTTAAACATGGGAACTCAGAACGTATTTTTAATTTTGGAATGTTTGTTTTGAAGAATCTTTTTTGGATGCAAGAATATAAATTGGAAGTTGATTGCATCTTACATTATTTATACATAGGTACATGGTGATACCTTGAATTTGCATAAAAACCACATCAATAGATAATAGTAGATTCTAGAAACTGCATCCTCTGTTGACAAATTGGTTTAACTGACTGTCTACTTTCAAACATTGTATTATCATTTTACTTCGAAGAAATTTCCCTGTCAACTTTATCAAAGTCAAAGCTTGTATTTCAGTTTCAAAAGTGCAACATTTACGAGCAGTTAGAATTGATTATTTAATTGCATTGCAAAGCAAACAGTTCTCTATAGTATATCGGTATTGATGTAGCTTACGTGTAAAGGTGGTGTTACAAGAGGTGTTTTGTCAAGTAATTACGCCCATAACTCCTTTGCTAACTACTTTGATTGACCCTTTGACGAACAAGGTATGTAATTATGTAGACATTTGTTGGCGTGTTACGTGTAGCTTGATGAGGTGTAAATGTGGTGACTCTTGCTTCTATGCAAGCCCTTCTTGCAACCCTATTTTATATCGCGATGTTTAATAGTCAAACTTAATATCCAGTACTACAGTTACAGTGGTATCTACAACTGACATTTTTAAGGGATAGCAAGAATTTGGGTGCTGGCATTTTTTTTTAAATAACGCTATGGTGCAAAAAATATTACAGTAGCTAGGAAATGTCTCATATAACTTTCTCGGGATAATATGCCGCACAGTATTTTTTTTTAAACTCAAATCTCCAAGGGAAAAAGTTAGGTACCTATAATAAACAAAGCTGTTATATTTAACTCCACAAATTCTACATAAGTTTGCAAGAAACTTCTAACTTGTATGCAAGTCGGAAGCTTATTTTCTTTTGTAATTTAAAATTTTCCAACTGCATGTGCTAGGTGTTCTAACTTGTTCTTGTTTCGCTGGCGCATTTAATAAGTTATGTTTCGTACAAATATAAAGAAATATGTGTAACGTACAACTTTGTTGTGTTGATTGTGGAATAAAAGTAAAGTGAGTTGTTTATGCTTCTGTAGAAGTACGCGGAGTGTTGTGATAAGAATTTGTAATATGCACGATTTGGAGTTTGGGTGCGTACCTATAACCAATATTTGAAAAGATTTAGTCAATAAATATACATGCTTACTTAACAATTATGCTATATTTATTATAAAATAAAAACTAACATTTATCTTTATATATTTCAAAAGTGTTTGAAGCGGAAACGAGTTGAAGTCTTTATAGAAAGACTAGTATCTGTTGTTGCATAAAACTAACTGTTAGAAATTAATTACATTTAGCTGTTAGAAATAAAGTTAGTTTTGCAAGAGCCACATGCATCCCCAAAAGTAGTATCATACATATCTAACCTCAATCGAATCACAAAGCTCTGTTTAAAAGTAAATTTAAAAAAAAATTTCGAGTTCGGATTTTAAACGGGGATCAGAGTAAATCCTCTCCATAAATAACCCTTAGTGAAGTCATCAAAAGGGTAGCTCTGTTCAGGGCGAACCATGTCATGTGAACCTACCATCAATCTTAGGCCGGTCGCTGGCTGCACGCATAGCGTAACACAGGTTCGAATTGTAGTGGTTATAAAACAGCGAATAAAATACTGCCACTAAAATGTGCCCAAAATAACAATTGTTCACACACGACGCGTATAAAAGTTAACGAGCATTTCACGTTGATATTTGACACGGAAACAGGTATTTTAAAGTCTTTGGGTGGCTTTTGTTTAGGGTAAATTTTTAGTTTTACGATATAAGTGCTAAGTCGGTGGACGGTAATTCAGTTATGGGCTATAATTTTTGAAATTCTGTTCTAGTTTCTACGTTGGTTATTTATTTTAGTGGCAAATTCGGTTCGTTACTTGTTATAGCATGAACATTTAGCTCTATTGTACTTAAGAGAATGTTGTGTACACCCGTAATCAGTACCTATATAAGAACCCTAACCTATTTTATATTTATTGTAAAATGTATGTAATGTTGGCGTACCTATTTTTAAATAAATAAATAGACATTTCTGCGAGAAACTCTCTTGAACCTTGAAAAATTAATTAGTGTTGTGTTTGTTTTTGATTTTACTACTTAAAAATTAAACATCGCTTCTGTTCAAGTTATGTTACTAATTATATTTAGGTTATTTATCATTATTAAAATGATATTTTTCGCCTATCCGCTCTCGCTCCTCTAATCGCTCCTCGTATCACTATAGACACTGCCTCTTCTAAGGGCTCGAAACGGCTTTGTTTGGCGTCTAGACTCGTAATCCATTATTACAGACGCCTTCAAGCCAGGAAGTAGGGACGGAGCGATACTTCTATACGCGACACTTAGCATATTTACAGTACTGATAAATGTTGCATATTTATCCTTCGTTATCGTCCTTTGGACGTGAATGGAACTGTTGCATTTTTCTTCTAGTGAAAAAAAAGAAATTGAAAGCGTGACGGTTTTCGGTGTCGTGTTAGAAAAGGCTTAGGGTTCTATTGTTCAGCGATTTATCTATCTGAAAGCATTGCACGTCGTTTTGCTTTGATTTCTTAAATATTACTTACTATATATTATTGGCCAAAGTTGGTACTTAAATTCTTTATAAATTTCTTAATAATCATCAATATAATTATGTCAAAACTGCGGACTTGCTGCACTGATTTCTGATGAAACACGGAATAACTTTCGAGAAATAACGTGCTTCTCGTCAAACTACTTCATTTTACCTGTCTTTAACAAGGTCTAAATACCTGCTTTACTTTTTTTTTCTTGTATCTTAATCAGAATCATACAGCACAGTAATTAACGCATACAATGGGTGCAAATTATTGACACACACTGCACAAATTAATTATAAAGGGATAAATAATCACCTCTTGGAAAACGCATTGAACAGGTTATCGAAAATCAACAATTTGTGATGCGAATGATTTAAAAAAAAATCTTTCATTCATTTTAATTTTTCATACGGGATTGTGACTCCACATTGTTCTTTCATGCATTCAAATGTGCCCAACAATGGAAAATTTAAAATAATCGAAGGGGTGCGTACCCATTTCAATAGACCTTTTTATGGTGCAATATCGGGAGTTGTTTTGCTTAAGCCGCCATTAGTTCGCCTAATAACTGCGGGGGCGTTAGGACAGTCTCCCCTAGAATACCACCTGATCAAATTATCATACATAACTCGAGTTATTGTCGACTGAATTGGTCATTATAAAGTAATGTAGTTTGTTTAAATACAACTTTCCGGTGGCGTTTCGTTTCTGCTTTTTATAAGAGGGGTTCCACATAATTTATTGCTCTCAAAGATAAAATTTCCCTAATGGATATTGTTCACGAGACAGAGTGGTCTATTTTATGCGCATTATGTGTACACGTAACTAGCCTCGACGTTTTTGGGGGAAGAACGATTTTTTTTTTTCAATTTCACGATATAAATGGGATGGAATTGCGTTTTGTGATCAAAGGAGAGATAAAAAAGTTGATGAGAAAATAGATGAAACTGGAATTGAAGCTATCTTAGTTTGGTTGAAAGTGTTTTAATTGGACTTTTTTGTCTACAAGATCCTTTTCTATTGCTGGCTGAGAATAGATCCCGGTGGCATGGATGCTATGGTGGATTGTTTACGTAGTTAAAAGAGTTTCTCTATTGCAACTGCTTGTATGTAAGATTGCAGCAGGCAGTTTCCTGACACTTCTACTTTAACGTTTCAATATCATGACTACGAGATTAGGTTGTATCGATAGCGTTGATATTTATGAACATGACACACGAATCCAGAACTTTCTGTTCGGAAACACCAATGTGACTTTGGCAGTGACAAATTATTGACTAAACTGCTATGAGAGATTATCATGATGAGCGTTGCTGGTTGCTACTACCGACTTCACTGAGAGTCGACAACTTTTCAAGTTTATTACTTAGGGCATAAGGGTGAAAAGTGGTACACCAAAAAAATCTAATTAGTCCATCAGATAGATTTCCAAAAAATATTGGCCACGTATTTTTTCTTTTTTCACGTAAACAAAAAATGAAGTGCGTCGAAAACTCGTGTGACGTCACATTTCGGTACACTTTTTACCGGAAAGTGTCGTTACACCACTTCGATTATTTGATGCGTTTTATCTTCGTAATTTTTTATTGATTTGATTTTAATGTTCTTGTGTTTTAATGTGATTTTAATTTTTATAATTTTTATATGGACAATGTCTGAAATAAATGATTAATAATTAATAAAACAAAAAATACGTTTCCAATATTTTTCGATAATCTAACTGATGGACTAAATAGAATCATATTTTTTACTCAGGAGACATCCCTTTTTTCCAATTCTAACACATATTTTAGACTAGCTTAAGTAAGTAATGTACATAGAATTTCTAAATGAATATCATTAATCAAATAATTTGATTTCGTTTACTTTTTGCATAAAATTATATCGAGGGTCAAACCGAATAGTCTGAAGTCTCAAACAGAAACAATCAAATGATAACATTGTTTTCAAAAGTTTTAACAATTTATGAATTTACAAGTGGATTAAACAAAAGTAAAAGGACTTCATAACATAGTTTTTTAATCATCGACATAGCTGTTATTGACCTAAAACTATTTTGCCACAACTTTTATACGTTATTGGTTCTAGACCAATCACTTACCCGTTATTACCTACATGGCATATTGGAAAACAAATTGTATCCACTAGAAAATAAATATGATGTGACTTCAACAAAATATTGCCTCTTTATTTACTGTCGAGTGTTCACAAGTGATTTAGACATTGATGAAACAGAAAAAAAAAGAAACAAATCAGAATCTAAAAAAAAGACGAAAAACTGGGTCTACTATTCCCCAAGTTTATTTTTATGAAGAATGGTATAACAAACTATTTATTTTCATTTCTTATTACGAGTGCGTATCACGTACTAAGTCTAATGTAAGCTGTATAGATGAGCCTCACGTAGACAACTAATTTAACACATTGTCAAGACTCCCCCTCACTCTTCCATAGTGCATACTCTTCTAAGAAATTGAAACGTATTGTATGAACTTAGGGCCGAGTTACCAACATTTCTTGGAGCCAAAAGTTGTGGGAAAAACGTTGGCAGTGAATAATTAATCGTTTATAAGTAGTGTATGTAGTTAAAACTAATGATTGTGGTACGTGAGGTGAGGCGTTGATGCGGAGTTACATCATTTCACGCATTAGTACTGGCCAGTTACATCAGAACGTCACAGCCAGACTTTTAATCTCGAGAAAGTTACTTATCAATTGAATATACATACGCATTTTTCCCATGTGGGTACATCATCATCAACTACAAAACGTTATATCCTACGATCTCATTGCATATAACTTCAAAATTCATCTAAATGTATTCATCTCAAGCATTTGACATACTGTGCTTGTCAGCATGCCATTTCATTTTATATCTTAATTAGAGATTTCTTTCTTTATAAGGTTTCTTTTCTCTTAAAAGAATCTTAGAGTTCACTTCTTTCCTAGCCATAATACTTATTTTGGTACATGACAGAATAATACTGAAATGACACTATTGTACTACTGCAAAATGTATTCGTGTTGAGACTGAAAATACAAACGGACCAACGGTTACAAAATGAGATCACCGATTCATCTCAAAAGCAATAAAATTAAGGCAAATTGTCTCAATCACTGAAGCTAGCAATTTGCTCATGAACGACAGTGGACTTTAAATATAGATATTAACGATAATGAAACACAAAGAGCAAATAAATTGATCATTGAAGATAAATAAATCTTTGCATTCTATATGCTTAGGAATCCAAAGATTTCGAAAGCAGACAAAGAGAGTTCAAAACTAATAACGACACAAAACAACTTCCTACCCAAAATAACAACATTTATTTTAACAACATGCATTGTCAACACAACCCTTACACATATGAACACAATAATTATTTTCATGACGCTTCTACTGCGACACTTGCAAACGATAACACAATTGATAAGCATCAAATTCTTTGGTTCGTTCGCAGTATTTGTAATGAACTGTGCACATCTCACCTCGGAGACTCGTTTTCTAGTCCGAACACGTCTTAAAGGGAAGCACAGTCACCCTTCAGTGGATGTGCGCTAAAATTGCGCTGGAGTAGTCTTGTGTCTGTTTTATTAATTTTTATTGGTGATTTTTCTTTCTGTTTTTGCCTGTTCCAAAGCTTTTCTTCTCAAAAACATAATTTTAACGATTCTGGGATGAAAAGAGTTTTCTACTCACTTACACAGTTTTTCTGTTACTGTCTGAATTAATGTTGTATGTATTTTTTTACGTTTTGGTTTATTCACGTCTTTTACTGTAATTTTGACAGGATTCTGATGTAGTTCCACATTTTTTTTTTAAATTATCCTTTGTTTCTAATCATTTTCTCTATCAGACTGTATCTTAAAACGTTGCCTAAAACCTTACCAACCCACGATAACTTCTATCGTTCCCATAACTTCTAGCAGCATCATCTTATACCCCCGTAACCCCGGTACAATTAACCATAAGTATTAATACTGTTTCCCCTACAGTTTCCGCGCTATTTCTCCTTTGCTTATTGCGTGGGGTCTCGCTGTTTTATTGGCACCGATTGTATGTACTACGACACTATCCCTTTTATGAATGTTATGGTTTATTTCGCCCACCCCTTGGATGTTGGTGTTCCTGAGAGTAATTGGCACCGCGGCTACTTGCACCCCTTAATGGCGGGAGGCATATATGACTTGCCACTTTAATACAGAGGAACAGATCAGGAATTTTTCTATGAATTGGAGAAAATGTACCGTGGACGTGTTGATCGAATCGCATTGTTACGATTCTGGGACTTATGTCTTGCTGCAATACTTTCGTAAAACAGTTACTAATTATATTTAGTGTAGAACAGAGTTTACGTGCATCTTGCCGTGTTCTTAACAGAAACTACATGTTACGGCTTGAAGACTGGTCGGTGACTTTTAATAAACAAAAATATTATGATGCTCGGCAGCAATAATCCTCTGTTTACCAATTAAATTCGTAGAACACAGCTCCAGCTTTCATCCTCTTTCTTTGACGAAGGTTATGTCCTTTGAAACAGGAGCATGGAAGAGGACGGTGTTCGCTAATACACAAGAGTCAACTGAATGGGAGTTGCACGCCATGTGTAGACGTACGCAGATTTTTATGAGACTTGAAATATATGTATAGCAAATAACTTAGGAGATAAAGCCTTTCACATACCATTAGACACAACAACTATGTTTCCTACATTAAACTACACAATAAGACAACCTATTTACTTAAACGAAAATTGTAGTTAAACTACATCCTACTGCCGAGACAATTAAAGTTCCGTTTCAAGTACCAGCCAGGAATTTGGGGTTCTTGCGGTCGCACCCACAACGCGTAGGTACCCATAGGTATAGCAAAGTGGGGTACTCAATCGCCTATCAACTTAATTGATCACAATGTTGGTGTACCTTTTGCAGCAATTTGGACTGGTTAAACGCTTACTTGGGCGTTTCCTGATTAATCTTTAGGGTTGTAATTGCGACTTGTTGGTTTTCGACGAATGTTTCCGTCTTTTGGTGTTTTGTAAGGGTATTTATTGGGTTTATGCGTGTATTGTTGTTGTGTTTTATAAGGTAAAGGTGTATTTTGATCGTTATAAATGGTCTGTAACTGTAAACATCGATCTATAATCCTCCCGGTTAATGTTGTTTTCTATACCGATAACAGAAAAGCAACAAAAGAATACGCAGTGTAAAATCATCTTTACATTATCAATACCGGCCCAACTAGGCTTGATGGTATTTTGCTCAAGACATAAATAACTAATAAAATTTCGATGGATTTTATTCTTTTTTTTTTTTTTTTGCTAAGCAAAATACCAGTCTATTTTGAGCCACACTGTGTCATACATGAGTCAGTGTCCTCATATCGAAGAAACACTAACTATCAAAAAAATCATGTCTAAAGGTATTCCGTAAAAATGAAAATTGGGTAACGTTAAAAAATATTTAGCCTTCCCAAAAAAAGAAACAAAATGAAATCTGATATCAATATTTGCTTTATTTACTATATATCCACAAGTAAAAAAATCTATCATAATATTTTTGAGTATTTCCATTTATAAGTGGCACCTGAGTGGCAATTTGTGGAGCGCAGTACAGCGTAGATATTCATAGTTAGTATTAATATTTGTATATTCATTTTCTTGACGAGTTGCATTCGAGGTTAACCTGCTTCACCCAACGATTGATGTTTGAGGAAAGCAAGTGATTAACAAATTCTGCGTATTTATTTTATCAATCAAAGTATTGAGTTAGGTACTTCAGTATACAAGGTGTAAACGGACCCTTCACGAAACCATCCACCAAGCATTCGGTACATCAAATTAAATAACTCTGCGCAAAAAATATTGCTAGGAGACGACTTTTTTTTGGGGTGTAAAATAATCTTTTACGGTAGGACTCAATGAAACGCACTCAAAACATTGTGCTGATGGATGCATTGAATAGTACGGGGGTCATGGAGGTATTTAACCTTTTGAATGTCATCGTCACACATACGTGACAAGCAACTACCCTGTGCGCCAAACGACACAAAATATCATCATCATCATTCTCTTGCCCTTTCTCTTACCAAGCGGTATCGTATTACCCAGTACTAACTGGGTTGTGGAGGTCAGATAGGCAGTCGCTCCATGTAAAATACTGGTATTCAGCTGCATCCGGATAGACTGGAAGCCGACCCCAATGTAGTTGGGAAAAGGCTAGGCAGATGATGATAGAGTTACTCTTCCAAAAGCATCAGTGTCATCAGCCTAGCCTTTTGCCAGGTATGCTTGGGTCAAGCTCGCTACAATCGAACCGGTTGTAGCTGAGAATTCTACATGAGATGACACACAGCCCATTTACTGGGAAATACAATACTCCTTGGGAACTCTGGACACACATCTTTCAAAGTATACCGGGTGTAAACAGACCCTTCACATATCCGTCAACCAAGCATTCTGTACATCAAACTAAGTAACTTTACGCAAAAATTATTGCTGGGAATCGACTTTTTTTTTTGGGGTGAATAATTACGTTTTACGGTAGGAATCGATGGAAAGCACTCATAGCATTGTGCTGATGAATGGATTGAATAGTAAGAGGGTCGCGCAACATGTATTTTAAAAAAAAAATGTGAAAAAGTTGTAACTTTGACCCCCAATATCTCCGTAACTAGAAGGTTCCCAGGTACGGTCTAGAACAAAAAATTGATCACAGTGACGGGGAGAACAAGTACCTTTCGTTTATGTTAAGGGTCTATTTACACCTTTTATAATGATGTGAATTTTATTGCAGCACACACCATGGCGATCACAAAGCGATGGTTAAGGAACGTAATGAAAAACTACAACTAAAAATCTACAGTGTAGTCCAATAAAATTTATGACCACAGCAACTACAAACATTGATAAAATCATTCCCAAATACAATAAACCAATAGATTCAATAGAAACGATAAACAGTATCGAACAAAACATATTCCACACGTTATTATCACAAATAATATATGCGACCCAAATCTAAATAGACTAACGACCGCTGTATGAGTTGTGATCAATTACCGACTCTGTGTAATTATCAGAGGCGCCCATCTCGACTATAAACGATATCTGTGTATTGTATCTCAGTACTTATGTGGGAATTAGGAACATGCTAGTGTTAGGAACTATTTGTGTTTGGGGTCTTTTGGTTAGTTACGTTATAGATTTTGTGGGTATATAATGATATAGTGATAGGTTAATGTTATTATTTGAAACTGTATATACGAGTATATACTGTTACTGATAGATTACAGCAATACAGCCTAAGCCATAGCACTTCAGGTTAAACTGCGCTTGCCTAGGTTGATCAGTGGATGGGTGAACGCCCATAACATACCGAGTTTCCTCCGTGCCTCGGAAAACACGTTAAACCATTGATCTAAGCTGTCATTTTTACATTTTTGGCAGTCGTTAAAGGTAGTTAGAGGCCCGAAAGTCTGACAACCAGTCTTACCAAGGGGTATCATATTACTCAGCATTAACAGGGTTGTGGAGGTCAGATAGGCAGTCGCTCCATGTAAAATACTGATATTCAGCTGTATCCGGTTAGACTGGAAGGCGACCCCTAAGGAAAAGGCTAGGCAGATGATTTTTTTTAATTGCATCACTTGGTGGGTCAATGGGGACTTAGTTGAAGAGACGAAGTTTCTGGTCACAAATAATAATTAGGAGACGATCCTACTGCCATCAGCAGGGATTCCTGACTTCGGGCTGCGACTGAAAAAAATATTATGGAAAAACCTAATAACACTTCGCCTGGAATCGATTCCATCAGCATGCGCTTGTGGCCACTAGACCAAAAGTCTTCAAAGAACAAAGAACAATTTTCGAAACAAATAAACCTCTTTGACTCAAGTTTTTTATATTCAAGTTTATTTCTAAAACCGACTACTAGAAACTGTTTGTAGTCATACCTGAGATCGCGTGCACACAATCGAAAATGACACATCGTCCATTATGAAACCGTCCCAATTCCGGCATTGGGCTCTCTAGTCCGGCAAGCCTCAACAGAATTGCCGATACCCTATCTTGGTATAGTGGATTACTTCAGATGAGAGATTAATGCACTGGGCACGTGATAATGGCTATTACCAACTATTGGTGTTATGTACTCTGCGAAGTGTATTAGTTTGCTGATAACGAGTTTGCGGTGATAAATCTTATGTTTTGTTGATGGTGCGATTGGTTTATTGTTAAGGAGCTTATGTCCGCGGCTTCGCCGGATTTCGACAATTGTTATACTACCGGAATAAAAAGTATTAAATGTTTTAATCCAGGTTTTAAACTATCTATGTGCTAAATTTCATCCAAATCCGTTCAGTAGTTTTTGCGTGAAAGAGTAACAAACATCCATCCATCCATCCATCCGCATTTATATTATTATATATAGTTATAGTTACATATAGTAAGATGTCCCTCGAGGATTTTGTTTGTTTTGTGTTATTTTTTCGATTTTCAGCTTCAAGTTGCCTTAAGGATTTCTTCGTAGTTTACTAAGATGCGTGAACGTAGACCACATGTAATGAAGTGTATATACAGTAATGATCGCACATACACTCTTGTAGAATAATTATCAATGTCTTCTTATCTTTAGAAAATATCGATTAGTCTTCCAAGCGCCAAGCAAGAACTAAAAGTAACTAATCAAACTACTAAGTACACTCGCACTAAACGTCTAAAATATCCAGTACAAATGTACTGAACACATTCCCAATACATCGCAGCCTATCGATTGGGCAACGTATCTACCCTATAAATAGCAATGGCTGACAAATGGCGGGCCCGATCTGATATATTGACGTGTTGATATGCGCTGCCGAGGGGACGATTTTCAACTTCATTGACATAAATCCCGTTTTCAAGAAATATATTGGGTTTTATAGGGAAACAGACGCTAGTGTTTGTATGGATTTTATTGTTTTTCTAGAGGAACGAACGGGAGTTGCTGACAGGGTAATAAAAGATATTAAATAGTATTGTGTATGATGAGCTCTTCAGCCCCTGCTTGGGGTGTTTTGCTAAGATGGTAATAGTGTGTGTTTTGTTAGCTAATATCGATATTTATATGCCATTTTTTGTGCGGTAAATGGGACAAATAAGTAAATGTTGTAGTAGTCAGCTTGATAGCGTGTTTGAATCTCAGATCGAACTTTTTAGACTCTTAATGAACTGTCACATTTGCTCTGCTAGCAATTTCTACAAGCATCATAATTAAATATTGATTCCTAGTAACTAAAACAAGCTCAGTTTGAAGTTATGTCAGAAGTTTTAATCAAGCTTGCATGAACATGGTGACTACACCTTATCAAAGTTAGCTAAGACAATTTCATTTTCTGAAAAAAAAAAAAACAATAATGAATTGATGAATTTTATTTCAGTTTCTACGGGTCAGGAATGATCACTGTGTCAGCGAATAAAATTGTATTCATTGTATAAACGGAAAAAAGTTGACGTATTCAGCCTACGTTGCGTGTCACAACCATCGGAAAACGCCAAATAAAACTGTCCCTTCAAACTGAAAGTTTAAAATTTTATTTACATATTTGCATACAATATTTACTCGTGGATATCGTGTCAGCATTCCAATTACCATTTTAAGTTAACCTTTATTTGCGTTACTGGTGACGTTTTTTATTTTTCGTTTAGGCGAAAAAATGTTACAACGAAACGAAATTTTACTTTATACGGTCGCTTTTGGCAAATTATTATTTATGATGCAAACAGCCTTTGTATGGGAGTTTTCGAGTTTTGTGTTTACAGACGATAATGGTAGCATGTGAGTGAATGCCGACGATTATAAGTATTGTTAGATGTAAAATATTTTAATGTAGGCCAGTTGAATTCGTAAAATTATTATTACTTTCTTTCAAAGTTGTGAGGTTCCGTATAAAAAAGGTACGATTCTAGACCAAAGAAACGATGGATGGACTGTGTGAAGGATGATATGGCTAGAAAGAAGGCGACTGCTAAGATGACGAGTAATAGAGAAGTATGGAAGAAGAAGACATGCTGCGCCGACCCCAAATAAGTTGGGATAAGGGCGAGGGAATGATGATGATGAGGTACGATTTTAGAATACAAAACTTTTAATAAGAGAACTTCAAAAAATCTATACCCGGCACAAAATGACGATGTAGAATTAATCAAGCTTAACAAAAACCTGACTAAGATTCAACCACAATATCCGGAATGTAGGTCTTGACCCTCGAGTCTTTATAAAAAAACAGAATACTTTATAAATGAAGTAAATCAGTCCCTCTGAAAAGAGTTAAAATTACATCTAGTGGAAGACTCGACTATAAATAAAACCAATAAATATTTTTAATTCTCATTTCGACGTTTTCTATATTGGTGTCCTACCGCCTCCGTTGTACCTTTCCAACGTACACAAACTTCAGATAAAATTCGAATTGAATTGACGTGGACAATGGACAACCCAATCCCAGTGCTGGGAAAAGGCCTCTCCCATATCAATTCAAATTTCCTTATATTTTACCTTCTCCGGCCAATCAGTTAGGAGCGAGTCCAATTCGTCATGTCAGCGATTCTTGGGCCTGACTCGTTGCAATGCCTGTCTGTCATCAGGCATCCACTTTATGACTATTTTCGCCCTTCTGAACGAATCCGTTCATAATCATACGTAATGTTTAGCGACTGTTTAACCATACGTTTTTAAATGTTCAGATGTGTCTCGTGGCTAAATAAGCCGCTCGGTTCTATCTTCAGGTTAAGCCGCACTTGCCTAGGTAGGTCCCTATCTTTGAAAGTAGTTAGAGATAGTCACTGGCCCGGAAGTTTGACAACCAGTCTTACCAAGGGTAATCGTATAACCCAGTACTAACTGGGTTGTGGGGGCCAGATAGGCAGTCGTTCCATGTAAAATACTTGTATTCAGCTGCATACAGTTAGACCTCAACATAGTTAGGAAAAGGCTACGCAAATGATGAGATGTCACTTAACTTTGATCAGCGTTTCAATAAACCACGAATTGTGAATTCACGACATCAGAGCGACCTTTAAAATATTGGTGGCCGTTACACTCATAAACATTTATTTCAAGTCATAAAATGACCTTACAGCGATATAGCGATTTGGCATCGAAGTGTCAATAAAATATTATCATCTGGTCACCGTTCCCATAAAGTGTTGACACGTGACCTAGAAATATGATCCTTATGTAACGATAATATGATACAATTTTTATAGCAATGTAATGATCATTCATGTGGGAGTCAGTTTTATCCAGCAGTGGATTGCGATCTACGATAGGCAACTTCACTAATTGATATAACATCACGCCTTGTAAACCCCGAAGGGTTACGCATATGTGTTAGGTACACCTAATAGTACACCCACATTTCGCCCGTTATGTTTAAGTCCCATGTAATATTGGGCGAGCCTGTTGCCATCAACCGGGCACAAAATCAGACTTCGTGGCTAACGAAATTCCTGATGGAAATACCCAACAACACTTTGCCCGATCCGGGAACCCAGGACCACTTGCTGAGCAGTTGCGCGTGCGACCACTAGACCAATGAAGCAATCATCACAGTTGTTTAATTAAAATATAGCTGATTAACATTTGCTTTAAATTTTAGTACAAGTAGGAAAAGATATGTCAACTTGATTTAGCTCAACAGTGACAGTTTTTCATAGAGCAGTGTCACGAACTACCGCGCTCACTGACCACTTTCAACCTTATTACTCAGGACATAAGAGTAAAAGTAGTCGACCGTCCGCGAGCGCGGTAGTACCTATAGACGTCAGAGAAATAACTCACTACATAACTAATGCAAATGCAAACCCCAAACCCCAAAATATATAAAAGTACTTTAAAGACATGTCTCTTCTTTTGGCCATTACTGTTTCAACTTTTTTGTAAACTTGACCTTTCCGTAATGTAATTAAAAAACAAATTAGGAGCCGCGGAACCCAAGCTAAACCCATCATGGCCAAATTATCCACAAGCAGCCAAATTACATAAAGTTTTAAGCATACTAAACATGTTTCGTAATTACTTTACATTCCACACACATATTATTCAAGGACCTTAGGTACCTGTAATTAAGTTTTAAATACACTAGAACTAAACATAGCAAAGTAAAATCAGTCTATAATGTAACCACTGCTGAGACACAGGCTTCCTCTCCGTGTAAAGGAGTGGTCTGTATTGCACCACGTGGGCCCAGTATCGATTGATCATAAGGCGGATGGAATAAAATAGACGGTAAGTGGAATTTCTTGGGTTAAGAAAGCAAGTTTCCTAACATTTATTCAAGTTTTTGTCATCATCTGCCTAGCCTTTTCCCAACTATGTTGGGGTCGGCTTCCAGTCTAACCGAATGCAGCTGAATACCAGTATTTTACATGGAGCGACTGCCTATCTGACCTCCACAACCCAGTTAGTACTGGGTAATACGATACCCCTTGGTAAGACTGGTTGTCAGACTTTTTGGGCCACTGACTACCTATAACGACTGTCAAAGATCTACAAATGACACCCGGGACCAACGGCTTAACGTGCTTTCCGAGGCACGGAGGAAACTCGGTATGTTATGGGTGGTCACCCATCCACAGACCAACCTAGGCAAGCGCGGCTTAACCTAAATATCGATCCGAGCGGCTGTTATTACTTAGCCACGAGCTCCTCAAGAGCTTATTCAAGTTTTCGTATTATTTTTAAACAATAAATATGCTTCTTCTACTTAAAAGTCATCGGGAAAAGTCAGCCATCTTTTTTTCACCATGTATTTATTGCATTTATACGTAACAAACATAACACAACATTACTTCTTTCTTCTCTTAAGGGTAAGGGTAATGGGTAAAGTAAGTCATCGGGAAAAGTCAGCCATCTTTTATTCACCATGTATTTATTGCATAAGTATACGTAACAAACATAACATAGCATTACTCCTATCTTCTCTTAAGGGTAAGGGTAATGGGTAAGGGTAATGGGTAAGGGTACCACAGTACCCCCATTTCGCCTGTAAAGGTGGAGTCCCGTGTGTGTGTCCATGTGTGTGTCTACCATAACATACAAACATAAATTCACGCCTTTTTCCATGGGGGTAAGCAGAAACCACAGAACGTCACCTGCTACGATCCTTACATACTCCTTTTTCCTCGTCCACGTTCATACATATGGTCATACACGCACACTATCAGAACGTTTACTACAATTCATCCACGTGCACCCATACATCACACCCTAATACAATATGCGGGTGACGATATCAAACACATTTAGGTGGACACGCACGCCTACTTTAAGGACCCTATGCGCGACGCGTGCGCACCGTTCGTGGTCTATTTGCATTCGTAGTACGATTGACAAATTACTATTACACGTTAATAATTGGGTTGTCGAAAATTA
Organism: Noctua janthina; assembly: GCA_963576755.1. Classification (NCBI taxonomy): domain Eukaryota; kingdom Metazoa; phylum Arthropoda; class Insecta; order Lepidoptera; family Noctuidae; genus Noctua; species Noctua janthina. The sequence continues at coordinate 10,067,880 of OY755059.1, forward strand.
TTTATGTTGGCGTTTTTTTTTATCTGAATTATAGGATGATTGATGTTGCATTATGGAAGGAGAATTTTCTTATTATTATTATGTTTAGGTTTGTTATTACTATTGTAGCAGATCTATTGGAGTATTATGTAAACAATGCGACGTTATATAGCTGAATGACCTAAAGGTACATTAATTTGCCTGCCTTTCCTGTTGCTTGCACATCACAGGAGCTGATGGACGCTACTGAAAGTGTTAAACTCGTCGCCAAATTTTAGGATGACCCAATTTAAATAGTCATCGACACGCTAAGAAGAAGATTTACTTGATAAGACCAAGTGTCGTGTGGATTGGACTACTGCTGGTAATCAGGCAGCCAAAGTGTATGAGTATACCCTCAGTTGAGACATAACCTTACACGTAAATCAGCATGGAAACATAATTAAATTTAATTAACAGCGCCGCAAGGGGTAAGCCTAAAAGTTCACTGTGCTGCTCACGTTTTTATTTTTTACGACACATCAAAAGAAAGTGATATCACGTAATTTTATGGTAATGGAGGGGTGCCCCACAACCCACGTATAAAGCCTTTTAAATTTACGGTGTAAGCCTTGTGATGAGCCGAGTGTTTTACGGTTTGCAACATTTAAACTCATATGTGGCCTTGTAAGATTACGTCGTAAGGGTGCGGAGATAAGTCACCTTGAAAACTTTCAAGTCATTGGGTCGACGTTATACAGTGGAATCTAGACTGTAACTGAACATTTCTCTGTTATGTTTTGTCCTCGAGCTACACCCAGCTTCCTCTATGTTGGAGAAAATTTGTGCTCGCTTCCAACTTATCTAAAGCGATAAAGATGTACTTCGAAAGTAACTGTGTCGAGATTATCAAGTGCTCTAAGATAAAACCGGTTTAGCTTTGTATGAAATTCGAATATTGTTCAGCCTGCAGGAATCTGAAGTTTCATATACTGACGTTAATTTTAAGTGGAAACCATTTAATTTTAGTTCGTTGTTTTTCAAAAGCAGCCACGGAGTATGGATTAGTACCCTCTTGATGACAATAGGCCCCGCCGTCCCTCTATTACATGGGACTTAAACATAACTGGCGAAATGAGAAGAGAAAGAGTAGTATTAAGTGTACCTCTGCTTATCCCTTTGGGGATTACAGGCGTAATGTTGTGATATGTATTTTGAAAATTAATGAATTTTACTACTACTAAACAACTCATATTAATTTTAATTCACACATACAAACATCCATAAAAGAAATTAAAATGAATAAAACAGAACCTTAATAAATCTTTAATCGACACAGAATAATTTATTCTTCATATTGAGGTCGAGGGATCTTATAACTTTATTTTTAATAAGTTTTATGCAAATCAGGCACTAGAGACTTAATATAGGTCTGATCAGGGTCCCGGATCAAATTGAAAAGATTCTGTGCAACGTCGAGAGTGGCCCCACTTGACGAAGGTACTGCTTTCAGGGTCTCTCACGATATTTAATATGGGCAACCGACAAGCCACATTCTATATTGAAAAAGAGGTGGTCCGAAAATGTGATGTTAAAAATTCAAGGAGATTTTGATTTTCTTTTGTTTCTGAAGATAGCAGTTATTGCAAGATATCTTTGTTCATGATGAGTACTTGCAGAATATTCTTCTTAGCGTGTAGATGACCCATTTTTTTAATTTGGGTTTGACATTATGCGCGCATGCGGCGATCAAGATAGGCTTGTTGTAAAATTATTTATAGAAACTTAACTCGATTCTGAAGTGAGACAAGCCTCAATAGTGCAGGTTCAATAGGTACTAAAAGCAATTAATACCGAGCCTGTCATGACATAATATTGCACATAATAACTACTAACCTTAAGCATTTGGTCTCTATTGTGCTTGTAAGCAATCAGTTAACTGTCCCCGTTTTCTCACGATTTTGAACTCTGAACCAGCTTTCTTCAAGGTTTCTCGTATATTACATTCAATGAATTGCAAGCATAAAAAGCATGGCTGATGGCAAACACCTCTATCTACAATGCACCTCCCAAATTCACTTTTAATGATAAGTCTGACACTTTCAGTGTTTTTAGTTTATTTAATCTACGCAAGAGGTGATGCTGTATAAAGGTATATATCGTGCATCTTGCTGCGTTCTTTAAGCTCCACTACAACCATAAGGATTATGTAACATTTTGCCACGATATTAGTTCTTATAAAGTAAGTGTCGATACAAGAGAAGAAGATGGCTCGTGCGATCTTAGGATTTTCTAAAATCTAAACAGAATTTTGCATACCAAGCGATATGACCTCATAACATGTAACGACAGCACAGATAACACATAACTTCATCTTATAACTGTTATGTTGTGAACCCTGGCCTGGCTTTTCTTTACAGATTCATCTGCCTAGCCTTTTCCCAACTATATTGGGGTCGGTTTCAAGTCTAACCGGATGCAGCTGAATACCAGTATTTTACATGGAGCGACTGCCTATCTGACCTCCACAACCCAGTTACTACTGGGTAATACGATACCCCTTGGTAAGACTGGTTGTCAGGTTTTTTGGGCCACTGACTGCCTAACGACTATCAAAGATCTACAAATGACAGCCGGGACCAATGGCCTAACGTGCTTTCCGAGGCACGGAGGAAACTTGGTATGTAATGGGCGGTCACCCATCCACAGAACAACCTAGGCAAGCACAGCTTAACCTAAAGATCGACCCGAGCGGCTGTTATTATTTAGCCACGAGCTCCGCTTTACTTTACAGATTAAGCGATTTAAAACAATATACGTCAACTAGCTTGTGGCCCCGGCTTCACCCGCGTGGAGTTGGCTAATTGTTCCACGGGATCGTACTACCGGGATAAAAATTATCCTGGTATGTGTTAATCCAGGTTATAAACTATCTAAGTGCCAAATTTAATTCAAATTCGTTCAGTAGTTTTTTGCGTGAAAGAGTAACAAACATCCTCACAAACTTTTGCATTTATAATAACAGTATCGGGCCCATGTGCCCGTCTACATGAGTTTCGAAGCCCTATTTGACTCTGTTGGGAGACGATTTTGGAAAAACTGTACAACTGATACAAGTATCTCATAATTTTAAATTAAGAGTGTATACACTAATTTTCGAGTCAATCAACCCAGAGAATCCCATTTCACCCTCTTAGTATGTAGAATTTCGAAAAACCCTTTCTTAGAGGAGCCCTTCTAATCACAAAAAATACACCCTCCAAATTTCATGTCTCTAGGACCAGCGGTTTAGGCTGTGCGTTGAAATATCAGTCAGTCAGTCAGTCAGTCAGGACTTTGAATTCTATATTATGTATAGATTTTGCTTGAAGTTCAGAAGCATTGTCTTTAATATTTAGACTGAAAAACTTTAAGGGAGAAAAGGTCAATCCAATTATTTTTTCAGAAATTGTGCTTTTGTCAAGAAGACCATTAGGCTTTTTTTTTTTTTTTTTGGATGGGAAATCATCAAATGACCCCTCCCACTCTGGGCGGAGCGGAAGGGAGTGTCAGACTTGTACTGACTAAAACCCATCCATGTTCCTTCTTTGCCCTTTGTGTTCCAGGGCCACGGTGTCTCTTTCGAACAGTCCCGCAGCTCTGGCAGGCATCGGCCCATGCGGACCCCTACTCGGTTGCTGACATCTCTTTGAGGCGCGCGTGGAACACAAACGCGCCGTCGACACGGCCTGTCGTCATAAGACGGCCGGACGGCGAGCTAGCCCATAACTCGCCGTCCACAGGCCCGCGCCTACGGTGGCCGGGAGCCACCACGTGACCCCCGACGCCCAGGGCGTCTCCCGCGGCGGCTGGGACGTGAGGTTCTTTCCCTCTCACGTCCTGCCACCTCCTTCACTAGCATGACTGCTTCACAGAAGGTGGTGACGGCTTCCCATTCCCTCTCGCTCCGGACCATGGCTTGAACCAGGGCCGGACGCGAGAGATCGCCGCCGCCAATCGCCGCTACAAGGACACGGCGGTGCTCCGCCCAAGCGGGGCAGACCTCTACGGTGTGCTCCACCGTGTCCTCCGGACGATCCTCGCAGTGGAAACACCCGGGCGTTTCCTCCCGCCCGATTTGGTGCAAGAACCTCCCGAAACAACCGTGTCCGGTGAGGATCTGCGTCAGGCGGTAGGTGAGGGCGCCGTGGCGCCTCTCTAGCCACTCCTCAAAGAGGGGACTTATCGCCACTATGGTAGCGTGCCCTGCACGGGGTTGCAACAGTCGCTCTCTCCATGTCGCCATGATATCACGCCGGAGGTCTGTCCGCTGAGCGGCAATTTGCCGCGGCAGCGGAGTTTCCCCCCGACGTAGTGCCTCCGCGCGCCATTCATGCAGGCGCGCGAGGACTATCGCCTCCAGATCCCATGGCGGCAATCCGGCAAGGAGGCTAGCCGCCTCGCCGGAGATCGTGCGGTACCCCCGGATTAGCCTTATGGCTATCACCTTTTGGGGAGTGTTCAGGTAGTGGGCGGCTTGCCGCCTTAAAGAACGCGCCCACACCGGGGCCCCGTAAAGGGCCATGGACCGCACGACCCCCGCGTATAGCCTCCGGCAGGAGGCGTTTGGACCCCTCAGGTTGGGCAAGAGCCGCTTGAAGGCAGCCCCTGTCCGTTCCAGTTTGGGAGCCAAACGTCGGAAGTGCTCCACGAAGTTCCACCGGCTGTCGAGGACGAGTCCTAGGTACTTCAACGTCGACCCGACGCCGATGGAAACCCCTCCTGCCGTCAGTAGGGATCCCGACGGTGGCGCATTCCGAGGCCCATGAAAACACATGGCCTCGGACTTGTGCAATGCCACCTCGAGACCCAATTGCCGGATCCTATCCACGACTATCGCAACCCCGCGTGTCATGTTTTCGGCCACCGCCTCGTGCGACCTCCCTTGTGCCAGTTCCAGCGTGTCGTCAGCGTAGCAAACTACGCTGACGCCGGTAGGGAGGTCGGCGCGCAGCACCCAGTCGTAACCGATGTTCCACAGGGCCGGTCCTAGAACCGATCCCTGTGGAACACCGCACGACATCTCTCGCCGGTTCCATTCTCCGCTCTGACCGGGGTAGATGACGGCCCTATCCGTCAAGTAGTCCCCGACCACACGACGAAGGTAGGTTGGCACCCGGTGACACCGGAGTGCCTCCCTAATGCAGCTCCAGGGCATGGAGTTGAAGGCGTTGGCGATGTCAAGAGACACCGCCAAGACGACCCCGCCCCGGGACACCGCGTCCCCCGTCGTGAGGGCTCTCACGCGCATGATGGCGTCCACCGTGGAGCGCCCCTTGCGGAAACCAAACTGGTGTTTCGCAAGATCCGGCCCCATCCCCGCAAGGTGCCCGGCAAGGCGGTTGGCAATGACTATTTCGAAGAGCTTGCCCACCTCGTCGAGCAACACGATGGGCCGGTATGCGGACGGAGAGTCCGCAGGGCGCCCTGGTTTCCGGATGAGGACCAGCTTCCCCGTCTTCCAACGAAGCGGAAACTGGCCTCTCTCCAAGCATGCGCTTAGGAGCCCTTCCAGTCGGGGCTTGAGAGCCTCAGAGGCCAGGACCCAGGCTTTGCCAGGCAAGCCATCGGGTCCCGGGGCGGTGTTTCTGGCTTTCAGCCTGCGTACCGCCACTCTCAGGTCTACCCCAGTCACCTCCGGAACGTCGTCAACGTCATCGGTGTGGTCCGCTTCCGGCACCGCACGCGGCGGCGGAGCCATAGGCGGGGGAGGATGCTCCCCTCGCGAAGGGAACAGAGCGCTCACCACGTCCTCCACGAGCTCAGGCCGGAGACTCTGCGTTAGCGGGGGGGCCCGGGTGCGGAGTTTGTCCCGCACCATCTTGTAAGGGCGCCCCCACGGATCTCCGTTCAGAGACTCCAGCATCTCCTAGCGGGCCAAATTCTTGGCCCGCCGGACAGCCTCTTGGAGGGCGGTCTTCGCCGCTCTGTACCCCTCGTACAGCTCCGCCTCAATGGCTGCCGCATCCGGAGGGCGGATGCGGAGCCTGCGATGCCTGGCGTACAGGCGCCGCGCGGCAACGCACGCCTTACGCAGAGACGTCAGCTCTCGCGACCACCAGTACACCTGACGCCGGGCGCTTCCTGGCCGAACTCGGGGCATTGCCACGTCGCAAATCTCGGACATGGCCTCCTGGAACCAACCCGCCTCGTTGTTGATATCAGCAGGCCTGACTGGTGATGACACCCAGGCCTGCACGATCGAGGCTTCCAGGAGGAGCTCCCGGTCCAGCTGCTTCAGCGCCCATCGCGGACCACTCGGGGCCTGTAGGACCGGCACGCTTGAGGACTGGGTGGAGACGTCGAACCGGATATACCGGTGGTCGGAATAGGTCTCCACCCCCTCCATGACGCGCCAGTCAACGACACGCGGCGACAGAGCGGGGCTGGCGAACGAGATGTCCACCACCGACTCGCCCCGCATCCGCACGCACGTGGGGACAGAACCCCGATTTAGGACGACCAGGCCTGTCTCCAGAGCCCAGTCCTCCACCATTCTACCCCGCACGTCCGTGTAACGAGAACCCCAAGCCAAGTTCTTGGCATTGAAGTCCCCGAGCACAAGCACGGGGAGGGAATGGCTTCCGATGACGACACTCAACTCCGTGAGGGAGTTGTGGAACTCGGCGAGAGTTCGGCTCGGAGAGAAGTAGACTCCCACTACAACGATCTCCCCGAACCGTGCTGCTACGCACCCCTGACCCTTCCTGACACTCTCAAGGGTCGGGGTACCGGCGGCGACCGACGCAATTAAGGTCACTGAGCCGCTAAGGTCCTCCACCCAGTCATCCCTGGGCGGGACAAAGTACGGCTCAGCGACCACGGCGATGTTAATCGACCACTGCGCCATGCTCTGGAGCAACAGATCCTGAGCGCAGGCGCAGTGGTTGATGTTCGCCTGGAGGAGGCGTAATGGGGTCGTTACTGGCACTCCATTTCAGCCCCCTCCCGGGCCCCCTGCGAGGGCTCCGCTGCGGAAGTTGCAGCAGTAGCGGCAGCGGCGGCGACAGTGGCGGCGGCTGCGGTGGTGGCGACGGTGGGGGTTTTGGCGGTGGTGGCGGAGGGCCTTCCCTTGCCCCTGGCCTTGGCGGGAGTACCGCAGGACTTGCTCCCTGCCCGGTGATCAGCCGGCTTGCCAGCTGCCGCACATGCGGCGCAGCGCGGCGCGGCGGAGCAAGCCGCGGCCATGTGACCAGGCTGGCCGCAGCGGAAGCACAGGCCGCTGCGGTCCACCTCCGAGGTGCACCGGACCGACACGTGGTGCCCCACATGGCAGCGGAAGCACCTCAGAGGTCTGGGTTCCAGCAGCTTTACCTGCGCCGAAACCCAGCCCACCAAGAGCCTTCGGCCCTCCACAATGACTTTCGCCGCCGTCACAGGGCAGCTTACCGTTACGGTTCGCATGCCCGACAGGTCCGGACGTAAGGTGCCTGCCTTGACCTGCTCGGCAGGGCACCCACCGGTCCTGGTGACGGCGGCCACCACCTCCTCCTCGGTCACCGAGTCGTCCAGACCCAGAATGCGCAGGTCTGCGCATTTGACGGGCCTGGACACTCGGGCCTCTTCCGCATTTAAGGACGCTCTAAGCTTTTCAGCCAGAGTGTCAGCGGACGAGCCACGGGTTTCGCCGGGGATTTCCAGCACTCGAGCCCCTGTTGCGGTGACTCTAAGCCGGAGGCCCCCGGCGATCCCGAGCTCCCCGAGATCCACCATCGTCTTCGCCTTAGCGAGCACGTCGCGATAGGTCACGCCCCTCTTTTCCGCCTCCGGCTGTAGTGTTATCACTACAGCTGCGGTCTTCGGGGCGCTGAGCCTAGCAGCACCATTCCGCTTCTTTTCTTGGCGCTTCCGCTCCCGCTTCCTGGCCTTTTTGGCCGCCCTTCGCTCCCTCGCTCTCTCTCCGGCCACATGCCACCCGGTCTCGGCCACGGATGGCTTAGAGGGCGGGGGGGGCGGCGGTGGCGGCTGTCTCGCGGCTGGCGCTGGCACATTCGCCGCCTTGCCCTTCTTGTGGGCCGCCGCCTTGCCTTGCCTCAAGGCCGCCGCCCCCCCAACCGGGGCCGATTTAGCCGGCTTTCCAGGAGCCGACGTAACCCTGCCGGAGGGCTGGCTGGACGGCCCCGGTGCGGAAGCTGCAGCAGCCGCATATGTGGCCGCCCTCGGGCCCCAGGGCGCCTTGTTTGCCGCCAAGGGGGGGCGCAGAACAATGCCCTCCAGGACGGAGAACCGAGCCTGAAAGGCAGCCAGCTCCTGCCGAACCAGGTTCAGGACCTGGTTCTCCACCGGCACGGCCTGGCGTGGTCGCTGCTGGCCATTTTGGGGCGCCTCGCGAGAGCCGGACTCACGCAGACTGGCCAAGTCTGCTCGGAGCCTCCTGTTCTCCTCTTGGAGAAGCTCCGTGGCGGCCGTCAGTCGAGCGACCTCCGCCCGCAGTTTGACCATGCCTTCTGGCGGGGGCGCCGCATATCTGGCCTCCGCTGCCGCCAAGACCATTAGGCTTAAGAAATATGTTACGTTATTAGTTTATGTCGTAGAACCAAAAATTCGAAGACATGTGACATCTACCAACCCGCACTGGGCCCGCGTGGTGGATTATAGCCCATTCCCTCTCATAGAGAGGAGGCCTGCGTCCCAGCAGTGGGAACATTAATAGGCTGATTATGCTGATGCTTATGCTATTAGTTTACAATTATTAATCTTCATCAAAAACACTCAAGCCAATGTTGCTCTAACTTTAGACGATCCACAGTTTTTGCAGCATAGCAGTTTTCTCAGTGCATCGGTACCTATTTGAAATGTCACTTATTTCTCCCTGACGATAATGCTAACTCGATTCTAACAGCGCCTTTGACGTTTACGTCACCTTAATAACACCTCTAAAGAAAAAGAAAACTCTTTAAAAACGTGCAAAAAACACCCTTATTCTGATTGCTATCGTTAGAGTCAGTAACGAGGCAGACGATTGATCTCGTAGTGACAGCGATACTTGTGATAAGCTTTATCCATTCTACGATAGTATCGTCAATTCAATTAACCTAATGATGTTTGGCCCCTCGTTCAATAGGACTGCGATCTAGCTCCAATACTTCCTTAATAGGTATTGGTTGATACGTATCCGATGGAATGATCAATCGCAAGCGTTGATTTAAGGAAATTTGTTTTGTTATGATATCCGATTGGTTAGTTAGGGAGACTGTTGATTATTTATTGTTTTAGGGTGTTATTTGTGACTTTTTTACAGAAGAAACTTTTTTTGTAATGGACATTGCTGATAAAGTAAATGTTCACGTTGCATTTAAGATCCATACCACACACACATGGTGGAAGGGTCACCGAGAGAGACACAAACGGTTACCACGTATTCGGTACACCATTCTGACCTCTATCCACATAGAATTTTTTCATCATTTCATTTTGGCCCTGTAGGTACTGCAGTTTTGTAAGAAACAGCAGATTTTTTTACACATTAGCATAGCATAGCATAGCAGCAGCCTATAATGTTCCCACTGCTGGGACACAGGCCTCCTCTCTATGAGAGGGAATGGGCTATAATCCACCACGCGGGCCCAGTGCGGGTTGGTAGATGTCACATGTTTTCGAATTTTTAGGTTCTACGACATGCCGGTTTCTTCACGATGTTTTCTTTCACCGTTTTGAGAGCAGTGGTGATGAAATAAATTACACAAAGTAATGCGCCTGCCTGGGTTCGAACCCACGACTTACTGCTCGTAAGTCGGGACCGCCACCACTGGGCCACCGCTGCTCTTTACACATTACCGATGAAAAATTTCTATGGTTCAAATTGATGCGATTGTACGTCGGTGTCCTTGTATTTAAAGACTATAAACAAATAAGCGTTTCGGACTCCGGTGGTAAAATGTCGATTTCACAATCTTATCACTCTATTTCTTGACAATTAAAGCTCGGGTATATACCTACATAAGGTAGGTTTGGTACACTACAGATTTGGAATTAAACTACAGGTGGCCTACCATCACGTCTTAAAGCAGGAGTCATTCCAGTGTGGGAAAGAGATGGCGCTAGACGACCTGTACAGCTCTGTCTCTTTCCCACACTGGAATACTCCTACTTTAAGACGTTGTTGTAACCCCCTTGATGCCAGTTCACTATCTATTCATATTTTCAAAGAAAACTCTTCACTTCTTTACCTAACCCTATTACAAATGGAAATCATGTTTTCATATTCTGAACGGTATTTTTATCGAAACTGGCATTGAAGATCAATACTGTCCTACTGTTTGAAAATAAGTATATAGGTAAAGAGAGGAACATGACGGAAGTATACCCTTTGAATAATTTAAGTAGTTTGATGGGTAGGTTCTTATATTTTATGGTTGACAGCGTGTTATTTAAGCGCTGAGCGGCGTTCGACAACAACCCGTGAGATTTTCAACTACGTATTATCTCAGACAAACATTGACTTAGATCGAAGCGCTTCAATAGAAGCACAGTTATGATCTTATGATACATACTGGTGTGGAGGATGGGAAGCGGATATTCGTTAGTTTAAATATGAATTTTCAATCAAAATTGTACTGTATGCATGATTCGAGAAGTAATGACCAAAATCACGTAGGACATTTGTCGCGTGTAGCATCGCATCGTATTGCATCGTGTCGTGTCGCGTCGCGTCGCGTCTTATTCGTCGCTCAAGCAGGACACTGCGTAAGAGTATATGGGGGCATGCAAAAAGCGAGTGGAAACAGAACACAAAAAATAAAAAAGTTATCGGGTTTCGTAACAAAAACATTAACTACAAACAATATTGAGGAGCTCGTGGCTGAATGATTATAGCCACTCGGTCCATCTTCAGGTTAAGTAGTGCTTGTCTAGGTTGGTCTGTGGATGGGTGACCACCCATTACACTATTGGCACTTAGATAGTTTATAACCTGGATTAACACATACCAGGATAATTTTTATCCCGGTAGTACGATCCAGTGGAACAATTAGCGAACTCCACGCGGGCGAAGCCGGCGCCATAAGATAGTTGACGTATATTGTTTTAAATCGCTTAATCTGTAAAGTAAAGAGGAGTTCGTGGCTAAATAATAACAGCCGCTCGGGTCGATCTTTAGGTTAAGCTGTGCTTGCCTAGGTTGGTCTGTGGATGGGTGACCGCCCATTACATATCGAGTTTCGTCCGTGCCTCGGAAAGCACGTTAAGCCGTTGGTCCCGGCTGTCATTTGTAGATCTTTGACAGTCGTTAGGCAGTCAGTGGCCCAAAAAACCTGACAACCAGTCTTACCAAGGGGTATCGTATTACCCAGTAGTAACTGGGTTGTGGAGGTCAGATTGGCAGTCGGTTCATGTACAATACTGGTATTCAGCTGCACCCGGTTAGACTGTATGCCGACCCGAATATAGTTGGGAAAAGGCTAGGCAGATAATGATGATTAACTATACATAATACTAATAAAGTCAATAGACATGAACTAAACTTATACCTATGAGATATCTTCCACGATTGTTCATAATTTTGAGCTCCTGATATTTCGACGCTGTTGCAAGCGCCATGATCGTGGGTGACTAGAGAATACGGGTGGATGGAAAATAAATTGTTAGGATCTGACAAATCTGCCTATCCTCTTTCTTTGTCTTTTGCTACGCACACTACTGGAACTCGACACTAAATCACGGCAAAAGACACTCACTGTATCACCATCACCAGGTTTTACGTCAGTATCATCATCATCTGCCTAGCCTTTTACCAACTATATTGGGGTCGGCTTCCAGTCTAAACGGATGCAGCTGAATATCAGTTTTATGTCGGTATAAGTTTAGTTTTAAACCGTGAAACTATATCTAAAACAGTGTTTGACATAAAAATCAAGTTTAAGAAACGTGTTAATGAAACGTTGATAATTTTGTTGGTAAAATAACCTTTGTTAATATCAACGTTAGGTACAGATAATACCTACCAAAATAATCTTATGGGACAGGTAGGTACTTAATGTTCTCCAAACTTCTAGAGACACTTCAGAAAGTTGGAATTAATTTTAATTTCTAATTATCAGTTTGTACGTGTTACGACGGGTTGTGTAGGTTTAACATCTAAACTTTGTTTGTTAAAGAGGTCTCAAATATCTACCTAGTACGTATCCACCTACGACATGACTGTATTAGCATGGTATGGCTCATGGTACTAAGAAATTGATTATATAAAAAAAAAAACAAATATTAACATAAAAACATTGTAGGTACGCGTTATGGCGGAAACTTTGTTGACCAAAATATTTAAAAAGCTCTGCGTTTTCACCAAAAATATTTCAATGCATTTAAAATCAGTCAGTGTTTTCGCCAATATGTCAGCGTCCGGTAGTTCCGCCCCGAGGCTATCGTGCAAACCTTGCAATTTTCGCTAAATTTTATAATTTCACTTTATTTTATAGATCATAATGAACAGTAGGTCGCGCCTAAGGCCTCTTAACTCTTCAGTATAACCTTAAAATTTTACGTCAAAGTTAATTCTTTATTATTTTATTTTCTTAATAGCTCTTACATTTTAATTGCATTCTCTTTATTGCTCCATTTTAATTATCAAGTTCATTAGTTATTCTGAATTTAGAATAATTGAATTTTCTCTTTGATACTAATCAGGTTTTGTTGGTTTGGAGTGACTGCGACACTAACGTTTTCTCAGTCAATAGTAATAAATTTATTTATTTATTTAAACTTCATGTACAATAGTTATACATAGGCGGACTTAATGCCACAAGGCATTCTCTACCAGTCAACCTTTGGGTTAAATAAGAAAACATTGTGATAGGGTACAAAATAAATAAAAAAAATAAAAATCTCTTTGTATTCTCTTTCACTTTTAAAATTAGGACTGGAACAGTTGCTCGTATAGTCCTGATGTTTCAAACAAATAAAGTTAACAAATGGTTAACACAATCCAAATAAATCCAACACAATTCAATAAATAAGCTAAAAAAATAGCACATAGTTCCTTTGTTGTTTGTAAATGATGTATTCTATAACAACGTGCAGTATTATTACTTACTCGAAGTATTTTTCAATAATTGTATTTTTTCTTACCATGGACAAGACAACTTAGCTGATTCTGGCACAATGTTTATAGATAACAGATCATCTGAATTGAATCTTCATCAAAACACATCACTACAAAGAAAGGCTTTTTATTTCACCCATAATACACCAACATTGCCAACATTGAGCAAAACATAACAAAAAAATGTGTGCAAGCTAGCATCATTAGTTGAACCTGTCTACCCTCACAACCGGCCCTCCTGCCCGCTGGGACATAGGACGTGATAACGTCCCTCTGCGTGAATACGACGTTTGTTTCCCCGGTTTGGCTATGGAACCAGCGATTCCTGTAACAAAATAACCATTTCTTTATAACAATCTGGCAGCCTCACGTAGAACACGCACGAGGATACGAATTTTATTAACACAGTCCTTTATTCAGTGACAGCAAAAATGTGCGTGAAGATTTTAATTTAATTGGAAACTGACCCTTGCTTATCATTATTTCAGCTAAAAGACTTTGTGCAAATCCACCTGCAACTTCAGGGATCTGTCCGAAGACACTGAAACGTCGTTGAAGTGAAAGAGTTCTGGTTGAAGCACATTATAAAAAATCATGGGCACCACGAAGAAGAAGAAAGCACTAAGACGTACACTGCTACAAATAAGTCTCCATTGAGCATCCCCACAATAACCGGCGCATCTCGCATTCAGCAACATCGATCGGCGATTCCCCCAACTTATTTTTGGTCATCGGTCCACCTTGTACGTACAAGGTGGACCGATGTCGCTGCTGCATAACCTTTCGACATCATCGACTATCGGATAGCTGAGTGTGTCTTTATTAATCAGGTAAAACATTAGCTCCGTACCTTCAGTAGGTACCTGGTACGTACTATCTCAATAGTTGAAGTTGTTCATTTCTAGAACTTCTAATGCAGTGTAAGTTCCATAGTGCCAGTTGTCTGCTAGATATGTAGTTGGAGTTAAACTTAGAGCACACAGGTCAACTCTGTGACTATTTACAAAGAGCAAGTCGGTTGAAGATATCAACTCGAGCGCAACAAAACTTGTTAGCCGGCATCGTTCAAAACTTTGATATGTAGAAGTTCTAGGTTAGGTGGTGCTAGCGTTTGTCTTACAGCTTATTGATTTCAAACATCTTGAATTAGATGAATTATCACTAATTAACTTTAGTACAAGTTACCTGCTTACTTATATTAGTAGTGTTTACTCTACGTCCAACCCTAAAGGTTGGACGTCCCTCAGCTAGATTGTTCGATGACCTTAAAAAGGAACCTGTGTCAATTGTTTATCGATTTGATTGATCGGGTATTATGGTTATGTGATTCTTCAGTTCCTCCAACGTTTATAACTCTAAATCGCTCACCAATACTCGCTAACGTCAGAGCCCAACACAACACAATCGATTAACTATCGGTCCCGATGTTGGATAGTGCAATTGGACGTTATATTATTGAGCCGGCAGCTCAGATAAAATGGGCCCGATGACAGGTAAGTAACTAATTGATTTAGGCTATTGTTCGGTAAATCTATCGAGAAAACGATCGTACGGTAGTTCACTATGTTCTCCATTGAACTGGAACCTTGGTTTCTGATTTTTTTTGTTACTGAAAAGTAGTGAAATAGGTAATATCGGGAACAGTTATGATGTAGCGATAGTTTGTAAGAGATTTAACTCTTCACTACATAGTGTATAAAACTAAGTCGCTTCCCGCTGTCTGTCTGTCCCTATGTATGCTTAGATCTTTAAAACTGCGCAACGGATCTTGATGCGGTTTTTTTTAATAAATAGAGTGATTCAAGGGGAAGGTTTATATGTATATATTGCACCCGTGCAAAGCCGGGGCGGGTCGCTAAACTTAATTAATTTTTTTAATTCACGCATTTACTGACATACAACACTCAAAACTGCCTAAACTGCTGGATCTAAAAGCATCAAATTTTGCAAAATTCTTCCTTAAATGACGAAGGTCAAGATGTCACCCCCTAAAGAGGTCAAACAGGGGATGTTTGTATAAGTTCGTAATTTTTAGAACACGGCGTATTCGCGTCACTTTTACGTCAGCATGATTAAGTGCCCCGAGGGTTCAATTATTAGATTACACGTAATTCTTTGACAGTAGGTCAAAGAATAAAAGTACAAGGGTTGTCACGCGTGGTATCGGTAATAATGATATGCGTGATTGGTATCGGTACCAATGCACTTGTTAGCACCGTATGGGGTCGTAGAGATCCCTTTGAAAGGGTGGCAAAACTTTTATTTAATTTAAATATTAAAATATGTACCTACTTATTGTGGAAATAATGCGAGTATATTCCCATGCCTGATTAGTCAGTTAAATACCTACTCAAATTAATAACTAACATTAACTTTACAAAGTATAAATTACTTTGTTGACACAGGATCCAAAAATGCATGGAATCGGAGTCGAAAAAAATACATAACAATTCTTTATTGAAAACCGTTTATAATTACCGAAAATTTATTTAAATACCCGTATTAATTAAAAATCACAATTGCATTTTGATCCTTAAAAGACAATAACGAATCAACATACATGAAAAATTCATAAGCGATCCGTTCAGAATCGATACATGTTATTAAAGAACGCGAATGCATCGATTCATAACGGCCTTAAAATAAATCAGAGCATTGGGGGCGTAAAAAATTCACTCGGTCTTTTAATATTTACCGATTGTTTTCAACTCCAAGTGAAATACTACTATACCATCGCACATGGCCAGTTTAAAATGAACCCGCAAACTTCATCACCATTTTTCACCACAGAAGATTTTTTTAAGAATGACGAAGCACTGTGTAGGTCTTCGTAAAGTGGTTGTTTACCATATTAGTAGCTGTTAACATTCCTTAGCGATGCTTCATTAGAAAACGCTCGAAGGTTTTTAAGTGTAATGGATATACGGTTAATCGAGCAGTGATAAATTGCCAATCAATTCCAGACTTTATGGTCTTAATTTAAAGTTTAAATCCAATACTTTAATTTAAAATTGGACAGTGGTTAAATTGTATGCATTGAATCGGGGATATTAATTGTTAATTGTTTTACTTTCAGAGTTAAAATAAAAGACGCCGTTAAGAAAACTTTACGATTATAGTTCTTTGAAAACGATTACTTAAAGAATTATTATGCACTGCTAAAAATGTACATAAATCCCAATACTTAGATACTACTTTTTAAATTTGGAATGATTAATTTATCTTTTACCGTTAAATACATACTCAAAAAAAATGTATAGATTTTATTTCACCTAACTATTGTCTATGAGAAATGGCTTTTAACGATAAGATATAAGACCTCTTATTGATGCACAATTGAACATTTGTAACTAGGTTTTAAGGCGATATTGCGACGTATCGTCTGGAGTGACTCGACTGCCTCGGTGGTCTATAGACCGACCGCTTTAATAAGTCCTCCGCCTTGCCCCATCAAAGACACATTAAGCGTCCACAAAGACGAATATCCTACAGGTTGTTGCTTTAAAACAACCATAATCCACGTAGGTATTACGATACTAATTGAACCAGTACGTGATCAACCTTCAGAATATTCCATTTAAATTGATACCTTTGCGAAAGCCTCGTTAAAGCGGTCGGTCTATAGTGGTCGACAGCGCGACATTGCTGAGCAAGAGGTCCTGGGTTAGATTCCCGGGTCGGGCAGTGTTATTGGATTTTTCCATCAGGAATTTCTCAGTAGCAGCCACGGAGTCTGAATTTATGCCCGGTTGATGGCAATATAGGTACTCGCCCCCAATTACATGGGACTTAAACATATCTTGCGAAATGTGGGTGTACTATTAGGTACACCTCAGCCTAACCCTTCGGGACAGGCGTGATGTTATGTACTAAAAAGGGTGTGTTGTTTCAAAATCTATTGAACTAAATTCACCTCTTGCAATAATAATTCCTTCTACGTGGGAAAGGCTTAAACTTGCATTATGCTTTTATAAAGCTCGGTTACACCGAGTACCTCAACTTAGATATACACTTCGAACTAAGTTCTATGAACTTATAGAAGTTCTACGTTTAAAGTGCAATTTAATTGAAGTACCCGCATAAGTTGTTTGAGCAACTGCGGGGAATGTTCTACTTGACCCTTTAAGTTGTTGTACGAACGAGACAATAGCAGGCTAATTACACTCTTGTTAAACAATTACCCCTTTATGAAGAGGTAACAAACCTGTCACTCTATAAGGTATTTTGGATCGGTGATGATAAAGGAACATTCCGGTGATCGGTTTTACTTAAACCTGATCATTGTTTTAAAGGTATAGCAATATTTACGAATACAGAATATAAGGGACAGCTCTTCGCAGACTGATGGGGTGAGTTCAATATAAAGCGTGCAAAAAGACCCTGAACGAAGCCGAAAGTCACTTGTTCTCCCTGTCATTGCAATATTT
Source organism: Noctua janthina (assembly GCA_963576755.1). NCBI lineage: Eukaryota > Metazoa > Arthropoda > Insecta > Lepidoptera > Noctuidae > Noctua > Noctua janthina. The sequence goes on from OY755059.1 coordinate 10,085,340, forward strand.
TTTTTCTTTTGGACTATACCTGGGAACCTTCTAGTTACGCAGATATTGGGGGTCAAAGTTCCAACTTTTTCACGTTTTTTTTTTTTAAATACTAGTTTTTAAGGTAACTTTACTTTAAATACCTCCATGACCCCCGTACTATTCAATGCATCCATCAGCACAATGTTTTGAGTGTGTCATATTGAGTTTTACCGTAAAACGTGATTTTTTTACCCCAGAAAAAAAAGTCGTTTCCTAGCAATATTTTTTTGCGTAAAGTTACTTAGTTTGATATACACAATGCTTGGTTGACGGCTTCGTTGAGAGTCCGTTTACACCGTGTATTTTAAAAGGTATAGCAATATATATTCGCCCTAATATTTAAAACCTTGAAGACTTAATTTATTTGTTCTTAATTAAAGGTTTTTGGAGACAGGGTTACCCAGCAATGAAACACAAGATAGGCAAATAAAAAGGGTTTACTACCAGCTTCTGCATACTACAGTCACCAATAACAGGTTATCCAATATTCTTAAACACAAGCGATTCAAATTGGTCTTAAAAAAAACTTTGCCTTATCTTCGCAGCCTATACCATAGACTATCGTTTAAAGGCATTTTGAAAGGACTTCACAGTCTTTATTTGTGTACAGAGTCGTTTAATTAAAAAATATTTTTGGCAACAATCGTTGCCCAGAGCAAAGTTCGAGTTTTGGTTTTGGAAACAATAGTTGCCAGAAGGAAGTGACTGGATTTGTAGATATATGTCTAAGCTAGTCCTTTCTCCTTAAAGCCAAGTTATCACTAAGCACTGCTATCGCTGCACTTAATTCATAATCCTCCCATCTATTGTAAGGGAAGCAAAAGATAATGTACAATGACGTTGTGTCGGTACCTAAGTGAAACCCTATGTCTACTTCTATTGTTGCTAACCTCTATTGAGATTGAATTTAATACATACATGCATAACATCACGCCTGTAATCCCCTATGGGTTAGACAGAGGTATACCTAATAGTACCTTCACCTACATTTCGTCAGTTATGTTTAAGTGACATGTAATACAGGGCGAGCCTATTGTCATCAACCGGGCACAAATCCAGACTCCGTGGCTACTACTGCAACAGAATCTGATGCAAAAACCCAATAACACTTTGCTCAATCCGGGAATCCATCCCAGGACCTCATGCGCAGCAGTCAGTAGTATTGACTTTAATACTTAACAGAAAAGAACTGGGACGAACAATAATTTTCCTTTAGCCTGAAAATTTAATCCAAACCTAAGCATTTTTGTAGCTTTTCTCTTAACAAAAATCCTAGTGACCTCAAACATAAAATGCTGGCTATAAAATAGCGTGCCTGTAACCATTACCCAATGAGAACCCAAGAATACTGCCGAGTTGCCGTCTCTAGTTGAACATACCTCTATGTACAACGTACACACGGATCACGTTTCTCTTTATACTTTTAAACCGCTAAAATATTGTTTCTGGCGGGCGCGATACTGTCGACTCAGCATTGCTCGCGTCATAGAAGCTGTATGAACAAAGATTTTTGAGTAATTGGAACTGACTAGGGAAGGGAAAAAGTGGCCGTTGGTTGCAGTGAATGTTAACTCGATTCTTCTCGAAAAATGTGAGGATGTGTTCTGGATGAATGGAGGTAGATTTTTTCTACCCTTGGCTTTGAGTTTTGAGGTTTAATCACATATTGTCTCTGTTTTCTTTGAAGCTGACCATATAAATGTCTACTCTACACTAACTAGATTTAGTTTTGAAAGTCTATCATTATGGAACACCGACGTGTTTAAAGACTCCGCTTTAAGAAAGAAAACATTTTAAATTTTCATCAGCGCTTCTTGTGTTGATGAAACCTTATTACAAATGGGCTTTAATAACTGGCTTAAAATGTCAAAGTAATAATTCTCTTCAAGTCCCGTCAGACATAAACCCAGATTTACGAGTGATTTTACTTTTATTGTTTCAATTTTATTTTCTTGACGTCTAGGTTTACAGCGCCCCTGTTCCAGAGATACACAACACACGAGTATTGTAAACATGTAGACGGCTAGACTAAGTCTGCAGGGGTTACCAATTAAATATTGTTTGTACTTGTTATGCTTGAACCCAGTATGTACATGGGACGAGCACTGTTTATGTTACTTATAATTTGTTGATGATAGTTTTGGTATTTTCTTTAGGTACTAAGAGTACAGAAAACAAATGGGTGAAATTACTTAATGTTTTTCAGACAGGCATTGTAAAAAATTCTTGGAGATTTAACAATTCAACAATCTTTGAAATTTAACAATTAAAAGAAAGGCATTGAATATTATTAATAATTGAATCTAGCTCTAAAATAATCAAAATAATTCTAAACAATACCAATCATAAATTAGTTAAAGTAATTATAGCACAAATAATAGAGGTAGCATGCGCAACCCATGTTGATAAATGTCTGAATATTAAAGCTTAAAATAATGCACACAATGGCACTTGGAAGCCTCAGGCATGACATTAATGTGAAACAAGTCAGCGAACGGAATTAGGTCGCAAATCATAATATAGAATGCAATTACTAACAGTAATAATAAACCTGGTCGTTTTCATGCCGAATATTTGGGAACCTCTGGTTGTTGAGGTCTTGTAGGAAGCCCATGTTTTTGCTGATAGGTAATGATTGATAATGACCGGTAAGTAATTGATTTTGAGTTTTAGAGGCAGCAGTTGTACGTATACACGTTAAGAGACAATTTGAATGCGAAGTAGCCAATTTGATCTTCACTAGTTAGCCATATTTCTTATGTCCATACAGTAATATTGCCAAATTAATCAAAACAGCGAAAAATTTGACAGATAATTGCGACGTTGCCCACTTTCTGTATAAACGCTCTTAATAGAATACAACATCACTCCAGCAATCCTCAAAGCGTTAGACAGAAGTGTACCTTTAGTAATTACTAAGTTTGAAATTCAAAAGCTCATAATGATGAGACGACCAAGAGACGATTTCTACAACCGAAACGACACAGGTTGTTAAATACTCTTGAATGTGTAGTTATCAAAGCAATGTGGACTATTATTCATAACTGCTAAATAAGGGACAGAATACTACTGTGAATGATGGTAGAGGAAATTGCAATAATCAACAAGCTCTGAAAACAGAATTGTGCTGTAGAGCGTAAGTCGTTAGTTTGCGAAAGTCTAACTATGAGCTTTCTATGGTGGTCTAAACTGGATATACAACTTATTTTTCATACTTTTTCATAGATCATAAACCCGTAAAGGGCAAAGTTTAGTTTACACAGAAACGCGGCGACAAAAATATAAAAGGTCAAGCTTTGACAAGACTTGAGGAAACTTTTTTAGAAAAAAAATTGTTGTTTTTACATGCTCTGTGGTTTAAAAATGGAATTTTTTGCTGAAACTAAAATTCTTTTACCTTTGAAATTAACCTTATGTCAACTAGAATAAAGGTGACTGTACTGCAAAGGTCAAAAAACAATGAAAGGGTAGTAAATGAACGAGAGCTTTCGTGTCACGTCCAGTGAACTAACTAACTCCATGCACGATCGTGTGTTCCCTTACAATGTATAATCCTACGATGTGTATATTGGACTAGCCAGTATCAACTTAGTGTTGCAAACCAGCGTTTGCCCCCAATCTCTGTTATTGAGGTGCCGTTTCGGCAGTTAAGATAGGTCTACACGGATTTGTATCGCACAAAATAACAGATAGGACCTTTCTTTCTCAATTGACTTATAAAAGGAAGAGAAGTATTATTGTAAGAACTGAAGTGTAGGTGTATACGTGTGTACAGATCTTTATAAAGCAATCTTGCCCAATGATATTGAAGCTTTAGATACCGTTCTGTTTTGTGGTAAATTGGGTCGAAATTAGAACATTTTATGAACAACTGTTACAGGATTTTATTTAAAAAATATATATATAAAATCCTGTTACGTATTATTCGCCAAAAAAATAAATATAGTTTTCGTTTTTGTTTTTATTGCTTTGTCAGCGTAGTTGCAGTGGGCATTGTTTTAAACCCATTGCTTAATCCCCAGGATTTTATATTGGAAAAAACGCAGAGTTATATTTTGTGTCCGAATCGGTTCATCAAAATCTGTGGTCGAAAAAATAGTGTCCCTATGAATCTTTACGCATAAAAAAATCGCTGAAGGTACTATGTAAAAATTGTTGAAACAATAAATAGATAACGAGAAAGTCCGCATGTTTTTACTTAAAAATATCTGATAATGGAAATGTGGATTAGTGTGTTAATTTTCATGAAGCTATAAGCTATGAAATTATATTTTTCCTGTTCCTCGACTCATGCTGGTCTATATTAGCAGTATAACTTATATACAATGATAACCTACTTTTACCAACCCGCACTGGGCCCGCGTGGTGGATTATAGCCCATTCCCTCTCATAGAGAGGAGGCCTGCGTCCCAGCAGTGGGAACATTAATAGGCTGATTATGATTATATGATTAACCTACTTTTAATTTTGTATGTGTTTTTTAGTGTTACAAAAAAAAAATACAATATAAGAGAAAATAAAAACAACTTTACAGATCTAGTGTGCTACACATAATCCTATATACAATATCCCCACCTAAAATATTTTATACTACAACCAACACAGCCTACCAGATTTATAATTTTATACAGAACACTAAGTAATCACACCGGCCCAACACTACTGCAGTAACACGGACCGAGTTCATTCACATTCTAAGTTATAATACACACTATATAAATAAGTAGGTGACCTTCTTTTAATTTTGTATTAATTTTAATGTCAATTAATGACTGGACAAGAGAAAATAAGAACTAACTTACTGCACATTTTACACAAAATCCTTTAACAGCCCAATTTCATAAATTCCCGCACCTACAAATCATACTACTACCAACACAGCCTACCAGAGCACACATCCATAATTTTATACAGAACACTAATTAATCACATCGGCCCAACACTACTGCAGTGACACGAACCAAGTTCATAATTGTATTCCAAGTTGGGACAGCCCTTGATTGATTACCACACCGGGCTTGTTCTGTCCCACGGTATCGGCATTAGGACAACACCTGTAAATTGTTGTGTAGTGACAATTAAATGTTTCCGATGTTGTGTTCTGTTTTGATGCGAGTTTTGTTTTGTTTTTATTGTTCGTGACCTTTTTGACCTTATGGGGGACTTTTGGACTTGGCTAGTGTTTATTTTGGGTCAATTGCATTTCTAAATGCAGCTGTGAAATTGTTGGTTTTATATCGCCATTTATACCGAAAATACTTAATTACGTCGCTCTCGACAGGCGAGGCCACACCAGCATCACATTGATGATGGAGAAAGTAATCAACATATTGCAATAAACCCTTTGTTTTGTTTTAAAATTAATCTTTAACATACTTTCTCGTATAGGTACTAGTTATATGAACAAATTTTATCAGTATCTTACTTACGTAATTTTCAAGCTCAGCCCCTGAATAAGACAGCACTGTCTTGCTCAGAAACCAAATTGCAACCAAAACCGCATTTCAGCTCAAGATGTTTTGCCGACCAAGCAACAGAATCTCAGCTTTGCAATGCAGGAAATCGAGAAATATAATGCTGGTATCTTTTCTGAAGCCTTACTTTTAGAAATTGGAGGTTGCACTTACGTTGAATAGACTTTTTTATATTAAGACAGGTCATTAACCTTTCATATAATATATTTATCTACTCGTATAGTAATATAATAAAGAGGTAAAATTTGTTTGTAAGTGTGTTATGATCCAATTATAAAAAATCTTCCACTGGCAGAAATCTACATTATTATATGTGAGTACAATTATACAGGCTATAAATTATATTTATAGCATGCATATTAGCCGAGCTATCACAATTTTTACGGACAAAGTTGCGGGCGGAGTCTAGTATTAGGTAAGTCCATGAAATAAATCGAAAACCCACTAAGAATTCATTAAAGAACCTACAAGATAAGAATTATTTTCTTTCAATTTTTAAACTAGCTGGTAATTCTCGCTTTACCCATAGAAATAATAAATTATTATGTCGTTTCTCAGATTTGGCAGTCGAGTCAAAGTCAAATTCGTACTAGTATCATTTATACAAGCACTTAGCTAGTGCTTCTATAAAATATTGCCTATATGTAGGTATAGATATTATTCTGGAGTATTTTGACTTCAAAGTGATTAGCTTATTCGGAAATATTCATATATTATTTTACTAAACTACGGTAGACATCTTAACGGGTTACAGAACTCGCCATAAAAAATGTAGCATTTTTTTTCTTAATTTATTTTTATGTCCATAACAACAGTTTCTTGTATTTGAGATACTTCTCCATGGCTGTGTTAATCCTACTTTAATAAAATTATAAGTGTGAACTTTTGTATATTCAAGAACGCCTAAACCTAGATTATCATACAGTAAACTTTATATTCCAATTTTAAAGTCCACGCAGACGAAGTCACGAGCAGAACCTAGTGTTTTATAACAATTAAAGCCCGTGACTATAAACATAACAAGAGAACAACTCTGTCCACTACAGCACCCAATTCAAAACTTCAAGTGTATGTACACAAAGCGAATGTAATCTAGAAATTGAGCTCGTAGCAACCTAGACTTGTTTCACCTGAGCTTAATTTAGACATCAAGTAAAAGCACTGGGGTAGAACAAGTTACTGTACTGTGTTTAACTCTGTGATTCACGTGTTTCTCACACATTTCACTGAAGTTAACTTCTGGCGACTGGTTTAATTCGGGCTTGGTTACTGTTTATTTAAAGTTTTCACATGGTGTCTGAAAGTCTGGGAAACTCTCTGAATAGTATGTTCTGGCAGATGTCATGTTGTCATTGTAAATGGTTGACTTCAAATTACTGCAATGGGAAAATATTAAAGAAGATAAAATCATCATGCCCTTGGCCTTATCCCAATTCATTTGGGGTCGGCGCAGCATGTCTTCTTCTTCCATACTTCTCTTTGGGTACATCCCTCGTCATCTCATCAGACATCTCCTTTCTTGCTTTATCATTATTTACACAGTCCATCCATCGTTTCTTTGGTCTTCCTCTACTCCTATACCCATCCACATTCATACTCAAAACTTTCCTCACAACTTTTTCTTCATTCCTGCGCATCACATGCCCATACCACGACAACCGATTTCCACACAAGTTTTCAGTCACCGGTGCCACTTTCCGACTTCCTCTTATATAGGTACTCATTTCTTATTTTATCCATTCGCGTAACACCACACATCCCCCTTAGCATTCTCATCTCCGCCACATGCAAATGCCTTTCATTCATCCCTTAGAAGATATAATAAATATATTTAATAAATCATCTTAAGGAGGACCTCGTGGCTAAATAATGACAGCCGCTCGGATCAAACTTCAGGTTAAGGCGCGCTTGCCCAGGTTGGTCTGGGTTGACCAATCATTACATACCGAGTTTCCTCCATACGTCGGAAAGCAGGTCTCGGTTGTCATTTGTAGATCTTTGACAATCGTAACAGGTAGTCAGTAGCCCGAAACTCTGAGAACCAATCTTACCAAGGGATATCGTATTACCCAGTACTAAGTGGATTGTGGAGGTCAGATAGGCAGTCACCCCTTGTAAAATACTGGTATTCAGCTGCATCCGGTTAGACTGGAAGCCGACCCCAACATAGTTGGTGAAAGGCTAGGCAGATGATGATGAATTAATCATCTTAAAAGATAGAGATAAGTTAAATATCTGTTTATTACGGACAATAATTGGTGTAAATCTATTTCTGCCCACTTATTTTGTGATTACATACCTGAACAATACCGCTCAACGAATTTATCGAAATACAAATTAGAATTTGATTGACGAATTCTGTTAAACCGCTTCCAAATAGAACTCTCACTTCGTTTTTGATACACCCACTCATCGTAATTATTAGATAAGGCTAGTAATCTTAATGTCAAGCTATTGTTCGAGAAACCAAGACTATAATTAGCAAACAACAGAAGGGCGTTATTAGCCACAAACCACAATTAAAATATGTCGAGGAGAAACTACACCGTTGACGACTGAAACATATAAAATTCTCACAAAGGATATATTATGCATTTTTGTTAAAACGTGATTCTTAGATTTACCTATATTATTTATTATACCTATGTGGACCATTGTGCAGAGAGAAAATAAAGATAATTATTGTATTGTAATTACATATTAATTTATCAAAGGATTTTAAGAACAAAAACAAAACGTTGTTTGAAACAGCACAAAGAATCCTAATTAATAGTGCAATGCTAGGTAATGAAACAATGAAATTATTTTTATTTATTAAGGTAACAACATTTAAGCTAAGTTGGATTTATATTTTTCATTGCAGTTATTTACACAGACAGACAACGGGAAACGACTTTGTTTTATGCTATGTAGTGATTCTTGGAATACAGTTGGGGGGCACTAGGACTTCACAACTGTTATCAAAGATACTGAAGGTTCTGAAGTCATCATCCGCAAGCCACAGCAGTAAAGCAGACAGTACGGTCGGCGCAGTTGCTGAGCGATTGGCTGCTGCGCTGCGTGTCGCGGGTCGATTCCCGAACGGAAATAAATATATGTATGTATGGCCTACTGGTAGTTGTTACGGGTCTGGCTAGCTGTGTATGTGAGTTTGAATGTGTATAAACACACCCACGATACTGGAGACGTTACTAGTGTGGGGGCAATTTTTTTTTTTTTTTTAAAGAAACCTCCCAGTCTTAATTACAAACCGCAGTAACACGAATTGATTCTATGTCACTACGAATACAGCACCAAGCGACAATTGTGCCATCAATGGTCGCATTTTGAGTTCTAGCCTAGGTAACTTTACGAAGAAATACAGCTTTTGTTCTATTTGTGAGTAAGAGAGCCATTTTCCTCCCTTGAGTTTAAATAAACCGGATCCTCTCGGAATTGGGCTTCAGATGAATAACCGAGTACTTAAACAAAAGAACATCATCCCTAACCTTTTCTCAACTATTTTAGGGGCGGCTTCTAGTCTAACCGGATGCAGCTGAATATCACAATGTTACATGTAGCAACTGCCTATCTGACCCCCACAACCCAGTTAATACTGGGTAATACGATATCCTTTCGTAAGACTGGTTGTCAGACTTTCGCACCACTAACTACCTTTACTTACTGTTAAAGATCTTCAAATAACAGCTAGGACCTAACGTGCTTTCCGAGGCACGGAGGAAACTCGGTATATAATCCACGACCAACCAAGGCAAGCGCGGCTTAACCTGAAAATTGACCCATGTTATTTCAGTTGGAGCCAAAACGATAGTTTTAAAAATAAGATTAACGAAGAACCGTTTAAACTAAAGTAATCCCTCAGTCGCTTCTACAAAATGTAATTTCAAATAAACTCCAGGAAATGAGTGAATGCGAACAAATAGTACCTTTCAAAACAACTAATACGGGGATTGTTTGCGTTCTCACTGCGAACACGTTTTAATAATGCCTCATTCAACAGATGATACCCACTAGAATAAATGAACTATCTAGCGAACTGTCTCTCTGTTTGTAAAACGTTAAGCAGCTTTTCGTTGAGTAATTGTGTACTTGTTCAGAACTGTTCAGGGTAGATTAAAATAGTTTTGTTGTTTGTATGCAATTTTTATTTCTGGGATCATGTTGTCGCCTAGGTAATTTCAGTGTCGTGGGTTTTAGGTCACAAGTTGAAGTACTTATTTCCTATAAAAAATAAAAATGAAAATTATCAAAAAAATGCTGAGTCAGCGAAAAATATAAATTACTCTGGTCAGAACTGAAAAAGAGGAGTAGAAATTTCTGCTTGATTGTAAAAAAAAAATATTTCGGGCTTGATCTCCTTCTTCATCTTAGCGTGTCGATGGCAATCTAAATTGTGACAGTCTAACATTGAGCTACTAGTTTGGCGCTTTCGGTAGCGTCCATCAGTTCCTGAAGTGAACAAACAACAGGACACGCAGGACACGATATTAAGTGCCCCATCGTTTGTGGAAACGCACCTCATTCATTCATCTCCTTGTTTCATTCGTAGAGTTCAAACCGACTGAGAGTCCAGCCGTGACAGTGTGAGTCTAACCGTGAGTTCTTTTAGGCCTAGATATTGGTTAAGTGTTTTATTCTATACGTGCTAAACAACTACAACAACCCCACGCACGAAAACACTTTTTTTCCATAGCATTCTCTTTTAAACTCCAGGGCAAAGGCCTCCTCTCTTATAAAGATAAACGTCCACCAAAAAGCCCATGCATCACACCAGTAAATCTGGCAACAAATCTGAACAAAGCTAGTGTTGCTAATCGCATATTCTTCACAATACCGACCAGCTAACGACCACGGACAGGACGACTATCGAGACGACAAAATAATCAATTTAACTATTCCAGGCACCATCGCGTTGAAATGATTTATTTCCCTGTTTGAAACCAAATGAGAGCCCAGCAATGACTGTGTGAGTCCGTGTTCTTTTAGTTCCATATAGTAACCAAAGAGTTTGTTTCCCACCTTACTTTATCTTTAACACTTGTATTCATAATGCTGAACAACAGTTACACCATAAGCCCACGCACTGCACCTCTGATTAAAATTAAACGTCCACCAAAAAGTCCCTTGCATCACGCCAGTAAATCTGGCAACAAATCTGAGCAAAGCTAGTGTTGCTAATCGCATATTCTTCACAAAACCGCCGAGCTAACGACCACGGACAGGACGGCTATCGAGACAAACTTTTTTACTGTACTCGTTATCACTAGGGTGACCATGATTATGTAAATTTCTTTAATATGCCGTTTTTATTCATGGTTACATTTATTACCAGAAAAGGGCACTCTACCCAAAATAGGGTATAGTGTGATAGAAATAATGGTTTTAATGATACTTAACTGCTACTTTACCTTTTAGGGTCTTTCTCAGAGCTGAGAAAATTATGTGGGATGGTCAGTACAGCAGTAGTTTCTATTAAAAAAAGATATTAAAAAAATCAATCGATTAATTAATCAAAATAAATTCAATTAAAAAAAAAATCATTTTCAATTTCTCAATTATTTTCAGATATACACCTACCACTGCTTGTCTCTGCATCACCCAAAGGTTGACTGATAGAAAATGCCTATGGTATTAAGTCCGCCTCTGTATTTTTGTGCTCGAAGTGTTAAATAAATAAATAAATAAATATTAATCATTTCATCACGGAAGCAAAAAGAGAACTTAAATAGATCGTTTTATATTTACTTAAGTTATACAGCAAACATTTTGAAATGTGTCTGAGCCCAGCTGTAACCACTCCCATTTTGGAATAGGAATAATTGAAAGGCATCATAGCATCGGTACCTCTTGGGGTAAACCATTACCGCCACGGATATCCTACGTTTGGGATTACGTAATTACATTTTCGAAATCCCGAGATATTATAGGTATATATCGAGCGAATATTTCGAAGAACCAAATTACTTAAGTGATTCTTAAAGGTAATTTAATATTTAAAATGTTAAGAACCTATAAATTTCAGATAACAGTTTTAAAATTCATTGAACTTTAAAATTCTTAGAATTGGAACGTTCTACTTCGTGGCGGCCGGATATCACCACTGAATCTAAACGCGATCAGCACAACTAAAGCCCGTTCAAGAACTGTCAGTGTCAAAATTCCAAAACAATGATAATACTGAAAGCTCTAATGTAACTGTCGAGTTTAATGTCGTTGGTAAAATTGGCCTATGTTATTAAATAATTAGGTTTGCTGTAAGAAAATTTTGGGTTAAACTCGCCATTGTATATAAGCTATATTATTGCAATTGGTATGTAAATTTTTCATTTTATTTTGTATGCAACAAAGAATAAGAATAATTTGAATCTTCTCCCACATACAATCACCATTGATTTTTTTTGTCATTTTCTTTACTATTATTAAAAGCATTTTATCAGCTTAAGTAATTTGAAATCTTCTGCCACAAACACTCGCCATTGTTTTTTTTGTCGTTTTAACCAAAAACTCGTTTTATTAAACACGCTAGAATCTGGTAACCCTAGTTATAAGGCATTCCACACACGTGCGACCGCGGCGTCCGCGGCCCCACTTTGACCACTTAATTCAATGAGGCTGGATTCAGCAGGCCAGCGTCGGTTTACAAACACGACTGAACTCGTACGCTTTGTTACTGCTTGTGTTAATACGTTCTTTTGTTGAGTTTCAGTAGGCTAATTAGGTAATACATAGTTTGGAAGCCTTTGGTTTTGGAATCACGTAACAAAGAAACATTGGTTTTTGGTTAAATGCTCTGTAAAAACTAGGGGAGGACTTTGTGTGACAGAATGAAGACGTCGACAGAATTGAGAGGCCTTTTTTATACATTTATGTGTTATTTCTTCTTCTTCAATCGGTCCCTCATTACTCAGGATTGTAGTCACTGGACCCCTTTAAACGGACAACCTGCCTCCATCGACTCCGGTCAAAAGCTGCCTCCACCTGCTGAAATTTGCTTGAGGACATAGCCTCTTTTACTTGGTCGGACCATCGTGTTGGCGACCGGCCTCGTGCTCTCTTGTCTTCGGTATTGCCAACAATGACCATCTTTAAGGCTGCTATCTCCCCTTCGCATTATGTGGCCGAAATATGTCAAAATACTGATATAATGTTTTATTTATTTTGTTAAATAAGAGCATTATTAGATAGTTACAGTTTAGTTAGTATAAGAATGATAAAAGCTAAAATAGAATTGGGCGGGTCACGTCAGTCGCATGCACGATGAGCACTGGGCAAAAGTCCCCGCACGATGGTTGCCGGAAGACGGACGGCGCCGCTGATGTCGGCTTAGAAAGAGATGGCGAGACGATCTGGGTGCGTACCACGAGGGCTGGTTCGAGGGGGCATCGGAAAAGAGCACATGGAAGGAATTGAGGGAGACCTTTGCCCAGCTGTGGGACAGTACAGGCTATTAAAAAAAATGATATAACAATCATAAAGACACCAAGAGACACGTAGGTAGTCTAAACGCAGCTTTAGTTATACTTTGTGAAACCTATTTATTATGTGTCTATTTCCAACTTTATCGAAATAAATTGAGATACCAACTACTAATCCAGTGTGAAGCTTCTATATATTATTATGATTGTTTCCGTAATGATTTGAATCGACTTAAGTAATTACTTTTTGTTAGTCATGCATTTTTCGGTAGGTACCATTGAATAAACAATTTTAATCTCGCAATCTAAACCTGTTATTTTGATCAAAGTGAATTAAATATAAAACTTTATAGCTAAATAGATTTATATTTAAGTTGTAAAACTTGATTAAGACATTAAAATGACATTGTCCACAACATAATCTAATCACTTAGCTCTCAAAATTGAATATGAATCACTTCTTCTATAAATTTAATTTAATGTTAGGCACTATAAAGTTTACGACATGATAAAACTTCTAGTTGACTTATCGCATTAAAATCAGTCCGAAATCTACGAAATCAATATCGGTTCGAAATTATCTTTAAAAGTTGATATACATAACATAACATAATCAGCCTATTAATGTTCCCACTGCTGGGACGCAGGCCTCCTCTCTATGAGAGGGAATGGGCTATAATCCACCACGCGGGCCCAGTGCGGATTGGTAGAAGTCACATGTCTTCGAATTTTTGGTTCTACGACATGCCGGTTTCCTCTCGATGTTTTCCTTCACCGTTTTGAGAGCAGTGGTGATGAAATAACTTACACAAAGTAATGCGCCTGGCTGGGTTCGAACCCACGACTGACTGCTCGTAAGTCGGGGTCCCCACCACTGGGCCACCGCTGCTCTCTAAAGTTGATATACACCGTGACTTTTTAGTCGTCAAACAACGGTGGTCTACTCAATGTACCCGACATAAAATAGCTCTAGGCGCGATTTTTGTTTTTTTTTTCCTTTCATAATAGGTACAAAGAACAATAAATAATACATTAGAATAAAATTATGAAACATCCTGTTAATCATGTTTACGTGTCAAACGGGAGAACATACCTACCCAGCGCTCGAGTTCAGTATATCATCGCTCGCAACAGGGTGTTTTAACTACACCATGCGTCATATTACTGAATGATTTTTTTATTTTTAAATTATTAAAGTCTCAAAAATATCTCTTTTTTATATTAATGTAGTAGTCATTGGATACATGAAGTGGGCTGCCATTGTAAGACGACTAAATAGTCACGGTGCATATTATTTAAAATGGGCTGTTAATTTGTTCAAATCAAAACTTTAACGGTTCAATAACTAATACATAATTGGTAAACAGTTATGCTTTTTTGAGAAATCCACCAACTTGAAAACTAGACCCGCAATATCTCCGTAACTAGAAGGTTCCCGGGTATGGTCTACAAAAAAAATGATCGCAATGACGGGGAAAACAAGTGTCTTTCGGCTTCGTTAAGGGTCGGCTTTATAACGAAACCGTTGTGTTATAGAAATTAGTTTTCTGGTTACAGATTTCAGAAATTATGTCGATTGTCTGAACTGACTAGCTATTATGAAAAGGGAAATTATTAATCGGGCGAATAAAAATTTAATTGGCGACCAATATACTAAATGGGCGACTATTGTACCAAAGTAAGTAACTATTTATCTGGTCATTGCGGCAAGGAGAATTAAGGAAGCAAGAGCGAGCGAATGCTGAGAGAGACTTGTGGCACCCCGACTCGGACAGGTTAGGTTCGAAGGGGATGGCGGGGTCTAGTGAGCGAGCGAAGTGAGCGAACTAAGACCCCGCCATCCCCTTCGTGTTAGGTTACTTTAAACTCTGTAAACAGAAATAGGAGCCCCGCTCAGCGGGGGTTCGTCGACTACGCCTTATTTACAATCTAGTGATTAATAACCTTGTTTTAAGTTTTTTACAGGAGTCCTTGAATTATCACATAATCGTACTGAACAACTAGTAACTCAAATTTCTATTTTCAAGTCGCTGTTTTAAACATTAGTATTAGCCCACTGTTTGTCGCTCACTTAGTATTTCAGTAGCCCATTTTCAATATTTTTGACACCTTTAATTTGAATTTATGTTCGCACGTTTAAATACTACCCTTATGAAAAAGACTCGAAATTGTAGTTTCCTTTCAACTACCGTGATCTTATCGAGTCCGTAGGGCTGTTTCTCATCTGGCCAACAGAGTAGGTGTAGGTATTATGTGTTTAGAGTTTAAACTATGATCCCCAAATTGACATCCGTTAAAGTCCATTTAAAGATGAACAAGTCAATAAAAGATACATTTTCGCCAACAATACGGATGAAACGCCAAATTTAACCTAGTCATAAATAAAAAGAGCTCGTTAAAAACTCCGTCTCGCAAATACATGCATGTAAATTTTTGCAATAAAACTTTTAGTTTTGACAATAAATTCAATTGGGCCGTCAATAAATTTTCAAAGCATAAATCCTGCCAAGGTCTACCTATAGTGTGACGTCGTAAAAGCACTTTTATAGCCGCTTACTCGGAACAGTAAAGAAATGTGTCAATGTGGAATATTAAACCGTAATTATATTAAAACATCCGTTAATTCTTAGTTAGTGCTTTGCGCGATTTAGCTTCTGTGTCAATAAAGGGGAACAAAATGTTTTAAGCGCCTGCAGTAGCCCGGATTCAGGGTGTTAAAAATTTTATGACCCCCTAAATTGCCGAGAGAATACTGATTTAGGAAACGCCGTGTTAAGCATGTATCGCTTCCTGCTTCGTCAGAATGTACCTGAGCTAACTATTCCTCTCCTATTAAACAAAGCTTTGGTAGACAGAGAAGAATAACAAAAGCAGTAATGCCCAAAGGCGCGTATAATTTTAGTCCAGAATTTATGTCAGTACTAAGCGGTGAGGTCACAGGATCTATTTTTATTTTCCATTAAAACCACAGTAACGCTTTGTTTTAGAAAAACTTGCTCACTGGAATTACGTCCCACAATACCTTTGTTTCTTTGTGATACATACACGCTAAAATATGGACGGCCTTTTCAAATATTTACCTCACTCGTATTTTTATGTTCTTCTTTAGTAGATGTTTTATTAAAAGACAGATGCTTTGTGAAAAGAAAGTAGTCAGAATAGTGTTGGGATTTATAAAACATGAAATAACATCTAATACACCACGTTTAAGCACCTACTGCTATGTCATTCTCAAGAAAATCTGTTATTTTTATATAAAAAATTCAGTAACTTTGTCTTATCATACTCTCACTTTAGTTCAGACAATCTTCTTCCTGTAATTTGTCATCACTCGACGATTACCTACTGACATGAATAATTTGGGGATAATGTTACACACAGGAAGGTGTGCCACAGCCAACAAAATTCATGACTGTAAATTTCACAAGCCAGCAATTATCCAAAGGAATATTTTTAGTCTGTGGCCAAGTTTACCGGACTTTTTGGTACACAGCGCCACCGAAGTGACGCTTTTGTT
Organism: Noctua janthina; assembly: GCA_963576755.1. Classification (NCBI taxonomy): domain Eukaryota; kingdom Metazoa; phylum Arthropoda; class Insecta; order Lepidoptera; family Noctuidae; genus Noctua; species Noctua janthina. Next base: position 10,101,767 of record OY755059.1, read on the forward strand.
TTTGTGAGACGTTCCAAATGTCAGAAAACGTGAAGAATGATCGTGGAACGTGACGAAAAGGCGGGTGTTCCAGTAATATTTCTTGTGTCTATAAGAAATACGACAGTTCGTTTTGTACTTTGATTTGAGAGGACTTGGTTTCAGTATCGAATGTCTTGGAAGCATTTCAACTCGCTCGGAGATAATCACATGAATGGGTTCTTTGGAGCGGTAGCTAATTAGGTGTGACTCCACTCACTAGAGTAATTATCTGGGTGTTAATTAATAGTATCATGACCAATTTTGGTGTGAGCATAATTTGTTGCTCCATATAATCTGAATATCGAATGACACTTAATTTTTACGTTGGTGATTAATTAGCTTTCCAAAAACATGTTTTATGTTTTTGTGTCGTAAATCTTTGTCAGTTTAAATTAATGCTGACGTTTGTGCCGAAATTAAGGCTGTGAAATTGCAGGAAATATAATTAGCACCGTTTTGTGATGTTCTCTTTTATTTTGAAGTTCTTGATTATTAATTTGTCATAAATAATGTAGCTTAAGACAAAGTTACCCTATTAGCTGACTCGGAGACAATACCCAATTTTACAAAACAAGGAACAATAATTTACCGATACTACGACGAAGGAATGTAGATTCTGCAAAGTTCATTACTGCACATTTCTGGTACCACTTTGAGCATGTTGGCTTAGCGCAGTACGGAACTTCCATTGAAGCTGATCTCACAAATGAGATCAGCTTAGGTTACGTTACCACTGATACACGGCATATTCATCTGACTCGAAAGTGAGATAATAACAATCTCAAGTGAAGATCATTTGAATTACAGCTGAGTTACGGAAACCCTCAAACAATTGTCTACTTTACAATTTACAGATTAAAATACATACTTGGCAGAAAGTATTTACAGAAAACATCGATCTCATTTTGAAAAGTACTGCTCCACAACGAAAATATTAGCCTCAGTGTTTCCAAATATAGTTACAAAATCCCCAATCAGAGTTGAGAGAGATTCTTGCACCCACTAGATTCTGCCATGAAACTTAGAGCAATTCTATGAACAGAAGATCCACGAATTTAGCAAACCGTTGCTCCCAAATTTACCCATTTGACTGTTGTAATCTATCAGTTACAGCGTCCTCTAATGGTCCAAATTGCATTGTCATGTCTGGTTTCAAATTTAAATCGGTAGAAATAGCAACATCTGAAATTTGGTAGCGGGATTGAAAAGTGAACGATACAGCGTTTCACTGAGCTCTGAGAAACACGATCCATCTCCTTTAGCAGTCGTCGAGGCGATAAATTCTGTGGAATCTAATATAGCCGTGATTTGTGCACTGTAGTTTCGGATTCAATCTGACAGTTTGAATAAAGTTACACATGAATTAGATGTTAGTAAAGTAGCTCCTACTGAATTTATAGTTGCAATATTGTTGATAACTTAATTATGTCTGAGTTTGTAGTTTGTAACTGAATTAGGTTGTCTCGATTGTTTGAGTTTGGGTTTAGTTTTAAAATAATTACCTGTTACTTTCCCTTCATAAGCTCCGTCATGGACCAGTAACTCCCCCAGGCATTTGCGACTCGTCTGGTGACTTCCTTGTCTTGCCTTGTAATTTTATACTTCAGTGTTGTCGATTTTGTCATTTACACAAGTAGGCGGGTACATTACTCACATGTTAATGGAGATGATATTGCCACTTCAAGTTTCTTGTCAACTATATTTATAAGTTTCCAGTGGTCAGCGCTAAAACGTTCAATAGATTTTAATTAAAGTTTGATATCGTCAATTACGACACAAGTCATAACAAGATTTAACGCCATGTCATGACATCGACAGGACAGGTCAAATTACCAAATCCAAATTGCGAACAATCCTTCAATGTCGTCACATCATTTTACGGCCGTACTTAAAACTTTGAAATTATCATTAAATACAAGTTTGGTAACATATTAAACCTCCACAAATCAGGTTCGCTTTACGATCAAGGGACCCAAAGAATTTATTAAACCAAACCGTACTATTTACGATTCGCACAGCAATCTATAACTCACGAACAGGAAAATGCTATCCTTACGATTTCATTACAATAAATCTCATGGCCTGAGTTATAAAGTTTTGTGTCGATCGAAACTAAACTAAGTAGATAATGTACTCTGGTCAGGCCATTCTTTACCTTGTTATAATTCCCACAAGTGAAATTAAGCTCGAAAGTCATCAAGATAAGGTTGATAATCAAATCTTGAAATATTTTACTCTACAACTTTGAGATTTTGATAAGTGCAGCCTGATAAGTTGCAAGCGATAATTGACCCATTATTTAAAGGGAAATGATAAGTTTTAATCTTGCTGTAGTATCTAGGACTTTGATTGGAATTCCATCAGCTTAAGAAAACAAGAACAGAATCAAGATTGTGTTCTACGATTCTTTGTGTATCTTATCGGAATAAATATTTACGGTCACGATTTAAACGTTTTAGGTAATCGTTAAGTAATTTGGTTATCGGGAGTTCAGTTCCTTGTTAGATTAGAGTGCAAGAAATTAATTCAATAATCATAAATTTCCATCTTAGGCTTGGAATTAATGTAAATATTTACAGTTACAGAAGTGACTTTGATAAACTGTCTTGATAAGAGAGTTGTGAGAGCCACTGAGGTAAACGTAACACACTCCGTCTTCTGTCGAAACAGAATACCGTTCCAATACTTTCATCTACCTAGCCTTTTCCCAACTATATTGGCGTCGGCTTCCAGTCTAACCGGATGCGACTGCCTATCTGACCTTCACAACCCAGTTAGTACTAGGTAATACAAAACCCCTTGGTAAGACTGGTTGTCAGGCTTTTGAGCCACTGGACTACCTGTAACGGCTGTCAAAGATCTACAAATGACAGCCGGGATCAACAGCTTAACGTGCTTTCCAAGGCATGAATAAAACTCGGTATGTAATGGGTGGTCACCCACCCACAGACCAACCTGGGTAAGCACGGCTTAACCTAAAGATCTATCCGAGCGGCTGTTATTATTTAGCCACGAGCTCCTCAAACCTTTCCAATACTTTATGAAACAAAATACTTCTCATCGATTACTCCACCAGTTTGCTCCACATTCTCTATTGTTTCATTTAACCGCTTTTCTAAAAAAAGACTCGATACTTGAACACATTTATAGAATCGTAAAACGATTTTACGATCCCAAAGCATAATCCAACATAAAATTATAAACGTTATGTATCGAAGCAACCGAAAATCATAAATCGGAGTTTTCGTAACATAAATACGTGTTTTCTATTGAGGGTGGGCACAGTATGTCTTAAAATAGCTGTGCAAGACAACAGTTAGAGTTAAATATTGTGCTATTGTGCCTTTAATGTCTGTAAGGTGCATATAAACTGGTTAGGTGATGTTTTCAATGCACTAGTTTAGTCATGTCTTGCCATCCTTCAAACAAAAGCATCTATGCTATTCTTTATTCATCTTTTTTTTTTTATTGGCCTGGTATGTCCCACTGCTGGGCAAAGGCCTCCCCCATATCCTTCCAGGTACTCTTCTCCTGCGCCACCTCGAACCAGCCCTCGTGATGCGCGTTCAAATCATCTCGCCACCGTTTTCTGGGCCGGCCTCGGCGGCGCTGTCCATCCTCGCACACAACGTGTTGAAACCTTTGCCCAGCGGTCATCATCCATGCGGCTCAACTGACCCGCCCAATCCTATTTCAGCCTGGCAGCCTTTTTGCCTACATCTGTGATCCCTGTTTTTGAGCGCAGTGTAGTGTTCCGTATTTTATCAGCTCTCTTTACACTCAGAATTCTTCATAGCAATATTTAAATTAATTGTAAAACCCTCAAGTGAAAAAAATATTTCTATCTTGAATTTGGTTTCTAATGGCAATTTACGGTCGAGCATTCAGAAAGTAGATGGTCAGACCTAATTTATTTTTCTTACTGCACCTAATCGGTTTCAAGACCACGGCCTAATATGGCCGCTTTATCAGATCAAGATAATAATAAGAATCATGTTAAAATTCTTAAAATCATCACAAAATGACAATTCATTATATTAACTACGTCTGAGACCATTTCAAGAGTTCCGTCATCATTCTCCTGCCCTTATCCAAACTTATTTGGGGTCCGCGCAGCATGTCTTCTTCTTCCATACTTCTCTATTACTCGTCATCCCGGTTGTACACTGTTTTATAGACAAAAGTTTTATAGAATTTCGTTTCATATAAATTTTTTCTCACATTATCATTTCATAGAATACTCAATACGCAGAGTACTTAGAAAATTATGTTGTTTATGTTGATGTGGTGAGTAGTGTAAACAAAATAACATAAAAAAATAGGGGTTCGACCGACGCATTCGACTGCGTGTATATTTATTTATAAAATTATGAATAGCATAACGTCTACTTTTACATTTTCGTTGAAATAAAATACCATGGAAAGAAACACCCAACAAACAATACTCGTTAAGAATTATTTCTTAACGAATATGTTTTGTTCGGTGTTTTTTTATCTACACTTTGATAAGTTTGTTAAATAAAAAATGTGGTTGTAAAATTCATTGAATTGTATTTCTATGAAATATGTTTCATTCAAGTAAATAGTTGTCAAAACAATAATACTGGAAATAAAAATACAAGAACTAAATATTAAATGAAACATTTTCGGCGAAACGAAATAGTATGAGATTTCTGTCTGCGAAACAAGGGGACACCCGTCATCCCAACAGTCACCTTCTTTCTAGCCATATCATCCTTCACACAGTCCATCCATCGTTTCTTTTGTCTTTCTCTACTCTTATAGCCATCTACATTCATACTCAACATTTTCCTCATTCCTCCACATCACATGTCCATGTTCATGACCAAGAGTTTAAACGTGATTCTTATTATTATCCTATTATGATTCTACTGAAGTGGTCATTTTAGGCCCCTTGGCTTAACTACTACACCCAGGTTGAGACTCGCGCAGACCAGGGAAGAATGGCATAAATAGAAGAAGGCCTATGCCTACTCAGCAGTGGGTGGAACCCAATGATGACGATAATGATATCGGTTTCCAGTCTACTTTCACCGTCTGTTAATAATCTTCTTTTTAGGGTATCGATGGCAAAAAGTTTAAATATGTCTAGCCCAAAACTCATCCACGCGAACCCCGCTCACTGATTCAGTAAATAAATCATCAAGAGCGCAGGTGATTGGGCATGCGGTGCAAGATGGAAGGTGGGCATTATTTTTGGGGTGACGCCGCATACGCACTTGAGGTCTTATCCGTCCATGAACCCCCATCTGCAGAGACTGTCTTTGGTCCGGCCGACTTGGGTTAAGACTTGGGAAGTCTGTTTAGAGATTTCCAAATCGGCCACGGCAACTCTTACCCAGGTGGAAGGTTTTCGAATAGATCGTCGAATTTGTCAGGGCGTTTAAACCGCTCCCGCCAGAGATTGCATCTTGCTGCGAAGGCGTTGAAATTGATTGGTCTAGCAGGATAATAGAAACAACACAGAACATTTGTTCCAATTCATCCCAAAACGAGACCAATTTTGATTCCAATATTATTTGCAGAACGTGATTCACTTGCACTGTAAAGCATTAAGATCTAATACTTATTACCAACGGATCGATCCTGGACAATAGTTTCTGTTACCATTGTTAACGACACGTTCCCCATACGTCATTTTGACTGTGATCGTGCTAATACTGTTACGGTGAAACGCATCTGCCTTCCATAATGCATTTTGTACGGTATTATGCAATTATTGAATCGCTTTTATGGTTTAATGTTGTTATTTGTTGCTTAGAGTAAAAGTTATTGGAGCATTGTGTTTGAATGTGGAGCAATTGTTTGGCAGCTTTCGTTGAAAGTTTGTGAATGAGACAAAAATGTATTCGTACTATAGACCATGAGTCCTCGCGAAGGTATCAATTTAAATGGAATATTCTGAAGTTTGGTCACGTATTGGCTCAATTAGTATCATTATACCTACAGTATTATGGTTATTTTAAAGCAAATAACTTGTGGGATATTGTTAGGACTTTGTGAACGCTTAATATGCCTTTGATGGGCAAGGCGGACGACTCAATAAAGCGGTCGGTCTATAAATTACATTTTATTTAAACTTCACGTACAATAGTCGTACATAGGCGCACTTAATGCAAAATGCATTCTTGCAGTCAATTTTGGGTTAAATAAAACATAAAATAATGACTTCTAAAATTTAACAAAAACAAAAACTAGGTTCTCACAAAAACAATAACGGTATTATTATTTGGACTGCAAATTTATTTTGTGGAAACTATCAAAATATTATTTTTCAAAACTAGTAGTTTTGTTAAAATCTCCCCAATTCGCTCTAAAATATCATGACCCTAAAATTACATTATAATTTCTAGAATCAAACAGATTCATTCAAAACAATTTATTTGATCCAACGAAAACTTATGAAGCTAATAATCGTTAAACGAAAAACACAAAAAGGCGACGACAGATTTGTACTGAAATGTTTACGAGAAGATGACGTTCATTATGACAAGCTCTGTAAAGTATGAAGTGAATTGATATACTTACTTCAATATGAGTGAGAAAATGTTTACTTTATTGAATTTCTTCGTGAATTGTGATGTATTTATTGGACAACCTTCATAATAATATTTTGGTATTTTGTGGATAATCAATTGTGTCGCTACTACTAGTAGTTAGGTAAGTATTATTGATACACTATACAATCAGTAAACGTTATTTCCTTTATTTATTTCTACACAAATTAATTACATTTTTAAATATTCCTTAGTAAAAAAAAAAAAAAATATTAAAAATATAAAAAATTGTAGCCCACCGGTATCGGGAACAGGGTCCAAGCAACCGGCGGTCGCAGAGAGAGGAACCTCCTAAAAATTCGAGCCGTGTCTAGGACTACTGCTTGTAAACATTCATTATTATTTGCTGGAATACATTCTTATCGCAATAGTCGGTAGGGTGAGTTTAGATCCACAACTCATATGTAATTGTGCGCGTTAGTCTAGTATTTATCTGCTATCCCATTTCACGAAGTCTTGAAAACCAAACCCGTGACGACCATAAGCTCAACTTCTGAAACGAGACAACTTCTATAATTTAATGAACTGTAAAAATGAGCCAGCAACGGCCACTGTGTAGACGGCATGGCACAGTTCTTAAAAACTTCCCAGTGAGTCAGATCGTCAAACTCGCTATAAATAAGGCGAAGCCGGGGAAGGTTCAAATGAATTCGCCATTCAATATCACGCTACATTTTCTTTTAATCTGTTTTAATGACGACAAATTTACTGCTACAGATTTTCATTTAACGTTCTGAATATTTTCGTCCGTTTTTTCAGTGGCCCGCGATTGAATTGGGGAAACGATTCGTGGAATATCTTCTGTTTTCAGTTTGCGTAGCAGATTTTCCGTTTTTATGTTCTTTTCTTTAGCAGTTCATGGAAGCCTAGTACATATATAAATGTATATCTACTAACTTACTTTTGAACATCTATTAAATTTTGTATGTTTTGTAGTAAGAAAAGATACAAGATCGAAAATGACTCTTCTTGGTTATATGACTTTTTAGTACACAGACCATACAATCTAGAAGAGCCATTTAAGGTCGAAAATTGTTCAGTCCTTTCATCATAGGTACGATGATCCTTTCGACGACACTGATGATATAAAATAAGGATGCTTTGCTCCATTCAACACTAAATCTTTTATTACTCAAAATGTTAAGAATTTGCTTCATCAACTTAAAGCTAAATTGTCGTTTTTATCTGTCAATAAAGCAGATAGTTATCTGTCTGTTTTTAGAACAGTTAATCGTAACAACCATTTCTCTGAAATGAACTTCGTATTCGCTTTTCATTGCTCATTTAGTGAGACGAGTCTAATAATGGAGTGTTATTTAGCGCGCAACATGATCAGTTTGCGATCGTTTGTTGGCTATTAATATGGTGTTTCGTGTTAATTTGTTTGTAGATGAGATTCGGAATAGCAGAGAGATTGGCTTCGAATCAGTTTGACTTAGTGATTGACACAAACACAGAGCATAGGATATCGACGCAATGATGAAGTGTAGGAAATACGGAGCTGAGCAAGCTTGATGGTAAATATTTCAAATAAGCTTCAAATACTGCTTAGAAGACATTAACTACATGCATAGCATAAACTAGAGATAGGCCTTTTCTAATTGCGAGGATGTCATGGTCCACACACAGTACCAGCGTAAGTTGGTGCATGTCAAAAATCTTCGAATATTTGGTTCTCCAACAGTGGTGATGAAAAATTACACAAATTAAAGTGCCGTTCTAGGTTCGGACTCACAACACGAAAGTCGGAGTCGTAGTCTACTGGTCCTCCAAAACACAATACAATACGAATACCGACTGAAAAGTAAATTCTTCTGCTAATCAAAGTTCAAAGGTATCCGTTTACTATTTCCACTAAGGTGTCAAAAACAATTCCCGCTCAAGCATGTTTGATTACAAACACACCTTGTATAATGACATGACGTCGCTGTACACTATTTGCTTTCCCATGTCGGTGTCCAAGCGACTAAACAATTTAATACACGGCTAACGTTTAATGAACTAGTCATTAGCCCGGAATTAAGGTTAACGCTTCTGTGTTTACAACTGTTTATTTACTGTGGTGCTGTGGTGCCATGAATTTGGGTATTGTTAAAATGAAGTTAAGGAGGCAATGAGGTTAAATGGGTTGTGCTTCGTTTGAACTGATCGGGTGGAGAGTTCAGAACGAAATAAAATGTACGTACTTGTTTACTTAATTTACTGAAATTTTCAATCCGTTGGCAACCCATGGCTCAATATTTTATTTTAATTTATTTATTCAGAGACACTAAACAGCTACAACATATTGTAGCTGTTTGTGTGTTTGTAAATTTTCTGTTCCAACACATATGTTGGAACAGAAAATTTTGCAGCCCACTACATTATCCGCAAATTAACAAAAGAACATTATGAAAATGAGTGCCGCTAGATAGGTAATAAATAATTACATTACATTAATAATAAATAATTATAGAAATATCAATTAGCAATTATTAAATAAATAAACGAAATATTAATTACATCATGCAAAATAGAAATTCCAATTGATTTGATGGGTTGGCAACAGAGTAATAATTAATTACATTATTGGTGATAATGATTCTTCATCAACTGCCTCGTTAAATTACTGGTCGAAAGCGGAGTAACCACATTGAAAATTTTACCACCAGGGACTGAATTTCTATTCGGTTAGAGGCTCGTCCCCAATTCTTTGAAGAAAATACAGGAGTGATGTTATGTTAAGTATTGCGGAGGATCAAAATAAAAGATTTTTTTAAATCTTTATTTATCTTGCAATGTTTGTATGTCTGTTTAGATCAAATCTTGTAACTGAATTTGAAAACAGTTACCCCTAACCGATGAAGCTGGAATTTTGCAAACACGTTTAATTTGGATGGCAATACATGATTAGCTAAGTGACGTCATTCTAAATCCAATATGGCGGACTAGTTCTTTTATGCACCCGCATGATATGGGTATCTATTAAAAGAGTTTGCTGAGAAAAATATTTAAAATGGGTGAAATACTCGCTCGCTTTCCTCACTTTTGTAGGAAACAGCCGAGTTTTTTTTCTAATTACCGATGAAAAATTTCTATGTGGGGGGGGCTCAGAATGATACTGAATATGTGGTAACCATTTTCGCGCCGGTGTCTCTTCCACCATGTTTATTTAAAAGCTTGTTTTTCAAAATGTTTTTTTTTTTTAATTGTAAGCTTGTTTTGTTGTAATAGGTTCGCCATTCTTTTTTGCCAGGCCTGATTGCCGCTTTATTTATCCTCTAGCGAATGTTCATTGAAACGGCCTATATTAGGCCATATTCAGTGGATGACTGATGTGAATCAAGTGCCTTAGTTAAGCCCAATTTATACTGTGACAAGTGTGGATGATTAGTAGAGAGTTATGATACGAGTTTCATTCAGTAGTCGCACTACGATTATAACCCTTACTGCCACGACATTAGGATGCGTAAGTGTCAAATTGTACCTAACCACTGTTTTGCGGTTGATTCTAGAACATATTACTACAGATTTAGGTATTTGATCCGATCTGTAGTAAATTCGATATTATTGAGAAATTCTCTTCTCTTCCATTAGGTAATACAGGTGTGAAATTGGCAGTCTGGCTTTCGAGCTGTATGTTTGATACCTTTTCACGCCTTGTCAGCTGACCAAGTCAATTTCTACGAAATTGGTAAACATGACCTTGAGTAAGGACATGGGATAGCTTTTATTCCGGCAGTACGTTACTCATCAATGTTCGTTCTCTCTCGTTCGTTCAGAATTTTTTCAGTAGCCGCCACGGATTCTGGATTTGCGCCCGGTTGATGGAAATAGGCTCGCCCCCTATTATGGGTCTTACACATAACTGGCGAAATGTGGGTGCCTTCGGGTATGTTATGTTATGTTACGTTCCTGTAGGATCATTTCTGTCCCCAAATGAGTGAAGCCACGACCAAAAGCCAGTCTTATTTAAGGCTGTTTACTACTGAAGATCTCAATAGCAAACCTCACTGAACTTCGCAGGCACTGGTAGACAGTTAGCACATTATTCAGCCAGGCTGCGAAGCCATCCATCAGCTGGGCGACGTACGGTTGGCATGTCTGATTGGCTACCGTACCCTGCCGTACGTTATCTATCTACTTTCGTGTTGGCTCTTGGAAATCTGCTAACCAATCAGTAACAAGAACCTCATTTGTTTTAACAATGTTAGCTTCGCGTATGGTATTTTGATGACAGCGCGATGTATCTTGTGATTATAAGACTTCATTAGCGTTGTCTTTTGATAAGAAAATTGACATTCTGGGTAAACAGTGAGTCGGTTGTCATAAGGAAATCCTCAAAAATATTTACAGGTGTTTGAAATAATGTACCCACCTAATTATGATTTACACGCTTGCTTCTTTTATAATGGAGATAAAAAGAAACTGCCTCTCGTACACTACGACATTCTACATACCTCAGTTAGCACTGATTCATGTGTGTCAATGAAGATCTAGGATTCCCTAAATTTTCTTTAAACTTAAAAAAACATTGATTTTTTATAACCATTTGAGTAGCGTCAAAATTACAGAAATATACCATGACATCGAGCCTGTAATCGCTGAAGGGTTAGGCAGAGTTATACCTAATAGTACACCCACATTTCGACAGTTATGCTTAAGTCCTATATAATAGGGGGCGAGCCCATTGCCATCGACTGGGCACAAAACCAGAATCCGTGGCTGTTACTTAGAAATTCCTGATGGAAAAACCAAATAACTATTTGCCCGACCCAGGAATCGAAACCAGAACCTCATGCTCAGTAGTCGCGATTGTGGCCACTAGATCAACGAGGCAGTGACAGGAATATTTACCAAATTACAAATACCATGATCGAGTAGTGCCAAAGAATTTCACGTCACTTTTCATTACAATATACTTCCATACATTTCTCATACAAACCTAAAAACCTCCTGATTACCATTCATTAGTTTCGAACTCGTCACTATTTTGTGACAAACATAACAAGGCATAATGAGACTTAAGACGGGCAAGCCCGTATGCCCCCGTCATGTCAACATCAGGTTCTGGTATTCAATACAATCGCTTATTGGTCGTATAATAGTTGTATGAGTGACAAGCCCGCATGACGAATGAATACAATGATATGTATGTGGAAAGCAGTGGCGGCCCAGTGATTTTGGCTCTGACTTACAAGTTATAGGTCGTGGGTTTGAACCCCGATTTCTGTAATTTATCTCACCACCACTGATCTCAAACGATGAACTTAAAAACCGGTATATTATGACCACCTCTGTCTAAGCCCTCGGGTATTACAGGCGTGATGTTATGTGTTGTTATGTTTAGGATTATGGCTAATAATAATACTTAATACTAATATTATAAAGAGGAAAGATATTTTTGTTTGTTTGTACATAATAAGCTCCGAAACTACTGGACCGATTTAAACAATTTTTTCACCAATAGAAAACTTAATTATCAGGAAGTAACATAGCCTATAAATTATATTTATATCATGCAAATTAGCCGAGCTATCACAATTTTTGCGGTCAAAGTCGCGGGCAAAGTGCTAGTGTCTAATAAAGTGACCTTTTGGAGAACGATAAAAGAGACTCAATAAAAATTATACCATCAGGATACTATCTTCAAGTTTCATGTAGGTACCTACTTCCGAGGTACACTGACGGTCCCCCAATTTTCACCCTTATGCCCTAAGTAATAAAGTTGATAAGTGTTCGACCGTCAATGAACTCTGTAGTACCTCCCTATATTCTTTTGGTTTTTGTCATGTAATCCATTACAAGGTTTAAAAAAAAAGTCTTTTAATTCGATTTTATTATCATTTTTTATGATAATAGAGCAGCGGTGGCCCAGTGGTGGAAACCCCGACTTACGAGCAGTAAGTTGTGGGTTCGGACCCAGCCAGGCGCAATACTTTGTGTAAGTTATTTCATCACCACTGCTCTCAAAACGGTGAAGGAAAAGATCGTGAGGAAACCGGCATGTCCTAGAACCAAAAATTCGAAGACATGTGACATCTACCAACCCGCACTGGGCCCGCGTGGTGAATTATAGCCCATTCCCTCTCATAGAGAGGAGGCCTGCGTCCCAGCAGTGGGAACATTAATAGGCTGATTATGGCAATATGATAACAATTATTTACAAAACAACGTAGTACCTACCTATAAGCAAAACATTCTTTAATCTCACAATCACTTTTAAAAAAAAACAATGGAAAAGCCATCAAAGTTAATTATAGTCGTTTTGTAGGTTTACCAAACGAACAAAGTTGTTTGAATTGCTAAGGATTCCACAGTCGTATGTATTATTTTATTTAAAGAGAAGCCTTAGGAACCTGTCCGTCCTGTCTGCTAAGGTACGATTGAATTATGTTTATGTATTTGTTTATACAAATATATTAACATTAAACTACACATAGTAGTCACTAGGGGACAGAGAAATTAACAAACAGAATAATGTGTGAGAGATGGGTAAAGTACAGTCAATACAAAATTTGGGCCCTGACTCGAACTAGAAAGATCCTGTATCTTAGGAGGCAGGATCAATTAAAAACTTATAATGATATTGGTAATTTCTTATTTTCACAAATGACTACACGGGTGGAGACATTTTAATATACCGGGTGTAAACAGACCCTTCACATATCCGTCAACCAAGCATTCTGTACATCAAACTAAGTAACTTTACGCAAAAATTATTGCTGGGAATCGACTTTTTTTTTGGGGTGAAAAATCACGTTTTACGGTAGGACTCGATCGAAAGCACTCATAGCATTGTGCTGATGAATAAATTGAATAGTACGAGGGTCGGTGAGGTGTGTAAAGTAAATATCTTACATAAAAAACATGTATTTAAAAAAAAACTTGTGAAAAAGTTGCAACTTTCTCAGTAACTAGAAGGTTCCCAGGTATGGTCTAGAACAAAAAAATGATCGCTGTGGCGGGGAGAACAAGTGCCTTTCTTTTATGTTAAGGGTCTATTTACACTATTTAGGTCCGGCGTACCCTGATTACTACTTTGATTGTCTACAGCAGGAGTTCCTAAACTTTATAGACAACGGAACACCAACCAAATACCTTTTATTTTATGGAACCCCATATCAAATGATTACAAATCAACACTGAAATTTATATGAGAACATATTTTTTAAGAAATTTACATAAAAGTACCTATAAAAATACCTAAAGCGTCCTTCTCATCACATATTTTGCGCTTTTTTAAAATAATATTTGTAACTGTGGAGAAATTTCATTTAAGAGTTTTGATTGGCTAGATTTGCATCAAAAGGTGTCACGACACTTCAGAATAATGTTTAAACTCGGACTTGAAACATAACACATAACATTACTTCTATAATCTCCGAAGGTTTAGGCAGAGGTGTACCTAATAGTAAACCCACATTTCGCCAGTTATGTTTAAATCCCATGTAATAGGAGGTGAGCCTATTGCCATCAACCGCATACAAAAACCCGACTTGAGACATCAATACTTAAATGCGTTTATTTACACAGTCACTAAAAAACGCGAACACTCACGCTAGTCCTAAAACACAAGCCCACAAAATCAACACCTACCTACAAGTGGCGAAGGTTTCATACAACTCGATTCCTACCAGATTCCTTTTTAAGATATGTACCTACTCCGGATTACTTCTTATAAAAATTGACACTTCGATACTGGCACCTAAAAATGAACGAAAACAAAAGACACTCACTACATTACACCTCTACAACAACGGCTCATAAATCAATTGCCAACAATACATACAGAACGAAGTCCTTCCAGTTAGATTCGCGAATATAACAAAAGTATGAAAATGAACGAGGTGGGCCATCAATCATTGGGGTACAAAATTAAACGTCACACGCGTGTTGGACCCCGGACCCCGAGTGGACGCGTGTGGCGCAGGTTAATGATGATACAGAGGTTACTTAAGAGAATCTTGTTGTTACGAGAAATATTATGGTAGTGAATTGTGAAGAAGATTGAGAAGGGACGGGCTTGAGTAATGTTGGAATTGATGAAAGTATAGAGGTGAATGAAAATACTCATATAATAAAAATAAGTACAAATTCAAACAAATTAATAAGCAAAACTTTAAAAAAAAATTGTCCTCTTTGACTTAATCTTATCACGACAAAATATGCTCTGAAATATAGTTTCTTTCCTATGATAAGGAAATCTCAGGTCGAACCAAAATTGACAAAATCTCATGTTTTTAAAGACAAAAAATAATAAACAAGCAACATTTATTTAAACTTATACTGTTACTTACGTGATATCTTCCGTGATTGTTCTTTATTTTGAACAAAATAAACAATCACGGATCACGGTTTTTATAATGAACAATCACGGAAGATATCCCGAAAGTGACAGTATAAGTTTAGTTGTAAACTGTGAAAGCTTAGAACAACATTTATTTAACCTCGAAATCAAAACAATTTTGCAAACGTGATTCGATGTTAATTCTAAGAAACAAATCTTCAAAAGCACATCACAGAATTAATCATGCATACGCCACGTCAACGGCTCAACACCCACGGGTTGACATTTCACATGTATTCTCTATAATTTCACAGTAACCTACATTCTACTACCGTCTACCAACGACTCATTAATATTACATTTGTCTCGTCAAAAGACATGATTTCCTCCTCCACTCACCGTTATTAATATTGTATCAGCATAATTATTTTCATCCTTTTCAAGATTAAATGTGACAGGTTCATAATTAGATTTATTATCACCAAGTGAATGTTCTAATATGATTTTGACAAATTATCTTGTGAATTGCATTATGTACTCAATGAACGTCGTTTGTCAATGTGCCTATATTTTGGACTATACATTTTCTTGTTCTAATTCAAGTTTCTACTAATATAATTTTGATTGGAATATCAATTAGTGTCAAGGTAGTCCTGTGTTTGTTTGGAAGGTACACAATCGAATCAATTGTAACAAAATAATGAGAAATGCCTACCAGCTTACCCTGTTCCACAATTCCACATAAATAATTCAGTGGCTGTAGTCTAGTTTAAAATAAGCCTTAGTTAATAGTTCCTGTTCCAAAGCATTTGTCGAAAATATTTTAATGATTGAAGTAAGAATGCTCCGCCCAGAGTGGGATTCATTTGATGATTTCCCATCCGAAAAAACAGGTTTGACTTTTAACCTAGATAGGTTGATAAAAGAAAAAAAAATGCATGTAGTAGTTAAAGAATAAATCGCCAACGACCGGACCACAGATAACATTTTTCGCTTTGATGAAATTGATTCATCAATAAAAAATGTGATAGCGAGTTATCAAAAAGTGCAAACTATTTCTTGTTTGAACGATGCTCATTTCTCAACTTTCCCATTAGATATTAAAAAAAAAACAATACATAGTAAATAATAATAATTTCTAAAAACTACCTTATGTTTCATTAATGTTTCCAAAAATTCGGCTAGCGGGTCAGAAAGGTCCCAATGTTCTTTAAAATGACAAAGTGTGATGAAAATGATCATTTTAACAAAAAAAAAAAGAGTAGAAGCTCTGTTAGAAGTTTCTAGAAATTTGTGATTGATGATTTGGCTACTACAAGCATGTTAGAACTAACTTACACCTTTGATTGATTCATTTTTACTAAAACAATTCTGATTGTAGTTCTAACCAGTTTATGTCAAGGTGGAACTGTGTTCACAAATAAATCATAACGTTAAAACTAAAAAAAATAGTAAATAAACATCATAATTACTTTAACATTAGTATAATTAGTTAAAGTAGGAGCAATAGTTTGTAGACACCTTTAAAAACACTGCTCTGTAGAGAATGTTTTATAATCACATGACTAATAGAAAACTAGGTAAAAGTTTAATTGAATTAGGTGGGAATAGATTAATTTAATAAATTTGTAAGACATCTAATACAGCTGTCACAAAACGTTCTGTATTCTGTAAATTTTACCATAGTCTGTTATTATTTTGTTAAGACATGGATATTGGTGTGGGTTACATGTTTCTGATCTTTAGCTTTTAGGGATTTTTTGTACTTTCCGCAGCATGTAACTGTTTTATGTCCCTAATAAATAAAATAAAAGTTCCAGTGTGAAAAAAGGTTTGAAGCGTTCGAAGTCACTTTGATCCATCTCTAAACCGACAACGACATTTTTCACATTTCAATTACAACTGACTCTGCATAATCTTCTACTCTTCTTTGAGTAGGTAATTTACATTAGGCTGAAATGTTTGGTATACTCCTGAATAATATTCTTATTAGCTCCGAATACATCCCACGCTTAGAAGTTGTGACGAACTTTCTTTGCCAACTGGATTTTATTCCCTCGGGTGATCTCGTTTTCAGGTATATACAGGCTGTAAGGGACATCGACGCATAAACTGTTACCACGTGTTTAGCATATAATGTTTCCTACAAAAGTGCAATACATACTGTACCCGGCGCCCCCCCCTGTCCCCCTTTGTCTCTATACTTAATTTGTGCTTGAAGTGTTAAATAAATACCTACACCGTCAAAATGTATGGAACAGCAGATTTCTTTTAATTACTTAGGTATAAAGGACAATGGCGAAATCTTAGCTGAATTTATTTTGAGCGTCTAAAAGTGACTTGTATACGAAGGCGGTTCCATTATTTTTCTACGTTTTTTCAAAGTATCACATTAACTAGTTAGGGCCGGATAAAAAAAATATTTTAAATGAAAAGTTAATTGATTTTTCAAAGACGTCTAGTGTTGCCATTTTATATTTATTATGCCTAGTGACAGTAAGCTCAGCATTATTGTGTTTTATTCAGTTTTAATTTGTTATTGTAATTAAACTGAGTAAATTAAGTAACAATACTGTTTATTTCTAAATGGAAGTGTTCCTTGAAGGGAGGTAAAAATACTATACTGTAAAAATAAATGAATTACTTTCAATTAATGACTGGTAAAAAGACTAATATCCCAAATCAAAAAAAAAATAAAATAACTTGCATTTGACAATTGTTGATTACGTTTATGTCACAAAGAGTATTTATAACCACTGGGATTACCTACCTTTCAAAAGACATTGCATGCTGTAATAACTGGGTAAGGAAAATAGAAATACTAATGCAATGTTGCCCTTTTACTTCCTCGAATTGGAATTACCATAGACATAACCTACAAAAGTTCATCACTGAATTTCTATTATTCTCGGCCTTTTCGAACAAAAATTCTTGCACAAACTAGTTCAGAAGTTGACGGCGAGTTAAACAAGATATTTTTCATTTAAAGACGCCAGTATTTTATCTCAGCTAAATTAATGTATGGGTGGCTGCCATTGTCCTTTAGGCCGAGTAGGTTTAGATTTTTTTATAGGATAACTGATTTTTGTTTCGCGATTACGATCTTGAACTCACGTAGAAAGTTGTTCAGTAGGACGGTCTGTACCACAGCCTTATATGACTACACCTTTTATAATACACTCTTTATAAGTACTTGAATTATTTCTATTCAGTGTTGACAACCAGGAAGTGGATTTCTACGGATGTCTTTTAAATAGGAACATACTAAGATAGAAAGACATTCTCAAATTCAGTTTTCAAATCTTTTAACATATCCCAAAGGGGATCTCCAATCGCGATGCAGAAATTGGAGAGTCTATCTCAGTCGCGTTTGTAGAATATATTCCTAGAGTTAGAGTCAATAAATTCGGAGATTTACCTACGTCTCACCGTGCTTCACACTTCGTTTTAAATTCAAATTCTAGGATTCCATACCTGGCAGTCAATCAAGATTTTTATATCTTATCCACGTACCTGGCAAAAATATTACAGAGTTCCGCTAAAACCCAGATATTAAATTCTCAACTTAGTGTTCTCGTAACATAACGCGCTAAAACGCGCGCGCGCTTTCGTGCTAACTGTGGAGGCCTGTAAATGGCATGTCGTTGTTTGCCTCGCTATTATTTTTTGTATTGATAGTTGTAAGCCACCCAAACACAATAAAATAAAATAAATAAACTGCAGAAACTCAGCTTCCAGTTTAATCATAATGGGTGTTAAAGTAACTTTAACGAAGCCCAAATGCACTTTTTCTCCCTGTCATTGAGATATTTTTTTTTCTACACCATACCTGGGAACGTTATAGTTATAGAGATATTGGAGTTTAAAGTTTCGTCTGCTTCACAAGTTTATTTTTAAGTTTTAAATGTTATAACTTAACTTCAAATAGCACCACAAACCCCGTACTATTCAATGCATCCATCAGCACAATGTTTTGAGTGCGTTACATTGAGTCCTATCGGAAAACGTGATTTTTCACCCCAAAAAAAAGTAGTTTCCCAGCATTATTTTTTGCGCAGTATTACTTAGTTTGATGTACAGAATGGTTGGTTGACGGCTTCGTCAGGGGTCCATTGAAACCTTGTATACATCTAAAAATGAATATGTTTGAGCATATTTATAATTATACTAATAGGGTAATCTATGGAACCACGGCCCATATTTGAAAAAATCTTTCACCATTAGAAAGGTTCATTATTGCGGATGGACATAGGTTTTTTATCCGGGTACTACGCGGGTAATGCCGCGCACAGAAGCTCGTATATAATAATACTAGCTTATGCCCGCGGCTTCGCCCGCGTGTAGTTCGATAATTGTCTCACGAGATTATACTACCGGGATAAAAATTTCCTTTGTGTTAATCCAGGTTATAAATTATCTGTGTGTAAAATTTTATACAAATCCGTTCAGTAGTTGTCGAGAAAGAGTAACAAACATCCAGCCATTCATCCATCCTCCCAAACTTTCGCATTTATAATATTAGTAGGATTTATATAAAATAACCCCACCACCCCAACTCCATAACACTGGTCTAATAACATACTTAACCAATCGAATATAACAGGATCATTCTCACCTTAATTCAACGATAAACCACAGAACAGATAAACACGTGTTACCAACATGCGGAACACATAAATAATACGCTATATTCAACTTAATCCATGATAATGGTCCAACATATAAAATAATACAGGTTAAAATTATAACGTTGAACCCATAAAGGAGGATTAAATGGGACGAGCGTTGACGGGGTGTAACACCCGCTTGAATTACAACTGGGACCAATGTTATGTACGAGGGCGGGTCAATAAGTCCGTGACTTTTGGAATAAAACACAGATTTTTTGATAAAAAAATAATTTTATTTTTCAACGTAGTCTCCCTTGAGCTCTATACACTTTGTCCAACGCTTCTCCAATTTTTTTATCCCTTCCAAAAAAAATGATTTGTCGAGGTCCTCAAAATAGGCCTTTGTTTGCGAGATGACTTCATCATTGGAGTCAAATCTTTTTCCACCAAGCCATTTCTTCAGGTTTGGGAACAAGAAGTAGTCGCTCGGAGCCAAATCTGGAGAATAGGGCGGATGAGGGAGCAATTCATAGCCCAATTCATGGATTTTTGCCATGGCAACTGCACATGTGTGCACCCTTGCATTGTCTTGGTGGAAAAGAACTTTTTTCTTGGCCAAATGAGGTCGGTTTTTTTTCAAATCGTCATTGAATCGGTCCAATAAGTTGGCATAATATTCCCCATTGATTGTTCTTCCCTTTTGAAGGTAGTCAATGTGGATTATCCCGCGTGCATCCCAAAAAACAGTCGCCATAACTTTATTGGCTGACAAACCCACCTTGGCCTTCTTTGGCGCCGATTCACCCTTAGAAACCCACTGTTTTGACTGTTGTTTGGTTTCTGGTGTGTTGTGATGGATCCATGTTTCGTCCACGGTTACAAAACGGCGCAAAAACTCCTCCATATTGCGATTAAACAACGCCAAAGCTTCCTGTGAAGTTGTTACACGATTGCGTTTGTGGTCGACTGTGAGCAAACGCGGCACCCATCTTGCGGAAAGCTTTCTCATGCCCAAGTGATCATTCAAAATTGAAACCACTGAGCCATGCGAGATCCCTACGGCTTCCACAATCTCTCGCACTTTCAATCTTCGGTCGGTCAACACCATATCGTGAATTTTTTCGATTGTTTCGGGTGTAGAGACCTCAACTGGGCGTCCAGGACGTTCGGCATCTTCAGTGCTTGTACGGCCACAACGAAATTCAGTAAACCACTTTTTTACCATTGAAATCGATGGTGCAGAGTCCCCATAGTATTTATCAAGCTTAGCCTTGGTCTCGGTAATGGTTTTTTTTCGCAAGAAATAATGCTTAATAAGCACACGAAATTCACTTTTTTCCATTTTCTCCTCAAATTAGTGAGTAGTCTGATAAAAATAGCTGTCAAACACAAACTAACTGACGCAGCAAGTTTAAATTTTGACAGGAGTCAACTGACAGATGCCTGTTGACAGGAGCAGTGTTGCTGTTTCAGTAAAGATGTCAGAAATTCAAAAAGTCACGGACTTATTGACCCGCCCTCGTATGTTACAGTTTCGGTTGCATTATTGGAAACAGTTTTGGAAGCAATAATAAAGGGTTATTACTTAACTTTTGAGTTTATGTTGTGGTTTTTGGGAGACTGTTTAAGGGCTTTTGAATATAGAACAGTATGATGTAGAACAGACACACGACGACATGTGTGCCATGATTTTGTTATTCTAACACCACGGGAAAATGTCTTTTGTGTTTTAATGGCAATATTTTATCAAAAAACCGGCCAGCTGCGAGTCGGACTCGCGCGTGAAGGTTTCCGTACCATCGTAGTAGGGGAGCCCCCTTTAATTCTTATTATTTGTTGTTAGAGCGGCAACAGAAATAAACATTCTGTGAATATTTCATCAGTATACCTTGATAGAGGTAGATAGTTATTTTTTTTTATCTCATGAGATATAGCCCGCTGACAGACGGATGGAAGGACAGACAGACGGATGGACGGACGGACAGCAGAGGCTTAGTAACAGGGTCCCGTTCGTTACTGTTCGGGTACGGAACCCTAAAAATTAACTGTATGCATTCTTGAATATAATATTTGGTGATAGAACATCTAACGGTTAAGCCTTATTAAAAATCAACATTTGTGAAACCCATTTCACCATTAAAATTCGAAATAATCAAAATGACAAATGGCTTCAAGCAAAATATTTTACGCCCGTAAATTATAAGCAATTTCGTTTGAAATAAAAATAACAATCACCAAGCTGAGAAATTATTAAACAAATACAAAAGTGAATATATCAAGCGGCGCATCAAAGCGTCGACGATGATATATTTGTATCGTGCGCACGCGCAAGTAAATGGGACCGAATAAATCAATCGTTAAGGCAAAGACTAAACAAATGTTCTTATTTCAATTTTAGATTACTTGTTTTGTTTTTCATGAAAAGTACTGTGACATTGTAATTGATGAAATTAGTTTTATGAGGAGGTCAGCATTGTAAGAGTTTATCATTGATAAAGTTGAGGACACCAACCCGATATATACAATACTATACAATACAAATGTACAAAATTATGTACATACGAAGTCGTGCAGAATATCTTAACAAGCATATAAGATGAAAGGATAAACAATAGGATTATGTGGTGGCAGCTTTCTTGATATATTCACTTAGGTAATTAATATTAATTCTATGAGGTATGGGTAGCAGGTACCTCTAACTGGGGACTTATAAATAAAATTGTACTCCCGGAGTTGCCTTTTCTAATGAGAAGTTTTTTTTTTGCCTAATAATATTTTCTTATTCTATTTTATTTGGTGTGGTTCGTCCCTACAGACTGAAAAACTAAGAATTATGAGACCAAAATGTACGAAATGTTCCATCTACATTTCCTACTCTTTGCCAACCGAAATGCACGCCGTCCGTGCGTCGAGGGGGCGGGATGCGCACGTTCATAACTTACAAATCGTAGCAACGCACAAATTAATTGCTTCGAATTCGACGACCATACATCACAAATCAACATTCGTTACTCGCTGTACACAGTATAACACTCCCCTATCCCCAGTAACACCAGCAATGTATTCCGAAACAGGAACACATTTTTCAAACTGTCGTATCTATTTCAATCAGCAATAATAGAAAAGTAAATAAATCTTCGTAGGTGTCGATATTAGGGCCAAATGGGGGAGATATTAACTTTTATTAGTGAGTTCTAAAGCTGAACTATAAATGTTAATTAGTAGATATGCTAACACTCTCATTTACGGGTGTTGACAGCTTGCCAAAGACTAATTAAATAACAGCATTGAAGTACCTATGTGGGAATGTTTGGTATGGATAGACTGGGCGATCGGTGGGTGTATACAACATTAGTTTTAGTATATGCGAAACCTGAATATAGTTTGTTCAGAATAAGTAACTGAATAGATTCCAATAATTTTTAACCATGTTGTATTTTGCCCCAAAATTATTTAAAAAAGGTTACAATATGGACACCGAGCGACACTAAGTACCTATCGTAATAATTTAGGTACCTACTGCCTAATTATTATTATCAATGAGCTCAAGACGACGCTGGAGGCGCGCACGCGGCTGTGTGTGTTTTTTTGCGGACAATAAGGTAACAGAACAAGCTTATAACTTTGTGATTGTTCATGATACAGTTTTGAAATTTTGTACATAGATTCTTTACATAAAAATACTAGACACGTGTTTCAGGATTCGCATATACTAAAACTTATGTTGTGATCTATTTGTCAGTCAGCTTCGTTTAAAATCATTAAGGTTGTCTATTTGACAAAAAAAAATCAAATAGACAACCTTAACAAATCATTGAACTGTGCCGTTGAAACCAATTGATAGAATTGGTTTTGATATTAGGCACAAAATAGGGTAGAAGTTTTGTTAAATAAAATACATTACCCTATATTTGAGCTGCACCGCAGTCGGGTAAATAGTACTTTTTTTACATTGTATGATAACGTGGGATGTAGTAAAATCTTTCTGATAGCTTTAACAATATTACATACCAAGTTTCCTCCGTGCCCCGGAAAGTACGTTAAGTCGTTGGTCCATGCACGTTCAGCCATTGTCATTTGTACATCTTACATCGTTACAGGTAGTCAGTGGCCTAAAAGTCTAACAACCAGCCTTACCAAGGGGTATCGTATTACCCAGTACTAACTGGGTTGTGGAGATCAGATAGGCAATCGCTCCATGTAAAATACAGGTATTCAGCTGCATCCAGTAGATGATATTGAGTTTTAACAATATTATTCATATAAAAGCTGAGAATACTTCTTAATGTTTCGACGCCAATTCTTCTTGACAACTAGCTTTGAAAACACTGTTTTAAGCTTTCACGGTTTAAAACCAAACTTATTGCGTTGCATGATGACGCAACAGCGTCGAAATATAGGGAGCTCAAAATTATGAACAATCACATAAGCTATCCCGTAAGTGACAGTATAAGTTTAACTCTGAACCCGTCCTGAAAAACATGCGAATAAATTTCGGAGCTACCAAGGCAAGACGGAAGTAAAATAAACGTCAAAAAAGATCGTCTCGTAAACGAATATTATAGGCACTCGCTGACATTCGCACGAAGAATATTGGATTTACAGACATGATTCAACTTTCCGTGTTTATTGAATAAATAATACTGATATACTTCTGAGAGTAATACGTTCTAAAGGGTGTTAGGGAAAATAAGTGAACGCGAAATGAAAATCTGCACGTTTTTCTTCAGAAGCTGTAGAAATTAAACCTTTTGGTGAAACCGTAACAGGCTGTGTAAAATTGGCAACTTTCTGCTTTTTGTCAACTCGTATTATACGTCGCCCGTTTGCAAAAGCTGGACATGACAAATCCAAGCTTAGGCAATAATTGTAATAACATAACATCACGCCTGTAATCCCTTAAAGTTTAGGCAGTGGTTTACCTAATAGTACACCTTCATTTTGCCAGTTATGTTTTAAGTCAAATTTATTAATAGGCATTTAATATGAGGCTCGTCCCCTATTAAATGACGTCTTCAACCGAGCACAAATCCGGACTCCGTGTCTGCTGCTGAAACAAAACCAATAACACTTTGCCCAACCAGGGTATCGAACCCAGGACCTCATGCTTTGCGTCACTAGACCAATGAGGCAGTCCGATTAAAATGATTACTTACAAAACATATCAAAATAGTCAAGTGTTACATTAAAATTATTGTATTATACCCATTACAGATTGGATAGTCCGTTTATACTAATGATCGGTTCCAATAAGCACCATCTCCAAAGTATCTCACGTCGTGCTGGCTGCATGCTATGTGACAGTTAGATTCAATTTACGATGAATTAATGTCCAAAGTGGTAAAATATTTACGAGGTCAACTATAATTATAACTATTGGAAATTTTAAAATCTCATGGATTTTATTATAAAAAATTCAAACAGGCAGGCAAGGCTTGGTTTTTATTGATTGTTACCGGCTTCTTTGTACCCAGATCATTATGAACTAGATCTCTTCAAAATTCGAGTGAATCGGTTTCTTCTAGGCAAACGTGCTCCACTCTAGGCCGCATCATGGCTGCTCATCAGGAGAATTGAGGCCAAACGCAAACTTAAAAAAAAGAATAGGATTTTTTAAACCGACCGTAGTAAAGCGCTTTATGGTCCAAATTACCCAGACATTTCAACAGCTCTATCAGTTGTCTGGCACCAATCACTAACTCATGTAAATATTTATTTTACACGAGTGCTACCCT
The DNA here is from genome assembly GCA_963576755.1 of Noctua janthina. Classification (NCBI taxonomy): domain Eukaryota; kingdom Metazoa; phylum Arthropoda; class Insecta; order Lepidoptera; family Noctuidae; genus Noctua; species Noctua janthina. Next base: position 10,126,980 of record OY755059.1, read on the forward strand.
TATTTATCTGAGATAGCGCAGCAGATCACATTTCACGTAGGTTTGCAGAAGAAATCCAATCTTAGCCCACACAATGTGGGAAGTACCGGAGACCTCACAATAGTCTGTACACATCCCACTGCTTTCAGTGTGTTCTATATTAAGTTTATTTTTATTTGTTTAGCTGTGAGCTGCACTTTATTTTGCTGTATTGGTAGTTTGTGCTGAGATATATATGAATGCACGGTTTTACTTATTGTTGTTACTATTGAATTTGCGTAAATAAAGCTCAGGATATTGTGTTTTTAGATTTGCAGACATAAGTATTGTTTTTTGCTAATTAACAACCAACTTTATTTGTTCGCATATTCAAATCATAACTGGATAACAAACTTAGCCGGGTCTACTAACCAGTCGCTGGTTTGTGGAGGTCAGATACGCAAACAACAACCGCTATTCTTTCATAACATAACATCATAATATTATAATAACATCACGCCTGTAAATTCCGAAAGATTAAGCAGAGGTGTACCTAATAGTACAACCATATTTCGCCACATATTCTTTCTTAGTTTTATAAAATGGTTTAGTTAAAAATATAGGTAGCACGGAAACTTTACATAGTGTATCTGTGTAAGAAACAAGTAATTTCCCTATGCATGTTTTTGGATCTAGAGAAAACCACACACTTAGGTACACGTGCACCTTGCTATGTAAATGCAAAGAGCATAAACCGGGACACGTTATTGCGAAACGCTGTTTGTTTTAATGCGAACTCTGTCGCGATGTTATCGTTTTATATAATTGAATTCTGTCCGCCTGTCCCGCCAGATGTCTTCGCTGCTGTCTCGTGGAGGTACGTTGCTATGAAATATTTGATAGGCGCCCGCTTCTGGATATGAAACTGGTTAGAATGAATGTTCTTGTTTTGATCAAATTGATTTTTGAGGTTTACATATGTTGTGTCTTTTTTGGGATTAACTTAAACTGGATAGAAACCAAAAAATATTTTTATGAAGTACTTTGATTAGGCAATTTTCCTTACGATGAACTGAAACTGGTATTCAGCTTCAGCTGTTGCCGCTTAGAATAGAAGCCGACACCTTCATAGAAGGGAAAAATCTAGGCTAGAATTGCCTCATAACTGGTTCATGCTAAGTTCTCAATCAATGCCTACATTTTGTATACCTACAAGTATTGAGTAAACACGTAGCAGCTAGGCAAATCCAAGCTCCTCATAAATTAGAATGCACGTTTTTAAAATTCTTTTCCAAAACAATGTGCAATTTGCAATTTAAGATGAGACTTGGTGCTACAGTAGGTGCTTCGTACAAAGGTACCCGTCTTCAGTTTACTTGCAACTTTTACTGCATTCTTAGCTCGCCTATTATGTAAATAGCATACCACGTTTAAACACAGCACTCTAGATTCCTAAATATTCTGTCTCGATGTCTAAACACCCGACAGTGTTCAAAGATTTTTATTTCTCACGTCACGTAGGTATTGTATATGCAGAATATGAGAATATTATGACTTCCAATACTGCAGGGCAAAGTAAAGCCAGTCGTGCATGAACAAAATATGGATGTTGCTCATCTTGTTCGTTATAGTTTGAATATGACTTTACAAAGGTTTTAGTTTTCAGTGGTTTCTGAAAGCTTTTAGAACCGGTGGTTGCTGATGGAGCCATATGGACAGTGGGTTTTAAAGCATTAGGAGTATTATAAATAAAGATCTGTGTCATTATTCTCCTGGCCTTATCCAACTTATTTTAGGTCGGCGCAGCGTGTCTTCTTTTTCCATACTTCTCTATTACTCGTCATCTTAGCAGTCACCACCTTTCTAGCCATATTATCCTTCACACAGTCCATCCTTCGTTTCTTTGGTCTTCCTCTACTCTTACAGCCTTTCATACCTACTACTTAACATTTTCTTCACTACATTTTCCTCATTCCTCCGCATCACATGTCAACAACTTTTCAATCACTGGCGCCACTTTTAGACTTCCTCTTATGTACTCATTCCTGATAAGATAAGATCTGTGTACAGAGTTTAATATTTTTCGACATTCTCTGTCAAAATATTTTATTTTCATTTTGTTTAATTAGTCCGAGCCCCGTACTGGTATTGATAGTTCAGCACTTTAGATAAAATATGCTGTTAACCTTTTTGCTGTGCAATTACAACTAAACAATACAATTGCTAGTTTCGCTTTTTTTAGCTGCCTATTGGCTTACCTGGCTTGCAATTTTAACATAATTCATTGCAAACTAACAATGATTTGCGAATTTTATGTTCACAGTACAGACATAATAAAGGAGCTCGTGGCTAAATAATAACAGCCGCTCGGGTTGATCAATTAACTTATAAAACTTATATCAAAACCATTTTTATTAAATTAAATACTATAAGCTTTGCTATTTAGTTAAGTTTAGTGAAATACGAAATGGAAGATAAAAATGGTGATTTTCGTGTAATACGGGTTTTTTTTTTTTAGGTAAGTAATGTAAGAGAATGTAGGATAAAATGCTTTCCTTTTATTCATTTTATAACTAAAGCTATATGTTATATGGTAAGGTACCAAGGTACAAATATATTTATAGTCATCATCATCTACCTAGCCTTTTCCCAACTATGCTGAGATTGGCTTCCAGTCTAACCGGATGCAGCTAAATAACTGAATTTTACATGGAGCGACTGCCTATCTGACCTCCACAAGCGAGTTTGTACTGGGTAATACGAAATCATAAATTTATTTTTAGTATTCTACTTTAAATACTTGGGCCCATTCTCAGTGGATAACCTATGTTAAGGTTACTGGGTCTGTACCCTTGAATCGGTAATTCGATCAGTTCCAGACAGGGCCAACACTGGTTCTTCTCCAATTAATAATTTTCCGAAATAACTCCAATTTTGTACCACGAATCACAAGTAATTATATAAGGTCCCATTAAAATAGATGGAAAAACTTTTAGAAATCATTCAGACCCTAAAATAAGGACAATGTTAAAAAAAAATAAGGAAAACGCATTAGATACTGACAAGAAAAAAATTAGCTAACGAAAATACACTAATAATGTTGGTTACCCAATGATTTTAGGTCAAAATAAAATCACTTTAATCAGTGTTTTTTTGCTTGGATATCTTTGGTTAGACGTACTGAACGCTGTGTTAAAATTTGTCCATAATTTTTAACGGGTCCTTGTATGCTGACCCAAATACAGGCTGGTAATTTAGTCACATATGCTTCAAGGAGGTGCTTTTCTAAAATGCATCGAAATAGCCTGTCTACTGTTGTCCGGGAATTTGTTTTTTTTTTTCAAGAATCGGATGTTCGGGAAAATTGTTCAATAATATGACGGTTAGGCTCACCTTGAAGGATGTAGGTAACTAAAGCACCTGTATAGCATCTCAGGGACTAAAGTAGATCTATAAAAGTTACTTAGCACGTTTTTAACATACTTTTAGTTTCTTGGGCGACAGTGATGGTGATACCCAAGGCACGTGCTAAGTAACGTTTATAGATCTCAGCCTAAGCGTCCTTTGCACGTTCTACTAAACGTTATGTTAATGATCATTTCACCTGCGGTATGCATTTAGAATGCTCTCAAGACCGTAGCAGTAGATACTCAAACTCAGGGAGAGCGCTTAGTAAAGACTGGAGACATTTTGAAATCCGAATATTACCTATGAAGATAGTTCGAAGGAATTATTGTATTCGATAATTTTTTTCATGTCTATAAAAATCATTCTATGTAGACCTTTCAATGGGAAAAAAAGCTTGTTGCTGCTAATAATTTATTTTACTATGGCTGCTTTTCGAAAGGACTGATTCCAGTGTGGGAAAGAGACAGAGCTATACAGGTCGTCTAACGCCATCTCTTTCCCACACAGGAATTACTCCTGCTTTAAGACGTTATAGTAATCCCCCTGAACCTACACAGCATTAAGTTTAAAGTCGATAAAAATAATAAATTGTTAAATCAAAACTTTTTCTACATACCTACAGCAAATGTATACCTACAAACGCTTTTTTAAGCACTTTATCACTTACAAACTTCAAAAAACCAACAAAACATAACTCTTCAGGAATATACGAGCACACTTACATAAATGCTCGACGTCAAGCGGAGTCCTTCAAAGCAAAATTCCTGTGTAGCAATTTAAACTTACCACGAGTTGCGAGTCACTCCGGGGGAACTTAAATCGATTCGTTTATCGATGGCTCACAAACGATTACCCCTATATTGCTGTTTTATTAGCCCATCTAAGATGATTCGCTTCTAATACAAGCATGTAAGTTTCTCTAGACTGTGAAAGTGAGTTTGGATTATAAGACTCGCTACTTATTCTTGAGACAGTGAAATTAGGCTTAAAGAAGATAATTTACTTTGAAGAGTAGGTAATCGAATTGAAGAGACTTTAGGAGATGCTGACTTAACTGAAAAAGGCTTTCAATTAAATAATGCTTGTACGTTATCATTAACACTAGAAAAGTGATATTTACCATGTTTACTGTTTGTTTTGAGTTCCCGATATTTCGGCGCTCTTGCAAGCACCATGCTTGCAACAGTGCCGAAATATCGGGAACTCAAAAAGATCACGGATCTAGACGGACGGGCGGACGGTTCTAATGTTAATAATAATGTTAGTGTCCATGACAGTTTAAAAACTTATAATGCTTGTACCATTCTCCACATGTACTTATTACCTATTTAGTGTTTAAAAAACAAGACGTTAAGTCTGCAATTAGAATACGAGTTTCTAAAACTTGAAAACCCGATCTAACTATTGAATAGAGCCTCGTATAGCAACAGGATACACAAATCAGTGAAAAATAATATCAATGTGCAATAGTAGTTTCAATAGGATTCACTCCAAACACTACGTCGCACTATCGCCTAAAAGCCTAGTTTTAAATGCTTGAACTTTACATTTATAGGACGTGTATCGTTAAAAGCAATTTCTCACAGACAATAGTTAGGTGAAATCAAATTAGTTTGTAAACAGTACAGTACTTCTAGCTACGACGTAACAGTATTGTTTGGATAAGACTATTTTTCTTTCTATACGAGTTACGACATTTTCTGTGAAACTATCTTCAGACTAGACGTTTATTTACCCCTTTTTCGTCTGATCGTATTAGACAGACATGCCTGATTGACATCAAGTTGATTTACTCTCGATCGAACTTGTATTACATGTCTGAAGTGGTGTTTATATATACATACTTGAAGCATCAGATGTAGGTAGGTACCTAATTTATAATAATATTATTTTTATTTGAGAGTACCTAAGTCGGCGTATTTGAATAAAATGGAAACTGTTTTGGCAGGTTGACTATTTGTTATGCAGTAGTAAATAATATAATAATGAGGTTTGAGAACTTTGAGAGCTCATTATTATTTTGCTATCAATCCACAGGAACGTTCTTTTTCTTCTACATTGCAAATATTAATTGCAGTGTAATTATGTTTTACAACTAACCTGCTATACGGGGTGGAAGGGACACGGACGTGGAAACGATTACCACGTATTCCGTACTTCATTCTGAGCCCCACCTAGAAATTTTTCATCGATTATCATTAAAATAAAACTTTTTGACCGTGTAGGTATAGCACTTTTGGTAGGAAACAACTGTTTTTTTAACCCTCTTCCACCTCGTATACTTACGCCTTTTACTAATCTAACTTAATCATAACTAAATTGTTTGACGTAACTTTATACCGTGTGCTTTAATAAGGTGTTTTTTCGTGTACTGCCCTGTTGTCTGCACGTTGCAGGAAATAAAATGCTACGGAAGGCGCTTCACTCGTAGCCAAATTCAGCGGTCGCATTTGCAACCATGGGAACAATGGAGTAGCGGGGCCAGTGGGGGTTACATTTACCTTTTAACCAATCAAACCTAGTCATCATTTCAGCCGAAAGACTGCTGGATATAGACCTCCCCCAAGTGTCGCCACATTGACCGGTCTTCCGATTCGCGGTCGCCACTCCAGAACTTTTCGGCCTCATCGGCCATCTGTTCTGCGAGCTATGTGTCCTGCCCAATCAAACCTAGTATTACCAATGAATGCGTAGTATTACTAATCCCAAACTAAATCATACTCAAGTAAAATTTCACGAACAATTTCACATTATTTTACGCGTTGACCGGAACACACGGCGATTTGAATAAAAGCGCCCGCCGTATGGTAATGGTAACCGGACGGAGGACGGCCTGCCTTCTAGGGTTGTCAAGTGGAAATGTAATATACCCGGATATTTGAATACTGAAAATAAATGGTAGAATTAGGCAGCGATCGTCTTGAAAATTGTCGGTTAAATGTAAGATTTATTCATATTTATCTTTATATTATTATTATATATTTTATACAAAGGTTTGTTTCATAACTGATTTACAATAGTACAATGATTCGATTCAATTCAAGAGTCATAAATATCTCTACTCATTCTGAGCTACACGCTTACGCTTTGCTACGCAAATATTATTAAAAGTCTAGGAAGCCAAATTTTAGCTTGAACTCAGTAGTAACTCAGTCTATTGCTATCTGTCCAAAACTGCACCAACACCCTGTCGTGCCTTCCGCCTTCAGTTTATCCCTGCACATCTTTTTAAAGCCGTCGGTACATCAAGCTGGGGGCGTACTATGGTGAATATAAGATTCACTTCATGAAAATCATTTCTACACCTCTTAATGGAGAACTGTTCACAAATAGTCACTTCACCCCAATTCCCACGATTCGGCAGCCCTACACAACCGGATCGTCAAACATAAACAGAAACGGCACTCGCGTCCGGTTCGCAGTGTCCGATCCGGTCTATTATACCGTGTTAACTGCCTTTTACGATGTTTTTTGAGAGGTAAAAACAATATTGGACCGTTGTCACGTTCTTTGCTCATTGAGAGCCGCATTACAAAAAAGAATTGCGCTTAATGTTCGTTTAAAATGGGTTAATGCTTTTAACTGTCACCGTATTCAATGATATGAGTTTTAACGATGCCTTCTGAAATAAGCAAAAGCATAGCTTTTACCTTCATTAGGGGGATCATAAGGATCATCATATAACTAGCCTTTTCCCAACTATGTTGGGGTCGGCTTCCAGTCTATCCGGATGCAGCTGAATGCCAGTATTTCACATGGAGCGACTGCATAACTGACCTCCACAACCCAGTTGGTACCGAGTAATACGATACCCCATGGTAAGACTGGTTGTCAGACTTTCGAGCCACTGACTTCTTGTAACGACTGTCAAAGATCTACAATTGACAGCCGGAACCAACTGCTTAGCGTGCTTTCCGGGACACGGAGGAAACTCGGTATGTAATGGGTCACTCGTCCACGGACCAAACCCAGGCAAGCGCGGCTTACTCTGAAGGATAATTATCTATTTTAAATATATAAATATTGTTTAGAGACCAATATTTTATTTCAATATTTATGTTTTTAATTCCGTATCAATATGGTTACATATTGATACGGATTTAAAAACAACTGAACAAAACATAGTCAATAAAAAGTAGATCAATGATGGTAGATAATGATGAGAATTACAATGATATTGTTACAACAATTATCGAAAAATGATCACACTATCAAGTATCATTTACATCATAATCTAAATTAGATCCGACTATACCCCTCGATATGCTCAACAAAGGATAGCAATACGCCGTTTCGTTATGAGTTACAAGGGTCGGGTGCGCCAAAACTACGCATCGATTCCGCGTACTACGAGTACGGTACGAACTGGCGTTTCGCAAACGGATTTATGCCTGAATCCATAAACGGACACACAGACATTGGGATAAAAACGTGAGCAAACTGGAATACTTAAAAAGGATAAACAATAAACACGCTTACCCATGTCATATTTGCATTTTTTTCTTTATACCTACTATTTCTAGATATTGTACCTACAGGTTTTTCTCCTTTGTGTATAAATAACACTTCAAATGAAACGGACAAAGGAATAGATAGGTTCTATCGTTATAAAAATCTTGTTGGCAAAGGTGCTACAATAATTTGAAGGTAGGAAAGGTATAATTTGCAATACTTGCAAACTCACGTCATATTTCCATGAATTTTTCTTGCAAAAGAAAATTTCGATCGAAGGCCAATCATCAAGATTTGTAACTGCGAGAATAATATTGATTTTGGACTTACGAAGAAAAACTAAAATACCACTAATTGTATGTAGTTCCTCCTAATATTTTAGAAAATATATAAAACCACTTTATTTATTACACCTCTACATCCATACAAAAAGCATAACTTCAACCAGGTACCAGGCTCCCACACCTTCACAGAGGTGTCATACGATTCACTTAATCTAATTACAAACAGATCGATGCGTCCGTGTGTCTCTCTGTAGTCAGGTCTGGCAGGAAGCCACGGTTCTCGTTTATATATCATCGTGTTTTGACGCCGAGCAGCCTGATGACACAGTATCGGCAGAATTGGAAAAATACGAACATTGCTAGCAGTTTCGATTTTGCAGTTTTCAACAGATATCAACAATGGGGAGCGGCCTTTGAAAATGTATTACGGTCGTGGACTATAATTTCGAGTTTCCTGGCCACTGAATAATGAAAAAGTTTAAAATGAAATTCTTTGATATCTAGGGCAACTTTTAGTTATCTTGAGTTATTTTAAACATTTCAAAAATATAAGAAGCTTAAAGTTTTGAAAAGCCTTATTCTCAAACTTTTGACAGTTGATTGTGATAATCTGTGCTGTAACTTTTCTGTTAGACCTAAATGTAAAGTAGGCCAACTCCACCTAATAAAAGCTAATAAGTTAAAAATAAATATTCACTACCTTGTACTAAAATAATAGCAGGCTATTTCTTATTTTTATCAAAGATTAGTCGGGGAATCAACAGGAAAATCTTGCTTTCAATTTAGGTATTTGACTGACTGTTACGTAGTCAATTCCAATGTTTTCACAAGCCAACTGCAAAAGTGAAGGAGCTAGAAAAGTGTCGAAGACATATGACTCAGTGCTGAGAGTCGTCTTTTATAGTTTACTCAGTCGTAATGTAATGCAGTATTTGAACTTAGACATGAATTTATCAATTGAAGTAAAACGGACTACTGTGTTATAATATTGTTTTCTTAAAAAGTATTCCTAAAATAATGTAACTTAAGTGTCCGTACCTAATTCCGAATGAACATAAGGTATCTCTACATCTTTTCTGAACTCGGTTCAAACTAAAGTTAGATTGGACCCAAACTTAGACCTTATTTAAAAATTACATAGCAAAATGGCACTTAATTTCAACGGTTTAAAAGTAAACTTTCAGTAACTAGAGATTAAAAGAGACTAAAATAAATTACACTAATGATACTGCAGCGGAAACTAAATAATTATAACTCTTGAATGCACTTAGCGCGTCATTGTGTTCCCGGTATATTGTCCGGAGAACAGACATTAACTAAATCTAATACTTTAACGTAAACTCCAAATTGTGGTGAATTCGCATACCTACTGCTGCACTACTGATGTATTTTGAAGTAAAAAGATTGCGAAATATGAAGAGGTCATCTAAGGATGATAGTAAATTGATTCCTAGTGTGTTGAAACATTTGCGTTTCATGCTACTAACGAACATGACTTGTATTTTTTAAATCTTCATTTCAGCCTTTTAAGTGACCATCTATCACGCAGGCCCAGAGTGTGGCCCTTAATAAATGTCACGTCTTTGAACATTTTCTGGGACATGCCGATTGCCTCACGATATCATCCTTAACAGTTTCGAGAGCTCAGACACTTGAATTTATTAAAATCTTAGTAAGCGTATCTTAAAAGCTCGTCTTCTCAGAAAATCAGTAGAAGTAATCTCCAGACTATTTCAATTGTTGAGGTAAGTAGGTATATTCCCTCGCGACCGATCATCATAGCGGTCCTAAAAGACCATTATTCTGCGGCAGACTTTTACGGGCTGATTTAATGAACTACGACCATTCTGAACGGTCTATAATTTCAGTATTATATCGCTCCATTTAATACGAAGGTTGGGGTAAAAAACTATAGCAAAGTACGACATATTAAAGTGTTGAAATGAGCTGTAACATATTAAAGTCGTTACAGGACAACGGCTCAATAATAAATAACGAGCGAAGTTACCTCCTAACCATCCGGTTACGTTAAGGCTGCCACCTGAACTGAGAAAATATTACGGGGGTGGAGTGATATATTTTTGGAACACTTTTCCGGGACAGGTGGAAAGGTAAGGTCTTGTGTCACAATAATAACAGCGATTGAGTTATGTCTTTATTATTTTGCCTTTGACACTGAAAATTTGAGTAAGGATTTAATTAGCTTCTTGTTTTAGAACAATTGATTGGCTATTATTTTAATGCTTCTTGAAATCAATTGATTTTTCACACAAGTGCAGCCACAGCCTCCTTACTTATATTTTGGTTTCTGCAACTTCACCTCTAAGTGTGAATTACGTAAATATTTTACCTGCTGTAGATATTAGCGTAATTATATTATTTGATAACTGTAGATATTTTAGCTTTTTTATCAATCTATTAAGTTACTTTCATATTTACTTATTGATTTATTATAAGTACTGGCCACAAGTGGAAAACAAAAACAATTTTGGTTGACGTATCAAAAATATTTTTCAGTAAAAACACGAATTTGAAAATGGAACAATTTTTGACGAAATTTTTATATTTCATCAATTGCCAACCCTACAACGCACGTACAATGTACAGTGATATGCACTTTCGCCTTCATTACCCGCGGGCGAAGTGTTTGCAATTAACGCTCAAACTTTCCGGGTCACAGGTGAAACTGGGCCCATTAGTGGCTGACTTTAAACGTTTTAGGAATCATTAGCTGCTGCTAAACATCGATGGAGTAGCTTTTGATTTTATTGGGTAGTGGTGTAGACTGTAGTTGAGTTGCTACAGGCGTTTAAGTTTTTGCTGTGCGGTTGTTAGTGTTTTGCTCACTGTTGGAACAGATTTTTTTATATGTAACAGAGGACTTACTCGTGTTATAAAATTAAAAACAAATTTTAAGTTGACATTGCAGTTATCTATAAGTGCTAACTAAACTATTTAGGTCGCCAAATTATTAAAATAAAAGTTAATAGGAGATATCGTTTTGTTGATTAATTATTTATTTGAAGATTAAGCAATTGCTGGCCATAAGATAGACTACCCGTATTTTGAGAGAAAATTCAAGAAAAACTGCTTCTTTATCTACATATGGGCTGTTTAGTTACTAAATTGTAACGGTCAGAATCCAGAACATTCGGTATAGGAATAAACCAACAAAACTTACAAATTCTGCGGTCAAAGCGACTAATGTAAACGATTCATAATGAGTTCTAAATCACGATAGAAATCTCTGAAACCAGTTGTTTACCTAGTTTTCCGGTTCACTTTCACTTTACAACGCAATAACTTGAAGTAAACAACATACCTTTCTTATGTTGATGTCCTTACAAAGTTAGTTGGTTTCGTAGTACATAATATACCTACCATAACAAAGTAGGTGGGTTTAAATGTGTGGGAAGAAAGGTTACTTGTACAAAAGACGGTATTGATGATAAACAGTAAACAAGGTAAAAATCCCGTTTCTAGTGTTAATTATAATGATAATCATCCTATTGTGGTCATCAAAATGACCACAATAGGAAATACCAATCTTCAACAGCACTGAACTGAAATTGTCACTAAAAGTCACATTATCATGTCAACATATTTTTATTCATATCGATCTCTACATCTCATATCACAACGTAAATAGTTACTTGAGGATTATACCGGATGATTGAGCAACAAATATTCCGTTCCCAGATTAACGTCGTCGGAAAAATAACATTCAATCATATTCTAGGTACGAAAACAACTAAAATCTTACTCGAAATACCAATCAAAATCAACATTCAAAAGTATAACTAAAATCCGTCTTCTGGAGGCACTTCACTACAAAAATACTCGATGGAATACCCGATAACAAAGCGCTGCGGGAAAACTTATTCAATTTGAGTGAAGAGACAACTGTTCTTGGATTTGAAAGGCACTGTGTACCATTCACCTAGTAGTTCGTTTTTTTTTTTCATTTTATCTGTTCCTGAACAATACTTTCATTCAATCCGCTTCCCGACATTAGACATGCAAGGCACGTTCGGTCGCGACTGCTCTGCTCCCAAGTTTTGGGGCCGTGATTTGTGAATGAGAGATAGCGGAAGCGGTTCTGACACGTCTTCGTGATGACGCTACGACTAACTTTGCTCAAATAGTTTTTCCCCTTCCCTTTTGTTGTGAAACCTACGCGGTGGGAAAGTAAATTCGGGATGTTTTTTTTTAATTATTGTGATAGATAAATTTTTTTTTTTTCTAATTTGAATAAACTAACTTAATACATTATTAATTAAAAACTATTAAATAACCTAAAATAAATAAACTAACAACAAACTACAAAAGGGCATCAAAAAACTCCTCTTCAACTCTGTTAGCTGGTAATGTGCCCAAGAGACTGGAATATTTCAAGAAGTTAATATCTTTTGTCATTCAAACATGTTTTGATAAACGTAGGTCCACAAATAGTCCCATCATCAGGTTTCCTTTCAGAAATTAAAATGTTTGATAAATAAATGGCATTTTACACAGCAAGACATTTTATCAATAAACTTAGAGTATACAAGGTGTAAACGGTCCTTCAACGAAGCCGTCAACTAAGCATTCTGTACATCAAACTAAGTAACTCTACGCAAAAAATATTGCTGGGAAACGACTTTTATTTGGTGTGAAAAATTACGTTTTACGGTAAAACTCAAAGTAAGGCACTTAAAACATTGTGCTGATGGATGTATTGAATAGTAGTAGTAGGGGTCGTGGAGACTGGAGATATTTAAAGTAAACTTCTCACATTAAAAACATGTATTTAAAAAAACTTGTGTAGGTAAAAGTTGGAAATTTGACTCCCAATATCTCCGTAACTAGAAGGTTCCCAGGTATGGTCTAGAACAAAAATGATCGCAATGACGTGGAAACAAGTGTCTTTCGGCTTCGTTAAGTGTTTTGCTACACCCATTATAATGAAATTTCAGTTTAATTTGACTGAATAAAATTTTTTAATTTTCCGTACAAAACATAACTTTATTTATTTATTTACACTTCATGTACAATAGTGGTCCATAGGCGGTAGGCACACAGGCCAAATGGCACTCTCTACCAGTCAACTTTTGGGTTAAATAACAAAAAAAAATTGTGATAGGATACAAAATAAATGTATAAAGAATAACTTCTTGCTTTCGAAAATTATCTTCTGTTATGCTAGCAAATATTAGTTGTAAAAGCTTGAAAACAGAATGCTTTTTTTTTTTTCGGATGGGAAATCATCAAATGGCCCCCCCAGTCTGGGCGGAGCGGAATCCCGAGTGTCAGACTTGTACTGACTAAAACCCATCCATGTTCCTTCTTTGCCCTTTGTGTTCCAGGGCCACGGTATCTCTTTCGAACAGTCCCGCAGCCTTAACAGTCCCGCAGCCCTAACAGTCCCGCAGCCCTAACAGTCCCGCAGCCCTACCAGTCCCGCAGCCCTAAACAGAATGCTTTAAGGTAAGAAAACAAAAACCTCTTTGCTTACATTCTAGATCATTTCCCAAACCCATTGGTACTTCCCGTTCATGTGGTGTGATTCAAATCGTTCAAACCAATAAATCGTCGAAAAACAAATATTAGCGCGTCTCTACAGGAACTGAACCCGCTAATCTGCTAAGCCGTGGTCGCGCCATAACTCCAACATGTGAGCACCGTGCAATTCTATTGGCACGTGCAAATGAACCACCGTACAGGCGTAGCAGTGTTTGTCTTCATACTTTGTCGCTTGAAGCTCATACAAACTCATACATTATTGATGACCGAATGTTCAGTAGGAGTTGACGCCGCCTACATGATCGTTTGATTATTTCATAGGATCTCAACTTATCAGAATTACGGTCGCACATATGAATAGAATATTTCTTTTTGTTGGCGATTTTTTGTTGAAAATATTTTGTTTTGCTCTCAAACACTGCTCCTAATGTGAGATATTTTTTCTTATTGTACAAAATCTTATTTTTTTTCATGGCTCACATAAATTAATTCTAGGCTTTGGATTATATTATAGACTAGCGACTTGCCCCGGCTTTGCATGGGTGCAATATATATATGTAAACCTTCCTCTTGAATCACTCTCTCTATTACAGAAAACCTCATCAAAAGTTGTTGTCGTTGCGTAGTTTTAAAGATCCAAGCATACATAGGGACAGACAGCGGGAAGCGAGTTTGTTTTATACTATGTAGTGAAGTTTTTAGATTAGTAAAATACCTACATTAAACGCCAACCCCAGACAAATTGGAGAAAGAAAAAAACCTTATGATGAACTTTAAATTTTACTCAGTCTATATCAAAATCTTCATTACAAACCCCTCCCAAATAGCACCAACCACACTTCTAATTTACAAAAAAGCCTTGGCCAACTAAAAAAACGTCCTGATTAAATCTGACCACAGTAGCGTTAGTCCAACAATTAATCATGGCTGTTAATTTTATTAACAACACGTGGTATGTGGTTGTTTGTCAAGTGGGTATTTCGTCCATTTGTCAATTGCCACCGTCGGGACCTCCCGTTGGGACTGTCGGCCCTGAAATCGTATTAATTTGATTATATCATGCGGTTCTAGTACCGGTGGTTAATCAATTATTTATCAATGGACACTGGTTTCTGGTGCTGTAGTTTTGATACTGTTTTTTTACGCAATAAGCTTGTGAGATATGTTAGGATTTATTCCGTTAGGCTCGTACATCATGTGGGCAGACGATGATACACTGTTTTTAGCAAAACTAACGAATTACTTGAGATTATAACTTAACACAATAACACTGGGCACAATGAATCGGGTACAGTTCCAAGACGTCTCAACTTCGCTGCGATTAGACATTGAATGTCGCCCTCACCTCGAGCTGAATATCAGGGCTCTGTAGAAACACGCTGTGGTGTGGGTAGACTGGTAAGCAGGTCGCGTCTTGTCACCAGTGCCCACTGGCGCGTTTTCCGATTCATTTTATGTCCGTACTAACGACCGGATCCGACAAGCATATTTTCAACCAACTTTTTGTTGTAGCTCCAATCTGCACTTGGTCTGTGTAACAGTCACAACTCCCTCATTATAGCCAACTTCCAACTGAGTGAACTGAAATTTTAATAGTGAATGATCGTGGCTTGCCTGTTTAGGACATGTAAGTACTTAATGTCATATCCGCCATATTCCATACAAAATCGTGGCCATGCCATGTTTTCTCTGGATCTCAATTCGGCCTCGTTTAAAATTAATACTAAATTATTATTTGGCATCTTACCATTGATAATTTTTATTAATGGTACGTTCCAAAATTAGCTCAAAAGATAAGAGGACATAGAGTAAATTCTTTTTAATTTTGGTTCGTCGATTTTTCCCCTTCGCTATAAATTATAAGTCTGTTCATCAAAAGAAACGACAGCTTGTGAGACAACTCCAGATCATCGATCTTCATTTAACAACTTTCTGACTCAAACTTTGAGTGTTAGATAACTTTCTAAAAGGTTAAGTTTTAAAAACTATTCAAATATCCCATCTAAGTTCTAGGACCCGTCAGGATTGGTACCGTACATAAGATTGATACCTTTTATCTTCAAGCTCGTTCCTCTTCTAGATGAGCAGGGTTCTTAATGAGAATGTAAGTTTTTCTGTACCTAGGATTTTGCTCCCTTTCCTGTGGTAGGTAACTCTAAGAAAAATCTCATATGCATCTTTTGGATATTTTGAAACTGCATGTTTGATTTCGTAGTTGTATGTATGTACTAGTGCTGAGCATAGGGCCATTATTCTCATGCCCTTATCCCAATTCATTTGATATCTTCTTCTACCATACTTCTCTGTTACTCGTCATCTCATCAGACACCTCCTTTCATGCCATATCATCCTTCACACAGTCCATCCATCGTTTCTTTGGTTTTCCTCTACTCATATACCCATCCACATTCATATTCAAAACTTTCATCATGACATTTTCCTGAGCATAGGGTCTGGGTTCGATTCGAAACGTTATTGACTTTTTCCAGCAGAAAATGCTCAACCCGAATTCTGGATTTGTTCCCGGTTGTCTTCAGATTATTCATAAAATAATCTTAGTTTAAAAATAATTAGAACTTAACCACAATCTTATAACTTGACCCAGATACACCCAGCTATACATAATAAATAAATCAAAACTGAGCAACATCATCATCTGCCTAGCCTTTTCCCAACTTTGTTGGGGTCGGCTTCCAGTCTAACCGGATGCAGCTGAATACCAGAATTTTACATGGAGCGACTACCTATCTGACCCCCACAACCCAGTTAATACTGGGTAATACGATACCCCTTTGAAAGACTGGTTGTCAGACTTTTCGGGCCACTGACTACCTAACGACTGTCAAAGATCTAGAAATGACACCCGGGACCAACAGCTTAACGTGCTTTCCGAGGCACGGAGGAAACTCGGTAAGTAATGGGTGGTCACACATCCACAGACCAACCTAGGTAAGCACGGCTTAACCTAAAGATCGACCAGAGCGGCTGTTATTATTTAGCCACGAGCTCCTCATTCACGAGCTCATTATTCATAAAATTATCTTAGTTTAAAAATAATTAGAACTTAACCACAATCTTATAACTTGACCCAGATACACCCAGCTATACATAATAAATAAATCAAAACGAAACTCAGCAACATCATCAATTAAAAACATTACAAGCTCCACCAAAGATAACACTTAATTCTAGTCAGCAAGTTTATTATGTACGCATTTTGAACAACTTCTTTGCCAAGATTTGCGTCACCCATACTAATTAATTTTAGCCCCGGAGTAACTTTTTCGCAATCGCCACGGACATTATGAATAGATTACATGGGCGGATAAACAGAGTCGTTGAACTAAAATATAAGTGAAAAGAAAATGGCACAATAAGCACCGGACTGGCCGTCATCCAAGCCTAATGACGCATTTAAAGCTAGATTTATATTTCATTTAGGCGTTTTCATCTTGTTCTCAGAAGAAAAAATATAAGTAAGTATACCTACTGCGTGCGACCTGTTTTCCGTGCCAGAAGAAGCGAATATGTCCAATGGTCTTTCTTTATCATGTTTGTGGTTAGTGCCTAACCTGGTGTTAGAGTTTTTGTGCCACCCAGGGGATTCTGATTTGGCGTGTCCAATGGTAAAAATTTACCTTACGGATCATTGGATGGTAATACCAGCAACATCATCATCAGAGCCTGACTTCAGCCACTACTGGGTATAGGCCGTGATGATGATGACCCTGTTTGAAATACTACCAACTATCAAATGTATTTGGTGACCACATTGGAGGAGCTCGTGGCTTAAAAATAACAGCCGCTCGGGTCGATCTTTAGGTTAAGCCGTGCTTGCCTAGGTTGGTCTGTGGATGGGTGACCGCCCATTACATACCGAGTTTCCTTCGTGCCTCGGAAAGCACGTTAAGCCGTTGGTCCTGGCTGTCATTTGTAGATCTTTGACAGTCGCTAGGCAGTCAGTGGCCCAAAAAGTCTGAGAACCAGTCTTACTAAGGGGTATCGTATTACCCAGTACTGACTGGGTTGTGGAGGTCAGATAGGCAGTCGCTCCATGTAAAATACTGGTATTCAGCTGCATCCGGTTAGACTGATAGCCGACCCCAATATAGTTGGGAAAAGGCTAGGCAGATGATAATTGGTCATGAAATCATGATTTAGTTTTCCCAGTCATCTATACAATCCATACAAATAAATAAAATTGAAGTGTCTGTTTGTAAAATCAAGATAACAGCTTTTTACTGAATGCATATGAAAGTATACACGGTACTTTTAACAAAAACACATTTTTTCAATTTTTGTCTGTCTGTTTGTTCCGGCTAATCTGTGAAACGGCTGGACCGATTTTGAACGGACTTTTACTGGCAGATAGCTGAAGTTATAAGGAGTAGCTTATTTTACGCGGACGAAAGTAGCAGGGCACTCACAAAAACTCACACAAATAATATAGTCAGAAAAGCAGACTACATCAACCATAATGATTGACTCAAAAAAAGTACGAATTGTGTAAGAATACACTTCACACCATATTTTGTTTCTTATTCTGGCTAACATTGAAATAAATTATTTCACTTTATCCCAGCAATCACGTCTGTTCGCCAAAGCAGTAAAAAAGTAAATAAAACTTTCTTTGTGTCTTCACACTGATTTGTATTCTCAAAGTTTCATTCCGATGAAGACACGATAATAAAGTAGATACATTGTCCCAATACTAAGTATGTTCCGATAATGAAGCTAAAAATTCAGCTTTTAATCCATATTTATCACATAGCCCCTATACTATGTGATAAATATGGATTGAAAGTATGAAGAACTGGTTGTAAAGTTCTTCATCCCCCTTAGAAAAGGGAGGATCTTCCGACCAGAGGTGTGTTGTGTCTGGTGGGCTACATTTGTTGTCGGGTTTTTCTATCGCGTTCGCGGTTAGCGCGATCCAGAATATTTTTGTTAGTTCTTCGTATGTGTCATAGATGACGCTGTAGTACTTTTAGTGCTATGTTGCTGTAGTTCTTTTTGTAATGCCACTACAATAGCATCAGAATCGTCATCATCAGCCCCGAAGTGTTTTACTTTTCGTCAAAAAATCAAAATCAAAGCATTTATTTCAAGTAGGCCAGTTACAGGCACTTTTGAATTGTCGAAATAAAGGCAACAGTAAAATAAAGCTACAGTCCCAGTCACAAGGCACAAAAACTGTGAAAGTACTGTAGTTGCCCATTCCCTAACGTAGATCTCTACGGAGAAGAACGGGCAAGAAACTCCATGGACACTCTTTTAAATAAACACACACAGTTACCTATGTTCCATATCTATATTTTTTTTTTTATACAAGTGCTGTGCACACCTATAAGTGACGAATTCACCGCAATTAGAATATATTTAATGTAATGATTTAGTGAATAAGTCATTGGTGTGTCAATAAATAAATAAATAACATAACATTTTTTTTTTCAAAATAAATTATGTAAAGAACTACCGAACTGGTCCGGAGGAAGGTGATGACATTCGTGATACAGGGTAATCATAGTACGAGTGCCAAAGCACTCCTTTGACACTTAAGTGCAAATTATATTTGACGAAATTAGTATTTAAGGACATTTACTGTACCGATATTACCAGAAATAAAGATTTTTATATTTTTTATATTTGTAACATCAAGCCTGTAATACCCGAAGGGTTAGCTAGGTACCTAATAGTGCATCCACATTTCACCAGTTATATTTAAGTCCCATGTAATAGGGGGCGAGCCAGAGCCAAATCCAGACTCCGTGGCTGCTACTGAATAATTCCTGATGTAAAAACCCAATAACAATTTGCCCGATCCGGCAATCGAACCCCGGACCTCATGCTCAGCAGTCGCCATTGTAATCACTAGACCAATGAGGCAGTTTTTATCGTTATTTCATCCATTTATTCCGGACTCAATTGATTCTGATTGCTTAAAATAAAGAAATATCGATATTCGTCAAGTCATGAAAACCGTGTAGGTATAGCAAAGGTGGGTTGCTTGTGGCTGTATTATTATCTGTTTGCATTCGCATTTCCACCTATCGTATGTGCTATATTTTCAACAAATTGCTCGAATTTCCGGATTTCCTAGAAAAGCAGTAATATAACAGGCCTTTAGTAGTTTGTAACTAATAGGCTGCCTTTGAGTTCTAATCATTTATGCACATTGCGGGACAGACCACCACTCCACGTTATCTCGGTATATCGTTACGTGACAGTATGGCTAAGGTTAGTGAACTTTAGTTCATGTCATTTGGCGAACCGTCGTTAGCCGTTGCTTGCCCATAATATTCCTAGGAAGCACATGAGCTAGTGTCACATCACTCGACTTCATTCGTTCGTAGGTGCCACGGCAAACTCTTTTCGAGTCATTTTTCAACACACCTACGCAGTGCTTATGCATCAAAACAACACATTCACACTGCAGGTGTAGACTGAGGCATACATGTATACGTCTGTGGCCGTATTTGTCGCATCAAAAATTTGAAAATATATGTAATGGCTGTAGACGGTATGACAAGATTTTGAAGTGTCATATGATGACATTTGCAAAATAGTTAAGTGTCCCGCAATGTGTTAAGCACTGCAAACATGAATTCTCCAAGCAATAGTTTGTGTATAATATGATTCAAAACACATTTCAAAATTAGAGGGTTATTCTGGACTCAAGTCTATATTCCCATTCAATAAAACACATAGATATTATATTTTTACAACAAAAATCGCTCATTCGCGCCGTGTCGCAAACGACAGCTGTCCCTACAACGCAACGAATTCAAATTATGGAAGCGAAATTTGTCACTGAATTTCCTCTATTTTCACCTTTGAATTTTCCCAGTTATGATTATTTCTCCAGAATGATTTATTACTTTAATTTGGCAGTGTCTTGTGATGTAATTGACGTTCTCGTTTGTCAAAAACTAATTGGAGATCGATGACCCGTTTAAATTAAAGTCAATGTAGCTTATGCTTTGAGGAAATTGTTATTCTATTTGGACTCTTTTTAGTAATTTATTTATCAATAAGGTGGAAGATCTGGTAGTATCTAGATATTATTTACTAAACAAAGTCGCAGGTCCTACTTATATTTTGATCAGCACTCCGGAGCGTGTATAACAATAACATAAGAACATGATTACTCTGAGTCTGTAATCCCCGAAAAGTGAGACAGAAACGTACATTTCTGCCTCTCTATTCGTCTATTGTTCTTTGTCTATAGTACACCCATTCTCACTTTAAGAAAGGTTTAGTTTACTCTTTATCGGAAATGTCACTGTTGGTAATAAGTAGATACCAACTTTAAATTAATCCTTATAATAACAGTAAACATTTTAGCCCAAAGTTGTAAATCGAAATTAAACCACACCGAACAGAAACTCCAATAAATAATCGAATAAATCTCAATAGAATGTAAATAACGCTGCGAAGCTGATAACGTGTGTTGCCTCTTTAATCTTCAACTCTTAAATCGAGTGCTGCCCGGAATACTTTACCGACAATTTATTTACAACTCTTCGTCTCCATTAAACAAGAAATATGTTAACCACAATCGAATACGGCGAATCTAAGTAAGCAGATGTTTTATTCATGATGCCGCAAATGGCAATTACAGTAACAGAGAATACGAGCGGAAGGAACTTTGTATAAGAAGATGTGCTGGCCACACTTTGCGCTGGCGACTCTGTATAGTCATAAATGCCAATGGGATATAAATTGAAAGAAACTCCTTTATTTTATTGTTTTAATTTTCAATTTTACAGCTTGTTACTATATGATACTCCAGGAGCACATATACCTAAAGCTCGTATAATTATAACAACATTTCGAAGTATTTGAAATATTCGATATTTTTTTTCTAGTAGCTTTGTTTTTTCCACTGCTGGCCAAAGGCCTCCCCCATGTCCTTCCAGGTACTCTTCTCCTGCGCCACCTCGAACCAGCCTTCGTGATGCGCGTCCAGATCATCTCGCCACCTCTTTCTAGGCCAAATAAACATCCGTAATCCGCTGAATTCTATGTACCTGTAAACAGTTCTGATAATTATTAAATAGCCAGTAATAACTAGTATTGGTAAATTACCTCCTATTTTTTTAAATTACTATCGCCAGGCTTAATTTGTATATTTTTAGGAAAATATTCGCTATGCAGCTTTATACGTCTAATCTTTCCCACTATCTACCACACCATATCAATGAGTGATGAGATCTCTAAAACTCCATTTCCCAGTCGTAATTCTGCTGACTATAAACCCGTATTCAGCTTAATGGGCTAATCAGGCTGTCCGCACATCCCCAATAAAAAAAAGCTTCGGAAATCGTTAACCGAACGATGTGGCATTGTTCACGGAGAGAATTATTCCCAATGTTAGGTTGATGTGTCGTTACACCGTTCAACCATCTCTGTGAGTTAAGGTCGATCACATGATAAGGGTAAGGTTTCGGCCTTTTTATATAAATTATTCATTTTATATGCTATTCTCAGAATTGGAAGGAGAGGGGATCTGATGACAGATGACATGCGTGAATGAAAGTCATGAGCTTCAACCTTAGACTTTATTTCAAGAGTCTATTTGGTCAAGAACTATCTATTATCTGAGCATCACCAAGTTCCACAAAAAAACAGTAGTGTGTGTGTGTGTACCGGAAAAATATGAAAAAAATACGGTAGGCTTATAATTCGTGCGTGACTTAGCGGTAATAATAATTAATCCAGTAGCTGCCCTCTATTACCAATTACGCCATTCGGTCAAATATTACAAATGATCACTCCACATGCGACCTACGACCACATTTTATTACGTCATGTTACGTATGAAAATATTATTATTTTTACTTGTGACCGGGTTAATCGGAGCCGGAAGAAATTTGAAACAAATCTGGTGGGGTCATGCGTTCAGTGTAGAGTAATAGACTCAATAAATTGTGCGTATTGTATGCCTGTTTAGTGGCCTCGGCTACGAAGGAATCCATTTGAGTAAATTAAATTACGTACAATATACACGCTAAGCATAAGGCGGTTTGTTATTTATTATAGTAACAATTTCCTTTTTTGACCGAAGATAAATTTTCAGGGACAAATAGAGTTTTCCATTTAAAACTTTAGTTATAGTGTATAATATATAAAGGGCTTAACGAAGCCGAAAGGCACTTCTTGTTCTCCTCGTCATTGCGATAATATTTTTCTTCTGGACCATACCTGAGAACCTTCTAGTTACGGAGATATTGGGGGTCAAAGTTTCAACCGTTTTATATTTTTTTTTAAATACTAATTTTTAAGATTATAACTTTACTTTAAATACTTCTATGATCCCCGTACTATTCAATGCATCCATCAGCACAATGTTTTGAGTATGTTACACTGAGTTTTACCGTAAAACCTGATTTTTCACCCCAAAAAAAAAGTCGTTTCTCAGTAATACTTTTTGCATAGGGTTACTTAGTTTGATGTACAGAATGCTTGGTTGACGGTTTCGTGAAGGGTCCGTTTACAACTTGTATAGGATTAGTAAAAAAGTGTTGTCACAATTAATCAAAAAACTCATTAATAGAAATGTCATCATGTTCGAAATGGCATTGCAAAATTCGAAGCAGACGTAAAATCTGCCATTGTATCGTATAACATAATCTACATCGAACCAGATTATTTCCTCGACGTGTTCACTGAATTCGATACGGCCCATTAGAACGAAACGCGAAATTACGTCGAAGTACTCAGGGTACAACGTTTGTACGCAAAAAGTCGCAGCGAGTTGTAATTCAAACAGAGCTCAAAGTAAGGGGCCATAAAAGTGATAAAATATCTATTTAGCTTTTTCTCTACAGTCGTTTTCCCCGATCATAGGCCCGAGAAAACGTTCGTTTCCTTCCCAAGAACGTTTGGTGACTGGGTAATTGCAGTTTATGTTAACTCAGATAAACGTGATAACTTTTCCGTTCACTTCATTCGTTCG
The DNA here is from genome assembly GCA_963576755.1 of Noctua janthina. NCBI lineage: Eukaryota > Metazoa > Arthropoda > Insecta > Lepidoptera > Noctuidae > Noctua > Noctua janthina. Next base: position 10,150,542 of record OY755059.1, read on the forward strand.
TTCATCGGCTTATTCCCGTTTTCCGAAGACGCAGCTAATAAAATAAACTTCAGTTTCATGATCTTTATTCGTGATACTGAGAGAATAAAAACAGTTATCGAAGAAAATACCACATCTCAGAGTAAAAACATTTTATTTTTATTCAGAAGTTTAGCTTTACTATTCTGTTTGTGGACAGAATTACTCTTCAACTTAATTCCCTGCTATCGAAACGAAAAATTACGTATTCTGACAATGTCAAATACTTTACTTCGGTTGGATTAATTAGCATTAATAAAACTGTATTTGCATTAGTTACGAAATGGTACCCGTCTTTAAACCAAGAGAGACCTATTATGTAAGAATTAAAATTCAAGAACATTGAACAGGATTTCCTATAATCATTCCTCCGTAATATCCCGCTACCTAGAAGGGAAGCTACAATCCCCCTTGAAAAGTACGAGCCTCAAATTCGCCTCAATTTAAATTCGCCATTATTGAACAAACACTAATTTACTCAAACAAAACAAGACCACACAAACATAAAACGGTCCCTAAACAAATATTCGAATCAATTCACAGACCATTCAGATTTGCATTCGCAAAAAATTGCCAGTAATTAATCTAGTATGGTTGTTAAATTAAAAATTCTCCACTGTATCCGACACGGGGCATTAAACGTTTGGGACTGTACAGTGTACGGCTGTCTATCAAAAAGCACTTTTGTGGCATGGACGCCACGTGGTGTGGCGCGGATTTACCGCCCGCGGCATTTCCATGTCGACCGCATTGGGAAACTCATGGAGTTATGTTCACTGGATGTTTTTCAATGGTATTTTGGAGATTTAAGAATTTGAGCACGTCGGATTTTGTGTGGAGAATGTCGCTTGTGTTTCTAGTAACCCAATAGATTTTCTGAACTACATAACTGGATGCTGGTCGGAATATAGTATGCTATTGTTAAAGAAGAAGAAGTATTTTCGAGTCTAAGAGGAACATTCTTTCATTTCACTTCAGGCTTTACATTCAATTTTTATTTTTTACGAACCACCGTCTACTTAGATACCAAATATCTAAAGCATATTTTACCACAGAAGACCCCGAAGTAGATAGCGGGATGTCTTGGATGTCATCGTTAGAAATTAGGAACCACGACCAATGGGAAAAATTGAAGGAGGCCTTTGCCCATTGGTGGGATACTACGGGCTAGCTATAGTAATAAAAATGTTACCACGGTCAAAAAAACAATGACATCATTGCAATTTATAAGCACACTATGCCACTACGCTCTTCAGCATTGTTAACGTTACGCCTCTTCACATTTCCCTACATCCACGTCCCTGCTATACTATTGCCAAGCTGACAAACGGAGGCTACAATTAATTTCAGAAATACAGCCATGTTGACTCCATTTCGGTTGAGAAATTAAATATAAACATGTCAATGCTCCAGGCTTTTACGTGGTGTAGGGCCCCACGAGTAATGTTTAATTGATATCTTGATTGCTTCGCGATTGATATGATATGAACTTGTAGAAACCGCGTTTCTGTTTTAAGATAGACAGCGATGGAAATAAACTTAGTAATTTCTTCAGTTGTTTTCTCGCTCCTGAGCGTCGTGATGTGCTCGACTCAACTTTTTCGCCAAACTCCCCATTTGCGGCGATTTTTAGTTTTATACGTAGAAACGGGAGATGAGTGCTGTGTCTGATGGACTACTGCGCAACAGTTGTTGTCGGGTTTTATAACTTTAACTACGTGATTTAGAATTTTGATGTTAGTTCTTCATATGTGTCATAGATGGCGCTGTTGTAGTTTTGTACTATGTTGCTATGGTAGTTTTTGTAGTGCGACTACAGTTTATTACTTGTGCCTCGCTTAGTGACAGTCCCCTTCTTACGTAAAGTAGGTACAGTCAACAGTAGACGTACTTACATACTTTATTCCACATTATTGTATCAATGCATAAACTTAATTCTGGGTTAATTTCGCTTTTGTACGTAGTAAGTTGTTATGTTGCAATTTCCTAGTATGTGTTTTTAAATACTTTAAGGTGAACAATAAAGAAAAAGAATAAAACAGAGTGACCAGTGGTATTTTACTCTTAGTTGTTTTTAATTTATTTTATTTCTTATCTTAAAAATCAGTTCTGAGCGTATTTCTTTCGTATTCCGCTTCAATTCAAACGCAGGCCAGCTATTTCCTTCAAGTACACAATGTCTGTCGGTTCGCGGTGTCCACTCAAGAGCTCTTGCTCTCGCAAAAGCATCGGTTTTTCGACAGATACAGCTCTTCTCCCACTTGAGCTTACTTTGATTTTGTTCGACATTGACTTTTCACGTCTTGAGACTTTCGACTTCAAACACTTCATCGAAAAAGGAAAGGGCAGAGGAAACTGAATTCCGAATAGACATTTTGTTTTTTTTTTTATAATACCTACCAAAATCAAATATGATGGCCCCGTTGGTCTAGTAGTAGCAAGCGCTACTGCTGATCCTAGGTTCGGTTCCCAGGTCAGGCAAAATGTTATTGGGTTTTTCCATCAGGAACTTCTCAGTCACGGGGCCTTGCGTGCCCGATTGATGGCAAAAGGCTCACCCTCTATTACACAGGACTTTAAAAAAAATTTTAAATAGGCATGCGTTTGGCTCAACTCGCCTGATGCGAAGCGATGTTGCAGCCTTGGGTGGATGTGGAGCACGCTTGCCTAGAAGAAACCAATTCACTCGAACTTTGACTTCAACATAACTGGCAAAATCTAGGTGTACTTGGTACACCTCTGCCCTTCGGAAATGACTGACGTGAGGTTACACGTCTATAATAGGACAGCTGTGTATCCGATATTGCTAGGCTAGGATAACCATATTACCAAGCAATATCGAATAGATAGCTTTTATTCAAATCTAAAAGCTAAAACTGTCCATGGACTCACATCGTTTTTTTATTTGTAGCGTATTTTAATCTGAAAATCGGTTTTAAAATATTCACGTGTTACTGTACGAAAATACCGAACAGATATAAATGGAACCCAGATTTATTCGTTTACCGATTGATTAAACGATGATGCAATTATCTTATGTGCAGTTGATTCAATTAAATTGCCTCTATTAGCTGAAACAAATAATTTGTGAACGATTTACTTTTCAATTAATAAATTATTATTTAAAGCTTTTGAACTTTTATTAATTGAATTTTGGTTTTTATCTCTGAAAGGTATATTTATATTTTAAATGTCTCCTCGAATATAAATATATTCTAGGGGAAAGGAGCATATGAAAGGGATTGGGGGAGGCCTTTGCCCAGCAGTGGGACAGTACAGGCTAATAAAATATAATAATAATAAAACATCTGAAAGGTTGAGCTGGTTTTATTAAGTATTACAGCATTTATAAGAAACCAAACCTGGTGTCAACCATTCAGATCCAGCCTGTCCCTTTGCTGTCGTCCCCCATCGACGCCCTTAGCCGAGCTTCGTACCCCTCAGGGGGTTCTCTTAACGTGTAGTGGCTTAGTTTGTGAGTTATTTTTGCTCTGGCAAATTATTTCTATGAATAAACTGTAGATACTAAAGTCATACTAAAATATTTCAAGCTACACAATAAATTAGGAAAATTGAAAGGTACCTGACTTCTGTTATGGACTGTGATTGGTTTAAATGTTATCATTTAAGTCAATCACAGTAATTATTTACTTTAAGGTTTTAAGTTTACAATCTCTTAAAGTTTCTTTGTAATATATGTAAGCGTAAACCTTGATAAAAGTTTTTAAACTATCATGGTCACTAACATTATCATTCTCGTTTTGAGTTCCCGATATTGACACCCCACCCGCGATAACTTCAGTTTATCCGTGATCATGGTGCTTGCAACAGCGCCGAAATATCGGGAACTCAAAACAATCAGTGTATATGGTAAATATCCCGTTTCTATTGTTAATGATAACCTTGATAAAACTCCTCGAATCTTTACCCTAATGCATTCAAAGTCACGCATACACAACACCAATGTATCTGCTTACCCCCAAATGACATAGCTTCATATTTTTACGTTCCCACCACAACACACATCCTCATAAGGAAGTGTTTTGATAAAAATAATAAGTTACGGACACGTTTCCACCCTCACGCAAGCTTGCAAAACCTTTACAATATTTTTATCGTATTTTTTCCTTCGTCAATAGACCACGTATGTGGCTCCTTTACTCTTGATACAAGAATGCTTAGATCTTATCGGGATAAATTTACATATGGCTGAAAATATACCTAACATACTTACCTACCGCGTCCGAAGTGGATCATGAAAATATGGACGGACAAGATTTTTAATTCTTCTTTTTTATCTATCCATCAATTTTTCATTCAATTTTTATTTTATTTTTTTGGTTAAGACGTCCGATGTACTGAATCGGAAGGTCGCAGGTTCAAATCCTGCTCGCACTAGAATTTTTATTTTATTGTCAAAACAGCCGTAGTTTCCTACGCAGGGTTTGCGTTTAATTACCTAAGCTAGCCTTATTCTAGTTCTTAAGTCGGTCTCGGAGAAATCGAATCTTGTGATATGACTACCTGTGTACATTTTTTATATTTAAATAAAATAAAAAATCTTATTTATTATCATTTGCCTAGCCTTTTCCCAACTATGTTGGGGTCGGCTTCCAGTCTAACCGGATGCAGCTGAATACCAGTATTTTACATGGACCGACTGCCTATCTGACCTCCACAACCCAGTTAGTACTGGGTAATACGATACTCCTTGGTAAGACTGGTTGTCAGACTTTTTGGGCCACTGACTACCTATAACGGCTGTCAAAGATCTACAAATGACACCCGGGACCAACGGCTTAACGTGCTTTCCGAGGCACGGAGGCAACTCGGTATGTAATGGGTGGTCACCCATCCACAGACCAACCTAGGCAAGCGCGGCTTAACCTAAAGATCGATCCGAGTGGCTGTTATTACTTAGCCACGAGCTCCTCTAAAAAATCTTATTTATTATTGTTTTTAAAGTAGTTGCCCCACACTAGGAATTTTTCCTGTATTGTGGGTGGGTTTACAAACATTTAAACTCATATACACAAACAGCTAGACCCGGAATAACTACCTGTAGGCCATATAAATATTTGTTCCGTGCTGGAATCGAACCCGCGACACGCAGCGCAGCAGGCAATCGCTCAGCCACTGCACCAATCGCGCTGTTAAAAATTTGACAATTAACATTTTTTCATGTGTGGGTAGGTAGATAAATAAATAAATGTAATGTAACCGTTACAAACCTTATCCCCGGGTTTTTTTTACACAGGGTTTATGCAAAGAAAGGTACATGTAGCGTAGGTGTTTGTTAGACGTACACACACGACCCGTTATCCAATTTCTAAGAATAAAAACATACCTTTTACCCACTACAAGGGCACAAAAAAATGTAAGTAAAAGAAATTCCCTTCACATTGTTCTGTCCTTTTCCGATTTTGGTTTAAAAAATCTAATCAATGAACAAATATCTAATTTAAATTACTGTACTCATCATCATCTGCCTAGCCTTTTTCCAAAATAGGTTGGGGTCGGCTTCCAGTCTAACCAGATGCAGTGAATATTAGTATTTTACACGGAGCGACTGCCTATCTGACTTTCACAGCCCAGTTACTGGGTAATACGCTACGCCTGGGTAAGACTGTCTATCTATATGTACTATTGCATGCTATTTTTTTTTATATTGCTGGCGGTATATTGTATTTCACCCATATATGCTTGAAATCTACAAACATGACGCATTTCTGTTTCGTAGACTTAGTGCTCAGATTCCTATTTACTTACAAACAAGCTGACACATCATATTGATCTAAAGGCTCATCATACATACATCATATTAAGAGCGTTCATCGCAAAAGATGGCAACATCGCAAATAGCTGTAAAACATTTACCTGTTTTAATTAATTTGGCAATATTACTGTATTAACTGGAATATTAATAATGAATTGCAATTGCAATTCATTCCAGTTCTTACGGTTACAACATCAAATTCAGTGTTTGGAATTTTTTTTAAATAAACTAAATATTCGGTGTTACGATATTAATTATTGCATTTCATAATCAATATTTTAGTTCACTAGTTAGCCATATTTCTTATTTTCATACAGTAATATTGCCAATTTAATCTACCTAAACAGCGAAATATTTGACAGCTATTTGAGACGTTGCCCACTTCCTGTATAAACGCCGTTAAGGCAAATTATCATATCATCATTATCAGATCCCTATGGTTCTAGACTAGTATCGAGTGAGATCGATGTCTTATTTATGATACTCGCATATTTCGGGTTCTCACCAATAGATGCTGCCGTTTTGTCTGTGCCTACGGAATTGAGATAAACGACCATCCGAATAGTGTTGAGGATCAAATCCAATTTTGCAGTCGCAAATTGAAGAGGGAACGTATCCAGTCCATACTTGTTAGTCGATACATCTCTATTTAGATATTTTGTTTTGGCGGATTCTGTTCGCAAGGGAGTCGGGTGTCGAATTGGGAAGTTATTCAAGAAGACAGTTTATTGAAAGTGACGATATGTTTTTAATAGTGTCAAGGAAACAGCATTTTTTTTTTTAATCTTTGCCCCATACTAGGAATTTCTCCTGTATCGTGGGTACGTTTACAAACATTTAAATTCACATACACAAACAGCCAGACCCGGAACAACTACCTGTAGGCCTTACGAATATTTGTTCCGTGCGGGAATCGAATCCGCGATACGAAGCGCAACAGTCAATCGCTCAGCCACTGCGATAACCGTGCCGTCTCATAACTGCGCATTTTCTTTTTAGCATTCCCACAAAACTCAGTCATAATTCGTTCTGTGTGGAGTTGCTAAAACACAACTATCTCACTTATCCATTTAATAGACAGATTATAACTATTGTAAGACAAATTCGAGCTAACTTACCAATGTAAAAAATATCGGGAACTCAAAGAAAACAATAAACATGGTAAATATCCCGTCTTCTAGTTATAATAACTTACCAATGTATCGTATTACTTAGTACTAACTGGTTTGTGTAGGTCAGATTGGCAGTTGATCCGGTATAATACTGGTAATTAGCAGCATTTGGTTAGACTTGAAGCCGACCCCAACATAGTTGGGAAAAGGCTAGGCAGATAACGATGATGTTCTAGCTGGCTAATATTGTTTCAAGTGCTTCATAAAATTTCTAGAAAAATATTTAACAAGAAAATGCTGCTCTTTTGTCGAATTACCTGCAAATAAGTGATTTTACTGCAATTTATTTGAAACTAGGTACAGTTTCATAATAACTGAAAAGTGTCTGAAATACTTTTTCCTTTGACTGGCAACGATACCTGGAATCGATGGAAAGCCATGCGTAGTAAGGTACTTGAAGAAGAAGTATGATTCCCTAGTTCAAAGTTTGCTTTCATAAAGCTCCCGGCCATGTTTCTTTGAACAGTACGTTTGAAATGAAAACGTGTTGCTGATAAATCGATGTAGTGTTGATAAGTGAAAGGCAGAAAAAGATTCTGTTACGGCACACCGTTCTCCTGAAAAATGAGTTTACTTTTCTTTATATACTTGAATGCTCGGTGTAATAGTTGCTGTATGGACTTCACTTTTTTTCGAATTGGGCCCAGTACGTAGCAGCGTGACGTTTATTAGGTCCTTAACGGTACAGTTGTATGGCGCTTGGAACAGACCCGTAATGATCCGTCCGACACACAATGTCAATGTGGCGCTGTCCAGAAAATGACCGACTTCCTGGCACACAGACCACAAATCTAGTTTAAATGCATCTGATGTCTGAGAGGTGTATCTAAAGTAGGTAGAATCAAAATCAAAAATCAAAATCAAAGCATTTATTTCAAGTAGGCCAGTTACAGGCACTTTTGAATTGTCGAAACAAAGACAACAGTAAAAAATAGCTACAGTCCCAGTCACAAGGCACAAAAACTGTGAAAGTACTGTAGTTGCCTATTCCCTAACGTAGATCTCTATGGAGAAGAACGGGCAAGAAACTCCATGGACACTCTTTTAAATCAGAATACTTTAACAAAACCTTGGTTACATCATTCATTTTGAGATGGTACATTATGTGAGAACGATGGTATTTAATTTATCCTGAAATGTTTACTTAATAAAACATCTTGCTATTTATCGATTTTTGTATTGGGGTACCAACTTTGGGTATAATCCAAGCAAAAACGACATCAATCTGCGACAAAGTACAACACTAAGTACACATTTTTTTAAATTACCAAATAAAAACACTCGTAATTTAAATTCAAAGCAAGGAAGTGTACTTTATGGTTCCCTTGTTTGTTATACGAATGTAAATTTCATTTTCTTACCCCCAAGTACAAGACGTTTACTATCCAAGTACCCCATCACAAAGTGTAGTAATATTGTAAAATGTTTTCATAAAACATACGCTGGGGGACACGGGGACTTTGTAATTGAATTTTGAAAACCCTACTCATATGCTCATGTTCTTGTAATAGAAAACAAGCTTGCAAGGTGCATCACAATTTGTTTGGTTTTTGTCTAGTTTTCTTTGAATATTTGGGTTTTGATTTCTTCTTGTAAGTGTTCCTGTAATTGGTTCTGTGCCACAAACGATGGGGCACTTAATATCATGTCCTGCGTGTCCTGTTGTTTGTTCACTTCAGCAACTGATGGACGCTACCGACGCGCCAAACTAGTAGCTCAGTTCTGGGCTGACTCAATTTAGATTGCCATCGACACGCTAAGAAGGAGATTGGTTTGTCTTGCCTTGACCCTGATAGTTTTCCTTTCTGTCTAGAGAATGGGTTTGTTCCTTTATTGTGACTGATGTATGTCTTAATTTATTGTTGTACTAAAACTTTCATTTACATAATACATTTTTAGATATTCAGCTTCCGGTTAAACCGGAATCTGATTCCAACATAGTTGGGAAAATGCCAAGCAGATGGTGATAAAGATGATTTGTATTAAGGTTAGAAGTTTAACATCTAAACTAAATAAACCGCTAAACGATACAGTAAGTAAATGAAAAAAGAAAACACATTTTTCGATTACAAATCAAGAGCCTGAGTGAACACTGAAACTTTCCTTTTGTACATTATTAGGTTCACCCACCCAGTCGCAAGAAAATTGAAATAGTTTTATGTTTATTCGTAAAAATGTAATGAAAGCAAAGTACCCACAAGACTTTTAATTTTAACTTTGTACCTTCGCACACATTTTATAATAAAACAAAAAAAAAATGTGATATGGATATTTACCTTTATTATGTCGTGTTATTATTTCATTTCCCGGCAACGAGCATCGTATTAGAATGTTTAAAAAAAGGTGGAATAACATTCATAAGAGATAATATTAGGAGGCTTGAGTTGATAAACGGGTTCTCTCACGTGGTGTTAACACGATGATATATTACACAATTTTCTTTACGAGCAAAACGGATTTATAACAAGGCGACGCCAGCGTTTTGAGCTTACAATGTTTTAGCTTGAATTTCATGGAGCAGCGTAGTGTAGAGTGTGTAAATATGGTTTTGGAAATACGGCTTATGTTAATCAGGCTGGGTAAGATATTGTAATCGTAAAAGATATTTATCTTGGAGGTTTCAAGGTTAATCCAAGATGATTGCTGAAACAATTCAATTGTGATTTAGGACGCCTTTATTAAATTAGGATAGCCTGTAGATATCTCACGTTTTCGAAGGTAAATCATTAAAGAGTTTGTTTATCTTGAAATAAAATATTGTATCAAAATATCTAATTTATTGTTAACAGTAAAATCATAGCTTTTACTTCTGTAAACGGTACCTAAGCCAAAAATAGAAAAACACTGCAGGAAAATTCTTTTGCAAAAAAAAAAACACAGAAATCCTCCATTACAATGAAACAACGGGTATTACCGCCAAAAAAGAGAAACCCACACAAAAAATAACTAAAAACATATTTCATACCGTCACGTACGCTCCTAATACTGCAGGCAATCATAAAATGAAACATCATAAGAGGAATAAAAACTGAAAAGAGGTCGTAACGACCCAAGACGGGGTCTTAACAAATCGTTGGTCATCATTCAAGGTTATGACCGAGGGGTGTTTGGACCTCCGTTGACTGTAGACGAAGATACGTCGTTTCATTGTGTGCAGGCAAACGATAACGCTCTGTTCGATTTATTATAAATTGAGGTCTGGTAAGCCCCAGTCTTATTAGCCGGGATAATGGTGGATGTTTGAAAAGGATACATATTGTGTGGTACCGTTGAGTGACGGAATCGTAAGAAAATGTGTTGGTTTTTTCTTTGGATTTGTTGAATGTAGCGATATTTGTATGTTTGCGATGTAATGTTGTCGTCATTGTGTACCTAGATTGATTTCATTATAATCTGTGTAATGTAACTCTGAATGATAAATTGAGGAATGAGTTTGTACGAGAACGTTACGGTTTAAAAGAGGATGTAATGACAAAAATTTGAAATAAACGCAAAAACAAATTCATGAAAAAGTCATTCAATGTAATTCAATGTACTTAAATAGTTGTATTGATGATTTGAATGTTGTAAATACATGCGTATTACGGCCGCAAATCATGTTTTGTTCAGCATACAGTCTGACACTGACCGACAAACTTCCACATTAAAAGTGTCAGGGCAACTGTCAGGCAGTAGCACACCAGACACAACACCCGTCTAATCGAAGGATCCTTCCTTTTCTATGCGGGATGAAGAACTTTACACCCTGTTCTTCATACCCCTTCATGTGTAAAAGAAAACTGATGTGGTACGTGTCGCGGGTACCCGGGTCCCCGCACGGAACAAATACAGGGTGTAAGGGACAGCCTTCCTCAAACTGACAGGGTGCATTCAGCTTCTTATTTTGAATCATATTCCACCGGAATTCTTCTCGGATGTTGTTTTTTTTTTCATTTGCTTTTCCTTTATTTCAATGTAAAATTACATTCCCTGTACGCAGCACTCCATTTATGTAAATAATACGGTTAAAATAAAAAAAACAACAATGGATGTTGAAATACTCTAAAGAACGACGCGTGAAATCAGCTGTTCATTTCCTGCCTAGCTACGGAGTTCATAGAACTCGTCGTCGCGCTAGCCGTCCGCTACGTGCGTTTTACCACGGTAACGATACATTGCGAATGTGGAAATAAAACAAAATAAATTTATTGAATTCTGATAACATTCCTGAAATAATTTCTTGTCCGGTCATCTTAGTATGATATACTGAATTCACCCCATCAGTTTGTGGAGGGCTGTCCTTTGCACCCTGTATTTGTATTACCTAAAGGTAGTCGTTCCGGGTCTGGCTGTTTCTGTATGTGTAACACACCCTTGATAGAAGAGAATTCCTAGTTTGGGACAAGGTTATTAATAAAAAATAACAACATAACAATAGGAATACCATACATTTGGTATGACGGACAATGAATTATTCTATTTTCTGTTTGCCTACAAAATCAAAATTAGTAGCTTTATCTAAATTGAAAGCAATAAGTGGAGCGTGTTTTATTGTTGTTAGCTCACATTTGCAGTGTTGGGTGAAATAGAGTTTAACTATTTAAATATTCATTCGATAGTAAAACATTTTCACAAATTGAATACACAGAACAGATATTACATTTCCACTTAGTAATTAACGTGTTCCATATAAATTCGTCAAGGTTGAACACATTGACGAATTTATATGGAATATGCCAAGTACGATTAATTTCATACAGTCCATTAATTATCCCTTTAATAAACCAACAGTATTATTTACCAGGATAATTTAATAATCCTACACCACGTGGCAAAATAATACCACTACATTGCTGCAAAACTTTGCTTATCCGATGTGTAAAAAATCACAACTTAAATTTAAAGGACCTCCTTTATATCAGACTAACAAATTAAGGGAATAACAATAACTATAAAATGAAAAGAAGAAAATTAAGTTTATCAATCAATATTGAACTCGTACACAAAGTTTGGTTTCCGTGCTATTAACCGTTGAGAATTCTGCTCGTGACGATGCCATCTGAGCTGCATGGTCAAGTAATGTCTGTCATAAAAATGTATTATCACCAGAACCAAAGGCGTGTTCAAAATTTCAGATCAATCGGTTGTGGGGAACTGGTTTGAAATTCAGTTACGAGATTTGACCAATACATATTAACTAACTGACTAATTATCAAGGCAAGTTATATAAAAGCTAATAATTTTAAATGGTAGGTACAAGTCAATTTAGAATGCAACACTAACCTACCTCTCATTCCAACATATTTGATACCAATGTCATAATAATTGAAGCAATAAAACATAATTTTCCGAAACTGAAGATAATCTATTTTTTTTTCCAACGGTATTTATGTATATGTTCAATTCAGAACTTTTAAAATCCCGTCAATGGTTGAGACTGTAATCTGCTTCAGGTATATTTACAAGAATGAAATGCATTTCCAATTTATGGCTGGAAAAACAAGCAAATGTGAACTTTATGAAACACTGCTATTTTGATAACACTTTTTCATTTACGTGGCTGCTATTCATTATAAAAGCTGTAGAGTGAATGAAAATAAAAATTATGCTTACGAAAACTGTTATTTTTTAAACGTGATTACAATTTTATTATGTTAAAGAAAACTCCGACGAGGGACTAACCACACTTATTCAGCTCTGTTCAGCTTTTGTCCATAGAAAATAACGATTCTGTATGGAGATGCGTACGCATCTGAATAGACGCGGAAAGCTGAACGGATGCATACATATCTCCATACAAAATCGTTGCTTTCTAAGGACAAAATCTGAACAGAGCTGAATAAGTGTGGTTAGTCCCTTAAAGTCTTACTGATGCGACGTTTATAGAAACCTAGTGGAAATTCGAAAGATTTTATTTTCGAGATAACCTACTCTATTTATTTTGCTTGAGTACTTAGTTACATACGTTAAGAATAATAAGTTTATATATTTGAAAAAAAGTTGACTTTATAAGAACAGATCAGATCACTCAGCGACTTTAAGAAAACGTTTGCTTTGTAATCTTCTTAAGCTCTCTTAGTTTACCAGACACTTCACAAAGTACTTAAGGCTCTCATCTCTAATACACTTTAGTTTTAATATTCAAAACTCTTAAAGCTTACACGATCATCCCTACGTCCTGATTAATGTTCTTCATTATTCCAGATAACTTTCTGAATCGGAAACTTTCTAAAACAATTTGTCTAATGGAGAGGAAATCTGTCACTGACGAAAAACAAAAAGGAAATTTCACATCAAAAGGAATGTTTTGAGACTTCTCAACTGTACAAGTATTGTCTTTATACCTAACTAATTGTTGTAATTACAACAAGTTTTGTTGTGTTGAAAAAATAATCAAATATTTTAATTAACGAGACACAAAGATTCCGAAACATTTCATGCATAACACCACGCATGTAATCCTCGAAGGGTTAGACAGAGGTGTGCCTACCTGATAGTACACCCACATTTCGCCAGTTATGTTTAAGTCCCATGTAATAGGGGGCGAGCCTATTGCCATCAACCGGGCACAAATCCAGACTCCGTGGCTGCTATTGAAAAAATCCTAATAAAAAAACCCAATAACACTTTTCTCTACCCGGGAATCGAACCCAGAACGTCATGCTGAGTGGCCGCGCTTGGGACCACTATCCAAACAAAGCAGTCATTATTTTTTTTATTTATAATCTTGTCACTATAGAAGGATGATAAATCTTCTCCTTAAATCACAATGCTTTACCATGAGTGATAATCGAATAGTGCTACATTTTACTAGATAAAATTCTCTCGGTAAAACAGCTTAATGATTACTATAGTATATCGCAATTCAGTGGATTCAGTGACCTAATCCAGTAATCTATTTACTTTGTTTATTCGTGTTTTTAACAAATATTAACGGTCAGTGTAGCTCGCAGTCGTAATCGTACGTCAGGATTTAAGCTGATGTTAAAATAAATATCAGAGGAAAATCCAGCGATGTGTAGTAGTGAGGTTGCTATGAGAGCGACAAAATATCCCTTGAAACTTAATTAATTTAAACTTTTTGTGCAATTTAACTTTTGAAAGGTCTACTTTTGATCATTGCTTCGTTGAACTTTATTACTCAGTTATCATCATTACTTATTAATCTTATAATTTTATTCAGATGTGCTAGAAAATTTCACTACATATAATTTTTTTTAAGACCTGTCTTGATTGCTCAGATCCATTTCGACGATAATTCTAGAACTCATAACTATTTTCCACTATTTCATTTCGATATCGTCTCTTCTGGGCAATATGGCTGAGGTTGAAAGCTACCCGCTGTCAATGTAGCCTCTGTGTCCGTTCGTTTGTCGAGTTCATTCGTACGATTCATGCGATTATAGCCATTACATCTGATGTATGCTGTATTTAAATTTTAGGGTGCGGGCCCACCAAATATTTGGATTTTTCTATCAGACCGTAACCGGCCAAGTGCGAATGTGTTTCGAGTCTATCCGGTTTTTTTGTACCAATGAACTTGAATGCGAATTGGTATGGCCTGTAAACTTATTTATTATTTTCAAATCCATTTTGTTGAACATTTTCTGAATTTTTCAATATTTTAACTTAACTATCGATATAAAATTTAACGAGCAAGCTGAATGTACCTACTTTCTTGTAATCGTATAAATGTTGCAAATGGAAAACACTCGACTCTGGCAGTCAAGTGCGTTTAATTGCATCTTTACTGCGAACAGAACACTAAAGTCCAGAATACCAATTTCGCAGATTTCAAATAAACCTTATCTGCAACATTGTAGCTATAGTAACAAAGAAACAAAAGATCATTAAATATAACAACACACGAAAGCAATAAATTGTGTAACGACGCTATAATCTAACAAACTAAGTGTGCAAAACCGGGGAGCATTTAAAATTTATCTTTGGAAAATATTACCCCACTTTTGGACGAAGGAAACCGGCTAACTCTGCAAACTAATGTTGCAGCCAACTTACCTCGGTATAAAAAGAAACGAGCCAACGTAATATTCCTTGGGGAATGTAATTTCTTTGAATAATATTTTTTTAAGTGCTCCGTGTCTAGCTAATTTCGAGATTGTGCTACTTTGTTTACCTTACTATGAAACTTAGTAGTTACTGCGTCTAATGAAATATGAGCTTTAAATAAAATAGTGAGGACTGGGTTTACGACATCTTTGACATTTAAAAGGTAATTGCTAACACTACGGCTAGTGAGTAACAAAAGGTGCCAAGAATGAGATAGAAAGGATTGGATTTATGGTACCTTATTAGGTCACTTACAATCATTGCCATCCCCAAATCTTACTAAAAGTTATAAGACCGTTGATTGTCTATACCTATCCCGCAAATCAGCAAACTTGTTAGAAGTTTTCCACTCCAAATATGCAACTAAAACATAGCCCACATTTAGCCAACTATTACTAACTTACTATTAAACTTTCCAAAAACAGATTTCTCAGTCACACAACACAACACTCAAATTCTAAAAACAATTCGAAACAAAAAAGAAACGAAAAAAGAATCATCTGCTCAATTTGATCCACAATAACTTCGTTCACACTTAGTGCAAAAGTCTCACGTACTACTCCTGGGATCTCACTCTGAGATAAGTGAATTGTAAACCGGCACACGTGACATGGAACCCTGGTAGCACTGCTGGTACAACCAAATAATTTCAAAGGTGATGCTCGGTCTGTGACGAGAATGGAGGCTGTTTAGAGTGAGTTTTAGGATTCGATCCGATGTTGGGTAAAGTGATTTAGTTGATTATAGCACAGAGTTTCGTTAAATAAAATCCATTTTGTATTTTTAAAGATTTTTGACAGCCTGAGCTCCCGAAATCTAAACTAAAACTGCACTTTCAATACGTAAGTTAGTTATAGAAACCGAACGCAAAATACGCGCTTTGGACGTGGAGTTGCGGACATCAGCATGAGATACAAGACAATAATAATTGAAAAATACTATTTTGGTCGAGACACAAACCCAAACAATATCTAAAAATAAAATTCCTCGCATCACATTTCAAAATAAGAAACTCTCAAATGAACCGCAAAAGTTTTCCAAACGAGATTAAAAATCGGCGAACTCAATGGTACGGGTAATACCCCCACAATAAGTTCGTTTGCGCTTGGTGCAAAAGTCTCACGTGCGGCTCTTGGGATATATCTCGCAGATAAGTGAATTGTCGACCGACAGTCGACACATGTGCCGTAGTCGCTGTGACGTCATTACGAATATGATTAGTTGGATTACTGTTCAAATTGTGAATTAATGTTGTGACAAACAATTAAGCCGGCGAACCATCCAATTTAAATGGGATGTAGTTTCAGTTAGTGGTTTCTAAATTGCCATCGCTGGTAACAAAAACGTAAATTAATCTAAAAGCGTTACTAACAAAATGTTGAAAGCTATGTTGCTGCTATTGCTGTTTTAAAAAGACATCGTAGAGAAAATATCCAAGAGATAAGTATAACCAACAGAAAGCAGAAGTAATCTATTTCATCACGTAGAACTTTCAGGCTTCTATCTAAACACTTAACCCTTTTTACGATGTCTAAGAAATTCAACCCAACAAGACTAACTTAATAACCAAATAAAACATCTTGATGTAAGCAAATTCGTGGCCTATAAAACTCCAATTTAATATCTACTTTAGAAGTTTTCTGCATTACTAGAAAACGGTAAAAATATGTTATTTCCAACTTGGTCATCCACTGCGGTATCTCACAGCAGCATTCTAAAACAATAAGAAGAAAACCGTTAATGGAATTTGGTGAGTTGAAAAATATCGTGATTGAACAAAGTATTAGATTCACAGTTTCTTGGAGTTTGCAGGCAAACTTGACTGAATAGAACGTTATCACGAATTCTCTCTGCTAACTTTACCGACTCGCGTTTTATTAGTGTAACTGTTCGAATCCAAGTTCAGTCCAGATCTAATTCTGTTGTTGGAATTGAGACCGACGGTCAATGGGAGGTGTGATGCGTCGATAGATACTGAAATGAGGTTAGTCTTCTTAGCCTTTACTTTGTTGACTTTATTATGAAAGTACCTGAGATCATTTTAAAGATAAGACGCTTTTGCAAACTTTACAGGCCTAGTAAATCAAATCAAATCAATTATTTCTGTAAATTGGTTTTACAAAACACTTTTACATGTCACATCATGTTATGTTTTAAAACTAGATGGAGCCGGTGTTTCGTACCTGACTACTCTGAGAAGAAACATCCAAAACAAAATCAGAGGTCACCGTCTCTTTTAAAGTTCAGACATTACTCCAGTCATATGAGGACCATGCAGATTAATGTATGAGATAGTCTTTTGAAGAAATAACCGCACAGATTTGAGTGGACCTGTCCAGTCAGTGCAATCATTTGTCAGTGATCGTGTAGCTCGACAAAGAAAGGACATTTTGTTAGGCCGCATAAAATAATGAAACTAACTAAACTACTATTTCTTTTTTTTAGTTTAGTTAGTTTCACAATTGTCTGGCAGTTTGATTACTTTCTTCTTCGATAGACGAAATGATCATTATGTGAGATATTTCTCGACACGTAAAAGCCAAGTTAGAGGCCTAAGTGTGGCATAAAAACTCTGACACCAGGTTAAGCACTATCTTCACGAAAGCAGAAGATCAGATTCTTGTGACAAAACACCAATTGCTAGGCTCGATTGTAAATTTTTTAGGTAAACGGTAATCAAAGCATTGATGATTTGAAAGTCCCCAGTAAAATTACACTGAAAGAAAGAAAGAAGAAAGAAAGAAAGAAAACATATTTATTTGGCCCATGCCACAAGTGCACACAACAAGCACAAAAAAAATATTTAAAAATAAATAATCTTTAATTTATACAATAAAAATGTTAAAACAAAACAACAACAAAAAAAGAAAGGAGATAATATTGTGTGTCTCACGGCTGCGCCAAATAGGCCCAGTTCAGCAAACTGCCGAGCAGATAGTGCCCGACGCTGGTTTTCAACTGGACCTGAGATGGTGATGTGACGGACATAAAACAGTTCTGTTTCTAGTTAGGTATGTGTAGTTATGCATGCACTGCATTCAGAAATGCGCCAACATCGGGCACAGAGCAAAGAATACCGGCAATGAGCAAGTCAATCACACAAAAAAGTTTCTAAACAGAAAAAACATCCTTCAACTATTTCAAAAACGACACGAAAGGCGAAAAAAATAACTACACAAAACTTCCAGAATTAAAACCAAAATAAAGTTCGTACCGAACCGAATAATGTTCGGATTTAAAATTTTACGTGCCAAAACTTCGGTGAGCCGTTTACTTCTAACGACGAATCGGCAGTTTCGGAATTTCACCGGCAATCCGAAATCGATTTAATCACGGGAATCATGCAAAGTTTCGCACAAAGTTTGTTTAAACTTTGGAATTGGAACAAATTGGAGCAGCATGGCTTGAGGCTATGTATTAATAGTAGATTCATGACGCCTACAATTTAGTTATGATTTTTCAAAGATATTGTTGATGCTGGATACGCTATAGTTTGTTGAGGTTGCAAAGCTCTTCATATTTTCCTTATTTAATCAGAAGCGTATTTCAAGAATTATAGTATCCGCTATAAATCCAATCCATCTTTTTTCAAATCCAAATTAACTTAATTATTTTTAAAAGACTCATCGAAATTACTTTGTAAATTCATTCACTGTTTCTATTCAAATAAAAAATCGAATTTATTACTTCTGTTACTACAAAATAACACTGCTTTTCTTCCATAAATACAATGTTACTGTCTAGAAGACTTTTTAGTTCGATTTGACCTAAGACTTCCAAGTGTCTCTAACTCTTCGGTAAGGTCATGAAAGCAGACATAGACGAGAACGGTAAACGACAGGTGAATTGTCAAATTGCACGGATTTAGTTTCCCAAGTTTTGTGAAACGTAATCGTTTCTGATAATTGTGTTTGTCAGAGAAATTGGATCAACTAGGTATGGGATCCCGATCTATCTATTTTAAATCATTCTGGTAGGATTACATTTTCAGTTTAGTTTCATTGTTAGTAAAAATCTGATCTACAATTGATTATTTGTTTTGGCTGTCCTTGATTTTTCCTGTTATTCACGTTTTACGAAAGAGAGAGAAATCATTGTAATTTCATTACGTTTGAAAGCTCGCTGGGTTCAAAGTTCCGCATTGGAATGTTGGCATCTTTGTTCAGAGATTTTGGAATATATTAAAAATCTTTCTTTGTTTTTCCGGGAAATTAATTGTTTATCAAATTGACACACCTTGACAATAAGCTGTGTTACCTACAGATATTTCGTACAAGTTTCAGTTGCAATGTACAACAATATACGGACAACTATGTCTTGGGGGAGGCTTATGTCCAGCAGTGGACGTCTTTCGGCTGAAATGATGATGATGATGATACGGACAACACTGTTTTAAGCTTTCATGGTTTATAACTAAACTTATACTGTGACTTACGCGATATCTTTCGTAATTATTCATTATTTTCAGCTCCCGGTATTTCGACGCCGTTGGAAGCGCCATGATCGCGGGATGAGTGAAGAATACAATGATGTGGATGGATGGCGGTTGGTTGGTTGGTTGGTTGGATGGATGGTGGTGGTTGGTGGTAAATTGTTAGGTGCAGACAAATCTGTCTACCCTCCAAAAATCAAGGAATGATCACGGAAGATATCTCGTAAGTGACAGTATAAGTTTTATATACGGACAATTTATATTCATAGTCAATTTGGTAAACAATTAATTCCTCTGGCTACACAGTTATCATACATTGATGAATATATTTACCTAATCAGAAGAAAATTCCTGTGTTTTTCAGCGCAAAATTCCATAGCTTAGCTTACAACAATTTTGTAAAAGCAACTAGTAAGTTGCTTTTACAAGATTGTGTAGTCTTGAGTTTTAGAAGTATAGAGTACTATACTTCTAAAACTCAAGACTACTAAACGAAAGTACACATGGTTCCGGGTTTCAAGTTTCAGTTTAAACATTTCAATGCAGTTTTATTTGCTGGCATACGTGTGTAGACGCCCTGAAAATGTTGCTGCACACACGACGCATAGAACAAATGTCATGGAATAATTTAGTACCGAGGAATAGTAGGTTTCATAATGTAAAGATAGACGTTGCGTCCCCAGTTGCGAAATAGTTTTGTTGAAACAAAATTAGTGTTGAACAGATCTAACTTTTCGTTACCTATCATTAGAGTTTTTAATTGTGATATTATAACTATGAATATTAATTTACCTAGTGATAACCTACAACCTATGATGTCAACGTAGGCCAAGGATTAAGAAAATACATAACGTAACATCACGCCTGTAATCCCTGAAGGATTATGCAGAGGTGTACCTTATAGTACACCCACATGTCGCCAGTTAAAATTCGGGACTTAAACATTGTCCCGTCTAATAGCGGGCGAGCCTATTGCCATCAACCAGGCACAAATCCAGACTCAGTGTCTGAGAAATTCCTGATGGAAAAACTCAATAACACTATGCCCGACTTTGGAATCGAACTCAGGACCTCATGCTCAGCAACCACGCTTCCGACCGCCAACCACCAACGAGGTCGTAGAGATTAAGACATAAAAAATGTGTGAAAATCAAAAATGAAAATCTTCTGTCATTTACTGATCAAAGTGATTGATTTAATAACCACCCTGTGCTCAGATCAAATAAAAAACCAAGACATAGCTGCGAACAATACAGTGAAACATGTGCAAAAGTACGCCTCGCTCTGTGCATACACGCTCACACGCACAAATTTACATCAAACTACGCTCAATAAGGGCACACATGTTTACGAAACCGGCTTCACGTCACTGTTGACAGCGCTGTGTCTTGGTTTTTAATTTGGTGTGAGGTACACAGTGACAAAAGTAACTAGGTATCTTTTTTCGTTACAACAACAATGTTCATAGTTATCTACGTTTTCGCAGCAAAAGAAAACCGTCACCGTTTTTCCCTTCCTTAGGTTTTGTTTTTGAAAAATAGGTACTTTCTTTTTGCTCTTCCTTTTTCTTCTGATTAAGTTCGTTACGGGCTCTAAGCCATTTAGCATTCTCTGAGACACGACGGTAATTTTTTCCAGTGTTTTTCTTGAATAGCAAATTGTAAATTAACGGGAGAGACTAGGCCGAAAAACGTTAAAATATTTTTCTACTTAAGTATTTATAGTGTTCAGGTACCTATATGTTGGCATTGTTTGGTATCTATCAAACAACTTCACACACAAAAAACGCGATGCTTTGTGAAACTATTCCGACTTACAGAGATCATGAAAGGGTTATTCATAAACGAAACGCACATTGTATCTCACATTCACTATTCTGTACCAAAACAATAAACTCTTTCATAAATAGTCAAACAACAGATAAACCTGTCTGATCAAAACGTTTACATTGTAAGTGCTGCAACGAAAAAACATATACAAGGAAAAAGATCTTCGTCTCAGAAATTTCATCGAAAACTCGATTGGGATTCCTACCGCGTTCACGATACGAGATCGATAAACGAAACGACCCTTGCGTCTTGAAAAAGTGAGATTCACCGCTTTTGCTATTCAGAAAGCGAATCTTTGTCATTGAAAAAGAATACTAGTCGTACTTATGCAAGCGGTTGTGATAAAAAGGGATAAAATATGACGGTGGGTGCCGAATGGAATTTTGATGCAGATGCGCTTGAAATGTGAACTTTTATGACGTCCGAGATGGGATATTGCTTGACTACTTCGATTTATTGATACGGTCTTTTGTCATACGATATACCTATGAATTGCTCTGAAGGGGAAGCAACAATGTATGCTTACATATAGCCTTGTAGGAAACTCGATCTGATATGGTAGGAGGTGGATAAGTTTATTAAATGTTATTTGTGGAATATGCATAAAGTCACATAAAAATAACATTTGTCGTTCTCAAAAAACTTTAATCGTATTGTTACACAAATTGCATGAAATATTTTTTAATATTAACTTTAAAATGAAGGCACAACACAAGTATTGTAATAATTAAAATGCTGCGGATGCGACAAATAAAATGAATAGTAAGTACATTTTTGCGTGCGTAATAATCCGGACGAGCTCCCAAGAAAAACTGAAATCTAGCCTTGGGAGAATAAAGTTCAAATTGTAATGAAAAATCATGTCGGATGTCAGCTTGATGGCACTGTTGTATGCCTTAATAACTAACAGTGAACGAGTCAAAAGAGCGTGATAAAGAATTTACATTTAATGAAGGAGTACTGAGTGCAGACGCAGACAGGCGGCGGCAATACGTTGCGGTGGAATTTGCATTTTTATGAAAACTTCCATGACTTTGCCGACCGCGTCGTTCACAAAGAATATCTATACTTAATTTCTGACAAAGATTGTCTTTATGGCAGTTTGGTAGGTGTTTTTATTCTCACTGTAGAGAGTGCGATGGTGCATTCTTTCGACGTTTTATGAACGTTGAGAGTCAAGAATCGAACAGAAACTGCTACTTGGCACACGTCCAGCCGACCGTCAGTTTACGTTCGAGCTAAATGCTTTTTTGGATTTTTCCTATATTTGTCTTGGTGAAAAGGATTTGTCGAGAACGGACGTTGGTGGATTTTTGGCAAACGCAGGTTGAATTGCTAAAAATACGAGTAATCAAGAATTGCACCTAATCCCATTTTTATCGTTTCGATAGCTTGAAATGGTTCGGTTTGATCGTTATTTTAGTTGAAAGGGTCCAGCACGGCTATTAGGAAATTGATATTTATTACCAACTTAAGGTAAGCAAAGGTTTATTTTTTCAGTAATATTAAAACTTATCTATGCTATAAAATCACAGTTTAATGTTGCTTTTCTTCTTCCACCTTTGGCCATCCAATAGTGACTGTAGGTCTCTTCCAAATCTCTCCACTTGTGCTGGTTTCTATATTGCGATTAGCTTCAATTGGTCCATTTCATAAAACCATTAATTTGAACTTTAAATCAAAGAGTCATCTTGTCAAATTAAGTGACCATCCATTCTGCCTTTCCTCTTTACTTTACATGCAACTACTACAACTCCAACTTAGCTCAAAACTTGAAACTGAGAGCCTTCCAAGCCATCACTTAGGATACTTAAAACTGTTCATTTAATTCGCAACAATGGATTTCGTAAAGCTCTTGTTCACGTACACTCACTAACTAACTCCGTCTGAATTCGTTAAACGTTAGGTAACCAGATTGTAACTTAAATCCGGTTAACGTGCCCCAGCAATTAGCCGAGAGGTGAGGACGTGTGGCAAATAAGCCCACTAAATAATGTGTAGCTTAAAGAAATAGTGTAGTTAAAGTGCACGTTATTCAAGAGCTTGAGAAGTTTTTACAAGGATTTTTTAAAGTTAATCTCTGAATTGCAGACTTTGGACTTAATTAGTAGGTCAGGCGCAGTGACAAAAAAGAACTCAGCAGATTCGTTTTACTCTGCCCCGTTGCCATGTCGACTGCCTCTTTGGTTTAGTGGTTAATAGCGCGACTGCTGAGCGTCAGATCCTTCGTTCGATTCCCTGGACGGCCAATAGATTTTTAAGTTTACCTGTACGAATTTCTCTGACGCAGTTTTAAGGTTGGATTTGAGCGCGGCACTCGCCATCTGATTTAAACATGACTAACGAAGTGTGGGTGGGACTTTTCTCTATACGTTTCTACTGTTTAGAAAACAAACAACTACCCTTGTATAGTTTTTACCTAAATAATCCTGATATTCTATTGTCGGTCCTTTATATTAAGTTCCCACGCATGACCTAAGTAAATCTAGGTCGTGCGTAGGTGCCTGACGTCATGTTATCAGGTAGACTAACTTCTAGTATTGAACCATCTAAGTTCGTACTTATTGATTCCATTTATGTTCGACACAATTTTGGAGCAGGTTTAGGCATTAGGCAATACGGAGATTAGGAGTATGGAGGACGCCTTTGACCAGCAGTGTGACATTATACTTTGGAAAAAATAAAGAAAACATAGAAAAGTGAAACCAATTAAAGAATATTCAAAGTACAGACTAACGAAGATAATCGCTGAGAATTTTACAATCTATTTTATGAATATGAATATCAGCAACGTCATCATCATTTCAGCCGAAAGACGTCCACTGGTGGACATAAGCCATAGAATATCAATATATTCATAAAATATATTGTTGTAAATGATGTGTGTTGTTGAATTGTTGTAGTGTTTTTGTAGTAACGGAGTGTCAATACACCCCATAACCCCATTTGCTTCTTTATACAAAACATATAATTTTCTGAAATCCTTATATTCTTTTTTTGTTTTTAAATTTATTCTAGTTATAAGAACCAGAAAAAAATTAAAAACAAAAAAAAATACAAAAAATAAAAACAGAATAATTTAAAAGTGATCTAAGTGCCAAATTTCTTGGGGATGTATGTTAGAATAAAATTTTCAAAGCGTCATCCGCCACGGCGAAATAAGGAACTCGTAAAAGTCACATAATTTTAATCCGCGAAGATTTTATTGCGACAAAGAGCAAAATAAGCACCTAACCCCATTTTATGCATCCATAAACTTTAAGCGATTGTATGATATCTTTACTTTAATGGAAAACATGTAAAATTTAAACCCCGAAAAACGTTATCGTAGGAACAAGAATTCTAACTAGCAGGTAATATCTACATCCTTATCTACTTGTATCAAAATCAATAAAATCTTTTCACCAGCCAAAAACCAATTATCTTTATTTTCTGCTGTTTGTTATACATTCAATGCGAGTCTTCTGCAAAATAACTTGCTTCTGTTCAACTGCATCATAAAACATTGTGTGGCACTCAGCCTACTATCAGTTAAAGATCTTTGTATTCGGTAATCAGTCATTTAATCAATACTTCTAGAAATTGCCTCAATAAATTTTTTTTATGTAGTCCGACTCCTGGGCAAAGGCCATCGCCTCATTCTTTCAGGTAGGTACTCTTTTATAAACCTCCTCGAACCTGTGTTCGTGATGCGCGTCTAGACCATCTCGCCACCTCTTTCAGGCTGGTTAAACAATTTTACTTCGTGATAATATAAGATAAGAATTTTAGATTTAGATATGTATTCAATCAAAATGCTGTTTTAAGTAATAAAAAAGAATTTAATAAATATTCTGGGAGCATAAAAAAAAAACAAAAAACAATTAAGCAAAATTAAATGCCCACAGGCAACCAAGTGGCCAGTAATGTTTCTAAGTTCAAATAGTTTGTATTGAACATGTTGAAGTATACGTCTCAACCTCCAAGAAACATCTAACCTAAGCCTAGAAGCTCAATACCACAGATAAGGCTAGAAGCCGACCCCGTAATGACAAAGGTGAGTACGTTCAGTTCCATAATCCATTTATCAGTCGGAGTCACGCATCATGAGCCAGTGATTAGATGAGGCTTAATGATACGACGCGAGGGACATTGTGGTGAGTAGTTTATGTTATTGTTGATGGTGCTAGGATGGTGTTATGAATATTGGATTGGTAGAGGTAGTTTCACAGGTAGGTATTGCAGTTAGTGCAAAACTGTTTCAGAAGGACAAAGAAGCCGAAAGAGGGTTGTGTTATCCAGTTACTGTCACTACGCAAGACAAAGACCTGTTCCCATACAGAAAAGGAACGAGCAATAAACTGTGGATTTTTTGGATTAGAGAAAGTCTGAATCGTATCAATTTTCTGGTGTGATGTTTTCCATTGCCAAGAGCAACTTAGAAAGTACATATGAATTAAAAAGAACACATTGGTACTAGCTCGGATTTGAAAACCACAATTTCATGCATGAGGCGAGGTCTTAACCACTGAACCATCACAATATAAAACAGAGTAGTGGTTATCAATGAATCTCCTGAGCAGGTTTTCCTTGCTTCGGCCAACCTGGGTTCAGTCTATTACAGTATGTGTACCTAAACTAATAAACTAAAGAGAATAAATAAGTGTGAATCGTAAATCAAACCCATCATGAGGTCTAAATCATAGATAGGCACCATTAATTGCAATGTTCAGAAAGGGAACCCGATAGGAATCGTGATAAATAGACCCATTGCCTCTGATAAGTACATTTTAACTCAATTACCGACTCAATTAAACT
This sequence comes from Noctua janthina, assembly GCA_963576755.1. Taxonomy (NCBI): domain Eukaryota; kingdom Metazoa; phylum Arthropoda; class Insecta; order Lepidoptera; family Noctuidae; genus Noctua; species Noctua janthina. The sequence continues at coordinate 10,176,615 of OY755059.1, forward strand.
GGACACAATGCTAACGCATTTCTACTATATTAGTAATAATAGCTCATCGTTCCCAATAATCATTGGTGCGTGGCGTGTGGCGTCGAACGGATTACAAGCGGTCAACGGATAATTTGAGGGGCAATATCCGCGCTATTCCCGCCAGTGCGGATAATGCGGATACGGATAACCAGCGGACTTACTTGCTCCGATTATATGGTTGTGATTGAGTGATTTGTTGTCGATCAATAGGAATGTTGAGGGTTCGACCTTGTTTTGTTTTGAATGAAATGAGTTGAGGTTTCAGTTGTGAGAATGGGACATCATTGGGTCTGACAAATGTTCAAAAGTCGTGTCTATTGAATAACTGGCGTATTCCGCAGAGAGAGATGATAATTATGGCAATTGATATGCCTTTGGTATTGTAGATGTCCATAGGCGGCAGTGAGCATCAATATCAAGCGTGCCACCAGCTTGTTTACAAGTCAAAACCGTGACAAAACACAAAAAATAAGTTACAGTCCACCACATCAGTCATAAACATTGTTTCATTCATAAACTAGACAATTGTCTGAAACGTTCTAACAATGTTTTTGCATTATTTGAATGCCTGATAATTCCAATTCGCTTTGGAACTGTTAAAGTTCTTCGAAACGAATCTAACTCTATGGATTGCAGAGAACTTGGCGATATCTCACGTCCTTTCTTACAAAGTTTGTGTGTCATGGCCGCCTCTACCCAGTGTCACATTCTCCTTCGTAGGACATCTTGTAACTATGTTATTGGTTTCGTATTTGAGTCTCTCCGCTACGCTCCCATTAAATTACTCAGTCACTCAAGTTTCTGCCTGTCTCAGTTTGCTTCTGTTGACAAGACTTAAAAGAATTAATTTGAAGAAGACAAAACTTTCAAGGCGTAGTACCTATGTAGCATACCAGCACAAGGTTCATTTTTGTGCAAAAAAAGATTATTTCACCGGAGAAGGGACGAAAGTAAATCTTGTCAGCTACTACGGACTCCTTGTAAACATGGCTCTTAATTTCTTTACTTAAGATATTACTAGCCGCATCGCCTGCGGTGGCTACAGTATTTAAACAAACTTTTTCAATCAACAAAATGCTCAAATGATACAACTTTTTTCATCGAATATCGATACGAGTCCGCATCGAAACTTGGTGTATAGCTTATTGTTTTGCTAGTGCAACGAGCAAATTGAATTTTACCAATCCACAAGATTACGTTCCAAGTGCCTTTCTTCGGACAACAGGAGTATACGACCTAGTATCGACTTTTAATAAAAATAAATTCGGTTTAAATGAAATCAGACCTTTTTATTGAGCCTTACAGTTTTAAGTGGGTTCTCTCTAAATTGGGTATCTTATTTGAGAAACTGTTGTATCTGTTTTCTTTAGTAGGTTATTTGAATTTCCAAATGGTGTTTGCCTAACAGACTATCCTGGTTTTAAGCAATGATTTATTCCGTAATGTTCGACGCAAACGGAAATCGTAGGGACTGAATTTGCAGCATCTTCTTCTACACGAACGAGTTAGCTCTGGGTCAAATAACATAAAATCTCGTATAAGATCAACCAGCAAAAATCATCAAAGATTGAGATATATCGGTCAAGTTCTGTGATCGACGGAAAAATTTCAATCAAACAAAAGATTTCGTCGAAGTTCAACAACATACACTCGAAATCAGCATCAATTTGTAATCGATGAAAGAAAATCCCAGACTTTGTACTACTTGAGGGTCACTTGACAAGCTTTACTTACCTTACTCGAAACCTTTACAATTCCAAGTATTTGATTTTCTTCGTAAATTTTGTTCCCAATTGCCGTATAATGTTAGTGAGGCTTCAAACTTATACCATACCGGGCTTATCTGACGTACACTGGCTTGCAGGAGAACTAGTTTCGTATAATTTCTATTTTATATTATAATAGATAAGCTAACGTGTATAGGGTAACGCCTGAAGAGGAAATTTCGTTCAGAAACTTAAACTAAAAGGTTCTGTAAAGTTTGCGGTTGAATGCCGTAGGTGGCAGAATAGAGCCTGACTTAGATATCGGTTTTTTTAAACTAAGTTAGACGTGCCAGGAGTCTCTTCCCTCTATTCTTTGAAACCTCTTTGTCTAAGTCAAAGTAATTTATTTTAGTTTTAAATTAATTGTGTTAAAGTTACATTGATGAAACATGGTCTTTTGTTTCGACTCACCTTTATTTCGAACATACCCTATTGTAGATATGCAGGTACATACGTACTTGTCAGTAGTCTGGAAATTCTTAGTACCTTTTCATGGCTTAAATTATGTTATACGCTTCTTTGAAAAAGACAAAACACTGAATGATAAAGTTGACTGCTAGCATAGCACGGCGCAGATAGGTTGACCTATTTCCTACAAAGAAACACGGGATGAACGAGAATTGCCTTAATTTATAACTAAAACTGCTGTTGCACCAAAAAAGACCTTATTACTCAGCGTCAAACGAAGTAAAAAAAAAACTCCAAACGACAAAATAATGATGCTGGCCGGATTATTATTCGCTTCATGCAGTTGCAACTTCAAAATTTCTAGATAGTGCAAAGACACGTTCAGAAGAGGAAACGGGCATCGCAACCTCCCCTTATCTTAACCGCAGGCGAATACGGGCAACTGAGCATAACAGTGTGCATACTAAGCTCTGTGCTTATTTTGCTCGTTTATGCATTTCCGTGTACGGGTTCCGTAGTTTCTTAACGGTTTTATTTATGGAATTTTGTATATAAAAGCACGTAGCGTTAAATGAGAGCTGGTTCGAAATTATTTTAAGGTAGTTTCTTTTTTCATTTGCAAAGCGTGGATAGAATTCTCTCAGAAGATGACATAAAGATGTGGCGAACAAAGAACACTAACCCAATTGGAAATTGCATCTTGGGACGAAACCGTAACAGCGCATAAGAGAACAGCAGTATATAAAATTAACTGAAACATATTTATTTTCAAACCCAAGCATGATTTAGAGTTTTTTTTTTCTCTTTATTGTTTTTGGGGGGTATTATCCACAAGGATACGTCAACCGTATTGTATCTTAAAACTAAATACAGGGTGTAAGGGACAGCCCTTCACAAACTGACAGGGTGCATTCAGCTCCTTATTTTGAATCATATTCCACTGGAATTTTTCTCCGGATAATTTTGTTATTTTTTTATTTTTTTTACTGTTATATAGGTTTTAGTTCCTTTATTTCAACGTAAAATTACATTTCCCGTACGCAGCATTCCATTTATGTAAATAATACAGCTAAAATCAAAAATCCAATAATGTATGTTGAAATACTCTAACGAACGACGCGTGAAATAAGTTGTTCACTTCCTGGCTAGCTAAAAAGTTCATCGAACTCGTCGTCGCGCTTGCCGTTCGCTACGTGCGTTTTGACACGGGTTCGATATATTTCGTTTGAGGAAATAAAACAAATCAAACTAATTGGATTCCCATATCATTCCTGAAATAATTTCTTGTACCGGTCTTCTTAGTATGATATACTGAATTCACCCTATCAGCTTGTGGAGAGCTGTCCCATACACCCTCTATAATTCACTAAACGAAATGGAATACTACTACACACTATATACTAAACTATCACTACCCTACTACTACACTATAATAAATGGAATATTAAAAAAGAAACAAAAAACTGGGAACATAATTACACTCATTCACACTGATTCACTACTACCAAACTACAGAGTTATTCGCTAGATCAGATTTAGGACGTGACCAAATCATCTGAATTAAACCTATTTCTAATCTGTTCACTGTATGCTCTCTTACTAAATCTTCTCTCTCTTTCTTATTTTTAACACAATCCATCAGCAAATGTTGTACGTCCTCAATTTGGTAATAAATAATACAACTTGGTGATTCGACATGATTTAGGGTGAAATTTGCCATTTCTTCTTTTAATTTTGGTATCAAGTGTCAAAATTAAATGTCGAATCATTGATAAATTAAAGAGTGTGTAAACATTATTATGTGCTTGTATCCGAAAACGTAGTAAACGGATCGCCAATTAATCAACAATCAATCAATCAATCAATCAATGATTTGATCAATCAATCAATTCAATTTATCAACCACAGCAAAGTAAATATATTTTCACTTATACCTCTTCCTCTTCTTCGTGTGTCTGGCTCGACAGTTTATAAATTTTATTAGCCCGGATGTTCGCTTATACTAATTCACTAATTTCACACTAGGTACCGTTATTTCTAAGAAACATCTATGATAATCATAATTACTGAAGATAGTTACAGTGATGAGCATTTACCCTATCACCTTGAGCGTTTCCTCAAGCATCAGACTTATTAAATTAAATATCAATATCACGCTTGATGAGACCCCCTGCTTCCTGGTGTAACTAAAATAATTATGTTTAAATAATCCATTTCAGTATTAAATTGGACGTCATTAATTGTAATGGATTTGTTTTCTGAGTTTCAGGAACTTGTGAATTGTTGATGTTGATTTCAATGTAACTATGATTTTGGGCGGAGATTCATGCAAATTAGTTTTCAACCAATCCAATATAATAACCTTGTTTATCGAACGTTATTGAGTAGGTACTCGTAACTGACAATCACCCTTTCGAGTAGAAAATAGCGAAACTGTCGTCGATAACATGCTGATATCGGCCAAAATACCATGAATAGACGGTGGGAAATGAATTACTGATCCATTCTGAGTGGTTAAAAACACACGGCAAAGCTGTTGGTTGCTGTTTTGAAACCTCTCAAATAAACACGGATCTAATTGCTCCAGGCGCATTCTAGTAACGCAGGTTTAAGTGATTTTCTCGTTGTCCTTTTGAGCAGAACGTGTGAACCTCTGTTGTACTGTGGAAGAACAACTAAACTTAATTGAAACTGTTGCTATCTCTTTCTTACAGATGAAACAAAAACGAGTGCTGTCAATTTTCGACACTTATCTGTAAATTCGAAACATGGTCCTGAAGGCTGAAGTGGTTACACAGTTCCAAACTTTGTTTATTGTAATAGTAAGAGATGCAAGCAGTACCTATTGTTTTGTTTGTTATTGTGACTGTCTGTCACGTAACGCTAGGGACAGAAAGTCAAACCCCGGCTGTTTATCTCGTTAAACCCAAACCCGGCCACTGGTTGGCAAATTACTGAATCGACATTACTAACGAGATACGCTACCACGACATGGGGAAGAGTAAAGAAATGTGAAGTGACGATATATCACCACTTCGGCGTCCACCAATAACAAACGCAATATGTTCTGCTACAGACTGAATCTACGGTGCGCTTGCGCAAGTTGTGTGTTATCTTAGACAAGGGGTAGATTGCCGTAAAGGGTGTTACTAACATGAATACGCGTGTAGGGAGAACTACTAAAACGTGTCTTCCTCAATGGCAGTAGGACTTCTCAGTACTCTGTCTTAGGATTGAAAAAGACATGTGAATAATGTTTAGAGACCGTGATCTGTTAGAATTCGTAGCAGGAACCTTAGTGGGCCTATGCGCTTAGGTCTAACAGTCACGTACTGAGGCAGTTATTGTAACCGGTTACATGCCATAGAGTTGGGTTCGTAATACGTTTGAATAATTAAATTAACGTAACTGTAAATAGTGAATCTCTTAAGCGCAAGCGTAACGTTTCCTTTCACCAACCTTTCATCATATATATATCTTTGCGCCCTCTTGTCTTACTAGCTTCATACTTTATTACTGATTTAGTTTTATAAGATTTGATATTATTCATGTATATGTCTTAACAGTGACCTCCCAATATTAACTACACCTTGTACCCCTCCCCTCTAAAGTCGGGACAGGGCTGGAGTTCAATTTAGTAGTCGGTGGAAAGATGACCAGTTTGGTGTCGAGTCTTACAGGGCCGTGCGGACGGAGGGGCGCGGCCTCTCCCCCTTCGGAGGGAGCCGACATTAATACTAATATTTACATGATTTAGGAAAAACGAAAATTTTATCAGCCTAGGGTAATTTACGAACAGTCACATTATCATCTGAAGCATATTTTATTTGGCTTATATTAAATGTATCTAACCGGGCCTTTAACTAAATCATAAATCCCAATAAGTTATTGTTCATCTCCATTTAATTTTAATCCAGCGCCGATCTAATAAACGAGCGTCCAGCGAAGTGTTTGCACAAAACTGTGCAAACACGACAATATTGCTTTAAGGCCCATAAATAATAATACAATTAGGCAGAGCTACTGGCACCCGTGGGACTTGATTTATCACCGACGGCGAATAATTTGTGACTACCCAAAGGTCACTTGATTATTTACAAGAATAATGTAAATATGAATTATTGTCGTCTTGATAGTACGGAATTGCGTGAGTGTTTTATTTCGGAGGGACGCACAACAATGTGTTCGGCTGATTCTCTTTTGGACGAATTAATTAAGACTAAATTCTGATTATTTTATCTTGCTCGAAAGTCATGCTAATTATTTCGTCTCCAGTGTACCATAAAACACGTCATTCAACACGATTATTCATTTTAAAATTAAATAAGGTAAAACTAATTTTTACCTTAAGTATAAAAAACAGTTTCTACCCACATGATTTACAACCAAGTTAATAATATAAAGCCTTGTACAACACCTACCTTCATTACAATAACTTGTCTGACCGTAATACATTGAAATTTTAATTAAAATAATACGTAGACACTTCATTAATAGGTATTATTTCATTAGCATTGTTTCTTTCTTATTAGTCCCACAATCCAAATTATACGAGGGTAGGCGTTAAAGGGACTCGTATATCGCACCGTAAATTGCCTACAATAAAATCGTAATATTGTCTTTGAAGTTCTATGACTAGATGTGGCATGGTTACGGGATCAAGAATCCCGTGCGCTCAATTTATGTCAAAAGTCGGTGGTGGTGGTCCGTGTGTAAATATGGATGTGCTGTTATATAAAAGTTTTAAAATTTTGATATAAAAATAAAACATTGGATATTCTTACCCATTTATAAGCACACTTGCTGGTTTTCCTACTACATTTTTTACCTATGTACGTGAAAAAAATACGTTTGTTGCAACATATTCTACTATAATAATATACTACACATATTTACATAAACGGTTTATTTAATTTTTGTGTTTGTCTGTGCAAATAATTGTACTTTTTTTATCCTCCAATAAATGAATTTGACCTTCAAAGCTAAAGCCACTTCCAGTAAACATTATAAAAACGTGATAGCTCCCGCTGAATAAGCAAAAGGGAAATAAGGCAGAAACAGTGGGGGTAGGGGCCAATGTAATTAATGCTTACGTTTAATTGTAGCCAAAATTGGAAGAGACGGACCCTTACCGATGTGAGACGAGTCGCAATGAAAAGTAAAGTGTACGATATACTGCTGTGGCCGGGTAATTAGCTGATCGATGCGTTTTTTGGAATTTTGCAAAGCAAATAAACTCTTAGTTATTATTGTTTTTAAAGTTATTTTTGATAAACTATCATAAAAAAAATTCTATTACATTTCTATTTTGCATGATGTAATTAATATTTCGTTTAATTAATTGTTTAATAATCGCTAATTGATATTTCTATAATTATTTGTTATTAATGTGATGTAATTATTTACAAAACAAAACATAATATGATAATGATATCATATTATGTTTTGTTAATATGCGGATAATGTAGTGGGCTGCAATATTGTTAATATTTTGTATTGTCTTTCCTCTGTTCCAACACATATTGTAGCTGTTTATTGTCCCTGAATAAATAAAATAAAATAAAAATAAAATCTTCATTTCAGCCGAAAGACGTCCACTGCTGGACATAGACCTCCCAAAAGTCTCGCCACATTGACCGGTCTCGTGCCACTCGCATCCAGCGGATCCCTGCAACCTTCACCAGGTCATCGGTCCACCTAGTGGGAAGCCTTCCAACGCAACGTCTTCCCATATCCCTTTCCATTGCCTGTAGGGAGACTTTAAGCCTTCTGATGAGGCCCATTGTGAGCGACAACGTTTCGGTCCCATATGTAATCACTGGCAACACACACTGGTCATAGACTTTCGTCTTTTGACACTGCTTTTATAAACTATAAGAGTTAAATACTACCTTTTACCTTACTAGCTTTTGAAGTTTTATAAATTAGAGTGTCTTGTAACTAATGTTTTTGTAGTAAATAAAGGCATTCGCCTGAATATGTTCATGGGCCTCGTCATTTCTCATGAACTTTGTGCATGAAATGTGTCCTAATATTTCCCAAAATTTAAACACTTGTATATTCTCGCAAAGCAGGAAAAACAGAAATGCACCGACGCCGCCTCCATTTTAATACAAACAGAAGGCAGTTTATTAATTCTAAATATCGAGACTTTACAAACAAATAAGTGACAAACCGAGAAGCTTGTTTAAACATTGATATCCTTAATCTTCTAACGCTGCGAAGTAGAAAATAATTCATAAATATATACCACAATTTAAATACAGAAATTCTTCGGAGTGTAGTCAAAAGAGAATACTAAGCAATGATGAGTAACTTTTACCTCAAATCTGAATATAAATGCTAATGCCGTCTGATCCATACTTTCAATCTCGACGCTTCTTTCAGGAGATTATTATAATTTTGTCAGAATCCTTTGAGTTGAACTCGAATTCATAGTTTGTATGTTAAAATGTTTTAATACAAATGTAATTTAATATTTTCAGTTGAATTATACAACAAAGATTTTTGTGAACCATTTTTTGTCATCGTTTTTCGTAGCGCCGCACGTAGTAGTGCTACGCCGTGCTACGTCGTAGACTCGTAGCTGTAGTGATGAATTTGAGAAGTAAAACAAAATCACGGACATGTTAAAGAGACTTGGATGGAGAAGTTACACATCACATTTTCTTTATAAATGCTATTCTCTTTCTCAGCTCTTTACTCCTAAGCTTTTAAATCGAACTAAAGCTTTCTTCCAGTTTAAAGAAAAGATGAAGGCATTACGTAACAGGAATTCATACCTTGCAGTAGTCGGTCTCTAGTGTACCATATTGCACGGTAGTCGGACGTTTCCTATTTGTTATAGCTTATTATTTTCTATCTTTAGTTGCAGCCGCTGGAATTATTCCCATTTCTTGTAAAATTTGCTCTTTGCTTTTACTAAAGGAGTACCGTTGGTTTTGTTCGTATTGTCCTGGGAATATTTTTACCGGGTGCAACGAGACGGCAATAGTGATGTATTGTGAAGAATGCAGTATACAAGTTGAGCTAGATTTGCGTAGATATTCATATTATTTGCGTTTCACAATGTTAAAAAGATGTTATAAAAAGGCTTTTTTTTTTCGGATGGAAAATCATCAAATGACCCGCCTCACTCTGGGCGGAGGAAGGAATTACCAGACTTCTACTGACTAAAACCCATCCATGTTCCTTCTTTGCCCTTTGTGTTCCAGAGCCACGGTATCCCTTTCGAACAGTCCCGCAGCCCTGGCAGGCATCGACCCATGCGGACCCCTACTTGGTTGCTGACATCTCTTTGAGGCACGCGTGGAACACAAACGCGCCGTCGACACGGCCTGTCGTCATAAGACGGCCGGATGGCGAGCTAAGAAAAATATTATGGACCCTGTTAGGGCACAGCAATATACTTATATTAAAATGAACAATAATAAGGTAAATATCATAATTATCATCTTTCGAAGCTCTCTTTATTCGTTTTTATCAACGGCCTTATTCAGAAGCAGTAATACTCGATACGACTCACATTGTGAGGAGGTTCCTGTCTCTGGAGCCCTAACCACCGGTAGCTTGGACCCTGCTCCCGACACCGGCGGAATACTATTTTTTATATTTTTAAATATTCTCTATTTAGTTTTTTTTTTTTAAGAAATATATATTTTTTTTAGTTAGCCCGTATTGTCCCCGCATTCCTTCCACTTCTCACAATGGTGTGCTTCTTCTCGCCAATTCGCTAGGAAGCCATCCAAGACGTCCCGCCATCTTCTCTTCGGTCTACCGCGACCCCGTATAGCTGCTTCAGGGCTCCAGTCTTGCAATATTCGGGCCCACAGCTATGCCAGCATCCGGCAGACATGGCTTGCCCAGTCCCATTTTAGTCTGGCAGCTTTATAAGCTACGTCGACAATTTGCGTTCTGGAGCGCAGTGTGGTGTTTTTATTTATAAGAAAAAAATAGATAATTAAAAATGTAATTAATGTGTATTAAAATGAATAAAGGAAATAGGATAAGCACACGTTAGCCCCAATTACACGTGACTTTAAATTTAACTGTCAAAACGTGAGTGTATAATTATAACTTTGCGGAACCCTTCGGGGCTAGAAGCTGCTACTCTGCTGCTCATTCATCGAGTAACAAAACAATCTATTTCAACTACAGTAGAAAAAGATACGCTATCACTGCCGACATCACAGAACCCCTCTTTGTTCGTCGATTGTTTTCTAGAAAGAACTTTCCATTAACTCGTTAAGAATTCCATCGAACTTTCAAGTTGACAAATAGTCGTTTTTCACACGAGACTGAGCGATAACGTTTTAAAACGACGCTGAGTAATACGTAACATGTGATCGGGTAAGAAAGAAAAAAATAATAAATGAACCAAGTGTCACCTAAAAGAGATTTGAAAAAGGTCGTTACCCTGATAAAGTGCGTCCCTAAGTTTGCTTCGAGTTCTTCTTTCATTTTGTGATAAATTGATGTATCCGGTGTTGGATGTTAGGGAAAGATTTGCTGTTTTTTGATGGACAAGTTATTCGCAACAAATAATGAAATAATGAATACGGTATTCGAAAATGTTATGCGCGAATCATAAAGTTACGGCAAAATGAATTGTTTAGTAACATTTGGTACAAATAATTTAGGTTTCCAGTAGGTCGCCAGTTTGATTTCAGAACGGAATAAATAATTCTTATTCTTTATTGCACACAAAATAAAATATATATATACTTACAAATTGCATTAATACACCGCAATAACTTCAGTTTATCCGTGATCATGGTGCTTGCAACAGCGCCGAAATATCGGGAACTCAAAAAAACAGTAAACATGGTAGATATTCCGTTTCTAGTGTTAATGATAATGCAATAATATAACTTAAGGCACACAAAATAAAATAAAATATACCTACATACAAATTGCAATAAGCTTAAGTACAATGGTAATGAATAATCGTATGGTCAACAGCTGGCAAAAGTTGCGTTGAGTGATATCTAGTATCCCGGGATACAACATAACATCACGAATATATTGGCTGAAGTCACGTCGATTAGACTGGAAGCCGACCCCAACATAGTTGGGAAAAGATGATGTTGTCAAAACCCAACCCGCACTGGGCCTTTTTAGTGGATTATGGCACACTCGCAGAAAACCTAGTGTCCTAGAAGTTGGAACTTTATTGACTGTTTTTGCTATACTATTTACTTAATTCGTTTTCCTTACATATTATTTACATTTTTAAATATTTTAATTAACAAAAATTTTATAAAATCATTTCAAAATATAGAAAATAGTAGCCTATCGGGCCTGCATCGGGAATGGGTCCGTGCTACCTGTTGTCAGGGCTCTTGAGAGAGAAGCCTCCTAACAATACGCGCCGTGTCCAGAAGTACTGCTTTCTGAATCAAGCCCTTGATCCAGCTGCCTAGCGAGAGCCTCCTCGGATGTTGGTCGACGCTATTGGCAATTAAACCATTGGCCGACACGACTATCGGCAGAATGACTGCTGAACTCACGTCCCACATGTCGACAACCTCGCGAGCCAGATCGAGATATTTGAATTGTTTATCTTTCTCTGCTTTCACGAGGTTTTCGTCATGCGGGATCGATAAATCAACAATCATTGTTGCTATACTTTTATATACTATTATTAATGTTGTTAAAAGTACATGAACATGAAGATTCACGAGAATGTGAAATATTATAGACAAGCAGGTACAAAGCTTGAGAACAATAACTTTCAATTTTAATAATATGAAGTTAAAAAAATGGCTTATATTATTTGGAAAAAGTTATTGAGGCTACACGTACTACTTGTTATACTTTACCGTCGTGAGTTATCTAAAGGCTCCTAAACATACTGAATACAAAATGTCGAACCTACCCTAACATTAACTCACTTTGAAGGACGAATAACATTATGAATGTAGCACGCGTTGCTGGGCCTCCTCATATTATTCGATTGTTAAAGAAAATCTCAAATAACCTTTTTTCACATATTTGCTCATAGGTTCTATGTGGGTTTTGATGTATTGATGTTAAATAGATTGCTTAGTTCAATTTGTACATTCTAACTGCCCCGGCGGGCTCAAGGTCGCCAACGCAACCGCTGAGTATATAGGGTCCTGACTTGGCTTCCCAGGTCGGGTAAAGAGTCATTGATTTTCTTCTTTATGTATTCTTAAGTAGGAGCCTGAAGTTTAAAAGTTGGTGGTGTTGCTCTTCTGTGCTTCAGAATAGGCTGATTTTTATAGATTGTATTATAATGAGGTCTTGGGCTCAAGACGAAAGTCTATGACCAGTGTGTGTTGCCAGTGGTTACATACGGGACCGAAACGTGGTCGCTCACAATGGGCCTCATCAGAAGGCTTAAAGTCACCCAAAGGGCAATGGAGATGGCTATGCGGAGTTTCCTTGCGTGATCAAATCAGAAATGAGGAAATCCACAAGAGAACCAAGGTTACCGACGTAGCCCGAAGAATAGCCAAACTTAAGTGGCAGTGGGCAGGGCACATTGCTCGCAGAATGGATGGCCGATGGGGCCGGAAAGTTCTGGAGTGGCGACCGCGAAGTGGAAGACGTTGCGTTGAAAGGCCTCCCACTAGGTGGACCGATGACCTGGTAAAGGTTGCAGGGATCCGCTGGATGCGAGACGCAAGGGACCGGTCAATGTGGCGACACTTGGGGGAGGCCTATGTCCAGCAGTGGACGTCTTTCGGCTAAAATGATGATGATGATGATGATGATGAGGTCTTGGGTTCGATTCTCAGGTCGAGCAAAGTGTTATTTGGTTTTTCCATCAGGATTTTTTAGTAGCAGCCACAGAGTTTGGATTTGTACCCGGTTGATGACAATAGGCTCGCCCCCTATCACATGGGACTTAAACATGTCTTGCGAAATCTTGGTGTACTATTAAATACACCTCTGCCTAACCCTTCGGGGATTACAGGCGTGCTGTTATGTATTATAATAAAGGTACCTTTAATAATTATATCAGTAAAATTCTAATTACACAAACCAATAACGTTACTAGTCTAATTCCAAATCTATACCTAAATACTTATAATCTTGCAGACACTTGTAACCAAAACCAAGTTCAATATTCAGCGTAGATACAATAACCGAAGCACTAAGACAGGGCGCAAATTAAGCCATTGATGTGGTTTCGTAAATAATACTGTACTGTACACACATATTACTGTGCGAATTGTGAGCATATTAGCTCATAAAGTACACGAGGATCAACAATGTACTATGTGTCGCGTATGCTGATGTCTATTCTGTGTGTCTATTTTGAAATTAATTCACAGCTGTTACGCTCCGTTCATGAACTCAGGCGATGCACCTTGTGACACGACCTGCAGTAAGTGACGAGCGCGCGTTTCACTTGTTTTATTTTGTTTCTTTTATAAAGCTCGATAAAAGCCGGCCATAGACGATAGGTTGTGCAGTTTTGCCTGTACAGTCGAACTGTGTAGGCGTAGGAGACGTGTGTAAGAGGAAACTATAGGTCTGTACTTATGTGCAACCTAGAAAATATTGAATTAGATATCGTTTCCGCTTAAGATTCTGCTAAAGATTCTAGAATTGTAATATTTTTTTCGTTTCAGCAAGCCCGAGAAGCCTATGTGGCATGTTCCATTTTTTCCTGAGGTCGGAATAACCTGTACATCACTTTAAACTGCAAAGGAAATAAGGTTCTTAGTTACTTTTCTAGAGAACATTTGATACAGCTATGGCATGCCTAATTTTTTTTGAATCAGCAAAGTTAAAAGTAACCTTCAAATAAAATAATTCACTTAAACCAACAAAAGAAGCTACTAGGCACCTGTATTTATTAAACAAACCCTCAGCATAAGTTGATTTTTTTCACAAAAATCTCGTTTGGTGTTTAAGCCACATTCTGATGTATAAGCAGAGAACAGTGTGACAGGAAATCTGTAAATATTTTACCACGATTACATCTAGCAAATTAAGCCTCGAGAATTGTTTCTAAAACCCCGTCTCTCCTTACAAAATCCTTTAATACAACATACAAATAAATTATTCAGTTGTACAGTTACATATTTATATAGACAGTACATAAGTAATTAAATACAGCCCGAAGACTGGGACTATTAAAAGCAGGCGAGCGTCGTTTCGCGGGGCGTTTATTCCTTCAATGGTATAGAGAACTCTAATTAATTGTTCAGACTGACTCATTTATTATATATTTAATTGTAAATGCAATTACACTGAGGACTAATGGCATTTTTAGAGGCAGAGGGTCCGAATACTAAAAATGAGCTTTTTTTTGGATGTTTGTATTTATGGGGTCTGAATGCCCATAAAACCAGCCCAAGAATTTCTTTTTAAAACCGGCTGAATAACATATTTTTATTAATTGCATTTAGCCATGTTAATGGATAGGTTTAATAATGTTATTAGGTCAAAACAGTAGACTTTGGATTAAATAATATGTATTTCTTGATTTAAAACAAACTTCACAGCACAAAGTACTTAATATTTCGGGACGGTTTTCAACACCACTCTCGGCCATTTTATTTTACAAGAAAGGTGTCGGTATATTAACTTTAATCATGAAAGCTTTGACCTCTAACATAATTACAATGAACGAAAATGAAAACATTACTCCTGCCCCATTTTGTTACATTAATACACGAACAGCTTACTTTTTGTCGGAACCTTATATAATATTCAAAAGTAATAATGTAAAACATTGATTAAACGGACGGTAACAAAAGAAGCCAATAACCATTAATATGACTTTATGAAATTGGAATTTTTGATCGTCCAAACGTGACGTAGTCGCGAATATAACGTCGTACCTAGTTATATTTTGAGAGAATATTCGATATTAAATTAAACCATTGATGAAAGAAAGAATTTTTACCTGCGGAGTGCCAGTCCTTTTGTGAAAAGAATTGCCATCATAGCATCCATACGTCCATCGAAACACGAAAGTCGAAAATCAAAGTCGAATACTTCAATTCAACTTTCAGATTCAAATCAAAATCACACAACACTTTCAAAGAATAGAAGATTGGCCATCGGAACAGTCTTTTGTCTTTGGAACAAGGAATGTGACAGCTACAGACTGCCGTGATTGTCAGATAGGTTAGACAGAGGAATCAATAGACAAGAAAATCAAAAACGAAAAGAAATGGGTTGGAACGTTAAAATGACCTAAGAAATCCTTTTGTCCTAGCATACCTATTTAAACTACTAGACGAGGGAACTCATCCTTTGTCACTGTGTTTTTAGAAATAATAAAACATTTTTGACGACCATCGATATCAACCATGTCGATATTTCCAACGCACTTGTTGATACCATTTAGAATTCAGTTCACATTTGAAGTGAAAAAGAGCGAAAATAAATGTAAGTGCGTTTGTTCGACCCGACAAATTGAAAAACAAACACTATTCATAAAATATTATCAAAGGTACACATGAGAAGTAACGAGGCATTCGGGTTCTCTCTGAATTTGTCAATTTCATTCCACACGACGCGCAGTCGTAAGGAATGCTTAAGGAATAATGATGGCATCTGTTAAGGTAAATAGAATACGAACTGTATCCATCCGGGATTCACAGTACACCTCTTTCTATAAACCTCACACGGCACATTTGTGAATAAAGTACAGTCTTAAATCAGATTTTCCCAGTTCACAATTCCGAACTCTATCGCAACTTGTCTAAGTTGAATTTTCTTTGTTCAATCTCGTACAGTTACATACAAATTTTTATCAAACGTATGTGTTACTCTGAAGCTTTATTACAATTTAAGCGATGTAACAAATTGTAAAACGTGCTAACGCGAATTCTGTTCACGTCCGTACTTTGTTTGGTACCTTCTTTCATCCTTTTGAAAGTACTTTTCTGACATGTTGCCCTCAAAGTTGGACTACCAATACGAGCTCGTTAGATCTATGTTACAAATTTGTTTAAAGCTTAAAGTTATTTCAGTAGGCAGTTTAAAACAAGTAGGTTGAATCGATAGAAGTGACTTCAGGTAGAATTTACTTTGAGTCACTTTTACTCTTACCTGTATAAAGGGTGTAAAGGTACCTTTAACGAAGCCGAAAAGCACTTGTTCTCACCGTCGTTAAGATATTTTTTTTGTTCTAGACCATACCTGGGAACCTTCTAGTTACTAAGATATTGGAGGTCAAAGTTCCAAGTTTTTCACAAGTTTTCTTGTATGTAGCTTTGCTTAAAATATCGCCACAACCTCCGTACTATTTAATGCATCCATCAGCACAATGTTTTGAGTGCGTTACATTAGTCCTGCCGTAAAACGTGATATTTGACCCTTAAAAAATATTTTCCGTTCCTAGCAATAATTTTTGCGTAGTGTTACTTAGTTTGATTTACAGAATGCTTGGTTGACGGCTTCGTGAAGGGTCCGTTTACACCTTGTACAGCAATGGACTACCAATTACTGAATTAAGATCAATTTCTAACCAGGATCTGAAACCTATAAGGAAGCTGTTTTTCCTATAAATAGATACGACCCCCTTTATGAAAAGTATGTTATCATAACAACAAAAAAGGTCTTGACCTCCTCTGAACCTTTGCCAAATTCCATCACATTGGAAGTGCCCCATAGGCATATTTTAATATTACATTTTATAACGAAACCCGCTCAACCGTGGCACATTCAAGATGCAAATCCCCTTAGGAGAGTATTAGAAAAATATAAAAGAGACTGATAAATCTCGCGTTGAGTCCCCAGAGTGTCCGACGTAGCGCGATATTTCACGGTATTTTAACAAATTTAACGAGCTTCCATATTTACTTCAAGGAACCTCTTTTAGGATACATTGCGTTTATTCATAACCCTTATTATTCCTTATCGTGATGCACTGGCGTTACTTGTATGGAGGGGGACTACTACAAAAATAATATTTTATGATATTACTTAAAGGCTTCCTTGGTCTGGTGGTCCCAAGCGTGACTGCGGAGCATGAGGTCCTGGGTTTGATTCCCGGGTAGGGCAAAGAGTTATTGGATTTTTTCATCAGGAGTTTTTCAGTAGCAGCCACAGAGTCTTGTGCACGGTTGATGGCAATAGGCTCGCCCCCTATTACATGTGACTTAAATTAAACTGGCGATCTGTGGATGTACTGTTAGGTACAGTAGACCTCAAAAGTGCAGTACCATGCTAAAGATTACATTGCTATGAACTGTGCGAGCGCGATACAGCAGTGTGTGTGCGTGTGCGTGTATGAGTGATGTCTCAACATTCTACACATAACACACACTAATGAACTGTCGTCACACTACGCGAAATAGCATTATATTTCTGTTGCATTTAGAATACACATCATAGTGATGACCTGTTCTTACCATTGCATTGTTAAAATTCGCGTAGTATTAACATGGGTTGGTAGCTGTTTGGACTGAGCATGGGTTCACGATCAATAAAGTCCAAGTTCGAATCCATGTTATTACAATGTGTGGCTGTTTTTTGTTTTTTTGGAACCTTAATTATATTTGTATTTTAAGCAGAAAGTCGTTAGGTGTTTATGTTTATTTATAATATAGTCATGCTTATTATTTATTTTTATAAGAAGTTAAATATTAGACAGTTATTGTATTATTATTTAACCTCATTAATTGATTTTTATTTTATGTTTTCGGTGTTGGAAGGTGGAAATAAAAAAATCATGCTGAATGATAACAAAAATGTTTATTCGTTTTATTTATTTATAAAATTAACAAACTTTTATGAGAATGTGACGTCACATTCCTATCTAGGCAAAAAAAAGTTCTCTTATCACCGTTCATAAGATTTTTTGTTGTATACCCACTTAGTCAATTCATAATAAGAATAACATAACACGGAAAGGATATTCTAATAACACAAATATAATTGTTGATACCCGCTTATTATAGGTATCAGTATTCAGCAAAGTTAATTGAATACTAATATATGAGTTAGACTTTATGAACGGGTTTTTGTAATGTAACGTCACATTGAATGTATTGAGGTTATAGCTTAAGTGGTCATTTTCTTGACGAAAAGAATATTGAAACTAAACCCCAATTTAAGATCATTAAATTTAAAATTTATTTCTTAATTTTTTTTATTTTTATTTACGGTTATGTTAATATTACTAAATATTTAGTTACCCGGTCTACTTATTAAATTAAGTATTATTATTTTTTCGCCATAAATTAAGTCTTCCTTTTGGCAAGACTTGAAAGTCTTCTCGTTAGAAAATACAGTCACCTCCCAGTTAAATGTAAATAATCTCGAGCAAAACGTAGTCTTTCCTCACTGTGTTTTTGTGTCAAAAATGGTTTTTAGCTGGCTTCCGATGATGTAAACCTTCAGCATGGACTGCATGGCGAACAGTCTGTAATGTAGTATCCAATTGCTCTGCAAACATTATAGTTGGAATGAAACCATTTGTTTCATATTTTTCCACCATAAAACGTCGCTGAGTCGGGATAATAAGCGGCGGCCTTTCACTTCTTAGACGACTCTTCAGACTACCTTCTTCCTCAAACCTCTTTACCCAACGGCTAACAGAATTTCTAAAAAAAAACAAAATATGATTACACACTTGCAACTAGCAATTTATTTAATGATAAGAAAATCACACACCACAACTGTCATCATAATAATTATAATTTTTAAAAATAACTTACACATTTTAAGCCAGTTTCAGTTGAAATTTGAGAAATATTAAGCCCATTTTTACGCAAAGTGACAATATTTGCCCTGTCATCAATACTAATATTAGCTTGCATCTTGAATAAAGACAATCAAACAATACGCTAATCGTAATAATAACACAAACGCTCGTAACAAAGTTCAACAACTAACAACGTCATAACTAACTACTTTGTTCAATCCAGAAGTTTATTTTGTTTCACATTCACCCTCATCTTTTTTGTTAATAATAAGTTCCAACTAATATTTAGAAAAACATATCTCATCGGGTCTAACGTATCATTTATAATTAAAACACAAAAAGTGTAATGTCACTTGGGTTCGAACGCAGACTACTGTGCGAGACATTTTATCTATAGCGTTAACCGCTAAGCCAGATAGACACATAATTGTTAGTTTGAAATTAAATATCACTAACTTAATACTCCGTCGCGACATGACAGGCTTGTCACTAAGGCAAATGATCATTATATCGCACTCTATCTGACTAGATAATTATGAAAGAGAGCGATATACGAGATCGTGTATGTGTGCAAAATGTTTGTTATGGATAA
The DNA here is from genome assembly GCA_963576755.1 of Noctua janthina. Lineage (NCBI taxonomy): Eukaryota > Metazoa > Arthropoda > Insecta > Lepidoptera > Noctuidae > Noctua > Noctua janthina. The sequence continues at coordinate 10,196,041 of OY755059.1, forward strand.
AGGTCGTAAGTGCGACTTGTTTTGATGTGATCGTTTTGTGAAACTGCTACTGCACTTATGGTCTCTACTGTACATCTCTTCCTTCGGGAATCATAAGGCGTGATGTTATGTTACGTTAAAGGTCATCGTACGAGTGAGAAAAGCTTTCAGGCATGTAAAGCTACCAACATTCTAAACCTTTTTAGGAATGAACCTTTGAATAAGATTTGAAAATACCGCCTGTTTAAAGTTGGTTAAATTGAGACATCATCTGCCTAGTCTTTTCCCAGCTATGTTAGGTTCGGCTTCCAGTCTAACCGGTTGAAACTGAATACCAGTATTTTACATGGAGTGACTGCCTCTATGTGTCCTTCGCGACCCAGTTAGTACTGGGTAATACGATACTTAACGGCTGTCAAAGATTGACAGCCGGGATCAACGGTTTAACGTGATTTCCGACGTACGGAGAAAACTCGGGTACGTAATAGGTGGTCACCCATCCACGGCCAAACCTAGGTAAGCGCTACCTAACCTAAAGATCGACCCGAGCGGCAGTTATTATTTAGTCATAGGCTTTTTAGCTTTGGTTCAAAAATTAGTGTAGTTTTAAAATCAATACTTGGCTTATAACTTGAAGTATGTAATTACATTCTTTTGATTGATTCACCCCTATTATGGTGAATAAAAAATAAAACATGGTAGTATCAGCTGTGTCTTTTCACACACAAATTGCAAGCATCGTTAGTCATTAAGGGTGGTGTTGGATAGTTTCACATACCTTTGCTTTAGGGAAGAAAATCTTTCATTGTTCTGAGGTTCAACGCACAAGTGAAATGTTCGAAAAGAATACCAGTAAGAATCTTGAAGATGGTTGTCAAGAATGAGGCTATTACTTGACTATAAAATGTTGATTTACTGAAGAGTTAGTTGACAACAGTTTTAGGCAAAATAGACACAAATTAAGGTGGAAGCACCAAAGTAGACCGCGAAATTGTAAGAGACACGTTGTTGTGTTGTATTATTGTTGTAATTGATGTGTTGTGTTGTTGTATTGTTGTGTGTATTTGTATTGTTTGTTTGTTGTTGTGTGTTATTGTTGTTGAATGTTTGTAAACGTACCCACGATACAGGAGAAATTCCTAGTGTGGTAAACGTTTTTTAAAAGAAAAAAGAAAGAAATTCAAATTTTCTTACGTTTTTTGCAATTTTTAGGTCAGTGTCAGGTTGTATGTTGATTAAAATTTGATTCGCGACCGTAACAAATAAGGCTTTACTGAGTTATATAAAATCACCAATACAACCCTCTCAGTCCATTTAATCCCATTGAATGACTATTTCATGAAAATGTAAGAAAATTTGAATTTTGTGGGCTGCGCTTAATCACTTTTTGTCATGAAACTTAAAAAATCACCCTGTATCTAACAAGAACAATACCTACCTAAAGCTACATAATTATTGTAGGATTGTTCGAGGTCTCTTAGATCTTGTCTGCATAAACTTCTAATTAAGTACTAGTTCACCTAAAGTTTATAAACAATCAGCAATTGGACTCACACGTTAAGCAAAACAACACTACTTTGTTTTAGTGAAAAGTTCATCCAATATAACTTTATTATACCAAGGTACCTATGTATGTGCAAAATACCAGCGAATACCAGACAGTGAACCTTTGCAGTGAACTTTAAACTTTGCTTTTGCATTAATTTCAAAGTTCAGATAAAATGCATTTAATTTTACCTCTGAGCTCTAGTGTAAATAACTGGTGTGAATTTTATTAATATTCTATATTTGCTTTATTCTACTTTTACTCTTTCTCCTGTGACATGTTTATTACTTTTTAATACAGGGTGTAAGGGACAGCCCTCCACAAACTGACAGGGTGTATTCAGCTCCTTATTTAAATCATATTCCACCAGAATTTTTCTCCGGTTTTTTTTTTTGTCGGTTACTATTCCTTTATTTCAATATAAAATTACATTCCCTGTACGCAGCACTCCATTTATGTAAATAATACGACTAAAATAAAAAATCCAACAATGGATGTTGAAACAATCTAACGGACGACGCGTGAAATCAGCTGTTCCCTTCCTGCCTAGCTCCAGAGTTCATCGAACACGTCGTCGCGCTTGCCGTTCGCTACGTGCGTTTTGCCACGGTAACGATACATTGCATATGAGGAAAAAAACCAAATCAAATTTATTGGATTCCCATAACATTCCTGAAATAATTTCTTGCACCGGTCTTCTTAGTATCATAATTATACTGAATTCACCCCATCAGTTTATGGAGGGCTGCCCCTTACATCCGGTATATATCATGAGAAATCTTTTCGTTTATTATTATTGTGAATTTCTGCAGTAATTAATAACAAACCAACGACATTGCGGCAAAAATTAAACAGTTGGGTGGCAAAAATGTTCAACAAGTTTGAATTGTAACAAAGAATTCGAGTTCGTTCAGAACACAACATGGTTTCATATTATAAAATGGGAAGCGTTGACGAAATGACAAAGATTAAAATAATGCTTACTGTATTAAAATGGGGCCTTTAAAACAGTTAATGAGCATTTTTAATGACTTAAAGATATTTTAAAATAGGTGAAAAATCTACATCTGTATAAAAGTAAAAACGTTCTCGTTCCGGGGAAAATTAGGTCAAGGCAATTGCCCTTGAACTCAATTTGCTCCTTGTACCAAGATGGCCAAAGCAGCTTCCCAAAGCGTCGTTTGTAGTCAGTCTTCTAAGCCACTTACCTACCTACTGTAAACACTGGTCCCTACCTACATACTTTAAAGGTCAAGAATATCGCCTGTAACATGCTAACCCTTATCATATTTTCATAGTTATTTGCGAAAAAAATATTATTATGACACTATCAAGAATACAGGTCAACAACAAATGAGATTGGCAGAGACGAGATTTTACAAGGCCAAACCTTTTCTAAAACCAGACGTATAATAATGATTGCTAGTCCAGCAACGTAAGTCTACACATTCGCCTTTTCAAATTATAACTGGAGACAACACATATAATAAAAAAACAACACTGATTTCTGAACTTCTTAACTGATGTGCTAAAACAAAGGAGTGAAAATACAAAATTATATTGTGTCATTAGTAGTGTGTGTAAAAATAAAATACCACTTTTGTTGCTGACAGTATCTCCAGTATCAGCTCAAGTACAGAGCCGCCATAATATTTCCCAAAACAGCCAGTCATAAAGCAAAAACCGTTGGCTGGGCACTGTGGCAATTTATCCGTGGATCACCTGAGGCATCGAGGTCATCAATCCAAAGCCCCGGGGGCTAGTTTTCCAGGAGATTCAGACTTACACCTCTTTCCCCCTCTATTGCGCAGCTGAACGTAATGCGTTGGCGTTTATAGGTTGTTGTTTTTTTTTCTTACTTTTTCTTTCCTTAAAGGTAGGCATTGTTTTCTTTTTTTTTATATTTTTTTTTTTTAACAAAGCAGCCGAATTTAATGATTTTTTGTAATTTTGTGGAGGTATTATCTTGTGTCCGTGAGTTTCTTATGATTGTTACCAGCACTATGTCAACTGTTCGTTAACTTCAGAATTTTCTTTTCTTGAATAATTCGAGGTCGTTCTAAAAATCAATGCTTCGTAAGTATGAGAGCGAAATTATTTCAAAATTATAGCAAAAGAAGGCCTCAAAATCAAACCATAAATTAATACATTACATAGTAGCACTGATAATCTATTATTCATCACAAAAAAATGTTCTTCTTAATTATTCCGAAATACATAATAAAATATTCAAGCGCAAAAAATGTACGATCCATTAGGTACCCCACAATATTAATAACATTGGTGGCACACTGTATAATGTGAGTCTTAAGATAATGGTGATAGGGTTGAAATTAAAAATAAAAGTTTAATTTTATTTTGTTCTGTCAGTGATGGGCTGTGAAAAAATAATGGTTATGTACACGGAGCATCACGTCAGTTGCACGCGGTGACTTTTGGGAATAATATGCGGTGTGGAGTAATGGTGAATTTCGACCCATCATTTTTATTTTAAATTGCGTATTAATTCATAGACCACTGAAATGTTTCGTGTTTCAAATTGAAAATGTTTGTGGGATACAAACTGACTACTGTAAACAGTAAGTTCAATGTAAACATTATGGTTTTATTTCGCAATGCAATTTAATTGCATATCCGAAGATTAAAATAATGAAAGATAGACTTTTAAAAGATAATATGGCATTAAAGACGGTGAAAACACAGGAACAGATGCTGCGCCAATACAATAAAGATTGGGACGAAGTCAGGAAAAAGATCCGGTGACGAAACCTTTTTTATTTTTCTGAAAATTAAGTAAAACATGCTTTAGAACTATATCATAGACATCAACGTTGTTTGTATCGAGAAACTTGCCAAACCAGATGACGAAACAACGTTTTTTTTTAAATAGCCGTTTATGTCCCACTGCTGGACAAATACCTCCCCCATACCCTTCCAGGTACTCTTTTACTGCGCTACCTCGAACCAGCCTTCTAAAAATCTTATAACATTTTACCAATCTTCTTACCTAAGCATTTCATGCATTCCTCTTCTTTTATTCCAAAGCATTTTATTCCTTAAAATAGCTACAAATCCTTAGAAACTCGAGCACAAACAGAACAAAGCACATTGTACACACGGCCAGTGTTTTATGTCCTACTTGACAACGAGACACAAATTGGGAGCCACAGCAGAAACAGTATATCAGAGGTTTTAGAAATTCTCCTGTAGTACAGCTTAGACAAATATAAGTTGTGTGCATTGCTGGTATGTTGCATTGTCAGGAACTTCGGATTGTCTTGTTTGTGTTCATTACTTCATAAAGTATGCCATTGTGATTTAGCATTTAAAGACAGTAACTTTGAAATAGCCTGATCTGTTTTCGTTTGTCATTCGTCAATAAATTAACTTGAATGTCAATTTTATAAGTCGTCTGTCAACATAAATATTGTGTGTTTATTGTTTTGTGTTGTAATGATATGTTTAATGTATTGTGTGTGTTTAATATGCCATTTGTGTTATATTGAAGTTCGTGTGTATTAATGAGTCCTTGTTACTTGAATACACAAAACGAATAATAATAATAAGAGGTGATCGTGAAAGCCGAGAAAGATAAGCAAATCAAATATCTTGACTTGGCTCCCGAGGTTGTCGACATGTGGGATGTGGACTCAGCGATCATTGTGCCGATAGTTGTATCAGCCCATGGCATAATTGCCAAGAGCCTCGACCAATACCTGAGGAGGCTCTCGTTAGGCAACTGGATGAAGGGCTTGATTCAGAAAGCGGTACTCCTGGACACAGCTCGTATTGTTAGGAGGTTCCTCTCTCTGGAGCCCTGACCGCCGCGCCGGTAGCTTGTTGTGTGATTTTTTTTTAATGTTTTATATTTTTTTTCTAAGGAATATTTAAAAATGTAATTAATTCGTAAAGATAAAAATAATGGAAATAAGTAAGAGGTGACATGAAATGTAATGATTTATATTAAAATCGCTTACACGTGTTTCTTATAATCTACATTTCCTAGCTGATTAATTACGAGGACAAATGTCGAAACAAAGATTGTATCAGCGATAAAATGTCAGAAAATTTAACTCTTTGAATACCAATGCCAATTGTCTAGACCCTCAAATCTTTTCAGACTCTCCTTTGGTGATCACGTTAATGTAATTTAAAGATCTCTAATCTGTACCAATTTCGCTATCTAAATAATATCAAAGCAGAATTAAACTAATAATCTTGACAAGTTCTGTGATGTTTAGAACTTACAATGGAATACCCTCTAAACAGGATCGTAAATAAGCATTAACCCAGCTTTTGGAAGGCCCTAAGTCTTAAGACTGGGCCGTAAAATCATTTACCAGTATTATATCCTCTTGAGAAAGTTCTAAATGTAGGCATGGATAATCTCAGGGATTTATAACAAAATATTGAATGAGCGGTCTATTTTCCCATTTTCTGAAAATTGTACCTATTTCTATTATCGGCCAATTTATGTAACTGAAAGGATAATTATCTGCCTAACCTTTTCCCAACTATGTTAAGTTCGGCTTCCAGTCTAACCGGATGCAGCTGAATACATGAAGCGACTGCCTATCTGACCTCCACAACCCAGTTAGTACTAGGTAATATGATACCCATTGGTAAGACTGGTTGTCAGACTTTGTGAGCCACTGACTACCTGTAATCACTGTCAAAGATTTACAAATGACAGCCGGGACCAACGGCTTAACGTGCTTTCCGAGGCAAGGAGGAAACTCGGTATGTAATGGTTGGTCACCCATCCACAGACTAACCTAGGCAAGCACGGCTTAACTGTTTTTATTTAGCCACGAGCTCCTGAAATGTAACTGAAACGATGTACTTAAGAAATTTGTAATAGAACCGTTCGTGGAAATTCATTTCAACATCTGCCAACCCTTTTCCCAACTACATAATTATTATGGTGGAATCGGCTTCCAGTCTAACTGGATGCAGCTGAATACCAGTATTTTACATGGAGCCTATATGACCTGTTCGTGGCACTACATCTATAGTACAATAGTAAACAATATATTCATAAAATTAAGAACTATGTAAATTAGAAATAACAATCCTTAAAACATTTGACACTCAAAATCTTGTATAACATATCCACAAAAAATCCGTATTTTTCAGCACACGTGTACATTTCAGTCTCATCACAAAGCAAAACAAGAGCAGCTTCAGCAGATGGCAGCACATCCGCAGCAATTTCGTTAGTCAGTTCTTCATAAGTGTTAGTTTTTGAGTGTAACTATAGACCAACCGCTTTAAAGAGCCCTCCGCCTTGCCCCATCAAAGGCACATTAAGCGTCCACAAAGTCCTAACAATATCCCTAACTATCATCATATATCATCAATAACTATGTTATTTGCTTTAAAATAACCATAATGCACGTGGGTATTACGATACTAATTGAACCAATACTTAATCAACTTTCAGAGTATTTAATTTAAATTGATACCTTCGCGAGGACTCATTAAAGCGGTTGTACTAAAGTTTATCTATAATAAATAATATCCGTAAAGTTTGCGTTATTTAACGTACTTTTTTATTTTTCTATTTATTTATTTGGTACACGAGTAAGAAATACATTATATTCACATTTTTTTTTGTATCTACATAAATAAATAAATAAAATAATTAATGTGAAACAATAAAAATAACATAAAAGTCCTGGTATGTATGCCTATTATAGGTATACACAGCATTCACCATATGAGAAAAACATAATTTTCTCAGATCTTAATATTAAAATAATACAACTTGAATACAATAAAAAATTACTTAAAACTAAATGAAATGATATGAATTATGATGATAATAATATATGTATTATGAGTGTGATATCTAAAGATTTTCATTTGGGTACGTTTTTTTAACTAGTTACGCAATTGTACTCAAATCGATTAAACAAGTATTTTGTGGATGGTTATTATTTGCGCGCATAGTATTTAATTCCAATGTTATTAGGTTGGCTAAAGCAGCATATTGCTTTTACGACATCCTAAAGTAGATTGTCGTATTTTTGTACTCTGTTGATAATATTTATGTGTCACTAAGTTTATTATTCAACTATGCAAAATATTCCAAAAATAAATGATACAGTACTTCGGGGTATTCCTCAAAGCGCAACTATTTTTAAGCGCAACCAACTAAGCACAACTAAATTATTCCTCGAACCGCAACTATGATGAAAAATAGAGACCGTATGATGGAATCATTAATTTTTTTTTCAATCATGGTTGTGCTTTGAGGAATAAACATATAATATTTTTCATTTGAATTTGTGACCGCAACTAGTGGTTGCGCTTCGAGAAATAATTTAGTTGCGCTTAGTTGGTTGCGCTTAAAAATAGTTGCGCTTTGAGGAATACTCCAGTACTTCGTTCTAAATAATAAACTAAACCGCTGCACACATTTTTCAACATAACCCCAAAAAACAACAAAGTCTGTACACTCGTACATTATTTATCGAATAAAAACATAGCGAGAGCAAAAATAAATCCATTCTCGGAGCTCAATAAACAATAGGTTTGGAATAAAGAACCATCTTGGCTTAGCTCGGTAAAACAATAAATGTTATCCCATAAAACAGCGTTTACTGTCCAATAGTTGTCCACGGAACACTTCATACAATATTTATGCGGCACGAGATTCTCTTCCACGTTTCATTTTTTAAACTCGTATATATTATTTATTAGATTCTGCTGGATGAAGGTGGACGTGCACTCATGTGGAAATTTGAAATCATGTGACGTTTTGACAGAACTTTAGATACAGTGTATTTTAACCAGAGAAGTAAGAAATTAAAAGCTTTCTATTTTTTATCGTAACCGAATTAAAAGTACGGCAGAGAAATCAAGCTAAAGTTTTAAATAGAGATCGCAAATGACAGATTTTTGTTGGTTCGATAAATCGGCTAACAAATTCGTCGGAGATCAATTTAAAATAGGTCAGCTACTCAACCTGTTTTCAACCGTTCCATTGTCATTTTCTGTCACCAACAGTTGTTCAGCCGGCCGGCTAGCGGGTTTTTTCACGCAGCTAATGTGCGTACAGCCAAGCTTTAAAAACAAATAGGACAGTTTGCACCGCAAATCACTGAATGCGTTTAGCACTTCATGCTATCACTGTCATTTTCAAAGGATTGACAGCCTATAAAGAACAGTACGTTCTTTCAAAATAAACTTTATAAAACTAAGTAAATCTGCAAATAAAAGATAATTCATAGCGATTTTACAAAAACTCTAAAGTTCTGCAAGAAACTTGTCGTTTATCGTTTCAAACCCCAACTTTGCATAAGCAGAGTTTAAATCAAACTTTATGACTTTAGGATTGCATTATACTGTGAGATGAGCGAAATTGGATTATAAAATAAAAGAAGAATTTAGTATCTGGATAAATTCGGTTTTAGTTTTCTTTCTTCGGTTTATGTCGTGATTTTCCTTACGTAAAAAAGATTCGTGTTACTAAAAAAGGTAAAGGGCCGTATTTTCTTTGATATACCTACCTAATGTATTTAAAACGTGATCTTAGTGTAAATTCAATCTTGTTGGAATAGTTCTGAACATAGATAGATCGCAGAGCAAGGGTATACATAAAAAGTCATAGACTTTTAAATATACTAACGATAGACGGGATCACAATACGAACAGAATCATTATTCTCTTGCAGGAACCAACCGGTTTCTATAAATACAAGCGTCACTGAGACATGGATCACAATTTTCTTCTGATGGTTTCAATAGTAACCCATTTAAAATCTCTTTGTAGACAGTTAAAAATCAATTATTCGGAAGCAATTCACGAAAAATCCAAAAATTCATCTGTAGAACACTCATTTCTCGAGTTAGGCCCCGGGTAACAATTTATTTGTTTTATCTCAAGAACCCTTTGTTGTTACAAAACTCGAGAGCAACGAATAAAGCAGTTACGATTTAAATAAATGGACCATAACCGCTTTCTGAAGGAGTAGTGATGGCAATTAAATACGCGCTCGAAAAGATAAAAAAGAATGTAAAAAAAAGAAATTACTTCGAAAATGATTCACGTAAAGGTTCCGGACTGTTAGATATTTCTCTTGTGTGGTTTGAAGCCATTATACTGGATAATAATTTGAAAGTTTATTTAGATATTTTGGGTAAAAATGTTACGGTTATTGTAAACATTGGGGAAGGAAAACGCCATTACTTTCAGACCATTGATTACGTAAATACCATACGATATGAATTGCATGCACGGTCAGTGGGGCACGGGGGGGGGGGACTTCTAACTAAGCAGTAGTGATTTTCATTTCATCTTTACGATATTTTCACATTGCCCGTTATTCATTTCCAAGTGGCTCTAATACTGTCGCAAATTCATCTGAGCAAAATTCTGAGTAAAGTAAAATTTAATCTTGAGTCTGCGTCTTCATCAAAACTATTAGGTATGCTAATAGATGCCATAACTCCAGAACTAGGTCAGGTTATTTTTAAAAGCGCGTTTAAAAATATCTGTTTGGTAAAAACGATAAGGTAATGAATGAATGTAGCGGAAAAGCGGGACCTCCGAGTAAATAAAAATAATACGTCAACTCAACAAGTAGGCTTTTGTTCTGATGCAGGCTTTTGTAACACCACTTCCCCTCATCACAGAAGGTGGATAATGTGAAATACGAAATCAACAGCGAGTCCAAAGCAAACTGTATTACGGGGATCGCCCCAGAATCCTATTTTTACAGGCCAGTTTGTTTTTATTGTACAAATTCCGTTGCCTTTCCTACCGTTTGTTTTACGCTTTTCCGTTTTTTAATATACGGCTGTACAGCTTTAATTGCTCCAAGTCTCCTGTTATCACTTTTCGGGTGTTTTTTGTGTTGTGTTATGCAATGTTTCAAGTGTAAAGTTGTTTGTTTTTGTGCTGCTTCTGGATGTTAATTTATTTTAACGTTTGTGTTTTTTTTTGAACATCTGAGTATCGATTTTTCATATTCTAAGTGATGTGAGTCCGTCTGTTGTTGCCTAAAATCTAAAGAAAACCGGATCAGCTTTAACTTACAATACTATAGCCTAAAGTTTACCTTAATTATAATACGATTGAATTCAAAACGCGGTGACCTCTGAAACGAAGTAAAGAATTTATAAATTGATAATTTGAATGTAAAGGTGAATGCATTACAAAATCACCCAATTCTTAGCGGAGTTAGGTAAGAGTTTTTCCCTTGTAGTAACAGATTAAAAAAACATTCGGTGAGATTCCGGCTTTCAGACAGTGGGTTCCGTAGCATAACTATGTTCTGTGATGAAGTAAAAGGATACTAACTTGAACAAAATGGATGAAAATGTATTGATTGCTTCACGGAAATTATGATTATGAAAAAGCAAGTTTCGCAAAATAATACAGGTAAACTGTTTCTCATTGCACTTGTTTCCAAGGGCTTTAAATTCAATCCTGTATTTATTTTGTAAATCTATAATGAAAATGTTCTTAAAGTTGAAGGTTTCTCACCTAGATGGACTAATTCTCTTGAAGTTTTTGTTCCTTATTGACGAACGGTACCCCAAAAAGCGCTGGCAATTCCACGAAACGGTTATTGGATGCGAACCCTTTATAAGAATGCAAATGTTATTGTTTTTGAACCGAAACGGAGGCTCTGAGGTGCACTCTTACTACCAAGATATTCCGGTAGTTTAGAAAGTAATGTTCAAATAATATGGTGGTCAAACATTTCCTAGACCTCAATTCTAACTTCAGGCAGTTTGCACTCATACTGTGAAAGTGGTTTCGAAGAATATTTGAATAGTTTCAGTGTCTTTTCCAAATTGGATTGTGTTGAAACGTTTTTTGAGACAGCATTATTTGACACGTAGACTTTTAGAAAATGCTCAAGGCCTTAAGTCCACCTTTGTACAGGGCTTTTTTTTTGTCTAAATTACCCGTATGAGTAGCACAAATAGTCAGTCCTATGAATGGAAGGCAAGTTGTTCTACAAATTGTAAGTTTCTTTGTTCTTGGCAGAAAAAATCCGAATTATACTGTGTAGTCGGCGTTCATTATTACTTGGAAACATTAATTAAACTTTACTATTCACTCCACATGGGAGACGGTGCGGTTAAGGTTAAGTCCCACTTGGTTTAAAGAATTTTAATATTCTAACAATTCTCTTAAATCATATTCATAAGTCGAGTCATGGTAATTATTATTAGGTTTCTCGTTTTTAATTTTGGTATTTGTTAAAATATGTATTAGTTTATTTTATTTGTAGATAAGTATTAGTATCATATAAGTGCCTATATAAATTTTCGATAGCAAGAAGTTATTTTTTATATATTTATTTTTTACCCTATCACAATGTTATCTTATTTAACCCAAAGGTTGACTGGTAGAGAATGCCTTGTGGCATTAAGTCCGCCTATGTATCACTATTGTACATGAAGTTTAAATAAATAAATAAATAATTATCGGCCTAGCCTTTTCCCAACAATGTTAGGATCGGCTTCCAGTCTAAACTAATACAGCTGAATAACAATGTTTTATATGAAGCGACTGCCTACCTGACATCCACATCCAATTTACTGGGAAATTGGTAGGTCGCCATTGACAAAATAATTAGGCATAGACATTTTATGAGCTTATTTGGTGATGTCAGTTACCCATATCATCTCGGGTAATCAGACCTGAACTGACTAGTGTTATTATCACGGCAAGAGTTGCACATAAAATAATTAGAACCGTATCTGATAAATTACACGAGAGACAACATTATTTTCTATTGTTTATTGAGACAGACGTTACAACGCCTTTATATAACTTTATGTTTGATCACAAAAGACGAAGTACAGTAGGCCGCACTTGAGTCATATCAACCAGTATACATTGATCTCTTATTCTATTGTAAATTCGTGTAGCGTAAGGCCAGCTCCTGCAGTACGTACCATATAAATCAAGGGCTGTTTGATATCTAGGGTGCCTGTATTACCATGTTTGGCAAGTTCTCAATACTTAGAACCAGCAGGATCAAGTATTGTATACAGGCTACTAGAGCATGAAGGATATACGTTTGAGTATGGTATACCTCGACATAGGTCCCTACTATTCCTTCGTAGAAGAGCCGGTCACAATAAGCGCACTACAACAGTATTCCTAGAAATGTATATAAATTGTGCAGACATGTATTTCAGTACATTTAAGACCATGTCTTGACTTATTCGGATTACGCTGGAAATACACCCTGTATTATTAAAGTACTAGCTTTTGTAGCGCCATCTATTATCACAAGAAAATTATTTTTGTTTTCCTCGGGGACCGTACTTTTTACAGGATGAAAGGTACCCTATGTCCGTTTCTGTACACCTGACAACGTATATACAAAATTTCAGGATGATTGGTTCAGTGGTTTAGGCGTGAAAAAGTAACATACAAACAAACTTACTTTCGCATTTATAATATTATTACAGTATTGATTGTCACTCTGGCGCTTTGAAATAGAATGAATCTTGATCTGATCCTATTCAAAATGCATCAGAAAATTGTGGTCATATTTAAGAGTGTTTTTCATAAGACCAACACCGTCATCGCGAAAAAATTATCGACTGTCCAAATTTGGGTCGACTATGTATTGGAACTGTAGCGAAACCACAAAAAGCACTATAGCAACATAGTACAAAATTCCTACAGCGCCATCTATGCCACAAATGAAGAACTAACAACAAATTCTTAAATAGCGATATGAAAGTTCTTCGCGACTTAAGACCATATAGAAAAACTTGAAAACAACTGACGAGCAGTAGCCGACCAGACACAACACCCGTCTGGTCGGAAGATCTTTCACTTTCTATGGTGGATGAAGAACTGTACTCCCTGTTCTTCATATTCCTGGAAAACTTTATTTGTTTATTTATTTATGTACACACAAAATACTTCACAAGACATTACATTAAGATAGAAGAGCACAAAGGTACTGCTTATTTCATGCGAAATCTCTTCCAGCAGACCTGCGAGAGGAAAGTAGGATTAGAGATGTAGACACAGTGTGTAGAAAAGACAAAACAGGAAAATTGAAATGGGAACTTAAAACAAAGTTATACCTATATTAAATAAACAAACACACAAATATACACATATAAAATAAATACTTGTACTGTTAAAATATACCGATAATATATATCCAGAATATTACAGATTATCTTATTATTTATTATTAACTTTATAAGTGTCAGATGATATTTTTTTCGTGTTGTTTTCATGACCACAACTTGTCAATGTTGATACACGCAGTACATTGCACAGCAATACGTCGTAAACTTATTCTTTCATATAGCTTATGAGAAAGTTCTTACAAAACATAGATTTAATTATACGGTCATAGGCATCTGTGGTATCTATCTAGAAATAAATGCTTTGTCTAGCTTCAAAGCTTTTACAAAGAAGATCGTGCAAAAGAATTAAACACGTACAACCATCGGGTAAGTGACATATTACAATAATTTTAATGCATTCACCACACAATTAATTATGCGTAAAATAAATTCATACCATGAATCAGACATTGTGGCAGTGGAATGTTATGTTGCTTTGTAATTTATAAACTGCAACATATCCGTTTCCGGCATTTGAATAATAGAAAATATGGTTAGTGTACCGCGATGACAATAAATCTGGTTTTAGGTGTGAATTATTGAATATACAGGCATTGTTAATGAACACTGGGAATTATGAATAGCTAGTTTCATTTGATTCAGCGCCAATAACTGTGCATGCGTGATTCACTAGTCAATTTTCAGACTACGAATACTATGACTACATTGGTCTGACAACCAGTCTTCCTGAAGGGTATTTTATTACCCAGTAGTAACTTGGTTGTGGAGGTCCGATAGGCCGTCGCTCCATGTAAAATACTGGTAATCAGCTGCATCCGGACCCCAACGTAGTCGGGAAAAGGCTAGGCAGATAATGACTACTAAGACTATAGGCATGTCGTCATCAGTCTAAAGAGTTTTGACTGCTGGGCGACATACCTCCTTTTTACCCAACTACAGCTAAGCCAAAAGGAAGGGTTATGATTTAAGCAGTGTATGTATGAATATTTGTATTTCCGTATGTTCCTCTGTAGCTCCTAAACTATTCATCAGATTTTGATGAATAAGGTTTCAATCGATTCGTTATTATGGCCTGGGTAACATAGCCGACATTTTATTCAGTATTCGGGTTTTTTAGTTGTAGTATACCAGACAAATTCTAGTTATAACACGGATTGCCATAATCCACTAGCATAATGCGTGTCGGTGTGGTAAAACTATAGTTTTTTCTTCTAAATGTAGCTTATTGACACAAATCTCACGTGTTCCGCAAACAAAAGCTACTTTCCGCAATCTATATAGGGTCTAACTATTGATACACGAAATATTTTCAGGGAATCATCTAACGGCTATAACAAAGCCATTTCAAGGGATTTTTTTTTTATCTGAGTATATTTTTTTATAAAAAATAAATAATTTAAAATTACTTGACCCACAAAATACATACTGGCTCCCTATTTTTAAGCATTCATTACGTTAGTTTACTATGTCGTATTTACCTACTGTCATTGTTAGAATATGGGAGTAAAGGTTTTATGCAAAAAGTCTCAAAAAATTTTAGAATTATAATAATTAAAAAAAAAACACTCAGATAATTTTATTTTTACGTTGCTCTGACGACTTTACGACTTATAGAAGTCACTCTTAAAATATTTCGTGTATGTTGTTAGTTAGACCTTATAATTATATACTTCAAAATCCACAATCGTTTCCATACTTACCCAAAACTATCGAATAGCCAAGTTAAACCGAGCGACATTCCTCAAACGGCCCTCCAAATTAGGAAACTAGCACCTCAAACTATGCCTAGTTACACTTCCCAAATAGTTCTACAGTCAGTCAATACAAGAGGGACATTGTAACGAAATTAACTCCCGCACCAAATCAAAGTCAATATCGTAGGTATCGTAGGTACATGTAGGAACTCAAACACGCGTTCGTGCGATAACTTACAGGTTGTGACGGAACCTCCTATACACCAGTAACAATATTTGCTTAGGCCCAACCCTGGTTAAATTATTCACAACGGTATACCAACATATTTATAGCATGTCTGCGGTCACCCCGTTATTCTTTGTTATTTTTTGTGATCTGCTGACTTTAAAACGCTAGCGGCTTTGAAAAACGTTTTCAGAAAAACTGCGGAAGGGTGCATGTTACGGATAGTACACGTACTAATAAAAATAAATTAAACGTTTACTCGACGTCGACTCTATTTAAACGAGTTTTGTCTTTATTTATATTAATCAAAAACCTCACGTTCTTATTGAATATATTTTTTTTACATACACATTGGTCCAATGGTCACACCATTGGACTGCCAAGTCATAGGTCTCGAGTTTGAACCCAAGACACGCACCTCTGATTTTTTCGGATTCATGTGCGTAATGTATAATTATCACTTGCTTTCGGTGAAGGAAAACATCGTGAGGAAACCAGCATGCCCGAGAGATATTTCTCGACGGCATGAAAAGTCAAGTCAGAGGCTCAAGGGCGGTATAAAAACTCAGACACCAGGTTAGGCACTAACTATACGATAAATAATAATATTTACACAAATTCACGCCTTTTTCCCATGGAGGTAGGCAAAAAAGACAGAACGCCATCTTCTCCTCCTTTCGCTTCGTCTACGTTCATACATCTGGCCATACACGCACGCTGGCTGCGAGTACTAATGTTTATTTTTGTCTAGAATTATTATAATATTAGTGCACAGCTTTTATAAGCTGATGTCTTCTCTTCTCTTCACTACATCATATATTTAACACTGTATCTTTTGTATCTCTAACATATTATCAAAAGTTGTACGAACGTGATGGGTACTTAACTAATGTCAACTCATATAACCTCTATCTTGAACAGACAAGATGAATAGATGTAGGTATCCTGTAGCCTAGAATATTCTACTGCGGAACAAACCTCTTCCTTTTCCACACACGTCTGTTCAATGGCAATGCGGATCAGTCCTTTCAGCAGGAATCAAAGTCGTATCTCCATCTTCGTCTTGGTCTGCCTCCTCACCTATCTTAATCTTACCTATGTTCCTAGTATTTCAGGATTTCGCTAAACGGTTAGTCGACTCTTCGCGTGACCAGAGGGCTGACCTATTTCTCCGCCTAATAATCAGAATTTCAATCCAACGTACGTAATGCTGCCAGCCTTCTGAGTTTCCTACTTGGGTATCTACTTTCCCCGTTAACAGCGATGCGGAAGAACTGTTTGACGCCTTTAATTCTTTTCTACTTTTGATACATGTGCATAATTTTACTATTATTTTAGGTTTGTATGTATAGTTACCAATTATTTAAATCTTTAATATTTTTATACGCAAACCTTGCGTAGGGAACTACAGCTGTTTTGTTATGTATTTTTCTTTCCATATCAAAACAGCTGTATTTAAATCTTATCAGTGCATAATTCACGTAAGCACTCGTCAATTCAGCTCAGCTACTTCTTGCTTGGTACTTCAAATAAATAAATTTCGTACAGCTAAATAAAACACCCTCACGCCGCCGTAGAAAAACATCCCTTGTTTAAAACGATACCTATTATTACCGTTGTATACTGTAACCATTTTTATCTCGTCTCCAACTCTGTATTCAGTGAGTAAACGTCAACGATAGGGTTACCATCGTTTCTAAATCTGTTATCAGAGTCAACATTTAATGTTGGAAAATCTCAAGAAAGAATCTGGATTTCGAAAATTAATCATCGAACTTTAATTCGTACAGACGCATTGAATATTATATTTTGGTTTTTACGGCCGTTTCGTTTTTCATTTGTTCGGAAAAATTGATTTTAGAATAATTCGAAAAATTGGTTCGATGAACGATTACGTTCTCACAATTTTTCGTTCGATGGTCGCTTATATTAGAACATGCAAAGTCTTATGGACACTACAGTGAAAAGACGAAAACTACGCTAAGTTTGTTGTTATTAGCACACAGAGGATAAGTACTTATGTGCAACCTCATAACATAAGCCTACTCTGACTCAAAAAGGCTGTTTGTGTCTATTCCTGTGGGCACCGTTATGTAGATATGCAGAACACTGTGATTACAACCCGCCTGCCAAATGTCGTAACTAACTATTGCAACTTTCCTCAATGACTTTTCCTTGTAAAATGCGGTGGTTGAAGGGTTAGTAGCCCATTTAAAGTGCCCTAATTTAAAACTTCTGTTGTGTTCTTTGTTAAATATAATGCAGTTTCTGAATCGACAACAGAAACACAGTTTTATTACTGAATCTATTTTGTAAATCATTCAAATAAAGATAAGTGTTCGAGACTGAGTTTTGTCGGTGCCTCGGAAAGCACGTTAAGCCGTTGGTCCCGGCTGTCATTTGTAGATCTTTGACAGTCGTTACAGGTAGTCAGTGGCCCAAAAAGTCTGACAACCAGTCTACCAAGGGGTATCGTATTACCTAGTACTAACTGGGTTGTGGAGGTCAGATAGGCAGTCGCTCTATGTAAAATACTGGTATTCAGCTGCATCCGGTTAGACTGGAAGCCGACCCTAACATAGTTGGGAAAAGACTAGGCAGATGATGATGATGATTCAATAAAGATAACATCACTACGTCTACCTAACTTGCACATTCAAAAATCACAACCCTTCAATGCCACAGAAAAATGTATTAATATTTCAAACTCCCGAAAACGAAGCAAAATGGTTACTCCAGTCACCGCTCTCATTGTTCGTATAATACCGGACGGCCTCAGTTAACCGCACGGCAATTATACTGAACGTTTTCTGTCTTTCACATCTACTGTTGGAAACTTAATTTCCTTCGGCTTGTTCATTGTTTCATTGTGAACGATTTGGTGTAATTCTGTCTCTTTTGGAACTTTGTGGGGGATGTTTTGAATTTTTGATGGTGCGGCTTGTGGGAGGTTATGTGAGTTACTATGTCAATTGCCTGCCTCGTTAGTCTAGTGGTCACAAGTGCGACTGCTGAACAAGAGGTCCTGGGTTCTATTCCCAGGTGGGCCAAAGCGTTATTGGGCTTTTCCATCAGCATTTTTCAGTAGCAGCCACGGTGTCTGGATCTGTGTCCAGTTAATCGCCCCTTACTACATAGGACTTTAACATAACTAGCGAAATGTGGGCTTACTGTGAGTACCCCTCTGCCTAACCCTTCGGGGATTACAGGCGTGACGTTTTGTCAATGTTCATTTTAAGACGATAAAAGGAATTTAGACAACTGGGTCCATGTTCCCCCTTTTGGGATCTTCCTAGTTATGTACAAAGTGATTCATTGAGAGTTGGCACTATCTAAATCTTTCTATCAAGTTCCAAGGAACCGTATCATTAGTTCAATTATTAGTCAAAAAACTAAGATCAAAGATCGCCCTACAAACCATAACAGTCCTATTTCTATTAAATAAAGTAACAAAAGAAATCACATCTTGCCCAAATACATAAATCTAATTATAGTAAAAGCTATATAAAGATACCGTATAAATAACAAATTGATTCTGTAAGCTACTTTCAAAGTTAATTTAAACAAGATTATACAGAATCGTTTTAAGTAAAATAATAAATAATATTGAATACTCCGAGGCATGAATCTTCGAACATAGAAAGCTATTTTAATTAATCGCAATTTTGCAGAAATCCCAATTATTTGTTGTGAAAATTTGTATCTTGCTGAAGGAAATACTTTAAATCGTTTGTAACTTTGAGCATCGAGTAAGTTGGGAAAGTTGGGTTAATCGGTATTTATAACATTGACTTTGATTACTTAAGCAGATATCAGATGATTCACTTTTTATTTGCCCTTTTCTGTCCCACTGCACGCCTCCCCAATTCCACCCACAAACGATTTTCTTGTGTCGCTTCGAACCAGCTCTCACGATACACATCTAGGATTCACTTATTGGTTATTTTTGTCTTTCTTTCGACATCTTTAACTCCAAGTAAAACTTCTTACACCAAATTAATCAAAAGTGAAAAATAAATAATTTAGATACTACACTGACCCAATGATGTGATATTCCGGCACTCGGCATCTCTCACTTGCCTACCAATTCATCATCATCATCATCATCATTTCAGCCGAAAGACGTCCACTGCTGGACATAGGCCTCCCCCAAGTAAATGATTAAAATTAAATGAAAGATTCGTACTAATAACACAACTGAGGGAATTGTCCAGTATTTTCTACAAATCTTTTAAATAAGGCATGAAATCCGAAACTCTGGTATCCATTTACACAAAAGACATTCCCATAAAATGCTGCACCTAAAAGAGAAAAACACAATGGCTTGAATTTTTGTAAATCTGTGAAAACACCATGGAAATTCTGCGCATTCTATTAGCACAATTTGTTACAGCAACATAAATTTTGTTGCAGGACTACCTGCAAATGGTAAAAAATGCGTGCGAGTATTTTTTTTGTCTGTAAACCTATGGTTTTAATGTCGAAAAGCACATGTAATGTAACGGTACGTGATTTGGTCCAAAGGACCGGCAGTCGGTATTATTTGTTTATTGCTGCATTTGGTTAAGGGTGAGTTTCACTTGTAATTTTGGGTTAAGATGACTGGAGTTTTACGTAGACGTGTCAATTGTGAATTGATTTTTTATCAATATTTCAGTTGTCTTGCATAAAAACTAAACTACGTCCGTTCTTTACAAAAAAAAACTTGTTAGGACATGAGAATGAATAGCATCTAACAATTAGATACCTATCCATAATCCTAACAAGAACAAGTTGAATAGAAAACACTCGAAATATCCAAAACCGTTCAGAATATCAACTAGTTCCAATGAAAAGAATTTTAGGCTGGTTCTAGAAAATCCGCTCAAATACAATCCCACGCTAACCTAACACAATTTTTAGAAATACCGAACAAAATCTGATCGTTGAAAGCTGTATTCATAGGTCCTCGGATTAAATGGAAAAAATACATGTCGCAGCGATATCCTTTATATTTGTGTACAAACTTCCTCAATGTTCCTGTGTCCATAGGCTTACTGAAAAATTCGTGGGAATGTCCGCTTACAGAATACCTGCATTTATTCCACGTATGTTTTTCCTTTGTACGGTGGTAAATTAGCGATGTGAACAATGTTTACGTTCCGACGACTGCTAGTATATTTGGTGCATTTGGTAACGTCTGCACGCTTTGTAAGTGAAACTGTAGTGGAGAATGTAAATAATGCTGTATGTGTTGTTGGTTATGATCCTTTCTGTGTCTGTGAATGATACTGTTTCATGATAATGTGATGTGCAGTTTTAGGTTAAGTTCACGTACAACATGCACCAACGTAAGTATTTTTTTTTATTCGTGTAGCCACAAAACTTTGGGAAACTACTCGTTTACGGTAACAAAATCTTCAGTGCTTTCGGCATCATGAGTTTCTTATAAGTTACCAACTTAACAATATACAGTAAATAAAGCAAATTCTCTAGTACAAATGCATCATTAACACCTTACATCGGTTTCATTCTTACCACGAACAAATGCTCATGAACCTAATCCCCAGGAGGAACAATCCACAGCATTTCGCAGACAAAAGGCATCAATTTCGTACAAAACAATTCCAATATTAGTAGTTCAATGCCGAAGCCGCGAAACGGTACTATCGAGTACACAATCCATCGTACAAGTTGCGATTGATTGAACAAACTACTGACTCCTACTGTGAACTGTTCGTCTTAAGACGTTCTAACCCGAGAAGTGTTTGCTCTACTTATCCGAATATCCGTTTGGAATCAAACTGCGACTACGAATTTCCACTGCTCTTCAATTTCGACGTATTACCTTTGATGGTAAACTTACTAAGTTTAGTCATTGAAATTACTTTTACTACGACGAAGCCGTAAGAGCTAGTTATATAAAAAAGTCGACTAAATTGAAGAAAACAATTTTAAGAGCGTTTACGACGGCATTTCATACAAACTTTTAAGTCCTTTTTTTTCGAAATGACTGAACCGATTTAAATAAAACTTCGTAAGGATAAGTAGGATATATAAGTCTAAAAACTTAACTAAAAATTTTCGAAAAATAGTGTTACAGCGTAATTAGACCTATTTTAGATTTTCCATAGAAATTTCCAATTAACTTTTTTTTTAAAAGACATTTCGAAAAGTTCTCTATCAAGTTTTTAAACTTATGTATCCTGCTTATGCGTACGAAGTTTCATTAAAATTGTTACAGTCATTTCGATAAAAAAATCACTTTAAAGTTTGTATGAAATGCCGTAAGACGCTAACGCTCATAAGTTCTTTTGTAGATCGGGCCCCAAAAAAAAACCCATCATCATTGATAGGTATTCAAAACACAACCTAATATAAATATTTTACAACGAGGTCTATCCGACTTCTTGAGAGATAATAAAAACTTTACAGAACCGTAATAAACGAAGCCCACGTAATTGTTGCACGGTCACCTACGTAAGAGTCCATAAAATTCTTTCTTTTCCCGCTCTTCTGCTGGCAAACCAGGCGACATCATAAATATGTATAGTGAGAATCAAGCATGCGTCGCGTATAAAACGCCGCCGAAAATGCGATCTTGTGAGAGAGAAGGTGCTTTACAAGGACTTAGTGTGATGCTGGAAGTTGTATAAGTACCTCTAAAACTAACGTCTGTAAAATGAGGATATCAGATTCTGTAACGTCTGTTTCCTGTTACGCTGGTGCTTATATGTGGTAACCCAGATTTGAAGGCTCTAGAATCTTATGCGTGGAGTTGAAGGAGCTGAACTGGGGAAGTACTAATGTATTACGTTTTCTGTTTCAGAAGTTTACCTAGGACACCACTGACTTACTGTGACAGAGAATATTCATAGGAATCTTGAACTAAATTAGGGGAACTGGACAACAACTTGCGAGCAAATGAGTTGAATTTCTGGTTCAAACTGGTACATATCTACCTATTATTTCAGTACGAAAGTAAAGGGATTCTTTTTTTTTTTTCGGATGGGAAATTATCAAATGACTCCCCCCACTCTGGGCGGAGCGGAGGGGAGTGTCAGACTTGTACTGACTAAAACCCATCCATGTTCCTTCTTTGCCCTTTGTGTTCCAGGGCCACGGTATCTCTTTCGAACAGTCCCGCAGCCCTGGCAGGCATCGGCCCTTGCGGACTCCTACTTGATTGCTGACATCTCTTTGAGGCGCGCGTGGAACACGAACGCGCCGTCGACACGGCCTGTCGTCATAAGACGGCCGGACGGCGAACTAGCCCATAACTCGCCGTCCACAGGCCAGCGCCTACGGTGGTCGGAAGCCACCACGTGACCCCCGACGCCCAGGGCGTATCCCGCGGCGGCTGGGACGTGAGGTTCTTTCCCTCTCACGTAAAAGGGTAAAGTAAAAATAGGGTAAAGAAAGAATGTGTATATGAAAATTCTTCGATATGATTTGAAAAAGTGCTATTGCAAACTTGCAATGACACCTCCATTGAAACAAACTAGATGAACACGTTTTGAGTTACTGAACCTGTACAGTAGCTGTAGTGATGAGATGCGGTATTGTGTACATATTAAAGTTGTGCGTTCCAAGCCGCATTGTTGTCTCTCTTTTCTTCTCTTCTTCAACCTTTGGCCAAACAATGCTGAGTGTAAGTCTCTTCCAAATCTCTCCACTTTTGGCGGTTTTGTGTCATGGCTATCCAGTTTCGTCCGGTGACTTTAATGAGATCGTCTGTCCGTCTAGTCGGTTGTCTTCTCCCATTCCTCCGTCTCGTCCGTGGTCTTCACTCCAGTGTTTTTTCCCTATCTTCCATACAGTCTACGGCACTTTGTGCATCGCCTTAAAACAATTTATTTTCAAAAATCACCTCCCACTTTATTCTTTCCTCCACCTTTAAGTCCACGTCACATAACACAGCAGTAAATCCCACCGCAAGCACATCTAGCTGCCCTACATCCCTCGCAAGTGACTCACACACGGTTTATTTGCCCCTATTTGCATAGAAACGTTTTTTGTGGGCGTCCTTGTTTGTACAGAGGATAGGTGGAAAAAGCTTTCGTGAGACTAGAACTTGAAAGTACGAAGCCTCAGACAGATTTGTTTGTATTGAATGTAGTGTGTTTATTTTTTTTATTTTAGTTCGCTTTACTGCAACCACTGTAGTTGATATTCATTTTCGTTTGCGGTTGGCGCCCTGGTTTTCTTTGAAGTTTGGTGACACTGCATATTTTAGCTATTTGATGTCTTATTTTCGCTTTGTGAATAAAATAGAGTCATAGCTCTCGGGTTTGGGTCGTTTGAGATTATTTGCATGAGTTAAAAGCATCATATTTGTTTTTTTTTTCAGGTTTATCAGCGACAAATGGATTCAATGTACGGTGTCCGCCATTAATTCCTATTTCGTTGAACCATATTAATTTATTTCGTGTATTTAACGTTTTGTTTCCCCAAAATACAGTCTGATCTTTGTGAAATACCGGGAACAACATGCACTAACCAGTTAATTCTCGGCTCGCTGAACCGTAGCGGGGAATCGCTTTTACCTGGATTTGTTGAATTGAAAGGGATTGTACTGAATTCTACGAAACCTTAAAAGGAGAATGCCACCTTTGTCAGCTACAATTTCTCGCAATAATAAACAATACTTCCTCGTAGTCTCGTTGGTTTAGTGGTCGCTGGTGCCGAGTCATGCTCCTGGCTTCGATTCCCAGATCAGACAAATTGTTATTGGGATTTCCATCAGTATTTTTTTGTAGCACCTCGGAGCCTAGATTTTTGTGCTGTTGATGGCAATAGGCATTCCCCCTATTACATGAGACACAAATATAACTGGTGAAATGTGGGTATAGTTACTTTAATTTCACGTTTGCTTAACCTTTCTGAGATTACAGGTTGGTAAACAGTGCTCACCTACAAAGCTATGAGGTACACAAAGTCGTGTTAAAATATTGTGATAAGGTTTTTATTTATTTCACTCTCCGTTATTATCTATGGCATAAGGTCCATGAGAAAAAAAAAAGTTAAAATATTAAGTAAAAGGTTGGAAAGAAAGGTTGGTCGTGGTAAAAATAAAAAGATTACCCAAATGGTTAAGTCTCAAGTATTTTTATTTAGGCAAAATTGTTTAATTCGACACGGGGCGCAAAGGCCAAACTAGAACCTTCTTTATCCCCGGCATTTGTAGAGTAATCCCTTGAAAATTAATTACCAACCGGCGACGGTAACCGTTGTAAGGTGCGTTCCTGAATTACTCAACCTTTACTAGGCTTAAGGAGATATTAACCTGAGGTTATTGGAAACGGAAGTATTTTTTTAGAATGTTTTTTTTTTGTTTGTTGTTCTTTGTAGATTTTTATTACGGCTACTTAAACAGGAAAGAGAAACTTGGCTATATTTCACAGGTACTTACCGATTCAGACTTTGCTACCTTTATACGCATATTTATGTAGTCCAAAGAAGCTCGTGAGGAGCTCGTGGCATAATAATAACAGCCGCTCGGGTCGATCTTTGGGTTAAGCCGTGCTTGCCTAGGTTGGTCTGTGGATGGGTGACCACCCATTACTTACCGAGTTTCCTCCGTGCCTCGGAAAGCACTTTAAGCCGTTGGTCCCGGGTGTCGATCTTTGACAGTCGTTAGGTAGTCAGTGGCCCGAAAAGTCTGACAACCAGTCTTTCTAAGGGGTATCGTATTACCCAGTATTAACTGGGTTGTGGAGGTCAGATAGGCAGTCGCTCCATGTAAAATACTGGAAGGGTTATGATTTTAGCAGTCTATGTATGTACGTTCGTATTTACGGATGTTCCTCCGTAGCGCCTAAACTATTCATCCGACTTTGACGAATAAGGTATCAATCGATTTGTTATTATAGCTCGGGTAACGTAGGCTACATTTTAACCCATTTCAACAATAGGAGGAGGAGGAGAGTTTCTCTGTAAACCCCAAATTTAATTAGAGCGTGATTTTTCAGTAGTTGGTTTTTTTAGTTGTAATATAAAACACAAATTCTTGCAACCATAAACTAAACAACTAATACTTAATGTTTAAAACATAATAAATAAATGTTTTATCTTTAGCAAGTACAAGATTGCAGCAAGTCTTGAGACCATAAACCCCAATAAACTCGCGAACTATGAAGCTTGTACTGAAACTTTTTAATAATTCAGCTGATTTGATGTAATTTTACTCCGCAACCGCATGCTAGTGTAGTCTTCTTACTACGTTGGTATTCCCGTTGATGACAGACGCTTTGGAAGATACTGTACGGCACTTATTTTTATTTAAAGGGAGAATTAAGAAATAATTTTGTGTCTATTAAATTTAATAAACTAAAAATACCAAATTTGATACAATTTCAACTATAACTGAAGTCTTTGGGGGGTGTGGAGACCTGGTGTCCTGAAATACAGGCTTTTCGCCTAGCTTAGGCACCAGTCTCCCACAGTTTAAAAACGTATGTATTGTTCACGATACCTAATAATGTACCTAGTAATAGAGAAGTATGGAAGAAGAAGACATGCTGCGCCGACCCCAAATGAATTGGGATAAGGTCAAGAGAATGATGATGACCTAATAATGTACCTAGGTATTGTGGTGAGAAATAAATCTTTATCTTATCTTATCTTTGGGAAAAATATTGCAGATGTTTTTTTTTAAATGCTCTAATGTAGTACCTATATATTTGTGTGTCTAGGTACAAAATATTATCATCACTTGTGACATTATAACCCGAAAGACGTCTACTGCTGTGAGCCCCAACCGTTACTACAAACACGAGCCCTACATTTCCCACATCCAAAAAAAAAACGACAATATTATTATACACTGCTTTAAAAGTCCAAATACAGTATCCTCAACAAGAAACCCGCCTGTATCTTCGTCCCTACGGAACGCGATGTCTGGCGAGCCTCTTAGAGGCTTCCGCCGCTGAAAGGGTGTGTGGTCATGCGAGCAGCCCTAAACTTACCTTGAGAACCAATTTGTTAAATTATTTAACAGACCCCTGGAGGATGAGCGGAGGTCTGAGGCTTCTTGTGTTATGTCGATATAATATGGAGTACATGAGCATTTCAATAAGCAGAGCAGACCTCCAAGTGATATTTTTTAGGTTAATGTTAATTTTGAAACTTTAGAATGTAATGCCAAAGCAATTACATTCTATATTCAAATTGCTCGTTAAAATGTTTTTTTTTGCTATTTCTTGGGCGTACTTAGAACTGAATATTTTCTCGTCAGAATAAAATAAATCCTCCTCTGTCCTGTTCAAATATCTATAAAGAGGTAAAATTTGTTTGTAGGTTTGTATGTAGGGGGATAATCTCCGGAACTAATGATCCAATTATTAAAAAAAAATAATCTCTGATAGAAAGACACATTATTCTTGGCTATAAATTTTATGTATATCATGCTTATTAGCTGAGCTATCAAATTTTTTGCATACAATCGCGGGCGGAGTGCCTGTTTGTTATATTTTAAGAATTTTTTATTTTTTTATTAGTAAAAACCAGCCACTATCCCACTCAACCTATCAAAAATACGG
This sequence comes from Noctua janthina, assembly GCA_963576755.1. Taxonomy (NCBI): domain Eukaryota; kingdom Metazoa; phylum Arthropoda; class Insecta; order Lepidoptera; family Noctuidae; genus Noctua; species Noctua janthina. Next base: position 10,223,088 of record OY755059.1, read on the forward strand.
ACTGTATGAAATTAAACCAAACATCTGTCCTACCCGTATTCAGGCAGAACACTTTTATCTCGTCCACCTGCTGTGGGGACAAAAAGAAAAACATTCTCTAAAAAAAAAGTTAATTAATTACGTATGCAAATTGACGAAAAAGTCGTCTCGTGCTGAGTGGCGAGCGAGACGAGATAATGAGATTGTGCAGCCTGGAGTTTCGAGATTAAATCATTGCGATGGAAAATGTGGAATTTCTAATGATTTTGATTAACGGGTGCAATTCGGGGTATCGGTCGAGACAATGAGATTATAAATTATTTTTTAACCCGTCAGACGAGTTATTTTTACTATTTATCTCAAGAGATACGTTTCGTAGAAATGCTGTTCTCACAGGTATGGCAGTATGAAATCTCATAAATGAAATGAAATTTTGAACTGATATTTATTTTTGTAAGCAGGTTATTAAAAACACTTTTCACTTATTTTTTTTTAAACTTGATGAGTTCGGTGTTTCTTATCTGAATACTCTGAGAAGAAACAGCCGAAACAAACTCAGAGGTAATTCGGTGATTGTTTTATCACTTTCGATTATATGGAACAATATTTCAAAAACATTAAGCTACATAACATAACTACCCGTCGGTAATCCCCAAACGGTTAGGCAGAGGTGTGCCTAATAATACACTCACATTTTGCCAGTTTTGTTTAAGTCCAATTTAACAGGGGGCGAGCCTATCGCCATCAACCGGACACAAATCCAGACTTCGTAGCTGCTACTGAGAAATTCCTGATGGGAAAACCCAATATCAATTTGCCCGACCTGGGAATCGAACCCAGGACCTCATACTCAGTAGTCGCGATTGCGACCACTAGACCAACTAAGCAGTCCCAACATAAAGCAAGTAAGTACCTTTTTATTTCCATAAACCTATGATGTTTCTACTATTCGGTTTTCTAGAACCGAATAATGAAACAAAGACCGCAATGCGTGCTATACCCACTAGTTATGTTTTATTCCATTCTTAGATATAGAGTGAAGTAAACTTACATAGAAATGTTTTTTCGATTCAATCCGCAAACTTTACTTTAACACTTCAGCTAACGGAATGTGGGAATCGGAAAATGGATTCGCTTTTCTTGTGATGATGCACATACTCGTAGGGACGTGTGAACTTACTAAAGATAACGTTTTTAACTGATTTTAAATATGTGTTTTTTTCTTGTAATCATCATTCTTACAAGAGAGAAATCAGTGTTTGAGCTGGATTTGGGTATCTTCGTTAGCGTAGGGTTTATTCTATAATTTTAAGAAAGTTTCTAATCGATTCTGCAAAAAAAATATTAAGTACTTTTAATCCACAAGTTTACAACTGAAGTAAAAGTTGCTTGTTTCGCTGTAGGCCACAAGTAGTCGATCTTTTTCGCGACCTTGCAACGGGTATTTACATGAACATTCGCCATTTATGTTTAAGTCTCATAGATGTGGGTGTAATATTAGGTACACCTCTGCCAAACCCTTCGGGGATTACAGGTATGATGTTATTACTCTTTTCTTTAACTCATATTAAATGTAGTCCCTTTTGTCGCTGGTTTGACTTTTAAGCTCGCAATTTCACTTAAAGCGGAATAAACCAATGGAACTGAACGCGGAGACATGACATCTAAACGGCGTTCAAGAGCTTCTGTTAGTGTCAATATTGCATAGCAATAAAGACACTGACATCTCTCAAACTCGGTTTAGATGTGCTATCTACTATCATTGGTGAATGGTGAATTTGTGTACGAGTGCATAATCCTGTGTAAATGTGCTTCCGAAGGGGTTGAGACCTGGTATCCTGAAATACAGGCTTTTCGTCTAGCTTAGGCATCAGTCTCCCACAGAATAAAAACGTATGTATTGTTCACGAAACCTAATAATGTACCTATGTATTGTGATGAGAAATAAATCTTTATCTTATTTTATTGGTGATATTCGCTCTTAAACCTTGTGGGTAAGACTTTACTCACAACTAACTATTTACTCACATCTCACTATTTACTCACATCAACAACTGAATATTAAAAGTTTCCACAAGCCTGTAGCTTTTATCGAAATAACCGACGATGATGGAGGCGCGGACGTTTCACACGGCAATTATTTTTTATTCCATCGTATTTTGGTACCTATGTAACCAACCGTGGCATGGTATAAAGATATTTTATTGGATATGAAATAAATAGAGCGTGTTGAAAATGGGAAGTTTATGGTTTTAAGTATTGTGGTTTATGGTTTCATGAAAAATAGTGAGTTGTTTTTATTAAATAATGTGATTTCCAACTCCGTGTCTTTTGAATATGAAGGCTAAGAATTGGCAGCACTATATAAGGTCTAACTATTCATACAGGAAATATTTTCAGGAAATCATTTAACGGCTATAACAAAGCCATTTCAAGGGATTTTTTTTTATCTGAGTATATTTTTTTATAAAAATAAATAATTTAAAATTACTTGACCCACAAAATAAATACTGGCTCGTTATTTTTAAGCATCCATTACGCTAGTCTACTACGTCGTATTTACCTACTGTCATTGTTAGAATATGGGAGTAAAGGTTTTATGCAAAAAGTCTCAAAAAAAATTTGAATTATAATAATTTCGTAAAAAAGTTACTCTTAAAATATTTCGTGTATGAAAAGATAGACCTTATTATATAACCAAATAAAGTGGAAGTAAAGTAGTAGTAGTTTTTAAATGCAAAATGTTTCATCCAGCAAATTATATGCCGTAGTCCATTATAAAAACCCACTTGGATAACATCGTCCATCCACATGTTATACGTAAAATTGTTCTTAAAAATGTCGCAAACAAATCGCCGCTTTACATCCCTTCCATTTCGGTACTAGTCGGCAGTTTTTAGGGTACCGTCGTCCGAATACCTAAAAGAGTACTGCGAACTAAACTACACGACAGATTAGAATATGTTTGCTCTGAAATAGACTAAACATAATCAGGAGGAAACAAGACATGACCCCAAAGGTACAATGATTGGGAAATGGAAAAAATGGACATAAGAAGAACGAGCTTTGATATGAAAAGAAAAAAAAAAAGCGTAAAAAAACATATTTAAAATAAGAAGAACTAGATTGGCACAAAGATTTGACAATCCTTAAAACATTGATGCCATTAGTTAACCAGACCACAGAACTAGCACACAGCAAGCGAACTCAGCGATAAACTTGCAACAGAATAAACTTCACGGAACCCAAACTATACCGAGACTTGCACTTTTCCGTTTTTTCCATGTACATGCAACTTCTGTACCACGCTCGGAGACCACGCTCGTTACACGTCATTAAACGATACTTTACGGCAGACGGCCCTCGAGACTGAACCCCTACTGCAGTCTATATGCCTCTGTGAATACTGCCCTGGATATGCTTCCAAACTACGGATTAAGAAACCGGATAAATGGTCAGTTAGCTTTTGAAGCATGATGTACATTTTTGAAATGTGTTTGAGGATAATACGGATTTAAATGTGTTGTAGAATAGGGAATTTTTAAATGTTTGGTATATGATTGGGTTTTTTATGATAAAATGCAGAAAAAATGATTGCAGCAATTATTTTTATCTTATCAGGGCACAATGCTGTATTATTATTAGGTAATATTGATATTATTCTAACTTCTGTAATTTTGACCTTCGAGTGCCACAGCACTCGAAGTAAAGTTCTATCGTTTAAATGGAATGGCCCATTGATCCAATGACCAATCGTTTAAATGGCTCTTCGATTATATCGCGTAGTAGAAATGACTTTCGATGAAATGGTTTTCGATAATCAAGACCATTTCTTTAAGGTGCAAGGGTGATCCGTGGTTTAGTTCCCATTCACTGAACCATCGCGTCAGACAACGTACGATGACATAAATAGAATCACCATTTTGCTGAAGTTAAACATTATCGATCTCGTTGCATCCCTCAAGTTTTTCAAAAATGCCAAGTCATTGAAAGCACATCTAGCAACTCATCATCCTCGGACCCTGTAACGTGATTTTTGTCAGACTACCCAAACGTATGGCACATTTAATAAAATTTTGCTGGTACTTAATTTCAACGAATGGAGTGTCGCCGCGTATTAATTAAGCCCAACTTAAAATATTGAGCGTACGAGCCATGAAGAATTTATTTAAAATAATTTCATATATTTTTTGTGATTTTCCGGAGGCGTTAGATGTAACGAGTGTTTCGAATATGCAGCTCGGAATTTTCTAAATGAGTTTTGCTGTGTTTGTTTTGTTTCGTCTCGCCTGCTTTTGAGGACTGTTCGGAAGAATTTCGTTGAACAAAATTAAGAAGTTTTAGGTTCACAGTCTCACAGAGGGGAGGCCTGACTCCCAGACAGTACGAACTTAGAAAAATTATTATAAAATTTTAGGCTGATTAAATTGTGTTTTGTTGAGTAGGTATTTTGTATGTTCTGATTCGGTCCAGCGTGACAAGAGTTGTCATGTAGATATGGAGATTACATAGCTATCTCGAGAAAGAGAGCTCACACTCAGCTGACAGCCCTGTAGATTGGGCGTGTAATCGAAACACCCATGATGGATGACTGTTTATAAACTTACATTCCGACATGGTGCATGGTTAGATGTCACAGCAATGATAGGGTTGTAAAATATAGCTTACTCCCATGAAAGAACTGGAAAATACTCGTAAAATAAATGAAAAGCTTGAATTTTCCATCAGGTTATCTCGTTTGAACAGTTAAAATTATAGAGGTAAAATTACCTTTCAGGATACTTTTGATAAATCTTTCAAAATTTATTTCCGTATTTCTGTACTTCAAATTAAACTTAAATAAAGTAAACCAACTCAAGCATAAATACATCACGGAAACTTCAGCGGCCATCTTGCAAATTCGCTAACGCTCTATATTGTGCAGTCCGGGAATTACTTATTTCGGCTAATTTTGTGCCTTGCATTCAAATGAGTTACTGCGCAGCATATCAATGCAGAACTTTATTGAGTTTGTTCAACAATGTACGTAGTTATGCCTTGTAGAGGAAATTCCGACAAGAGACAATAAATTGAATATTATATGCAGATGCGTAGAACGAGAATGTGTTATTTGCAACAATTTTTGGACCAAATTGCAAATTATGCTTCCCAGCGAGAAGCTGAAGTATTAAATTTAGCTTAGCTTCAGTTGTACTAAAAGTTTTATAGGAATAAAAGTTCTCATACCATTTCGCAATGCGCAAATTCTGGGGATCATTTTTAAATAAGACTAGTTTTACGGTTTATTTCAGACTTCCTTTCTTGATTTCACATTACTTTTTTTCATTTTTTTTTAATTTTAAAAATGATATCCCGCCGGTATCGGGAAATAGGTTTCAAAATACCGGTCAGAGCTCAGAGAGAGGAACCTACTAACAATACGAGTTGTGTCCAGGAGTACAGCCTTCTGAATCAAGACCGTGATTCAGCTGCCTAACGATACCAGGGCGCCCTGCGGACTCTCCGTCCGCATACCGGCCCATCGTGTTGCTCGACGAGGTGGGCAAGCTCTTTGAAAGAGTCATTGCCAACCGCCTCGCCGGGCACCTTGCGGGGATGGGGCCGGATCTTGCGGAACACCAGTTTGGTTTCCGCAAGGGGCGCTCCACGGTGGACGCCATCATGCGCGTGAGAGCCCTCACGACGGGGGACGCGGTGTCCCGGGGCGGGGTCGTCTTGGCGGTGTCTCTTGACATCGCCAACGCCTTCAACTCCATGCCCTGGAGCTGCATTGGGGAGGCACTCCGGTATCACCGGGTGCCAACCTACCTTCGTCGTGTAGTCGGGGACTACTTGACGGATAGGGCCGTCATCTACCCCGGTCGGAGCGGAGAATGGAACCGGCGAGAGATGTCGTGCGGTGTTCCACAGGGATCGGTTCTGGGACCGGCCCTGTGGAACATCGGTTACGACTGGGTTCTGCGCGCCGACCTCCCTACCGGCGTCAGCGTAGTTTGCTACGCTGACGACACGCTGGTACTGGCACAAGGGAGGTCGCACGAGGCGGCGGCCGAAAACATGACACGCGGGGTTGCGATAGTCGTGGAGAGGATCCGGCAATTGGGTCTCGAGGTGGCATTGCACAAGTCCGAGGCCATGTGTTTTCATGGGCCTTGGAATGCGCCACCGTCGGGATCCCTACTGACGGCAGGAGGGGTTTCCATCGGCGTCGGGTCGACGTTGAAGTACCTAAGACTCGTCCTCGACAGCCGGTGGAACTTCGTGGAGCACTTCCGACGTTTGGCTCCCAAACTGGAACGGACAGGGGCTGCCTTCAAGCGGCTCTTGCCCAACCTGAGGGGTCCAAACGCCTCCTGCCGGAGGCTATACGCGGGGGTCGTGCGGTCCATGGCCCTTTACGGGGCCCCGGTGTGGGCGCGTTCTTTGAGGCGGCAAGCTGCCCACTACTTGAACGCGCCCCAAAAGGTGATAGCCATAAGGCTAATCCGGGGGTACCGCACGATCTCCGGCGAGGCGGCTAGCCTCCTTGCCGGATTGCCGCCATGGGATCTGGAGGCGATAGTCCTCGCGCGCCTGCATGAATGGCGCGCGGAGGCACTACGTCGGGGGGAAACTCCGCTGCCGCGGCAAATTGCCGCTCAGCGGACAGACCTCCGGCGTGATCTCATGGCGACATGGAGAGAGCGACTGTTGCAACCCCGTGCAGGGCACGCTACCATAGTGGCGATAAGTCCCCTCTTTGAGGAGTGGCTAGAGAGGCGCCACGGCGCCCTCACCTACCGCCTGACGCAGATCCTCACCGGACACGGTTGTTTCGGGAGGTTCCTGCACCGAATCGGGCGGGAGGAAACGCCCGGGTGTTTCCACTGCGAGGATCGTCCGGAGGACACGGTGGAGCACACCGTAGAGGTCTGCCCCGCTTGGGCGGAGCACCGCCGTGTCCTTGTAGCGGCGATTGGCGGCGGCGATCTCTCGCGTCCGGCCCTGGTTCAAGCCATGGTCCGGAGCGAGAGGGAATGGGAAGCCGTCACCACCTTCTGTGAAGCAGTCATGCTAGTGAAGGAGGTGGCGGGACGTGAGAGGGAAAGAACCTCACGTCCCAGCCGCCGCGGGAGACGCCCTGGGCGTCGGGGGTCACGTGGTGGCTCCCGGCCACCGTAGGCGCGGGCCTGTGGACAGCGAGTTATGGGCTAGCTCGCCGTCCGGCCGTCTTATGACGACAGGCCGTGTCGACGGCGCGTTCGTGTTCCACGCGCGCCTCAAAGAGATGTCAGCAACCGAGTAGGGGTCCGCATGGGCCGATGCCTGCCAGAGCTGCGGGACTGTTCGAAAGAGACACCGTGGCCCTGGAACACAAAGGGCAAAGAAGGAGCATGGATGGGTTTTAGTCAGTACAAGTCTGACACTCCCTTCCACTCCGCCCAGAGTGGGGGGGGTCATTTGATGATTTCCCATCCAAAAAAAAAAATAAAAAAAAAAAAAGCTTCCTAACGATAGCCTCCTCAGGTATTGTTCGAGGCTCTTGGCAATTAAGCCATGGGCTGATACGACTATCAACACGATGATCGCTGAGTTCACATCTCAAATGTCTACAACCTCGCGAGCCAAGTCAAGATACTTGATTTGCTTATATTTCTCGACTTTCACGAGGTTCTCGTTATGCGGGACCGTTGCGTTAACAATTATTGTGCGCCGTTCTAATCGATCTACCACCGCTGTACCAGGCTTATTTATTGGCTACAATAGTCCTGTCAGTGATGATGGATTACTAATTGTTTTACTGGCGAATTTGTACGACATCTTTTTATTTCGCCGGAGCCTGTATTCCCATAGTTACCGAAAACGACCAAGAATATGTAGCCCCGGGGTTTCAGCTGATACAAGATCTGCATTGTCGAAACAACTTTATAAAGGGTGTGACATAACACCCGCACAACAACACCAAAGTGTTACAAATTCAATGTAAGTTTGCCGTTCGGAGTCTTAGCGTGCGGGCGCGCAAAGCGCTGTCACTGTAAGCCCTAAATTAATATGAATCTCTAATTTGAGCGTCACACGTGTTGCGAGCTCGCAACTTTGCAGACTACGCCAAATTGGATAAACATGTGCGAGGAACGGGGGCCCTCCGTTGAAAAATACGAGTAATACGCACGTGCGTGGCCGCTGCGATTCTGAATATTGAACACCTTTTTTGGGATGACCCGGAATACATAGACGCTACAGTTTTGGGGCAAAGTGTGATTCTACTATAACTTATCTCATCCTATCCTAGTCGATAACTTGGAAGGTGTGAGGCAATTCATTGTTGAAAAGGGTTTATCTTGAGGGTTGTGCACAAGGTTTGAGTCAGTAAAGATAGTACGTATAAACTTAGGTATACTAAAAAAATATCGGCGAAAAGTAAGTTTACTTTAGCTACAACTCTGCCTAACCCTTCAGAGATTACAGGCGTTATATTATGATATATTACTAAAAAGTATGGTCCATATTCCGCCCCAAATACTACTGTAGTCCCAAAATTCCAGATGCCTTCTGAGTTTTTGCGTTTTACGGAAATAACTTGAACTTAGAAAGATATTATGAAGGAAAAACCTATCTATAACAAGTGATCCAACCATTTGCTAAATGGCACGTGAAATTCCTCTCTATACATCATTATTGCTATCAGCTTTTGTTCACTCCTCGCGACCTTAAGGCGTCGTCCGTTTTTTCCGGTCAAATGCCAATTTTACTCCAGTTTCCCTATCTATTATGTTACAGTCCTACTAACATTGTCCTGCCTAAAAAAATCCAGGATCCTTTTTTATTTTCGCCTTGAGTAGTTTTTCTCAGTCCCTAAAACATTATCTAAGGGCTTCTTTTTAAATTAAATCCCTTTTTTGGTTATTCCGAGTATGAAAAAAAAAATTTTAAAATGAAATTCAGATTGCTACAATGATGTGGACTTTATAGATTCAATAATAAACAGTAATAATAAGGGAATTTGTTTTTTTTTTCGTATTTAAATCATTATTCGACTTTGTTTAAACAACAAGGTCACCTCGAATGATACTAATTAATTTCAGACGCGTCATAAAGCACTGTGTGTTTTCACCTTCCGAGTTCTCAAATGAACGTGGCTTATGGTAATTCTAAATATTGCGTTTATTGTTATAACTGTGCAATTTTAGTTCCATTATAATTATGTGCGAAAGGATATTACTGTGAATACCACGAAATTGTTAAGAAAGGTATAAATGTTAGTGAAGAAACATGCAGATTTGTGCTGTAATGGTATGGTAAGTTTCCCAATTGTGGGTGGTGTGAGATATGCTCTGCAAAGCAGTACTCCAATGTAAGAATTACCAATAACTACAATCCTTTTTTTTTTTGGATTGGAACTCATCAAATGACCCCCTTCCCCCTCCCACCCGCTCTGGGCTTGGCAGAACGGAATGTCAGACTTCTACTAACTAAAACCCATCCATGTTCTTTCTTTGCCCTTTGTGTTCCAGGGCCACGGTATCTCTTTCGAACAGTCCCGCAGCATAACTACAATCCTTATCTTGGCTTTTTGAGACATGCTAAGATTCATCATCTGCCTAGCCTTTTCCCAACTATGTTGGGGTCGGTTTCCAGTCTAACCGGATGCAGCTGAATACCAGTATTTTACATGGACCGACTGCCTATCTGACCTCCACAACCCAGTTAGTACTGGGTAATACGATACCTCTTGGTAAGACTGGTTGTCAGACTTTTTGGGCCACTGACTATCTAACGACTGTCAAAGATATACAAATGACACCCGGGACCAACGGCTTAATGTGCTTTCCGAGGCACGGAGGTAATTCGGTATGTAATGGGTAGTCATCCATCCACAGACCAACCTAGGCGAGCACGGTTTAACCTAAAGATCGATCCGAGCTGCTGTTATTATTTAGCCACGAGCTCCTCAGACATGCTAAGATTATTTTCCAAAATGAATTACAGCCCCAACCATGGCCCCGCATTCCGGAAACATAGACAAACTCATAGACAAACAATTAGTATTGTTTAGAATAGCAATGTAATGTTCTAATCCTTTAACAGCAAAAAACTACACAAGCATTATTAAATCAATTTAAGGCGCTAATAAATCCAAGTTTAAACTAAGACGGATCACGTTAAGGCGGGGCGAGTGAAAAATGCACTAATTCTAAAGTAATGCTGGCCTCGCCGACGCCAAGTGCAATTCATTCTCATTAGCTCGGGGAGCCTTTCTCATAACACGATGAAAATCACAAGAGGGATCCAGGGTACAATTATGGATGAACCTCTTCGAAATATTATATTGTTGTCTGTGGTTTAAATATTTGGTTGTTACTGGACTTGACTTTGATGTTTGAAGGGTTATTTTGTAAGGTTGTCTCTGTTGCTCTGTTAGTCACTGGTTAAAGGATTAATTAGGTTAATTATGATAACAAGCGAACCTTAAACTTTATATTTTGTGTTGTCCTTTGTTTTGGACACATTTTGCAAAATAAGCACCCTGAGGGTTTTCCAACCAGTCGCTGTCTGTAACGTTAATTTTATAACATAACATAACACCACGCCCGTAATCCCCGAAGGGTTAGGCAGAGGTGTAATTTAATAGTAAACCCAAATTTCGCCAGTTATGTTTAAGTCCCGTGTTATAGGGGGCGAGCCTATTACCATTAACCGTGCACAAATCCAGACATCGTGACTGCTGGTGAGAAATTTCTGATGGAAAATCGATAACACTTTGCCCGCCCTAAGAATTGAACCCAGGAACTCAGGCCCAGCAGTCGCGCATGCGTCCACTAGACCAATGAGGCAGTAACTATATGTACGTTACGGCTAAAAGCCGAAGTAAGGTTACACCTTGTTCTAGACGGCTATACCTAGGTGCGGCCGGTAACAGTTGTGTATCCTTTTTATTACAAAAACACACCGACCAAATGGATTAGGTTAGCTTAGAACTATGACAAAACGCGCGCGAGCCGAGCGAGAGCAGCAAGCGGTGCCGCGGCAGCGCCCGGCGAGCGCTACATCCAAATTGGTTGCATGTTCTAACCGAAGATAAGTAGGATACATCTAAGTTTAACCGGCTACACCGAGTTGTACCCGGCTAAAACTAGGTGTAGCCGCACTTCAGCTATTAGCCGTAACGTTTATATACTATTTTATTTACTGTCTGAACTGGAATTAAGCTTTTTCGGCATACTGTAAAAAATACAAAAAAAATTGTCAAGTAGGTTCCCCAATTTGCGTACCGTTTAACATGCGACCACTCCACGGGCTAGCATTCTGATGAATTCTTCTGCATTGTGGAGTATTAGTAAAGCAGCGTATTTAACGTCTTGTTCTCATCCCGCCTTCTCGTTTTGTTTCCAGACTCATTGTAGGTAATGACATAAAAGCTAAGCAGATTTCAGCAAGATTAATTTTTAATTAACTTCCAAAGTGAAGTAATGTGATTAACTTACGTAATTCAAAATGTTTATTACACCTTGAAGGAATATTTTTATTATCTTGTTGCCTACTTTTAGATATTTTGAATACAGACAGAAATTAAGACATCTATTGCATTGTCAATTTTAATCACAGTACGCACAACACTGTAGATATAATAGGAGCATTAAAAATAAAATCATACATGCAGTCTAAGTACTGCCACAGAGACGACGAGTTGGTCCAAAAAAAGACCGCTGCCGAAAGTCTTCACACGATGATGGTTGCCGGAAGACGGACGGCGCCGCCGAGGCCGGCACAGAAAGAGGTGGCGAGACGATCTGGACGCGTACCGCGAGGGCTGGTTCGTGGAGGCACGGGAAAAGAGCACATAAAAGGAATTGGGGGAGGCCTTTGCCCAGCAGTGGGACAGTACAGTCTAAAATATTTCAAGCCAGGGATACAAGAAAGAAGACAATGAAGTCTTATATTTTAAAAAATACATGATAAAACAGATTCCTAGGTAAGCAGCTATAGTACATTAGAACCCCTTGTATTAATTACCAAACAACCATAAAATTAAATCGCCGTCCTAAATCACCATTTAATTATTATTCTCAAAGCTAGATCTAGGCCTTACTTAGGAATAGAGTAGGTAAATAAGCTATGTGTACTAGTCGCCCGAATGTTCTTAGACTCGCTACCTCTTTAAGCCGTAAATCCCTTTTCCTCGCAGGTGCAAGAAGGTCTATCCGCCTAATTAAGGTGGTCACGTAAATCGACGAACGTCTAAAGTCCGTTTAAGCCTACAATTTTCGGAGCGAAGTTATTTTGAAATTAGCCGCATTGCAGTGCGATGCTAGCAAAATTTTCTTAGTTAAATAAGATTAAACGGATTGAGTTTGTAGTTTAACGTTGATTACTTCAGGAAGTTTTGTTTTCATCAGCGTTTAACAGAAGTATCGGTTTTTTAAGGCAAGTGCTGCAATTAGTGGTCCTTGATTGCCGGTAATAAACGGCAATCTGCTCTAATTTGACTGTACAACAAAGAATGCTGGCCGATATTCTGCATTTACAATACATACATTAAAATAAATAGAACACGGAATACCTATGTCAGAACACACAGTATACATACATAAACTAACGCCTATTCCCATGCAAAAAGCAGACACCACAGAGCGCCACATTCCTCACAAACTCCTTTTGCCTTCTCCACGTTCATACATCTGGTCATACACGAACGCCGGCGAGTACTGCGCACCTTACCTTTCTGAAGACCCTCACCAATAAAAAAATCAATCACACCTTAACTCAAAATAACTACTAAAATGAGTACTAAAGTGCTTAATTTAGAACTCATCTTGATCTTAACATGGTATAACACCAGTTAGACATAAATTCTCAAAAAAATATATAACAACACATTAACTGAGTTAAGCAACATCAAAAGCATCCACGGTCCACTAACCGGAACCACAAAACGTCTTCCAGTGAACAGCAGTTAGGATAATTACCATCCGTGATGAATCGTTTGAGGCATGTTTTTCAAACGCGTTCCTCGATGATTGATGAAGTTCAGCGTGACGGTTAAAAAGCTAAAATTGTTTTGTCGAGTGACTCGTTATTAGTTCTTAATTACGTGTGAATTCTGTGAAAGGGTGAACATTGGATTGTGAAAGGATATTTGATTTGATCTGTCAGTACTCGATATCGGATGATACAGCTTTTTGAAAGTGTTATTTTCATTGTTATGAAAAAACCCTTGACAAATTTTGAAATAGAAACTAACAGGTAGACTGGGTACGGTTGAAACATTTTAGCTTTTATCGTCCCTAGCATCGGGATTAGTAAAGCGAACGATGACTGAAATATATTATATACAAGACCGTATTTCTGTTTAGTAATAGTATATAATATATTTTTAGCAAAAAGAAGCGAAGATGTTTAAAAAAAGACAACGAGATTCACAAAATAATGAATACAACTGTTTATTCTAACTTGAACCGCCACAAATCATAATGAATTCAATTAACACGTAATTGTTTACAAAAATAGCGATTACGTTCACAAAATAGAAAAATATAAATCTTACAGCCCTTTGAGCGATTATCCCAACAAGCGTCACTCGCGACCAGAGACTATTTTTAAGTTGTCAATCCTTTCCATAGAACTAACATGTGCCACGTAAAACCTCATTTCTTCCTAATACTAATTAAAACTTCATCTTTTCCTAACAATATTGTATTTTATATGTTACGACAGGGAACGGAGTAGAAGGAACACTAATCCCAAATATCGACGCCATCTGCTAGCCGCCATATTGTCTTCGCGTCTTTAACCGTGGGACACGATTCTTCATTGTTTATGTTGGTAGATAGGTAGGTAGGTAGTTTAAATCACACACAATACTTGACTCAAACTTTAAACGTTTATTTCTATTAAACCATTTACAACTTGAGCCACCCGTTCGCGAACATGGTTGTTTATAAGGAAAAGAACGGGCTAAGAAACTCCTTACACACTCTTTTATCGTGTTACCGTTCTCATTTACACAACTTAATATTGTTCACTTGAAAAATCACTTTCAATTACATGCTTCAATTGTTTTCCAATCGCGAGCTACTAACTCGACCTTTCGTTCTACCTACGCGCGTTCTCTGTCTGGACGGAAGTGCCACACACCCAGTACAGTTTATTACAAAGTAAGTTCATTAATACTTACAAACAATACTAGAATACTTCACAATTAATTACTCTAATAATTAAACAATGCCAATATTCATAAATGCAAAGGCGTTATTGAATTAAAACTAATTAGTGGCCTCATGACTTTTTACAACAATGGGATCTTGCTTAAAACCATTTCCGGCAGATCAAAGGATTTAATACAAACAGGTCTTTCACTAATACATTGCTCTATAAAATAATCTTGTTACTTTTTAGTTTGTAATTAGTTACAGAAACTGATTTAGTTGTAGTTTCCAATTATAAATTGATTTAGTGATCATTAAAATCGTATTCGGCGCCATCTTCCACAATACTGTGGAATGTTGCCTCAAAACAAATCTTAGTGTTAAATGAGCAATTGTTAAAATCCCAATTGCCAAATATTTGCTTATCTTAATTTTAACTATAGTTCTAGCTAAAGACTTTCGTTTAATAAATTAATCTTCAGAAGATCTAGTCACGAACTATCTCAGTACTAGTTAATACAGAGACCATTAGATGGCGCTTATCTCTTCTGTCAATCGATACAGATCATTGTAATAGTTGTACTTGCAACCCACAGATGGCTGGATCAATATTATGATGGATGAGACATTATAAGTTGGTTATTAATTAGGTTAACTAATATTCTTAGCAGATAGACACTCTTGCGGCAATATATATGTAAATCAAATTAAAAAAAAAAAAAATCTCAACCGTCCCCATACCTGGGTCGGTTGAAACAGTGCCTGGGATCATTTGAAACACATGCAAAAAATACAAAATATAATAATTGGACATGTTTTATTGATCCTCTAATAACATTTTATTTATTTATTTATTTAACACTTCAAGCACAGAAGTACAGAGGCGGACTTAATGCCATAGGCATTTTCTACCAGTCAACCTTTGGGTGATGCAGAGACAAGCAGTGGTAGGTGTATATCTGAAAATAATTTTAAATAATACTAAGACAATTAACGACTAATAACGGTACAGTTGAACATTACAAATATTTTTAATGAAAATTCAAGTCTTGACGATATTTATAATCTAACATAATTTTTATCAGCCTTCAAAAGTTTATATTAAGTACAGTTTTAACCAAAATAATAAGATGTTGGTAACAATATTTTTTTTGTAATATTTGCATACAACTTGTTATTGTATTTCTCAAAAATCTACAGCATTAATTATAAACTAAATTTTGGCACTCCAGCTAACAAAATACTTTGAGTAAAACTTCAAAACATTATTTCTATAAAACATCAATATTTTGACAAATAGAGAAATAAATAATAAAATTATACTTATTTGTTTAAGAGAATACAATTCAACAGCATTAAAAAAATACAAAACTTTAGCACTTCAGCTACAAAAATAGTTTAAGAAAAAACTACACTTATTATTTCTTTAAAAATCAATATTTACAAAAATATTTAAGTGGTTACGAGATCATTCGGAATCACAGTTGTGGCAAACTTAACTAAGACTACCTTCTGTGCACTCTTCATGCGCCCACATTTTACAGTTTGTGCATTGTATCCATTTTTCTCCTGGTCTGCTTTCTGAATATGCTGACATACAAACAAAGCAGTAGCATTCCTCTTCTTCTGATAATAATTCACGTTGCGTATTAGTTTTTTTCCTGTTTGTAGTATTTCTTTTGGTCTTTCCTCCATCTTATCTTTTCTTATCTTGCTTAGCTTAGGTTCGTCTAAATCTCTTTCAGTCCTTATTTGAAGTCGGTTAAAAAAGAGCTGCATTAGAAAGCTCCTCCGACTCTTCTGGTGGTTCGTGACTTAAAATAGATGTTGGTGGTGGCGTTTTATCTTCAGGTGTACTAGTATTCTGAATAGGGTCATCATCTGCTTCGATTAAACTTACAGCATTTAGCTTATCTTTCATAAATGCAGGTGCAAGATCGAGTCCAATAAATACATCATCTTCCTAGCCTTTTCCCAACTATGTTGGGGTTGGCGTCCAGGCTAACCGGATGCAGCTGAATACCAATATTTTACATGGAGCGACTGCCTATCTGACCTCCACAACCCAGTTAACACTGGGTAATACGATACCCTTGGAAAGACTGGTTGTCAGACTTTTCGGGCCACTGACTACCTAACGACTATCAAAGATCTACAAATGACACCCGGGACAAACGGCTTATCGAGTCCAATAAATAAATGCCGATTAAATGTAATAATCCCAGTTGAGCGAAAGCCAGCTTGAATTTTGGATTGTGTAAGAGAAAGCGGCATAGCAGTAGCTAAAAACCCTGGGATGTCGTATATTGACATTGTCTTGCCAGGGTGGCTTTGCATCCATGCATCGCAGGTCAAATTTACAGCTTTCTTCAGTGGACCGAATACAGATCGATCAAGCGGTTGGAGTTTATGCGGGCAGTGGGGAGGGAAAGATAGTAACACAATGCCATTCGTCTTTCAAAAGTCTAGTGCGTTAATATGAATATGTGAAGAGTAGTTATCAAGCAAAAGTAAGACTTTATGTGAAGGAGATACATTTGTATGTTTCTTGACGTGTTCCAGGAAATGAATAAATATTTCATCGTGCATCCAAACAGAAGGATTTGCACTTTCAGCAGATCCAATTGGTACATCCCTGATAAAGTGATATTGGTATCGCACTCGCGGAAAGACGAAGAATAGAGGAATAACATTTCCGATGGCATTAACCGCAAAGGTTACTGTGACGAAAGTACCCCTCTCGGCTGAAGTCACTGAGCCTACTTGACAAACATCATGTCTAGCTATTATTCTGTCGGGTTTTTGCACAGTAGTTATGCCGGTTTCGTCAGCATTACCTATATATATTTTGTGCTGAAAATTTATAACGGTCCAAGACAGTAGCTACATTTTTGTAGAAAGCATCTACGTTATTTCTATTAAAGCTAGTCGCACCAGAAAGAATTGAAGCCTGTGCTGCACGTACTGACAGGCCATGGTTTCTTCTCATGTACATGTGAAACCATTCTTCTCCAGCCATTTCGTTGTCATACCAAGTCCGAGGTCGTGATAAGTTATACTTGACGGTTAGTTCGTATGCCAATTTCATAACATCCTTTTTAGTTAAGCCAAAATATATATCTGCACATCTAATTAAATATTTAGATAGTTCAAGCTCTTGTTCCTGGTTAAACACTCGATTGTGAGCCTTATATCCAATTTCTATATTTTCATCGCCACCAGTCGCATCTCGTTTACGTACATACCTCAACAGGGAACAGTGGTTCAGTCCATGCTTTTTTGCCGCTGTTCTAAACGATGATCCCGCTTTTACAGCGTCATAGGCTTGTTTGTATGTTGATAAGTCGGCCTGCCCTCTCGTAGTCTTTCTTTGGCGTACCCTTGGCATCTAAAAATAAAGAAAATTAATTAAATAAACTGTTCCAACTGTCCCCAACCGTTCTAGGTATAAAACAGTTCACAGTAACAATGATAATAAATTTTAATAAAAACTCATCATGCTGCCATATTCTACAAACTTCAATTCAAACGATAATAAACACTCAGTACTCTAACTTTAATCAAAACCATAATAATTTCAAAAATGTGCGAACAAAAATATGCTTTTACTTTTGCTTAAAACAACACAAAGGGGCCTCTTGTACACAACCACAGCGCGCGGAGGGCGACGCAACACTAGAATTCGTGTTTCGACTTGTCGCCCGCTTCGTTCTCAACTTGTACCCCTCACCCCCTCACGCACGGTTCGAGAGATATTCGCTTTGTTTCAACCGTCCACCGTTTTAAGTGTACCCAGTCCACTATTAATTCCAAATGTATTGGAAAGTTACGACATGAACGTCAAAATAAAACTTACAAAACGCAAACAAAAAATCCTAGAAAACGATTTATATAAAAGTAGCAAACAATGGCGTATTGAATACGACCATTTCCCGCATTGTATCACTTTCTGTTTGACAGAATCGATTCATATGAGTTGTGAGAGCTGTTTGACATGCAAAAGGAAACATAACAGGGGTATTTGTCGCAAACACACGGAGCGTTTTCAAGCTAGCGCGGGTCGGTATGGGCTAGTTTTGAGAAGCTTTTACATTTGCAGTTTCTACGACAGCTTTTCATACTTTGTAGTTCTAAAGTGGTTAAACTTCACTTTTCTAGGTTTTAGTGACTAGGGACGAATTTTATCTATCACTTACATTGAATCACCAGGTCTAAACCTTGTTCAAGAGTTTCCATTGCTGTGGAATACCGACACTGACCGCTCTCTTGAGCGACTTAAAAAAAATAGCACTTTTGTGTGAGCAAACGAAATTGGGACATTTTAGTACTTCCTTTTCGAATGTTCTAAAACCATTCTCTTTTTTTACCAGACTGAGCGATGCAATGAAGGGTAATGTATTTATCAACTCAAGTATGTACATTATTTTTATTCCTTTGTGGCGTTCTAGAGACCAAACGCGTGGGCCAATTTTTATGATTCTTGCTAATCTAAAGACATGACGATAATAATAAAAAAAACCAATAATGCGAACAACCAGACGCCATATTGTGAAAAAGAAAAAAAATTAAGTCGACGAACTATGTTAAGTGGAATATCATTGAATAGGTATTTTAAAATTATTTTTAGGTTCCTAATATAATTTTCATTTTTTATGACCATTGTCGTCACCATGTACAATATTTATTTTAAATGTGTGAAAAAGTTCTTATATAATCGCACAATAGGTCCTATTAACGTGAAAATTGTGTTTAAAGTAATTCAAAATGACAAATCGTATATGTCGTGAAAAAAAATTCATCACCACACGTCACATTTCATAAACACATGGATCCCGGCTACTTTCAAATGTGTTGTTTGTTGCTTTATTAGTTTTTTTTTAAATACTTTCCTTTTCACCCTATAACATTTAACCATATCTCGCACATAGTCCCACAACGCCTTTCACCTCGTTTTGATCCGAACCACCGTTTAAGTCTGCAATCAGCCTTATATACGAATGTATGAATATTGTATGAACTGCCCTGTGGGAGATGTCTCGCGGATAAACGCCAGTTTTAAAACGTAAATGCAAAGAATTTTTCAGTGACACTGAGATACCCGAGGCGTGCTTACTATGGGTAATATAAGCTGGAAGTGTGTGAATACTTTAAATATACAGGTATTCTCATTGTTATTTCATAAGACTTGAAGGACGTTTTTGAGTTCTTGGTTTTAACGACTCGCGACGCGGTTTTTATACTCCGAAGGATCTCACTTTTAGTAATGTAAGCATAAATTTTTGACACTGTAAGAAAGTTTCGCGATTTCTCACCAGTAAAATAACGCAACAGAAAAAAGTAATTCGCCATTATATGTTTTTAGCTGATGAATAACGGGTTAAGGAGTCCCGCCTAGACTCACTCACAAAAAATACTAACTGAAATAATAATAAAACGTATCACATTTTCATAGCAAATACTTTTGAATAAATAAAAACAAAGTAAATATGTAGACTTTCCTTTGCAAGGTATTTGTAAACCTAGCACGAACGCGCGGAGAAAATGTACACAGTAAATACTAAAGATTAAAACATTGAAAATATTCGTCACCCACTATATTTAACTTTATTCACATTCTATAGCAGATACTCATTGTGCTCAGTGCAATACATTAAATCAAAATGCTATTGGATCGTTATATTTATTTTCGATTAAAAAACGTTAGAATTCAGGTTCCGTTTACGTCGTGCGTTTGTTTAGGCTTTCAAAAAATATGAAACTTGTAAAATTTCCATTACGCTCGTATTTCAAGGGAAACTAAAATGAAGTTATTATAGGTAAGGTCCACATTAATTGACTGTCTGTTGAACGAATGTCTGCAGATCTCATTTGCCTCGGGCACTGAAATATTTTCTTTAGTGGAGACTCCTTATTATATTTTGATTTGAGAAAACAAATGTTTATGACTTGTTGTCAGATCTGTCTTAATAAGATTGCAAGACTATCTTTGTCCACAATTTTATGTGAGGACCTTTTACAACATGAATAATGGTAAAAATCATAGGTAAATTAATATGCTTTTTGGTAGCTGTTTCAAATAATCAGACTGATGCAATTAAAAAGTTACTGGCGCTTCGAGTTTCAACACTTCAAAAAAAAAGGGAACATCGTTGCACTAAATGCCAAAATCGCAAAACAAAACAAAACTTTTTTGTCACAAGTGTGTACGCAGCGTGTGTATTTGATGTTACTTCACAAGTGAATCTCTTTTATCTTCAGCTGAAACTTTGCCCAATTTATTTTGTTCAATGAACATTAACAATTTGGAATTAAACTTTTCGACGCTACAAAGAGCGTGATAACGTTTTATAAATGGCATTTTTCTGGAATTGAAAAAGAAAACACAATTACGAGAAGATCAGTGACTTTCGTATCAATTTATTTCAAGATTGTGTCTATTTTGCTTTTATGTTTATATTGTAGTATAAAGATACTTCAAAGGCAAATAAATTGGATGGAAAAGTCTTTGTCAAAGAAATTATAACACATTTTAAACATATTGTTACGACATTAAGTTCAATTTTAAATGTCAATTACAGGCTCACAATAACATTCTGACACCGTGTAAAATTATCTGATTATCTACTGATGATAACGTATTTGATAGCAAACTATTTCACAGCATTATTTTGTGGAATTCATTTGTTATTCCGATATGTAATTACGTTCTTCTATCATAAAAAATCACCTATTATTTGAGTTTTCAACTTTTAGGGCACTGCTATATTGACATATGAAGCTTTGGTGTGCTGTAGTAACATGTCGTTATACACTTTTAAACGTAGAATTGAATTAATCTGATCGTTGATTAGCCTTTTGCACTAATTATCTCTTCAAAGAGAACTACAATTAAACACAACACAAATATATGCATTCAAACATCAGTGAGAGAAAGTTTCTTAGATAGTTTACATGCATAAAGCCATAACTGAAATGCGGGCAGACGATAATGCTATCTAAATTCAGCAGCGTCAGTGAACGAGCTACGTCTCAACGCGAACTTGTATGTTTGACAGTAATAATGGTGTGGTTGCAATAAGAGCGGGATTCTGTTTAGTCAGATTTTTGCTACGAATGATCAGGGGTCTCCGGTGTCAGTTACATGCGTTGGTAACACTTTGCACAAATCTCAAATGTCGTCTTCTTCGTGTCTCTGGCACGAAAGTATTTTAAAATTAGCCCAAAACTTTGTCACTACCACAGCGTTTTCAGTGGCAGCGTAGATATTACATAGACTGCATATTTTGGAGCTCAAAGGACTGGATAGAAAGATGAAAACAATATCCAGAATGGAAATTATATACCATTTTTAAACTATGTATATGAGAAATATTTACGTATTAGGTATTGTCTTCTTGTCATCTTTTTTCGTCTTTAAACATTGTTTATGGTCTCTCAACTACCACGTTCGTCCAGCTTAGCCTAAAAAATATTCAATTGTTATTCCACTGAAACTTTGTACGATGAGATGTTCGTCGGTATTACATTTAGTTACATAAAATAAGTTAGTTTGAAAATATATTACATTTTTCCCTCTCTCACTGGGTCCTCAGCCCGCACGTTTGACAGTAATAAGTCTGCTTGCCGGCGGTCCTCCAAGTTGTTCGCTCCCAACTTCTCATGCCTTCTTGAACTGGTAACTGCGACTACTCGAAGCAATTACACCAAACAACACACAGTCCACTAAGTTTCTTTTTAAACTTTATTAATTTATGTACTGGCAGACGTATTTAATATGTTTCAAGAAAATAAAATTAAATGCAAGTCTGAAGTTCTTTTGAAACAAAATTACTTTGGAAATGTTCCTTATTTTTACTACAAAATTTGCTGTTTTGGGTAACTATTGTATTATTAAAGAACTTTAATTCTAAATCTAATTGATGACGGGCAGCAACCTGTTGCAAATTCATTTTGTGGCTCCGACAGTCTTCAACCCTCAAATGTTTAGTGTGAATTGTTTCAGTTCGATACACAATTAAATTCAAAATAGTACAGTTTGCTTACCTCACCTTTTTCGCTTTTCGTTTCGAAAAAACATGGACGACACTCAAACGCTCCCAACATAGATAGATCTACCTATACCTAACTGCCTGTCTATCAACGTTCCCATGAATTGCTTCCGGCTCCAGACCCCCCTTTAATCTCAAATGTACATAGCCATAGTAATTTAGATCCTATCTGATGGAACCATTGAATCTATGGCGGGGTAAAGAGCCTTTAAGTGTTGAAGAACCTGGGAAAAAAATACAAAATCAAAGTCTGCGGTGAAAAGAAAGCTCTTCAAAGCATATTGCGCGGGTGGATTTGAGTCTGGTGGAGGAAGGATTTTGAAACGCTGTCTTAACGTTTTTAGTCTTGTATTTATAAGACTTGCTGGGATTCTCATTTAGTACGAGATTTCCTGAGTATGATGAATTGAATTAAGAATTATTCGCTTTTGTAAATGATTTTTATTCATAATATTTTAAATGCGAAAATAATGTCTGTTACCTTTGACGCTCTTTTTACCTTTTTGCTAATTGTTTAACAGATTTTGATTTAAGTTAACAGGTAGACCATGACCTAGGAAGCACAAGGGGTATTTTTTATCCTGGTTGTCCGTTCCCGTGGATTTTAGAGATAAACGCGGGCGAAAAGTAAGTACTAAAAAAAATGTCGTTTTCCAAAATTGATACCTGTAGTCTCATTAACTAACAACTGTTTCAGTTAACTGTAACACTCTATATACCTACTCAGACTTGATGTATGATCTACCAAGTACAGACAGACACAAAAATAAAAACGGAAAAAAAAAAACGTAAAACAACCCGTCAATGCAGAGACAAACGATCGAGTGAACCTGTTAGGGATCACATTCAATTTGCGCACCGTGGATTGAGGAGGGTCCGAAATGACGGGTGAAAAAGTTAGCGTGACGGGCTCGGAACTCGGCGATGGGCGACGAAATAATAATGTGAGCGATCACATTGATATGTATGTTGAATGGTCATTCGCAAATGTCCGGTCGCGTTCGACGGGTTGGATTGGGCGGGATATGGATGACGTTTCGTGACAAACTTGGAATTGAAAGAGAATTTTCAGTTGATTGAGAAGAACATTTTGCTTTAAGTTCCTTTTAAATATTTTCGCTGTTGGGTAAGTAACAAGAATCCTTTCGATAAAATTACACCACATTTTTTTACAATAGGTATTTTTTAGGGTTCCAGATCCGAAGGGTAACCAACGAAACCCTATTACTAAGCCTCCGCTGTCCGTACGTCCGTCCGTCCGTTTGTCTGTCAGCGGGCGGCATCATAACCGATCATGACCGTAATAGGTAGACAGTTGAAATTTTCACAAAATGTGTATTTTTGTTTCCGCTATAACAACAAATAACAGAAATAAATTAAAAATTAAAGGGTGCTGCCCTACTACGATGGTACGAAACCCGTCAAGCCCGAGTCCGACTCGCACTTGGCCGTTTTTATTAGAGTACCTGTCTACTAATATTTGAACCAATAGTGTTGTACAAAGATAGTAATCTCTCTATATTACTGTTTTCGAAACATAAATAATTGACTCAATAACGAGGACTTAAAATTACTTTAAAAATAATGTAGGTACGAGATATCACAGAAATAATTACAAAAAAATAGTCTCTCATTTTTAAACAAAATCCAAACTACTCACATTATTTTGTAATGTTCCTGTAAAATCAAGTTTCCAAAAGGTTTTTTCTCTGTTCCTCGAAACCCAAGTTCTATCTTAATTCCAGAAACTTTCATGTTCGTTCGTATCTTGTACATTATAAATTCTCTATGCGTTAGTGATATAACTGGAGCATGGAATTTTTAATCTAAGAACTTTTCCACTAAACGTCTCTTTCTCATATTACCTCATGAATGCTGTTACGGATACTGCGGAAAATATTTCGGAAAGTTAACGGTATTGTTTCGTATTTGCTTATATACTTCTGTATTATTTACTAGCACTTCGCCCGTGACTTTGTCCGTAAGAATTGTGATAGCTCGGTTAATATGCATGGTACAAATATAATTTATAGCCTATAGCACCCACGAATAATGTATATTTCTGTCAGTGAATTTTTTTTAGAATTGGATCATAAGTTTCGGAGCTTACCCCTACATACAAACTTACAAACCAATACTTCTTTATAATATTAGTAAAGATACACGTTTGAACTTAATTGTAAAGGATCTTGATCGATATGAGCGTAAGACCAACAGAATTGAAATTTATCTCAAATCATAGCCCATAATAAGCACTCTAAATTATTTTATTACAACATGTATCTAAATCGCCGGAGAGCAAAGATACGCCCAATTTAAAATCATCAACATTTTCAATTGGTCGTACCTTTGCTCTAACTAACTTCCTGTACTTTGTCGAAGATTTGACTACAGCAGTCATTTGTTTAAAAAGCAGATCATGCTGAAACGTAGAATTTTACGGACGGACGGACAGAGAGACAAACGGAAAGGACAAATCTATAAGGGTTACGTTTTTGCCATTTGGCAACAGAACCCGAAAAATGTCGAAAAATTACCATGTAAATATTGTCACTGACACCTCTTGAATGCGGTTTAGAAATACTGATCACGTTCAGTATCATTGATGAAATGCGCCCTTAAATAAAACGACTTTTTGTATTCTTTAACGAGAATGTTTAAGTATACTTAAAAATCTGTAAATTTTAACAATATTTATACTATTAATGCACAATAGGCTGCCCTAGTATATAAACTTGCGAAAGAAAACAGTAGGAAGTGACAGCATTTCCTACAAAAATCTTTTTATGTTACAGTTTTTCTTTCAAGTTGCCGCCAAGTGGTACTTCACGAGTCAAGACCCTCATAAAGCCAATGAAAGCCCATCGAACCACTTGCATTCCTAAAAATACCAGCAAAAATGTCTCGATACAAGATATTTTATCGAATAAAATGTAAAACGATTTCCGATCTTGTGAAAATTTATCCAGAAGCTAATTCATCGTATGTGAATCTGTTGGCGGGCCGCCAGTAAATGATAATGTCATTTTCTTAAAGCAGACCCTATTACCATTACAATGGGTTATTTTCCATGTAAACGTACTTTGCTGATTAGTATTAGAAGATTTATTTAACTTTTAGAATTTTTGCCAATGAGTACCTAATTTGCTATGTAGTAAGCTGTTTTAACATCACTATTGATAGGTGTTCTGAATATTTTTTTTGAAAATATAGAAATAGTATCCCTACTTGGTATACCTGTGAATTAGTACACAGTGTTCCTTCATTAAAAAGCAAATAAATCGTCGGTGAATATACGTATTTAATATAAACATAACATAACATCACGCCTGTAATCCCCGATGGGTTTGGCAGAGGTGTATCTAATAGTACACCCATATTTCGCCTATGTTCAAGTCCTATGTAATAGGGGCCGCGCCTTTATCCATCAAGAGGGCACAAATCCAGATCCCATGGCTGCTACTGAGCAATTCCTGCTGAAAAAACCAAATAACGCTTTTGACTGACCTGGGAATGGAACCCAAACCTCATGCTCAGCACTTGCACTTGCGACCGCTAGACCAACGAGGAGTATTTAATATCTTCTATCTAAGTCAACGTAAAGAACACACGTCTTTATTGTGCAAGCCTTATTAAGTTGTGGTAAAGACGCAAGAGCACTGATTAAGTTCATCTCTACAAAGGGGTAATTTTATAAAAATGTACTCTTCAACTGCACGAAGTAAATAAAGATAAAACTACTTTTTAGCTGGCAACCATTCCGGATGCGCTCAGGCAATGGCCGTAATAGTTTAGTTAAGAACATTCTCGAAGCCCCAACTGCGAGAGGAAACTATAATGAAGTTAACTAAGCGACACTGGCCCAAGTCTCGGATGCGATACAATGCAAATTAATTTAGTTCCTACGTTCTCCTCTTTTTTTGTTTAATTACTTGCGATTTTTTAAGGCTGATTGTCTCGGAAAGTTTATGGGCCAAGTGCTAAAAGTATTTTCACTTCAGACTTTTGCTACGTAATCAAGAATTTTGTAGGCATCTTTACGATTGAGAGTTTCAGTCTTAAAAGCACTAGGGCTGAAAATGATAAGGAGGGGTTGAGAAAGTCAGAATATAAAAGGACCTTTAACAGAATTGAGAAAAGGTGGCGAATACAATGAATGAGTAGATTAAAATCAATGCTCTAAAAACGGATTACTGTACAAAAACAATGTTTTGAGATCTGGTAGTCTGTTGCCAACAAAGTGATTCTCGGGCCTGTCATTTTCAGTTTAGCTATTGATCCCATATTCCAATTAAAAATTTTACGTGTGGTATTTTGGTCAACAGAATAGAACAGGATAGAACAGTAGGAGGTGTTGTTAATACCGTTGTCATTTTCGTCAAACAGCAATTTAAATCTATTGGTTTAGACATTAACCCCTCAAAGTGCGAAATTTACTTCTGTGACGTTACCGACAATCAATCGACTCTAAAAACGGTAATAAAACAAGTAAACAAGCAAGCGGCAGAAAAACATCAAGAAAATCGGACAAGTTTTAGAACTAAAAAAAATCATAGCCATGTGACATTCGCCTAGCCGCATTGGCCCAGTTTAGTGGATAATGACCCATCCCTACTCATACAGAGGAGGTTTCCCCGTATGGGGAATGTACTAGGCTAATATATTTTATGTTAATCAAACATGAAAGCTATATTTCCAGTAAATCTAAGTAGAGCTTAACGTAGCAAAAACCTCCTTAATACCTATATACGACAGTTATAACGAGTGGTAATAAAACACGTCTGTATACACTGGTATAATTTCTTTATCTCGGCCCCACAGCTCGCTTTCCATTTGTCGTGCTCATCATAAAGACGGGGAGAGATATAAATTATTATTGCGACGCGTGTTCTCCTACAATTTTCTGAGAGCCTGGTGCCTTTGGTGTTTTGTTTTGACCAGTAAAATATGAGTAAAGTATTAATAAGGCTTTTTAAACTCTACGAAGAATACTCGTGTTTTTATTAAAGCGTTAAATATTGACTTTTTCGTAATGATTTGAGTTTCAGATCAACATTAAAATATTGATCATGACTATATGGTGTTTTTATTTTACTAGTAAAATATGAGTAAAGTATTAATAAGGCTTTTACACTCTATGGAGAATACTCGTGTTTTTATTAAAGCATTAAACGTTGTCTTTTTCGTAAAAATTTGAGTTTCAGATCAGCATTAAAATATTGATCAGGATTATATGGTGGCTATTTCAAATAAATATCAGTAGGTACGACTTTCAGACTCGTATCGCTCTAGTATTACTTTGTAGAATTGTATTCAAGGAGATTTTCTTTCAATCAATCTAGATAATGTAAGGGTTTCTTCCTCAGTTTTTCCGAACCAGATGCTAGATTTTCTTCTACACTTGTGAGTTCTAAGTGAAGTAGGTAGGATAAGTTGTGTTTGTTGTCACTGAAGACTAGATAGTAGAGAATAGATATTTAAATAAATATGTGACAGCTGGGGAAAATATCCCTTGTCCTGTTAACAAATATATTTTATTGTATTGTAATGTATGTCGGAATGGTGTCCGCAATACCAAGCTCAAAACACGTAGTTGCGTATTTTAACAAAAAGTATATTATAAAGGTGTCAGTTCAGTAAAAAGACACTTCGACGTTACTTATTAAGGCAATGTTCATAACCTTTTATTAAAGTAGGTTTTATCGTGCATAAAACTATTAAAACAACATAACTACTTCTCCAAGCCACCACTCAACCAACTAATACAAAACACAAAACGCTGTAGCAACCGCCGGTGTCGCGGAGGTACTCTGAAACCCCCATAAAGGCAAGTTTACAAACCATTCCCTCTTTTATTGTAAAAGTTTAATAGAGAGAGGATCTGTAAATGGACCAATCAATACTTTATTGTGCTTTTCCCAGCTCGCTCCGTTTCAAACTGTACGAATCGAGGTGGAGGGAATATAAGTACACATTCCGAACTCCCCTCCTAACAATTGTTAAGAAAAAAGTTGTTTTTCTTTATTGCATTTGTGTATGGAATGAGATATCTTATTTTTATGCGTGCACGTGTGTAATTCTGTTTTCTTGGTTCTTTATTTACTTAGTTATCGGTAAGTATACCTTCCTGAATTTCATGAATGAGAATAGTGATTCTTTAGTTAGTTTAGAAGATTTTTGTACCTTATCGGCGTCCTGTTTCGGTTTGATTGCCTTATAAATGTAAACAGAATTTTATATTTTTACCTTTTTATTACCAATCAAGTCATATTTTTTTTAGATATAGTAAACAATTAACTGATTGGTACTTCGTGGGATGCAGCGAGTTCGATTCTAGCATAGAAACTAATATTTGTACAGGTTACTTATAGATTTACGTAATCCTAGCATGGGTGTTAATGGATGTCATTTATTTAAAGGTAACCAAAACATGAAACCTCTTAGCAGAGCTGAGACGCAACTGCAAAGCCTTTTCACGAGTAGTTTTACTTGAACTACTAGGCTTTCAGAATTGTCTACCCAAAAACCTTTTATAAACAGCACAGCCAAAGTCAAAAAATTAACAGAACCGAAAAATATTAATGATTGCATTATGAGAAAAAAGCAGGAATCTTAGAAGGAATGAGCTTCGCGTCTTTCCAAGTTATAAAAGGTAAAGAAAGAGCTTGCATTTAGTGAATACCCATTCAGAGTTGGGGAAAATTCAGACCACTGCAACCGCGTATTCCCAGCACTTTACGAATGCAACTCCTTTTGATGAATCCGTATTTTTTTTCGACAATCAGACTCGAAGAATGTTTTTTAGTAAGTCAGACTTTAGAATGTTGGACAAGGCTTTTAATTTGAATGTAGGGACTTTTTTCGTTGGTTTAAAGCATTCGTTGGTCATTCAAACGTCTTACTGAGGTAGTTTTTAAGACGTGGTTACCTTAAGTAAGTGTGGTTAAGTGCTAGTGATACATATAAGGTATAAACGGACCCTTTACGAAGCCGTCAACCAAGCATTATGTACATCAAACTAAGTAATTTTACGCAAAAATGATTGCTGGCGAAACGACTTTTTTTGGGGTGTAAAATCAAGTTTTACGGTAAGACTCAATATAACGGACGCAAAACATTGTGCTGATATATACATTGAATTACGTACAGGGTCGTGGACGTATTTAAAGTAAAATTATAACATAAAGTAAGTAAGTGTAAGTCCTCGTTGTACCAAAAATAAAAAATAAATGTGAAAAAGTTGAAACTTTGACCCTCAATATAACTAGAAGGTGCCCAGGTATGGTCTAGAATAGAAAAATTATCGCAATCACGGGGAAAACAGGTACGTTTCGGCTTTGTTATGGGTATTTTTAAACCCTTTGTATGGTTAAATGTTTTGGTACAATACTTGAAACGTAAAACATCGAAAGTTACCCATTTCTAATAAAACCTTTCGAATACTCATCATCATCTGTCTAGCCTTTTCCCAACTATATTGGGGTCGGCTTCCAGTCTAACCGGATGCAGCTGAATACCAGTATTTTACATTGAGGCGACTGCCTATCTGACCTTTAAAACCTTTCGAATACTGTAACAGGATAATCGATTTGCATCATTTAGATTTATTTTGTACACAATAGGTCCTAACCCAGTAAATTATCCACTCCTCCATATTCAACCCTACCTGTATTAAAACTTAAACCGACAGTTAGGAAACTTCCCTTTTATGGTGCTCTAGCCTTTCACCGAATGTTTCAGTAAAACTCTAAGATCAAAAGACTTTCCAAGTGGTTGCTCGAAATTTCCATTATACTACTTCAAAAACTGAATTTACATTGCCCTCAGGAATAATTTGTGATTTAAACTTCCACCCCGTAAAGTATAAGTTTTATTTCTTTTATAAAAATTGGTTGTTACAACTTTATTAATTACTGTCGTTATTTTGTTTAGCTCAGGGCTAAAGGTGGGGTAATGGCAAAAATAGTATTTATTTGCAAAAAAAGTTATTTTACCAGAAAATTATAAGTAATTGCTATAAGCTTAAACCCGACCTTCTTTGTCTTCATTTTAACTTCATCCAGTTGTAGATCACAGCTCAGTTCATTAAAATTACAGTCTTTATTTAATGTCTGTCTCTTCGTCGACGGCCGCTCCATGTAACATAGTAGTATTTATTCAGTAAGAAAATCTTAATATTTACGTAACATTTATAAACTACACAATCAACTTGCTTTGCTGAAGGATAACATCGTGAGGAAACCAGCATGCCTGAGAGATATTTCTTGACGGTATGTAAATCCAAGTCAGAGTCCCACGGGGAGCATAAAAACTCTGACACCAGGTTAGGCGCTACCCACACGATAAAAAAGAAGATCTTTAAGTTGCCAGCCAGCGCCGCCTATTTCCTGCCCTCGCAAAATGCCACCATACATTTCTCTAAATCTCCCAACACGTGAAGGCTAGCAACAAACAAAAATCCAATCACTTCCCTCTAATCAATCGTAAACCTTTTACGTCGTCATTTCCCGTGCCGTCAACACTAGATAATTCTTAACTAACCTAACATCTCAGTTCGGACACGTTTCTGTTTCGCAAATCTAATTTTTCTCCCGGGCGAATTCCTTTTTGAGAACTATCCGGGACTCGCTTCGGCTTCGTATTGGCAATTCCGACGAATGTTCCTATCTGTTTCGTTCGGGAAACTTTTTGTTCGGTACTTGTGTATCGACATGTTGTGACTGTACGATATTTATGATGATTCGTTGCTTTGTATTAAAGTCATCCTAGCTTTGTTGAGAATACGAATAAGAATAATAAGAATCCTATCTTAGACGCTGTAATACTTCTTTACATCTGACATTTATAGTAGTGTCTTTAGTGATTAAATTCCAAGCGGAATGTAATAATGCAATATTATTTTATTAAATTACTTGAGAGTTAAAATAATAGGAAGCTGGAAAGCGTAGCAATTTTGCGTTAGAAACTGTTTTCATTTATTTAAACTTGATGCTACATGCTAACAAAAACAAGATAAATCATAGTCTATTTTCTATACTGTTCTGTAACAGTTTTTGGTGTAACCAAATAGGTACCAACCTATATTGCCACTGAAAAGTGATGCAAAAAAGGAACCTCAGCCCTAATCACCTGATTGCGCTTCTGGCTTGTTTCCAGCGAACAATTAGCTTAAATTAAACTTTCACATAGCATATTCTTGTAATCCACTTCACCACTTACCAGTACCTGCCTGGTCCCAACATCTGGCAAAAAGAAATAATCTGAATGTGGGTACCTAGCCCACGTATATTTTACGAAGCTAATACTTAAAGCGGTATAAAATAATAACCAAGCACACGTTCAACACCTAAACATAAAACCTGTTGTTCTTAAGCTCGCAAGAAAAAAAAAAGAAAAAATATCTCATCACAATATTTTCTTGTATCGTACGGAACGATAATAACTTTATGGTGCGTGTAAAATCCCTAGCAATTTGTTCGGTACATGCGGAGTTCTAGCCCTCATCTCCCAAATGTATCTGTATTTATTACGGCATGCTATGAAGGTCTTTTAAGCAAAAGAGGATGGGCGCCAAAAACTCAATTCCGACGCTTTGCGACAAGGAAAACGAGGAAATCAAGTTAACGCACACTACGATACCTCAATGACACCGAGCTGTAGGGAAAAGGAACTTATTTTGCACTAGTGGGATAATTATCGAGGTCCTGGCTGGGTACGATTTACAGGTCGGCCAAAGTGCTAATATGTTTTTCCATCAGGAATTTCTTAGCAGCAGCCTGGAGTCAGGAGTCAGGTTGAAGGCAATAAGGCTCGCCGCCTTTTAGATGGGACTTACACGGAACGAAATGTTGATGTAGTATAAGTACTTCTGCCTAAACTTTCGGGGATTACAAGCGTGATATTAGAAATTATGTTAGCTAACTAAAAATAACTAAGTAATAGTTATTTTTCATCTTTACTAAGATTACTTAATTAATGTAGGTACTTAGCTTAATGTATAAATGTCATTATTCCTGATTTCGTTAATTCATTCGTGGCACTTTTCAGAGAATTCTATTCACGCGACAGTAATTATTTACTAACTTAATGCCGAAATGTTACTTCAAGTAAATAAGTGTATCTTAAATAGAATTAATATAATGTGCCTACATTACTTACATAGAAATTGAGTTTATTACCATTTAAAAACACAGACCCAGCGTTCTTTAGTTTCCCCATGAGAAAAAGCGAGAGTTTACTTATCTACTGTTTGTACAATGTTACGTAACAGTGTGACAAAATCCAAAATTATGGCAAAAAATAAACATATTTTTTGTAAAAAAAATCCATCGAAGCGTACCGTTAATGTAAACTAAGGTAGCGAAGGAATCCTGATTAAAAAGGTCCCTTACAAGTCTACAACAAATTGGATTCAGAGAAAAACAAGGATTGATTCCGTAATAGAAAATCGTTTTATGATTTTGGGTCCGGCACCTATTTCTTGGACGATATTCTTGGCGACCCAATTTGTTTTGCCGTATTGGCGAAGTCCTTGATTGCTGGATCTGTCAAGTTTTATAGTATCGCAATAAAATAAATAGGCAATAAATTAATATTATTTTTGGCTCGTATATAAACTATTTGCTATTTCTTATAGACCTTATTATTACGCTCTGTCCTATTCATATGATGATGTCATAAGCATAACCTTATACCCGTTTTCCCCGAAAGGTTAGGCAGAGGTGTAAGTTGTACACCCATATTTCGTCTGTTCAGTTTAGACCCCATGTTAATGGACTGTGCCTATTACCATCAACCAAAAACTCAAAAAACAGTATTGTATCTACTTCTCCCTGTAATTCATCTAAAGGATGTTTTGACACACATAGATTTTTAAGATAAGACCGCCCTTTTTGTCACCCTGGGTAAAATGTCAACTTTTTTATATCTGGGCTATAAGTTGTAAGGTGTACAATAAGTATAAAAATAAGTAACAATAAGTATTATTAAGTATTATATATCTTCAAAGGGTGGAAGGGACACCGTCGCGAAAACGGTTACTACGTATTCAGTACATCATTCTGAGCCCCCATACATAGAAATTTTTCATCGTTTATTAAAAAAAAAATCAGCTGTTCCATACATAATGTGTAGGTATTGCACTTTTTTAGGAAAGAGCTGATTTTTAAAAAAAATTATCGACGTAAAATTTGTATGTATGGAGGCGTAGGTGTCCCTTCCACTCCGGTATATCAGACTCCAGGATGTTACTGACAATTATTAATAAAACAATTTGGGTTTGTCTCGTAGTCTTGCGGACAAAACTGCCATAACTGGGAATCTAACCCAGAATCACGCTTTGCAGTAGCACAAAACATGTTAACATTTGAAGGAGCACAATTTTACAACAAAATACCCTCATGTATTAAAAAATTACACTCATTCAATGCATTCAAAACTCTGTTAGCTCTGTTAGTTAATATTTGATCACAAATCCTAAAAACTGAATTCATTGGATGGGTGTATTATAATATAATAAGTGCTACCGTGACGTCTGTGACGAACTTTAAATGTAATTTATATTAAGCATTGTTCTCAGGTAAGTGACTTTGTGTCTTTTTTGAGAATAAATATCTTTAAACCTACTTACGACCGATCGAGGCAGTGAAACTAGTCCGTCAGTTCAAAATCAATAACACCTACACACTTGTTATGTAACAACAACTTTGCACGACGAATTATTCATTCAAAGTAGTTATCACAGAAGCTTACAGATTTCAGTAACGAAGTTTATACACAGCCAAGCGTTGCATATAAAGTTTCAAATGTAACTTTGTTCTCAAACGGTGCTGACAAAATTATATATTAAATTCTGCATTGCATTCAACATATTTAGAACACGTGCCAAAAATTTTTCGAGAAATATTGTGTTGAGTTAAAAATTATGATTTAAGCATTAGAAGTGACAGATTTCTGGCACAATCCCTTGACCCAAAGCAATATTCAGGATGGAATTATTTATTTATTTATACTTCATGTACAAAGAGGTGTACACAGGCGGACTTAATGCCACCAGGCATTCTCTACCAGTCAACCTTTGGGACAGCATTTTAAGATTGAACAAAAAAAAACATTTTGTTAACATAAATTGATATACATAAATAGATAATCCTAATACATACACAAAGGCTTATTAGCAATTGAATTGGATTAAAGAGGTTTTCGTCTTTAGACCTTGAATGTCTATTCGAAGTTAACGAACTAGTATACATAATTTGATAATAGAGAGCAACAACTCTTTGGCGATAGAAATAGTAATTTAAAACGTTCCTTATTGTTTTGTCATTATCTGCCTAGTATTTTCCCAACTATATCGGGGTCGGTTTCCAGTCTAACCAGATGCAGCTGAATACCAGTACTTTACATGGAGCAACTGCTTTTGTAACCTCCACAACCCAGTTGGTACTGGGTAATACGATTCCCCTTGGTAAGACTGATTGTCAGACTTTCGGGCGACTGACTATCTGTAACGACAAAACCATTACAGCTAAATAAGTTTCTTCAGTAGTTAAATAACTGATAACTACAATGTGATAATAGAGTGACACGACTATTTTAAGATAGAATACATTAATTTAAACTTGCATTATTCTTTTCGTTATTGTTATTATTGGTTGTTGTTGTTATTATTGATTTCGTTGTTGTTGTGTTGTTTCATTATTTTTGTGTTGTTTGTTTTCTGGAAGGATTTGTTTTCTTTTCCCTCTTAAAACCAATTTGAAACAACACACATAATTCCATACTAAACGAAAAACACCAGCCATATTTGCACCAAAATCTTCACCAACATAAGGGTTACCTGCTATCAAGATGGGAAACATTCAAACAATCGTAGATACTTCCCTTTTTATCTCCCGTATGCTAATCGAAAAGTTTCCTCGGCATCGCCTAGTTTTCTTACTTGCACCGCGTTCAGTATCGGACACCGAAGTTTTTAAAAGTATCGTAAAATATTGAAAAAACTTTCAACGATGTCCTATCTTTATAGTTCGGCAGTTAAAGATGTCGTATTGGAAAACATGAGCATTAAAATAACTGAGTAGTTTAAGTAAGTACTTGTCTGTCAAGCGAGTCGAGTCCACAACCATTTTACTGATTTCTTATAATGGCAATACTATTATCTGTCAAACAGATTGTCACAATTTCTGTTCTAACCTCGAAGCATTCCGGTTTTTGTTGAATTTTTTAATGTTATAATGCCAAAACCTATTAAAAGTAGTGTCAGGAGCCTGCTGTTTACAATGATTAATAAATATAATCATGTAAAGATTGAATCTGATGACGTGTTAACAGAAAAACGACGACTTTTGGATGAAATTGTTTCAACAACAGGTAGGTTGGCTACAAAATGTTGATACTTTTAGCACAATTGTCTAATTTTGTTTATTTTACTATGATGTGATCACGATTTCGGTTTTGGTTTAGATTCAGACGTCGTATACATGACATTGAATCTCAATGGGGCACCTATAAGTGAAAAGTATTATAAGAGATTGTTGTCATCTTTTTTCAGCCACCTTGGATGATGAATTAATAAAAAGCACAATTGATAATTTAGTTAAGAAAGTCATAGCCATAGATGAGAATAAAAAAATGAAATCTGAAAGACTATTTGACAAAAATTGCTGCTATGACAGGTTAGTACAGATTTATTTGTTTACATTGTTTGCATTTTCTACAAATATTATCATAAAATTTGTGCGTTTGATACTGAACTGACATATTGAACTTTCAGATTTAAGTGTGAAAACACTGCGAAGAATTAAAAAAGAAGGTGCTATTAACCAAGGCGAGTGGAACACACCGGGGAAAAAACGTCCACGACAGCCAACTGTAGCCAATCTGGATAATTTTGACTTATCAGCCATACGCAATAAAATTAATGAATTTTACTGTGTGAAAAAGCAAGTTCCAACTCTACGAAGTGTGCTTGCAGATTTAAGAGAGTCAATTGGATTTACTGGATGTCATGAAACATTGAGACAATTATTACTCAAAAATGGATTTGAATTCAAAAAAAATAAAAATGAGAGATCTCTTCTTATTGAAAAGTATGAACTAGCTGCATGGCGACATAGGTATCTCAGAGCTATTGATGAAAAGCGGAAACAAGGAAAATTAATAGTTTATCTTGATGAGACCTATGTCCACCAAAATTATAAAGTTAAAAAATCATGGCAAGGGCCATCAACAAGCGGTGTAATTGACAAAATATCGTCAGGCAAAAGACATATTGTTGTTCATGCTGGATCCGAAAAAGGTTTTGTTCCCAATGCATTATTGGTATTCAGTACTAAATCAAAAATGGCAGATTATCATGATGATATGAACAGAAATAATTTTATGAAATGGTTACGTGAAAAATTAATACCCAATTTAAGTCAGCCCAGTGTCATTGTTATGGACAACGCTAGCTACCATGTAACACAAATAAATAAGCCATCATCTATGAATGATTTAAAGGCTGACATTCAGAAATGGCTAACTGAAAATGGAATTCATTATGAAGAATTCTTTACAAAGGCTGAGCTTATGTGCCTTGTGAATGAACATAAAACAACTCCAATGTATGAAGCTGAAGAATTTTTGAAACAACATGGCCATGAGGTTTTGAAACTTCCGCCATATCATTGTGACCTGAACGCAATTGAACTCATATGGAGTTTGGCTAAAAGAAAAATAGCCAGCAAAAACTTAGGGATTCCAGGTAAAGAAATGGAGAACCTTATAAAAGAATGCTTTAATAGTGTCACAGCCAATTATTGGAAAAAATGCACAGATCACACTATTAGTGTCGAAAATAAGTATAAAGTAAGAGACAGGATATCCGAAACCGAGTTGGAACCCTTCATCATTTCTGTGCGTAATGATTCTACTGACAGTGATTTCTCATTTGAAGGCATTGAATTTCTTGATTCTGATTTTAGTTCTGATGAATAAATACGTACATTGAAATGCTTTTTTTTTAATTTATCCCAAGTATTTTTTTTATCAAAATTCAAGTATCAACAAGTTTTCAGCGTGCTATATCAGTGTTGACACCTGAAAGATTTTTGAATTTGCCGCCTTTTTCATGGGACTAGACTCGCTTGACAGACAGTAGATTTAGTGAGAATTAATATTTAAAGCTTTTTGGTTGCTATGTATCTAAATATTAATGTACCTGCTTAAAAGTACTTATGCAATCCTAATAAATAATCTGTGGCCCGAGTGTCAAATTGATAGCACGTATTTTATCAAACTAAATTTTTATTTAATTTTTTTTATCGATTTTACCCATATTTAAAACATAATTAACTAATTTTATCAATAATTATGATAAGGAAAAAAAAAAGAAAACAGATACATCAAAAAACTGGAGCCTAAAATCTAATAAAATATTTGAAAATGTGTATGTACGACGTACGTCTTAAAAAATGCTGACCAGACGCCGGGCCAAATTACACGAGACACACCCACCATCTCCGGGCTCGTCACTCAGCTCCGCCTCGCATTCGCCGGGACGCGCCACATCCGTGAGCGCTGCGTCGCCAGTCGCTGCAGTTGCGTCGAGCTCGAGTGACGAGTTTTTCTCCCCGCCGTCGACACCACCGCCACCACGACGACGAGGAAGAGGACGGCCACCAGCGGGCTTGGGACGTCGAGGCCAACAGGCCACGAACAGGGTCCCCGCTGCCGGTGGAAATGTGTCGCGCATTCGTTGGACGCAGTCCATGAACGAAAATGTGATGCGCGCATATTGTGGGGCTACAGAGGGAGGAATTAACCTTACTGCGTACCGATGTCGGATGCTCTCTCTGTTTCAGGCTCTTGAACCTGCCGTCAATGTCTCTGCTCAACGATTGTGGATGATGCTACACTTGATCGGCTGCGCTCGGAAATGCAGATTAGCCCAGCCAGCAACCCTCTCCCATCCCAGAACGTTACACATGTGCCTGCTGTACTACCACTGCGGGCAAATCAACATGCTGAGGAAGAGGATAACAGGACTATATCTGCAGATAACCTGTGCAATGTGGAATTAAGGAGCGCTCTGGAGGGTGCGATTCGTGAGTATCGGTTCATGTCACCTGATCTTAGACCACGATTACCACGTTTGCCCATGAATAAAAAGAATAGAGCACTGGTGTGTGCCCTGGATGCGCTGTTACCAAATTTTATTGAAAGCAGCACAAACCTTTGTGATACACACTCAATCTTGTATTGCACGGCTGTTGCGGCATGTCGAGCATGTTAGTAGCGAGCATGCCCTACACGACCAAAATCTGCCGTACCAGCCTGGCAATGCAGGATTGAGCGTCGTATTAATGAGGCCAGGGCACTCATCGGGAAGCTCATCTGCTTCAGGGAGGGCAATACACGCCCAAGGGTAATGCGCTTTGTGAGGCGGGCATTCTCGGGAACTGATATCAGTCCCCGAGAATACATGTCACGAGTCACAGAGCGCATCGACTTCCTGAAGCAGAAAGTTTAAGCATGGGCTAACCGTATCCGTCGGTATAGGCGAAGAGTGGATCGATACACTCAGAACCGCATGTTCCAGAGTGACGAAAGGTGGGTGTACAAAACATGGGAGCGGCCCGTTACCATTCAAGGAGTGACTGACGCGCATCTGCCGGATAACGACGCCATGAATGCTTTTTGGCGAAGTATTTGGTCGGTGCCCGTCAGCCACACTGAGGGTGATTGGATGCGTGTTGTTGAGCGAGCGTGTGACTCAATTCCGGAAATGGAGGCCATTTCTATTAATCCACTGGACGTGGCCTGTGCAGTCCGTCCGTTACCTAACTGGAAATCTCCAGGGCCGGACGGACTGCACAATTTTTGGATTAAATGGCTACAAAGGTCACACGCTTGCTTAGCCTCACAATTCCAGTCATCCTTAGAGACTGAGTCGCTACCACCATTCTTTACAACAGGAGTTACCCACCTGCTCTACAAATCGGTTAGTACTGTGGAACCTAAAAACTATAGACCAATTACGTGTTTACCGACGGTCTATAAAGTTCTAACATCCATTCTGAGAGCAAAACTTGTTCGTCATATAGACAGCAATTCAATTATGCTGTCTCTCAGAATGGATGTAAGAATGGGTCCCGCGGTACTAAGGCGCTGCTCCTTATCGACATGGCCATAAGCCAACAGGTTCGTCGATCCCGGAGGGATCTGTCGACGTGTTGGATAGATTATAAGAAGGCCTATAACTCGGTGCCACATACATGGCTCATGAGGGTGCTGGAATTGTACAAAATAGATGCAACTCTTCGCACCTTCTTGATGTCGTGTATGGGGCAGTGGAGGACGGTCCTTCTTTATCCAGGATGTCGGCAGGTTCTTGGGAACGATGAACCGATCAGGATTGAGCGAGGAATATTTCAGAGTGACAGTTTGAGTCCGCTTTGGTTTTGCTTGGCCTTGAATCCTCTGAGCACACTGCTGGAGGATTCAGGTCTAGGCTACCGGTTGAGGAGAGGTGGTCAGGTTATATCTCACCTCCTTTACATGGATGATTTGAAAATATTTGCTCCCAGCAATTTGCAACTGATGGAGCTACTAAAAGTGACTGAAACTTTTAGTAGCGCCATCAGGATGGAATTTGGCTTGGACAAATGTGCAGTCATGCATGTAAAGCGAGGGGAGGTTATGGAATCCGTGGGAACTCAACTCTCGGATTCCATATTCCTTAGATCCCTCTCATCAACCGAGACCTACAAGTATTTGGGTATGTCGGAAGCATTAGGCATCAATGCTGCCGACATGAAACAATCATTAAAGGAGCGCTTCTTTGACCGCCTGAATAAAGTGTTAAACAGTCTTTTATCAGGCGGAAACAAGGTGCGCGCCTTTAATGGTTGGGTCATGCCGATATTGATGTATTCTTACGGCATACTCAAATGGACTCAGACGGAACTTGACGCCCTGGATAGGAAGGTCCGCACACTACTGACCGCAAATCGGATGCATCACCCAAGGTCATCGGTGATGAGACTGTATATCCCGCGGAAGTGCGGAGGTCGTGGATTCTTAAATGCTAAGACCTTGCACAACCGCGAGGTATGCAGTCTCAGGGAATACTTTCTCGATACCGACGTGGGGATGCACCGAGATGTGGTCTCAGTGGACAAGGGCTTCACCCCGCTCTCCTTGGCTAACCAGAACTGGCGCAAACCTGTGGTATTGGATACTAATAACCGTAGGGAGGTATGGCAGAGCAAGGAGCTACACGGACGCTTTTTCCGAGCCTTACATGGGCTTGATGTAGACTTTTTGGCGTCCGTATCCTGGCTACGATTCGGTGACCTCTTTGGGGAAACTGAAGGTTTCGTCTGTGCGATTATGGATGAAGTTATCATGACGAACAACTATCGGAAATATATTATCAAGGACGGTACGGTTGACATCTGTCGGGCATGCCACCGTCCCGGTGAATCCATCCGACATATTGTTTCTGGTTGTTCTCGTCTTGCTAACGGTGAGTACTTGCACAGACACAATCTAGTAGCTAGGATTATTCACCAGCAACTTGCCTTGCAATAACCTTGTGAGTTCTGAAGTACCATACTACAAGTATGTGCCCGACCCAGTTCTCGAGAATGGTCATGCCACATTGTATTGAGATCGATCTATCATCACAGACAGGACTATTTTAGCAAATAAACCTTATATTGTGGTGATAGATCGGCCGAGAGCGCCGTGCAATGATAGTTGACATCACTGTCCCTCATGACGAGAGTCTCGTGAAAGCTGAGAATGATAAAAAAATCAAGTATCTTGATTTAGCACACGAGGTTGTCGACATATGGGACGTGGACTCTGCAATCATTGTACCGATAGTCGTTACGGTTAATGGACTAATAGCAGAGAGCCTCGACCAACACCTTAGGAGGCTCTCATTGCGCGGCTGGGTCAAGGGCTTGATTCAAAAAGCAGTACTCCTGGACACGGCACGCATAGTGAGGCGGTTCCTCTCTCTGGAGCCCTGACCACCGGCAACCTGGACCTTGTTCCTGATGCCGATGGGCCATCTATTTTTTTATATTTTTAAATGTTTTGTTTACTTTTCTTTGTAAAAATATTTAAAAATGTATTAGATAAGAGAAAGAATGAATAAAGGAGATTATAAATGAGAAACTTTGTGAGGATAGATGGATGGATGTTTGTTACTCTTTCACGCAAAAACTACTAACTGGATTTGGATGAAATTTGACACACAGATAGTCTATAACCTGTATTAACACGTAGGATACCTATTATCCCGATAACACGATCCCGTGGGACATTACCGAACTCTACGCGGGTGAAGCCGCGAGCATAAGCTAGTAAACTAATAAGTTTAAAACGAACGGTTTGTATATGAAAAGACTATCCAAAGTAATATTATAACCCTAGTTCTGAAGTCGGGTTTTCAAACGCTTTGTAATCTAGTATTATGTAAATAAATTATTTATTTATTATCTATCAACGTAGAAGTAAAATAATTCAGTCAAGTTTGAGATTCAAGTTCAAACAAAGGTTAAGTGTGCATGCCATAAAACATAATACAAATAGTAAATACAATAATTAAGTTGCAAAATCATAAAACTGAGAGAAATAAAATTTTATTGCTGCTGGAGTATCAAAGAAAATAAAAATAAACCAATTTTTTTATATTAAAACCCGAAGGGCAAGAAGTCGTAAATAGCAGAATAAGAAAGTTACAAACTTTTTTGTGAAAACCTAAAGTATATTTTTAAGAAATAAATTAAATATAGCTAAAACTTCAGACAAAGGCAGCGTCTAGTAAGAAAATTTTGATAATTACTTTCATTTTTAATAAGTTAAGTTTAGATCAAAGAGGTTATTTTTATAGTTTTAGTAAAGTTCTAAACTTAATGTTCATTTTCGAATGTTAAAAAAACTGTTCAAGTACAGTAAAACAGACTAGAAAATTGAGTAGTTAAAACATACCTGTAAAGTAAAACCAGCTATCCTGTATCCTGGACTTAGAACCTATAACTCTCGACATTGCACTTTTTAGGTAACACTATTTGTAAAAAAACTAACACAAAATTAACAGATAATTATTCAAACTAACATTATAATAACAGTCGTAGGTCTATTTTCAGCTCTGAAAACACCATTACCAGCAACCACAGTTCAACAGTTACTACAAAACAGCGAATAGATGGAAACGGCACTTCATTTTGAAACATACGTTCAAAATCTGCATAAAAGCTACCGCAACTCAAATAAACCCCAACTTCACAGTACATTTTACCGTCATTTACCACTTGTACTTACAATGTAAGTGGACGTTTGTATCCGTCATACGAAGTACGTACGAACACTGAAATCCTTGCTATGGGAAATGAGCAGAGAAGTACGTTGCTAACGTATCTAGCTTGCGCGTTCTTTACTTTGTATAACTGGTTAAGAGCAGCGTCTAAAACAAAAACGAAAAATCGTAAACAGCTATTTGATTTTTTCCGATTTCGCTGATTTTACGATTTTTACAGATGTGATTTTACAGTTCAAATACTGTATGTCTATAAGTTGTAATGTCATAACATGAAAGATCATTTTAACTATGATTTAATGAATAAGATACTTTTGTATTTTAATTATTTAATTTTGATTAATCGACCTCAAAGCGGCGACTGTTTTGTGAATTTCACAGTCATATAATTTAATCGTTTTACGTTTAAACGGGATGAAAAAATAAAACTGTAAATTTCAGTTCAAAACAATTCCTGTTCCTGCAAAAAAAATGCATTTTTTTTAATCTTCGCAAAATCACCTAAATCACCGATATCGGCAAAATTTCGTATATTTTTGTTAAATGTAAAAGTAACAGTTGAAATTATTATACGTGCTATATAATAGAAATACATTTTCAATGTATAAAATAGTAACGTAACTTAACCGGTTTAAAGCAGAAAAACAGTCATTTACTGCTAGAATCTGGGTCAAAGTCTTCTAAAACATCTAAAACATTATTTTTCTCCGACAAACAAAATCATATTTTTCTCCAGCATCCAAGTCCGGTACCTAACACGGTTTCCCTTTAACTTTAATCACCTCACGACGAAAAGGTCCAACAAATCTCTCAGGTATACCGTATTACTTAACTAAAAGAGCAGAGGCCAAACGGAAGTGAGGGCAGAAAATATAGTCCATAATTTAATACGTCTAAAGGGTAGATATCTTTTTAGGGGTACACGACAAAAAGGCGCTACCCTTATTGAATGGAAGGTCCACATTATTCACACATTATATTCGGACGACAATATAAACGTAGACATAATGGGATTGAGTTTTATTTTCGTGATGTTAAACATATTTTTGTATAGAATGTACTGCCGTGTTTGGGGACATTGTTTGGGAAATGACGGCGCTTTTTTCATGCCAGTCTTTGATGAATGTAAAGAAAGAATTTCTGTATGGAACGGTAAATAAAAACAGAATGTTTATAGGTCTTGAATGAGATAAGGTCTATGAATACGACTTCCTTTAACGCAATTTATTATTTAAAACTGTTCATATTCGTTCATTTGAACTAATTACGTTTCAAGAAAAATTTTTTTTAGTTTGCTAATTTTGTCCTATTGCTGGACCCCATTTCTTTCCAACCCTCCCGATGTTTTGCCTTCTCTGGCCAATCAGTCAGTAACGAGTCCAAAAAATCAAGCCAGTGAGCGTTTAAAACAAAATAGGTAATATAATATTGTTTTAGCTGTGCATTTATTTAAAATACCTATGTTTCTCAACGTAATACTACTTGAATAGTAGTATTCAGCTATAAGGTCAGCTTTATAATAATACAAACAAATTGTATTCTTATTCTTATCCCTTCAAGACATATTACCAAATATAACAATGCATAAGACCCGTTGTTAAATTTTCAAGAACCCAGCACGTAATCCGAGCTTAGTAGTACAGCGAACGATTTTTCAATCACGCTAGAAAATTGCACTTTTCTTCTTTGATGAAG
The DNA here is from genome assembly GCA_963576755.1 of Noctua janthina. Classification (NCBI taxonomy): domain Eukaryota; kingdom Metazoa; phylum Arthropoda; class Insecta; order Lepidoptera; family Noctuidae; genus Noctua; species Noctua janthina. Next base: position 10,267,250 of record OY755059.1, read on the forward strand.
CACCTCACTATTAATCTTACTATACGAAGACATAATCCGGCGAAAGGAGCGGTTAAACGTCACAGACTTCGATAAATAAGTGTCGCCAACTGAAATACTGTGACTTGTGAGTCTTTGAAAAACGATATCTTTGTAAAGTTTCCTTGGAGCAGTAAAACATACTTATTTTTAAGCTCTTTCCTCTTACGATTAAGTCTTCAAGTCACATACAGTGGCAACGAGCTGGTTGTAAAATGAAAGATGAAAGGGAGTTGAGTCCTTTACTTTGTTGATGCTACACCCTGAATGGGATGATAAACTACTGATACTCCACAGGTTTATTTCACTCGTACGGAATGAAAATAAGTTTTGAAGATGAGATAAGATTTTTCATAATTATAATGTCTACAACAAAGAAAACTCATTCGGAGTATTCTTTGTTGTATTTAAAAAAATAACTTTGATAAACAGTCTCAATTTGTTGTCAAATTGATTATCAGTTAAATGCATAATGTTACATAACAACAATAATTGATTCGTATAAACTATTTTGAAAGACTCACAAGACGCTCCTGCCCCCGTAGCATGAGCACTGTAGACAAGGATTTCTTTGACAGAAGAATCGACAAAATGACAGATTGTGTCGACACAATGACAGATTTCTTTGCACTATCTGTCATTTTGTCGATTCTTCCGTCAAAGAAATCATTGTCTACGGTGGTCATGCTACGAGGGCTGGCCCTGTTGAGTAGGGAAATTACGGAACAAAGTAAAGTCGTCTCTAAGCTCTTACATAAAATAAGGGTTCCTTTTTCTAAAATAAGGCGGTTCGCACGTAGCTACTATTTTCTGATTTGTAACACTCACCTTAAACTTTGAGAAATGACGGAATCAAAATAAAGTGGGACATAAAAAAATCAATACGTATATTAAGATCGTAAAAACCTCGAACCTATCAAATCAGCGTGATTTTATGATTTCCATAAAACACGGTCGATCGGTTTTCTTTTGCAATTTCTTATATTGCACCGAGAAAAGTTTGATCAATTAAAATTTTACTTGCCCCGGTGTGAATTCCGAAAAACCTATTAACATAAAACATTCGTTATTTTCAAGGCGAAGAAGTTTTATGGTTTGTAAAATATTGAGGGCATAAATAAAGCGGCTGTCTTGTATAACAGCACGTCCCCGCACCTCGGCTCTACGTAAAGTCGTATTTTATCTTGGATTCTCTTATTCGTGAAAAATAAAAAATATGGATATAAAATTGCCGACGTGCACTGTTTTGGGTGCTGGTTACTGTCCCGTGGCAGTTCGTAATTGGATATATTTGTGTGTGGATTTAATTGTTAACCTGTTCTCTGTCCAATAATGCACATAACATGATTCACTGCCTTTTTTAAGTAATGCCTCCTTCATGGACAGTAAACGTATTGCTTTATTTACTCGCAGTTTTTGCGATAACCCGAAAAAACAAGTTTGTAATGCCGTAAAAGAAAAAAAAAAGTAAAGAAAAGAAACGCTGGCGTGACGATTTGGACTCGTTCCTGACTGATTGGCCAGAGAAGGCATAGCACGGGAGAGTTGCAAAGGAATAGGGGAGGCCTCTGCCCAGCCGTGGGACAGAATAGGCTAATTAAAAAAAAAAGCCGTAAATAATTTTTCAACGTGGCTCAAAAACTCTTCAACAACAACCTTGCTTGTTTTTATTTCTTTTTTTACCGCAAGAGTTATGCCCGCGACGATGCACGTATACCCACATATGAATTTTAAAGGCGTCCCCAATAGTTTACGTTCTATCCCCTAAGGGGTAGTAAATCGTTCTTGCACGAGGTATGGGGTTAATGCCGTTCTTCTTTAGGTAAGCTCCTGTATTTTTCCGAGTTATTGATAGGGTAGGTTCCTCTAGCTTGAGGCTGATTTGCAGTTTTTGTAAGTACAAATCTACGAATAATTTATTATTTATATAATATCACGCCTGTAACCCCCGCAGGATTAGACAGAGGTGTACCTAATAGTACATCCACATTCCGCCAGTTATGTTCAATTCCCATGTAATAGGGGGCGCGCCTATTGCCATTAACCGGGTACAATTCAGCCTTCGTGGCTGCTGCTGATAAATTAATTATGGAAAATTATAATAACACATTGCCCGACCTGGGAGTCGAAACTACGACCACATGCTCAGCAGTAGCGCTTGCGACCACTAGTTCTACTAGACCAAAAGAAGTTTTCGATTTATTACTTGTTTTGCGACGTAATCACTGTTTGACTTACAAAACTCTCGATTAGTACTTATTAGTTACGATCCTAATATTAACCACATCCAAACCTTTCATCTCAGAAAGTAATCTAAAACTTTCCTTCGATGAAAAAAACTAATCATAACTGGCTAAGTTAGTTTGCGATTCCTAGAATAAAAGCTTTATTTCGGGGATGACAAACTAACTTACCAGACGAACGCCTTTTCACAATAATTGGACTTAGTTCTGCCATAATGAGCCAACCCACAATCTATCATTATTTCAGTTTGCGTTGAGTCATCAGTTGGCTGATATGGAAATCTTTGAACAGACGGCGTGCTCAAGTTGGCCGCTGCCAATTCAATTTGGTTAGATATAATCGACCCATCTCGGACACAATGAGAGTGTGGAGCCCCAACACAGGATATACACCACACCTTCTCTCCTGCCCGTCGTGCACAACTAATTGCACCCTCCAGGACTTGAATGAGGCAGACGACAGAGCTGTCCAGGTTGCTACGTACTGGTCGGATAAAATCTGAGTCGCCGATTCGAGAAGAAGAATTTTGCGTTTAACTTTTCCAACACTCTAGATGAGGTTTATTACTCTTTAATCAAATCAGTCCCTATATACACATTCATAACGTATGCTTGGACCAGATATAAAATTAATCGGCGAATAATCCAAAATCTTTACAATGTTTTATTTATTTGAAATGATTTTTCATCCAATATAATTATAATTTCGGAAAACGTAGAAATCTTGATGTGGTTTGGCACATTTTTCCAGAGCTACATTTAATTAACAGTAGTAGAATAAAAATGAGAAATTGTTCGTCGTTTCAGCCGTAGACATCGGCGTCGGCATTTACGATTTAAATAGGCCGGTCCTATCAAAACAGAGGTCTGCAAGGATTCCGGATTTGGTTTTGGCAACGTGATTCGCCGGTAGTTTGATTTGATTTCGAAATTGATTTTAAATTGTGTTTTTAGAAGTTATTACGTAACGGCGTCTTTAATGTTTTTTCAGGTCAAAAGAAGGTTTCAAAGGCTCTTTAATTTAGTTGAGTGTTATTTTTTCTATCAGGAATTTCTCAGTAGCAGCCACAGCAGTTGTTGGCAATAGGCTCGCCCCCTATTACATGGGACTTAACAAAAAAATTATAACTGTCGAAATGTGGGTGTACTATTAGGTATATACACCTCTGCCTAACTCTTCGGGGATTACAGGCGTGATGTTATATATTTTTTTTTTTAATCTTTTTACTATAAAGTGGATGGCAAAGAGTCTCTGAACGGAGATCCGTGGGGGCGCCCTTACAAGATGGTGCGGGACAAACTCCGCACCCGGGCCCCCCCGTTGACGCAGAGTCTCCGGCCTGAGCTCGTGGAGGACGTGGTGAGCGCTTTGTTCCCTTCGCGAGGGTAGCATCCTCCCCCGCCTATGGCTCCGCCGCCGCGTGCGGTGCCGGAAGCGGACCACACCGATGACGATGACGACGTTCCGGAGGTGACTGGGGTAGACCTGAGAGTGGCGGTACGCAGGCTGAAAACCAGAAACACCACCCCGGGACCCGATGGCTTGCCTGGCAAAGCCTGGGTCCTGGCCTCTGAGGCTCTCGGGCCCCGACTGGAAGGGCTCCTAAGCGCATGCTTGGAGAGAGGCCAGTTTCCGCTTCGTTGAAAGACGGGGAAGCTGGTCCTCATCCGGAAACCAGGGCGCCCTGCGGACTCTCCGTCCGCATACCGGCCCATCGTGCTGCTCGACGAGGTGGGCAAGCTCTTTGAAAGAGTCATTGCCAACCGCCTCGCCGGGCACCTTGCGGGGATGGGGCCGGATCTTGCGGAACACCAGTTTGGTTTCCGCAAGGGGCGCTCGACGGTGGACGCCATCATGCGCGTGAGAGCCCTCACGACGGGGGACGCGGTGTCCCTGGGCGGGGTCGTCTTGGCGGTGTCTCTTGACATCGCCAACGCCTTCAACTCCATGCCCTGGAGCTGCATTAGGGAGGCACTCCGGTATCACCGGGTGCCGACCTACCTTCGTCGTGTGGTCGGGGACTACCTGACGGATAGAGCCGTCATCTACCCTGGTCGAAGCGGAGAATGGAACCGGCGAGAGATGTCGTGCGGTGTTCCACAGGGATCGGTTCTGGGGCCGGCCTTGTGGAACATCGGTTACGACTGGGTGCTGCGCGCCGACCTCCCTACCGGCGTCAGCGTAGTTTGCTACGCTGACGACACGCTGGTACTGGCACAAGGGAGGTCGCACGAGGCGGCGGCCGAAAACATGACACGCGGGGTTGCGATAGTCGTGGAGAGGATCCGGCAATTGGGTCTCGAGGTGGCACTGCACAAGTCCGAGGCCATGTGTTTTCATGGGCCTCGGAATGCGCCACCGTCGGGATCCCTACTGACGGCAGGAGGGGTTTCCATCGGCGTCGGGTCGACGTTGAAGTACCTAGGACTCGTCCTCGACAGCCGGTGGAACTTCGTGGAGCACTTCCGACGTTTGGCTCCCAAACTGGAACGGACAGGGGCTGCCTTCAAGCGGCTCTTGCCCAACCTGAGGGGTCCAAACGCCTCCTGCCGGAGGCTATACGCGGGGGTCGTGCGGTCCATGGCCCTTTACGGGGCCCCGGTGTGGGCGCGTTCTTTGAGGCGGCAAGCCGCCCACTACCTGAACGCGCCCCAAAAAGTAATAGCCATAAGGCTAATCCGGGGGTACCGCACGATCTCCGGCGAAGCGGCTAGCCTCCTTGCCGGATTGCCGCCATGGGATCTGGAGGCGATAGTCCTCGCACGCCTGCACGAATGGCGCGCGGAGGCACTACGTCGGGAGGAAACTCCGCTGCCGCGGCAAATTGCTGCTCAGCGGACAGACCTCCGGCGTGATCTCATGGCGACATGGAGAGAGCGACTGTCGCAACCCCGTGCAGGGCACGCCACCATAGTGGCAATAAGTCCCCTCTTTGAGGAGTGGCTAGAGAGGCGCCACGGCGCCCTCACCTACCGCCTGACGCAGGTCCTCACCGGACACGGTTGTTTCGGAAGGTTCCTGCACTGAATCGGGCGGGAGGAAACGCCCGGGTGTTTCCACTGCGAGGATCGTCCGGAGGACACAGTCGAGCACACCGTGGAGGTCTGCCCCGCTTAGGCGGAACACCGCCGTGTCCTCGTAGCGGCGATTGGCGGCGGCGATCTCTCGCGTCAGGCCTTGGTTCAAGCCATGGTCCGGAGCGAGAGGGAATGGGAAGCCGTGACCTCCTTCTGCGAAGCAGTCATGCTAGTGAAGGAGGTGGCGGGACGTGAGAGAGAAAGAACCTCACGTCCCAGTCGCCGCGGGAGACGCCCTGGGCGTTGGGGGTCACGTGGTGGCTCCCGGCCACCGTAGGCGCGGGACTGTGGACGGCGAGTTATGGGCCAGCTCGCCGTCCGGCCGTCTTATGACGACAGGCCGTGTCGACGGCGCGTTCGTGTTCCACGCGCGCCTCAAAGAGATGTCAGCAAATAAGTAGGAGTCCGCAAGGGCCGATGCCTGCCAGGGCTGCGGGACTGTTCGAAAGAAATACCGTGGCCCTGGAACACAAAGGGCAAAGAAGGAACATGAAAAAAAAAAAAAAAGTGGATGGCAAATAAGCCCACGACCACCCAATAACAAGAGTTCTCATGTGTCTATCTCTAGACCCTTGAACTTAGCACTAGTGTTTAGCGTCTTAAAAAAGATTGAAAAATATTTTTTTTGGTGTAATTGTCATTGTTGCGTAGTTTCCTATAATATCCATTCTAATATGACACGCCATGCTTCGATGACCAACGAATACAAGCCTATTAGGACATTGTAACACTTACATGGATAACCAACCAACTACACTCATTCACGAGCATACCAAGTAAACAAATGAACGAAAACTGAGATTGAGGGAAATGTATGAAAGTTTAGGACCAAAGAGGGCACAGGCTGTTATAATTTGGCCTGTCCTAAGAAAACAGAGGAGGGGCACGCGAGCCATTCGCCCTTCATTATGCCCTCGTAACTTGTTTGTCGGTAGTTTGATTTTATTATCAGTTTCATATTCGGTATATGGTGATTTTGTTACTGTTTGAAATTCCTAGACATAGAAGAGGGTCGGGACTTTTAAAGTAATTTTCTATTAAAATAGCAATTAATAATATGATATCTTTTGTGTAATGAATTTTGTTTAGCAATTACAGCACATTTGAGTCTATCTTTGTTTCCTATTTTAGGAAATATTTAATCTACGCAAAAATAGTTTATGGGCTCCACACATATGCTGTAGATTACCGTATCAGCAATTTTTCCTTGCATAGTGTTAGCCGGAAATATTAATAAGTACCATCTTTTTTGTTTTATTGAAGGGCTTTGTCGTTTAGCGACCACATCGCCCAGTGCAGGAAAACAAATTACTTACGATATATTTCACACCAACTTACGATCTACTTATTACTAGCTCATACAATTCTTTTGCTTTCTCGGACATTGGAAAAGCAATTACAAATGCCAATATTATGTTTTATATCGCCCAGAAATAAATCGCCAATAATTCTACTTTTTTAATTCTGGACACATTCCATCAGAATATGAAAAACATCATCAATCACTCCACAGTCATCAGAATTCGGAGACAAAACTTTCTTTATTAAGTAATTAAACTTATTCGAAAGTATCATCATTTGTGAAGACTTTTTATTTAAAAACGAGAGGTGAAAGAGATACACAGCCAAGTTACATAAGCTCTGAATCAAAGAGAGAATCGGGTATAAAACTTCTACAATGACACTTATAGGTCTTAAGCATTTACTGTATTGTATATCCAATACAATAAACATACAATTGCTCTGCTCATCAAAATTATCAAGTTGTTTTGCTCTTGCAACTTGCAATGTAATCCTTATCCTTACTTCCTTTCCTTACTAATATTATTCCTTACTTCCTTACTAATATTGGCACCGGTTCGTTACCTTTTGACACCTAAACCACTTAACCGATCATCTTGAAATGTTGCACATACGTTATCAGGTACAGAAACGGACCTTTCATAGGACCTTTCGGAGGGTACCTTTCATCCCGAAAAAAAGTACTGTTCCTGAGGAAAACAACAATAACGTTCTTATAATAATAGGTGGCGCCACGTGTCTTTCGAATCATGATTGAATTATATTACAAACAGAGTACAACCCGAATTGATTGTCAAATTCTAAATTAACGCGAGCGAAGTCGGCGGCAAAAGCTAGTTACAAATAATTGAAACATAGCTTAAAATGTAGCAGTAGGAACAACAATGAAAACTATGCTCTCACGATTCAATCGTTAATTCCCGACATAAAACTAAGTTGTTAAACTTTCCCGACTTTACGGTTTGTGTTAATTACAAAAGCATTCCTGGCTTACAATGTGTGAAATAATTTGTATACAAATTATTTATACAGCGCCATGGTTCATCAAAATGGAGGAAGACAAATTGAAATTAAATTTGATGTGATGTGATGGCGGTTACTATTACATAGTAATATCTTGTAAAGTTATACATAGTCAACCGTAATTTCAAGAGGAAAGAGTTTTTCCTTGGCCAAATTTGTTCAACGTGAGCCAAGATAAGTAGGAAGTTTTTCGCAAGACATAATCAGATTAGACTAAGATAATCTACGTAGTTTGAACTGATATGAAAGTCCGCCAGCTAGGTCAAATGAGTTTGGAGTAAGGTTAATTAATACCCTATTATAACCTATCTTTCAGCTTTGAAGTCCATGACAGTAATGCATAAAAAACCACGCCTGTAATCCCCGAAGGGTTAGGCAGAGGTGTACCTAATAGTACACCCACATTTCATAAGTTATGTTTAAGTCCCATGTAATAGAGGGTGAGCCTAATGCCATCACACCGGGCACAAATCCAGACTCCGTGACTGCGACTGAGAATTTCCAGATGGAAAAACCTAATAACACTTTTCCTGACCTGGGCTTCGAACCCAGGACCTCATGCTCAGCAGTCGCGCTTACGATCACTAGACTAACGAAGCCATTCTTCTCCATAGAGATCTACGCTTTGGAATGTCCAACTACAGTACACTCTCAAGTTATTATGTCTTGTGACTGTAACTGTAGCTTCGCTTCTTTTTAATTATTTTGACATTCAAAAGTGCCTGTGATGGTCTAATTGAAATAAATGCTTTTGACTTTTTTGAAATAGTACCTACAGAAAATTTCCAAGAATAAAATATAATAATAAATGCAGATATACATACATACAAAAAAGATTTACATGATGCGTTATAATTATTGAAACAATAAAGAGCTATTTCAACACTACTTTTAATCCACCTAGCTCCATGCATCAAAGAGAATCACAAATCATCAAAGAGATTCTTTCCCAACACTATTCACCAAAAAAAGTACCAAGTAATTTCAATTATCCCTACATTTTCTCACGCAAATCGCCTTTCAGATAAACACATCGCCGAGGGCCACACGTGCCGACCGTCTAATTAGTAGCAATAATAAAGACGTTTATTACTGCAATAACGTTGCAATGATACCTAAGTATTGTCGCGCGGCTCCTTAGATTTTATGATGCCAATTTAAGAAGACGCACTCGTAAACTTAATTAAGTGCAAACGTAACACCTACCGAAATTAAACGCATTATGTGTGTTGCTCCTGAGATTGCTCGCCGCTGATTGTGTTATAAAAGTTTTATTGTGTTTTAATACATCTTGGGGAGGTGATGCAAATATTATTTTTGGAGGGGTAAAGTTGTTGGGAAGAGCCGAAAGCCATGAGATTTTGTTTGTTAACGAAAAATGTGGTGTTGGAAATGGGTAGTAGCTTCTTTTGCGCTAATTAAAATGCGATATCTGTTATTGTACGGTTTACGTATACACTATCACAAATCCAGCAACCTACTTTTCTCTTTCATATTTAAAACAATGATTAATATAACTTTAAGTTAGTTGACAAATTGCATACTCACCCGAACACCGCGGATTAGCATCAAACCTACTCTTACTTTGTTGTGATCAGTTCTCTAATAAACTTAAAGTGTACACTGCAAGTGTAAGGTGCCAACTACTAAGGGACCTTACAGTTATCAGCAACTAACTTAAGTTCGTAAAGCAGTGGGTCCCTGTCATTAGTAAATCTTTGACAGTCGAAGTCCAAAAGACTGACAACTTGCCAAGAGGTTTCGATTTATCCAGTAGCCGAGTTGTGGAGGTCAGATTGGAAGCCATTCCATACTGGTATTCAGCAGCGTCTGGTTAAATTAGAAGCAGGCTCCACCATAGTTAGAAAAAGGCTAGGTAGACTCATGGTGATCTGTTATAATCTTGAAACCCATCTTTTCGACAATTGTGGTGATTATGGAAATCTAGGAGGTTAATTGAAGATGAGATTAAGATGAAAACTTGGCTGTATATTTCTTCAATTAGCCTCTAAACGTTTTCCCGGCTGGAAAGAGTGTTGAGCATGTGCCAACAGATGTGGAAGACATCGTGTCTTGTGCTTTCTTCGAGATATTAAAAATTACTATTTAATTATGTGCGCGTTAACTTGAATAAGGTTTCCAAAAATTTTGGTATTTTCTGCACGAAAAGCGTACCCAATGTCGTTCTTGAACTTTAGTAACTCAACGTACTAAATTAAACTAATTGTTATAAAATAAGAACCTAAATGATATGAAAATATTTATTTTGTTAGTTTAAAATCGAAATCAGTTACTCGTCATATTTTAAACATAGCTGAATTCAACATTTTTTTTTTAAATTTATTATAACTTTATTCACAAGTAGAAACTGTACAAAGGCGGACTTAATGCCTTGGGTATTTTCTACTAGCTTTTTTACCTAACATTCTCTATTTGACTACCCTACTAACTACTTTTGGTAACCTAAATACCGCACAAACTGCAGAAAAATTCGTTCATCTTTGCTGCAAACGTGTAGCCAAGATGAAAGAATATTTAAAGCGTCACTTCATAATTTATCCTCAGTCCACTACTACGGACCATGCATGTATTACTGTGAGATCTAGCGGTCGTAGCAAAGTAGCTATTTGTTAGGGAGTCCCTCAAAGCTGCCCCAACTAACACCGTTTGCGGAGCAAGCTAAAGCCAAAAGGACGATGCGGTCTACTTTCCTAGCCCCGAGGCTCATTGCATGTCTGAAAGCATTTTCAGTTTGAAGTTTCATGAAAAAGATCAAAGCTAAAATGTGTGATAAATATGATTAAAACTTTTTGGGTGTGCCTCAATTTGAAGATCTAAACGAATCATATGGTAAGAATTCAACAATCAAGTACCGTTTACTTAGAACTTAGTGCCTCACTAAAACGAATAACTTTGTTGTGCTTGATTTTAAAGTACGTCTTCCATGTTTCAGTTTGAACATGCAATTAAGCCGTCAAGAAAATGCTCATCCATCATCATCATTTCAGCCGAAAGACGTCCACTACAGGACATAGGCCTCCCCCAAGTGACCGACGGGACCGGTCAATGTGGCGATACATTGACCGGTCCCGTGCGACTCGTCCATAAAAATATTAAAATGTACGTACTCTACTTAGTCAAGTTTTTCCATTTAACGCGTTCTTCACAATATTCCGTCCACAAACAAGCAGAAAAAGCCTCTCATTCATTCAAAATTCCTGAATAGCCAACTTTCCACCTTTGTCACATTATTTCATTGTATGAACCTTGTCACTCCATAGTCAAAGCCTCGTAAAAAAGACGCCAGCAAATGACATTATCTTTAGAAAGTATTTTAATTCGATGAGGGAAGTTGCCGTGAAGTTCCCGTCTTGGTCGTCGGCAATACGTTGTCGGACGATTTGCATTTTTATGAAAACGTTTTACGGGTCGGTCTGGGTCCTTACGGCTTGTGCGGAATGAGTTTGACTCACTATACATAGAAGTTGCTAGTTGAATAGTTCGGTACTGGTATAAATATTTTATGAGCAGAGATAAGTCATCTTCTTTGACTGTGTATTTTCTCGATTATCCTCTGAAACTAGTAAGTCTTGTCTTAATATAGAAGTTTCGTCCCTAAATAGACATAAGGGCAGGAGAATGATGAATTGATGATCCTCTAAAACTTGCTGTGAATCTATTTGGCTTGGTCACGACACTCATAGAAACTCACTCAAAAATGTATGTAAGGTCTACCGCACGGCATTCAGAAGTCCCACTCGTTGACGTACAAAAACCGCCCTTACTGCTACAGAATAAAGATGTGCCGTCGAATGACTTGTAGTCTTATTTATTTAAGGCATTTTTTTAAGTACTTCTTTACTACTTTAGAAGGTATCTTTGTTGGCCATTATTTGCTCAAGAAATGATATTCGCGCAGTGAGCTGTACGAAAATGAAAGCAAGGACATTAAAATAAATACGGCTGCATAAAACATAGTACTCAAAATAATAGTGTCTACTTTAAAGCAACTAGCAGTGAAATGAAAGGAAAATATTATGAGTTGTAACATTATTCCAGTACTTCATATAAATGATCTAGCTGCACGTTTTCAAAGTTTCAAGACATTTACTGAGTTTAACGTGAGGTATTTTCTTTATTCATCATGCATAATGTTCAGCTGCCATGTTCCCGCGTTGCTTAGAGTTCATTCGTGTTTGCAGGTGATATAAATAATTAAATAAATGTTCACGCACATGTCTTTACACTGGTATTCCGTGTGAACCTTCATTTCCCGAAAAATTGCTAGCATATTCTGTGTAACTGTAGCAATTTGAGTATACTTTTTGTTATTACTTTTGTTTTTATAAAAAATTCACTGCACTATTCAAAACAAAACCTAGATTGTTTTTATCAAATCCCGCCATTATGAGCAATATTGCATGAAATGACATAAACCATCAGTTTAGTGATGGTTTATGTCATTACAACATGATAAAAAAACCCTACCAGTATAACTGGTCAGCAAAGCCTAAAAATGACATAACATCACGCCAGTAATTCCTGAACGGTTAGGTCTGCCTAACCGTTCATGAATTACTGGCGTGATGTTATAAATGTGGGTGTACTATTAGGTACCAGTTATGTTAAAGTCCCATGTAATAGGGAACGAGCCTATTGCCATCAATCAGGCACAACAACTAAATTGCGTATTGCGAGTTAAAGTACAAGCTTCATAATATAATTGCGATAATGTAGAATTTGACAATCAATTCGGGTTGTATAATCCAAACATGATTCGAAAGACACGTGGCGCCATCTATAATCATAAGAACGTTATTGTTGTTTTCCTCGGGAACAGTACTTTTTTTTCGGGATGAAAGGTATGTCCCTAGGTCAGTTTCTGTATACCTGACAACGTATACGTAAAATTGCAGGATGATCGGTTCAGTGGTTTAGGCGTGACAAGGTAACAAACAAACTTACTTTCGCATTTATAATATTACTTTTGAAGTTATAATGTCAAAACGCTACATAAATACGTTTTTCCCTATAATCTCTCAAATCTCAGTCCTAAAAGTCTCATCAGTGTCTAAAAAAACACGTTGAAAACCACACCCGTTGAGGCCGCAAGATTTTCTTCCAGTAGGTAGCGGAGGCACGTGAATTCCCGCATAAAATGTTAAACATCTGGACGACCGACGCTTCTAGGACAACTCCTATTCATTCGTGTGCTCCTTGCGACGTTTTTTCATCTTTTCCGTTTTCGTGGGCGACCTCGCTGCGTTGACTTTTGTGCCGTGTTTTTTTTTAAGGCGGTTAGATTTTTTGCTTCTGTTTTTAAGATTTCTGTTCTAATTTTAAATAGTACTTTATAATGGTGATTTGTGCATGAAGGATTTGACACGTAACAACAACAAGGTGTAATAATATTAGAGAAAAGGGGTTGTTGAATGTTTAATTGAATACTAAAACCCAATGACTCTTTCCCATGCTATTACCAATTTTATGAAGAGATAAAGCTTAGTGAACCAAGTCTTACTAGACCAGCGTGGTGAATTACGGCCCATTTCCTTACTCAGAGGAATCAAAGATGCTAACGACGGTGTCCGATTTAGAAATCGAACCAAGGATCTCATGCTCAGCACTAGCTCCTGTGACTACTGAACCAACGAGGCAGATTTTTTTTTTTTTAACTGTCTTTTGATATTGTAATTTGAACTGAAATAAAACAAAAAGTAACAATTAGATTTCTTTCGTAGAACAAATATTTGTATAGAACTACCTATATTCTTCTCAGAAATCCGAAAATTTGCAGCATAATCAGCCTATTAATGTTCCCACAGCTGGGACGCAGGCCTGCTCTCTATCAGAGGGAATGGGCAATAACCCACCACGCGGGCCCAGTGCGGGTTGGTAGATGTCACATGTCTTCGATTTTTTGATTCTAGGACATGCCAGTTTCCTCTCGATGTTTTCCTTCACCGTTTTGAGAGCAGTGGTGACACAAAGTAATGCGCCTGGCCGGGTTCGAACCCACGACTTACTGCTCGTAAGTCGGGGTCTTCACCACTGGGCCACCGCTGCTCTCATAAACAGGAAATTAGTAATTTTCACACACACACACACACACATACAATACACAGGCCCAGCATGTTACCAGTTAACACAATACGGAAATTACTACCGCATTCAGTAAAGTCGCAAGTGGCGGTAGTTGTAAATCAACACTTCCGTAGTACTGTATTGTAATTACTGTATGATTATTACCTACGACGAAATATGAATGGCAATGTTGGTGTGCTACCTTGTAAATAAAATTATGAGCTTTGGTTATTTGGGCTTCATTATCAGATACCACTTTGGGGGTTTGGATCCGTTTCCTTTTAAGTTGGATCTTGATCTTCGGTAACTTAGCGCCTTTCTAACAAGCTTATTAGAGCCGAAAATACTCTATTTCTAGGATTACAGGTTTCGAAGCAAGGTCTACTTCTTCTTCTTCTTCTTCTTCTTACTGTCGATGTTTCCCATAGTTATTGAATTAAATTTCCTTCGGCCAGAACTCAGCCACATTGATAGTGTTGGAAGTGGGTTCGGACAGGTCCCTTAAAGTGCAGAGAAGAGGAGGTCAGAAGGTGAACAATGGTTCGGGATGAGACTCCACAGTCGCAGTAAGCTTTATCGGTATACCCTCACCGAATCAAGTGTACCTGCAGCGGCCCACCTGCCTTACACGTCGGTTTAGAGTCTTCCAGCCATGGTAGTTGGCGACCCGCTCGGAGCTTTACTGCAGGTTCAACATAGTAAGCCGGAAGGTGATGTCTGTGGAGCCACAACTTTACACAAGATCTCCTGAGACGACAGATATATCCTTCAGCCAGTTTAACACTCATAGACCATCTTATTAATGTAGAATAAGTTAAAGTTAGATCAGTCAAAACAAACTGCAAGAAAACTCAACCAAATACATCCTCCTTGACCGCACTTGGCCCTTGTTTTTTCAGCGTCTGCAAAAGTGCAAAGTCAAGCTTCGAAAAAATTATGAACGGGAAGTTCAAAACAGTCTTAAGACATTTTTACTTTAATAGTAGTCGACTATTTAAACCGAAGAGCCAAGAGATCCCGAACTTAAGCAATTAGTGAGCTCCAGTCAGACAGCAATTAACGGAATATGCTATTCGAAAGCAGAAAAGGTAGAAATAATTCAGCCAATAACAGGGTGCTTGCCGAGTTGACTCGTTAGTTAAATAATTCATTAACTACTAATGACCGAAATATATCAACGACTTGGCGTGAAGTACTAGAGATCGGGTGTTATAATTAACGTTTCGTTGCTGATGTAAGTACTGAAGTGGTAATGAAGACGAGAGGGAAGATTGTGGTTTCAACTTTTATTCTCTCCCAAAATTGCATTTTGTCTTGCAATGAACTGGTTGTTAAACTAACAAAAGAAACCAAACTGTCCCTTAAAAGATCTACTTTTCTTATTAAGAAATAAAATGTATGTACTATTTAACGCCGATTCAACGAAGTCCTCAATATCTTTGGGCGCTATCCTGAAGATGCAAAAATCAAAAAAAATATTCCGTATTTTTGTTATGAGGAAATCCGTAAGAGAACCAAGGTTACCGACGTAGCCCGAAGAATAGTCAAACTTAAGTGGCAGTGGACAGGGCACATTGCTCGCAGAACGGATGGCCGATGGGACCGGAAAGTTCTGGAGTGGCGACCTATCCATAATGTCCTATATGTTTGGGGGAGGCCTATGTCCAGCAGTGGACGTCTTTCGGCTGAAATGATGATGATGATGATTTTTGTTATTTCAGCTATCAAACAATCCTTGGACGACAACAAGCCTCAAATCATCTTCAGATCACCGAACTGGTAAATACTTACGAATGGCAAACTTCAATAAGTCAATCAATGATAGGTCAAGACTTCAACTATCTTTCTTAGATATATTTATGCCTACGCTTTTCTCGTCTGCAATAAATAGTAGGTAAGTACTTAGGTATATAAAAGAACTAAATAATTTCATGTTTTAATTACTGTTGTTGTTTCCCGTTTCCCTGAGAGCAAACGAAAACTTTGCCGCCATAATTCACTCTGAATACCATCGGAATGTAATTAACTACTGTACCGTGTACTGTAATTAAATTGAGCTTAATGAATCTTGCGTATTTCTGTACATTTTTGTGAAAAAACTTCGCGTTTTTATATTAGCATTCTTATTGGCAGAACATTATAAAATTGTAGTAAAATAATGTAAGAGGGTATACTAGGAATCCTAGATCTTTTGCTAATGGCGCTGATATAAACCTTTAAAACATGCCATGACCATATTATGAAATTGAAAATAAAATAAAATTGAATATTATAAAAATGGAGGAAGTCCAGAGAAACATAGCTAGACTATGTAATAGATGATAATATAATCTACTCAGATGACGACTAATAGATAAGTATGGAAAAAAAATACATGCAACGACAAAAAAAAATGAAAAAAAAATGCGGTAAGGACTGCATAATGATTTAATGAATCTGAAAGAAAATGTCCGTCACACAACGTATTTAATACATTTTCATAAATTAACTAACTGATGTTGTTGTTATTTTATAGAAAAGTAGGGCTACATCACTGCCTGGAAAAGGCCATAACATAGGTACCTAGTCTTATGCTTGTTTTTAGCAACACTGACTACCGATAGGTTTTATAAGCGTAAGCAAGCTGTTACATTTTGAATGCTCGGCCCAGCGCGGACAGTTGAAAATCCATTTGTTAGTAAAAACACTTTTTTTAAATAACATTGTTTGATTTCTCATAGCTTAGGGACTAAAGTTCAGATTAATCTATCAATAGTCTCCAAAACCTTTCACACTGAACCTCCACGTAGGAAATATACACACAGTTCATCTCAAAAAGAATGTCTGGCATTACGTTAACTTGAGCCACGTTGAGGATGATCTCCAGGAGAGCCGTCTGAAGTGGTTAACTCGTGTGTCATGCGCAAGCAAAGATGGTATAATGGCGGGAATTGCTTGGGTTTTATTTGTACCAGAACTTTAATCCCGTGATCGAAAATATGTGTCTGAATTGAAGGAAACTTGCTGTTTCATAATGTTGCCTAAACTTAAAGAGAGTAATAAGCAAAACCAAAAACTAGCGTGAAAAGTCTGTGATAGAAACTGACAGAAGCTTTTTAATTTGAGACGTAAATCAAAACTTTTCTTTTATCTACATTACGTAACATAACACACGCCGGTAATCCCCGAAGGGTTAGATAGAGGCGTACACCCATATTTCGTCAGTTATGTCTAAGTCCCCAGTAATAGGGAGCATGCCTATTGCAATCTACCGAGCATAGATCCAGGCTCCGTCGCTGCTACTGAGAAATTTCTGATGGAAAAACCCAATAACACTTTGCCCGACCCGGGAATCGAACCCAGGACTTCATGCTCAACAGTCGCGCTTGCAACTACTCTGCCAACGAAGCAGTCTACAGGCGTAATTAGACATCAATATCGAGTCAAAAGGCTTTTTATTCACATTTTCATTGACTTAATAGGTTTCTAAAAAGAACTGAACAAGAAAAACGCGTGATAAAATAGGCGACTTGTTAGAACAATCGATTAGTCTTCATTAAATTGGAGAATATAAAATTATATCTTTACTATGCATAAAGTTACCTTTGTGATGTTCCTCTTGTGACGATATTACACAAATTGGCGATGGGGTTATAACTTACATAAGTAATAGGTATGGCAGTTAATACACGTTGATATTAACGTGTGGTAAAATAATAAAATAAAAATTTATAATAAAAATCCAGTTTACGATGAAAATACGCTATTCATCTTCAATCGAACCTTCAAGAGCGTTAATGTCTTACGGCAGTTTATACAAACTTTCAAGTGTTTTTTTTTTTCAAAATGACTGAATCGATTTTATTGAAACTAAGTACGCACACGCTCTTAACACAGAAATTTAAACCTCAAAACCATGTCTTCATTCAATTCAACATCTCCGTCAGTGATTTAGTATCGTTATCTTCAAGAGGCAACAATAGAAAGTCCTAAGTGGAACAATACTTAAAGGTTGGACTAAGCGTGATTTATATTAGACCCGGAGTTTTGCGGGCCCATGTCAAGCCTGATTCCAAGAGTTTCAACCATTAATATTCATTAAAAACCTCGACTTGTTCGCGTTTATTTAATTCCATCAGAACTATTTTCAACGTAAACAGTCTGATATAATTAACAAAGCGTACGGTATGTATCTAGGATAAAACGTCTAAAGTTAATTAATTACAAAACAACAGTGTTATCTTGGAAGCAGTCTGGAGTTTGTTTAGTAATGTGTAATTATGTATACATCGTGGATATAAAACGGTACGTTGTTGGTAGCTAAGTGTGTTTTCTAAAACACGTTGTAACGTAATATGATCGTTATCGTATAGTGTACGAAGTCATGTACCTAGCTCAGAAGGTTATAAGAAGACTCGCTTGACTTGCGAATTTCATAGAAAATTCAACATTTGGATTCTTTATGCAAAAAGTTGAAAAAGCATCGAATAAACCTGCAACGCTTTACTCGTTACATTCGATATTCCCTGCACTTCACTAGAAATTCGAATTTCATTCGCCACCGCAGATTCTTCTTCAGATATATTTCAAACACTGGAGATTCGTCCAATCCGCTATAAAAAGTATTGCAAAAAGTACAAAATATAATGTTAGATGCAGTAGTTTCAATTCGGGAAATCTTTAAAGTACCTGGTATATTTTCAAGTGCTTTACACGTTTACATTGGCGATCTTTTGGCATAATAATGTTCCCACTGCTGGGACACATGGCCTCCCCTCAATGATAATAACGCAGGCCCAGTGCGGGTTGGTACATGTCACATGTCTTCGAACTTTTGGTTCTAGGACATGCGGGTCTCCTCACGATATTTTCCTTCATCGTTTTTGAGAGCAGTGGTGATGAAATAAATCACACAAAGTAATGCGCCCGCCTGGGTTCGAACCCACGACTTACTGGTCGTAAGTCAGAGCCGCTACCTCTGGGCCACCGCTGCTCTAACCGCTGCACTCATCTTTTGGACCGAATGAAAATTCATGGTCATCACGAATTTTTAAGATGTTTACTACACCTGTGACTGGATTATTTTTTCCACAATCGGAACGAGTTGCAATGTACCAAATATATATAAGAATTCATTAAATGAGGTAAAGGAAAGTGTGGACTTTTTAAGTATTACCACATTCTACCACTGTATAGCAGTCAATCAAGCACGAAGTAATTCATCTTAGATTTGTTTTACAAAAGCTTTCAAAGATTGTGAAACGTCGTTCATGTTTTGTCTTATCCGTGATATTTATTGTAATTTTGACCTATATTCTCTATGTTCTATGTTAAAGGTTTTTTATTTCACACTTAGTCCTTAAAGTAGACCATTGTACGTGAGCCATGGTGGCCGTTACTCCAACCAGCCCACCTCCCTCCAGAAGCAGATCAAACTTCCCGGTCTTCTCAGGACATCCGAAAGGGATCTTGGTGTTCCAAGAGTCTCCTCGTGGATTTGGGTGACGCCGGTGCTCTCGAGGAGTACGTGCGCCAGCGTTTCCTTCGCCTCCATGCAGGCTCTGCACAGGGGACTGACAGTGATACCTAGGGTGTGGAAGTGTTTGTTTAGTGAGCAGTGTCCAGTGATGGTCCCCGCCAATTTGGACATATTTTAAAATGCCCAAATCGCGAGCATCCCTGTAACATACAGCTATAATGTGGTCAGGTCACTTCCGCGCGCTTTCCGCTTAGCCTTCAATTTAATTTGATCCGACCCCCGTCTCATCCTCTCAAACCGCAACATGCAATGAACGCTTCTTATAAACTCCTTCCAATCCTGCTGTTCTGGCTAAACGGAAAATTGTGGAGACTACTTTTGTTTTCAGGTAGTATTTTCATAGTAAGAAGTTAGAAAAGGATTTTGTTACTCTGATATTTGGGTGAAGAGAGTTTTGCTTGATGATACATAACGTAATATCATGTATGTAATCCCCAAAGGGTTAAGCAGAGGTATACCTAATAGGTACCCGCATTTCACCAGCTATGTTTATGTCCCAAGTAATAGGGGGCGAGCCCATTGCCATCAACCACGCACAAATCCAGACTCCATAGCTACTACTGAGAAATTCCTGATGGAAAAACTCAATTACACTTTGTGTGTATTTTGTGAATTATTAATATTAATAACGGTTGTGTGAAAGACATAACTAATGGTAATGTGCGGCTCGCATTCAGCCGATTCCCAGAACATTCACCAGGTTCTTGGTCTAACCTAATGCTGTACTTTCTGATATGCGAAAAACTGAGTGAGGTATTGAAATAACTTAATATAATTTTTTAACAACTCTCAGTCTGCTCCAAGGACTTAATTCTGTGCAAAAACTTCCATGTTCAATATGCAGTTCAACTGCCTGGAGCGATTTAAATATAAATAAATGCGAAGTTTTCTTTCATACCACCCCACTTCAGTCTTAAGACGGCGCGCTGAGCCGTATTAAATAAGATTTCTGTTTTATGTTGAATCAGCCTCCACAGCTTCTAGAAAACTATTTTCTATCAGCTCGTTAAATACGCTTATTGACGAGAAGTTTACAAGTTAATCTATCTTGTACTTTCTTAAGACAAACTTCTTTAGAAAGTTTAAATACGATGAAGTTATTGTTTTGTAATTCCATCAAGTTTTATTATGAAGTGATACTATTAATACTGATACGTTCTTGCCTAGGTTGGTCTGTGGATGGGTGACCGCCCATTACATACCGGGTTTCCTCCGTGCCTCGGAAAGCACGTTAAGCCGTTGGTCCCGGCTGTCATTTGTAGATCTTTGACAGTCGTTAGGTAGTCAGAGGCCCAAAAAGTCTGACAACCAGTCTTACCAAGGGGTATCGTATTACCCAGTACTAATTGTGTTGTGAAGGTCAGATAGGCAGTCGCTCCATGTAAAATACTGCTATTCAGCTGCATCCGGTTCCGCTGGGGTCGGCTTCCGAGTCTAAACTGGAAGCCGACCCCAACGTATTTGGTAAAAGGCTAGGTAGATGATGATGACTATCGTCGTCTACTCATGCGGCAGACGTGGCCAGTCCAGTGTGGGACTGGACTGGCCAGTCCAGTGTGGGACTGGTCTGCCGCATGAGTAGCATCAGTTTAGCGGTTATACTATTAATAGTTGATTTTAATTAGAGACCTAAAAGGCTGGTAGTACATAATTAGAGTCAGTAGTAATGTCTACAGCTGTTTAAGCCGCTGGCAGAGCCAAACACCCGCCAGCATTTTGATAAATAAAAAAAGCGAAGCAAATATTAGAATTGCCACATCAGGTTACCATAATTATTTCGTCAGAAATAATTGTAATCGTTTGATAGAATAGTCCATCACCACCCAATTTATTTAAATAATATTTCACTTACATCGTTATCCAAAGTAGAAGGCACAAATTACCAAAATGCAGAAAAACAATATTTGAGAATGAGCATGACAACAAATAAAAAAACGTATCTTTCGAACTCCGAGTCCCGGTCGTCACTGGGGAAATTATGGAATATAAAATATTTGTATGATCGTCACTCCACCAAATTTTGCGTGTTGTATTTTTTTCAGTCTGTCCCTATAAAAACTACGGAAAGTTATAGGAAAACGGTATAGTATTTTTTTCACAAGCAAACATATTGCATCGTTTAATTACCTCGTATTTGCAATATCAAACAATTGAATCGTTACACAATAATGATTTCAATCAGGTAATCAGTTGCCTGGAAGTCTGACAACCATGGGGTATCGTATTACCCGGTACTAACTGGGCTGTGGAGGTCAGATAAGCAGTCGCTTCATTTAAAATACTGGTATTCAGCTACATCCGGTTAGACTGAAAGCCAACCCAGACTTAGTTGGGAAAAGGCTAAACGTATAACTAATAAGCCCTGTTGGAATCTCTAGCTAGATATTATACTCTTCCAAGCAACCTACACACACAGTATATATCTTAAATGAAGTCTACTGAGACTAAAAATAAAAGACTACCTACCATACATGCTTACATTGATGAGTTATGGCACAATGGTCACAAGTTTATGCTTATCATATTTTGACTTAGTTTTCACTACCTACCCACAGTACGCGTGCGATTGGCTAAGTTGTTACTTTTTGAACCTATCTAAAATGATTTTTTACTACTGCTCAAATGTCGTACTATTACATGGTTCTATGATGTTGGTTGTTGTTATTTGTTCCGCTCGGGCCTTGTTCGCTTTACTTTTAAGCTACATACTGCCCTCACTGATACTTCCCACCGTTAGCTACCCACATGCGTTATTTTATTTTAAGTATTCTTTCCTATAATTAGTTGTGGCTAACACTCAGTTATGTTTTTATTACCAAAATGCTCGAGGCATGAGATCTAAGGTATTAGATTTGTATAACAATATTTTAGGGTCTAGGTATGACATCTTAATCTTTACGGAAACATGGTTACAGGATGATATTTTTGACACTGAATTATGTGATAACAGATATCAGATTTTCCGTCAAGACCGTGACCTCATTTCAACAGGTAAAAAGACTGGTGGTGGTGTTATGCTGTGCGTTAATCGCAAATTTGACACTAGACGACGTTACGACCTTCAGTGTGCTGGTGTTGAGATATTGCATGTTTCACTCTCTTCTCGTAGCGCTGGTACTCGTGAAGACTTGCATATTATTCTTGTCTATATGCCCCCCGATGTATCTAGTATCCCAGAGCGTTTGAATAATATTGGGAAGGCTATAACGGACACAATGGCGGCGAATAGTAATGATAATTTTATTCTTATAGGTGATTTTAATTTACCCTGTTTAACATGGAATGATGAAGGCTATTCTATATTGAATAACTGTTCGTTACAAATAAGAACTGCTGCTGCTTCCTTTGCAGATGAAATTAGCGTTCTCGGTTTATCTCAACATAATCTTATCACAAATACTAATAACAGAATCTTAGATTTATGTTTCTCCACTATACCGCTCCATGTTAGTAAAAGTGATGATCCCTTGCTCCAAGAGGACTCTCATCATCCTGCTCTTGTCATAACGGCTACTGAACTATTCTTGACACCTCTAGAGGAAATGCACATACCACGTCGTAATTATTATAGGGGAGACTATGAGGAACTGAATAATTACTTTAAGAATATAGATTGGGACGATAAACTAATAGTTGAATCGGTGGATGCTGCTGTTGACGTGTTTTATACAGAAGTTAAACTCGGCGTGGAGCGTTTCATTCCTTTAGTTAAAAAACCAAAAAATCCTAAATACCCGGTTTGGTACAGTCGTGCACTAATAAAAATCATTCGTGAGAAAATTAAAGTACACAAGAAATGGAAAAAATATGGTAACCCTAGAGACTATTATGAGTTTGCATTGTTACGTTCTAGGCAACACGAGGTAGTAGCATCCTCTTTTCAAAGCTATATATCTCAAACAGAGAAAGCCATTAGTCACTCTCCGAAGACTTTCTGGACCTATGTTAAAAGTAAACGAGGCGGTAGTCAATACCCTAAATCAATGACCTTAAATGAGGAGACATATGAGTCCGGCCACGACATTTGTACCGCGTTTAATAAGTACTTTCACAGTGTTTTCATCAGCCCGTCCACGCCCTCTGCGGCAGCTGCTCCTAATGAAGTTAACGGCTCAGATGATGTCCTGTCTAACCTATGTATCACCAAAGACACCGTACTTAAAGCCTTACGCGCGTTAGACACAACAAAAGGTCCCGGTAACGATGGATTACCTCCTATTTTCTTACATAAATGCGCTGATAGTTTAGCACATCCTATAACTTTATTATTTCGAAGGTCCTTAACTGAATGCGTCTGTCCCTCCCTGTGGAAAACAGCTCATATAATGCCAGTTTATAAGAAAGGGCCCAAGATGGATATAAAAAACTATCGTCCAATATCGATTCTTAATACTCTTAGCAAAGTTTTAGAGAAGATCATCTATAGATGTATATATCCAAACATCTCTAATGGAATAGGCCAGAGCCAACACGGTTTCGTTAGGAGACGGTCCTCAGCATCTAACTTAACCACGTTTTGTGACTATGTCTTGAATTACATGGAAGACGGTGGCCAGGTTGACGTGATCTACACGGATTTCGAAAAAGCATTCGACCGTGTGGATCACGTGATCTTGCTAGCAAAGCTGCAAAAACTTGGGATCCAGGGAGATTTGCTGAGATGGGTCAAGTCATACTTATCGAACCGTTCGCAAGCTGTGGTTATGGGAGGTTACAAATCTGACTTTGTAAACATCCCCTCCGGTGTTCCCCAGGGATCTTTGTTGGGTCCTCTTTTTTACTGCGCATACCTGTATGACATTCAGTCTTGTTTCAGGTCCGCGAAACATCTCATGTACGCCGATGACATGAAAATTTACATGTGTGTAAAATCAGGACTTGATTGTGAACTGATACAGCGTGATCTTGATGCATTGTTCAGTTATTATCAACAAAATAATATCACTGTCAATGTCTCGAAATGTCAATGTATCAGCTTCAGCCGTTCCAAATACCCAACTAAGTATCTTTATGGCTTTAGCAATATTGCGATCGAAAGAGTTGACGTAGTCCGTGATCTTGGTATAATGTTGGACTCTAAATTGCTCTTTGACCAACATATTGACACCATCACCAGTAGAGCCTCTCGTAACCTTGGTTTTGTAATGCGCACCTGTAAGCCTTTTAGTAACTGTCATAGTTTAAAAATTATATACTTTGCATATGTCCGTAGCATCTTGGAGTACTGTAGCCAAATCTGGTCACCCCAATACGAGGTATATACTAAAAGAATCGAAAATCTACAGAAAAAGTTCGTAAAATTCCTAAACTTTAAATCCCGAAGACGTCATGAGTCTTATGACCGAGACTGTAAACACTATAATATGCTTCCCCTTGTGGATAGGCGCAGGATGTTGGATATGCTTTTGCTCTTTGATATCCTGCGAGGTCGTTTGGACAGTAGTGAGCTTCTTTCATCTATATATTTCTGTACCCCGAAAACACGTACCAGACATACAAAATTACTCAGTATCCCTGGCCATCGCACAAAATACGGGCGAAATGCTGTAATGACCCGACTACCTCGCATCTACTCTGAGAGTTTTGAAAATATTGATATATTTCATTTATCCAAGCCATCATTTCGGAGGCAAGTCAAGAAAGTATTGTTTGATGAATGAATTGTGCCATCACTCATTTCTCTCATTTCATAGTTAAAATTAAATTAAAATTAAAATTAAATTTAAAATTAAACTTATTTAAATTTAATTTAATTAAATTAAAATTAAATTTAAAAAAAAAAAAAAAAATTAAACTGAAAATAAGGGAATGTAAATATAATTATATCCCTTTCTAATATTTACCTACTCTTTTTTGTATGGGTATTCTTTTCTTATTTATATCATATTCAACAAAGCACGTTCTCAATATCGGACTTTACGATACTGTACTTTTTCCCAATGTTTGGTCGGTCATTTTATCACTTAAATACTTAATTTTTTTGTCTAAGATTTGTAAACAATGTGACAACAATCCCACACTACTTTGCACTGTATTTTGTTCTTTCTTTTCTTTTAGCCACTTTCTAGTTAACCTAGCTTTGTCAATGCCGTGAAACTCTGTTATTGGCTTAAGAGATAATTGTCATCATCTCGCTGTCAATGTTCAGTGTATGTAGTCTTTAAGATGCTAGTTACTTTGTCGCAACTGCACTGTGCTGTTCATTGATGGTGGGGTGAAATTTCACATAAAATGTCATAGTAATAATAAGCTGTTGAGTTTCCAATAAATAAATAAATAAATAAATACAAGATTCAAAATACACCAAATACATAGTATCGAACTTCAAAATGCTATCAAAATCATAACCCAATAAAATATTCCTCAAAAACTCGCTACACAAAAGAGAACAGTTGTTAGGTTAGACACACGACAAACATAGGAAGTAAATAGAGCCGACGACAGAGTTAAAACTAAATAAACTAGTTTCAAAGTCGATAGCGGACAACGCACACAACGCATAGACTGTGTATTTGCATTTTTATTGGAACCGTTTAAAGAAACAATGGACGGATCGATTGAAACGCTTGCCGTTTGGGATATTCAAATGTTTTTCCTTTTATGCCGTTTTCTGTGTAAGCCTTCATCGATTTTTATTTCGATATAATCTGGGCTGCGGGTGTTGTTTTAGAAAAAGTAGTACTACATTTTGTAGATCGTTTGTGCTTCGTAAAAGTAGAACAAAAGTAATTACTCACCATGTAGCAAGTATTCGCTTTAAATACAAAGTGCTGAACTCAATCAACCTTGAACACAGGTAGCAAATACCTTGCTAAGAGGCTTCAATCTGAGAGAGTAGCCAAATAAAATATTCTCACATAAATCTACCTAATTGCAGAAATTAACAACGTTAATAAAGGATTTGTAAGTAAAATCTGAAATAAGCCTCGAAAAAAGACCGTACCTTTGACGTTAGCCAAGAGGTCTTTATTCATGTTTATGATCTATCAATCTGCCTCTTAATAAAACATGACTTGCCCCTAAAATTTCCTAAAGGCAAGTAGCGCCTAAGACATTGGCCATGGACAGGCCATTCTCATCCTAAAAATGTCAAGAAACTCTTTCCATCTAACCGAACGTTAAACTAAAGCTTTAAAAACTAACAGCAATTTTTCATTACCAAAACAGCATGCCATAAACAAAAACATATGTAAGTAAAAATTCTCAATCTTCCACATGAAACCGAATACGAAAACCCTTGTTTGCATGCTGTCTGCTTCAGTCTTTGAATGACGTCACTGACAATGGGAAGCTCTCAACATGACGTAGAGCACAGCTACCCACTCTTTTTGGCAGCACAATCCTTCAAAGGCGGATGAAATGAGAGCATCTTAATATCCGCGTTTTAGTCTTATTTCGTGTGACATTAGCGAGCCCTCGACGAATGAACAAAGCCGTGGGTTATTCCGCCAATTTTGAAGTTTTTTATTTTATTGTTCATTATTTTTTTTGTATTTCATTTAGTTCTTTGTGAACGTGGGACTAGCCGCAATTCTTTAAAGGGTTTAAAAAAAAATAACTTTGGCAAATTATAAAAAAAGATTTAACCTATCCAGCCAGATATACCTGTCATAGCTCTGTCAAAAACAAATGACAGTAAATAAATCATAGTACATCATTTTCAAGGTAATTTCGTAGAACAAACGTGTTATAAAATTAACACGTAGAAAATTATTCTAATAAACATTCCACATTGAAATTTTAGTAAAAGGCTGTACAAATAATTAAAAACCCTGCCTCCTAAACTTGGGGGACCCTGTGACCTAGGAGTCAGTGTTCTACTGTAACTTCAAGTACAAAACAAAAAAAAGCATTTATTTGTGTGTTAATAAACCTTCAATGACCTGGTTTAACTCTGCTTACAAATGTGTGTAAGGAGGGACGGCTGTATGAGTGGGATGTGATGTGCTGTGATGTGATGTGGTGTGGTGTGTTGAAGTGTGGTGTGGTGTGGTGTGGTGTAGTGTGGTGTGGGGTGGTGTGGTGTAGTGTGATGTAGTGTAGCGTGGTCTGGTGTGGCGTGGTGTGGTGTATGAGAAGGGGGGTGTGGAGACGTGTACGGTATGTTCGTGTGATGTTGCATGTGTTTCTATATACGTTTGTGTGCCTACTTTATTTTAAAAATGAGATCTTCTGTACGGGAACATTTATAATAACTTGGTCAAAATTACTTTTCTATTATATTAACATTAATGATAGCTCCAGATTGGATAGCCCCAGATTGGACAAGATAATTATAAGTGTGGCGCAAGCGTTGCTGTTGATATTCGGTTTAACTGCACAAGAATTTGAATACCCAAAAACGAAAAGACACAATCAGTACTCAGAGTACGCAGCTTTTCAATAAATTTGTTCAAAATAAAAATAAATAAATTTATTTATTAATCCACCTCTGTCTTTTTTGCAGAATAACCCACAAATTTAGAAAGCTGCATCTGAATGCAAAGGCTTCTTGTAACAGGATGCGATATCCTTTGTATGAGAATATGAAATGCATTTTAGTCTCGCGTTACCTACGTCCTCTAATGAGGTCTCATATAAATTGTTCTTTTCATACTTCATTTGAATGCATACTCTAAATGTATTTTATAATCTGTTTATACTAACAAATTCAGTATGGCTCACTTTTACGTTCCTACAATAATGATAACCTAGTGACTAGGGTCAATTGTGACTGAGAATTAAATACCTGTTTACATTTTTGATAGTTTTTTTTTTTTAATTCTAATTTATTATGGTTTTTATTTAGAGCAGCAGTAGTCAAATAGTAACAACAGTTTTAGGTATTGGATTCATCACCACTGCTCTCATGAACTAAAACGCCGTGAGGAGACCAGCAGGTTCTAGAACCAAAAATACGCACCGGGCCCACGTCGTTGACAGCTCATTTCATCTCTTAAAGATAGCCTCTGTCCCAGCCGTGGGAACGTTATAACGTTATATACAGTTCAAGTCCGAGGAGTAATTCTTTTGACTTTTCAGTTCATAGATATGCGGTTTGTTGATTTCAATTATTTCTCATTGCATAGTTACAGTATTACTCATCATCATCTTTTACCTGCCCTTACCCCAATTTTTCTGGGGTCGGCGCAGCATGTGTTCTTCTTCCATTCTTCTTTATTACTCAATGTCTCAGCAGTACTACATTCAGTAGTTTAAAACAATCATAGGTTTTTAGGTTTCTTGGACTAATCAGTAGAACTCAGGAAAGGTAGAATTTATGTGCCTAAGCTTCAAGGAAATAAGCAACATGTAAATAATATCTGCCTGTAATTTAAAAGCTTTATTTCGGAATGTAACAATACTTTCAAAAACTGAAATCGCTGATGTGAGCAAAAAGACTGTTGGGTTGAAGTGGGATTAGACGGCTCATGTCTGTAGAATGCATCAGGACCGATGGGCCAGAGTTGTCACGCAGTGAGTGTCACAAGACGGGCGTCGTCGCCGAGGGAGGCCTAGAAAGGCCTTGTGAGAGATTGGCCGGAGAAAACTGCACAGAGAGAAGAGTGGAAGGCTATGGGGGAGGCTTTGCCCAGCAGTGGGACAAAATAGGCTAATAATCGGAACTTAAAAATCATTTCGGGATGTTATACGGAGGTATTATTCACATGTTACTTGCTTTACCTAATTCCTTGAATTTCGATCTCTTCTAATCAATGATCATCATCATCTGCCTAGCCCTTTCCCAACTATGTTGGGGTCGGCTTCCAATCTAACCGGATGCAGCTGAATACCAGTATTTTACATGGAGCGACTGCCTATCTGACCTCCACAACCCAGATAGTACTGGGTAATACGATACCCCTTGGTAAGACTGGCTGTCAGACTTTTTTGGCCACTGACTACCTAACGACTGTCAAAGATCTACAAATGACAGCCGGGACCAACGGCTTAACGTGCTTTCCGAGGCACGGAGGAAACTCGGTATGTAATGGGTGGTCACCCATCCACAGACCAACCTAGGCAAGCACGGCTTAACCTAAAGATCGATCCGAGCGGCTGTTATTATTTAGCCACGAACTCCTCTTCTAATCAATGATCATACAACTTAATATAAGTGATAGAAATTGTTTAACTGAATCGGCAAAAAGTTTGTTTACAAAACGCAGTGGTGCCGCGAACGAGCAATTAGCGGCAAACCTTTGTTTTTGTTGCACTAACACAACACGCCTCACGAAGCTGTCACATGAAAATGGTCGTAACACAACACAACACAATTTAGAACTTATTTACTTTACCAATGGATGCATTATTAATATGGCAAACACGTTAATCGGGTTAAGCGAGGCTTCTAATGAATTATTCTAATAGTTTTAATTATGGAAGGGAGGAAAAGAGGGACGAGAATCGGAGATGAAAGTACTGATGTAATTTAATATAACAAATTCTTTTTTTTATTTCTATTGGTCTTTTGCAAATAAAATGCTCTCTATCTTCACTTGACAAGATAAAAATAAACTACAAATTATACTTATATTTCATTTATTTTTGTAAACTTAATAGTGTTATCTTTAATCGTAAGAACATAAAAGGGTATGTGAAATAAGACTCCTACATTTATACCTTTTCGATTCTTACAAAGACTATAAACTTAGTTTCAGGCGACATATACATCGGTAACATCTACATAATTATATAGGGTCTAACTATTCATATACGAAATATTTTCAGGCAATCATCTAACGGCTATAACAAAGCCATTTCAAGGGATTTTTTTTTTACCTGAGTATATTTTTTTATAAAAATAAACAATTTTAAATTACTTGACCCTCAAAATAAATACTGGCTCCTTATTTTTAAGCATCCATTACGCTAGTTTACTACGTCGTATTTACCTACTATCATTGTTAGAATATGGGAGTAAAGGTTTTATGCAAAAAGTCTTAAAAATTTTTAGATTTATAATAATTTTGTAAAAAAAAAACACTCTGATAATTTTTTTTTCGTTGCTCTGGCGACTTTACGACTTATAGAAGTTACTCTTCAAATATTTCGTGTATGAAAATATAGACCTTACATGTCGCCTGAAACATGAGCATCAACTCTTTTACTACGAATGAGTCCTATTTAAACGGACAGACGGGCAATTTGCGCCCTTTGACATATCACTCTGGATGGACGTCAAATAAGGATGGCAAGCTGTCATCCATTACTTGTCAAACTATTTTAGCTATAGACCGACCGCTTTAATGAGTCCTCGCGAAGGTATCAATTTAAATGGAATAAATTCTGAATTGATTGAATTGATACGAAGGTTGACCACGTATTGATTCAATTAGTAGATACTAATTGAACCAATACGTGGTCAACCTTCGTATATCGTATACCTACGTGGATTATGGTTAGTTTAAAGCAAATAACCTGTGGGATATTGTTAGGACTTTGTGGACGCTTAATGTGCCTTTGATGGGGCAAGGCGGAGGACACATTAAAGCGGTCGGTCTATAGACAGAGATTCCATTGTAGACCTAAACAAAATGATGTGTCGTATCAACTTGCAAATTCATATGAAATAGAAAAAGGATAAAGGGCAAGGCAATAGTTATAAGCACGGAATGGGAACAGCACCGCCTCAACTTGAGGTTCTTTCTATGAATCTCAATATTATAACGCACACTTAGAAGCATTGTAAAGGCTTCACATCGGCCCCAGTGCTTAAGGCGTGCGCTTAAGTTATTGCTCAAACCATCCCAATCTTGTAGTAAAAGTGAACCAGACTCTTACACCCGTATCTATAATCAATTAATCAAGTTCAATTTACTACTTGAGTTTAAGTAATTACTTATGCAAACATTTTTATGCAATAGACATGAATTTAAACGAAGTAAGAACCGTCAACGAAAGCAAAGCTAAGAATTCTAACTTTTGACAGTTCTAAATTCAAATTATTACTAAACCACAGAACAAAAATAATTACTTTTAGTCAAATAATCACTTTGACTTGTTTAGATGAGGGTGTTAAACAAAATCATACTGTCTTTTGTTTAAACACTAAATTATACTATATCATCATCATCAATGGCATAATTCCCACAATGATGACTATGCAAAATATGCTTAGTGGTGACTATTTGGAAGCTATTGCAGTACATGATGTCATCTTCGGACGGCGCAAGTACCACTAATTTGGTGTTCAAGTTAAAAAGGCCGGTGTCTAGGCCGAACTGGGTGCCAAAAGCTATGCGGGCCAGGCTCTCGTCGTGCCAGCAAGCCAAACGATTCTCTGCAAATACAATGCATTATGCTAATGTCTAATGTAGTGCTGTTTTTAGGTTTTATATTGTGGGGCATTGGGGTTAATAGGCTTGGATCCTATTACATTTTTAAATGAAAAAATCACGCAAATGTTCTATTCATCGGGGAAACATGACGAGTATTCGTACCAATACCATCAGCAGTGATAGCTTAGTGGTGTGACCGTCGGACTGACAAGTCATAGGTCTCGAATTCGAACCCATGACACGCACCTCTGAATTTTCGGATTCATGTGCGTATTGTATAATTATTACTTGCGGTGAAGGAAAACGTCGTGAGGAAAACAAACCATTGCTCGACGGCATGTAAAGCCAAGTCAGAGGCCCATGGGCGAAACTCGAAAAAGAAAAAAGGAAGACCAATACCCACATGTATGCCACCATGGTATAATAATATACTTCGCCTGGTATTCTCTTCCCACGAAGGCCCAAGACTACGTCACGATAAGTGTTACCATTGATTGTCCTTTTCAGTAAATTTAGGGACTCTGATTTAGTGAATGAAAATAAAATAAATTACTAACTAGCTTAACTATTTAGTAACTCAAGTGATTCATCTATTTAATTTTAAATTAATTTAAATACTGAATTATTAGTTCATAATTTTTAATATTTTATACGCAAACCCTGCGTAGGGAACATAGCTGTTTTTTGACATGGAAAGAAAAATTCGAGAGCAGGGTTTGAACCTGCGACCTTCCGAACGTCACCGTAAGACGTTATTAATGGAACGAAAATTTCGAGAACTGTGAGCGGCGTGCGATGGTCTAGTTGGTTAAGACATCCGGTGTACTGAATCCGAAGGTCGCAGGTTCAAACCCTGCTCGCACTCGAATTTTTCTTTCCATGTCAAAAAACAGCTATTAGTTCATAATTGCTTTGTTAAGTTAAAAAATACATTTTGCTCGGGTAATTCAATCACACACCGTGGCAACAAATCGACAGCGTCGCAACTGATGACGTATTCTTGGGCCAATCACGTGACCCAGCTGTCACGGAAAGAGAATAACATGCGAAGTATATTATTATACCATGTATACCACGAGTCAAAATTACCACGTAGCAGAGATGCAGCTTGTCATGGCGTTGCTTTTAAAACTAGACCTCTGTTCTTTAACATATACGGATTTCCTTCTAAGAGCATGGAGCGTAGCAGATGACGTTTGGTAGTTTCTGCCTACCGTCATGGGTAACGCATACCTTTGTTTATGCATGACACAGTAGAAAATATTTATTGTTATTAACGTTCTTATTTTGTAGCTCTTTAACAAAACTTACTTGAGCCTAGTCATAGTCATGAATTACCAGCTTATTCAAAACTTACTTCTGTAATGCAAAGGCATAACCTTCCGATATAAATGCATTATTCTTGCAGTCCTCTCGTGTCTCGTGACAGCTAACACACGGCAGGGTGGTGATGCACATGACAGGATTTTAGCTGAGGCACCTGATGACGTCAATACTATGATGGCAGTAGCTCCGCTTTGTAACGCTGCGAGAGAAGCTGCTAGGGCAGCTGCGTAGGGTTGTAGAACTGGGAGCTTCAACTGAAATTATATTCCATTGATTTAGCTGTGAGACAAGATCTAAATCTTGAATGATCAAATATTACTGTTATTAAATTATGTTCTACGGCATGAATAATTTTCCTAAAAAAAAAAACCGGTCAAGTGCGAATCGAACTCTCGCATGTAGGGTTCCGTATCATCGTAGTAGGAGCCCCCTTTAATTTTTAATATTTTTTTTAGTATTTGATGTTATAGCGGCACAGTCTGTGAAAATTTTAACTTTCTACCTATTACGGATTCTGAGATACAGCCCTCTTACAGACAGACGGGCGGACAGACAGCGGAGGCTTAGTAAAAGGGTCCCGTTGGATACCCTTCGACTACGGAACCTTAATAACAATAGGTATATTTGTTGCAAAAGAGCCGATAGAAAACTCGTCTTAGGAAGCATCGGTTCATAAGTCATTAAAGCGTAACATTTGAAGCACATAATGTTGCCAATACTAGGACAAAAGGCCTCTTCTCTGTCAAAAAAGACATTTGTACCTAATCTACGCGGGCCCAGTTCTCTGGATGAAACCATAGCTTTACATTATTAAGTAACAATGTTTGTTATGTTAGTTGCCCATTGAAAAACTATCATAATTTTATTTAAGAACTACAAGAATAATTACCGATAAACTAATTGTAAAATAATCTATAATAGTATTATAATCTTTTTCAATTATTTTAGTAGCTTTAATAAGTGCTTGAAGACATGCTATTGGAGGTTTTCCATGTCGATTGTCCTTTAATATAATGCCATCTATTCTGTTTTTTATCAAATCATTGACTTGTATTAATAACTGACGATCATTAGCAAGTTCTCCATAGTAATTATCTACTAATGTTGGTGGGCTCATGAAAAAGATAGGCTTGCGTCCCTGTAATGGATAATAAATTATAATCGAATTAATCCTATACGTAGAAGGTTCTAAAGTAACAGTACAGAGTACATTATCTAAATTGTTTTAAGAAGGATTGCCCTCTGTCGTCATTATTATCGAAATTTCAACCAATTTCTTTTTTTTTAAACTTTGGCCCACACTAGGAATTTCTCCTGTATCGTGGGTGCGTTTACAAACATTTAAATTCACATACACAAACAGCCAGACCCGGAACAACTACCTGTAGGCCATACAAATATTTGTTCCGTGCGGGAATCGAACCCGCGACACGAAGCGCAGCAGTCAATCGCTCAGCCACAGCGGCAACCGTGCCGTCAATTCCAATAACTTGTATGTGTGGTGTGAACCGTAAGTGTAATTTATAAATAAATAAATAAAATTATCATTCTGCTGCCCTTATCCCAATTTATTTAAGATCGGGGCAGCTTGTCTTCTTCTTCCATACTAATTATTTTTATTAGTCATCATTCATATGAATCAGAAAGAAAGAAAAACTTAAATAATTTACAAAAATGGTTAAGTAATAAAAATGCAAGTTTTTTTGTAACGTTTACTCTGTCAGGGAAAAATTGAGCTAACTTAAATTATGCACTGTAAAATACTAACCTGTTACAGTTCTATCTAAATTGCCATACACAAGTTTAAAATAAATTAGGTACAAGAAGTAATTAAACTTGCTTTGTTAACAATATTTAGGAGGTACTCGCTGAAGTTGCGAGCCTTTGTTTTTGTTAGGCCCAAATTAACATCCAGACTATAACATTGATCTAGTCTTTACAACTTCCCGAAAACTTTCAACAACGTTTGAATTAATCTTATAAATTCAATATGTAGGAAATGGGTACTTTTTATCTGTAGATATATATAGGGTGTAAAAGGAAAACTGACGCACAAACTATTGTCATGAATTCGCATATTGTTGAAATAGCATAAAAATGCCTATCGGCCTTGTAGGCATTTTGTATATGTACGAATTAGCTGCAAATATTTTATCTTTTTAAACAGCTTTAATATTCTTTAATGCGGCGTAGAACCATATCCCAAATTCGATGTACATACGATTAATTGTGCAACCGTTTAACTATCTATACTAATATTATAAAGAGATAAAAAAAAATATATGTATGTAGGGGGTAATAATCCAATTATGATTTTTTTTTTAACTGCCAGTAAACTACATTATTCTTGGGTGCTACAGGCTGTAAATTATATTTTTATCATGCATATTTTCGATCTATCACAATTTTTCGGACGAAGTGCTAGTCAAAAATAAACACGACCCATATACTAATCAGGGAAATAGTTACAATTATAATTAGTATAGATTCACCTCTCTGCATTCACGCAAAAGCTCGTCAAAGTCGCAAAAAATATTGCTCAACGTTGGATCCACAACAACGCCAGCTGAAATCTAATAAAGTAAAAAAATCTCAATTAACAATAAATGATTCGTCTGGTTTATAAAATTTAATATCTTATTAACCATTATTATTTCATTAAGGTCCTTGTTGTCGAGCGTTGAGGGCCAGAATAAAACTGGAAGGGCAGAAATTTTCTCATTTTCTTTCTTGAATTGTCGCAGTTGGGTCGTCGACATAACATCTTTTAGTATTATCATGTCAACCTGTTAAAAACTTATGAATTAATTGCCTCATATTGACTCCTCCAAAGAATTACTCATCACAGAAAAAAAAAAAAAACCGGCCAAGTGCGAGTCGAACTCGCATACAAAGGGTTCCCTAGCACGGGGGTCACGTGGTGGCTTCCGACCACCGTAGGCGCTGGCCTGTGGACGGCGAGTTATGGGCTAGCTCGCCGTCCGGCCGTCTTATGACGACGGGCCGTGTCGACGGCGCGTTCGTGTTACTCGCGCGCCTCAAAGAGATGTCTGCAATCAAGTAGGGGTCCGCATGCGCCGATGCCTGCCAGGGCTGCGGGACTGTTCGAAAGAGATACCGTGGCCCTGGAACATAAAGGGCAAAGAAGGAACATGGATGGGTTTTAGTCAGTACAAGTCTGACGCTCCCCTCCGCTCCGCCCAGAGTGGGGGGGGTCATTTGATAATTTAACATCCGAAAAAAAAAAAAAAAAAAAGGGTTCCCTAGCACCAAACAATATTTTTACTTTAGATAAATATTTTTTTTACAAATCTATCTTAATCTTTTGCTACGCGCACTACTGGAACTTTATATAAACTATATTTTTGTCGCAATGACAGGGAGAACAAGTACCTTTCGGCTTCGTTAAGGGTCTTGTACACCCTTTATTATGAACGTATAGTTTTATTACATTTCACTTACCCTATCATCAACATCAATTGGTTTATTAACAGACATAGTGACACACATTCCAACAGGCGTAACATAAGCAGTTGGTATCATTTCAGGCAACTTAGCTGAGAGTTCCATAGCCTTTTTGATTATGTGAAAGAACTCGGCATCATGTTGTGTCATGTCGATATTGAAGATGTTTACTCCGACGTTGGTTAGAGAGTGAATGTCATAGCCATCGTATTTCTCATCATCTGAAAAGACAGGCTTATGTTAGACAGGT
Organism: Noctua janthina; assembly: GCA_963576755.1. Lineage (NCBI taxonomy): Eukaryota > Metazoa > Arthropoda > Insecta > Lepidoptera > Noctuidae > Noctua > Noctua janthina. Next base: position 10,303,817 of record OY755059.1, read on the forward strand.
GACGAAAATCTGGGTATGATGAGTTTTAACCATAAATTATTAACAGTAGAGAGAGATCTAGCTTTGCAGAACTAATCACCAGGACAAGGCATTTTATGTTTACCCAACTTCCGATTCCAATGTTTAATTCTCTTTGAAGCCCATCTAAACATTGGAATTTGTATCTTTGTTACTACTATAGACCGACCGCTTTAATGAGTCCTCCGCCTTGCCCCACCAAAGGCGTCACTAAGTCCTAACAATATCCCACTGGTTATTTTCTTTAAAATAACCATAATCCACGTAGGTATTACGATACTAATTGAACCAAATACGTGATCAACCTTCAGAATATTCCATTTAACCTTTTGACCGCCATAGTCATACATGACAAGCAAGCGCGTGCCCTGTACGTCAAACGACACAAATATGTGACAAAATGGTGGATGAAATTGTGGCTTGGCGTGGATAGAACACGCGTGCGTTTATGCTCTGGCGGTCATAAGGTTAAATTTATACCTTCGCGAGGATTCATTACAGCGGTTGGTATATAAAGGTTTGCCACGCCGGCCACGGTGTGCGCTGGTCTTAACTTGACATTGCATCCAGACACTATTTTAATGACAGTGAGTACAAATTCACTAATCGACTCACTCTCTCATTAAAATACAGAATAATAATGAATTTTAAGTTTTTAATTACTTACGGCAGTCGTACATAATGTTAACAGTTTGGTAAACTACATCTCTTTCAGTTGATAAACCAAAACGTACCTGGAAATTAAACCATACAATTTATTACGTGGTCGTTAGTAAGCCCGTAAAACCCTAATTTACACACACGTACCTAATGACCTTCTGGCTGAAATACTAAAATCTGCAGCAAACACTGGGAAAACAGAATATCATTATGTTTCAGTGGCCTTAAACATAAGCTGTGAACGATTTTGTAAGCCAACTCACTTAGAAAACTGAAATGGTGAAACTAATTTCATTTTTTAATAGAAACCACTCAGACATGTGTCACTAAGTGCTTTATTATGCTTTAAAAGTATGAGGAGCTCGTGGCTAAATAATAACAGCCACCCGGGTCGATGTTTAGGTTAATCCGTGCTTGCCTAGGTTGGTCTGTGGATGGGTGACCACCCATTACATACCGAGTTTCCTCCGTGCCTCGGAAAACACGTTAAGCCGTTGGTCCTGGGTGTCATTTATAGATCTTTGACAGTCGTTAGGTAGTCAGTGGCCCAAAAAGTCTGACAACCAGTCTTATCACGGGGTATCGTATAACCCAGTACTAACTGGGTTGTGGAGGTCAGATAGGCAGTCACTCCATGTAAAATACTGGTATTCAGCTACATCCGGTTAGACTGGAAGCCGACCCCAACATAGTTGGGAAAAGGCTAGGCAGATGATTATGCTTTAAAAAAAAGAGAATGCATTATTGGTACTTACACCCTCTCTGCGTCGAGTTGTAGTGTTATGCATCAACCAAACCATTTTGGAAATACTAGTAATTTATTATTTTGACTTGGACTATATTTTGACTCCCACACCATGACCGTACAGATTTAATTCCAATCGAGTTTAAATGTTTTTTTTTTTCAAATGAAGTTATGTTAGAATCATGCAGTAGATATCCTCAGAACATACTTGACGGCACGGTTGGCGTACAGGAGAAATTCCTAGTGTGGGGCAACGTTTTTTCAAAAAAAAAAAAAAAAAAAAAGACCGTACAGATTTTGTACCAAACTTTAGATTATTATCTGTCTCTTCCCACAATTCCAAATATTTTATGTTAATTTAAATACAGAAACATGTTTTCGCAACAATTCACGATAAAATTGCGGGCACAATCCCATCCAAAATGTGACCACCGCATTAAATTTTCAGTGTTCTACCATAAGCGTCACCGAAAATAAAATTACCGCATGTACCAATGCGCCCTCATGACCAATTATGGCGTACCGATCCTCGGTAAATTTCAAAGAAACGATATTTTATGAGTTAAAATGTGGCTACATCCATCGTGTACGGAAGAGCACTTGAATTTATGCGCGTAATTAAGTGGAGTTTGCGATGGGGCCCGAGCTCGGCACTTTCCAGCAGTAAATGGAATTTACGTACGCCTCCTTTCGAACGTATCTCGAGTTTTTGGTTTAAAAATGAAAAGGGAGCGTGTTGTTTACTAACATAAAGGTGTTGGATTTCAAGTGGTGAGCTTTCTGCGCCCATGGTGTAGCTGTCTTAATATCCACAGCTCGGGAACCTCTCATGAGTTATTTGTGCTGGAAATTTCTTCTACTCTTGTTTCGACATGAACTGTTACTATACGTAATGGAAATTGCTCATGACATGGTAAGAATCACAAAATTATATTAGTAGCTAGACCGACTGCGCACTGTGCACTAGACCTACTTTAAGCGTTGCCACTAGTAAAGGCTATTTCAAAATACAAAAATATTTATTTTTCTCTCAAAACATTGTGTCATAAATAAACTGAGGCAGCCCCAGTAAGGTAAAAATACTACTTGTGTCGGGGCAATCTCACTCTTCCCTTAGGTAGGTATCTTATCAATGATATTATAAATATGATGAAACTACTGATCCGGAAAAAAAAAACTTATATTAATTAATAAAGCAGCTCTCGCTGTCTGAGTGCATGTATTTATTTGTATGCGTGTGCGTGTGTTTGTGTATATGTATGTATTTGTGTCTGTTGTGTGTGTGGTTATCCAGCATATTAATATTAACTTACTCTGATCAGAATGTTTTCTGTTTCTTCATATGTTAGAGATCTCAGCCAATCAAACATTATTTTTTTACATTTGTATAACAGCGGGGTATATATTTTAACACACCATTAAAGCGTATTGAGAATGTAAAGGTCTACATCATCATCTGCCTAGCTATTTCCTAAGTGTGTCGGAGACGGCTTCTAGTGTAACTGAATGCAGCTGAATACTAGAATTGTACATGGAGCGACTGCCTATCTGACCTCCACAATCTAGTTAGTACTGGGTAATACGATAGCTCGTGTTGAGACTAGTTGTCAGACTTTCGGGTCACTGACTACCTATAACGACTGTCAAACATTTTCAAATAACAGCCGAAACCTTTCCGATGCACGGCGGAAACTTGGTACGTAATGGGTGGTCACCCATCCATGGAACAACTAAGGCAAGCGCGGTTTAACCTGAATATCGACTCGAATGGCTGTTAATATTTAACCATCCTAATGTAAAGATCTCCATGCAGGTGGAATATTGTGTGATGAAGATAGACAATACTATAGAATACCTAATGATACTGTTAATATCAAATATGCAAATAATTTGTTAATTGGCTTTCATAGATTGGTTGATTGCTCCTATTCGCGTGTATGAAAAATATAAATTGCAGTTAGTGACACTAAAATACTACAGAACAAAATGTTGGACATTTGTTGGAAACTCCATCTGCTTGATAAAATACAGTTTGTGTTGACATAAATTCCATTTCTATTCCATCCATATTTTACTATGTGAATATTTTTTTAGTTCTCGACATTCAACTGTTCACTTTTTATTTTTTTAACTCCCATTTAAATGGAAAATATTGTTTGAAGAAGGTAACAGTAACTGAAACTAACCTTTGCTGAAATTCACACGCTAACCCTAATCACTTCACGAGTAGAAACTATGGTTTTCTATTCAGGTAAACGCTATAGCTTATGGCTTGGTTCTGAAAGAGGCTTTTACTCTGTTACCGTGAGAGAAAAGAATGGACCAAGGATGCTGAATGCGCTATATTGCATTAAAGTTTATAAAAATAATGTTACATTAAATACATTGAACTTCAACTTGAAAATACACTTGAGGACGAAGTGAAATTCATCATCATCTGCCTAGCCTTTTCCTAATTATGTTGAGGTCGGTTTCCAGTCTAACCGTAAGCAGCTGAATAGCAGTATTTGGAAGGAGCGACTGCTTATCTGACCTCCAGAACCCAGTTAGTACTGGGTAATACAATATCAAAGTGACATTCTAAGTAGAAATACGAGACCCATAGATAGACGTCGGTAGATGCCCTTTAAAAGTAACATGTTAATGATCCGGCTCTCGAAGGTCAGACCAATCTTGAGTATTATTTATGTCAACACCAGTCGTCGTATTAGTTATGGCCAGATCTTCAAAATGAGTAATAACAAAAAGAACGGTTCAATTTGTTAAAACGTTCATCAAAATAAACCATGATTCGTTTTGCCGTCACTTTGACGCAGTAACTAAGCCATAGGTTCTATGCCCGCATGTAAATAGGCTTGTGAAAAACTTTGATCAAAGGATCCTTTAGGAAAATGCGGGAAAAGCTAATTTGTGGACATAACCCTTATACCAAACTTCAAATGAGCATCCGAAATTATATTCCATTTAACTTAAGTTCTGTTACACTGAATTAACCCAACAATATTCAAACCAATTAATTTTAATTGAACAGTTCTGTGGCTTGTTAGTTTCAATTATTTCATTATCTTCATTTACTTAAGTAGTGCTATTCTAAACAGAGATGCTATTTCGTCAGACTTTCTTAATAGAACCTCTAAGGGAACTTCACACGGCCTTATTAACTTTTAGCAGAAATATGTACCTACCTATAAAGATAAAAAGAAAACATTTATTAAAATTACATGGACAATGTTTTGAGAGTACCACCAGACGAATCCGATTTGTATAAAATTTTCTGTCTTAAATTTGATTTAAGATTGGTCCAAGCCTTTATAAATTCCTAACCCACATCTAATTGAATTAAAGCTACTTTCTCATACCCTTCAATAATGGAATCTTAAAAATGTGGTGTTTAAATGCAGGAAATTGTAAAAAAATTAAAACAACGGTTAGTCAATCTTCACTTTGCATAAACTCACTCGTTCTGTCTTATGAAGCAGCAGTACGAAAAAAAACAAGCTAACCTTTCTTTTTATAACCCTAAGAAAATGTCAAACAAAGATGTGTTTGAGATTTGAAGAAATTAACAGCCGTCTCTAACAAACAAACTGCAAACAATTTCTCAACAAAATAAAGGATCAAAGACATGACTTACACGCGTCCATTGTCTCCGTCATCACGTTTCATATTATATAGAAACAGTACGGCAAACTGTTATAATGAAGTGAAATATTCATCAGCAACCGTCTGGAGACCTGGCTACCACCCCGAAAACGTACCTCCTAACTGCCTTATTATGATTTTTTACACAGAATGTCGCTATTCAACAATTTTGGATTAAAATAATTATGAGATTTTCAGATCATAATTATTCAAGTTTTAAGTTACTATTCACCTGTCATCGCCCGCCTGCCCTTGTCCCATTCTACCTGGGATCGGTGCAACACATTTTCTTCTTCCATTCTATCTAGTTCATTCCCCATTAAATAACTATTCAAGTCTATGGAAATTATATATTAAAATGTAATGAATCCATCCACTTCAAAGGCAAATGCTATAGAATCACCATGACAAACTGTGACAATTAAAGCTGGTGAATATGATGCCACTTCTATTGCATATTTCTAAAGACTTATAATTTCTCCCTCCAACCGTGGTACGTAGATTCATTGATAGACTATCATTATCTCTCGTTTCAGTGCTGCATAAGGCTGATGAGACGGACTCTTTGACATAATCAGTGCAGTTGGCAGAAAGACTGATTAGTGATCACAGTACCTACGGTGTTATTAGCTGACAGCGCTGCTGCAATTTCGATCGTGCGTTCGTTAGCAAGCATTTGACCAATTTGACCAAAACATACCTCATATAGGTCTCCGGCTATACAGTGCTAGTGAATTTCAGTGAGGAAGAGGAAGCTATAGTTAGATCTTCCTCACACTCATGTTCACTGCATGTTCTATTTTTAAAAATTCTAGTCAATCCTACCATATACCATACCACACCATACCATACCATACTATATACTATTTTTAATGCTAACTCAACCTGACTGTACGCCTGATGAACACTAGGTTCCTTTTCTTCTCCTCTGATATTGCACAAACGAAAAACAAAAAAAAATCAGTCTGCAGTTCTGCACGTATTAAAATCATCAACACATTTCCCTTGAGTGCCCCAACTAAAGTTCTCTTTTTATATTTCATTAAAAAAAACTAGCAATTATAGTAATGCACCTGTTTTCGCGAAATAAAACTAAGGTAAACAGAATAAGCCGACGACGGTCCCGCGTCGTTGAATTTTTGAGGATCTCGTGTGAGACCGGCGCATATTTCGGATAAAAATTTGCTGCGTTGTCGCGTTGTATGAAAAAAGAAAACTCGTTTGCATACTGTTCGACATGCGAGTGAAGCGACGTGTTTATGATGAGACGTCACGAATTATGATTGCATTCAAAATGAGAGATGAGAATGCGAGAGTGTTTTGTTTTCTTTGAATTTGTCTGCTGAAGTAGCAATGTACTCTTGTGAAAGGCTATTAGCCTGAAGACGTTGAATGATTCTCAAGCATAGGTACGCTGCAAGTTAAAAAAAATAAGCGTTTTACTGAGGTACCTAGCAGGTATGCTCTCTACCTAGAGAGCCTCTGTCTCTCTAGGTACTCTGCTGGGTAGTCTAAATTCAGCAAATATTTAATAAAAATTTGTTGCATAAATGTGCAACCAGCTCAACCTGAGCATTCAACCCTTTTACGACCCAGGTTACTTAACATTTTTACCACAAGATTTTTTTTTCTTGCTACAAATCGGGCAATAAAAACAAGGCAATATTTGGTGGAAAAGAAAATACCTATCCAACAAAATAGTACCAGGGATGACCCCATTTTTCTCACTCGACTTGCAAGATTTAAACATACATGCAAGTTTATATGGATGATTGCAAAAGCAGTGAAAGCAAAAGTCGAGAACTTGGTATAGATTGCATTTCAAGTATTCATTGCTCAGTCGGAGACTGTAAAACTGCAGCTCGGAACATATTCGTAGCGTTGAATTTAAAGTGACAAAGATATATCTCCTTCTCTGTCTTGCAAAGAAACAAAGCTGGAAACAAAAATTTTAAGAAAAATAAGAAGGAAAACTTTGCTTGGTAAAATGAGGTTTTATAACGTGTTGAATGCAGTGAGACACATTAAAAGTAAACGTACTGGATACAATTTTCACAATTTTTTATTATATAATTACTAAAAAAAAGAAATCATCACAGTCGTCATCCTGACACACTGAAAGTCTTAGGTATGAATTAGCACAAACCATAATTCATCCTCTTCAGCCAAATGATCAGTATCAGTTACTGCGCAATGCTTTACTTTAATTTTTCAGTTAAATCTAAATTAACTCCCAAAATAATCCGTGTATATTCATTCATATCCCAGTTATTATATTCATCCTCCCGTAAAAACGAACCACAAAGTTAGAATGCTCGTAACTTTTACCTTACGTCAAGTTATAACAAACTTTTAATCTCTTATGTTATCCCGTCAACGACGCAGACACAGAATATATATTTAAAAAGGTTAACTTCATATAAGGAGCGAAAATTAAGCGCACAAATAGATTACAGTGTGGCGGCATCTATCATTCCACATACGAACTACGCATCACCTGACGTCACGCCAAGCCGTGTTATCTGCGAGGTAATAATAACAATAGCCCAACAACTACCGATCGCGAAGTAGCCCATCAGACATCATACGTCGTCTGGACGGAGAAGCCTCGCTTTTCAATGGAGGACGAGAAACAATAAATTTATCATTTTCAGAAGGTTACTGGTTCGTTGCGGGCTCTGTATCGTTTGAGAAACTTTTTACTCTCAAATACGAAAACAATGCTTGTACAGTCCTTAATTTTTCCTATCATCGATTATGGTGACGTGTGCTACTTTGACCAGAATGCGGATCTCCTCGACAAACTTGACCGTCTTCTAAATAACTACATTCGATTTGTTTTCAATTTGCGTAAATATGATCATGTCTCCGAGCACCGGACTCTTCTTAAGTGGTTGCCCATACGTCAGCGTAGGGAGCAAAGGGCGATCAATCGGCGGCAATCTGTTCTGGATTCTTTTCTTGTTTCTCCCACTTCCCCTAGTTACCTTGCTTCCCACTTTCAGTATATTTGTGCCAACCATAATAGGAGCCTGCGATCATCGCAAAACCGTATCCTTCAATCACAAATCACTTGAAAATTTGTATGAAATGCCGTAAGACGTTAACGCTCTTAATCGGGAATAAATAATATTTAATTAGGGAATCGACTGTCCTCGCATAATCTTGTGATGAGGAGGGACGAATCGCATGTGACTAAAAGACTTATGAATATAAATGTTGATAGATGGAGAGAGAGATGACGACCAAGGAAACGATGGATGGATTGTGTGAGGATTGATATAAAAGAAAAAAGAGTACTTAAATGATAAAGAGACGGCTGACACAGGAAAATGGAAGAAAAAAAATTGTTGCGCCGACCCCTAGTAACATGGACAACGGCAGAAAGATGATGAATAAATAATTTGATAAATTATTATCTAGATTATATCTTGCCGGCCAGTGCCACTGGATTGCTATTCGTTTGGGATTGCTTCATGTGTGCGCGCGACTAGTTTCACAGGTTGTTTTGAGCTGGCCTTCTGTGTTTTTCTATTCTGTGGCACAGGCGTCTACTCGGCTAGTAATTGTATCACGTATAAGCACTTTACATTTTTTGATTACACACCCTGTTTGTATGTCTGCGCGTCGAAACGCGGTTTGTTGACGAGATAATGAAATTAATGTACTTGTGTTTGGTATATTTATATGAATTATTATATTTTGAGGCTCTATAAAGTTATAAATATTATTTTTTTGTTTGAAGTACCTTGGTATTGATGATCTCTGTTGTAAATTTTTCAAACGTTGTTTTTTCAGTTTACACAAAACTACGAGTATATAAATCTTTTCATTTTGTAATTTTGACAGTTCCACAAAAAAAAGGGTTAATTATGACTAATTTTAGAAAACGGAGCTTTTGTTATTTGATTTTTGTAGGTAATTCCAGTTTATTTCCAACTTTGCAAGTTGTACCCAACTTTTTGTATTTTACTTAATTCACTGCAAAAATACAGTAATATACTAGTCTTTGAAAAATGTCTTAGCTACCTTTCCTAAAACGTTAAATAAACATGTCTGTTCAGACCGGACCCTTGTCTATTGAGTAGTCTTTAACAAAACACACCAGCGACACATCAAAAACAAGGAAACAGGATTCTTATCCAAACTTAACAGAGGTAAGAGCCCCTACAAGATTACTTATTAAGTAGATTACCGGGCACGGCGAGTCGGCCCCGACTGTGGAACCCATTCAGGGTTCGTAGACGGGCGATGAATTTTTGAGAGGCCTTCACAACGTGTGTGAGACTAGCGACTGAAAGCTTTTTTTCAGAAAAGGAATCGGCGTCGCAGATAATGAGAGAGACAGACTACTCAGAAGAGTACGGTAATGGAATGTTTCTGGCGTTACACGATTATGTTTGCGGTACCGGCTGGGCTTTGTTTTAAATTTTGTTTGTGGCGCAGTTTAGGAATGACATGTAGACCACAAACAGAAATTTAAACAAAGAGGAGGAGGTTGTTTTTTTCGTTTATGAGATGAAAAGACCTCTGTTCTATTATACACCAGCATAGCTTGTAGCCACTGAAATAATCCGACCAGTGTTGGATATAAAAGATATAAAAGTCTTTCTGTTTATCACCAATGCAGCATAAATTCAAGGAATGGACTAGAATCACTAGATATTAATTTCAGAACTACAAGCCGGTAACGTATAAGGGGATTTTTAAAAGGAGATTTTCATTATTTATTTCCTACGCGTGCAAAGCCGCTAAAATTTATTTATTCAGTCCCCTTGCTTCTTATCTGTAACGTTTATTTTATTTTAGGTAACATTGTGAGATTTCAGTATTCATTCCCGACTGTACAGAAACATGTTTTAATATTTTAAACAGGTCGTGTCACGGAGGCTTAATAAATAATTGAAACATTAAAGTACTCGGTACTTGAAAATCTACAGAGTATTTAATTTTTACCAGAGATAAAATTTTAGGCACATTTTAGTAAACTATTTTATATATTTTTAATAAAACTTTTGATGATAAAAAAAATGAGTCTTGCGGCATTGCGGTCATTTGAAATTTATATTGAATGGTGGTTTTGGATTAGTTCAAAAATAAAGCGACTTTTCGGAATTGTAATAATTGTGAACCATAACGAAAATATCAAACAATTAAGTGTACCTGAGATTAGTTGGACTTAAATGAAAATTTGTCTAAGTTTAGAGGTAATCGAATTCGCATTAATTTGTCATTTTCACCGCAGCTTGAATAGTAAACAGAATAATATTAATACCTTTACATCAACAGTCAACGGTTCCAGACAAACAGAAGGCAACGCTTCCTTGATTATAATCCATGTTTGTGTTTATCTGTAAAACCACGGGAAATTAATTACACGGGTCGGGTGAAATTAACTAGAACATGAATAATAATCAGTGTGCGACCTTGTTATTATAATTATGATAAAATTATGATCAGTAGGACAATTCACTGAACAGTGACCCAGTTTTTTTTCTATTAACTATTTTTTTGCGTTTAGGTTTGAGAGTGTTAATTAAATAATTTTAATATTTTATGTGACGTTTGGAGGCCTATATGGAGTTATGGACTTTCGGCTAAAATTTTGTACTTTGTTCATTCTTCAAAAATATATAACCTTAAGTTTTATTTTTGTGTTTGTACTTAACTAAATATATTCTTTCCACAAGAGTTCTTAAATCAAAGAACACGAAGGCCTTTTAAACATTCGCCTCCTAAAAGCTGGGTTCAATGTGGATGAATTTTGTACGGAAGTTCATCATTTTATCCATGAGAAATTCCATCAGGCAAATATTCTCATAAAAACTTTAACATTTTGTTAAACCATTAATGACTTAATTTTCTAAGTTAAACTTCTACATTTTATCTCTATTTTGGTTTTTTCGCCTTCTCCCTTGTCCGACGCCTTTGCAGTTTGCTCAACAAATAATTTTAATGATAAGTATTTACTTAGGAACATAAAAATCGTTTCATGAACACGCCAATGTAAACAAAATTCTTTCAGAGGAAAAAATAATTTAGGTATTGCTTTGAACCAAAATACCTGTTTACATTAATGTAATAATTTGATCGGGAGTTGTTTTTCAATTTTTATTTCATTTTCAGTTAAAATATGGCTTTCAACATAAATTAAGTTCAAATCGATTTTTAGATAGTTTTGAAAAAAGGTCTTTAATCACTAAATTGTGATATGCCATTTAAACACGTTCAGTGGAAACAAATAATAGAATATACAGCACTTATTGTGCCGATAGTCGGTCGGCCAATGGCTTAATAGCCAATAGCCTCGACTAACACCTGAGGAGGCTCTCACCTGTCAGCTGGACCAAGTGCTTGACTCAGAAAGCAGTACTTCTGGACACGGCACGTATTGTTAGGAGGTTCCTCTCTCAAGAGCCCTGACCACCGGTAGCTCGGACCCTGTTCCCGATGCTGGTGAGTTATTATTCTTTAAATTGTTTTATTTAGGAAAATTAAAAATGTAAACGATATGTAATAAAATGAATAAAGGGAATACATATCACTACATAGTATAAAACAAAGTCGCTTCCCGCTGTCTGTCTGTCCCTATGTATGCTAAGATCTTTAAAACTACACAAAGGATTTTGATGCGGTTTTCAGTAATAGATAGAGTGATGCAAGAGGATGGTTTATATATATATATTGCACCCGTGTGAAGCCGGGGCGGGTCGCTAGTATCTCTATATAATATATCTTTTTATATAGCGATAAAAGAGGAATACCAAACAAACAACAATAAAGGTCGACAATTATCTTCAACTGACACCCACATCCTTTCAATATTATCCCTTAAATACACGCCAATGAGTAAATACTTTCCTACATCAATAGAGCCGACAGTGGTTGACATCTATTGACCCTTACCCCATTCATCACACCGCCATCTGTGGGGACAATCGGGGCAAAAACAAAGGGGCAATGCCAATCACGTCACGCTTGCTAAATAATCATTAGAGACCACTGGGACTGAAAAATAAGTAGGTATCTGTTGTTGACATTCGTAATGATGTCGCTGTAGGATCGACGGAAAAATATTGCGAGCATTTTGTTTGACTAACTGTTGAAACAGACAATATCTGTTTTACGAAAAAAATAAAATAACATAACATACACACACGCACACACACATATTTTTATTTTTTATTTTTTTTTGGTAATAATGGGATTCATGGACTGATTTAATGATTCTTATTTTCGAAAGTCAGTTTTTTACAAGCTTTTGTTATTTATTAACTTGTAATGTCTGTCTGTTTGTTTAGGTCAAATCTTGCAAATGAATTTTAAAACAGTTATCCCCAACCGATAGAGCTGAAATTTTGCATGCACGTTTAGTTTGGATGACCATACATGGTTATCTAAGTGACGTCATTCTAAATCCAATATAGCGGGCTCCCAAAGATGGCGGAATAGTTATTTTTTATGCACCCCTATGACATGAATATCAATTAAAAGAGTTTTTTTCAGAAGAATACGAAATAGAACGACTTTACACCTATATTTTAAAGCTTGTTTATTTTTTTACTAAATACTTGTCACCAATTTACGAGTTTGTATAAAATACATTTCTCTTTAATAACCCATCATAACTATACTCAATAGGACAATATTAAACAAAGTGGAAAAGCCAAAAATTTTAAATTTTCCGTACCTACATGACACGTTCTTCAACACATTACCTTCCAACCTCAAGACTTGAAGTAGACACAACATGTCTGAACATTTGTATGCATGGTGGTGAACTCTTTGCTGGCTCGAGGATCCTCGGCGTTATTTTTTCTTTTACATTTTATGCCCTTAACGTTTTGACGCGTACTTTCGACTCTGCATGTATCGTCCTTAACAAGCACGGATTTCTTTTCGAATGAGAAATTCTGCTGCGTTCGAGGTACATTTTGTTTTGCGTTTTTCTTTGAGATTTAAATAAGATGCTACTAGAGGTTTGTGTACAAAAGTAGCTGGGTCTTTGGGATCATTTTAGGTGTTTCTTGTCGGACTTTGTGTGTACACCATTTTCATAAAATCACGCCTGTAATCCCCAAAGAGTTAGGCAGAGGTGAATCTAATACATAGTACACTTTTGTTTTTTTTTTCTCCGATGGGAAATCATCAAATGAGCGGAAGGGAGTGTCAGACTTGTACTGACTAAAACCCATCCATGTTCCTTCTTTGCCCTTTGTGTTCCAGAGCCACGGTATCTCTTTCGAACAGTCCCGCAGATACATAGTACACTCACTTTTGCCAGTTATGTTCAAGTCCCATGTAATATAGGACGAGCCTATTCCCTTCAACTGGGCACGAATCTAGACTCCTACTGCTACTCAATAACACTTTTCTCGACCTCAAGCCCAGGAGACGCGCTTGCGACCACAGGACTAAGTAGGCAGTCAACTATAATATAATGACAGAAAAATAAATAAATGCTATGCAGTTGTGCAACATTTCAGAATATTAAGTAATAAACTGGTAAACGTGAATACCAACCGAATTGTTTGAATGATTTTCTATTTATTTCAATACTTTGACGCATTCAATTTTTTATATTCTTTACAAAACATTTTTTTTTTATTAGGTAACGTCTATGAACTACAACTGAAATGGCACTAAACATTTAAACAACCTCAGTAAAAATATTTCAGAAATCCTGATTAATTTGGCGGAATGGTAAAGTTAGTTTTTGTTACAAATTAAAATTAATATCAGTTTGGGATCGCTGTCAAAGTCTCAACATTAATCATGATTAAAGTTAGACATGTTATAGATTTAGCTGATCGGTTTAAGCTATCGATTTTTTAGATTCGAACTGGTGTGATTAGAAATTGCCTATGACTTTTTTAGTCCCTTGTTTTGACTTCAATTACCTATAGTGTATGTCATAAATAAATTAAATCAGTAAGCAAAGTTAGTGGCAGTACTTTCACATAAGCCTAAAAGCTAGGCTTACCCTTATAACCTTCTACTCTTTATGATGTTAGGGTTTCTGAAGTCTGCTTATGGGCTTGCCGTATTGTCGGCCCCTAGGCTCGCTAATAAGTTGCTTGTACAAGTTGGTAGTTAACAATTTGTTAGAAAGCAGTGTTAATATAAAATTATCAGATTCCAGACACTTTATCATTAACACTAAAAACGGGATATTTATCATGCTCACTGATTGTTTTGAGTTCCCGGATATTTCGGCGCTGTTGCAAGCACCATGATCACGGATAAACAATAACAAACAAAACCATGTTAACAATCAGTAAACATGGTAAATATCCCGTTTCTAGTGTTAATGATAATACTATGATTACTATTAAACACACAACATCATATTATTATATGAATATTGAAATTATACATTAAAATTATAATTATATTAACATATTAAATATCCCGTTTTCAGTGTAAATGATAATTTCAGTGATCATGTCAGTTCAAAAACTTATATCCAGACACTTTGCAAGTCAAACTCACATTTTATTCTGAAATTCCAATAGAAAAGAAGAAAAAAATGTACTTAAAAATAATAAATTATTCAAAATCATTAGTAAACTTTTTGCTTTGAAGTCTGAAACTGAATAGTCTCTATCACAGCTCGTGATAGTTTTTAGTGCCTCTTAGGAGGGAATACTTAATAAACTAAATCAAACTTAAATATTATTCCAAGCGCTGAGTTAATAATTCTAAAAACAGTATTTAAACTAACGGCTGGTACCTACAAATGTTAATTACTTTGACGCCATTGTGAGTCAATTAAAATTCGATGAAAGCTGCGGTTACCTTGACCTTAAAATTGAGATCGAAAAGTTTAATTACCGTTCTATCTTTCAAATGGCCAGTAACAAATGAGTTATGAAGAAGCTGTGCTGGTTGGCTAATATGGTATGTGACATCATGAAAGAGGAAGGTTTGATAAAGTCGCATAAAAAGGCATTTCTCCTATTTTTTCTGTTCCATGGTAAGACAACATTAATTTGTACAAATCAAGTAAAAAAAAAAACATTATATTAATGCACTATGACAACAGCGCATAAAAAAAACTTTTTTACTTTTTTTATTTTATTAATACCACTGTAGTTATCAAGCATACACTGAGCTTAATGGTGAGGTTCTTTAGAAAGGTCAGGTTCGTAGTACTCGCAACCGGCGTGCGTATATGACCAGATGAAATGATAATGGTAATTAATTTAATTTTTGACGTCATAATGTAAGGTGTATGTAAGGTGACATTTGTTTTAATTATTGACATTAAAATTTATTACATTTTAATTATAATATGTACTAGTTTTGCACACCTGTTAGGGTAGGATATGGTCCTGAGCTATATTTGTTGTGTTTCATCCTTATGTGTACCCATATTCAAGCAAAATAAATGATTTGATTTGATTTGATGTATGGACGCGGCAAAATGTAAGGTTTGTAGCAGGTGGCGTTCTGTGGTTTCTGCCTACCCCCATTGGAAATAGGCGTGAGTTTATGTTAGTAGTCATTAAATTAGTAAGTAGTCATACATAATGAGCAAATAAAAATAATTAAAAACAAAAACAAAAGGAAACAAAAAATAACTTTATTATGTGGCCATGTGTTGCCACATATAGTACAACAACTCACTTTTAGTTTAGATCCGTGTTTACTTGGTTGGTGATAGCTACTAAACACATATTTTGTTTTTTTTTTATTGCTATGTACGAAGATTCTGTACGCTCATAAACATTTAATTTAAATTTAGTTTCTCAGTTAGTGAATTATTGTTAATTCTTGATGAGGAATAATAAAGTTCTTAAACCATAAATTGAAAATACAGAACTGTGGAAAATGCCTATGGCTTTTCATCTTCCTATAAAAAAATGTGTGCATAAAGTATTAAATAAATAAATAAAACCGTGCTATACATATAAATTTATCTCAACGATATACAGTGACTATAAAATGTAATTGCCTAAACCTACACAATAACACATAACCTCAATAACCACTGAGCCAAATCTCAATGAAGGAGTCTCCTCAAATTCGCCATCTTTCTGTAACAATACGTTGAGTTAGCTGTGGTTGAGGTATATTCACACTAATTATAAAACACTAAGGGACGTCATTAAAACAGTACTTAAGGAGTTACGATCTCCTCTAAAAGCTTTGCTAAAGCTTTCTGTGGAGAACTGTTTATGCAGAATGTTAGGCCCCCGTGAAATAAAAAAGTTAAAATTATGAAGCACTCATTGTAATTAAAATGACGCTTAATAGCTTATTCGTTGGATATTACTTTGTATTTAAATTATGGTCCCTGAAAATGGTCCATTTTGTCATTGTCTATCTTTACTGAACCCTGTCGGAAACAAGAGTACACAGAGTTGTTTTTTCCGTATTTATTGATACTTAATAGGAGGCGTCTGATGAGATGACGAATAATAGTGAAGTATGGAAGCAGAAGACATGCTGCGCCGATCCCAAATAAATTAGGATATGGGCAGGACGAAATTTTTTTTAATTCTTATATTTTATCGATTGTGTTTATCCTCAATGGCACGTCAGCCATTACCGGATTGCCGCCATGGGATCTGGAGGCGATAGTCCTCGCACGCCTGCACGAATGGCGCGCGGAGGCACTACGTCGGGGGGAAACTCCGCTGCCGCGGCAAATTGCCGCTCAGCGGACAGACCTCCGGCGTGATCTCATGGCGACATGGAGAGAGCGACTGTCGCAACCCCGTGCAGGGCACGCCACCATAGTGGCGATAAATCCCCTCTTTGAGGAGTGGCTAGAGAGGCGCCACGGCGCCCTCACCTACCGCCTGACGCAGGTCCTCACCGGACACGGTTGTTTCGGGAGGTTCCTGCACCGAATCGGGCGGGAGAAAACGCCCGGGTGTTTCCACTGTGAGGATCGTCCGGAGGACACGGTGGAGCACACCGTGGAGGTCTGCTCCGCTTGGGCGGAGCACCGCCGTGTCCTTGTAGCGGCGATTGGCGGCGGTGATCTCTCGCGTCCGGCCTTGGTTCAAGCCATGGTCCGGAGCGAGAGGGAATGGGAAGCCATCACCTCCTTCTGCGAAGCAGTCATGCTAGTGAAGGAGGTGGTGGGACGTGAGAGGGAAAGAACCCCACATCCCAGTCGCCGCGGGAGACGCCCTGGGCGTCGGGGGTCACGTGGTGGCTCCCGGCCACCGCAGGCGCGGGCCTGTGGACGGCGAGTTATGGGCCAGCTCGCCGTCCAGCCGTCTTATAACGACAGGCCGTGTCGACGGCGCGTTCGTGTTCCACGTGCGCCTCAAAGAGATGTCAGCAAATAAGTAGGGGTCCGCAAGGGCCGATGCCTGCCAGGGCTGCGGGACTGTTCGAAAGAGATACCGTGGCCCTGGAACACAAAGGGCAAAGAAGGAACATGGATGGGTTTTAGTCAGTACAAGTCTGACACTCCCTTCCGCTCCGCCCAGAGTGGGGGGGTCATTTGATGATTTCACATCCGGAAAAAAAAAACAAAAAAAAATGGCAAGGCAGCCTCATCATAACTTCACCTATTCTAAACTACACATTATACAATACAAATTAAACAATTACACAATATAAATTATTATTCTTTAAACAAATCAGCAAGGAGAATTGCTATCTCCGGTGAAGGTTGGGCTAAAACTTGAACATATGGGCCAGTTTCGTATTCATTTAAGTTTAATGTACTAGTTGTGTATTTGTTTCTAGGAGAATGATGATGATGATGATAATGATTAATCTCAACTGAAACTAACCATCGATGCAAGAGATGTTATTCTACCTTCCACCCCTTTTATTGTTAGGTACCTACAAAATACTTAAAACATGCAATTCTAAATATTTTTTTTTTCATTCATCTTGGTTCTTTTCCCTACACAAACTTGCAAAATAATCGAATAATCAAAACAGATCGTTTTGATTTATTCGATTATTTGGCAAGTTATGTGACAATTACAATTACATTTTTCATACATTTAAGAATTCTGTCTATAAAAATCGTTGGAAAAACACAAAAAATGCACTGCATCAAACCAAGAGCTAAAAATACAATCTCTTTCAACTTAAAATACGAAACGAAAATACAAGAACTATTTCGTCAGCACTTTCGTACTGAAACTCTCAGAGACAGAGCGTCAATCGTCGGTAATACGTCTCCGGCTAAATTCGCTAAATCTCTATTCTCTTCCGATTAATTTCCGTTGACTTGACCGCATTTCGACTGTAGCAGTTGAAATTTCATTTTAGATACGAAATTGAAATAAATTGATTTTGTTTAAGGTGACGTCATTCTATGTAGATAAAGATTTAAGTGTAATAGATAGACGGCTGAAATAAATTTTGACTGCTTTAAACTTCTTATTAAACACTTGTTACCCGTTACCTTCTTTTCTGTGAAATTATTGTAAAAATATTACTTCCCTATTTAAAATTTTGTTAACAACTGCATGGGTTTTTCTTTTTTCTGCACTAATCGTTTAACTAAAATAAAAGTAGCCTAAGTTACTTCTTTTAACATCAGCTATCTGCCAGTAAAAATCATCCTGTCAAAATCGTTCTAGCCGTTTCGGAGATTGGCCGGACCAGACAGACATATCTCTCCAAACAATTTAAAAAAATTAAAAGTTGTTACGCTTTCCGTTACACTTTTATAATAATATGCATTCAGTAAAATGCAGTTAAAATTACAAACGAACACTTCAGTTTCATTATTTGTATGGTTTAACCATGATATATTAAATTTACTAACAGTTTCACAATTGATTTCTTCTAACACCTGTAAAAAGTCATAATCACGATCAGCAGAATACTACAAAATTTATTTGAAAGGCTGCTTCCCGAAACTGTATCAAACCACTACTTAATATTCTTTCCATAACACAGTCCACAGTCCTTTTATTTGATTCCCAAAAACGTATGCACTCGACTGTCACGTGACATGTTGAGATAAGTCGAACCCAGATCAAATTCACACTTGATTTAATCTTGAATAAAAATTCCAATGGATTCCCTCATGCTTATTTAAGGTCATATTATTTTTACTCGAATGATCGTAATAACTCGCGCTAGACTGTGAAAATGGAGTGCGAAATGCGAATTAATGTTAATGAACTAACATGCGAAAACAAATTCATATTACTTTGATAATAAT
This sequence comes from Noctua janthina, assembly GCA_963576755.1. NCBI lineage: Eukaryota > Metazoa > Arthropoda > Insecta > Lepidoptera > Noctuidae > Noctua > Noctua janthina. Next base: position 10,323,034 of record OY755059.1, read on the forward strand.
GTATATTGAAAGTTGGACTTGTGTATTTTATTAATTCAGTAATTAATTATTAAGTTACGAATACCACCATTTATTTCAATTATTAATTAAAAGCTTGCACAATGAATGCCAATGTGCAAAATTAATAAAAATTTCAAAGTAAAGCCCCGCTATTGTTCCATATAATGTAATGTACTTTAATTTACTTTACTTTACTTTCATTCAAAACGCCTCTAAAATTAAATGATACCGGAGTTGCCACTCTTTTTCGTTATTGTATTTCCTACTCATTCTATTCACACACATTCGCGTGAATATTTCCTCACAAAAGTCGAGAATCTTTCCCAAAAGCTGTACTAGCGACCAGAAGATAATTTGCGTTGGCATAAGCATGTATCGGTGTATTCATAATCAGGTCTTTGTTCTCGAGTTTGACAGAGTCGAGACATCCGCCACTCTGCTCGAGTTTGGCAAGAGTCTTCGTCAGCATGCGACGAATGTACGTACACTTTGGGATACTTATTATCAGTTTTGGTTAGGTGCTTAATCAGTTTTTATTAATTCCTTACTTGGTATATATGTTGTCAGTAAGTTTTTGTGCATTATTTGATGAAACTGACTAATGATTTAGTTTTGTTGTCGCAAAAAACTTTGTGACAGGTTTACCGGAATACTATAAGGTGTCTAAACAAAACCCAATAAAATACAAATTCTTAAATGAGCTAAACAACTGAATTGATCGTTTCAATGATCTATTGATTGACGTTTCTACTCGGTCTTCCTCGATATGTTCTAAAATCATTTTCAAAATTTTCTCAAAACCTGGTCACATTTCCTCGAACATTAAAAGTCCATCTACTATGTTCGTGTATCGAGCTATCCCTCACTTTAAGGACCATCTACACAGTGAGGGTCCTCGACCTTCCCCAATGTAAAGGGAACTCTGTTTTAACTTCATCTTCCCGATCCTCGCCATATTGATTACGTTCAGTCTCGCGCCATTAATTTAGAGTAGCTGTTTTAATAAATACAATGTAAACAACTAGGCTTAAATGTCAGGTGTTTGCCAAGTGCTGACCTTTAATCGTGGAAAACAATTACAAGAGATAGATTTTAAAGTTCGCTATTTGCATTTTATTTACATATTTTGAGAAGCCTGTATTTAGGATTATAATAAAGTGAGGAGCGTCTTAAAACTGAAGTCAAGGGGGCTCGAGTACCCTGGATATTAATTTTCACCGCAGACTCCTACTACGTAATTGTATAACCATTGCTGATTATTTTGAAAATAATGTATGGAAATCCAGACTACTCACATAAACATTCGTCGTTTTTTGTATTTTATTCTTTAGTAACAATTTAGCAGGATACATGTGCGTTAACGTGAAAATGCACGGCTAATCCTTGCTATCATATTTCTACAAAATCGTGGTATCAAAATCCTAAAACCGAGCTTAAAAAGTTTGCTCCAGCTATATATAAAACACTAACCTTTTTCTCCCACAGTCTCCACACAAAGTTAGATTCTTTTGACATAACAACACAAAAAAAACACTAACGCACAAAAAAGTAATTTCGCAGTTTCGAACTCCATTCCGACGGTTGTCGGTTACAACCGGGGACAACATTTGTTCGCAGCTACAAAGTTAAATAATAATAACGCCACCAGGACGTTTTACATTACGGCAACACGAAGTTACCCGACCTGTGGTGGAATCACGTGGAACTACTAAAAGGGTTATGCTCTTGAGTACAAAAGGGTGGAGGAGGTGCTTATAATAGGAAGAGAATGGTAGAAAATTTCTAGCAAACGCAGAAAGCTGTGTATCCTCTGAGAAAGATTATGGAGATAATACTACTGAATTGCATACTGCTTGTACTTAATCAAAATCCTTTGTTTGCCACTCGGCCTACTCTCTCGACTTTGTCTACTTTTGACTTACGACGCGTTGTTTTCTAAAAGATGACATTTATAGTACAACGCCGCCTATTGACAGGTGCCGTTGTATATGTCAGCTGGTACAGAAGCTGGTAATACAGAATACTCTGAGGGGGGAAGGAGTCCCGTTTTCGATTCAGTCGTTCAGACAGTAGACGAAACCTTGATACTTCTGAGCGTAAAGAATGCTTCTCATTTAGTGCATAAGTAATTTTTCCCTACATCTTTGAACACAATGAATACAATATCTGTCTCTATGTGGATTTAAAACAATAGTTTAAGTTTTCGTTGCCTGTCTTCGCGACAAGAAAAGACAACGAAGACAAGATCTACACCTGTGAACCACATAAACACCCTTGCAAAACACCAATTTATTTTTACACATCATCCACCATATCTTCAAACAATTCACATCCAAATCTTCCTGCCTTCACGTTAGTGTGTAATATTCGAGTGCATTGCGGTGTTACTCATATTATGGCGTCTGGGCTTGTTTATGCATATATTACGGACGCTAAGAGGATAGCAGAATTGGTTATAAAACATTATACGGTGTGACATGTCATCGTAAAGTTGTGCTACAGAGAAATCTTAGGGGCTTAGAGTTTTAAGGAGCACAGTTTCATGTTCGACATTTTCTGTGTGCCAGATGGCGATAGTTTTAACTCACCACAACTGTAGGTCTTTATGAAATGCCTGACAGCTGGAGATGATAACAAATTTAGAGAGAAATAGAGGGGGGTTTATGAGGAGACAAATGTTGAGCAGTAGATGCTTTCGTTCTGAAATTTCAGTAAGCAATCGATAATATTTACCAGCCTTGGTCTTGTCTCATAAGATAGGTTTTATTCGTACGATCATGATGTAAGTTTAGTAAGACATACCTATACACAATAGCTTCTAAGTATAATGATAATCAGACTATTAGGTACGTTTCCACTAGTGGGACATAGGCCACCTGTCTGTGAGAGAGACTGGGCCTTAATCCACTAATTGGGCTTAGGTACTAGCCCAGCGGATTGGTTAAATTCACATTTTTTTTTAATTTTTGGTTTTAGGAAAGGCTGGTTTCCGAAAGCTGTTTTCAATCACCATTTTGAGAGCATTGGTGATGTAATAAATAACACAGAGTAATGTGCCCTAGTAGTGACTGTGTTTGAACCCATGATACGTACATAAGTTGGAGCCGTTACTACCGAGGCGCCACTGCTCGTCAATAAACAGCTACATTGAGCTTTTAATATCATTATTCTAAAACATTAACAATTAAATATTCTGATTACCCAGTTAGAAGCACTGCAATCAGTTGACAAGGAACACAAACTTCCCACTTATTACCCTTGTGTAGTAAAACAATAAATAGCTCTTGAATAATTGATACGCAACCGGTGTTCCGAGTGTTTCGTCTCAGCTTTGTTACTTATCTTGTCTTAGAGTTAGATAATTGGATCAAGATCTGTTGTTTAGAACTGTGTGACATACTGGTGGATAGACCGTCGAACAAAATTAATTCGATCTCAAGGGAAATTGCGAACATCTGCAAGCCTACAGGTCGACCTTTTTAGTTTGCGGTTCAAAGTGGCGCTCCTTGTCAACAAAAAATGCATCGATATGTCAAACTTGGTACATATATTTAAGTTCTGTGTTTTCCCACCTGCACAGATAAGTTCGTTGACGTGAAGACAAAGTGATGAAAAAGTCAAAAAGGTATTGGATGGACTTATGTTATCAAAAAGCTTATGTGAATCATAATGATAGTCGTTGTCTAAATAGGAAACGCTATGAAAGTTATTGCCACTTTTTTGGGTCTCCAGGTCCAGACTTGACAAATCAAGTGGTTTATAATTATTGAGGAATCTCAATTAAAAAAAATTATAACAATGTACCAAGCAGACCACACTACCTAGACCTCCGCATTCGGAGCCCATTCAGACTGCCGCTTTTTAAGTTAGTTGGTCCATCTAGCAGAGGCACGTCGAACATTACGCTATCTACTCCTGGACTAGTTTGTCTTATCCATATTATGTTAATTGTTTCATTGGTTATTTTTTTTCGGATGGGAAATCATCAAATGACACCCCCCCCCCCTCCCGCGCCCCGCTCCGGGAAGGGAGTGTCAGACTTCTACTGACTAAAACCCATCCATGTTCCTTCTCTGCCCTTTGTGTTCCAGGGCCGCGGTATCTCTTTCGAATAGTCCCGCAGCCCTGGCAGGCATCGGCCTTTGCGAACCCCTACATTATTGCTGACATCTCTTTGAGGCGCGCGTGGAACACGAACGCGCCGTAATAACCCTCAACTTGTATTTCAATCAATAAGACTGTGTGTCCAAATACTTAGTGAAAGTTGTCTTTCGCCGGCCTATTGTGGAGGCAGTGAATTATCTCAATGAACGCTAATTAAATTTCTTTACGTCTTACTATGCGGAAGGCGCCCGCGATATCGTTAATTCACCAAACGAATTGCTTTGTTTGTTCAAGTGATCGTACTAAGTGTGTTTCAAGAAATAGAATGCTGTTGTTAGCTTTAATCGATGGTTTGTTTACGTTTTGAATTCATTGGTTATTGATCGTGTGGAATTTTCAGGTTTTTATTGGACTAACTTGGGCAGGACTAAACAAAATGGAGGGAAATCGGCTCTAAATATTACATTGTTTAAAACTTTTATTAGATTAGCTAGTAAGTTGGTGTTTTTATGTACATGACAAGCGTAACTAGTGAGTACTATCATTAACACTAAAAACGATATTTACCATGTTTACTATTTGTTATGAGATCTATGTTGTAAGGGTCGGCATTGAGGTGGCATTGCACAAGTCCGAGGCCATGTGTTTTCATGGGCCTCGAAATGCACCATCGTCGGGATCCCTACTGATGGCAGGAGGGGTTCCCATCGGCGTCGGGTCGACGTTGAAATACCTAGGACTCGTCCTCGACAGTCGGTGGAACTTCGTGGAGCACTTCCGACGTTTGGCTCCCAAACTGGAACGGACGGGTGCTGCTTTCAAGCGGCTCTTGCCCAACCTGAGGGGTCCAAACGCCTCCTGCCGGAAGCTTTACGCGGGGGTCGTGCGGTCCATGGCCCTTTACGGGGCCCCGGTGTGGGCGCGTTCTTTGAGGCGGCAAGCCGCCCACTACCTGAACGCGCCCCAAAAGGTGATAGCCATAAGGCTAATCCGGGGGTACCGCACGATCTCTGGCGAGGCGGCTAGCCTCCTTGCCGGATTGCCGCCATGGGATCTGGAGGCGATAGTCCTCGCGCGCCTGCATGAATGGCGCGCGGAAGCACTATATAGGGGGGAAACTCCGCTGCCGCGACAAATTACCGCTCAGCGGACAGACCTCCGGCGTGATCTCATGGCGACATGGAGAGAGCGACTGTCGCAACCCCGTGCAGGGCACGCCACCATAGTGGCGATAAGTCCCCTCTTTGAGGAGTGGCTAGAGAGGCGCCACGACGCCCTCACCTACCGTCTGACGCAGGTCCTCACCGGACACGGTTGTTTCGGGAGGTTCCTGCACCGAATCGGGCGGGAGGAAACGCCCGGGTGTTTCCACTGCGAGGATCGTCCGGAGGACACGGTGGAACACACCGTGGAGGTCTGCCCCGCTTGGGCGGAGCACCGCCGTGTCCTCATAGCGGCGATTGGCGGCGGCAATCTCTCGCGCCCGGCCTTGGTTCAAGCCATGGTCCGGAGCGAGAGAGAATGGGAAGCCGTCACCTCCTTCTGCGAAGCAGTCATGCTAGTGAAGGAGGTGGCAGGACGTGAGAGGGAAAGAACCTCACGTCCCAGCCGCCGCGGGAGACGCCCTGGGCGTCGGGGGTCACGTGGTGGCTTCCGACCACCGTAGGCGCTGGCCTGTGGACGGCGAGTTATGGGCTAGCTCGCCGTCCGGCCGTCTTATGACGACAGGCTGTGTCGACGGCGCGTTCGTGTTCCACGCGCGCCTCAAAGAGATGTCAGCAATCAAGTAGGGGTCCGCATGGGCCGATGCCTGCCAGGGCTGCGGGACTGTTCGAAAGAGATACCGTGGCCCTGGAACACAAAGGGCAGAGAAGGAACATGGATGGGTTTTAGTCAGTACAAGTCTGACACTCCCCTCCGCTCCGCCCAGAGTGGGGGGGTCATTTGATGATTTCCCATCCGGGAAAAAAAAAAAAAAAAAAAAGGGTCGGCAGTGATCGTGATCGTGGCGCTTCACAGCTTCGATAGGATCTTCGACAATCTTGACGAAGATCATTGTAGAAAAATGAAATAGTACACCCATATTTGGCTAGCGATGTCTAAGTTCCATGTAATGGGGGGCCTATTACATGGAACTTATACATCACAGCCTATTGCATCAACCAGGCACAAATCCAGACTCCGTGAAAGCTACTGAGAAAATCCTAATATATAAAAACAATACGACTTTGACCGACCAAGGAATCGAACCACGGACCTCATTCTCAGCAGTCGCGCTCGCACTCAACTGGCGAGGTAGTCAATCGATTATTACTAACAGCAAAATATTACTCTAGCATTTCTCGCTACTTCCAACGCCCAAGGGACATGAAAGCACTTCATCTTCCACACGTTTACACTATCATTGACATACAAAACTACCTCGCACTTGAATTTCTACACGTGACGTATTAATATATAAAGAAACGTCTGTGAGTAATGTGCGTCTAGGCGCCTAGGTTCCTAAGGGACATCCTAACATTGATCTAAAATCTTCATCATTTCTAGATTCTAGATGCTTACAGATACTCTGGACAAGTAATCTTCAGTGAATATGACAATATTTTGGAATTATATCGGCAGTATTTATTACATTTTTCTCAAAACATAGCATCACGCCTGTAATCTCAGAAGGTTTAGGCAGAGGTGTACCTAATAGAACACCAACATTTCGCCAGTTATGTTAAGGTCCCATGTAATAGAGGGAGCCGTCTGGACTTGTACCGGTTGAAGGTATTGCCTTCCAGACAAGGCTGCTACTGAGAAATTCCTCATGGAAAAACCCAATAACACTATGCCCGACCTGAGAATTGAACCTAGAACCTTATGGCGGCCTTATCGTGGCCTTAGGCGGTCTATCTCATTTTTCATACCAAATTCTGCTTCCTTCTTAGACCCACTTAGGGGTTGAGTTTCTTCTAAGAGTAACTTAAACCACTGCCTAACTTTAAGGCAATTTTTACAAATATGTTAATTTCTTCTGTTCTTTAAGTTTTGAATAATAAAGATGTTTTGTTAGCACTTAGAAGTAAATAAAGATTACCTAAAAAAATATTTTTTTCAAAAATCTTAAGATAATTCAGCTCACGTGCGTACCTATTAACTAAAGACTCCCGTACCCCAGTCACGACTTTAGCTTATAAGTCATTGCACCCCCAGGATGTAAGCCGGTTAATTGCTATTTATATACGGACATTTTTCATAAATACGCCAGATAACAATTAAGAATTAGGGAACGCAAACGTGCGCTGTCCAAATATCGTTTTTCCGAATGTGAAAGCGAAAATTCAAACTAAAAGAACAACAAAAATAAGTAACTTAAGATCTGTAAATGTTTCAAACACGGTTTTTAGCTTTCACGGTTTACAACTAAACTTATACTGTCACTTATGGCATATGTTCCGTGATTGTCCATTATTTTGAGCTCCCGATATTAAAAAAATAAATAAACTGCTGCTGTAAATGTTTATTTAAAACAGAATATTTGTTTTTTTTTTTAAATCATCCTAGATTTTAAAACCAATCCTTTATCATCGTAATAAGTATCACTGATAACGGGATATTTACTATGTTTACTATTTGTTTTGAGTTCCCGATATTTCGACGCTGTTGTAAGCACCATCATCATCTACCTAGCCTTTTCCCAACTATGTTGGGGTCAGCTTCCAGTTCAAAACGGATGCAGCTGAATACCAATATTTTATATGGAACAACTGACTATCTGACCTCCACAACCCATTTAGTAGGCACTGGGTAGACAGACTTTCGGGCCACTGACTACTTAACGACTATCAAAGATTTACAATTGACAGCCGGGACCAACGACTTAACGTGCTTTCCGAGGCACGGAAGAAACTACGTATGTAATGGGTGGTCAGCCATCCACGGACCAACCTAGGCAAGCGCGGCTTAACCCCAAGATCGACGCGGGCGCCTGTTATTAGTTAGCCACGAGCTCCTCAACGCTGTTGCAAGCACCATGATCACAAAAAACCTTCCTCCAATCCTTATCATCAGCTCTAGCTCTTGATCACGGTTTCGCTTGCGTTATGGTCAGAAATTTTCCCACGGGATCATTTAAAATAATTTTTATGAGACTCGGGGATAATGTAGCTTCCAATTTTTGAAAGCACTTCCGGAATCGGATCTGTAATTCAAAAGATTACCCCTCTGCATTAAAACTCACAAACATACTAACTAAAAATCTTTACCCCTTTTTAACACTAAGTCATCATCTGCCTAGCCTTTTCCCAACTATATTGGGGTCGGCTTCCAGTCTAACCGGATGCAGCTGTATACCAGTATTTTACATGGAGCGACTGCCTATCTGACCTCCACAACCCAGTTAGTACTGGGTAATACGATACCCCTTGGTAAGACTGGTTGTCAGGTTTTTTGGGCCACTGCCTAACGACTGTCAAAGATCTACAAATGACAGCCGGGACCAACGGCTTAACGTGCTTTTCCGAGGCACGGAGGATACTCGGTATGTAATGGGCGGTCACCCATCCACAGACCAACCTAGGCAAGCACGGCTTAACCTAAAGATCAACCCGAGCGGCTGTTATTATTAAGCCACAAGCTCCTCCTTTGTAACACTAAGTTTAGATTAAAAAAAACTCGTTTACAAAGAATAGCACTGCCTCCATAAGTTCAGTAGTAATTTGCTACTATTCACGCTGAATCCTTTTCTGGGCATGGCTATTCTTACAGAAGTACACCTTTGACCCACTTCCATAATGTCCCATTCAGTGCTCAAACTCTGAGATTAATTCTCGGCCGTGACAAGGGTTTTCATCTGGATATTTGAATGAAATACCTGGGAAATTTTATTTTAGGGTTAAGGTACCTTCAGGTAATTTTGTAGAAGTAATAAAAGAATTATTGAAAATGTTCAAAGTTCAATCATCTGACTGACTGCCTGCTGATTTGATTTGACTGACTCGTTGGTGACTGCAGTGACTGCTGAGCATGAGGTCCTGGATTCGATTTCCGGGTCGGGCAAAGTCTCATTGGATTTTTCCATCAAGAATATCTCAGAGGCAGCCACGGAGTTTGGATTTGTGCCCGGTAGATGGCAATAGGCTCACCCTCTATTACATACACATAACTGGCGAAATGTGGATGTACTATTAGGTACACCTCTGCCCAACCCTTCTTGGATTACAGGCGTGTTATGTTTAAATCTTAAAAAATAAAATAAAATATAAGCTATAAAGTGTAAACTAGCAATAATTTCAACTTAAAGCCCTGCACTTCAAACTGTATTCATTATTTCAAGAATATTTTTAATCTCCCTAACTTTAAAACGAAAATACAATAATTAATTATCGCTACACAGCGAATACATAGCACACCTATAACAGTTACTTTAGTTACCAGCCGCAAAAATAGAGTGACTCGGAAAGATTCAAAGATTTAATAATATAATAACGAATTTTCACTCTATCTGTGACGTCCATCACAAATCCAATCTATTCCAGTACGAACCTCCACATATCAAATCCATTCAGTATTGAAAATCGGACTGACTCTAAAATTCCATAATAGTCCTTCGTCAAACTGACATCACGCGAAACCGACCACCTTGAAATAGAAAAATCCTGACTCGTAGAAATCGTCCTGTCACAGTGCCACAGTGTAAAATAGTCCCGACTAAACCTAAAAGTGAATCCACAGTACTATAAAATTGAAGTAGGGAATTTTATCAGTGTATGTATTTTTGTTGAGATAGATTTGGTTAAAATCCCTAAGGGAGACGATTGCGGCAAGTGACGTCTTCTAATATTACCATTTAAACAAGTTTTATGGTAATCGCTACGAGACCGGGGAGCTTATTTTCAACTGAATTTCGAGAACGTTTTTCTTTCACAAGTTTAAAGGCGAAAAGTTACAAGATTTCTGATACCGACCGTTAATAGGCTTGGATGTTGTTTTAGAATAATTTAGCATTAATTAAAGAAGTTTTGCTTTCAAATTCTTGATTGGTTAATGTTATCTGTTCGATTTATTTATTAAGTTGTATAATAAAATCAAATATTGGTGTTAAGTTGTTCTGAATAAAATTATCGATTACACATATTATAATGGTCGTTGTTGGCACATTTAACACTTGCAGAAATGGAACAATGGACGATGCAATTTATCTAATGTGGCTTAGTGCTTTTAATTACGAGTGATGTTACGAGGTATGCATGTAGTTTGTTTACAATGTTGAGTGCTCCATATGGCAAACTGTGTTAGTATTGATAGCAACGGTAATAAAAAAAGCAATAACTATTTACCAAGAGTACGAAAGTACTTTGTAGTGCTAAAGATTATGAGCTCACTTTATATCACACAAGATGCAAACAGTGAGTATCTCATTCTGATTCAATACAATTCTCGCTGTTTATGCGTCTAAAAACGCGTTTACCATCCATAACAAAATTATGGTAAATATTTCTCCTGAGATTGTTTCACGATACCCTTTCCAAGAAGATCCGATTAGAAAACTTTCGGGCCAACATCAAAATGAAATTTTCGTCGGAATTTTATTTAATTTTGCTGCTTCCATTTTTACGAAAGTGCATTTCTAGCTCCAAATACTGTATTCCCGGTAGTCCTTTGTGTTCAATAGTTTCCATACGCTCTGAGGTTTACGACCACACTGCGGACCATAAGTTGGGTAATGTATTAGGCGCAACGCTCCTTGGGGTTCTATATAGAGATGCTTAAAACGTAATGTATAGGTTTCTTATAATGTGGAGCGGTCTTGAGAAGGTTAGTGAAGTGTTGTATATTTTACTTTAATTGGTTGGTTCAGATTTGTTGGTAAAGTTAATTAACTTGGGATTTGAGAATGTAATAATGTTTTTATTTGTTATCTTTGTGAGAATATTTTACAGTACAATGTTCCTGATTTAATCCTTGAAATGGCTTCAGAAAGTGGTTTTGAAACCAATTTTTGTATGTATGTAGGAATTTTAAGCATGTTATAATAATATTACTGTTTTGGAAAACTAACCCGCTAAAGTGACGACAAACTATAAGTCCATGTTAATGGAAACTTACAAACTATTACACGAACACAATCAAATCTTAAGATTTATAACAAACCGGTTTAACTTTTGCTGTTACCACCGAAGTTTTTTTTTTTTGTTTTACGCCTAAAGTTTTTATTGCCTCAACGAGTTTGTACAAGTTGAACGTGTTTTACTGGGTAACTAAAAAGTAACTTACTAATCGTAATAATATGGTTCTTTCAGCGTAGAAGGTTCAGCGGTTTCTCGATTCTCTGGTTTTGACTGATTAGCCAAAAAATAATAATTATGTAAACAGAGAATCGACGGACCACTGAACCGTTTGTTAATTAGTGGAGTTTATCTCTCGCTTCTTCTTCATAGTCGAAACCTCTTGTCAGAGTGGTCGTGGTTGCGCTGATGAGGTACACGGAGAGATGTTCAGTGGGTCGTTGACTTCCTCGAGGATTGCTCTTTCAGCGATGTGCTTCCATTTCTGCCGGTTGGAGACGTTTCGGTCCCATGGTGGACTTAGTAGTTTGTGGACCTGGTCTAATCAGCCAACAGACAATTGCATTTACAACCTACTGTCGAGTAAAATAGTGTTTTTGCGTTATTAATAAATAAATTTTTGGTTCTTTTCTATATCGTGTGGTTAGTGCCTAACCTGGTGTCAGAGTTTTTATGCCGGCCATGGGCCTCTGACTTCGCTTTACATGCCGTCGAAAAATATATCTCAGGCATGCTGGTTTCCTCATGTTGTTTTTCTTTCTCCGAAGCAAGTGATAATTATACAATACGCAAAAGACTCCGAAAAATCAGAGGTCTTGGGTCCGAACCTGAGACCTATGACTTGGCAGTCCGACAGTCACACCACTAGGCTACCACTGCTTTTGTGATTATAAATAGATTTTACAAGAACATAAAATTTCACTTAGCTACATACATAACTACTTTACGTCATGACACCCACAAAAGAAGGCCAAACTCTCCGACAATGTCAAAATATTTACAAGTTTCAATGATAAAATACTATCAGCTGATAATCGTTGAACCGATTTAAAATCGAATAGTTCCGACCATCGTACATTTTCTTCTTTAGCACCACTAAAACTTCAACATTACCTCTATCCTTATTAGTTTCACTCGTGCAATTAAGGGGTAGTCTCCTTACAGACGTTTCTCCATTTACTCGAACGCTCCAAGTATTGCCTTGTGTTGTTAAAACCGGTGGTAATCGATTCTGTATCGAGAACATTGAGTGTTATTGAGGTGTTTTCCTTTATCCCCGTAATGGATTTTTCATTTATTCCTTTATTTTTTTTTCTGTCTCCCACTATGTTTGTCATTTATCCACCTTAGACGTTCGGAAGCTCGGGTCTTCGGATAAGTGTATTTGCTCTTTCGTCTGCTCGTGATAATAAATCTGAAACTACTTTCTTTGAGGATTCGTCAGGAAACAGTTTTGTTAGGACTGCCTCGCTGGTGAAGTGGTCTCAAGTGCGACTGCTGGGGATGAAGTTCTGGGTTCAATTCCCGAGTCGGGTAAAGTATATCGGGTTTTTTCATCAGGAATTTCTTAGTAGCAGCCAAGAGTCTGGATTTGTGCCCGGTTGATGGCAATAGGCTCGCCCCTTATTACTTGGGACTTAAAACATAACTGGCGAAATGTGGGGTGTTCTACGAGGTATACCTCTGCCTATCCCTTTGGGGATTACTGGCTTGATGTTATGTACGTAGTTTTGATAAGATTTTTTGTTATGTTTGGAACTATCATATCAACATCAGCTACTGCAGAACAATGGCCTCTCCAATTGCATACTATTTAGCTTAATTTGAAGAGAAATATATATTTACGGAGTTCGAGACAGGTGAGTGATGGACTGATAATGTCGCCCGTAATCCTCATCTTTCTAGCCTTTTCCCAACTATGTTGGGGTCGCCTTCCAGTCTAACCGGATGCAGCTGAATACCAGTATTTTACATGGAGCGACTGCCTATCTGACCTCCACAACCCAGTCAGTACTGGGTAATACCATATCCCTTGGTAACTGGTTGTCAGACTTTCGGGTCACTGATTATCTGTAACGATGGTCAAAGATCTACAAATGACAGCCAGGACCAAAGGCTTAATGTGCTTTCCGAGGTACGGAGGAAACTCGGTATGTAATGGGCAGTCACCCATCCACGGAGCAACCTAGGCAAGAGCGGCTTAACCTTAAGATCGACCCGTGCGACTGTTATTATTTAGCCACGATCTGCTCGTGTCGTGTCCAAATGTCGCCCGTAATGTAATACAATATTCTGAGATCTGATGATCCTTATCAGGAAAACCTTTGAATATAGCAATATCACAGATATTAATTGAGTATCTGTTATGCTTAACAGAATCTCTAATTATAATTATTATTAAACAGCTGTTTGACGATAATTACGATATTAATAATATCTTGAGTTAGGGTGCTTACATAAAGAAGTAGGTTTCCGGTACAGACAAATCTGTGCGGACCGGTCGGTGCAGGGTTAACTTGCATATAGAAACAATTAAATTTGTCCGTATTGACCATATGACTTGAACCCGTATGACTCGATCCAGGTAGTCGGCAGCGACATGTTTAAACCTGTTTCTTTATAAGTGAGCGCATAAGATAACATAGAAATTAATACCTGCACCGATCGGTTCCGACCCGACCGTCCCAGAAACCTGTTTGTTTATGTAAGCACCCTTATGCCTACTTACCTAGTCGTAATTATTATTGTGCGAAGAACTTACATAATTACTGTGTATGTGTAAAATAACGTTAGTGTTAAGGCTTGCATGTTTTAATTTTATTTGTACTCCTCTGATTTTAAGTTCATTGAGTGCCTACACTCAACGACAAAATAATATGTAATGCATGATGTGCTTACCTGTAAGACACCTACTCTTAACCTGTGTGTGGTGAGGTTGGTATAGTACATTAGTTTGTGACTCTAATGGATGTATCCATATCTTGTAGCCGTGTATTCAATTGTTGGTGAAACAAAAAAAATGAAATGAATTGAAATGAAATGAAATGAATTGAAATGAAATGAATTGAAATGAAATGAATTGAAATGAATTGAAATGAATTGAAATGAATTGAAATGAAATGAATTGAAATGAAATAAAATACTTTGTAGACCATTTTTTAACACTGGCTGGCTGGCCGATCTTCTTTCAATGTGTGATTTTTTTGTTCTAAAAGACCTCTCTTTTGCCTTGACAAGTTATCCACACCCTTACTCAATGTTCTTACCACACCACCACTAAATTTTGAATCTTTTTCTCTATAGAAACAGTACTAAAGAAACTCCCGCACCCCAAATCGAGTTAATAAAAGGAATGAGAGCAGAACGTCTCAGCTTAACTTTTTAAACGCTTGGCCGCGGTCCTCCCTGTGATTTATAGAGGGATGCGACCCTATCTGTGCCCACAAACTATTTAAATTAGAATGTTGTCTCAGATAGCCATGAATGCGCCGATCTATTACCCATTGAGTTATGTGGTGCAAGGAAATAGTGCTGTTGGAAAGAATCGAAGACTGAGAGGGGAAAGGGTGCAGTTTTATGTGGAAGAGTTTAGAAAAGAAAAGTTAGTAATGCATTCGATTTATTTAACACTTTACGCACAGCGTACAGAGGGAGATTAAATGCCATAGTATAATTTTCTACCAGTCACGCTTTGGGTGATCTTGAGACAAACAGACGTGAAGGTTTAAATCTGATCATTAAAGAATAAATTATGATTCCACTCAACCATACAAAAATAGTGGTGAAGTGGACATCTTTCGGGTATAATGATAATCTAAAAGTTATTTTGATAAAGTAATTATTCGCAAAGTCGTATAAAGTAACAAGTTGCCACTACATCAACTTTGCACTCCAATTGTCGTATTGCCGTGACCCTTTTGTCTGTTAATTAACTTATATGATACTCTGTGGTTTCCGCTATTACAAAGGCCGCATCCTTCTATCCCGTGGGTGTCGTAAAACGCAACTAAGGAAATAGACAAAACAAAAAGCAACAGGAAAATCAGCAACATTTCAAATTGCTTTCACAATTAAAACTCAAGCAATAAACAAACTATTTATGAGCTCGATTAATTTAATAATAGAAAACCCAGTTGAATCTCTTAAAAAAGCCAAGAGTTAAGAGGTCTCTTACTGAGTAATGCACCGCAATCATCATCATCATCATCTGCCTAGCCTTTTCCCAACTATGTTGGGGTCGGCTTCCAGTCTAACCGGATGCAGCTGAATACCAGTATTTTACATGGAGCGACTAATAATAATGCACCGCAATGTTCCAGAAATATTTTTTTTGAAATTATTATTATTTATTAATTAATAGTAAACACTCGAAGTCACATCTAAGAACAACTTTTACTACATATACACAGGTAGGTTTTCAACCTACTCAGAACTACAAAAATACTCCAGAATAAAACGGCACCCAAGTGCCACCAGTCTAACCAAACATTTTATCCAAGAACTTTAATACTCTTCCAACAGAAATCTCTTCTTAGTACTCGTACATACAAATCTGTATCTAGGCTCGGATAATGTACTGAAGTGAAAAGTTTACGCGTTGCGTAATCCTGACATGTAGGTTACGCATTATCGGCTCAGTCGTGTCGCGCCAGATGACTCGACAGTTACAATATAAGCAAAACATAGAACCGCACTCACTGTCTACTTGTAGGTGTGGGGGCTATTATGATAGTACTCGACTTGGTTAAAGGTAAAGCTATTTTGCTGGTAACAAAACTTTCAGATCTTTTCGTTTGTCGAATATGTCAGGATTTATTCTGTTAGGTTCGTACATCACGTGGGCAGCAGATGGGTTTCGTGCTATGAAAACTCACTGGGTGCGATACACTGTTTTTAGCAAAACTAACGAATTACTTGAGATTATAACTTAACACAATAACACGGGGTACAATGAATCGGGTACAGTTCCAAGACGTCTCAACTCTGCCGCGAACAGACACTAACTGTCGCCTTCGCCTCGAGTTGAACATTGGCTCTCTAGAAGCACGCTGTGTTGTGGGTAGACTGGTAAGGTGGTAGCGTGATATCATCACTGCACACAGGCGCGCTTTCCAATTCATTTTATGTCCGTACTAATGACCGGATCCGAGATGTTTAATATAGCTGTAATTATTGTTTAACTGCTGGATTCATAAATGTATCAGGAAGAATATTATGAGACCTATACAACACAATATGACGATTGAAGATGCTACATCTGACTGACGTCAAATCGGTAGTCAATGTATCGGTATCGGTATTCGGTCAATCGAGTTGCTGTCATCATTTCATATTTCGATCAGAGGGCCTAGTCCTAGACAAAACTTTAAAAAAAGTTTTTAAAGCGTAAATATGCTTACTTTAAACCTTTTCGGTAGCTTGTGATAATCCAACACAATTTTGCCTTGTCCATCATCGTTCATTATAGAACGTTACTTTGTCTAATTCCCTAGACATTTCATGTAATTCTGTCAGATGGATTCATTATCACACCAAGATTATAATATACAATACTAGTCGATACATTTTATCTATCAAGGTATATCTCTAGATACAAGGCTCGACCCCCGCCGTACGTGTTTCCCAGGGACGCAAGGAGCACAGACATAAATTCCGGGACGCAAACTGTAGCCAGCTGTTCCGCTGTTTTGGGGAAATAAATACGGATTAGACGCGGCACGGTAAAGCGGAGTACACACCGAACGTTTGAATTATTGATCGTACGGGCCTTAGTAAGACAACAGTGTCTTCGAGTTTCTGTCCGTGTCTGTCCGTCAATTAGCGGTGTGGCAAATTGTTTGGCTGTTTATGTTAAGAGCGTGTTGTGCACCTGGTTTTATGATGGTAATACTGTATTAAATGCTGCTTGATGATAGACATGTATCTGTATTAAACCGTGTAAAACCGTGTAGTCAGTGGTTTCAATTGCTCATTGAAAACGCATTTATGTCGTTATAATAAGAGCTGGTTTTGTAGAGTAAGTTTGACTATGTTAGTGATGTGAATTTGATTGCATTATAATAGTACCACAAGGTGGTGAGGTTATTCTGTGGCGGATATCTTTATCCATTGATCAGAAGTGGACGTTTAACTTTAGTATTTATGATGATGCAGAATGACCAATGCTACAATATCTTTTTACAGTCGGCCAGCGCATCAAGTTACCACAAACTGTCAAATTTGTTCATTCGATTTTAAATTTAACCATCAACATTTTATGGTTTAAAATCATTTAGAGAAAGGAGACGGAAACGATTACTTACATTGTTGGGCCTGAATGTAACGAGATGAAATGGGTATGAATTAATAGATCCAGACTTATCAGTCCTTCGCTGAAAATTCTGTAAGTTTTGACAATCTGAGAGCCGAGTTATTAGAGGTTTAGTAAAAGTGAGGTTGTGTTACTGCCGAATCACTGACAGAATTGTTTCATCGTCGAAGGGTCGTCGGCCTATAATATTGCAGTGATTAGTTGCAATCCCACAATTCACACAGCGATCCATAGTTTCAACAATATCCAATTCAAACCGGCGCCAAAATCCAAAAAAAAAATCCAATTCAAACGTGTGAGCAGTCTTCGGTGTCCAGTGTGGAAGCAAGTGTTGTACAAGGTAGGCAGGGTCGGAATTCGTAATAAACAAAGCAGTGGTCGTTGAAAATAAAAATAAACAATCGGGAAAGCACTCAAAATGCATCGGAAAACACGAAACGAGTAGAGCAGAAACAATCGCAAGTGTCAATGTCAGTCAACTGTCAATGCAGTCATGACAAATATGATTGATTTTAATCGATACGAAATCCATAATCGTTTTGGTTTTTCAGTTATTAATTGACATTTTCTTTACTAATATAACTGTCATTAAATGCACTATATTGTGTACAAGTACATTATAGTGCATTTAATTGCTTTGAACTAATTACCTAATGTAAAGCTTTTCTTTTTGTAATTCTGTAATCGATTAAACAAATCGATAAAATGTCACGGATGCCATCTTTCTAATTTTTCTCCGCTTCCAGATTCAGAAATGAGCTGATTTTTGATACTTTAAAATAAGAACATATGACTAAATTTTTAGACCATATCTCAACCTATTACATTTGGACCCACTGTTTTCCATCTCCTTTGACAGTTTTTGATAACTTGCTGTGCTGGCGACTGCACCATGCGATGTGTCTATAAAATGTTCCAACTCTCATCAGATACTTATGTAACATGAATTCTTGGGAAAAAGACCAGGTTTTCCCGCATTTCCAACTGACAGTTATTAAAATACTAAAAGACTAAACAAGTGTCAAGGAAGTTATAAGTTCTAGATTCCAACAGTCTTCGTACCTAACGTCATTTATACAACTTTCTTGTAGATTTTTCTTTTGTATCAGTCTGTTGACAGCCGACAGCAGACAGAGGAGCTCGTGGCTAAATAATAACAGCCGCTCGGGTCGAACTTTAGGTTAAGCCGTGCGTAGCTAGGTTGGTCTGAGTATGGGTGACCGCCCATTACATACTGAGTTTTTTCCATGCCTCGGAAAGCACGTTAAGCTGTTGGTCCCGGCTGTCATCTGTAGATCTTTGACAGTCGTTACAGGTAGTCAGTGGCCCAAAAAGTCTGACAACCAGTCTTACCAAGGGGTATCGTATTACCCAGTACTAACTGGGTTGTGGAGGTCAGATAGGCAGTCGCTCTATCTAAAATACTGGTATTCAGCTGCATCCGGTTAGACTGGAAGCCGACCCCAACATAGTTGGGAAAAGGCTAGGCAGATGATGATGATCAGTCTGTTGACAAGTAAAGACAGAAGATTTCACCAGTTACACATGAAGTTGATGATAGGCGTTTGAGACTGTGTAATCCCAGTTGTTTTGCTCAACATTGACGACATAAGGAGTTTTTTATTATTACCTAAATAGTGTGTGTTCTTACGGACTATATAAAACGGGAATCTTAGTTGACTTACGTTTATTGTCAGCTTCTGCAAGCAGTTATTTTATTGATTCATTATTTTCTTAGAGCTACTTCATTTTATGAAAGTTTGAGAAGAAAATAGATTCTATTTTTCTTCGACAAAGCAAATAGAGAGTTATGATTTACAGCTTATAAACCTGTAGAAAAACTTCAGTATTCTAAAAAATACTTAGAAGTGACCTGTATTTTTTTAAATATCTACTTAATTCAGTTCTAAAAATACCTTTTCTTATTCTTAAAGTCTCACTTATTTTTATATTTCCAACCTAAAAACTAATAAAACTTTTCTACGTCACGTAACCAACGGAATGGAGCTTATTTGGTCCGCTTTCGCCGTGGATTGTTAAAATAAACTAAGTATTTGAGACATCGTAGACACGTAGAAGTGCTACGAGCTACGCGACTACGTGGCTACGAGATTTATTGCTACGCTCGTAGCTCTATACTGAATTGAGTATCGCTAATTGTCACAATAAAGTGTTTATTGGTGCTAAAAGTCCGTTTTCTTTGAAATATTAAATATCCTGTAATTGCTTTTGTATTTGATCTTGGAAAGCTATTGAAGTGTTTCAATTTCATTTGAAATGGAAATATAAGCGTAAATTGATCATGGCCATGAAAATGGATTTCGGACGACGATTTTATGCCTCATTTTTGTTACTATGTTAGCTAAGTTATTAATAAAAATACATTTTCATTCATAGAAATTACATTTTTGTGGCATTTTATTCAAACATAGTTGCTTGATCTGATATTACATTTTTTTAATAAGCCATTGTTTGGTGGAAGACATTGGTGAACTGAAATTATTTTTCAGGTTATTGTCTTAAAATCACAAAACTCTACGAAAAAAACTTAACTTCAGCAACCTCTTATTACAAATTAGCCTGCAAAGCTACAGCCACTAACTCATTTCTAAAATTCACTTAACTAATTTCCTAGTAGTATAACGTAGAGGACAATGTAATTAAACTAAGGTTTGGTATTCAGAGCTGTGAGTCAATTTAAAACGTTGAACCTCTTGGACACCTTGGATGCATATTAAATCAACCGATCTTGTGGTAACACTGCTTGTTGTAAAGGATGCTGGAACTGGCATCTTAAACATAAACATAACGCTTGTCGAGAATCGAACCTCAACATCTTCGGGTGCTGCAGGCAGTGCGTGTGAGCTGCTGAATCAGGCGGTGTGGTGTGCGGAGCGATGGCCTCGGTGGCGCAGGCGCCGACCGCAGGCGGTGCAGACGGCGGGCGTTGCTCACTCGCGCATACACAGACGACACTTCTCTCCGGGTAACCGCTTTGTAGTCACATCGGTTTTCATGATTAAATCCAGTTTGTACCAGCAAGTTATACAGTTCGCTTATTTCTCGTCGCCATCTTCGACACCTTCACACTGTAATCAACACGCTGCTTTTGTTTTC
Source organism: Noctua janthina (assembly GCA_963576755.1). Classification (NCBI taxonomy): domain Eukaryota; kingdom Metazoa; phylum Arthropoda; class Insecta; order Lepidoptera; family Noctuidae; genus Noctua; species Noctua janthina. Next base: position 10,343,617 of record OY755059.1, read on the forward strand.
CCCGAAGAGTTAGGCAGGGGTTTATAGTACAGTTGCTGCTATGCTAGTACACATCAAATATATTTTGCTAGGTATGTTTAAGTCCCATGTAAAAAGGGGGATACTTTTGCCATCGAAATATACATATAATACTGATACTGGGAATTTCTTGATGAAAAACTTAATTTCACTTAGCCTGACCCGAAAATTGAACCCTGGACCACATATTCAGCAGGAGCGCTGGCTAGTTACTACCACTAGACCGAGGTACGGACTGACAACTTGCCTACGAGCATTCATCGATTTTAACTAAACCAAAATAATTATTTACCACATTCCAGAAAGACAACATAAAAAATAAAAATTTTATTTTATCCGTTGGTCCCGGCTGTCATTTGTAGATCTTTGACAGTCGTTACAGGTAGTCAGTGGCCCAAAAACTCTGACAACCAGTCTTACCAAGGGGTATCGTATTACCTAGTACTAATTGGGTTGTCGAGGTCAGATAGGCAGTCGCTCTATGAAAAATACTGGTATTCAGCTGCATCCGGTTAGACTGGAAGCCGACCCCAATATAGTTGGAAAAAGGCTAGGCAGATGATGATGATTTCAGGAAGACAAAATAAACGAAAATAATAATTTACTTATTGGGGTATCGTATTACCCAGTTCTAACTGGGTTGTGGAGAGGTGTCGGATAGGCAGTCGCTCCATGTAAAATACTGCTATTCGGCTGCATCTGGTTAGACTAGAAGCCGACTTCAACATAGTTGGGAAAAGGCTAGGCAAATGATGAATAATTTACTTATTGCTGAGTGCTTCGGGGCAGATGAGTAAGAGAGTCGTCACGCTGTGGGTGCCAGAAGATGAGCTTCGTCGCCGAAAGAGGCCTTTGAAACCCTGGCGTGATGGAAATTAGCCTGGGAAGGCTGCACTTGGAGACAATTGAAAGGCTGTAAAAAAGACTTTTGCCGAGTGAGACATTTGTGAACACAGGTTGAAAAATAATGTGAGGTCTCTGTGGTGTGTCAGAGAACTTCCAATTAATTACTTCAAAATAAAACTTAAGAAATGGCTCTTTAATAACGTGTTTTATACAATTAATGACTTTTTGACATATAAACCCATTTGTAATGGTTAAGTTTTGTTATTTTATTTTTTTTTCTAATTTTATTACATTTTGTTAAATTTTTAACTAGTACTAGTACCTAAACCAAGAGTACATTGTGTTCGGTATTTTAATTTTAAGTTTGCATGCTGAAGGAAGTCAGCGAAATGTGTGAAACCTTTTATTTTATAAGACCATCATGTACCATATTTCATGCAAAATAAAGAATCTTGAATCTTGAATCTTGAATCTTGTGATACTGGAAAAATTTAAACCCACAATATCATTTTATGGGTCAACTAGATGCAGCATTGCAGCCACTACGTCGTAATATGTCGCTTGTGGCTCGGGTGCAGCAACTGAAGTGCAGACTTCCTAAAAAACGTGAAATATTACGACGGTAGGTTGTGACGTCCACTCGTAGTTGAGTTGTAGCTATAGGCAATCAGTGGCCATTTAAAATCTAAAATACAACCATTCAATAGCATTTTGTTGGTATCACCCATAGATTTTTTTTTTTTTTTTTTAAACATTGCCCCGCACTAGGAATTTCTTCTGTATCGTGGGTGCGTTTACAAACATTTAAATTCACATACACAAACAGCCAGACCCGGAACAACTACCTCTAGGCCATACAAATATTTGTTCCGTGCGGGAATCGAACCCGCGACACGAAGCGCAGCAGTCAATCGCTCAGCCACTGCGCCAACCGTGCGTCAAAATAGAAATGATGGTTGACTGTTGGAAAATGCCTATGGCATTAAGTCCGAATCTGTACTTTGTGCTTGAAGTGTTAAATAAATAAATAAATAAATAAATATGAATAAAGTTTTCCAAATCAGTCAATAATTATGAGCGAAACGGGTATTTTCAATTTAAAATACTATTTTCGAATTTTAGATACGTATTTTTCACTTGTTTGTACTAGGCGTACCCAGCGACAGAACTTTCACTCGCTATAGTAAAAACTGAAAATATTAAGCAGTGTGTCCAAAGATTAAGGATAGTATGGAAAAAAATATGATCTAATGTCTCATTGACGCCAAAAAGCAATTTGATATAAGTACCAAGTTAGACACGTTACACTTCTACCGGACAGCAACCAGTTTGCTCTTGCAAGTAAATTGCGATTTTATTGTCTCAGTAGCATAGCATAGCATAGCAGCAACCTATAATGTTCCCACTGCTGGGACACAGGCCTCCTCTCTATGGGAGGGAATGGGCTATAATCCACCACGCGGGCCCAGTGCGGATTGGTAGATGTCACATATCTTCGAATTTTAGGTTCTAGGACATGCCGGTATCCTCACGATGTTTTCCTTCACCGTTTAGAGAGCAGTGATGATGAAATAAATTACACAAAGTAATGCGCCTGCCTGGGTTCGAACCCACGACTTACTTCTCGTAAGTCGGGACCGCCACCACTGGACCACCGCTACTCTCTTTTGATTGTCTCAGTAAGTAGATTAAAATATTCCTTGGGAGTGTCTCTTCCATTGAATCACGCGCTGGTACATCGGCGGGCACATCGTCTTGCATAGCGAATGACTACAGAAATTGGCGTTGTAACAGAGCTCAGCATCCTGAGTCATAGATAAATGAGTATCAGAGATTTTATGGGCTTTGCCTACATTTAGTTTCAGTTAGATTGATTTAGGTAAAGCATGACCGTAGTAAGAGTTAGGACGTGAGTAAACTTAGACGAAAAAATGTCACAAGAGTTTTCAGTAAGTACCAACTTCCATGCCCTATTCACATGCTCGATGCGACTTGCGTTAAGCGACACGCGCGTTTTTCACTTTTTTTTTTCTTGTTGAGTAGGTAACTCAAAAGAGAGCATAACACAAGTCACCGGCTTGGCGACTTGTGGTATGCTCTCTTTTTTTTTGTCGCAGTCGTCGAATGGCGTGTGTCGTCTGAGGGCTCATTAACGGAGACCCGGCACGTTGCACGGCACGGTCCGTAATTAATTCCAACATAATTATGGCGATGTATGATAGCATTTATGGAAAAGCGATTTTACGCGCGTTTGCTTGAAATGCAGCATTACTACTGCAGATGACATCGCCGCGACGCATGTGGCGTTCAACGCGGCGTCGCACGTAGCATTGCGGCCAGGCAGTTCCTTTGATATTTGTTCACGGTAAAGCGGCGCGTGAAACGTACCGACACTCGCAACGGAGCACGCCGCGTCGCACGCTCCGCTTCACGCCCCGCGTCTCCATCATGAAAATAGTATATTGTCATATATGTTTGTGTTAGCGCGTGTGATACCGTAGGCCGCTGCACGCGCCGCCGCTCTGTAAACCATAAAAACGCGATACGCACCGCGACACGCCAAGCCGCTCGCGACGCGCAACGCACCGCGTCTCCGTAAATGAGCCCTGAGCGTGTAGCTCGTGTCCAGGTTATTAGGCAGCTTTCTCAATGTAAGACGTTATGAACTTAATAAAATAAATTGTTTTATTATTTCATATAACGTCGTTACTGCCGCTGACGATGAGAATGACCTTTACATCTTATAAAACACTCATAAATTGAATTTAACCAACAAACTCAAAGCTTTGTCTAAAACAACATTTTAATTAACTACACAATAATTAAATACAACTAAAAATGAACAGTGATCGCAATCACATTATCTAATTTTATTTGGTCTGTTAAATTCAAAAGCTTTTGTACTAAACAAATTCAAAGAGACAAACATATGCAGGATAGTAATTAATGAAATACATACGAACCCGCATGACAGTCTAAGTTCATGTTTACTCTGATCTCTTTGATTACTCTTAGGGCACTTGCACAAGATTCCAACAACCCCCTGTATGAAGGGTTAACGACCCCTGGTTACATGCTGAAGAGAAATTGATTTCAAAGTATAATATCTTCACGTCAGTTTGATTCCCTTGTGGGTTGTGATATGGCGTTGAAAGAACTAACCTCAATGGCTTTCATTTTTACATTTTTCAACGACCGACCACTGCATCTTTTTGATAAACATACATACCTGAAAAAAGATGTTTCATTTTTCAAGTATATGTTTTTTCTTTGGGTTGAGCTGTAAGCATCATCATCCAATTTCTTTAGTAATCGAAACTTTATTTCTTTATTTAGAATTACTGTATTTGTTACATTCAATCTGAAAACCAATAAATTTCTCCATTATCCATTATAAATCCAACAACGATTCTTATCTGCCTGTAAAAGATTTGTTGAGAAGCAAAACTAAAACTATTGTATGTACGTAATACTGCGTATTAACTGCGAAAAATTGCGGGAAGTATTTTGAAGCAACATCAAAGCCCTAATTTCATCTAATCCCGTGTGTAACAAAAGTTTAATACCCTTTAATGAAGTTACCCAACAGTTTAAAGAGCTTAACGGCGTTTCGCTTGCGGTTAATTATTTATTTAACGTTGAATTTACTTTATTTTCAAGAAGACGCATTACATTAAATATTACTTATGTACCTACTTATCCCAAAACTTCGTTTTAATGTAAATATGTTTTTGTAGTTAAAACGCCACGTGTATCTAAGTCTTCGTTAATTTTCCTTTGCATGTAATTCCAACCTAAATCTATATGTGTTCAAGAGAAATTATAATTATCAACCGAAAACGAAACACAACTAATTAATTAACAAACTTTACCTAACAATATCAACACACGTTTATAATAATCCTTCCCACGAAACATAACTCGTAAATTCGAACAAAGGCTTTGATGCCGTATAAGGCAACAAGACACAGCCCAACATCGTAAATGATCTAAGCAACTGTGGGTATTCATTAAAGTCTTAAGTAAACTGCGCGACACAAAGTTCCTGTCAGTCACCGAACAGAGGTAAGTTCCCTGAGCAATTTGTGGCTTCCAACTCGTCTGCCACGCTGTGTCTAGCAAGGAGTCCACTAACTTTGCCATACCAGCTTTACGGTTTAGTAGGGACGGTAAGAATTTATCGGTTTGGACGGAATTGGACTTGGAAAATTTGCTGAGCTGGATTGGAAAGAATATCGTGTTTATATTTTTAAAGTAGAAAAGCTTTAGAAGAAGCGGAGGACTGTGTAAATTATATATTGATTGTCGACTGTTTTATTTACTATTGTACAATACGGGTATTTTCTCAGTGGGCTCTATATATTTGACCGAGGAATTCTGTAGGAGGCTCAGCGAACATTGAATGCTCGGTATTCTTTGCAGTGGCCGTCGTCTTTACTCTAAGCCAGTTATTTCACCTATGAAAGTTCAAACCAAACTGGAGCATCCACATATTTTCAACCTACACGAACCCCAACCAAAATACCCGATGAAAGGCAAAAAATGTGAATAAAACTCCGAAAGTACAAGTCAATTTGTGAGGGAGATAAAGTTTTAGGATATATTTCCTTCAAGTATAACATATGGAGTCCCTACAATGCAAGCTATACACTTGTGTAAGCTTCTTTAATGCGGTCCCCGGTACACTGGTTTGAGAAAATAAGACACCCCGTAGCGGTTACGTAACTAAGTAAATCCCGACTGGATGTCTGCTGTTGGGACTTTTTATTTTACGAAGGCAAAGTCAAGGGTCTGCGAATATTTTGTAAATGTTTTAGGATTACTAAGGAATAGAGAAATAAACATATTTCTTGGCGTATTTTGTGGAAATATTTGAGTCAATTTCACCATATCAATCATTGTAAACCACGATCCCACGAGGAGCTCATGGCTAATTTATAACAACCGCTCGGGTCGATCTTTGTTAAGTCGTGCAAGCCTAGGTTGGCCCGTGGATGGGTGACCACCCATTACATATCGAGTTTTCTCCGTGCTTCGGAAAGCCCGCTAAGCCGTTGCCCGGCTGTCGTTTGTAGATCTTTGACAGTCGTTATTCAGACAGGTGGCCCGAAAGTAACAACCAGTCTTACCAAGGCGTATCGTATTACCCAGTACTAGCTGGGTTGTGGAGGTCAGATAGGCAGTCGGTCCATGTAAAATACTGGTATTGAGATGCTTCTGGTTACACTGGAAGCCGTCCATAACATAATTGTTTTAGGGATGAATCATATTAAGCCACGATATGGTTTTTATTCGCAATGTTATCGTCAGATTTTATCCACCAGCCGGTCGTCCGCTGATAGAATCCCAGGGAGACTCGGAAGTTATGTGTTTTTTTAATTTCACGTCATAGAATAATATCTAAATTGAACAGACGCAGGACGTGTATTCAGCGAAATATGTCTGATGTTATTGTGTGAATGCTAAAGTATATATTATGGTGTATAATTTAAATGAGAATAAACAGAAGCCTTGGTTATAAATGACGTTATATGTGCGAAAAATAACCCGACGTTTCGTCAATCAGTCAGCGGGTTAACATGTTCACAGCGTCACTTTAGCTATTTTATCCTCAGAGTTAAATTGTACGTATAATACAATGCCATAACCACAACAAAATTTTACTGAATAGAAATGAGGAATAACTGTATTGGCACTTTAAAATATTGATAAAGATTCGAGACTGCTGAAGATTGTAAAATATCCTTGCTTTGTATAGATTCCATGTTAGTATTATATAACTGCATATCACATGTGTGAGTGCTACGTACTGTAAGGCTACATCTTAAATTTTGTTATCTTTCATTGACTGGAATGTGCCTTGGTGGCTGAGTGAATGTCATGCGCACTCAAATGTCTCGCTGATGGTGGCGGGTGTGTCGGGTCATTTAGTTCCCTTCAATATGGTTGAGTTAAATGGCGCTGATCCATGCGTCATGTTCGTGAACGGGCGCTGTCAGTTAGGAATGGTCACCTCTTAGCTGCCACGGTTTATTTTAATTACTTTTTTTGTTTTCATTGTGATTTAATCTTTTACTCTGGACGCTCTTAATGTGCAAGTCTTTCTACATCGTTCTCACATATATGTATAATCTCAACATGATTGATATAACTAAGATTTTGCTAAAATATTTTGATTTAAAAGAGTGTCCATGGAGTTTCTTGCCCATTCTTCTCCATAGAGATCTACGCTTTGGAATGTGCAACTACAGTACTTTCTCAAGTTATTATGTCTTGTGACTGTGACTGTAGCATCGCTTCTTTTTGTTTTTTTTTTACGTTCAAAAGTGCCTGTGATGGCTTTTGACTTTGACTTTGACTTTTGACTTTGACTTTGACTCAGAAACAGACACTTTTTGAAAATATTTTTTTTTTTTTTTATGAAACGTTCCCTCACTCTAGGAATTTCTTTTTTGTATCGTGGGTGCGTTTACAAACATTTAACTCACATACTCAAACAGCCAGACCCGGAACAATTACCTGTAGGCCATACAAATATTTGTTCCGTGCATAAACCGAACCCGCGACTCGCAGCGCAGCAGTCAACCGCTCAGCCACTGCGCCAACCGCGCCGTCTTGTCTATTGTCGTGTTAAAAGTCAAAAGCATTTATTTCAATTAGACCATCACAGGCACTTATGAATGTCAAAAAATAAAAAGAAGCAGAGCTACAATCACAGTCACAAGACATAATAACTTGAGAAAGTACTGTTGTTGCACATTCCAAAGCGTAGATCTCTATTGAGAAGAATGGGCAAGAAACTCCATGGACACTCTTTTACACTCTTCTCGTTATTTATTGTTGTGTTCTATATCGGGGATCACAGATATAATGTTATGTTATTGTCATGACAAAATGTCTGTCTCTATAGGTACCTCATAAAATAGTGATACCAACCTATCCTTTCTATAAAGCTCATTAATTTTCCAACAAACATTTTAGGACCACAATCGACCACACTTAGAACATATCCATCAAAACACAACATTAAATAATAAAGCACTATTAAAGGGACCTCACATAAAAGTTATGATGGTGCCCATCGTCCAGGGATGATAATAACCCCTTTCGCCCCCGGTACATTTTAACGACTTGTATAAGATGTGCAGCTGAGACACTATGTAATATTTTTCATTGCAAAGTCAAGGGGAAGTTGGGCAACTTTGTACTCGGGTTTTTAAATATTTTTGCAGCGAAATTGCATTATTTTTGCAGTGGCTTTAATTTGAAGTAATGTTGTTGTTTTTTTTTTCTACAAACTTAATGCAACTAAGATACTATATTATAGACTGGTTGCTATAGGAACCAAGTAGTTTATATTGTGAAACCTTGCTGTAATAATGATATAGCCACACTTAAACAGTCACAGCTTACCTTAAGAATGAACCGCAAAAAAACGTTACTGCGATTTTTCCTTACTGAGACAAACCATTTAAAAGTCAACATGACACTAATATCTTGTTCTTCCGACAATAACATACAAAATAACTTTTATTTAAACACCACATCCTAAAATTCAGTGTGGCGTGAAATCTAGCGATATCATACAGTATTGTGGCAATATCTAAAGTAATAAGTTTTCGAGCACGTTTTATATTGCCCGTATGCAGAGATGCTACTCTATTTGTGTCACTTAGGAAACTGACATACCGGGTGGCGGGATGATCTTAGAAATATTACATAATGGATGTGGTATTATGCGTCGCTTTTTTCAGGACAAGAAAAAGGACGTAGTTTTTACTTGGCAAAAAAGGTTGCCCAATTTCTTAATACCGTATGCACATGAGAAAAAAGTAATTTTCATGTTGCACGTGATTGTCATTGCAGTAATTACCTATTCCATTATTGAGAGTAACAGTTACTAGTTATGCTTGTTTTAAGCTCTTAAAAATAAACTAATACTGTCACTTACGGGATATCTTCCGTGATTGATTTTGTGTTTTTTCCGTTGAGATATCCCGTAAGTGACAGTATTAGTTTAGTTGTAAACCGTGAAAGCTTAACTTAGCAGTGTCTTAAAAATAAATATTTTTTTTGTTCTAAAATAAAATACACTAAATTCACAAATAACTCCGTCTCGGAATTAATTTCATAATTATGTTTCTTTTTAAGTGTTCGTGTCAAGTTCTACCTTTTACCAGTTTTACCTTCTTAAAAGATTTTTTATTGCCAATAAGCTTGCTTTAATATTAATTCCACTTCATTTCGCAAATCACACTTTTCTTGCACATTCACTGTTTCCTAGCTTCATTCTAATCGAGTCCCGCGGGAGCGAAGGAAGGGTAATTATAGTTCAACTTAAAGCTGCTCCATTTTAACAGGTAACAGTACTAGGTCAACTATTATTAGGTTACTCTAGCAGCTTTTACACAAAATGGAGACATTGTCACTTTACTGTTGGTTGAATGATTTTCGACTGTATGCAGTCTATAGAGTCGAGAATCATTCTCTCAAGCTGAGTTCAAATTATGTTCTATAGTATAGATCGTAATTTGAATTCCGCTTCCAGTGCATTCATTGTTTTTGGATAGAATACCATAATCTAAAAAAAAAAAAAAAAAAACAAACGAAATTCTGGTCAGTAGCTATCCAGACTTTTTAACTACACTGTAAAACCTACATTCTACAAAAATAAAACATTAATCCAAAACAATATCATTAATCATTTCCAATCTCGTAACTCACCACTAGCGAGAAACAATAGACAGAACCCATCCTTCCAAATCATGGCGGAAAACCCAGCTTTCTTAACGTGGACAAGGGAAAACTGAATAAATGATGTTTCTACGCAGCACTGTTGTAAAAATATAGTTGATAAAACTAAAGTAATCTATGCACCCCGAAAAACGCAAAGGCTTTCACAGTCCACTACAAGTTGACATAATAGTGATTTGTGGTCTAAGTTTCCCCAACCTCCTCGCTCTCCCGCTGACACCCAAGAGAAATAACTTGACTCGTACTTTCTTAACGAAATGATTGCCTACGTGTACGTTGTTAGCCCTATTTATTTTGGGGTGGGTTTTATTTACCCTCTCTCCCCAGTGGATAATTCAGTTTCTAAGAATTCCGTATCGACCAACTGGGACGCATAAAGTATTTTTGCTTTCACAAGGAAGATCATCCTTAGTAAATGGAACTATTTACTTTATTTGTTTTTGTAAATTGGAAGCAATCTGCGTTTGCGATTTAGTTTTCAAAGATGTAAGTTTTCATAATTTTTTTTTTTCCTCACGATATTTTCCTCATTCCTCCGCATCACATGTCCATACCACGACAACCGGTTACCACACTACTTTTCAGTCACCGGCGCGGCGGCGCCACTTTTAAACTTATTTGAAATTGTATTTACCCACACATGAAGTTCAGTTTGTGCTTCGCCGTAGCATAAAGTCTAAAGTTGATATTATTTGTTTATATATACGAAATTAATTGTTTCAGGGTGAACCTGAGGGGATTTTGCTTAACCCTTAAAACTGTCCATACAAACAATGCACAGAACATTCATTTATTTCATAATTATTACTCATTTTATTTTATTACTAGCTTTTGCCCGCGGCTTCGATCGCGTTTATTTAGAATTTGATAATCAATTCGGGTTTTCCTCTGCTTCATCATCATCATTTCAGCCGAAAGACGTCCACTGCTGGACGTAGCCCCCCCCCCCCCCCCCAATTGTAGCCATATTGACTCTGCTTGTAATAATATAATTCAATCATGATTCGAAAAACACGTGGTGCCATCTATTATCATAAGAATGTTATTGTTGTTTTCCACGGGACCAGTACTTTTATGTCCATTTCTGTACACCTGACAACGCATATGACAAATTTTCGGGTGATCGGTTCAGTGGTTAAAACAAACAAACAAACTCAGGTCACTTTTTTGTTTGTTTTTTTCATTGATTTCAACGATTGTCTGGCAGTATAAGTACTATAAGCGACCTACACAAATGCCCTTTCTTTGGTATTGTTCCTCATGTCGTTGAGCTCCTTGTGTTATGAGTCGAGTTACCCGATAACTGTCAAATGCTTGCACTGACTGGACAGGTCCACCCAAATCTTTTGGTTCTTTGTTCAAAAGACCATCTCAGGCACTCTCTCAGGCCTCGAGAGACTATAACCTCCGAGTTTGTTTCGGCTGTTTCTTCTCAGAGTAGTCAGGTGCAAAACACCAGCCACATCTAGTTTAAAAAAAAACGCGACGTAATAAATTGTTTGCAAATCATATTATCAAAATAAACATCGTTTATCAATGCGAGTTAAATCAGATTTTGGTAAATAAGTAGATACTTATAAGTACAGTCACGAGAATCAATATGTAAACACTTAACAACTTTTAAAAGTGTTTTTCTCCTACTGTTCTGATTAAAATTTCATGTTGTTACGAACATAGTATTCTGGAACTCATAACTTTATGAAAAAAATCCTATCTTACAATCGTTATTTCTCACGAAACTTGCTTTTAAATTTAGGAAAGTGTACATATTGATGCGCGTGACTGTTCCTTTTGGGACATCCATCTACGTTGAAATTTTGTAGATATTGCAACCACTATCAAATGAAATGATATTCACGGTTATTCTAATGCAACCCCAGGTATTGTTAACATAATTACATACATAACCTAAATGGTGTTATCTTAATTCGTGTAATTATCACACTATAAACTATGTCACGGTAATGCATCATCACATTATCAAACTGTCACGGCCTAATCGTATGAACTATTAAACCAGGACACTAACTTAGTAATATAATATTAGATAATTAAGTGCAATGTGACAATACCGTGATTTTAAACAAAAATACGACAAGTATTTTTTGATGAGGATCTTTTGTTACACCAAGGAGTAAACACAGTAATTACGTCATCATTATCTGCCTAGCCTTTTCCCAAGTATGTTGCGGTCGGCTTCCACAGCACCAGTATTACATGGAAAGACTGCCTATCTGACCTTAACAAACCAGTTAGTACTGGGTAATAACCACCAAACAACCAGTCTTACCCTTCGGTAAGACCGGTTGTCAGACTTTCGGGCCACTGACTACCAGTAACGACTCTCAAAGATCTCCAGTGACAGCCGGGACCAACTGCTTAAGGTACTTTCCGAGACACGGAGGAAACTCGATATGAAGTGATCGCACATTCACGGACCCATCTTGAGAACCGCTGCTTAACCTTGAAGCTCGACCCCTGCTGCGGTTATTATTTATCCACGAGCTCCTCGTAAAGACAATAATTACATTTTATGTAACTACAATATTTTGTTCACCTGTGTTAATAACCTTGACAAAGAGCACGTAAGACCCGAATATAGCCCCGCTGCGACACTCATATCCCAACATCGAACACGGAACAGTGTACAGAGCAGATCAAATATGACGGATAATCGGCACACATTGAGATTAGCAAACATGGCCGCTATTCCACACCGTATGGACAGAGCACTCGACTTCTTCTATCGGAAATCCACAAAGTTCACGCATCAGGAACACTTGAGCGTCAGGCAATATTGACTGGTGCCACTGATTCTACTGGCCTGCTTAGGTACTGAGTTATCTGAGATTTTTATTGATGTGTTGTAAATTCTTCTACTTTTATGCTATAGGTAGGTTTTTTCACGCGGCTTCGCTTGCGTTATGGTCGGAAATTACCGAACAGTAACGTTTTAGATTTTCGAGAATCGGAGTTTTAGAGAATCGGATCATCATCATATAATCAATAACCCTTGTCGACAGATTATGTTTGCATGTTTAGATGTTATAATATGTTAGATTATTTATAACATTGTGACTAAAGTTTTTAAAAACGAAAGTAGCGTTTGGAATACTTGCTTTTATCTGCACCTTCGCCCGGGAATGGAAGATATTTTTTCCCGGTCTCTCAAAGTACTACCATGGCAAGGAGTATCCTAAGTCATGCTCTATCGCTTTTTCAAATTTCGTCCAAATCTGTGCAACCGTTAAGGTGTAACAAACTAACTCACTTTCATATTTATTGCATTTTTAAATACACAACGGGGCGACTAACTGAAGACTTCTGTAATATTATACTTGAAATTATTTTAACAATAGACTAAGAAACATCTTCAAGTTACATTTGGCAAGATTTAATCAGATTAAATTATGAACGCTTCCGGGATAACGAGGATATACGAATTTGCAACTGCTTTTGTGTAGATAAACAGTTTTGCTTAATTGGATTTAAACTTAGTGATAAATTACTGCCATTGTATCCAACGTGTCACTAACGAGATCCACAGAAACTGATTCACTATGCTTGTATGCTCTCATACGAGAGATAAATTTTAATAGATGGCAGAATTGTCTATCGTTTTCTGTTATCAAAGATATTATAAGAGGTGGTCACATTACATGGTGGCATTATAGTGGTCGCAAGCGTGACTGCTGAGCATGAGGTCCTGGGTTCGATTCGCAGGTCGGGCAGTGTTAGTTGGTTTTTTCCATTAAGAATTTTTCAGTAGCAGCCACGGAGTCTGAATTTCTGCCTTAAAACATAATTGGCGAAATGTTGGTGTACTATACGGTACCTAAGCTGCCTAGCCCCAAAAGGGATAACAGACGTGATTTTATTTTATGTCATTTGACTCATCAGCAAAATAATAGGATAATGTTTAGACTGCAGCGGTCTCAGTGATTGCAAGTGCTACTGCTGAGCATCGCATCCTAGGTTCGATTCTAATGACAATCAATACAATACCTTTATTACCAACATCATTATTTTCTCTCTTCACAAAGGTTCATATAGTTGCAATAAATATAATGTTAGAATAACATTTAACAAAATGCATGATATATGTTCTTTGTGAGAAACTGGCGTCTATGCTAGGATACCCTTTATGACGGATCCCCAGGCTGTCACCTCGAATTTAATGAAGTTTACATACAATACAATAGCAAATTTGCATACTCAGACGAATGGTTTATTGCAGAAAGGAAAAAAGCAGACATATTTTAAATTAAGTAATGTAAAAAAAAAAAGGTGTAGTAATGCACGTGAAGTAAAGTGTGCAGGTGAAATAATATGTAATCAATATGTAATTGGGTTTTTTTTATCAGGAATTTCTCGTCAACGGAACTTAAACTAACTGGCGAAATATGAGAGCGATATAGGTACACCTCTGCCTAAAACTTGCAGGGCAATAGGCGTGGTCCTCCTTTAAAAAAAGTATAATCAATGTTCAAGTAACCTTTTTATCTCCTGACCTTAAAAACTCGACGGCACACCTCGACTTATCGATATTAGCATATAATAAAGGCGACATAACCATATTATAATTCTCGTAAAATGTACGTCTATCGCCGTAATTGTCCATTAGTTTGCGAAGCAGCCAATTACTCGTCCATTAGGCGTGAATCTCTCTAATAGCAATTTCGACGTAGAAACTTAAGAGGCGTCGCCGTCTCACTGTGCTGAAATTACAGTAAGGCAACTTTGAAAAACTGAGTATGAACCAGTCGACTGCTGTAATTTTAGACAAAATACTTGTTCCCATTGTTCTGGAGTGGCGACCGCGAACCGGAAGACGTTGCGTTGGAAGGCCTCCCACTAGGTGGCAGTAGCGAAGGGTCAATTTTTGTAAGAGGTTAGCCGGAGTACATATCTTTACTGTATAGAATATTATTGGTTATAGAAAACTGACTGTGCCATTTTTCAAAGGGAAGCCGGTAGCAATCGGGTTCTATGGAAGCTATGCCACTGCTAGGTGGAGGGATCCGCTGGATGCGAGTCACACGGGACCGGTCAATGTGGCGACACTTGGGGGAAGTCTATGTCCAGCAGTGGACGTATTTCGTCTGAAATGATGATGACTTGTTTCCATTATATAAGTTCCCATTAAAATAGATGGACAAACTTTTAGAAATGATTCAGACAACCAAAATACGGGCAATGTTAAAAAAATAAGAAAAACGCATTAGATAATTACAAGAAAAAAAAATCAGATAACGAAAATACACTAAAAATGTTGGTTACCCAATGATTTTAATTCAAAATAAAATCGCTTTAATTAGTGTTTTTTTGGCTTGGATATCTTTGGTTAGACGTACTGAACGCTGTGTTAAAATTTGTCCATGTATTTTAATGGAACCTTATATACGTTACTGTGGGGTGGATCGAATCCCATCAACACGCAAAACACGTGCTTTGGACGTGGAGTTGCGGACACCAGCCCGTTATACAATACAATATACGTTATTGTCTTTTGCATTTTTTTTATCTGGCACGTAGTGTCCCATTGCTGGGCAAAGGCCTCTCCTCAAGTCTTTTCAAGAGCTCTTGTCCCGCGCCCCCTCGAACTAGCCCTCATGGGACGTTTCCAGGTCGTCTCGCCATTTAAAATCAATTGTTTAATAAAGTGAAATTGATTTACTGTTCAACATTTCACTGTGGCTGAAATCTCCTTCGAAACGTGTCGTATAATGAATCAAGTGACGACCTAGAAAACATACTTTTATCATGAACACATAGTTACAATTAGTTATTAGTAGCAACATCTTGACAAGTAAGAAAAAGCAAAAATGGGTAATTGAAATAGAAAACTAAATTTGTAATCTCAGGTCCTCAATACGTTTTCAATACGGTGTAAAAACGAACTTACACAGCTTGTATACAGTCTATTATGCTACTTATTTTTGGAATGAGGTGAAAAAGTGCTAGCAAAATTTAAAACAATCAGTTGAGGATGAGACCATCGAACCAGCTTATCAAAACTCTTTATTACATTAAAAACTAGTTTATGTGCTCGGTTTTGCCCTCTTGGTACTATAGGTCCATCCAGAATAATGTTACCTTTCAAATGGTGAAATAAATTAAGTTAAAATAGGTTCCTGAGACTACCATCCGCATACATAAAAACTCACAAAAATCGCATTTTCTCTTTATGATATTATTATGAAATCTTTGTGGATCCTGAATTTTATATGCATTACCTCAACAAATTCCTTTCATTTCTCAGCAAACTAACAACCCGTTGCACAATGAATCAACCTAAGGAGTCAAAACGAACGATGCAACTTTGAATGTAACGGTCGCGACACCATATTGTTCTAAACTCAAAATCCATTCCCGTCAACCGAACAATCCAGTTATGCAATTGTTTAATTGGTTAACAACCAACGGAACATTAGAATAAACTTGCATTGATTCGACAGTTCAAATTCAATTTCAATTTTCATAAATGTTTGCTGTGATAATTGGGGTTTGTAAGTTTGAATGTTTGGGATTTCATTTAATAATTTGCGCTATTCAAACGAGGTTTGTGTATGTTTAGGAATTTTGGAGGTCCAACTATTACCTAAAGTTTCGGGTATGGTTCGGGTACCTACTCAAAATATTCTAGCATTTGGCGATGTGTAAAAATAAATTTCACTTGCATGATGTTGATCATAGTTTCAAAACTGCTAAAACAAAAAAAAAACAGGAAAGATTTTGAATCAAACCAACATTGTTACTTAAATAATTTAGACAAAGACTAATTCCAAAATGACACAAAACTCGACAATATTTTGAAGCCACCAAATATTTAAAATTTTACATGAACAGGGACTAGTTCCATATACACAGCAAAAGCAAGACAATATCCAACCATATCCAACCCTTGAAGTTTTAATTACAGTATACGGTCATACACAAGGTCGTCAGTACAAGTTTGGCACTAAACCTTTGGTCCCGTTAGCTCAATTGTCTGTTGTATGTTGAAACACGTACCGCGAACAGCTTTTAAGAACTTTATCGTGACGGGCAAGTGGTTATTCCCTAGATAATACTATGAAAGTGAGTAACTAGATGTTATACGTAGTGACTTTTTATATAATGTAATATCATTGCGCGAGAAGCGATGCGGGGTGCAACACCTGGGAAATAGTGGCGAAGTATGAAAGCTGTAGTAGTAATCTTTAATGAAAATGTCTTCTCGGGATCCTATATCGTGTAATACTCTGTCTAAATACAAATACACTCAGTGGAACGTAAAATAGCCCAAACACTAAACTCGAATTTGTGTACCAACTAAACTAAGCGTTTTTTAAATGAAGACGGTGCAAGAATCTCCATTAGTTGGGTTACTTTCCGCGCCTCGATGTGTACATTCCTATCAAAAACAAATCAAATTCGGGGTGCCTAAAAAGGCCACTTTAGCAGGACCATAACAGGCTAATATTATGAATTACGTTACAGTTCGTAAAATGGTCACAAAGTGACAATTCAAAATTTTAATGCGCTTCGTAATTGTTATCCTATTAAGATTCTGCTAAAGCGGCCATTTTAGGGCCCCAGTAATGTTTCATTCTGTATTAGAGTGAGGTAAATGAACGTTATGATAAGGTGGTACATTAGAAGCAACAACCTAACTCAGGTAAATTCACTTACTATAAGAAACAAACTTTTATCCTAACTAAAGGTTCAACGGACCAATACTTTACCAGAACATTAGCCGATAGGCGTCAATACAAATAAATAGTCTGAAAACACATTAGCGGGCTAAGTGCACAACTCCATTACGGCCTTACTTTAGGCTGCCACATCCTTTTGACCTATTTCTGCAATGTAACTGAATTATGTTTACTTACCTGAATAACTTTTGGGTGTCACAGTCTTGGAGGGAACTTCAATGTCATTTTGGGTTTTGTTGTGTTATTGCTACTTTATTCACTTCATTTTATTTTATCTAGAGGAGCTCGTGGCTAAGTAATAACAGCCGCTCGGATCGATCTTTAGGTTAAGCCGCGCTTGCCTAGGTTGGTTTGTGAATGGGTGACCGCCTATTACATACCGAGTTTCCTCCGTGCCTCGGAAAGCACGTTAAGCCGTTGGTCCCGGGTGTCATTTGTAGATCTTTGACAGTCGTTATAGGTAGTCAGTGGCCCAAAAAGTCTGACAACCAGTCTTACCAAGGGGTATCATATTACCCAGTACTAACTGGGTTGTGGAGGTCAGATAGCTGCTACCGGTTAGACTGGAAACCGACCCCAACATAGTTGGGAAAAGGCTAGGCAGATGATGTTGTGTTATTGCTATTTTTGATACAGCTCAGGTACTAGTTGATTTATACAGGGTGTAACAAGACTGACACTACCATAAATAAAACAGATTGACATTACACACACATAATTATGCAGCAAATTATGTAATCGGCGTGCAATGTTGAGCAGTTGGGAAGCAAGTTATCAAAAAACGCCAATTTTTTTTTTTTTTTTTTAAACGTTGCCCCACACTAGGACTTTCTCCTGTATCGTGGGTGCGTTTACAAACATTTAAACTCACATACACAAACAGCCAGACCCGGAACAACTACCTGTAGGCCATGCAAATATTTGTTCCGTGCGGGAATCGAACCCGCGACACGAAGCGCAGCAGTCAATCGCTCAGCCACTGCGCCAGCCGTGCCGCCTAATATGATTTGCAGACGTGATTAAATCAATAGTTGATTTCTAAAACTGTTGTTTCCACCAAGGAAAAGAAGGTCTACTATTTACTATTATTAAAGGATACTTCTAAAACTCTTCATAAAATTGCATTGCATACCTAAAAAATACAAATCCGGCAAACAATAACTTTTTGATAAAATTCCAAATAAAATATTACAGTAAAAAAAACACGCTTTAGAGTGACTTCATTTTGTTTTTCGTATTTTTCTACCCATATCATGGGAGTGCATGAAAAAAATAACTAGTCCGTCATTTTTGGGAGTCCACCATATTGGATTTAGAATGACGTCACATATGTAACCACACATTGTCATCCAAACTTTACAGGTTTGCAAAATTTCAGCTCAATCAGAAACAGGGAAATGAGTCAAATTTAACTCCTCAGATTTTTTTAAATACTTTCAGGTGAACCTATTAAAAGCGCGTTAAAAAAACTAGATCCATTTCACAATTTCATTTAAAGAAGGATTATTTCACCATTGAAAAGAACTCTGTGACCGTCAATTACTGTTATTCAGTCGGTTTCAGTCCATATTGGATTCAATCTAACCGTCACCAGCTGATTGAAAGCCCTGTCTGTCCATGTGAAAGCCCCTGCAAATATTTTATATGCTATGTAGATAGATGGTGTGCCCGGACGGATAGCGTGGTCGCCTGTTCGAAATGGTTTGCAAACCTTTGCCACTGTTAGGATTTTTGTTTGAAAAGAACGACTTTTAAGTGGGTTTTTTGTCGACCAGCAATGTGTTACTGTTATACCTGTTAGCTTATGTGGCTTACTCAAATAAATGATTTTATAGGAATTTCCATATTTGTCTTCATCATCATCTGCCTAGTCTTTTCCCAACTATGTTGGGGTCGGCTTCCAGTCTAACCGGATGCACCTGAATACCAGTATTTTACATGGAGCGACTGCCTATCTGACCTCCACAACCCAGTTAGTACTGGGTAATACGATACCCCTTGGTAAGACTGGTTGGAATTTCAAAATTTGTATTGAGATTTTTTCTCAGTCAGTGGTCAGTGATAATAATAACGGCAATCCCCAGCAAAAATATGATAAGAATGTTTTCCATAAACCATTACTTAAAAAGATACCTCTTTGCTACTTGCTGTAAAATTGAAAGAATTTTTTTCAATTCTAAGCCAATTGAAATACACAGAAGAGGCCCAATTTTTCAATTCCCTGCGGGGCAATTTCGTCAACATTTTCCCTTTACTTCAACGAGGCCGATTTGTTTGCAAAAAAGTCGTAATGAAAGCTTTGGCAAACATAATTAGTTGATGTTTGACCTTTCCTTCAATTCAATTCGAAAATGTAATAAGAGTCAAATTGTATTTAATCATAGAATTATTACTTTGTATGTAGGTATTACATATTTCTGTGAAAACAAAGGATCAAACAGAATTGCCATTATTTTGACCGTCATGAATGTATTGTTTGCATAATTTTAACCAATACTTTATTAATATACACACCTGAATAAAGGTATTGTAACCCAGATTTTTAAACGCTTTTAATTTCGCCTTTTGTGCTCGAATTTTTACTTTACCAGCAACTGGGAACTGAATATTCATTATTTGCACCAAATTCGTACACAGTCACTTATTCTTTAACAGTTTATATCAACTTATGGATTGGCAGTGACCAAACTCGTTAACTTTTCATGATCCTTTAAAAATTATTTTATACACACTAAGAACAGACGCCAGCACTTCAATTTACCCGAAACCGTCAAATTTTCCCAATCAACCTTAAAACTAATGCTTTAGCGATTAAATTGAAAATCTATTAAAGTTTGACTGGTTGCAGTAGCTTGATGTGCTAGTGTCTGTACCTATACAGATATAGTACCTAATATCAACAAACGCCATTTTACCTACCTGTTTCTTAGCTGCAACCAAAAAGAAAACCACTCATTTAAAACTAAATACAACTTGGACAATATACGATGGAGACAGGATTCCGCCCGTACGTCCCTAAGGCTCCAAACTTTTGCAGATCCCGATGATATCAAACCGTTTATTCCTCCAGGAGTATCGTCTTCAGTTATGGCAAAAAAAGGATGCGAAGTCACCCTTTGTAATCAAACTTTTCTAATGTTTTTTTTTTCTTAGTTGTAAAGTGGATGTTTTTGAAAGTTTGGTTATAAAAATTATACTAGTTTAAAAGTAGATGTGATAGATAAATCCATAATTTGGTTTAATATTCTGGTTCAGTAAGTAATTGTGTTTTTTTGGGGATATTAAATCACTTAGGAGATGCATTAGTTAGACTGAGAGCCGTGGTCTAATTATAGTTTTCTTGCAAGGCAAGTTTCTCATTTCTGTATGGCAAAACCAAACATTACTACTTGTATTAAAGTTACCTAATAAAGTATAGCGTTTCAACATCCGGCAACAGCTTAACTAATTAGTAAAATTAATATTAAAATTACTTTCTTAACAAATATTAATGACAATAATTGTTACAAATTAAGACATTACCCGTAATTACAAGGGAATTTTCTGTGGCTCCGTACATCGTCGTATAATTAGTTCGGCTAATATGTGAGGGCGTCGTTCTAATTGCGCAATTAACGATAAAAGGGTGACGTCGGAGCCCATTGTTATGGTTATATTTTACTTTACCTAATTTGTTTATTAATTATGTATCTTAATTCTTTGGGTTGTGGAGGTCAGATAGACAGTCGCTCCATGTAAAATACTGGTATTCAGCTGCGTCTGGTTGGACTGGAAGCCGACCCCAACATGGTTGGGAAAAGGCTAGGCAGATGATGATGATCTATAATTATTTGTTGAAGTTTCAATCATGGTGATGAAAAGATTCATCAGCAACACTCCGTGTTTAGGAACCTACACACAAAAGCCGGTTCGGTTGACATATCAGCGGGCATCACTCATTCATTTTGTCCATTACCGAGTGCTAGCTGTCCAGGGTGCGCCTCGAGATGGCCTCGTATCGACATGAGCATAAGAAGAAGACACATTGTTATCTTATTTAAGTCATGAGACTGCGGGTAATTGCATTTCGGATCCCACGCCTCATTCAGTAGTGAATGAGGCGTAGACATGGCGTCGTATGTGTAGACATTACTATCAACTCAAATTAAAAGCTATATAATTGTAAGCTCGTGATTACAAATTAAACACCCTGCTCCTCAAAACACGCAACAAAAAAGCTTATTATTTCTACAGACTGTAACTCATACTTTCTTATTTCAACATCCCGAAGGAAGTTATACATCCAAGCATTTGCCTGACGTAAATAAATCTTGTAAGATACAAGCGACAAGCGTTCTTGCACGGTCTAACTGAAAATCAACATTGGCGCGACCCTTGTTTGTCCATTAGCTTGCCGCTAACTGTGCAAATAAGAAAAGAATGGCCGAGAAACGTTGACAATGTTTGTTAGCATTTTAATGAAATTTTCTTCGTTGCTTTGTTTTCGTGTGTAGTCTTAAATTTTAACAACGAACATTAAAGTGCTGCATGTTTTACCACTCTGATGACAATTACAAGGTAGTGCGTGTGCGATAATTTCCGATCCGAAAAAAAAAAAAAAAAAAGTAGAGCGTGTAGTGTGTCTTGGTTCTTTTAACACGTGGCCATAGTAGGAACTTACACCGCCATTTTGATTATTCAACACAATTTCTCAGGTGTTTTTGATATGGAAAGAAAATTTCGAGAGCTGTGAGCAGGGTGCGATGGTATTTTAACTCAGGATTCGGATCCATATTTTTTTTTATAAGCATACCTCTACATACTTGAATGGGGTCTGGGATATACCAGAAAGACGCTCTCTCACCTGGAGCATTCGCCAGTAATTTAATAATACAAGATTCCATTTTGAGCCTTACGATACAATCAGACGTTTCCTCATCGTGAAAAATCGCCTGCAATGTAACAACCCCAGGCACAGTATGACCACTTTAAGTGTGTAGTCAAGAAAAAAGCATCGCTATGTCAAACTTGGTACAGACGCCAGCACATCAAGCTACCCGAAACTGTCAAATTTTCCCAATCAACTTTGAACCTAAAGCTTTAGCGATAAAGTTGAAAATCTATTAAAGAAATTTGACAGATTATAGTAGCTTGTTTTCTGTGTTCCTGCCTGCACAGACAAGTTGGATGAACTGTACGATTTTGTACAGAAACTAGTCGTTGTCACAAACTGTATCATTACAGTTTCAGCACTGTAGCGCTCGGTTAGCCTCAGTAACTGGTGTAATGCTCGAAGCCGAACTGTTATACAGATGCTCTCAATGCGCTTGAAGAAGAACAAGAAAGAAAATTCATTTGATCAAAACCAAAGTGGTTATTTTTCACATATCTGGTAAACCAACCTTCTTTTCTATAACCAAGTCTATGAACCAAGTACAACATGACAAATAAACGTCAATTTATGAAAAGTTTATTTAAGAAAGTCTTATTTTGTGTTGTCGATTAGTATTTTTTTTCAGATTATTTTGTTTTAAAGGTAGTATTGTAGGAGATTTAGTACAATGGATACGGTAGCGGACACGATGGAGTTTACAAACATTGACATAACCGATAAAAAATATGTAGAAGGCATGACCTTCGCACATAGAAGATCTCTAGTAATTGGAACAATCAGTAAACATCATTGCTTTTTTTTATAGAAAAATAGCGACCCGCCCTTGTTTCACACGAGAGCAATGTAATGATGTGGAGACATGTCAAAACATTTATTTATTTATTTATTTACAAACTCTTACCTACAACTACCATTACAGATCACTATATATATATATATATATATATAGAGAGATTTCTGTGCTGTATCTGTGTAAAAAATCCGGAAAAAGTATCTAAATGATAGAAAAAACCTCGTGAAAATACACCGTGCAGTTTAGAAGGACTGAGCGGTCACACAGGCGAATAATAATAGGACTTTCTCTTTTTTTTTATTTTATTGCTCAGCATGAGGTCCTGGGTTCGATTCCTGGGTCGGTCAAAGTGTTATTGACTTTTCCATCAGAAATTTGTCAGTAGCGGCCACGGAATCCGGATTTGTGCCCGGTTGTTGGCAATAGGTTAGCCCTTATTACATGAGACTTAAACATAACTGGCGTAATGTGGGTATACTATTATTACAAGTGTGTTGAGGTACACCTCTGCCTTACCTTTCCCGAAGGGTTAGGCAGAGTTTAGGAGGGTGGGATTACAGGCGTGATGTTATGTTATGTTATATTGTTTTATTTAAACATGACATAAGTTTCTGCTGAAAATACCTATTCAGAAATTAATAACTTAAAAACAATCGACGTAGCGCTTATAAATTATCTAAGTAAAAAGGCACCTATCCCACCACCGATGATTAACGAGCGTGAAGAGCGAGCAACTAAAAACTAGCCGCCAAGTGCGAGTCGGACTCACGCAGGGTTCCGTTGCATCAAACAATATATTAACAATATTTTTAACGCTCTTTCATAACTGTGTCAATTTACACTCAACAGCAAAACTTAACTTATTGTTTTTCATCTTAATAATACTATTATAAATAATAATAACTTTATTCATCAATAAGTACAAAAATAAGTACAAGAAATGTACCTACATTTTGTTACATGTTTACACATGTAACAAAATGTAGGTATATACCTACATTACATTTAACCATATACCTACATTTTGTTACATGTTTACACATGTAACAAAATGTAGGTATATGGTTAAATCATTGTACAGTGTAGCAACTACATATAGCACACTGATTCCCAACCTGAGACGAGCTCGTATTTCGGGATTCGGCGGCTCTCCACTCTAGTGTCATTACAATAATTATGAAAAGTATGGATGGATGTTTGTTAAGCAATTAATCACGCCAGAACGGCTTAAGGGATCTGGATGAAAGTTGGCTCAGAGATAGATTACATTAAATGTATGGAGGCAAGCCCTTTTTCTTTCTTCATAATTTCATATCACTTTCGAATAGCGGTTCATAGAAAACACTTACTCTCCAAACTACGATGTGGTGCCAACAATTTTTTAGAGTAAAATAATGATTTTGTAATATTTCATTTAGGTGATCCACAAATGCAACTAGTGGATTTTCAGAAATTGATGGAAATGGGAATGAACGTGATAAAATTGAATACCTCTCATTGTACCGAAGAAGATCGAATAAAAATGATAGGCAGAATTGACAAAGCTACAAAAAATTTGGCTCGAAAATATAGTCTTCTTGAATGGCCATGTGCAACATGTATTGAATTGAAGACAGGTACAACACACACTGGACTTCTTCAAGAGGTAAATTATTTTTGAACATCCCTTAGGTGTTGATTTTGAGAATAAATAAATCAGTATTAGGCATCACCGTTAAAGAAAAAGAAAGAAAATCAAGCAGATATCCTACAAATCAAATGAACACGTTTCACACCACAACTCTATCTATTTTTTTTTTCTATTTAATTTTATTACTAGTTTTTTACGCAACAACATACATCTTAAAATTATGTTTCGTCTTAATATTAAATTTTATTTTTCAGGACGTAAATCAAATACTAATAAAAACTGGTACAGAGATAACTGTGACTACTGACATAGCCAAATTTGATAAATGCAATAAAAGCAATATATTTATTGATGATCCTTATTTAATATCACAAGTGAAAATAGGAGCGGAACTTAATATCGCCCAAGACGAAATAATTATAGCGTGTAAAGCGAAGACCGAGAGGTTATTGCAATGTACGGTTGTCAAGGGCGGTTACTTAAAAAATATGGCTTTCGTCTGCATGAGGGGCGTTAAACGAGGTCATCCATTTATTACGCAAAAGGATTACAGTTTGTTACAATTTGCCATGGAATACCAAGTAGGACAATTTTTGACAATTACAATACCGGGTGTAAACAGACCCTTCACACATCCGTTCACCAAGCATTCTGTACATCAAACTAACTGTATCTTTACGCAAAAATTATTGCTGGGAATCGACTTTTTTTTTGGAGTTGCAAAATAGTAGGAGGTAGGACTCGATGGAAAGCACTCATAGCATTGTGCTGATGAATGGATTGAATAGTACGGGGGTCGTGGAGGTGTGTAAAGTAAAAATCGTACATTAAAAACATGTATTTTAAAAAAAAACTTGTGAAAAAGTTGGAACTTTGACCCCCAATATCTCCGTAACTAAAAGTTCCCAGGCATTATCTAGAACAAAAAAATGATCGCAGTGATGGGGAGAACAAGTGCCTTTCGTTTATGTTAAGGGTCTATTTACACCCTTTATACTACTAGAACTACAAATAGCAAATAAAAATAATAAAATGTGATATTCAGGTGGATATGATAATGATCAACTATCCGCGAAATGTTACATCAATCGTGAAAATAAAGAAATACCTTGGAGGTAATCGTGCAAAAAGGCCTATGCTGATTGTTGGAATATCTACCCAAGAAGGATTAATGAACTTAGACGACTTTGTTAGGGTAAGATTCAGCTCAAAAATAACAAAGATACTTAATATTTTGAGCCACAAAGTGGATGGGCCGTGGCCTTGGGGCCCAGACAGGCTTTTCGATTTCTAGCATTTCTTGGGGGACTTTATCCGTAAACTTTCTTACGGGGGCCCCTTGAGGGACCGAAACCGTGAACTTCTGCTGGCTCGGTATATTTGCCCCTCACGGCTGTGGCAATTAAGAAATACGTCATCCTCATTATTATGTAAATACCTATTGTTCTGCACATCAAATCCTATAAATATGCGTTGCTGAAAAGGGTTGAATAAAAAGCACATAAATCCATAACATTCATTAAATCATTTTCATCCATTAAATATTTAATGTTAAATGTGCACGTGATCCTATACTAAAAATTGTAATATTATTGAGTACGTTACACCTTGAGTATGTCCTTTGTTTGACGGCACGGTAGCTGCGCTGCTGTGGGTTCCATTCCCGCATGAAACGAATTTTGTATGGCCTACAGATAGGTGTTCCGGGTCTGGCTGCTTGTGTGTGTGAGTTTAAATGTTTGTAAACGCACCCACGATCCAGGAGAAACTCCTCGAAAACGAACTATGTGTTGTTTTATGCCTACAGGGATAATTTTTTCAGGAAGCCGACGGAATTACAATTTGTCGAGAGTTTTTACCTTATGAAATGGATCTTTCACTGTATTATCGCATGGGTCGAATACAAAGTTACATGTCAGGAAAATGCCAACAGGTATCAATTCATGATCCGATAACATTTTAGGACCGCAGTTCTTTCATTTTGTTTATATTTTTTCCAACAGGCTGGCAAACCATTTTACATATCAGGAAACGTATTTGAAGAATTACTTATGAAAGGTCTTTTATGCACCAGAGAGATAGCTGATGTGACTAATGCCATTATGGAAGGTGTTCATGGCTTTATCCTTGGTGATTTTCATGATATGAGCAATTTGCGTGACACTTTGAAAATGATGAATAGAGTATGCACTAGCGTGGAACCTCTTTGTATGAGCAAGACGGATTTTTGGAACACAGTTTCTCAGGTAAGAAATTTTCAGTTCTATTACAAAGTTAATCAATCCAAACAAAAAGATCCTCGTTTCACGATATAGTGTAGTTATTACGATGCGATGGCACGCACTGATTGTTTCAACGCTTCTATGCGTAAGCGATGCGCGTCCCTGGTGCGCCGGGTGCGGGCCAGCCCCAATTGTATCCTGGCAATGATCGCAAACAGGCTGGATTGCTCTTATGTCCGACATTGCTGTGGCAGGCATGTTGCTGTTCTAATGCCGTTTAAAAAACTGTAATTATTGTTTATTTTATTTTTTATGACCCCTAATGAATTATTAATGGATAAGTTCAATTTAATTGTATGTCTTGTATGTTTGTGTTGTTATTTAAACTCTCTGCCAAATAATGAGTCCTATGTTAATTGATTATGAATAAATAATAATAATAATTACCCGACAGAAGTGGTTTATCAGCCCAATATGTACACATATATGTATGTTTGTTCCTTTGTGGAAAAAACGCGTGGGCCAATTTTGATGATTCTTACGGCAATCGATTTGTCTTAATCAACCATGACAATAATCAAAATTCAATTTGGCGACAACCAGATGCCATATTTTATATTCAGAAAAATACAAAAAAAATAATGTTGACAAACTATGTTTGTGACTATGTCAAGTGTGTCATTTTTAGGTTTATCATATCATTATTTATTTCGAATGTCCATTTAGGATTTGTAACGATTTTAAGTTGGAAAGCATTCGAAATGACTAATCATATAAAAGTGAAAAAATCAAGAATTAAATCGTCTATGAAATCTTTCAGATTATTCCACTAAAAAAATGGAAATAAAAAAAAATATATGTAAAAACTAAAAAACTCGAAAAAAGTAATTATACAAACTTAAAAGCGCATTATTAGGAAGGCGGGCCCCATTCCGGGTTTAAATTATTTCATTGTTTAATGCTTCCATATGCGCTTGTTTTTTTTGCTTTCAGTCGGGTTTTTTATTTGCATAATTACTTCTTTTACGATCTTTCTTCGGACTATTCTATTCGATCTACGATCGATCTTCAGGTTAAGCCGTACTTGCCTAAGTTGGTCCGTGGATGGGTGACCAGTCTTATATATCCAGTTTCTACCGTGCCCCGGAATGCACGTTACGCCGTTGGTCTCGGCTGTCAGTTGTCCATCTTTGACAGTCGTTACAGATGGTTGGTGGCCCAAAAGTCTGACAACCAGTTTTACCAAGGGGTATTGTATTACCCAGTACTAACTGTGTTGTGGGGGTCAGATAAGCAGTCGCTCCATGTAAAGTAGTGGTATTCAGCTGCATCCGGTTAGACTGGAAGCCGACCCTAATTTAGTTAGGAAAAGGCTAGGCAGATGATGATGACTTTTTTTACGATAACAGCTTGCCTTGTAGATAGTTTTGATTCAGTAAATGTGTTTTATTGTGTTTGATATTGTGCTTCAGTTTACGACAGCGAATACGTATTTCATCGATGCGTTTAATTGAAGCTACAGTTAAGTCTGAGATAATTTTTTCAAGCAATTAAGTATCAAACAGAAAGTCTCGACTTTTGTTTCTGAGAGCACAGTAATATGCTTGGCAATCTTATAAAAGGTAAAAGCATATTTGCAGATTAAAATGCCAGTGAATGCAGCTGAAGCCAGCGCCATATCTTGTGCGTTCATCGCTAATCATACCAACGCTCGTATCATTATACTCCCGACGGTTAGTGGGCGTACTGCCTATCTCCTGAACTGGCTGAGACCTAACTGCCTTATCATCGGCGTCAGCACCAAAATCAGGACCATAAGAAAACTGAAAATGTTCAGGAGTGTTGTACCACTTTTATATAAAGGTATTGTTATTATATAGTACTTGGTTGCGCTCTGAATTAGATTGAACTTACTTCAAACTACTATACATGCAAATAACACCAATCTACCTACTAATTATTTCTGTACACATGGATACTTACAAAAACCATCATTAACACTGAAAACGGGATATTTACCAAGTTCACTATCTGTTTTGAGCTCCCGATATTTTGGCGCTGTTGCAAGCAACATGCCCATGTCAGTTTACAAACTTACTTACAAAAAGCCTGATACCAATCTTTCACTCATTACTACTCTCAGATTTTATCCATACTTAAATAAAATATTATCAAGGAAAATGTAACCTTTTTACGCCTAAACCACAAATAGAGAAACATAAAGACGGACAAATCTATTTTTTAAACTTGGATATTTGTAATACACACAAACGAAGCCGCAGATAACAGTTATTCTAATATTCATATTTTACTACACTTATACTGTCACTTACGGGATATCTTCCGTGATAATCCGTTATTGTGAGCTCCCTATACTCGATGCTGTTGCTATCGCCATAATCGCGGGATGACTGGAGAATGCGAGTAGTTGGTAAAAATATTTTTAGGTGCAGACGAAACTGTCTACCCTCTTTCTTAGTCTAGAAGTATATTTATTTATTTATTTAAACTTCATGTACAATAGTGATACATAGGCGGACTTAATGCCACAAGGCATTCTCTACCAGTCAACCTTTGGGTTAAATAAGAAAACATTGTGATTAGAAGAAGAAGAAGAAATAGAAAAAATAGAAATAGAAGTTATTTTTTATATAGTTATTTTGTACCCTACAAAATAACTATATAAAAATAACTTCTTGCTATCGAACATTTATATAGGCCCTAAAATTTATATAGTATAGTGTAGTTATCGTGAAATCTTAAAACAGTGTTTCTTATTTTACTTCCCTTAGGTCGTCCTAGTCGGAAGTGGTTTAACACTGTGCATTCCCGGGTGACCTTCGCCCTGCAATACGCAGTTGACAAAAAATGGATCGATTGCGGTGATTTTTACATTTCACTGGAAAAGGCAACTGAAGAGAGCTCCTTTTGTGACGCTGTTCGGATATGGAATGTCACTGAAAAATTCAAAAGGACTAAGATGGAGCAAGTATTTAGCGCTTTAGCAATAGGCACTACGGAAGCAAAAATAGCCCGCAAACAATAATGGTAAAGTTTTATTATTAATTTATGAAAATTAATAATAAACCTTTAACATTATTGTTTGCTCGGTTTGCAGTATTTTTGTTAAATTACTGCAGCAATTTTCATACTATTTGTTTTACTTATATATAAAATCACCCATTTCATTATCATTCTCTTGCCCTTATCCCAATTCATTTGGGGTCGGCGCAGCATGTCTTCTTCTTCCATACTTCTCTATTACTCGTCATCTCGCCAGACACCTCCTTTCTTGCCGTATAATTATTTATACAGTCCATCCATTGTTTATTTGGTCTTCCTCTACTCATATACCCATCCACATTCATGCTCAAAACTTTCCTCACAACATTTTCCTCATTCCTCCGCATCACATGCCCATACCACGACAACCCATTAAATCACCCAACTTAAATAAAATCACTTATTTATTTGTATCAATTTATTGAGGTTGTGAAGATTTTTAATTTTTTTTTCTAAAGAATTACTGAAAAGACTGGGAATAACCAGATTTCTAACAATATCATCATATCTTTGCAGATGTCCCGAGTCTTATCATGACTTTGGTGTAACAGCAAGCAAGAAAAAGAAGTCTATTGTAAAAAAAATAACTTTAGTGACAGAATCGGTTACTTCAGTAAAAGAGGGCACTGAAGTTGTAGAAACAGAAGAAGTAAAAGAAACAGAGATTACAAACGAAAATACTTTAGTGACAGAAACGGTTACTACAGTAGAAGAGGTTACTGAAGTTCTAGAAACAGAAGAAGCAATAGAGACAGAGCAAAAGGAATAGAAAAAAAAGAAACAACAACAATTCAAAGAAAAGAAACAATAACAAGTCACAGAAATGAAATAACAACAATTCAAAAAAAGATAGAGAGAAGATGGAGGCGCTGAAGAAGATGATAAAAAAGTTAAAGAGCAAGTAAATTAAAACGCAATAGACAACGCAGACGAATAACTTTAATCAAAATTAGTGCCACAACGAACTTTAGAGGCAGTCAACTTTTTTACTGTAGTTGATAGATGCTTTTTTATATCGGCACAATTACAGTTGGTCGACAGCATGATGCATTTATTGCCTACTACTGGTAGTTCAAATGAAGTTGATCTATTAAACCGAACAAGAGTGTCCGAAGGCGGACGGACGCGACGGCTCGTTTATTTACACTTGTCCGAATTCCATAGACAGTCGAATTCGGGCTTACGACCGGCTTGTGTATTCGAAATTGGGTGGGGTGACCTTAGATTACATAGAGACCATGCGCCGACACATACAATCTACTGGAATAACATCCGTTAATGTACGTAATATTAATTATCTTAGGGAATTTTAGTATTTTAGAGGCAGGTATTAAAACAACGCACCTACTAGCAAAGTGTTTTTTTTAGTTTCCTTTCCACGTTTTAGTTTTCATTTAATTATTGATAGATTACGATTACGAATACATTTTACGCCCCAAACTTTACCCAACCGAAACAAAATATACGAACTTGGTGACCAACCGCTACTGAACGTTTATTAGGATTTCAAGCACACAGCGAGATACAGTTTTTAGGACAAATGCAATTTATATTGGTTCATAATAATATCAATTAAAAATTATTTCATCAATTAATTTGTATGTACTATACATACATAGATTTACATGTATGTATAGTATATTACTTATTATCCTAGAAGTAAGATTCCGTGGGTAATTCCCGAACTCCACGCGGGCGAAGCCGCGGGCATAAGCTAGTGTAACATAAAACAACATCTAACGTCTTTTTTTTTGTAGATAACCAGTGTTGATGCATTTGATAACAACACTAGCTTTTGTAGTAGTCCGGGAATTGCCCACGGGATCTTACTTCTGGGATAATAAGTAATCTATGTATCTATCTACAGTACATACATAGATATACATGTACTTGCCAAAGTAATATCAATTAAATTAGATATGTGAAATATTGATACCTTGGTACGAGATTGGACATCGGATTTACTGTATTTTATCTGAAGAGTATGTACACTAATTTTCAAGTCAATCGATCCCGAGAATAAAAAGTTTCACAGAAAATTCAACACTTTTCACCTTCTTAGGGTTGGAATTTCGAAAAACCCCTCTTTACAAAGAATACACACTCCAATTTTCATGTCTCTGGGACCTGCGGTTTGAGCTGTGCGTTGATATATCAGACAGCCAGTCAGAACATTGAATTTTAAATTGGGGGATGATTTTGGAAAAACTGTGAAAAACGTCTCCCATCATTTTAACTAAAGTATATGTACACACTTTTTTAAGTCAATCGACTCGGAGAATAAAAAGTTTCACAGAAAATTCAACACCCCATTTCACCCTCATAGGGGTGGAATTTCGAAAAACCCTTTCTCAACGGTTACTTACTCTTCACAAAGAGTATACCCTCCAAATTTCATGTCTTTAGGACCAGCGGTTTGGACTGTGCGTAGATATATAAGTCAGTCAGTCCGTCAGTCAGTCAGTCAGGACTTTGAATTTTATATGTATAGATTCTGCTTATTTTACGCCTTAAAATATGAAGCAAG
Organism: Noctua janthina; assembly: GCA_963576755.1. NCBI lineage: Eukaryota > Metazoa > Arthropoda > Insecta > Lepidoptera > Noctuidae > Noctua > Noctua janthina. The sequence continues at coordinate 10,376,040 of OY755059.1, forward strand.
CATTTTCCCTACCTTTTCACCGTAAAGTGGAATATATTTGACTAGAATATATTTTCGCATCACGATTCGTGAATTTCATTGTAACTCTTGATGTGGGCCTTTGGGAGTCGGTGAGAGTCTGAACACAAAAGGTTTACGTATCAGAAGGACGAGAATTTTATAGATTGTGCTTCCCTCGAGTCCGGATGCTATCAGACATATACGAATTGGCGGCAGTAGGTATTAGAAATTGGAGACCACAGTCAGGGAAATCATTGTGTGCATTTTGTTTACCATGTTACGAAGAATATAAAATGCCCAATAGAATATATCCGAGCAAAATTCTCAATGAGCTTACTCATGGGGATTGAAATACACCAAATATCATTGTGCCCTGATATACATACATTTATTTTTCCATATGTACTGTAGCGAAAGTTAGACAACAAGAAGTACCACATCTTTTAAATTCGATTCGTACCTTTATAGCCTTCATATCCTAGAAATATCTCAAGATATTCAAGAAGAAGACGATTCCCAAAAGTCTACACCAGGAGGCAACTCGCATCTCGCCTATGTTGACACGTTTATCTTACCTTCCCCTAATGGTTCCACCACAAATAAAACTCGGCTTTGTTTATCTACCTGAGCTTTATTTATTTTTGTCGCGTTGTTAGCGGCAGCTGCGGCTTCTACTTGTTTATCATTCAGCTTACCCCCAATTGGGATGGTACTGATCCCACCTGACTTTTGTAAACATTCTAATCCTTGATTTTGCTAAGGGGTATTTGGATTTTGAAAGAATAATCGTTGAAAATAAAAGGTTGTATATGACTATTTTATAAAAACCATTCTGTTTTGTGTTAGGAGTGAAATCATAAGCTGTGGTTTATGAAATTCATTAAATCTAAAAACTAATTGGAGTAAATTTGAAGTGATTATTTTTATCATAGGCAAGTGCTTGCCATGGTTGGTCACTTCTACTCCTGGGTCAGTAATGTACAATGTTTTGATCACAGAGTTAGACAAAAGTAGTAAATGTGAAACGTGTATAGTTAACGACGATGATAGAGAAAAAGAATTCAACGTTAGGAATTTAAAGGTTCGGCACATTATGACGGGTCTCAGTGGGTCGGGTCGCAGCGCAAAAATCCGATCAAATCGCTCGAATGTATTTTATATGCACTAGCCGGGGCGCAGCGGGCCGCATATAGCGCCGTATTGTGCTACGTAAGCATTTTGCGCTGCGCTGCGGCCCGCTCCGCCCCGCTGCGGCCCGACATAATGTGCGCGAACCTTAAGGGTTTGAAGTTTTTTTAGGGACCTATGATTGGTATATGGCATCTGGCCTTTATCAGATTTCTGAATGTAGAAGAGGTGACAAACCTCATAACAAAATAAATGTCATCTTCTATTTTTGTCAATGTCAATTTCTGAATAGACATTGTCAAGGAATTTTACAGAATTCGTATCGTGAATTTTTTAATAGTTTATTTTAAGATAATTACTTTAACTTCCTTTACTATTAAACATGACGTGGCCAACGGATGCAGATGTTAAAATGTCCGAAGTAAGTTAAGGATTACGTATTACAATCCCAACTAGCAAAAAAGTTATATAATATTAGAACTATACAACTAACAGATATGTAAGGGCTTTATAACAATTTTGCAGCAACTAAACAGTTGTAAAGTAGTATTCAGTTCGACGCATTAGTTATAATAATTTAAGTCATATCTATCGTGTCTGGTAAACGTCATCTCAATAATTTATATGACGGTCATATAACGTTAAGTCGAGTAAACGGTTCAGTCAGTAAATAGTGATGACTCGCCATGTTTTGTAAATTTAGAACCTTTTATTCAACACTTAAATAACAAACTGTTATATAACGATTTTATAGTTAACTATTATAGAATCATAATAGGTCGTCATAATAGGTCGTATGTACCACCTTTAAGTAACTTTTAGGTTGAAACGTTATTCTAATATAACTTAAGAACCCTAATTGCAACCGTCATGGTGGACGCCATAGATGATACAAAAAACATGTATAAGACCAATAGTTATATAGATGTCTAAATGCAGTCGCCCAATGTCTATTGACAATATGGCGGAAATTATTGATGACAATTATATATTTTATTTTTATAAATAATATTGAAACACCAATATTATGGAGGCCCATTAAAATATTAACGAAGATAATCATACATATCATCGAAAATTTTAAATTCCCAACTATAAGTCACCGCTCGTCATCTTCCACCACAATAAGCTTTTTTTACATTAAATTAATAAATAATAATAAAACATTTGACTTATATTTTTTTTTTAAGTTTTATAACAACACAATAGATTGTCACACAAATTGTCTAGCTTGTACCACAGACCGACCACCAGCATAAGAAAACGTCAATACGATGATATAGTTACATAAGAGTATTACTAGAAACTATTATAAACCTTACTAGTTAAACTTACAATGTCTACGTGATTTTTACTCAACGTTATTGTTGCTGACGCGACTGCAAAACGACCCCTACACGATTAAAATGTTGTATAATCTGCGCCCAAACCCCCGTTATATTTACGTATAAAAAACTATTATAAAACCATTTTAATATGCCTGAAAGTTAAATAAAAAACGTTATTGTACCATTTATATGACATGATTTTGCTACTTGGGATGTTGTTAAAAACACATTCTTATCATCATCGACATTGATATTTTCGTATTTTAATTTCATTAATCATCTAGATAAGCTTGTCGTATACTTGTATGGTCTAGAGAATTTTGTCATCTAAGGTCGTATATTTATGACTCATCATCATGTTCCTGTCCTTGTCCCATGGTACGACATAGCTTCGTTTAAAAATGTGCTAAATAGTCAACATTTTGTAGTTTGACGCCATGATGCTACCAGGTCAGCAGTTGTCTTCATCACAAGCTGCCACCCCGCTAGACCATGTGTTGAACTTGGACATCAAAGCCCCTGCTGCCTGCACACGTTTGACGGGCATTATGGCAGCACTTGGTAAATTATAAAACAAGATTTTATACAAGTTGGAATTGTAATTACTTAATAGCTCAGATACCTCACACACTTCTTCTTCTTTGCGTGTCGATAGACTCAAATAATACCCGACCAGTATATTGCCAACCTAATCTAACCTATTTTAACCTCACGCACTAATAAAATTGATACAGACAAATACAATTTTTTTTAACCGACTTCCAAAAGTAAAAGGTTATCAATTCGTCTGAATGTTTTTTTTTTGTATGTGTACAGTTAGCCCCAAAAAGATGTAAACGCTGAAAAGGAACTATTTCATTGTATACAACCATTATTCCAAAATTGTGTGTACAATGTAAAGCTACAAAACATAGTATTATAAACATAGGTATTCTACACAGCCTATCCCTCCCATATATTATCACCATCATCCCATGTAATTTGTTTTAAGTCCCATATAACAGGCGAAATGTGGGTTTACTTATAGGTACACCTCTGCTAACCCTTCGGGAATTACAGGCATGATGTTATGTTATGTACTGTTAACAATGTTAAATTATATAGAGAGAACTTCTGTAAGATATTACAACTAATAATAGAAAAATAAAAATGTTTTTTTGCAAAAAAGAAACTGACTTTAAAAAGCACTAAAATTGTAAAAAAATAACCTTCGGAAGTAAGTGGCAAAAGAAATGAAAACGAACGAAACGAAAGTCACCAACTTCCGAAGCTAAAGTTATTTTTCACTTTTTTGTGTTTTTTTTTTTGTTTTATTATAAACATAAAACCGACTCCAAACCTTCCAACCGTTTCAATAATATTATTTTTTGTTTATCTTTATAATACCGAGTTCGGAGTCCAGTAAGAACCGGGAGAACCGGTTGTCTCTCTCTCTTGTCTTTATAATTTTATTACATAAAATACTCTAAGGAGTCTTAGGTATTGGAAAACTAAAATCAAATAAACTTTAAGAAATAATGTGAAATTAAACAACTGTTCGTTTATTTTTAAAGACCCTGAAGAACCGGGTTTACTGATTTTTGAACCGGTTCTATAATACCTTGAACAAACCGGGTATACCTGGATATTTCAAAAACGGGTGCATGCCCTCGTTATGACCACATTAGTTTCGAGTTATTTAAATATATTACTTCGTGTATAGTGCCAATTGGACTGATGAAGTATTATTTATTATTCAGAAATTAATCAAAATCAAAATATCTTATTTCACATAGGCCTAGATGGGCTCTTATAAAACGTCGACAAAAAGTTGCACGGTTCGGGTTGGTCGTTTCCTATGGAGAAGAACTCGCAAGAAACTCCATGGTGACTCTTTTCAAAACATTTAGTATTACAATATTAGATATCATGGTTACAGCATTTGTACTTAAGTATGGGGGGACAGCTTAAGCCCAACAATAAGTCGTTACTTACTACACAAAAAATCTAAGACAAGATAAAAAGTTAACAAGAGTTAACAAGCAGCTGGGAATATATAAAAGCCTACAATGTTCACACATTCACAAACAATCGGCAAAAAAGAATCTATACAAAGGTAAGAAAACATTGTAAAATACTAAATTAAACAAGTGACACAAATATTGTAATCAGTGCTGTAACTATTCTGAGCAAAAAATAAATAAATGATTTGAAAACTATTGTAAAAAATCTGATTCTAAAGAAGAGAAAAAATGAGATTGAGAATAGTTAAGAGACATCCACATATTTGTGCCGTTTATGAGTTACCAGGGAAGCCGCATGCGCAGAAGGAACTAAAGCCAAACTTCTTTATCTTCAACAAAGTCCTTGATTTTGTAATATTTTTTTTTTAATAAGGACACGTTTAATGTAGTTTTTTAACTTTCCATCGGTCAGTTCTATAACTGACTTTGGCAACTTGTTAATTATTTTATTATACAAACATTATTTATTCTAGGAAAATCATGCTATGACGTTGATGTCTTGGAGAAGATGATGGCAGCCGGCATGAACATAGTAATGCTTAACATGAACTTTGGGTCTCGAGATGAACATATAGAAGCTATAAAAATGGCGCGAGAGGCTAGCAAAAACTTTAGCATAAAAATGGGGAGGAATTATCCATTAGGAATTGCCATGATACTTTCCGGTAGAAAGATAAGGACTGGGCGTATAGCCGAAGTAAGTTTTCATTTAGACTTGTGATTGAAAATTGAATCTTAGGAACGAGTGTCAACATGATTGTTCTTAATGCAGCAATATAAATGTTTACTGCGTCTTGGCTTTTCTACTTGACTGTTCCAGGACTATTCTTACAGATTTACGGTGAAACGGTAGATCTAAGAGCCGGTGAAGTTGTAAGATTGACAACAGACGAAACATATATGGATCGATGTTCTACATATACAGTTTACGTAGATTTCATGTATTTTGCTGAGCAAGTAAACAAAAATGATTATATTTTACTGGACAATGAGACGATCATGTTACGGGTAGACGTGATATCAACAACAACGTTAACATGCAAAGTTGAAAGAGGAGGATTTCTGGGATCATATAAGGACGTGTTTGTTCCTAACGTGGTATTTGAGATGCCAAACTTTTCCGAGAAAGACAAACTCGATATCGAATTGGCGATCCAGCACCAGGTAGTAAAACATTCTTGTGTCAGTTTCTTACAAGTTCCAATTAATCCATAATCCAATTCATTGAAAATTGCAGGTCGATATTATAATTGCATCTTTTGTAGACTCTCCTACATGTATAACTGAGTTGAAATCAATATTAGGAGAGAAGGGTAAAAGGATTGCTATTATATCAAATATACAAACGATTGCAGGATTTCGGAATTATGACGCAATTCTAGAGGTATGTTGTATGTTTTTCTGCAACAAAAAATTCGAATAATTTGCTGCCTGTATCACAGAAATTGATCTAGTTATCACAGTGGTTCTTGATTTCCATCCGTAACATTGGGAAAACCACTGCAGTAGCTATCAAAATTCCTGTTAAATCCTTTTTCCTGCAACTGTGCCTTACCTATATGTGCAGGTAACAAATGGTGTAATGATAACAAGACAAGAACTGGGGTCTGACATCACACCGAAGAAACTGGTTATAGCTCAAAAGAATATGATAGCTCGAGCTAATGCAGTAAGTATACTTGTAAAAAGTAACAAAGGCTAGTCCATGAAATGGGATATTTTCCACTATAGCATTGACTGTGTCCCATAAAACATGCGACAAGCAAAAGTAAGCAAAAAATAATCCAGAGATTCATAAGTAAACAACTGTTAAGCAATAAAATAAAAGGGGCTTTTAAGTTGTATACTACACAATTTAAAAAAAATACATTCAATTTTTTTTTTTTATATTACCGCTGCACAGTCAGCAACAGAAGTCGTTGAACATAATTTGTTTCCGATATTTCCTAGTCATTATTATTTATCATAAGTTATTGACTAAAGTAAATTACAAAATAACTTGTCATAATTGAACTACAAAAGTCGCTGAGCTCAGTTAAACCATTAACTGCTATACATTACTACCGACAAAATTGTATGATCTGTAATAAATACAAAAGTCGCTGAACATTGCTAATTTCCTACATTTCTTGTTCGTTAAACCCAAGGCACTATCTGGCGAAGCGCAGCGCACCGCATTTTTCATAATCAAAACATTGCCGAATAAACACAGCTACTAGTTTAGATTATATATTAAATATAATTTAAATAATAATATTAATAGACATTGAAATTAAAAACTAGGATTTATTCATTTCTAGTACTTATAAAACAAATTTCAATTATGGGTAGGCACTACTTATACACCATGACTTTTTAGTCGTCTTACAACGGCAGCCCACTTCATGTATCCAATGACTACTAAACATTCATAAAAAAAAATAGATATTTATGAGATTTTAATAAAATAAAAATACTATTCAGTATTATGACGCGTGACGTAGTAAAACACCCTTTTGAGAGCGATGATCTACTGATCTCGAGTGCTGGGTAGGTATGTTCTCCCGTTTGACACGTAAACATCATTAACAGGATGTTTCATAATTTTATTCTAAAGTATTATTTATTTTTCTTTGTACCTATTACGGTAGGTAAAAAAAAAATGGCGCCTAGAGCTATTTTATGTCGGGTACATTGAGTGGACCACCTTTGTAAGACGACTAAAAAGTCACAGTGTATAATAAAATACAGAACATGAAAATATATTAGACAGTAATATACAAGTAATGTAAAAAACAATTACAAGTTAACGATATGTTTACATGCATTTGTTTTTCTAAACAATAAATGGGTGCGCGGCGTTGAAACTGAGTAACGTTTCTAAGTGAAAAAACAGATAATTGAAGGTAGAACAAAAAAACAAATTTTTTACTTCCCTTCAGTTACAGGCCAAATATGATGTTCTCGAAATAACACAAAACCTTAAAACCGTCAGTAGGGCTTATCATTACGAACAACTTTTTTTGTATAGAGCAGCATGAATGATATCGGAAAACAACAGCTTTTTTATTATATTTAGTACAGCATAAGCCATTAATACTAAATGAAGTTATCCTTTTCCTCGGTCTTCGCACAGAATCACAAACATTCTAATATACCGTCTTCCATTCATCAGCAAAAAGAAAACAAAATTTCTGTCGAAATTTTTGTATGAAAGTGCTGCCGACATTTGTTGAAATGTATGAAATGGCTGATTTTTTTTCGCGATTTCCGTGTTCCTTCCACAGAAAAAGTTGTAAGTAATGATGAGCCATATATTTTTAGTAAATAAAGAAAAATTTGTTTTGATGAATGTTTTATTAATTGTTTAAGATCAACTCAAACTAACATCACCAATTTGTAGGCTTACTATAAAACAACAGAATATACCTAAAAAATCACACGGTCACAACTGTTTAATTGTGAAATATATCAGAACGATGTTAAAAAGGTAGTGGTGTATTATGCAGTATCTTGTATTCAATTATGAGATTCAACAACTCATACATTATCAAGTTAAAAAACTCGCGCATGTTGAGCGACTTACGGCAAAAAGATAGTTACCGACTTATCCTGTAATGATTTTTAGCGACTTTTATCATATTAATGCTTAGCGTTTTTGTAACATTGAAATGATAACCTTATTTTGTACTCTATTCTGGTAAGTGATTTATGGTCCGTTTTAGTGTTCAGGTGTTTTGTAAATTAGTATGTATCTGTTTATGGACTTTCGTTGCTGACTGTACCAGCATTTGTAACATTTATGAAAATAAAGCTATTCCAATCTTGCAGCGTAACGTTCCAACTTGTATAAGCGCTCACATTCTGACCAGCATGAGGTTAAAAAAGGTTCCTATAAGAGGTGAAGTACTTGATATAGCCAACTGTATTCTGGATGGTGTTGACGTCATAGTACTTGGCGCTGAAACATCAGTTGGCTTGTACCCTGTTGAAACTATTCAAACGTTGAGTATCTCTTGTAAAGAAGCTGAAGCTTGTGTTTGGACCAGACAAGTATTCAATGATTTTATTGAGAAGGTATATCTTCATCAACTATAAAACAGAGTTAGTTTATGATGTTGTTATAAGCAATTTTATTCGCCTAGCTATTATGCCAATTTAATGTAACGATTATCGTCACACTACTCCAGAACCGTTATGAGCATTATTTATAGGAAAGTACAAATACAATTCAAATATTTCCGAATATAGCTGATTCAGACTGAATGCGAAAGAACGACCACCAGCTTAGACCACTGCTGGACATGATACGGCCAGCAGTGGTCCGCTATAGGCAGACTTGATTGGCTCCTTAACATTTTACCGATTCACAGACACCAATACCAATCGATCAGTGTACAGCCGCTGCAATGGCAGGAGTGATAGCAGCACAAAGGTCGATAGCGGCAGCCATTGTTGTCGTAACATCTTCTGGCCAAGCAGCACACATCGTCGCGAAGTTCAGGCCTCGATGTCCAATACTAGCGGTGACTAGGTACGGAGTTGTAGCACGCCAACTTCATTTGTGGAGGGGAATCAATCCTTTAATTTACGAAGGTTTATTTATTTATTTTTATTTGCAAACATGTAAAACACTGGTTAGTAGCCATGCATTAAAATTTCATGACACAGTATTAAGACATGCACTGTGTAAGGGCACTGCAATTTTTTTATTACAAATAATTTTCATATTTTTAGGTATTCAAATGTCATTGATTAATTTGTATCATGATAAGAATGAGCCAGCAATCTTGGTAGAAGACACGCCAGTAAAGATGGGTATACCAAATTCCAATAATGTAAGATCTTACACATTCATGCATTTTGCTTATTTGTAGAACCTACGGACCCGGAATGGGAAACAAATATCGAGAAACGTGTGAACTTCAGTATCAGATTCGGCGTCGACAGAGGTTTTATAAGAATTGGCGATCCGGTAGTCATAGTCAGCGGATGGGCTCAAGGATCTGGATTCACAAACACGATGAGAGTCGTGTATGCTACTGCTGATACTATCAACGCCATGTAATCAATATTCAGACATTGACAATGAACACTGTCAGTTGTTTTGCTATTTGTGTTTGAAATAATTGAATTCTATTTCAAACGTAGATTTAATTTTTAACATGTTCGTTTTCTAAATTATTTTATTTGTATCTAGAAGTGTTTTTCTCAAATAAAAATGTTCATCCTAGATTCTAAGTTCACTTTAGTTCGCTTTAAAATTTCAGCACTGGTCTAGCGTTCGTCCGGCAAATGTCTATCGAGAATTTTAAATTCTCTCTCGAATGTAACGAAGGTTACTTTGACTGAATATCTATGGAGCGTTTCAAAGCGTCCCGTGTAACCGGGTGACGGAATGACGCTAGCGATCAGCATCAAAGGGTTAACTCCACTTGCTGGCCGACGAGGCAATTTGCAAAGCTCTCTGAGGTGCCTAAATTGAATTTATGTTATCTTGCCTTCACACTATCAACATACTGTTCGAAAATATTGCAAACAATTTGCGTAAGTTATCGTTTGACATGAAATCATAATCAGATTGTCTCTATTACTTAAAACACAACAAAACTTTAAACTTTCATCAATTACATTAAAGAAAATTGTAGGACGGCATAGCAACGAGGCGCCTGCGTTTTCTTGAAAACGGGCGTACGTAGGTACAAACCGCTCGCCGCTCCGCGCGCACGCCCAGTCTGGCTCGCATCGCTGTCGCATATGGTCACGTTTTTGCAATGTTCTATCAGTACAGTGTTTTTTTTTAACATCTAGACTGTATTTATACAGTGACAATCCAGACTGTATTTATACAGTCTAGATTGTCACGGTTATAACCGTAATACCTGTGACAATAAACATTATTTGTGCGACATACATCGTCCATTCGATTTAATTCGTTACCTGTCCCACGACAAAATCAAATTACATAACAAGTCCCATGTAATAGGAGGCGAGCGTATTGCCATAAATCGGGCACAAATCCAGAATCGGACCGCATGCGCTTGCGACCACTACACCAACGAGGCAGTCAAATTAAATTTTCATATTAAATCTGCCGACGTTTTCTTTTTTTTTTAATATTTAGCAGGTTGTTTTATAAGACTATACTCGGCCAACCAATCCATAATTCCAATCAAATTGCGTGTGACTAAAAGAGCGATGAATATAAATGGCTTTAGAGACAGAGGAAGACCAAAGAAAAGATGGGTGGATTATTTGAGAAACAATCATCATCATCATCTGCCTAGCCTTTTCCCAACTATGTTGGGGTCGGCTTCCAGTCTAACCGGATGCAGCTGAATACCAGTATTTTACATGGAGCGACTGCCTATCTGACCTCCACAACCCAGTTTGTACTGGGTAATACGATACCCCTTGGTAAGACTGGTTGTCAGACTTTTTGGGCCACTGACTACCTATAACGACTGTCAAAGATCTACAAATGACACCCGGGACCAACGGCTTAACGTGCTTTCCGAGGCACGGAGGGAACTCGGTATGTAATGGGTGGTCACCCATCCACAGACCAACCTAGGCAAGCGCGGCTTAACCTAAATATCGATCCGAGCGGCTGTTATTACTTAGCCACGAGCTCCTCATTATTTGAAAAACAATATGAAAGACAAAGAAGTAAATCATAGCGTGACTGTCGACAGGGCAGACTGGACGAAAATAAAACGCATTGTACCGATCCCCTGTGACGGACTAGGGCAGGAAGCCGATGATTACAAAGACAATCAATAGCAATATTTTTGGCACACTAAATTTCCCAACTTAGCATCCGTCCCATCACACAACGTTTTATTACGTTTAATAAAATGTAATATTACACTTCGGTACCAATTTGCTAGCAGACCGCTACGTTCGTAAGTACGTCGTTGCTTAGAGATAGCCAATATTGCTATCCGCCGACCACACGTAAGCCACGACCAACGGCAAAAGGTATCGCCTGTTTCAATAGTCAGTTTACGAGCTTGATTCTAAATTCTCTGTAGTGTTGTTTGTTGGTTTGAAGAAATTCTTGCAATACTGCAGTATTGATTTCTGATTTCAATATTTTGACTGTCAACCGTTGCCAACATGTGATCAGAGTCGCTGGAAAAAGATGAACTATGTTGTTACAATTTCCTACTCAATTTACTTACCTCGCTATACTAATAATTTACTGCTACTGATAGCATCCCACTGCTGGGCAAATGCCTCTCCCTATTACACAATTCTTCCAACTGTTGACTACTATTTAATAAATTGTATGCAAACAGGCTAACTTCTAAATATAATTACAATCTTTAAAATATAACAAACATTAACAATTTCTAACGAACACCAATACTTTTCTTAAAGTTCACTATGACCAGATCTGAATCATAGTGAACTTTAAGGCCAAGCGATAGAACTAACAATACCTACACCTAATAGAGTCCAGACTGTAACGGATGCAATTACACCCTTAACAGCCATGTTAGCCGAACGCCGCGTCGGTCACATTGTGAGAGTCCTAGGTACAGGGCAATTTGTTCAAAAGGTATTTCCAGTATCCTATTGAACGCTAAACCCTGCTAACCTTAACTACCCTGCTCGGTTGGTTGTAGCTACTTTAGGATATAGGCGTTTTAATGTGACATTGATATCGGTAAATCCGCGACTTTCACTGTAATTGAAACATAATAGGCTGGATTTGTTATCAAGTTCTGGTATCGGGAGCGTCTTTTTCGAAGCAAGACGGTTCCTTTTTTCCTCTAGAAAGCCAAATTCTGTTGTGGTGGTTTTTAAATGTTAGACACTAAAAAAAAACAATAATAGAAATATTAACAATAGCCTTTAAAAATAGAAAAACCTAAATAGACTATTAAAATACCTTTTGGAGCTTTCGTAAGCCTAAACGAGGTTACTCGTAAAGAAATAACAAGCGAACAAAAAAACGAGATACAAAATAAAAAATCCGGTAATAAAGGTAGCGAATAGCACTTTTGGAGGCATCAAGTCGAGATGGGCGACTAAATTGTAATGTTTACAAGTTAAATTAGATGAGCGCTGTAGAAGTTATTCATAATGGACGAAGCTCACCTTTTTGCGGAGTGGTGGTCGCAAAGATTACGCACAATTTGTTTTGACGGGATATTCGCCTTTCTCTTTTCTACAACAAGGACTCTTCTACCTACTAGCTACCCAGTTAAGTACCTACTTATGTGATTTTCGCAGTCGGAGAGTAACGAAATTAAAAATAACTGCGTTCATGTCAGTCACATTTATCTGTTACATGCTTTATTAGTGCGCATAAAATTAATTCTATAACGAGCGGAGTTATTTTTTTGTACTTATTTGACATTTGTGTAGGTTGTAGCGCTGAACTTCAAATAAAATATCTTTGAATTTTTTTTTTTTTTTAAAACGTTGCCCCACACTAGGAATTTCTCCTGTATCGTGGGTGCGTTTACAAACATTTAAGCTCACATACACAAACAGCCAGACTCAGAATTTGGATAGACTTAGACCCTTTATAAAATTGAGCGTATTTTATTTCAGTTTCATAACACTATAGTTTATTATTGTTTACCGTGGATGTGTAACAGGCTCAAGTAGCATAGAATAATTAGCCTATAATATTCCTACTACTGGGACACAGGCCTTCTCTCTCTGAGAGGAAGTGGGCTATAGTCCACCACGCGGGCCCAGTGCGGGTTGGTAGAAGTCACATGTCTTTGATTTTTTGGTTCTAGGACATGCCGGTCTCCTCACGATATTTTCCTTCACCGTTTTGAGAGCAGTGTTGATGAAATAAATTACACAAAGTATTTCACCTGCCTGGGTTCGAAACCACGACATACTGCTCGTAAGTCGGGGCCACCACATTTGTACGGGACAGCTTTACATTTTGTCGCGATTACAATCATGGTTGCATGGATCATCATTCTACTGCGCTTATCCCAATTTATTTGGGGTCGCCACAGCATGTCTTCTTCCATATTTCTCCATTACTCGTCATCTTATCAGACATCCCGTTTCTTGCCAAATCATGCGTCACACAGTCCATCCATCGTTTCTTTGGTCTTCCTCTACTCGTATACCCATCCACGTTCATACTCAAAACTTTCCTCATGACATTTTCCTCATTTCTCCTGCATCACATGCCCGTACCAAGTCATCGATTACCACACATCTTTTCAGTCACCAGTGCCACTTTCAAACTTCCTCTTATGTACTCATTTCTTATTTTATCAATGGCTTCATGGATTCAGTTTTATGCCGTTTTATAACGACAGGCCGTGTCGACGGCGCGTTCGTGTTCCACGCGCGCCTCAAGGAGATGTAAGCAACCATGTAGGGGTCCGCATGGGCCGATGCCTGCCAGGGCTGCGGGACTGTTTGAAAGAGATACCGTGGCCCTCGGACACAAAGGGCAAAGAAGGAACATGGATGGGTTTTAGTCAGTAGAAGTCTGACACTCCCCTCAGCTCCGCCCAGAGCGGGAGGGGGTCATTTGATGATTTCCAATCCGAAAAAAAAAAATGGATACAGTTTATATTTGTATGTGGTATACAAATATCAAACCACATCCATGGATCCTTACATATGACCACACCTTTCTGACTGTAAATTAGCTTTCCTCATCACATCTGTCCACCGTTGTCCAAAGAAGCATGCAATCCAAAACATTTTCCAAATGTCCCTAACTCAGGGAAGTTACAAATAATAGCAGCATCCGCTGTTTGAATAATTCTCGACTCCTAATCAGCAATCAGAGGATGTGAATAATTACTAAATACGGTATGTGTATTCAAAGGAAACTGGGATAATGACCTCGGCACCGTCTAAACAGACTGGCTAACCCGTGCAATGTTGTAATCAATTAGCAGATTGAATAAATTATCATTACCGATGGTTAACACTTGGTGCTAATAAATTAACCTTTTGGCTTACGTAATGCAAGACAGTAGCATTGACTTAATGAAATGTGTGATGATGAGATGACACATTTCATTAAGTAAGTCCGTCTTGCCTTTTTTCCAATTTCGTTGGAATCGACGATATTTTCTATCTTCATACGCTACTAGACGCCCTTTTCTGATCAAATCATTCTGTGTATTGCACACAAAAATAAAATATACATACAAATTGCAATAATATAGCCAAATCAAAAAAAACATCTTCCACACAATCAATTCATTTTTCTTTTACTCGTCTTATAGTTGTTCGTCGTGTTACTACTCATCAATAGGTAGGTACATACCAGTGGCGAAGGTTCCATACAACTCGATTTCGACCGGATTCCCTTTCAAAAATGGCACGGTCAGTATTCTATAGACAACTAATATAATCAGATTAAAGATATGTACTCCGGCTTACCTGAAAAATTGTCCCTTCACTACTGGTACACACCCAATCGAAATGACGAATTTTTCACATCATAACCAAGGTCTCATCGCCAATAGTAGTTTTATTTGTGTAATAATGAAACCTTCAAAATGTTTTGTAAAAACGCAGTGAAATTAACTATTCTCCAGCACCAGTTGCTAAAGCCATATTTAATCTGAGCACAAAATACACACTCACCCAACAAAGCGTTTAAATTGGCCTCTTTTAGCGTCACCATTGTTATGTTAAAATAATTATCATATTTTTAACAGACCCACTGAATCCTCTCTCCAAGGCCATAACCGTACCTCCCAGTTTACGAGTTAACCGAGTGTAGGATATTAGGCAACCTTAGTTACATAGGGTTCCTACGGTCGCCCGCACGACAAATTACACGACAGAAAATGTGCCACAGGAATTTCAAATGTATTGCTTAAGTTTCAAAGCCGATTTTGGCGAGATAAGACCTCGGGTTCCGGCTATCATATTAGTGTTGTTTCACTTACACGAAATGACGTTGGGATATTCAAAGTTTCAGAGTGAAGAAGTCCTCAGAAACGTGCTCAAGCAATTGCTCTCGGCGTAGAGAAAATTAGTCAGAGAATGCGTTAAATTATTTCATGAGGAATTAGTAACGTACTTGATATGATTTCCCAGTGGGCTCCTAGTACTTTCTCACGAATTCTTCATCTAACAAGCGCAGGCTTTAATTCTAGCTTTTGTTAAATTATTTAATTAATTTGCTTCAGTCTCCACTTCCATTAATATAACTAAAATTCTATTTTTGCTTGAAAATCTCGCAATAATAACACTGTACATTTCTATCCTACCTTATTTTGTAAGTTGTCTTTGACGGATGGAGTCAATGTGAAAATAATGACGGATTATACCATAAATTGATTATCAACTGCTGAGCAGACAGTATTTGACTCGGGTCCAATTCCGGCAGGTACTTCTGAACACCATCATGCTCCATAGTCCATATTTAGGCATTGATTCCTATTTCCGAAGAATCTTGATGTTACATGTAACTCAAGTACTATGAAGTCCTCAGAATCAATACGTCCAAATTCCAATAAAGACGTACTAATTAAGTTAGCGTTACGCCCAACACCCACAGACGAACACGAAGGTACACCTAATGATTGCATCGCTGTAATGCAATCAGTTCGCGTCCCTCGTGTTAATTTGGGCTGTTCGATATCTTAGGGGCTCCCTAAAGAATTCTCTGAGATCGGAGATGAATGAGAACAGCCATTTGTCGGATTTCCGGGATGACTGATACATGATACTGGGGAGGATCACTTGTCACGTTTGTGAATGGCGTTTAGCTGAGGTCGGGATTACATTGCGTTAATCATGATGGACGTTTTCAAACGTCAAATTACTATGAATAAAAAAGTACACGTGGTGAATAGTCGATTGGGATGTCTTCCTTAGGCCTGGACTCCACTCTGGAGTCGTGCGGAGCGGAGAGGAGACGTGTGAGAATAGACCAATCACATTGGTTGAAATGATTAGTTGAATTTTGTACGTCTCTGCAACGCTCCCGTCGTGTGTGCTGTGGTGAAGTCCCTACCTTGGGATTTGCAAAAAGTGGAGCAGAATCGAGACCTATAGAAAAAATTTGCCCAGCATTGGTATAGCACAGGCTAGTTATAATAAAATTATAAGGCGATTACAGTACTTTGGCTTATTCTAAAAGCCTGCCAAAATGGCTAGTAAGTGAAAATAGTTTAATACCTACATAAGATGCCAAGCCGCAAACTATTATGTAAAACATCCTCTATTCAAAGCAGAGACCCAGGAAATTGAATAAAATTTTCTCGAAAATGTCCATTATTTACGTGGTCATAAAATGAGGTCTGATAAGGACTGCTCCGGTAACCGACGACGCTTTATATCACAGGATACAACACTATTATCTATCCAATATTTCAATGAAGATACTGTTTGAGAATAATAAAGGAGACTGTGAGTCCTTGGCACCTTTTTGAATGATAATGGTATGAAATCTGTAACCATGCTTAGACATATACCGGATGTTTGGTGGAAGGACCGAAGGTTCTGTGGGTGAAATCTATGTAGGATATTAGTAAGGACTCCGCTTAAGACTAAAAAAATGTGTCACTCCGTCGTCAATACATCCTGTATAATTTCTATATGAACTTTAATTTTCCTTTGAAAGACTGGTGCTGCTAAAGTTCGGTTCCTTAAAATTACAGCTTACAAAATAATGATTTTAAAAATAAACAGCTTAAATACCTAACTAATTATTCCTGAACCTATACAAGCATTTGAACTTGATGGCCTTCAGTTAAAATTTACGTTGCTATTTAACATCTCAAAGCCAAACCCTTCTTATCCCTGACTTAGGGCTGAGATTACACACGTCAAGTTTCTACCGTCGGTGACTAGGCGTTGACGAATGACTAGGCTTATAGAGGCTTATAGAACGCTAGCATTACCTCCTAATCTATAGTAATATATGTTCTAGCATTACATAACTAGCAAG
Organism: Noctua janthina; assembly: GCA_963576755.1. Taxonomy (NCBI): domain Eukaryota; kingdom Metazoa; phylum Arthropoda; class Insecta; order Lepidoptera; family Noctuidae; genus Noctua; species Noctua janthina. Next base: position 10,393,388 of record OY755059.1, read on the forward strand.
CTCCTTTCTAAAACCTGAACATTCTAAAACTAAGATATTCGATATCTTGATTAAAAATTATTTCGCCGTTTGAAAAGCTGTTTATTTTGGAATTCAATTTCGTTTCGATAAATATCAAATTTTTGATTAAAATAAATAAGAGTCCGGTTTGTAAATTTTTGTGTATTTAAATAGAAGCTTAAGATTGAAGGTTATAATATTTAGAAACTGCGTCTTAAATATGATTAAAAAGCCATTAATATGGATCACTTTATGAGCCTACTCTTTTTCTATCAATTTCAGACACACAAACATAAATCGTATTCACTTTAACAGATTTGCAAACTAAAGTTATATCATTTCTAACCATCGACGTCTTCCAACCACATGCCTACCACCATATCTGCACACAAACTGCTAAACATTCACACGGAATACACAACACATCGAATCACGTAACTGTGCACATTGTTACATCCCAGTAACTACAGGTGTCCTACAAATTTTCTTTTCCAGCGCAATGAACTAACAACAAAGTATTCTCGAAAGCTTTGTGCTCAAGACGGATACCCACACTCATGTTGCAAGTCTTTGAGCCTTATTGTTCAAGATATTGCTTTATTTCAGGCATTTGCATGCGATAATATCTTCGTGCAAGACTTTGAGACGGATTTCTGAAATGTTTTGAGGGAAGGTGTATTTTATAGGTAGGGGTCTTAGATTATGATGCACAGCTGTGTTTGAAAACAGATAGGAGAAAACGGTTTCGGTTTCAAAATACAAAAAACCTTTTGAAAAAGCACAATCATTATAAATTACCAGCTTGTGAAAAAGGCATCTAAGCAATAACAAATAGTGACCAAACATAATTTATCTTAACTCGTAACTTAATCGTAAATACGAAATTTTCCAGCTATCTGCGTTGGATAATAGACCTTTAATGTTAATACCAAAAAGCACTTTTCCTCTGACCTCATTTGATTATTGCAGTGAACTCATACGACCACATTTAGCAAAGGGTAGTAACTAGGATGCAGAATATTATCGTCCTAAAAAATATTTGCCTTAGTTTTGTTTTGTTGGTAGCACCTATTTTTCATAACTGCACTTACGAAAAGTAAGTTTAGATAAATTGAAGGGTACTGATTCTTGTCTTCATATAACGACTGGAGCTATAGATGATATTAATGAATTTTCTCAAAAAATCATCCTAAGGTCTGTATTTGTTCTGTCATTACATCAGGTACCTCCGAAAAAAGTTGTCTTTTCCATACTTAGAATAAAATTGTCCCAGACAACATTCTTTTCAGTAAGAAAACACACATAAGAATTGCATCTGCAAGAGAGCTTTACCGATCCTTTGGGAGTCAAAATCCTTTTCATTTATGTTTTCCACATTTTACTATAGTCAACACAGCTTTTTTGCATTTTAACACGTCACTCAGCCAGACAGGTGCAAAAAGGTAAAAGGACAAAAGGGGATAATAAGGGGGATTCAAGTGGGGGCCACAGAGAGAGTGTGCCCTATCGTCCTCACGGCCGCGCCTCGAGAGGCCGGCTGCGGCTGAGAGGCGTCCCTCAAGGCAATTGGGAATGCTTACAGCACGTTTAGTTTGGGATCTTACCAAATCTTATATACAGAACTGTATACACTTATATGACACTGGATTTGGGTTTTTGCATAGGTAGTGTCACAGTTTCCAACTATAGAGTTATATGTATTCCTCTCCATTCATGAAATATTTACTTTTTCGAGCCGTTGTTCCTTTGAAAGAGCACTGCTTTTTCAAGCACGAATTACAATATTATGTCGCTCCCACGGAGACTGGGAGGTTTAATTAAAATACAGGCTGTAATGAATTACAACTGGCGCAGAAATATGTTCCGTAATGAATTTACTTTTTAGTTTCATTGAGAAGAGTGTCTAGCGAGAAACGTACTTAGATGTTTATTATCCGACACCAGTGCAAGTAATTTTTTTTTTTCGCTTCATTTACCATCTAGAAATAGGTACGTATTTATGTCACTTAGTCACGTTTTGTAAAAGATACATAATTTTCGCTTAAGCTAATTTTCCATAAGTCAGCAACTACGAACCCCCAACTGCTACGGCCTTGTTCATATCTACATCTGGTCATAATACACCCACGCCGGTTGCGAGTACTATGTAACTGACCTTTCGAAGAAAATCACCAATTAGAGGCCTCAAGGGCGTCCGCTCCAGGTGTTTCCACTCACATTCATTAATAATTACTGATATTTTGTCATTTTCAAACTTATTCACACACAGCTTTGAATTCTCGCACTAGGAACGAAAAACAAGCAAGAGCCTGCAAAGAAACAAACAGCAAACATTATAACTGTGTGTATGTACATATAGTATATCCATAATTATTGTTGTCCCGGGTAAAGCTACTCGTAATTTCAAGAGGAAAGGCGCTAATATTATAGCGTCGGCAAGAACGCGGTTTAAATCTTGTAACACAGTGATAGCGATGCGATAAGCTTGCTGAAACCATACACAATAGTGTGGCTTGTTAACTGTAAAAGACAAAGGTTTGAATTAGTACGTGATTAGGACACAAAACGAGGAAATTCCACGGAAATTTCTTTAAAAACGTAACGTACTACGTTAGGATCTATGAAATATTTCTCACTATTTACGTTATATATATTGTTATGCTCCTAAGCAGTGTATACAGTAATACATATTTTGATTATGCCGTCATAAACCATTTGAATTATTTAAAGTTTGGAAAAGTAAAATTATATTATTTGAATAAATAATATTTTATTTTTAAATAAGTAAACTAAAATTAGAATTTTGAATTAAATATACAGACAGGGTGAAAGGAATACTGACGCTGAAACGGATAATTTGAAAAAAAAAATTCAATGTTTCTTCAATGGTTTCTAAATGATTTCTGAAACCATTAAACAAACATTGAAAATTTTCGTCGGTTATAAAAAACAGCTATTTCCTACAAAACTACAATACCTACACGGACAAAATTTATGGAAAAACAGATTAAAAAAAAATCTGGTAAGAGATATAAATTTTAGCATTAGTAACAGCACCGCAGTGTACACAAAACCTAAACCTCCAGCTTCATACATTTTTTGTTTAGCACGCGTGAATCGAGCTCCAGCCTAATGAGGCGCGTTACGATACATTCATTTCTTCGCGCCAACACTACTTCGTTAGTCAGCACTATGAAGACTAGGCGTAATGATACGCACGCGTTTTGTCCAACAAAAATTGTGGACGAGGAATATTCTTTTGGGACGGGATTTACTTTCCTGTGTGTGTTGAGTTTTTTTTTTGGTTGTTCTAAGTTTAATTATAAGGACTGGTGGCTTTGGTGCAGGTGTCCTGAGCTTAAAGAAAGATACAGGGATGTATTGTATGTGTCTCATAATTCGGGGAGTTCTGTACCATCACAAAGCTTGAAATCACTCCGACCGCCGAGACGTCTTGCTTTGTGTATATAATACTACGGCTCTGTCTCTTTCCCAGACTGTAATTACTCCTGCTTTAAGATGTCATAGTAACCCCCCAGAACGGGAGTGCTATAGTACGCGGCAGCATCGATAAAGCTCTCCGCAGCACGCTCTGTTTCTTGCCAACTCTCAATTGCCCTTTTCCCAACTTGAGGTCGGGGCAGCATGTCTTCTTTTTTAATGTTTTTTTATTAATCGTCATATCAGAAGGCACTGAGTATCTAGTGGAGCTCGTGGCTAAATAATAACAGCTGCTCGGATCGATCTTTAGGTTAAGCCGTACTTGCCTAGGTTGGTCTGTGGATGGGTTACCACACATTACATACCGAGTTTCCTCCGTGCCTCGGAAAGCACGTTAAGCCGTTGGTCCCGGGTGTCATTTGTAGATCTTTGACAGTCGTTAGATAGTCAGTGGCCCAAAAAGTCTGACAACCAGTCTTACCAAGGGGTATCGTATTACCCAGTACTAACTGGATTATGGAGGTCAGATAGGCAGTCGCTCTATGTAAAATACTGGTATTTAGCTGCATCCGGTTAGACTGGAAGCCGACCCCAATATAGTTGGGAAAAGGTTAGGCAGATGATGATCAGAAGGCACTGAGTGGTCGAACCACATTGACTAATCAACGACATAACAAGAACTGAAAACTGAATACATATCTAGTCCTGGAGCCGAGGCTAAATTTAAAACCTTTTGTATTTTATGAACGCAATTAACTTTGAAAGGATCCTAGTATTTATATTTATTCAATCCAGACAGTTGAACATCAAAATTGGCAAACGGCATTGTGATTGATACAATACCAAATTCAAATCAGACGAAGAATCTAAGAATCAGAGTCTATAGACGAACAAAATGTTAATGTTGAATATATTTCTGCCTAACCTCGATGTCTCGTATAATATATTTTCCTTCTGTATTTTAGATTTAGGGTTCGAAGCTCGCGTGAGTTTCCTTAAGAATTGTAGATAAATTCTATTTCTGGGTTACGTATCTTGTAACCCAGAAATAGAATTTTACGAGTGTGTGTTTTATATTATTGAGTAGCCCGATTTTAATATTTATGTATTTAAATAATATAATGTTAATGTAATGATAAATACATAATATTACCTAAAAGGGATCTGGGACATTTGCGCGAAAGACATATGCGCGAAGGACACTTCCGCGAACCCTCTTGCGCGAAAAGACATATGCGCGCATGGACTTTTGGGCGATTAGACTTTTGCGCGAATGGACTTTTGCGCCCATAGACACTTACGCGCATAAACACATGCGCACAGAGACACTTGCGCGAATGGAGACTTGCGCGAATGAACTTTTGCGCAAAAGGACACTTCCGCGACTAGATTTACTCGCGACTGGCTACGGTTAATCTGTAGAGTAAACATAACATCATATTATTTCTGATTTTCAATGAGATAGAGAGAGAGCAGTGACACTGCCCGAGTGACTTGTCAAATTATTTTTTCGTATCTACCATGAATAGTGTTGCCAGATATAATTATTGTTTAATCGATTTACAATATCGATTTTGAACCTATGTTTCAAAATAACTTTACTCTCTGTTCAAGCTTTTGGGTTTCATTAATGTCGATTTTTAAGGTCATTCAGTTGTTTTAATTTCTATTATGACAAATGTATATTGATCTATGGAACATTCTTGTTACTTTGTACAAAAAAGATTAATGAATCGATTCCGATTTAGAAGAACCTCAGTGTTATGTTTACTCTACAGCTAACCTAACCTAACCATTCGCGCATAAGTCCTTTCGCGCATTGGTCTTTGTGCGTAAATGTCCGTTCGCGCATAAGTCCATTCGCTCAAGTGTCTATGCGCGCAACTGTCTATGCGCCCAAAGGTCCATTCGCGCAAAAGTCTAATCGCCCAAAAGTCCATGCGCGCATATGTCTTTTCGCGCATGTGGATTCGCGCAAGTGTCCTTCGCGCAAATGTCTTTCGCGCTAGTGTCCTGATACCACCTAAAAGAGTCCTTGGAAATCCAGCAGAATAAAGGCAGACCCACACAATAGGCAAGGAGTTGGTGAAATCAACGACAACAACCGACCTATAGTATTACTTATTGCTCGAAATAATGGTAATCCTATTGTATGACAGAAACTCATCAAAAATAATCTACGAATTACTTACTCAACAGCAAAGAAAATAGTTGAAAATTGGAATTTACTTTCACCTCTAACATTTTGCGTACTTCCAAGAAATCACCATTATCGCTAGGAGGACAATAAAATTAACGTACATTATACAAGGAACACAAAAGGCAGGCGGTGTAAGACTATTTCAGCACTAATGAGTCCATCTACTTTAACTTTTGTCCTCAAAAGGCCACCAGCGCAAAAAATAGTCAATTAGTGTCCTACAAAACGTTCTTACTAATTAACTTGATCGAGTCCTTTTATTCAGAAGTTCCTTTACATTTTTTTTGCTATCTCTGTCACCAATGTCAGAATTGTACTAAATAGATGGTAACACAATTACCTACGTTAGCGTTAGATTTAAGAATCTTTTGCAAAATAGGTGCTTAAGGCTCCTATTTTTAGTTTTGTATTGATAGAAGTTAAATATTGTTTGATAACATAATTGAGCAAGCATTATGATCAATGCTCGTGCCTTCTCTGTATGAGAAGAACTTCTTAAGAAGCCTTTGCCCTGACCGTGAAGTAGGATAACAATAGGTTGATATTATTGAACCTATGACCACTGTAATGAGGCTTATGTACCTCTTATTCATGATGTAAACGTCGACCAACATATCTGTACAGGCGACAAAATACAGATCTAAAATAAATGTACCAAGTTTGATATATCGTTGTATTTTTTCTTGACAAGCAACACCACCCCGAATTGCGAACTTAAAATGCATAATCAGCCTAGAATGTTCCCACTGCTGGGACACAGGGCCTCCTATCTATCAGAGGGAATGGGCTATAATGAACCACGCGGGCGCAGGGCGGGTTGGTAGATGTCACATGTTTTGGAATTTTGTTTCAAGGACGCATGTCCTACGGTGAGTTGAAACGGTGAAAATCGTGAGGAAAACAATGCTGTTTTTCTCACGATGCCGATGTGAGAGCAGCGGTGATGAAATAAATTACACAAATTAATGCATCTGCCTGGGTTCGAAGCCACCCAGGCAGGCAAACTTAAACTGATCGTACTGTAACTAGGTACTATTGACAAGAAATGAACTGGTTATAATTTATTCCAGGTTATAAACTATCTGTTGGCTAAATTTCATCAAAATTTGCCCAGTAGTATTTACGTGAAAGAAACTTACAAACTTTCGCATTTATAATATTAAATAGGAAGTAGGACTTTTAAAGGTCTTTATCGATTCCTTATATAAATTCGGCATTTAGAGAATGCTTCCAATCTGAAGCATGCCAATAAGGTTCTAAATCCAATTCTTCATTTTATTATTGGGTACCTGATTGCTCCGAAAGTTTTGGTGTTTTTGTTAACCGAAGCCATTGACACTGTAGGTACTTAATAAGTAATTTGACTCTTCAAGGCTAAACCTGAAATACGCATTAATTTCAGAGTACCTTTTTTCACCAACGAAGTCGCGGGCACAGCTAGTTCTTATTACAGAGACGGGGCCCTAAATTGAAATACTCAATTTTATTTGTTTTCATCTCGTTCAAACGTTTCAATGCCAACATTCCGAATTTCTATTAGATACTTTTGTTACAAGATTTTTTGATGCTAAGTTATTGCCTGTGCCGTCTTTTTCTTTATCTCTATTGACAATACAGGGTGGTAACATAGAAGGTGCACTTAAGTATAAAACTGTTACAAATCCATGGCGAAGCTAAGAGTACCTACTTATCCCTTTTTTTTTTTTTTTTTTTCCGCATGGGAAATCATCAAATGACCCCCCCCCCCCCCGCTCTGGGCGGAGCTGAGGGGAGTGTCAGACTTGTGCTGACTAAAACCCATCCATGTTCCTTCTTTGCCCTTTGTGTTCCAGGGCCACGGTATCTCTTTCGAACAGTCCCGCAGCCCTGGACCTACTTATCCCTCAATTTAACAAAATACATCTAAACCGCATTCGGGCCAATCCAATCATGGTCTTATAACAACAAACCGTTATATAACACCAATCAATCTATTGCTATTGTAACAATAGTCCTCAGAACAAATGGCAGTTACTATTGGGAAACAAACCGTTCGATTCCGGGTCGGATCCGATCCCGCAATCCCGCGGATTGTGGACGAATTCAATTTTCTTCGCGTCGATAACTGAAACAATAACATGTCCAACCGCTCCGGTCAGAAATACGAGTATTGAGGTATTAGGTATACAATGTTTTGAAATACAAGCTGGTAAATTGAAAGGACTATTTAAGTTTCAGTATTTTTTATTTAACGTCTTCACAACTGGCAACATATATATTAACCTGTCTACTTTTTTCATAACTGTGTTTTGTATGGTGTAGGTACGTTTTAAAGAGTATTGTATTTATCTATCTAAATATTTCAAGTTCTGAACCGACTCAATTTAGATTACCATCGACACACTAAAAAGAATATACACACTATATACATGTAAAATTTTTCTGATTGACATCTGGGTTTGGAGAGCCCTGCACACCATCTAATATTGAATTCAGTCCTCGGCTACTCTCACTCTGGTTACCAGCCATCTTGCGTAGAACTTCGCTCCTCCTAAACTGGGGGAGAAAAAGGGTGTTAATTAACGTCAGACTTTGATGAACAGAGCACAGAACCTTAAAATGAGATTGTAAAAATGTTCTGACACACACATTTCTGCCAATTATAATCGCATAGAACTCCCTAAAACACCCAAAACTTTGACAAAGTTTCAATCATATTATACCTTACTCATGTGAGTTCTTCTGCAAAATTAAACTGAAGTTCACAATTCCACCTTGTTTACCTCCGTGATCTAAATGATAGATAATGTTTAATGGTCAGTCGCGTAGACAAGACTGTCGGCAACTTTTAATTACTTCGTAGTCTGTGCCCATCCTGAACGGCTCATGGTAGGAGGTAGCCACTTTATTTACTTGGTATGTGTTTACTTGATATTTAAAGGTTATTTTAACAATAAGATTAATCTCAAGCCTTTTCAATATCCATATTTCTTGACGGCATGTTAAGCCAAGTCAGAGGCCCATGTGCGGCATAAAAACTCTGACACTAGGTTAGGAACACGATAAAGAAGAATATCCTAAGACCCCGCAATCCCCTGCCCCAAGTCCCGAGCTCGCTTCGCTCGCTCTTGCATCCTAAGTTATAGAGCTTAAGAAAACGATTGTTTTAGCAGAACATGTTTTCGGAAACTTTGTATTTTTTTCCGAAATTCGGTATTTATTTTTTTGAAAATTTAGTTTATTATTTTTCGTAGAATTTGAATAAGCTCATGCTTGTTTGTTAAATACAACATTTTTTGTCGAAATTTTTCGGTAATTCATTTTAACACATCTTAGCATTACAGTCAACCACAAATCGTTGGATGTTAATTTGTTTTTCGGAAGCTTTATTATTTCCTATTTTTAAATCAAGGCCAGGAGCAAGGGCATATTTAACCTTCACCTTCTTCTTCTTAAAACTTTAACCTTCTCATCATCGTTCTTAGTTGGTGTAGCATGTCTTCTTTTTCCAAAATTTCAACCTATCGCACACAAATGTAAAGGGATGTTTTCACAGATTAATAATATTAATCTGTGACGATTATACGGTATGGCACTATGTATGTTACCTACTAAGGCATTTTATTTCTCTAGAAAATCATAACAGTCTCCATTGTGTCGCTGGTTCGTTATATTGTAAGTCTAAAACTTCACCGTCACGGCGGCGTCTTCGGTAGGAGTGCAGAGGTGACTTTGGCTGCATGTATTGGGGCTCAGAAGGCACGATAGGAGGTAGAGCATAGTCTGCAGGTGTATCATTACAGTTACTTACATAGACGCCACCGATCGTCGTACAACTGGTCTGGGCGGTAGCTTAAGGAACCTATGTAAATTGCTGATCTGTTTATTATTAGATACAAAATTATTTTTCGATGCTTTCACTTATTGTATAGTACAGTAACGTAGAAATGGACAACATCTAGCTTCCACAAATATTGACTTCATGTCGATTAATCATCATCATCTGCCTAGCCTTTTCTCAATTACGTTAGGATTGGCTTCCAGTCTAATCGAATGCAGCTGAATACCAGTTTATGTCGATTAATATTGGTGGAACATTCGAGAGGTTCTGTTGAAATATGCAATGGCTTTCTGAGAAACTTTAACTGATGTAAATAAACTAAACATGTGATATGTAGATGTATTTTCTTATAAGAAGCAAAATAGTAAGAATGAATACTTTTCTGTATCGATAAAATGGGGTTGAGTCTCTAATATAAGGGTAGAAAACTTTTTAATAAAACAATTTGAAAGTATCGAACATCGATCGTACAACGAATAGCAACTTTCTAATACTTCCAAATTAATTAACTTTGATTATTGGTTTTATTTCGCTGTTTCGATAGGATTAACATTTTGGTAAATATGTCAAACTAGCTTTTGCCCGCGGCTTCGCTCGGATTAAATTAGAATTTAACAATCAATTCGGGTTGTAGTTACTCTGCTTGTAATAATATAATTCAATTATGATTCAAAAGACTCATGGCGTAGACTCATATTTTCATAAAAACGTTATTGTTGTGTTCCTCAGGAACTAAACTTTCTTCGGGTTGAAAGATACCTTATGTCCATTGCTGTCCACCGGACAACGTATATGTAAAATTTCAGAATAATCGGTTCAGTAGTTTAGGCGTGAAAAGGTAACAAGCAAGTTACTTTTGCATTTATAATATTAGTAGATAGGTAAGGATATCTACTAGAATGTAAACGAACGAGTTTAAATATTTTTTGATCACGCATAGGTTTTAAAAAGCTTTTAAAAATACGTAATAAGACGTTCAAAAGTATCTACTTGGCCTCAAAATTGAGAAAAACAATCTGTACCGCGCCCCAAGAAAGTGTTTTATAAGTACTCTTTGTTATTTAGAGACATAAAATAGAGTACCTATAAAAGCTAGAATTTCTGGATAGATCATTTCAGGCTAGACCATGTTAGACGTTGCCATAGGCTAAACACAAAATCGATTGAGATAATGTTTATGTCACATACTTACTACAAATACTTGTAAGTACTGTTTTAAACTTTCACGGTTTAAAACTAAACTTATACTGTCACTTACGACACACAGCGTCGAAATATCCGAAGCTCAAAACTATGAACCATCACGGAAGACATCCGTAGGAGTGACAGTTTAAGTTTACTTCTAAGTAGTTATTAGGATAGGAAATACCAAAGAGAATATAGGTACAGTACATGGACCTCACATCATCATCGACTCATTTTGGCATGTGGCCAAAATTAGAACTATCGCCGCCATCTTACTTTCCACCTGTCAGACTTATAAAGGGGGAAGGGCCAGGGTAGCCCGCGAAATTCAAATTTTCTTACGTTTTTTGCAATTTGCAGGTCAGTGTCAGGTTGTAAGTGGATTAAAATATGATTGGTGACCGTAAAAAATAAAGTTTTACTGAGTTATAATCATTAAAATCATCAATACAACCTTCTAAGTTCATTTAATCCCATTTTAATAATTTCGATATAACTAAAGATATAAATCGAAATAACGATTGTAACTTGGAGATAGGAATGTTTTTCATAGAAATATGGGTTCACGAATACAACGTTCGTAACAACATGAAATTTTAATCAGAACAGTAGGAGAAAAACACTTTTAAAACATCGTAAGTGTTCACATATTGGTGCTCGTGGCTGTACGTGTAAGGTACCTAGTGTAGAATCTCAACTGTGGGTGGTCAAGTGGTCAATCATGAAAACTGTTCTAATAAATTATTAAAGCAATTTAACTAAAGGTCCAACTCACGTTTATAACGTTAACCACTTGGAAAGCGGCACGGTCAGTGGCCCAGTTATTGAAGTTCCAACTAGTATTTTGCTAGTTGCTTACTGTAGTTAATCGTGTGAACTCAGCCTTATATTGCCGTGGCAGTGAGTTCTGTAGGTAATAATGAAACTCCACGTTTAAAAAATAACAAATTGTCACAGCTGTAATCAGTTAAGGTACGGGCAGAGGTGAACCTATTATAATGGTACTCCCATATTTCGTAATGTTACTTTCGTTCCAGTGATGTTTAAGTCCCATATAATTCAGGACGAGCCTATTGCTGTCAATCGGGCACAAATCCTGTCTCCGAGCTATCACTTTGCCCGACCTCGGAATCGAACCCAGGACCTCATGCTCGACAGCCACGCTTGCGACCACTAGACACGAGGTATAGTTTCGTCAAAAAAATAATTAATAATGTCTGTACGTATGGAACGTCATAGCTCGTAAACGGATGAACCGATTTAAATGCGGGTGTTTTTTGTTATTGGGATGATTCTCAACTATTTTTGGTGATAATTAGGATTATCAGTTATTTCACGATCGAAAATAATTGAAATAGTATAGAAGGTAGACATGTTAACTAACCTCAAATCTTTTAGTACACATTGTACATACATCACGGAACTTATGCTTTATTGCGTAGGTACGTTAAGTAAAATATAGTTGTTTCAAAAGAAGTTCAGAGTTTTGCTTATGTTTATTAGAATATATGAGAGTTTCGTGGTTATGTTTTCCCTGGCTGCTGTGGCAGGTAAAAGTTTTAAATATAAATAAAGGATGTTTCTGATGACGGTTACTCAGTTTTAAAAAAAATGCCTGGCTTGGAGAAAAATCATCATAATAAACACGTTAAACTTTGGTTGAACATTACAAGACCAAAAAAATGCAAGAATTTTGGCACAGATAAAGAATCCCAAAAAAAATCTGAGAAAGCTGTAACGGGAGCTACGGGATCGTAGCAGCACCTACGTTTCGAGCTACGCCGTAGCTTGACGAAAGAAAATCGTAGACATTATGTTTAGTGAACTTATAAGTAGATCCACTGAAGCAGGCGTTGTTGTAAAAACAAAAAGTTTGTGGTTACGGTTATTTATAAAAAAACCGGCCAAGTGCTAGTCGGACTCGCGCATGAAGGGTTCCGTGCCATCGAGTAGGGGAGCCCTCTTTAATTTTGAATTTATTTTTATTATTTGTTGTTACAGCGGCAACAGAAATACACATTCTGTGCAAATTACAATTGTCCACTTAATACGGATCATAAGATACAGCCCGCTGACAGATAGACGTACGGATGGACGGACAGCGGAGGCTTGATAATAGGGCCCGTTGGTTACCCTTCGGGTACGGAACCTTAAAGAACAGCTCTAACATTCGTTTAATTTAGTCAGGTACATCACATAAAGAAGAAAGCAGCGTGCTTCTTATATACACCGTGATTTTAGACGTCTTACAAAGGTCGTCCACTCAATGTACCCGACATAAAATTGCTCTAGGCGCGATTTTTTTTCTTCCACAATAGGTACAAAGAAAAATAATAATAAAAAATTTGAATAAAATTATGAAACATCCTGTTAATGATCTTTGCGTGTCAAACGGGAGAAAATATACCTACCCAGCAGTCGAGTCCAGTAGATCAACGCTCGCAACAGGATGTTTTAACTACGTCATGCGTCATAATACTGAATAAAATTTTTATTTTTAAATTATTAAAATCTCATAAATACCTATTTTTTTAATGAATGTTTAGTATTCATTGGATACATAAAGCGGGCTGCCGTTGTAAGACGACTAAAAAGTCACGGGGTATATGATGTACCCGATCATCGCATCGACTTTTACTTACAAATTCATTATACATATTCCATATCCGGATAAAATTCAAAATAATAATTGCATAACATAAAGCCACATTTCAAGATAACATTACCACCTCCACCTACCAATCCTACCATCTCTCCCGAGATTTCTTTCGCGGTTCCAACTATCAAACTTACATCCATTGTACCCTGCCCTGTAAGAATTACATCTCCGGGGCTATTTGGTGTTTAGATAGGTCTCTAACATAAACTAGTTGCGTCGCTACTCTCGCAGAGTTAGGCGAACTTTTAATAGTGTTCATGTCTCCAGAGTGGTTCCGAGACGTGATGTCGATGTACATTAATGTACAGGTTACTAAGTTATTACAGCGATGTATGCTTAGTTACGTACATATGAGGTAAGTTTTGCAGGTGTTTGGAACTGGTTGAGAGGAAAATTGTGGTGAAATACAGTGCGGACTGGTAATTTTCTGCTTTAGGATCAGTAAAATTTAGACTGATTTTTCATCAACATATAACCTGACACTGACCTGCCAATTGCAAAAAACGGAAGAAAATTTGAATTTCGCGGGCTTCCCTAGCGCTTCGACCTTAAATGGAAATGTGACATTACATTTGAAGTGAAAAAATGTCAACTTACTTTTGGAGGCCACTGTACAAGTATATAGGATGCCTATAAAGTACAGTGCGTGTTTTTTCCTGTTAAATAAAAATAGAAGAACTTTTAAATTGAAGTAGCTTTACTTTTCCTCCAATAACTGAAAGACAACTAATTAACTCACGGCTAGGTAGGTACCTAAAGTGTAATTTAATTTACCTAAAGTGTATTTTAACTCACCATTCAAATATAATATACAAGTGTTTTCAATTTACGTCATGATGCTACATATTTAAACACGTAAGGAAATGAAGGTGCGATATTGAGGTACCTACCATGGCATCGATGTATGTTTTATTCCAGTTTTTATCATCCCTCGAGGCCCATCCTGCTGTCTACGCGCAGAAGGACCCCAGAGACTTCGTATCCTTAAATTTCCGATGAAAACAAAGAATCCGTGAATATAGGTCCGCAGGAGCGAGCGAATGGAAATTTACATCCTAATTTCCCAGGTGTATACCCACTGAGCGTCTCTATTCGTCAGCGTTATCAAAAATCGGATATATATCGGGACCCTGTAGTGTAAAAGGACGGCCTATAATTCGATTATCTACATCGTACCGATTGCCAGGCTTTTGCTAACTTTGTTCTTTGTTTAAGGAATTCTACTCCAGCATTTTTGAATTAGCAACTAGTCCTACCCAGCTCCCACTTTAGTTCCTTTTATCCTAAGACGAATACAACTGCCAGTCTGTAGCACGTCTATCTTTGTCAATGTCACAATGTAAGGAGCATACTAAACCTACGTACATGCTCATTAATAATTATGAGTAATATTAATACGAATAAATATTACGAAGAAGAAAAGCTTTCATATCTATCATTCGGCGCCCTTTGCTTAAAAAGGGGACCTCATTATAGATCCTTTTTGAATATTTTAAATACGGCAAAGAAATATGAAACTACCACAAGGAAAAAATTGAATAAGCATGAACATGTGAAAATGTTTGGCATCGGTTCACTTCAATATTCATCACTCTGATTGATGAATTTTGAAGCAAGCCAATTTTTGAAGTCAGACCGATTGACGGACAGACACCACGGAACCAACGCCACTCAAACATCGCCAACATGACAGCAATGAAAAGCAACGAAGTTTCAAAGCCAAAGCTTCAAGCTTGGAGACATCTATACCTACCTTTAGGAAAATAGGACAACCGTGTGAATATTTTTTCTACAAAACAACATTCAGCGTATGGCATTCTCTGTTCTTTGTCTTCAACGGTTTTTTAATGATACGATATGCCTTCCATTCTTTACAGAGGGCCTGGAAAAAACAAAACATTTCCAATTAGAAGACAGATACGATGATAATTAAAACCGCGAAATAAAGGCAAAATTCATTATAGGCAAGTAGTAGGATAGTCTGGTGGGTACGAGTAGGTACATAAAAATCCACTAATTGCAAGCGACAGCTAAACTAAAGCGCTTTTCTGATTGCTGCTCCGTCTCGCCGCCGCTAGTGGTGCTCGAGACGCTGAATTCGTCACCTGTTGAAAATAATTAGTCAAAAAAAATCAGTACTAAAACAAAAATGCAGGTGCTGCGTAATGCTCGACATCTAGCTTTCTGTGTTAACCTCTCGACGCGAGAACTCGAAAAAAATTCAGACTAAAATTTCGGTGGGAATTTTTCAACGAACGCAAACTATTCGAACGAGTGTGCTCGCTCGTCTGACGAAATCACAAGTGGAAAACAAACCTCTTTGGGATCGGCGCAATTTTCGTACGTATGTATGAGCCCTTAGCGGATTTTTAATATCGGTTCATATGGGGTCGAGTAGGTAGGGAGATAGGTATCGTGCATGATAGGTGAAAATGGGTAGTATAATGTGCAGTTCAGTAGGTAGATGTGGTACTATGTGATGTTCATTTGATGTCCATGAAATAAGTAAAATTAATAGTTTCTTATGTCTTGTACTCGCTAAACTAGACTCGTTGTTGGCCACAGTTCTAACCTTACCTCACCCATTTACTCGGGGAGGGTACCCTATAACCGTCTTTTTGTGATGAGCCGCGCTACTGCTGAAAGCAAGTGCAGAAAGAAAGTGCAGTCGCCAGTGATGGAGGCAAGTTCTCGCGCCAGTAATGGAAGCAAGAGCTGATGCCAGTACAGAAAGCACGTGCTCGCGCCATTTTTGTCAGGCAGTGCTGGCAGAGTGCTAGAAGCAAGTACTCATGCCAGTGCTGGAAGCTAGTGATTGTGCCGCAAGTGCTCGCGCCAGTGATGGGAGCAAGTGCCCGCGCCAGTGATGGGAGCAAGTGCCCGCGCCAGTGATGGAAGTAAGTGCTCGCGCCAGTGATGAAACAAGTGCTCACGCTAGTGCTGGAAGCAACTGCGGTGTTCTTAAAATTTAAATTATTAACGCTGTTTACATTATAATAATTATGAAAACATAGATACCTATGCAATTGATGCTGTTGCTTCTTATGTTGATTTCTAATTATTTTCATATTAACATATTCTTAGAAAGTTTTGAAACTCCGGACGTTTTAGAATTGCCCCCGCATTGACGTATGGCAACCCTAAACTATGCGTGATAAACTGATAATTTATTAAAGTACCAATACTTAAATGACTATCAATTCCACCACGTCCACATCAGACTGCAAATGAAATAACTAATTAAAGAACAAGGGTCATTGTGTGCATTCGGGAAACGCCCTAATAATCATTATGATTTGTATCACAAGCCTCTTCAGATATTAGTCAAGGTTCTTGCCTTCTTGGGGAATAACAATAAAAATGTCAGTGAAGCCACAACTTTACATTGTGGCTTACCTAACCGTCTGCGACCATGATAATGCAATACAATCATAATACCAGAAATCAAATACCGTATCATTTAAACTTAAAGAAAACTTGGATGTTAGTACTTACACGTTTTATAATATATCTAATGTCATTATTTTGTTCAAAATAGTAAAACCATTTTAAAACCCGCGTTTTGTTCTCACCTCGCATGCTGCGTTCCAGAATCATTTTGAATACAGTACAACTTCCGTTAAAAAAACTTTTTATCCGGAATCTTCGAAATGCTTAACAAAAATAATGATTATTTGTTAGTTTAAATTATTTGAATATTTTGCGATTTTATAATATTTTCAATTTTGTATAACGTTGTAAAAACGAATAAAAGGAACAACGAAAATTATGCATTGTTCGACGACCTCACATTTCATCCTGGAGCACAACAAATGTCAAACAAATTGACATATCCCGGATGTAAACATATTGATTGGTTGTGTTTTTATCACATTTTATTGATTTGCGTCGGGTTAACAGTACAAAATGGATCAAGAAACCGCGAAAAAGCTTTTGGTTGAAGGAGGAACGTTTGTTTTTCTCGGAGTGCCTCAGGAAACACAATTTGGTATCGATATGCAATGTTGGAATACAGAAGAGGATTTTCGCGGAATTAAGATGATACCGCCTGGATTACACTATATTCATTTCTCTGGAGTCAGCAAAGGAACCGGAGATGTCTCACCAAGGTAAGTGCTTCTTCTAACAACACCTAACAAGTAAAACATGGTGTGCACCACCAAAATAAACAATTTTACATGTTGTAAACAGAGACCACAACATACACAATTTCTAAAATGGTTTGTCTTTGAACCCATCATTACAGAATTTGAAAATAGATCAAGAATAATAACTTGACTCCAAGTCAGACTGGGCTTAAAATATTTGCCCAAGTGTTTTCTTTCAAGGTCAACCCATACCTGATTCTTTTCGGACCATAAGAATTCTACATTATCTCATGATAATAATTTCCTCAGATTAAGTATTTAAAGATAGATTGGAGGAGAAATACAGAATTCTCAACCCAGCCAACATACCACATAGGTACCTGATGAATCAACTTATTTGTTTTTTTATAACTAATGAGGACTTATTCCAATGTGATTGGCTAGTATCACTGAATTCAGATGCCTTAAATAGATGCTTAATGCATCTGAATTCAAAACACTCCTAGTGCCTTTGATTATGAATATTCTAGATACAGGATCATGAACAAAAACTCATGACTCTAGGTCTAGTGGCTATGATTAATAGTGCTGGGCATCTACATGATTATTTCTAATAAAATACCTTGAAAACCCCTAATTGAATGTATTCTTGGTTGAAGCATGATGCCTTATAGATAAGACACTGCTTACCAATAAAACTGATATTATCTATTTAAGTCGCGAGTTAATGGGCTTCTTTTGGGTTAGCTCGTTCCATCGTCGACCTCATCTCTGTCCTCTGGACTAGATTGAGGTCAAGAGTAAGCCCATTCATTATAAAAAATTAAAAAAAAAAAAAAAAATCCTTTTAAAACAATTCCAGATCGGGTTTCATGCATTATTTCCATAAAAAGGAGTTTCTAGTCAAAATGTGGGACAAAAAGACAGAGGATATGTGCAAAGATGAGATTACAGATGAAAGCATTCAACGCCTTAAAGACAACCTGTTCAATCTGGACCGACATCTCGCACCTTATCCTTATGAGATATGGCAGAAATGGAAACTACTGACTTCTCAAATACCAGGTTAGTTATAAAATAGAATCAAATGTGTACACATTAGTTAGTATTTCTATGTGGCTGCAATTTCTATCATTCAATTTGCTACTGCAAAATTCCTGATGGAAAATCCTAGTAACACTTTGTCTAACCTTGGATCTTATACAGTAGTGCTTACAACGACTACAGTGATGAGGAATATCTATATAATATATAGGTATATATTATATTATAATATGTCATCACTATAAACAGGGATTACAGGAACTACCTCATTGGTATCACTTTCATATGACCACATACAAGTGCTCTAGCAAGTCATTATTTCTTATAATTCTTTTTAAAAATTACAGCTGAACTAGCCGCAAAGCTGTCTCCAGAAAATGGTATGATCAGAGCATCAGTGGAACTCCTATCAATGACTGATGAAGAAAGACCAAGGGGAGTCAAGACTACAACCTCTATGGAAAGCCAAGAGAGTACAGATGAGTCCACTAAAGAACCTGGAGAAGAGAAGGAAGAACCGGCCGCTGGACAGTCAGATGCTAAGAGAGCAAAGAGGATTACAAGAGAAGAAAGGGAAGATGCTATGTTGCCACATTTGAAACCTGCCCCTGGTAAATTATATTGCATTTAATTCTTATACCAATTAAGGCACCTAGTTAGAAACTAATTAAGGTTCAAATTCATTTATTTTGCGAACATAAGTAAAAAGTAGGTGGTAAAATGTATAAAATTCGAAAACTATCTATGTCCCACTGCTAAGCATGCAAAATGTTTCTCAAATTAGGTAAATCAATTTAAATTGCACCTAGGTACCTAGTTAGTACTTTTCTCACTGCCTCTGCAACCAGAAGCATCCTTAAGTAGATCAGAAGAAACTTAAGGATACAACTATTATGATGATCCTGTACAGAATATTTTCTGTGTCCAATTTCCATCCAAAACAACACAAAAATTATCTTGTAAAAAAGGTTAATATATTACACAATGTTTTGTAACAGATAGCCAGCCAATATCTTAACATTAATAGTTTCTTTTGTGGTTAGTTGCACCAACTTGTTGTAGGTACAAGTTAATATTTTTTTAATGTTAGCTAATTAATTCAGAGAATGTATTCATTAATTTAATTGATTTTCCTGTTTCCCTATCATAAAGAACTTGAGTTTGTTTAATGGAAGGGTATTATTGGATGTACTTACCTATACATGAACAATAATAAAATTATGTAGTACTATTTTTGACGTATTTGCTTTGTGGTTATTGGAAACAAAGATTCTTATTGAATTTAGTATCTGTAGGCCTACCTAAGTTGGCTAAGGTGTTGTCCACTGCCTACTACAGTGCATCCAATATCATCATCTGCGTAGCCTTTTCCCAACTACATTGGGGTCGGCTTCCAGTCTAACCGGATGCAGCTGAATACTAGTATTTTACATAGAGCGACTGCCTATCTGACCTCCACAACCCAGTTAGTACTGGGTAATACGATACCCCTTGGTAAGACTGGTTGACAGTGCATCCAATAGTTCCTTGAATATGCTTTACTTACTATCATAGGCCTCTAACGGCACTCAAGTTTTTTTGCCGTGAAAATCTACATTTGTCCGTGTTGTTATATCACTATGGAAGTTTGTTGTCACACACGGTGCATACTTACGGCGGCGGTACCGTGCCATAGTGCCGTCTACAAGAGGCCTTAGAAGTAAAGGCTTGATGATACTAATGCATTACTTCATCATCTTCCTGCCTGCCCTTGTCCTATTCTCGAGGTCGGCGCAACACGTTTTCTTCTTCCATTCTCCCCTGTCAGTCGTAACAGCATCAATTACTCATTTCTCTATATTTTCTTTGGCCTTCCTCTCACTCTCCATCCATCAAAATTAATATCCCTTTTTTAGTAATATGCGTTTCACCACTCCTCATTACATGTCCTTACCAAGATAGACGACTTACTTTCAATTTTTCTGTAACAGGCGCCACTTTCAAACTTCCTCTAATATACTTATTCCTTACTTTATCCATTCTTGTCACTTCATCCATCTTTTTCACAGCCCAGCATTCTGATAATACTAATGCCTTACTTGAATTTTCTATTTCCAGGTATGTCTATGAGGTTCACAGAAATACCGCGCGACAAATTCCCTCCAGGGTCAACACCAGAAGAGATAACTAAACATTATTTGGACCAATCATATTCATTGGAGCTAATGATCGCACAGCATGATGAGTGAGTTCTTACAAGGTTTTATTATAAAGGCTAATCATATTATACATCAATTTTACTTATACTTATTAATTTTATGTCACTTTTTAACACTAACTGGTCTAGTGAACGCAAGCGCCACTACTGAGCATGAGGTCCTGCGTTCGATTCCTGGGTCTGGCAGTGTTATTGGGTTGGGTTTTTCCATCAGGAATTTCACAGTAGCAGCCATGGAGTCTGGAATTGTGCTTGGTTGATGGCAATCAGCTCGCTTCCTATTACATGGGACTTAACGTAACTGGCGACATGTATGTGCACTTATTAGGTACACCTCTGCCTAACCCTTCGGGGATTACAAGGCGTGATGTTGTTATTTTACTTATACTTTATTTTTATTTTCAGGCCACTCCATATAATCGGCGAACTACAATTTGCCTACCTATGCTTCCTTATCGGACATTCCCTTGAGGCGTTTGAGCACTGGAAAGACCTCGTGATCCTCATGTGCTCTTGCGACGACGCCATACACAAATACCGTAGCGTATTCTTCCATTTTATCAGAACAATTGAAATACAAATCGATGAAATGCCAGAGGATTTCCTAGCTGATATAGTAATGAACAAAAATTTGGTGTATAAGAAGCTTCGAGAATTCTTCCGCACTGCATACGTGAGCAAAGTCGATGGTCGTCTTCTTACAATGATTGAGAGATTCAAGGATAATTTGACAGACAAACTGCAATGGGACTTCACAGGTTTAGACGCCGATGAAGAAGACGAAAGACCAGTCATAGTTCAACTAAATGAGGCAGAATAAATTAGACATAAATAAATTTAATTAATATAATTATGGTATTAGTTCATTTTAAGGACTGCCTTGCTGAGGCAGTGTGACGACGTAAGATTGTAACGATAGTCTCTGTGAGTGGAAATGCGTATTTTTGTAATAGTATTTAAGAGAGGAGGATTTCCAACAACTAAAGTGTCAGTACAATGCTTCAGTGAGGCTATAATCTTAAAAACGAAGTTTGTTTGACAGGAAAAATGTTTTTACGATAAGTACAAACCAAAGCAGGTATTTTTTCCGCGAATAACAGAGTTGTAGTTGAACAAATCTTATTGCTCGGTAAGTCAATCAAACTTCAAAATATAATATTCCATAATTTTTTAAAGTAGATTCATGTGTGTAGTTGTGTACTATGTACATTTGTTACTGATTTTTTCATGTTTAAACTTTTTATATAAATAAGTAGTGTCCTGTGAACCCCGCCGCACATATCAATAAGTCTTATAATGCAATTTACCTAATAATAGACTTTTATGATATTGGTTCTATTGGTGTATTTGAAATATTAGAAAAATGAAGTCAATAAATAAATGGTACCTGCTAAATAAGTTTTATTTTGTGTCTTATATGGTACTAATACATTAAGCATAATAAAAGCCTTGAATATTCTTGTTAACATGATGTATTAAAAATACTATTTCTTTTTAAATTGTTTCTTCATGGGTTTCTGACTCTGTTTCTCAAACTTCGCCTTCTTGGGTGAGACTGCTGGTTCTGTAAAGGAAACATTAAAAAAATTAAACAAACTTTTTTATTCATGAAATTTTCATACATCTTTTTGGGTTATTTATCATAGCTAAGCCCATTTTGAAACAATACGACCCTGGGCTAATTGGATTGCGTGTAATTGGAGAACTACACTCAATCTCAGGCCACTCTCACCTGTCAATAACTTGTTACCCCATGAAGATTGTCGCACCACCAAGCCAGACTAGCAATAACCATCACCAATACCAACACCACCTGTTCTAAACTAAATTTTCCGTAAAGCTGCCTCCAGAAGAATAGTAATTAATTAATTATTATTATTAGACCTAAACGGCGACGGCTAATACATGCTACCATGGCCCAACCATGGACACTTCACCTTAATATTTTTTTTAGTTGTTTCAATATAAATGGAGATGATATAATTCAAACTTACTTTGAGGTGCTTTCTTTTTAGCTGCAACAGGCTTCTTTTGTTCCTGCTTCTTGGCCTGAGGTTTTTGTGGTTGTTGCTTCTGTGCCTGTTTCTTAGTCTGTACTGGTTGTAGTACTTTTAGGGCTGGCTTTCCTTTCATCTTCTTTGGAGGTGCCTCTTCTTCATCACTGGAGAAATAGAAATTCATGCATGTAGTTGCGAATACTGATGCAAACATTTTTTTTCCAATACTTTGTTGCATGTAACAAGAGCTTAGGGGTAATCAAATCAGAAAGTTTTCTCATAAAAAAAAATAACAGTCTAAACCGAAAATCTATGGGGCCTTGTAAAATACTAAGTTACAACAACAAACAACATCAACATTTGTACCAATTTAAAAACTTCTTCCAATTTTATATACAACATTATTTTTAGTATAAGCAAAACCTGAATACAGTTTGTTCAGAATAAGTAACTGAATCGATTCCAATAATTTTTAAACCATGTTATATTTTGTCCCAAACATATTTAAAAAAGGTTACAAGTTGAACACCGAGCGACACTAAGTACCTATCACAATCATTTAGGTACCTACTGCCAAATTGTTATTATCAATGAGCTCAAGACGACACTGGAAGCGCGCGCGCGGCCGCGCTGCGTGGTGACCACATTTTAGTGCGAACAACCAGGTAACAGAACAAGCTTATAACTTTGTGATTATTCATGATACAGTTTTGAAATTTTGTACATAGATTCTTTACATAAAAATACTAGACACGTGTTTCAGGTTTGGCATATACTAAAACTAATGTTGTATATTACCCACGTCTTCACCAGCGTGGTGCGCGGTTATTGTCGCACAGGATCGTACTACCGCAATAAAAAGTATCCTTTGTGTGAATCTAGGTTATAAACTATCTGTGGGCTAAATTTCATCCAAATCCGCTCATTCGTTTTAGTGTGAAAGAGTAACATACATACATCCATCCTCACATACTTTCGCATTTATAGTAAGTTTCACATAGTAGTAAGATGATGAGAGAGAGAGAAAAAGAGAGATAAATAGATTAAACTTTTACCTTTCTTCATCATCATCATTTGCTTCCCCTTCATCACCAGACTCATCAGCTTCATCACTCAAAAATGAAAGCTCAGAGTTTTCGCTCATTTTTTCTAACAACTTGTCATATGCATCAGAGTCAAATTCGTAGGCACTGTCACTATCATCATCCGATACTTCAGAATCCTCTGCTACTTTAATAAACTCTGCTGGTTTCACACCAGAATCCTTCAATTTCTGTTCCTTTTCTTTTTGCTGTTTCTGATTAACTTTCCCTGGTAACTTTTCCTTTTTGTTTGCGTTTGGTGCTGTTTCTTTTTTACCTTCTGCAGGCTTATCCTTTTTGGGAACTTCTGCATGTTTTTTATCCTTTCGATTTTTATTCTTCTTTCCTTTTCCTTCATTAGTTGGTTTTCCATTCTGTACTGCCTCAGGTTTGTTTACTTTTTTATCTTCTTTTTGTTCAGGTTTGCGCTTTTCAGCTTTTTTCGGCTTGCTTTCTTCTTTAACACTTTTGTTATCCTCTATTTCTTGTTTTACAATGTCATTGAGCAGTCCTTCTGGCACATCTACTGGTGCAAAGAAATCGTAATTTATTCCTATTTCACTAAGTTTCTTCTTATTTTTATTTAAGCTGAAATAAACATTAAGGATTAGTATGAATAAGTTAACCTATTGTCTGCCATGGACGTCTATGGACATCAAATCAATAAGTGCTCACGACGCCTCGGACGGCATGTCACGTCGAAAATAACACTTTTAAAGCGCTTGGCGTAGAGAACAGAGATTTTCGTTATTGAAGTGGTGGTCAAAAGGTCAATGATCCAAAAAACATTAGCCTAGTTGCTTTATAACAGTGACTAATTAATAATCATTAACAAGGATATTGATGTCAGAGACTTACTTAGACAAAAGCTTCCTTGCCCTTTTAAGTTCACCACTTTCATCTTTGTCAGTATTGAATTCCTGGAAACAAGAAGTTTACTTCAAACTATTGGAAAGGACACAAAATAAACAATAATGTAGCACAACCATAAACTTTTAAAAATATCTGACCTTTTTTGTTTTTAATCTCCTTTGACTTGCAGGATTATTAACATTATTCCAGTTCTTCCTGAAGGCCTTGAGCTTTTGCTTTTCAGCGGGAATGTAAGCAGCTGAAAAAAAATATTGATTACTTTATCATAGTACCTATGCAATACACTTGTCTAGTTAGAGAATAATGAATATTACTTTAAAATACCCCAACACTATGTGTAATCTTTAATAATTATTGGAGCAGTGTACAGCTATAACCATATAATAAATTAAGTAATTGTTATTTACATCAAAACATTAAATTGAACCATAGGTTTCAACCACAGATATAGATAGACCTAGATAGCGTAAGAGCACCTACTTCGCGTGCCCGACTTAAGCTAAAGAAACTTAACGTGGCCACTGTTACACTCGGTCTGCATTGGTGCACCATCCTAGTCCCTCGGACCCTAGGACCTCTCTCAAAAAATTAAAGCTATTTGCAGTAATTCTCAAAAAATTACTGCAAATTCGTAATGCATTGCGGTTCTTACTTGGAGAGGTTGATGCGACATTCTGTTTTAACAAGTGATGAATATCGAAACAAGTGATACTATCTTATATCGCTTCGGTTTCGTAGTACAGGTGCTTTTGTCATTTTTCTGTAAATTTTAGCGATTAGTGCTGTTCATCGTACGCAACACATAGCGATTTTCGAGAATCGGTTTCAGACACAGATTTCAGAGAAAATTTTAATAAATAATCTTAATGATTCATGATTTTTTAGTTTTTGACATGATGGTAATTTAAAAGAAAAATGAACTGATGTGACGGGAAATAAAGATTGGTTCCCAACGAAGTATAGCACTAGTTGTTTGATACATTTTGAGGAAGCAAGCTTTGTTGAAGGAAAAAAGCAAAGGCAAACAAATAAAAATTCTGGGGAAACGGAACCGTTGCAAAGTCCAAAAAATACACGGCATGATGTTGTTATTAAAGCACTTAAAAAAATCGTTTATTCTTGATGATCAAGCTAATGTGCTTAAAACAACCAATGTTACAACTCGAGAACTTTATTATGGTTTTACTGTCTCATTACTGTCACAAAATCGATTTAAACAATTGTAAATAATTCTTTACTG
Source organism: Noctua janthina (assembly GCA_963576755.1). Taxonomy (NCBI): domain Eukaryota; kingdom Metazoa; phylum Arthropoda; class Insecta; order Lepidoptera; family Noctuidae; genus Noctua; species Noctua janthina. Next base: position 10,419,214 of record OY755059.1, read on the forward strand.
TACACAATTACTTAATAAATAGTATTTGTACAGTAATTGAGAAATGGTATGTACAAGGCGAACTTTAGTGACAGAGAGAGAGATAAAAAATAGGGTAGAATTCAGTTTCTTTTTTTAACACTAGAACTTAAATTGATTATATAAAGTGTTTCAGTCAAATATTTACGTGTAGAGACTGGTGCCACACTCGGCCGGCGTCTATGGATCGATTTGGTTTTCCCATCACTAAATAGTGCTTGTGACAGTTGTTAAGTCATAGTAGGTAGTAAAAAAAATGGCACGCTTGGTTTTCATACAGATCGTGATACTTGCGTTATTTAAGTCTATTTATAACTGTGGTTTCGACATATTTATTTCTTGGAAAATGTACACATGGGTTTATTATGGGTCAGTAGTGTTGGATTTAAGACTTTACCTTTGATCAACCTCTTCCCCATGAGATAATTGTTCATGGTCTCAGCTACAATCTGCCCTACTGCCGGCTCCTTGAACTCTACAAAGGCGAAGCCTTTCGAGTTGCCAGTGCGTTTTGACCTGATCACTCTAGCGTTCGTAACTACGCCAAACTGCTTGAAGTATTGGGTCATTTGATGCTGAAATTGCATTGCATAATATTATTTCCATGTCAATGGCTGGTGAGCAAATCATTCTAAAGAATATATTTTGTGTTTGTTTGTTATTTAAAACAGAACACTAACCTCATAAAATCCATGCGGAATATGCGATAAATACACCAATCCTCTTTCCTTACGCTTCCTCTTTTTACTGATTTTGCCATCTTTTTTTAGTTTCATGCTAAACGGCTTCTTCGACTTAACCTCTTCATCATTCTTCTGAGGCTCGGCTTTTTCTTCATTCTTCTGCAAAAATTATAAATAATAATTAACAGGCATGTTTTTATTATAACCCCACTTCAGTGAGACCAAATATTCGGAAATACTAACCTTAATTAACTTTTTGATACCTCTAATTGACTTAACAAACTTCCTCTGTTTTTTAGAGTCTAACGCTACGTTTTCTTCCATATTTATTAACAAAATATTAACAATGGTATGCAAAACGAAACCTGCACCGCGCACGTGTGATAACAAATTTGACACTGCTGCTAACCTGAACTTAGGTGACTTGACAACTTGACATTGACGGTAATGATAATTGCAGTTTAAGTGTTGCCCTGTCATTCCAGAACACAAGCACGGCCACCATACCACCCGGCGGCGGCGCAGCGCCATGCAGCTACACCTCAAAAAAAGAAAGATAACATGTGGCACATGCCACAGGTGTAATGTTAAATGAAAAAATTAAGTTCTGCGTTGGAATAGCTTGCTTATTGGCTAGGAACAAAGAGAAATTATAATCATAGACAAACTTTGACTGTTATTTTTTTTTGGATATGGCATCCCTATTCTTCTATAGTTCTATCTATCTTGTCTCTATCTTATCTCCTGTGCGATCTGACAGAATGTAATTCTGTGGATTTTTGTGGTGTTGATTTATTAGAAAACAAATCATGAAACTGTACAATATTATGAGTGAAAATTAAACAATTTTGCAGTTATAATTTTATAAGTTGGCTATGACTCTGCATCAATAAAACAGTTTTTTAATAACTCATCAAAATGTCGGCTACCGGCACCCTCAACCAATACATACAATTCGTCGAGCGCATGTTTAGAACCTCTCAAGGAAATGTACTGGCGCGTCTGCTGTCCCTTCGTGACGAACATGTTGCTAATAGGAACTTGCGGTCGAGTGACATCGCTACTTTAGTAGAAGGCAACTGTCTCGCTCCTTTGGACGAGATCATCATCAGTCATCTGCTTTGTGTAAAAGTAAGTACACCATTGATCATCATATTTTAGAGCATCCGATTATTTTATTATAGGTCAACTGTTGGCCAATTCTTTAACTTTAATAATTAACCGCTCTTATACATATACTGCTATTTGAAATCCTTATTTACTCCATCCCCTAAAACGACCCTCTGACCAAGTCTATATAACATAATGTTTAGCAATGTCCAGGAATAATAACAAAAGAGACATCTTTCTTTGTGTACCTCTGAATATTGTCTGACCTTTTATTGCTAAACCTGTATAGTATGTCAACATTAATAGTAATTTACATGGTGAACATAAATAAAGAGTATTGTATTTTTTTCCAGGCACTACACATGAAAGACTTTATGGAGGCCTTTGAATACCAGAGTGCTTGTGTAGCCTGTGTGGTACGCCTTTTACAAGCACAGACTAACGTCAACTGGGGCCTACAATTGATGTACACTGTGTGCCTGGACCTAAGACTCGTTGCATATAGGGCTGAGGCTTGCGGTAAGTGTTCTAAAAAACTTGCTTGCATTTATTTTACACGGGAGAAGAGAAAAAGATTGTTTTACACCAACTCCAAGTAACATGAGACAGGGATGATTACGATTTTAGTCACATTTATGAAGTGACATAATCTATATTGTATCATAAAAACCTTGTTATGAAAACAGTAGATGTATTGTATTGTATAACGGGCTGGTGTCCGCAACTCCACATCAAAGCGCGTATTTTGCGTGCGGTACAACAGTAGATGTTTTGCTCAGTTCTTCCAGAGACAAATACCTCCTCTAGCTCCCTCTGTGCTATCCTGTCTTAGTCGTGGAGTCTTCCCGCACTTCACAATGTCATCTCTTGGGTACCATGCTTGCTAAGTTTTGTTTGATCAGTAATCACAAGTTTGTTTTGAATCAATGTTTGTGTTTGTTTGTTTTTATTAAAATTCTTTTGTATTTTATTAATTTGACCAAAGTAAAAGAAGTATGAAGGAATTATAAAATTTTATTGATTCATTTTCTAAAAAATTTTAACCATTTATGCAAAGGTGGGTCAGCTAATTGCTATCACTCACTGTACAGTGTGATCCTGATCAGTTAGTCACAACTTATAATAATAAATATTGAATGGACTTCTATAATAACTGCTCAGCTCCCATTTTGTAAAAAAACGTCTCTTGCTTCTTAGCATACAAACCATTTTAATCTTTGTTTGTTTTTTCAGCTCAAACTAATGGCAAGATTCTCGAGAAGGCTGCAGAGAGTCTACTGGCCTGTTTTAGGGTGTGTGCTGCTGATAATCGTGCAACTGAAGCAGACACAAAGAGACTGGGAATGTTGACTCTAGTCAACCAACTCCTCAAAGTATACTTTAGGATCAATAAGCTTCATCTATGCAAACCCTTGATAAGAGCCATTGATTCTTCAACCCTCAAAAGTCAATTTCCACTAGCTCAACAAATCACATACAAATACTTTGTCGGACGAAAGGCTATGTTTGATTCAGACTACCGAACTGCTGACGAATTTCTGTCATTCGCATTTGTTAAATGCCACAGAAGGAGCATTAAGAATAAGAGGCTTATTCTCACGTATTTAGTGCCTGTAAAAATGTTACTTGGCTTCATGCCAGCTAAACATTTGCTGCAAAAGTATGACTTGATGCAATTTTGGGAGCTTGTGATGGCTGTGAAGAATGGTGACCTAAGAGGCATAGACCAAGTTATGGAAAATTATGAAAGCTTCTTCATTAGTGCTGGAATATACCTGATTGTGGAGAAATTGAAGATTTATGCATACAGGAACTTGTTCAGGAAGGTTTATGTAGCAGAAAATAACCATCAAATCGATATAGCAAGTTTCCAAGCAGCTTTGCAACTGATGGGACATGATGACGTGGATGCTGATGAAACTCAGTGTATTGTGGCGAACTTGATTTTCGACGGAAAGATTAAAGGCTACATATCATTTCAACACAAGAAGGTGGTTGTGAGCAAGCAGAATGCATTTCCGTCTTTATCTAGTTTATACTAGTCCAGCGCGGGCTCTGTCGAGGTGGAGCACAACTGTGCAGACTTCTTCTAAATAAATAGAAGGATACTCAATATCAAAGATCATTATTATTAACCTTCCATCTAAACAACTATGCTATTGCTTACTATCTATGATAACAATACTTCTCATAGTAATTACATCTAAAGAAGAAGTTCAGTAAGATGTAAAATTTCATTAAAGCCTTTTTGCTTTTGCTAAAGAATATAATGAAATCTTTGATATTGTTCAAGTCTGTAAGTCTTACTCCCGTCATAGAGCCCACAGTGGTTTTACCATAATCTTAGAAAATCTATTTTTGTATGAATTTTGTACTCTCATACAGTGAAGTGAAGAAAGTGGTGGACAATAATAGATGTTTACTGACATAATTATGCACAAGTAACTTTATGATACAACGGACAGTTCTTATTAACTGGTGCATGATTTATTATTTTAGCATTGATTCGTATTAAGTGATTTCTTAAAAGTGTATAGCTGCCTACTTTTGTTCTACAACTGTTTTGTGTTTGGCTGCAGAAAAACTCATTCATTTGAACAAATCAGAACACTGCCGTAATGTGCCAAAATGAATGACTTTGAATCTGACCACTATTGATAATAGGCTGGTAATAGACCTAATCTGAAGCTAGCTACTAGTTGTTTGTAAAACGATAGTAGGCTTATTTTATTGAGGTCTTTGGCCTGATAATTATTCAATTTACACTGGATTTTGAATTCCAAGTTGACATAGTGTCTAAAATGTCAAAAGTTATTTGAAATAACTACGATATTTTTTTCTTTAGGTTAGTCCTCAGTGAGAAATATACACATTATACAGGATTTTAAGTTTTGTCAATAATGACATTTAACATACTTATAGGAATTATGTGAAAATATGTTAACCATATGCTTAAAGATTACCTAGATGAATTCACTATTTATCCATTCACATGTATCAATAAGATGATTGTATCGGAACATAAATACATTTTTTTAAGACTCATGCACTGTTTTATAATTACCTTAAATAACCCTGCTTCAAATCATGCAAGTATTTTTGTTTTGCAGGTACCATTATAATTATACTGAAGGGTCTAATTCTATTGGGTTATTTTCTAAAATGAAAGCCCAATGACATTAAAACATTTTTTATTAAATTCACAATATATTTCAAAGAATAATATAAATATAATAAATTTTGCTAACCACTAATATACTGACAATGCTGAATATAATGTTAGTCTTACAGTAAAGTTATAGAACATATTTTTGTGATTTTTAAATAGAAAGTCACAGTTCTAAACTATAAATACATTTACTTATACATTATTAGATTTGGTATGCAGCTGAAAGTTTAAAGATTTGCAATGTGCAATATTGTGTTATACCTCTATTAAATCTATTTACAATATACCTACAGCATAAATGGAAAGTTTGGGAGCCAACTAGACTTATAGTCTTTACCAACCACGTGCTGGGGGCTACCATGACGTCTTAATGCAGGAGTAATTCCAGTGTGGGAAAGAGACAGAGCTATACAGGTCGCCTAGCGCCACCTCTTTCCCACTCTGGAATTACTCCTGCTTTAAGACGTTTCAGTACACCTTACATGTCTTTCCAGCGCCCATTAATGCTCTCTAACTACATTCCATTCTCTTGATTGGGCATTTTTTAAGCTAAGCTATTCACAAAATTGAGATATCTGAAAAGCTTTATTTTCTGGGTATTTTCAGATTTTTCAGTAGATGTCTATTGTCTTCTCGTAAAAAGGTCGAATATTGTCTTTATATCGTTCAGATTCAATAAATTCAACGATAAGCTAGTGGGAATACTGTATTGGTATCCCGTATCGTCGTATGTCTAAAATACCTAATGTTATCTTTTTATTTTTGTCTAAGTAGCGATCCAATGATTGATTTCAAGATATGTTTTTTAATATTGATATGCATTTTCGGTGAATCTTTGTTGATGCCTGTAAGCTCAATTTTCTCTCTATTTGAAAACACAAAATTGCACATTGTTGTTAACACCTTTCCACCTCCACGAAAGTGCATCAACGTCGACATTGAAATTAAAATAGACGGCAAGGAAAGCGCACACAACTGTTTTTGATTTTTCCTAGGTATATTTTTTTTCAGAGATTTGTAGGGAACAAAATAATTGTTATAGCTCTGAGGTCGCAATTACCTATAGGGTAACCATTTGTGCACATTGTGGCGGTGAGAAGGTTCAGAATAGTTTGTAGAAAAATATGAAGAAATATTAGTCTAAACTATTAAATATATGTATTATCTTACATTTAGCACTTATAGTCATCTACATAAACCAAGCTAAACAAGAAAGTCTTACATGCAAAGCTAACAAATATTTTTGCCTTTATAATGTAGGTACTTAGATTTTAAAATTTAATTGATGTAATATATTTATGATACTGTAATAAGTCTCTTGGGGTATATGATAAAGGATTTTAGACTCGACTCTACGTAACTCAAATAGTCTTTTAGACTGACATCAAAGGGAAAATTAGAGATCATCATCGGTTAGTTGAATCCACTGCCGATCATAGGCCTCTCTCTCCTAACATTATTTGACATTAAATGGTCTTACACCTTACCTAATAATTTCTGGTCAACTTTTAGTCAACCTAAAATAGAGATTTTTCAAAGTTGGGATTGAAACTTCACATTACTTACCTACCTTAACAAGTTATATAGGTTGTAATACTAAGTTAAAACAATGTTGGCTCCTTTAAAAGTACAAGAGATCAAGTTTAGTGATTGTTTTCATTTACTTTTTTTATACATTTCAATTGATTATGATTACACAAGGAAATTGAATAGAATATGGGACAATAATTGCAAAAAATATCTAAGACACACCTATTGATATATGGAATAATAATTAGGTACAGTTTGATTCAAAATAATTACGAAGATACGGCACGGAGTACAAAAACTTTCAGTACAAAATGTGTTTGGACTTTGTGGTTTTTGATAACCTGTGTAATTAAAGGACGCCATTTAATAGACAAATTACCACACACTAGATGGTGTACTTTACGTTTTAAAAATAATCTATCTACAAAAAACTAATACTAATTTCCTGATATTCGTTTTACCACCTTTTAATTTTAGCACATGGAACGAAGCTTGTTCTAGAAAATAAGTAATATGCAAAGGCGCTAAAGATAAATAGGTAGGTATATCCGTTAGTTACGATTAAAAGGCAATATAGGTATTTTCCAAAGCTTGTCTCAAATAAATAAGTGCCATATCTTCGTAGTTATTTAAAGTTATGCAGGTATAATAGTTTACTTCATCTCTGGGAAACCAAAGGTGCGCATCGGTTGTCTTTTTAGAAGCTCGTTCTTGTATGCTGAAAGAATTTCTCGAGACAGATTTGGTTTGGATTGTCTGGCATCGAAGAAGTGTCCCAATTGGCTGTGGAAATAAATTGGAGTATTACTAATCACATTCTTGGTTATCTACATTTTTTATGGATAGCGTAAGTTTGAAGTGAAATCTATGAAACTAAATGTAGGTAAGTGTAAATGAATTAGAATAAAAGCAATTCCAAGTAGTTTAATAGGTTATATAGGGACCAAATCAAATCTGTATTTTTATCTAGTCTTGCCAGAAAGGATTTTCATGTGAGTTGATTAGTTACCGTACCTAAATGGTTATCTATTTTATCCCTATTTCTCTAATACAGCTAAACCGACTGATGTACGGTTACAGCTGCAATTAAAATTAATTTTACTACTAGACTTACTTCGTCGTGGATGTTTGCTTTTTTTCATGTGTGTGCTAATGTGTTTCCACTACGGCTTTATTCTAAAGTAAATGGATAAAATGTTTGCCTATTAGCTGGGTTGGCGGCCATTGCTTCGCGTGGTGACAGCAGCTCTGGGTGATCGCTTATTGTATCTGTCAGAGCGGCAATCATCAAGTCTGAAAAAAAGAGAATAAATGATGCTTTGGTCTACAATGATTGCGACGTATGTCATGAACAATTTACTAGTTTTCATTTAATCCAAGTTACTCAAAGAAGCTTAGCCTAAAGTGTGATCTTAACAGTTCAGTCATTAATTCCAAATTGTTTCTTGTTCATCACCACATTTTGACTTATCACTATTTGTTATGGCCTTCTCAAATCACATTACGAAAAACGGTATGCTTAGCAATCTAAATAATCCCATAACAAACCAATCAATGAAACTAGCTGATATAAAACTCAAGAGGTTATTCACAAAACGTACCCAGCACTTTCTTCTCAATGGTGCGGGATAGCTGCCCCCTTTCTGCTTGGAGTTCCAGGAAAGCCATGAATCGTCGCGTGGCCGACCGTGCCGATGCAGGGTCTCGTGACAAAGACTGCGAGAACATCATCTGAAAAACAACAATTTAAACTGTTGAGGTTTTGCTCAGGACTGCAAATATCTCGTTCAATAAGAGGACTAAAAAAAAGATTTATTTAAGCAGACGAGACTTGAATTCAGAAAACACATTTCGATGACTGTTCGGCACATTTTTTTTAACTAATTGGTGACTAATATGATGTGAATCTGAAAAGTACCGGTGTATAGACCCAATCACCTTCGTTGAAATCCACATCGCATATCTCTTGTGAATGGTCGAATTTTTCACGTCTCCGTACCGCTTCGCTCGTCTCCCTTTTGGTGGAGTCTGGGCCTAAGAGTGGGCTTTCCGCGCAACAATTCTTAGCTATTTAGGGGCCTTGTGCCTAGTCCATTGCTCGTATAATATCGTGATAGCTACCTTGGCCAGCTGGTAGATAATCTCCTCAAGCGTGTATTCATTGTAGGGAATGCTGGTCGGCTTCTGCAATTTTTCCATTATCTCTTCATATTCCTCGTCGGGGAAAGTCTGGGCCTCGCGTTCGTACTCTTGTGCCCCTGAAACGAATGACGGTAAATAAAATGTTTATCTAACATAATTTACCTGGTAGGTGTAGTGTACTGCAATTTAAACTTTATGCTAATGCTCATAAAGGTGTAGACGCGATCATGATTTGCATGATTTCTACGTCAGGTAAAAATAAGTAGGTAATGTTGAGGTGTATAAAATTTAATACCAGCCCAACATTTTTTTAAATAAATGAATAATAGGTACCTACTGAGCTATCTAGACGGAATATGTCTAGACATCTATTTTTGAGAAGATACCTAGGTAACATAGGTACTCGTACCTACTTGAACTAAAATATCAAATTTGGTGTCAACGCTAAAAACTTGGTAATAATGTTCATGTTATTGCACCCTAAATATCTCACTATTTTTATTATATTTGGATTTGGACTACCTGAAAACCAACAATGAAACAAGAATACGTCTGGAGTTCCTAAACTTCCTAATGAGTTGTCAAATCTCTTGTTGAGTTTACTTAATTTTTGGTTGATCACGACTCTTCAAGAAATCTGATATCTACATAAAATATTAAAAACTCACTCATAGACTGCTGCAACATAGGGTCGAAAGTCCTCTTGATGGCCTCAGGTCTTAGCTCACTGCTGACTGGCAGCGCGGGTACTGGCGACAGGTTGTTGCTGAGTTCCCAGTTCTTGTTCGCAATCGTTCGGATAATGTCGGGGCTGTTGCCGAACGGGAACGACTGGAGGGCCGGGCTGCGGTACTGGTATTCCTGAAGAAGGTAAGTCGGCTAATGAGGCAAGGTAGGTAAACATAAGGGGCTTTGTACAGGCGGGATTTTTAAATGCGCCGTCGATTCAAAAGCAACTAGTGCAAGCTTTTTCGAGTTTGAAAAGGCAGAAAATGCCATGTGCCTAAAAATCATCATCACACAATTTAGGTAAGTTAGGATAGGTAATCCTCCTTGAAGACGAAGATAGTAATTAAATCGAATGAAACGAATATTTTCGAAACTTATACTGAGATATCTTCCGTGATTGTTCTTTTTTTTTCAATTACGGAAGATATCAAGTGACAGTGTAAGTTTAGTTTTAAACTGTGAAAGTTTAAAACAGTGTACGACTATTTTTTAATTTTAAAATCGTTGTAAATTGCGTTATATTTACTCTGCATCTTCGAGCTACACCCACAAGTGTTAATAAATTGTCTGCAACGTTGATTTTGAGTGGAAGGAATCCCAATGTTAACATTTTTCGTTGTAGTTATGTAAAAAACTAAGCACATCTTATATTTACTTCGAAGAGCTTTAACATCACCGTAATAATATGTTGATAAGTAATAATACATGAAAACAAGTAAACAATCTGAATCTATTTATATTTTACGAGATAATAACTAACACTTTTATGAACACTAAAGATTCATTAACACTCAAAGCGAGTGTACCAAATGTGACACATGGGTTTAATAGACACATAAAACCGAGTATTTATGTCGAAACGACGTGAAAACTAAATTAACTCCTTTGATAGAGACTAGTTATTTTTTATAGTCACTGCTTTACTAATAAATTTTATGACTGTACTAGCTGTTGCGCGCGACCTCCGTCCGCGTGAAATTATTACAAAAATACTATTTTCCCCGTTTTTGCAACATTTTCCATTGATGCTCCTCTATATGGATTATAGCCCATTCCCTCTCATAGAGAGGAGGCCTGTGTCCCATAAGTGGGAACATTATAGGCTGATTATGCTTATGCTATGTTATGCTATGCTCCTCTCCTTTAGGTCGTAGCGTGATGTTATATAGCATATAGACTTCCTCAATAAATGGACTATCCAACACTGTTTTCAATTCGTACCAGTAAGTTCCTGAGATTGGCGCGTTCAACCAAACAAACTCTTCAGCTTTATAATATTATAAGCATAGTATAGTATAGTGAAAAATAACGTAAGAGTTAAATTTTGTTACAAAAAAGTATTTGTAATTATTCCATAAAGTCAAAAAAGGGTAGTTGATAAAAAAAATAGATCGTTGATATCCCGTAGCCGTATGCTACGCTTCGTAGACATCTCGTAGCACAGTGCTACGATTGCTACGAAGTCCGTAGCACGTTTTAAATTTGTTAGGTAAAGCAAGTACTATTTGATAAAAATAATGCACCTTGTATGTAGGTACCTATCTGATATGAATAATTTTCCAAGAATACTGCCTTATTTTATCAAAAAAATACTCGGCATCCGAAAAGAAAATCCCAGTAAAATCGTTTGATTTACTCACAAATACGCGAAGGATTACTGAAATGCGCCGGTTATTCTTAAATCTCTGCAAAATAATATGAAAAGCAATCACCGTAGCGTTATATAATATTCAACAATTCAAGTATCATGAAACAATTCACTCTGTAAGTATCTACGTGGGCGTCTCGCCACCGCCGCCTACGCAGATTCCAACATGGCTGCGGATTATTTAACTTTTTCTCTCAGTACTTTGTTTCTGTTGCCACGAACAGTTGAGTGACATTTAATTACACTTTTTGAGCTTACTTGACTATAAATAAACGTTGCTCGTGTCACCACAGCTATGTAAGCTGAGTTTTAATAAAACGCACAGTTAAAGCCGTTAATTTTAATCAGAGAATAACAACAACTGTGTTCAATGTTTACTTAAGTATTTGCAAAATAATAAATTTAAGGACTTTACTAGATACAGTGACGGGCACTAGACACTTTTGAAAGTGATTTTTCTATTGTATTGATTGTAATTTTATGTAGATACGACCATATGAAATAGGTCTGATCTCATAGTAACAACCGATTTTCCACGAGAAAAAAACACTTTTTTAATTTTCCGTGTATACATAAATAGTACTCGTGATTTTACGCTATAATTTTGTCATTTGTTTTAAAGTTTAAAACTTATAAATGACAATGGTACATACATTAGGTATGCAAAAGGTCAAAGGTGTAAAACTCTCGCAGTTAGCTAATGAATATCCAGTTAGCGGTTTTATTACAGCTATCCCACGTTTCATTTGCCTTTTTATGAATGTTTTCTTCCAAATGTTACAGTGAGAACTGTTAACCAGTCAAAACTACCATTGACTGCAAAAAATTCTTAAAACTACCTTTGACGGCAAAATACAATCAGAACTAATTTTGATCGATTTTAACTATTACTTTTAGAATTTAAACAATTACTTTTTAATTTTAACTATTACTGTTAGAAACTTATTAGGTTGGCACGTTTCCTTTGTTCGTCTCTTTTGAACCATTTTTTATAGTGTTTCAAGATGTCGCCCTAAGATGTCTCGTAAAGACAAGTTTCTGATAGAGAAAACATATTTTCACTTTATAAGGTCTTGACTACCTATAAATACACAGCCATGCTATGAATATTCCTTCATTCCATACACAATATTCAAGTTACCCCAACAACACGAATATTTGCCAAACGAAGCCCAATAACTGCGCTCACGGGTTACAAATCTACGCAGCCAACACGTGACGACAGCAAAGTGACCCAAAGCCACTCAAATCGAATCAAACAGGCACGTGCGTATCATTCGTCGTACTGGGTCGTTCAATTAACTTCGGATTAACATCGGGTCACGAGACTGCAGAGGACGAAGTCTTTGACAACATAAATACTGGCTTCGTAAGCAAAAAGTGGTATCTCATCAGTAGTTTTTTTTTTTTTTTATGAACGTCTCGCATCAGATGGACACGTCAAAATAACCGTATTTTTAGTAAAACATTTTTTTTAAAAAGCAAGAAAAAATTATGCATTCCTATCAGATTTTTGTACTGAAAAGTGAGACACGACAGAAGAAGAGAACAATAGTGGTGACTTTCAACAAATATCGATAAACAATATAAGACGAGTTGAGTTACCGCTTTTTGGCTTACGGGGACAGAAAAGGATACCTACATCTCCATCTAAAAGGAATTTGCGGGAAACCGCTTTTAATTAAGAATTGCAAAACTTTATTTTTAGGCACCAGGGGAATGTAAATTGGTATACAAACTTTTTCTTCTATAAAGGGAACGGGGTGGAATAATAAATAGCTAGAATACTTCTAGCTTCCGCTTGATCTTGCAGATTTTATCTTTTATTTTGTTGTGGTATCTTTTTAATTACTTTCTGAATTAATTTTGCAAGACAAAGTCTATTTTATTTTATTATCTTTTTTTTCTAGTCTGTCTTAAAGTTAATTCAAGTCAAGAGTAGTAGGATCCCCTTATCTGCTGATGTGGTATTTTGATCAGGTTCGTGTCACATTGTACGCAGTATGCATGGGCGAATAGAGTCCGTGCAAATGCATGTAAATCTATGATCTAGGCTCGGCTCATACATCATACTATATTCCATCAATATTCAAATGACACCGTGTTAGTAGGTTACACGTGTTTGGTTTATACCTAGTCAAATCGTTTGATCATGTGTATCAAACTATAACGCAGAAGTACCCCTACTTACTTAACGCAAAAAATATACCTACGGTTTATAATTGCCCGCTAAAATTCATCTCCTCGATGCCATAACAAAATTCGTGAAGTTGTTTTTGTTGTAGTGTTATTGGGTTTTTCCATCAGTAATTTCTCAGTAGCAGCCACGTAGTCTGGATTTGCGCTCGGTTGATGGCAATAGGATCACCAACTATTATATGGGACTTAAACATAACTGGCGAAATGTGGGTATTACTATTAGGTACACCTCTGCTTAACCCTTCGGGGATTACAGGCGTGTTGTTATGTTTGTTTTTGAGTTCTCCACTTAAAAACATCTGTTATGGTTCAAATTGTAAGTACTTTTTATAACAGTAATTCTCTATACCTAAGCCTTACAACAACGCGGATTTTCATTTTCTCAGTCGAAAAACTATTTACTTTTATAACAATAAGTACCAAGTAGATACTCTAAATAAACTTAGTTTCATTTAGTAAATCTTCTCGTTTTCCACCTTACTTAACTATGAGCAAGCATTATTAATAACGGGCGCACTGAGCTAATCTACTGTAAGCCGATGAACGCTACGATTGTTTCGAACGAGTAATCGGGCATTCGGGTCATCCAATTCTCTCAAATCCTGATAGCTGTTTACTTGGGTTTATTCGAGTAAAGTTAACTCTTCAAACACATGTATGAGAAAGAAAGCCAAGTTCAGAACAAAAAACTTACCTACGAGAACTTATAAGATAAGTACTCCGATAACGACTTTGCTAATAAAAGAAGTGAGATCTCACTAGGTCCCAAGTTCTTCCGAAGTTCTTAGCTCCTGTCATGCACAAAGTTCTTTATAATTACTCCATTAATTCGTTTCTTTTTTTTTTGTTAGTCTGAACTAACCCACTCCTGGGCAAAGGCCTCCCCCCATTTCTTCCACTTTTCTTGCCAATTGACGAGAAAGCCATCAAGACAAGCCTTACCTTAGCCTCAGCTTGCTCCATCAGCATGTTCCTCAACTTTTCCTGCTGCGCACTTTCCTCGGCAGCTTTCAAGTTCTGAGAATAATGTGCTCGCAGGTAGTCGATGTTGAACTTGATCTCTTGCAAAAAAGCGATGGCTTCTTCCTTTGACATCTGGAAATTAACAAACTTAGTAGAAAAAAATAAATGTTGAACGAGGACAAAGTAAAAGAGAGTGTAAGGAACTAAGCAGGTGACGTTCTGAAGTTCCTGCCTACGCTCATGGGAAAAACTAACGAATTTATGATTTATGGATGTAAAAGTTACTGAAAATATTTTATTGAAGTTGAAACGAATGTTGTTAACATATATTTGTTGATGTTGTTAAACAGAATACGAACACCTAAACTATTTTACCCAAAAACATAAAATACTGTTCATTCTATTTGTAACACGAGTATCTAAGCGAGGTTTTAGCATTCGTAGAATCGTGATATTTTACGACTGACCGTGATTTGTCAATAAAATATTCTGTGTCGTTTTTGCATGTAATATGAACGATTGGATTCAAAGTGCGATCCAAATATCCTTTTGAACTTAAAGTTTAGTTATTGTTTTATTCCCAGCAGAATTTCATTATAAAATAATCTTGATAAGGACTGTAATGTCTGTAATATGATCTTCCAAACCTACCATTCCTTCCTGAAGGAAAGCTTCAATAGCCGTGGTCACTCCTCGCTCATCCCCAGTCCAGAAGACGTACTCAGCCATATCCAGGGGCGAGTATTGGACGCCAGAGTACGCGGCGTAATGATCCATCTGAAACAACACGGAATTTGTAGTTGTTACTTATCGTTAAAGCATCCGGTACATACTTTTGAAAAGGAAGGAGTAACAGTTCTTTGTTGTACTAGGTAGGTATCCTGGCTATAACACAACTAACTAAACTTATCTATTTTTCAAGTACGTTAAAGCGGTGTATTAGAAGGCTTTGCTTCAAGCAACATAATTATACGGGATCCGGGATATGTTCATTGTTAACAATGAATAAAGGTCAAGTAACATCTAGGACTTGTACGTAGTTGGTCTTATTTTAGAATATGCCCTTTTTTTGGTAAACACAATAAGAAATTCACACAGCTTTTATCACACCTTCGCAGGTAGACCGGTATCTAGTTAAATCTTCTTATTGAATCCAAATGCCGTTGCTACTTTGATGTGGGCGAAAATAAATAACAAGAAAGTTTCGCTGCTTTGCCATAAATTGTTAAAGCGAGCTAAGGGAAATGAGAAGAAAATTAGGTGTAATTGAAAATGTCGTCTCAAGGACGCAACACCGCAAGAAACGTGCAATGCAAATCTGATGTTTTTTTATTGATTCTACTTATTCCAACACAAACACCAAGCATTTGGCTATTTTCAGGCAAATTACATAACGCTACTATATGAAGATCGCTGATGTTGCATCCGCGATACTTATTATTGCCGACGCACCTATGACGTCAATTGATTTCGCAAACTATTGTTTGTTCAATAAATTGTAAGAATGATCATTCTATTGCCCTACTTCGACCTGAAATCATCATTCATAGGATTAATTTTATAATATTAATTCAGTAATTAAATTAATTTAAAATCATTTCGGTTTTTTTTCGATCCTCCGATCGCAGCAAACTTAATTGGCACTTTTGAATCGTTAAAGAGTCGTTCAGCAAGTCGGAAAGTTGTAGCTAGTATTGACTATGAACCTAATTATCTATGTACTATGTTTTATTGTCAACTAACTACTGCCCGTGGTCACTCTCATCCATTTCGAATTAATATAATATAATTATGTATCCAGACATAAAAGTTTTTTTTTTAATAAAAACTGCGCTGTTTAAAAAAAAAATTGAACTTCTTTTCGTTTCGTTTCGCTAGCTCATTTGATTTGACCCTGACTATGACAACTCAAAAAGAAGTCTTACGTTATTCTTAGTTTCCTTGGTGATGTCTGCGTTGAATGCTCTTCGAACAGCTGTGTGCTGAGGACCTGTAGGGATGTTGGTAGCTTGGCCAGGCTGCACGAGTCGAGCAGCTCCGTGGAACACCTGCGGATTTCAATAAATACATTATTTGACCATTTTGTGGTCAGTAATCACGTAGGTATTAATCTTCACCAGTAACGCATTTACATGAATTTTGGTTTTATGTTGTGGTATGTGTAATTAAATTTCCGAATAATTTTAATCATGTGTTTGTAATTGCGTGTCTTTTAAATTAATTCGCACCAGTTTTCCATAGTTACAGTTTTGGTAATGTGAGACCAACTATTTTAATTTCATTTGACTTAATGGGAGAGGAGGCGATCGTAGCTGCAGGGCCAGGGTCGAGAAGAGGCGATCCTGGCTGCAGGGCCAGGGTCGCCTCCTCACGAGAGAACTCCTCAACGGTTAATAGCACACACACGAAATTTTGTATACGCGTTCAATGCTGCTAGATAAACCTAATTTTCTCCTTTTCTTTTTAATAAAACCTTTTTTAAAACAAAAGAACGTTATATTTCTGAGTTTTCTGAGTGTAGGTATCTTCCAAATCTCTCCACTTTTGTCCAGTTTCTTCCGGTCAATTTAATGAGATCATCTGTTCACCACACAGTCGCTTGTCTAAATCTAAGTTTTTATTCACAATATAATTCAGGTTTGTAGTAAAGAAGGTCGTTAACTTTTTGTTTTTAGTAAATACCTTTCGCTAGGCAATTTAGCCGAAGACGCTCGACGGAAAGATATTGCGAGCGAAGTGATAAATGGTAGGCAATAAAAGCAATATGTTCGACGCAGTACTGTGGGTGTTCGATTCCCTTGAGATAGGGGTTGTACTAAAACTAGTTTATCGAAAATCATTCTAAAGGGGATAGGCAGAGTCACGGTTTAATCTAGAACGGTATTGAAAAGAACAACGGGCCAAATGTCCCTACCCTTGTACCACTCCCATCTAAGTATCAAATTAAAGCACTTGAAAAGTGTATCATATCATTGTATAGCAGCAAAACTATAAAACATGGGGGGAAAAAGTTATTGAGACTTGGAAAACAAAATACAAAAAAAAAATGTTAGGTAGAATTCATGTATCTCTTTAATATAATTTAATTATTTATGCGTCTATTGCATCGATGTTTCATACTTTACAATAAACAGCGCATACAATACATTACATAGATACATTACTTTGTTTCATTGCATACATTACATTGTTCAGACTGTCAGTATGAAATCTTTCAGATTGGATTATGATTAAATCAGTGGATATTACAATACAAAACTTGTGTATCCTATCAATCTAGGTCATGACGCCATTATGGTAACCTGTGACATACCGTTCTAAGCCATAATTCATCATCATCATCTGTCTAGCCTTTTCCTTATTATGTTGGGGTCAACTTCCAGTCTAACCGGATGCAGCTGAATACCAGTATTTTACATGGACCGAACTGTCTATCTGGCCTCCACAGGGTTCGTATTGGCTCCAATGGGTAAGATCCCATTGGTAAGATTGGTAAGATCTACAAATGACAGCCGGGATCAATGACATAACGAGCTTTCCGAGGCACGAAGGAAACTTGGTATGTAATGGATGGTCACCCATCCAAGGAGCGATCTAAACAAGCGCGACTTAACAACTGTGAAGATCGACTCGTGCGGATGTACAGTATTACCCAGTACTAACTGGGTTGTGGAGGTCAGATAGGCAGTCGCTCCATGTAAAATACTGGTATTCAGCTGCATCCGGTTAGACTGGAAGCCGACCCCAATATAGTTGGGAAAAGGCTAGGCAGATGATGATGATTCAGTAAAAAGCTGTTATTTTGATATAAAAACAGACACTTCAATTTTATTTATTTGTATAGATGATCGTCTTTAACGAATGAACAACTCGTCCTTTTGCTGTATTGTTTTTGCTTTAAAAAAACGGGCTTCGATAAAAGGGAACATAGATACATGAATCGATCTAACAATAGCCCGAGTGCAACTTGATGTGTTCAGATGATATCTGTTTTCAATAGACTTTCATTTACAGTCTGGTTTACAATAGATTCTCCACTGCACGACCATCTATTGTAATGCTAAGAGTTCTCATTTTCCTGCATGTTCAAGAGATAAATGAATGTGAGTATATTTGTTTAGCTATCTTTGTCTGCAATTGATCTATTGAACACTTGAACTTCACTTTTAATTTGCGAATGAATTGTTAACTGGATGAACTCAATTTTAAGTTAGATCTGAATTTGTTGGGCTTTAATTTCAGAATATGTTTGAACATTGAAGGTTTTGTTGTTATAGAACAGTTAGCACCACTTCATTCTTTGTACGACAGTAAATGGGATATAGTGCTGTATGATTATTTAAACTATAGTTGGAACGATCACCGCCATCTTGTATCTTCACACACAATTTCACAAAAGTTTATCAACTGCTCCGCCTGACAATGTTTTTTAAGAGCCAAAAGAAAGAACCGTGCTGCAGAATAGGTATAAGGATCTCAACCTGTGAGTGTCAGGCTGAGATCTACAGTCGCGCTTCTCTAAAAAGAAACCTTATTAGTATATAGTTAATGTGCGTCGTGCTACAAGAGACTGTAATCAAGCGTAACATACGAATAAGAACATTAACTAATTGCAAAATAAGGTTCATTTTCGGATGAAGAGCACCTGTACTTGCTTGACTAAGTCTAAGTACGCTCTATAGACCTTTGCCTTAATGACCCGCCTTACCTTAGTAGTGACCTCTTCGCTTGGAGCAGTAGTGGTTGCGTCATGCATGCTCACATGAGCGCCATCTTGGACCAGCACGCGGTGAACGCCTTCCGAGGGCACGTCGAGCTGCGCCTGGGCATGCAAGTGAGGCTTCTCGCTCCCCACTGCATCAGCCGTTGCGTGTTGTTCTAGTCTTGAGACGAGTTCGCCGTTGGATTGTACAGCATCTGTTTTATAAAAAGACAAATTTTATTTTTTGTATAGGACAAACTACAAACTTATAAATAAATTGATGATTCTACTTTTACAGCAGCTATCGATCGTTAGCAGCCCCATGCTTCGAAACATTCTACGGCTGGTTTAACTTTGACTTTCAATCTATAAAATAATATTCGCTGACCTCACTCAAGTAGCCTGAAACAAGGGCTGGATAATGATGATCAATCTATAAATGTTACTCCTCAAACCATGGTGAACACATCAGTCCAAAACACCGTTTTAGCCCGCTTTGTGGTTCAAATAATCAAAATACAACAAGCGGTCCTACCAGCTCTGCAAATTAATTCTATGGTCTGATTGATCAGGACTAACATCAAAAGTAAAATCAATATTGCAGAAAGATCATCATCATCCTAACCTTATCACAACTAAGTAGGTCGGCTTCCAGTATAACTGAACGCAGTGGAGTACCAATTCATTTTGGCTAACGACTCCACAAAATCTCTTACGTTTAGTTGTCCAAAGACACAACCAAAGAAACTATCAACATGCTTTTAGACGTAACCTAGACACCTAAAAGCTAGTCACTGATAAAGTACCAGACTAACAGTTGTTTAGCGAATGTAGTAGATAAGGGCTATTATAGTTGAGCTGAGTTATGAGCCCCCCGATAGTATCGCTTTTAGCTTTGTTCCCGCGATAACGAGCGTGACATTGGCCTGGCACGCTGGGTGCGTCGCGTGAATACGTTTAATGCTTTGGAAAGGACCGTGTCATATGGAAAGAAGAGTATTTTAGAAAGAAATATAATTATTTATTGGCAACATAACAAACATAAACACTTTAAATAAAAAAAAACAAAGCTATTAATCCAAAAGAGCCTCAGGTCATCATAATGCCAGATGGCAATGTAACGTTTACCACCTAACGCTGATTTTCAGCTGCAGCCCACGAGTGCCTTATACGCTCGAAAACTTACAAAAACCACGGTACGAACGGTAGAGCAAAAGGCTAACATTGTAAGTGATATTTTGTTCTACAATTCATCTTGTTATTGTGTCGGTATTTATGTATTTGACTGTATTTACCTATTTACGGTATTGTTTTGGTAAACAAGGTAGAGTGTTGTAAATATTTTGTTTCAGAAAACAGTTAATTCAATCAGAAGTTATTTTGCCATCACAGAAAACAATCTTTGTTGTGATCTAATCACCCAATCGTAATGAGGTCCTAAACATACCATACTCTAAAATAATAATCAGCCAATAATTATTCCACTTTGAGACACTGGCTCCTATGAGAGAAGTTACAGATGTGACATGAATAGTAGTAATAAAGTTCTATAAAACAAAGGTTTTGACAATTTTTCTGAATTAAACCGAGTTAAGACGCTTCCTAATTAAAAGTTATCCTATTATTCATCCTCCAGATCTCAGTAAATACTATTGGATTAGCAATAGAACACTTACACGAACGGAAGCATGAACGGTTACTAAGTTAGGTATCACTTACCGAGCCGGTGATATTCCACATGTTCGCTGTTCATTTCTTCTTCCTTGCCCGTCTCCGCTGTAATACGATTTAGAATTAATGTCATTTTCTACAGGATACATTGCAATGTTAGAAAGCTGAACTCGATCATTCTTTATTCGATTTGAAATTGAAAAATATTATTCCATTTAAAAGAAACGATATTGTATCTAGAGTTTCAGCTGCATCCGGCTAGACTGGAAGCCGACCCCAACATATTTGGGAAAAGACTTGTATCTAGACTTGTTCGTTCTCTGTGTGCAGGGTTACCATGTCGTTTGAAAAGTCTTGACATTTGTAAAACAGACATCTTACTTTTATTTTGAATTTTTGAATTGGAGGTCTATTTTTTACAAAATAACAGGGTAGGAACAGCAGGACAAAGGCTGGAGCGAGGGGTTCCTAATAGCCAGTCACGTAAAGCCAAGCGGATGGTAACTCCATCTGTATAAGGTCTGTCTTTGCAACGGGACAGATTTATTCTTTAGATGTTTCTTTGAGTGTCGAATGGAATTTCAGGGATTTTGTTTCAAAACAAGTAGGGTGAAAACCTTACATAATAATATATTCTGCGAATTGGTAATCGTAGAGGACCCTACATGGATGTGTAAATAAAATATTTGCTTAACAATGTTTACATTTAATCATTAACCCAAGTCGGCCTCGAAAACATGGGTAATCTATCAAGTGAGAGAGGAATGACTGATCGAGTCTAAATGATAATATAGGCAACGATACATTGCTGTTTATATCATATTCTAGCGGCCCGTCTCGGCTTCGCACGGGTAGATATTTATTTATAAATATAGCCTATATTACTCAGGGATAATGTAGCATTCTAATGATGAAAGAATTTTTTAAATCGGTCGAGTAGTTTTTGAGTTTATTCGTTACAAACATACAAATCTTTCCTCTTTGTAATATAAGTGTAGTAGTGTGTATGTGTATAGAAGTGTAGATGTAGATTTAACGTGAAGGACCAATAAAATCGTACGACGAAAACAGGTTAATTCTAAAAGAAAATTATATAAAATAGATAATCCTTCACCTGTACGATAGGCACCAACAAAATTATGGTTTCATATTGATTTAAATGAATAGCACGAAAATTATAGATGAAACCATAACTTTAATCGTGCAAAAAAAAACAGCGGCGTTTGAAGGTTCTAAGCCCCTAGCAACAATTTAATTGAAGTGTTAATATTGAACATCCTCACAAACACTTTAAAAACATGCGCAAAAAAGGTCCTCCAAGAAGATAATAGGTACTTAATTTCTGTGGTCCTTTCATACTCCTGAACCCAATTATGGCCCGACCTATTTTCCAAAACATAAATCAAGGGCCAAATGAAATATAAAAAAAAACGATATAAGGCTAATTTAACAATTTATACCTGATAAAAAATAATCTACTGACCCGTTTAGGAACCTCATCAGCTGAAGGCAAAAACGGTTTGCTACCAACCTTCATAAATATTCAGAACAAGGTGGATGTATAGTCTAGTCTACAAACCAAAGTTTGGAGAAGACTAGATACAAAGATACATAATTTAAAGATTAAATACAAAAGGATGCTACCTAAGCTCTTCTAGTTACGCGATAGTCGCATTTTACGTCAGCAGAGGGTGGCGAAACGAGGTGGGGATGTTGCCTACGACCTGACCCCCCATCTCATACATTATTTCACGCACACTGAGCTATTTTTAGCTCACACAATACTTGACCTAAAGTTGCTTACGTCTTATATAACAACGCGCGCTCTTTCGTGCTATTTTCGTCCAAGAACTCATTTCAGGTGAAATAAAGTGTGTTCTGGAGCTTAAGTTATGAGGCTATAAATATGTCTTGGAGTTTTACCTGTTATAAAAGTGTAAATACAAGATCAAAAGAAGGTATAGAGGAAAATTTCATTGAGTCGTGATTGATTTCTAGTTACACGTAGTTGGCAGGAATCTTATAAGGTATAAGTCTTTTGATGTTAGCTAGAAATTTGTGATTAGATCACGTAAAAGGCAATCAGGTTATAGGATATAAAGCAAGTAATAAAAATGGTATAATCATATTTAAGGAGTGTGCTACTGACCATCAAACTGAAGAACTTTTTCCGGGACCAACATTGTACAAAAAATAACATGACATCACGCCTGTAATCTTCGCAGGGTTGGGCAGAGGTGTACCTAATAGTACGCCTACATTTCGCCAGTTAGGTTTAAGTCCCATGTAATAGGGGGCGAAGCTATTGCCATCAAGCGGGCACAAATCCAGACTCCGTGGGTGTTACTGAGAAATTCCTGATGGAAAAACCTAACAACACTTTGCCCGATCCGGGAATCGAACCCAGGATGTCATGCTCAGCAGTAATTTAAGTACATTTGGGTCGTGTAGGTATTGAAATTTTGTATGGGGCAGCTGATTATTTTTTTGCGATCACGGTATTCGTCCCATGGAGATAGTTGTTCAATTTGATGGTCTTTAACACACCTTTATATTCACATTTTAATTAAGTTTACGTAATATTTCGACGATATTTTAGGTTCAAAATTATATCAATTAGATTAACACCATTCGACTTTCAAATGATGACGTCAACTGCCTTCGAAGCAGTAAATAATATTCCGATGAACAGCAATTAGTGAACAAATTATCAGTTGTCAACGCATTTATTCAACGACGTAAATTGCTTGTTCGAGAATGAAATGTGTTCAACTATAATTAATTTAAAGGTTTACCAAGAACTGGTACTAAATAATGCTTATATTTTATGGCTTATTTTCACGGAGCTATATTAATATAATAATTGCTGAATATAATAATTGAAAGCGATTCTTTTTAAATACACATTGTTTAAGCAATAATTCATACTGCTACAAATTATTGAATTCAACGGGCTATTAAATTGCTTCTCACAACGTGGTGCAATTTCTACATATTGCTCATTCTAATATTTGAATACTAATAACAGTTTAAAGGTTTTGGGTTGAAAGCCAATTATTTCTTCAATAATTTGTATTGCTAAACTAATTTGTGGTACTGCGACTTAAATCGACAAAGTTGTGGCCAAGTTCAATCCCCAAACGATTTCATAAATAGGTTGGATCTTTAAGTACAAATTCGAACTTATCTAATAGCTCAATATTTACTTTGCTTCACTAAAGTTTATCTACCTAATCATACAATTCTTTCTAAAAAATAAACGACAGCACATATTGAACTACTTAATATTTTTATTCAGCATTTTTACATTTGACAAGCTTATAAATCCTAGGAAAGTATTTGTTGTGTAACTCAAATTATGATAAGCAAAAAACAAAATTTATTATCCGTTAACGAAACTCACTCAATTCCCTACAGTCAGGGCGCAAAGAACTCATACAAATCGCTTAGAAAATAAACGATCGAATAACTCTCATCAAATACCGCATTATATAGAAAATTTTCGAGAAAGCTCTCCCTTTTTCTCGAAAAATCCGTTTCGAACGCTGAACACATGCCATGAATGAGAGCCTTCAAATTATGCGCATGGCGTCACGTACATTTTTCTCCCGTATCCATAATAAATCTCTTCTATTAGCTGTAAAATTCTTCGCGTATCCTGGCTTACCATGCGGCGTTATAGAAATGTATATGTACCTACATATGTATATAATTTGGTATCTCGGTAGTATCCTTCCGACAGAATTTTGGTCATTGCGGAAAATCTCAACGAAGATTAGCCAAGTTTACAGGAAATGTTGTACAAAACTGTCTGCGCAAACAAAGATGCGCTCTCTATTCCTTGACTCTCATTTTCTCGGTACTTTAGTAGCGAAAATTGTTTTTCAATACACTTTCTCGAAAACTGGTTCTTATCGCACTACGATTAGGTTCAACATGCAATGTATTTCACACGCGTGGATTTTTAATAAAGATGAAATTAAATAAGATATTTTGTTTTTGATTTCTCGGCTGCAGAACAACTTCGCCTGCGGCTCGGTTGTGTTATTTCCGCCTCGAATGCAATAAAAAAAAATCCCCACTTATACCAAAATCTACTATTGGCTGCCTTGAATGTCTCGTGCAAGTGTAACTGCTGAACAAGGGTCCAGAGTCCTATCGTCTGCACGCCCAGCATGTCCCACCATATGAACGAAAGAAAAAAAAGACAAAATGACAGCATGTACCGCGCTGCTAGAGGTGAAATGCCTGTCTACAGAGTCTACTATAGTAGCCTCTCTGCCGTACTTCCCTGGCCCCTGACACATGGTAGTAGTAAAAACAGTGGGTTCTTAACCGATTAGTGTCAGACAAAACTCTCAGCTCGCCCCAGATGAAAGGTATCCGTAGGGATATTCCCACTCAAAGAGAAAAAAAGGTACCTCTCTGCCAAAGCCTTTGGAGAAAATAGTCGTGATGTTAAGTTAATACTTTTCAAACTTGATAACGAAGGACTAACCTACTTGAGAAATACCTAACCAAACAGTGTATCTATCTAGTTAGAAACAAACAGTTATATAAACTCTACAAAGGATCAAGTAACTTTTGAAAACGGTTTTCGCTGATTGCGCTACAATAGAACACAAGTGACCCAGTTTTAGGTCCCACTTGTATCTGCGCTGTTAGTACGAGTTGTCTATTATACAGGGTGTAAACGAACCCTTCACGAAGCCGTCAAACAAGCATTCTGTACATCAAACTATGTAACTTTACGCAAAAAAATTATTGCTCGGAAACGACCTTTTTTTTTGGGGTTAAAAATCACGTTTTCTGGTAGAACTCAATGTAACGCACTCAAAACATTTTGCTGGTGCATGGTTTGAATAGTGCGGGGATGGTTGAAGTATTTACTTACTTTAAAATCATGTATTTAAAAGAAAAATTGTGAAAAAGTTGGAACTTTGACCCCCAATATCTCCATAAATAGGAGGTTCCCAGGTAAGGTCTAGAACAAAAAAAAATATCGCAATGCCCTGGATAACAAATGGCTTTCGGCTTCGTTAAGGGTCTTTTTACACCCTTTATACTGAGAATGTATTTAATGAATATCGTTTTATTGTTTTTTGAGAATTTTATTTTTTTTTATTTTATATGACTGCCTCGTTGGTCTAGTGGTCGTAAGCGCTTGAGCATGAGGCCCTGGGTTTGATTCCCAGGTCGGGCAGTGTTATTGGGTTTTTCCACCAGGAATTTGTCAGTTGCAGCCACGGAGTCTGGATTTGCGCCCGTGTGATAGCAATAGGTTCACCCCCTATTACATAGCCACATTTTACCAGTTATATATAAATTATCAGCTGTCCCATACATTTGGGACGAGTAGGTATTGAAATTTAGTATGGGACAGCTAATAAAATAAGCTTTTTTCACATTTTTGATATTAGACCTATGGAGGAAGTTGTTCACTTTGATGGTGTGCAGCATATCCTTTCATGTGACTATACCCTTTCTGTTACACCCTGTATACTCGTATACTATTATCTGGCT
Source organism: Noctua janthina (assembly GCA_963576755.1). Classification (NCBI taxonomy): domain Eukaryota; kingdom Metazoa; phylum Arthropoda; class Insecta; order Lepidoptera; family Noctuidae; genus Noctua; species Noctua janthina. Next base: position 10,445,301 of record OY755059.1, read on the forward strand.
ATTTTTTAGAGGCAACTATTATGCATGTCGAAGCTCATACATATTTTTATATTGTCTCACATTTTATAAATTTGCCGTCGATATATTTAACTTACAATCATGTTACATATATTTTCTCTTTTAAAATGAAAAAGCTTTAGCCATAAAAGCCCAAAATGATATAAATTATTTTACTAGGTCAGAACCGACTGATACGTTAAAAGCATTTCTATATTGCATCGCAACTTCGGTGCTTATAAAATAAAATAGTGCTTTCTGTAGCTTGGAAACTTGGTCCATATTTAGTTACCTCAAGTGAAACTTACCTATTTAGCTATAAAAACTAACTATACAAGGTGTAAACAGACCCTTCACGATGACGGCTTCGTGAAGGCTCCGTTTAAACCAAGCATTCTGTACATCAGACTAAGTGACTCTACGCAAAAGATATGTCATTGAAAACATTGTGCATTGTGCATTGATGGATGGATTGAATAGTTCGGGGGTCGTGGAGGTGTTCAAAGTAAAAATCTTACATTAAAAACAAGTATCTAAAAAAAAACTTGTGAAAAAGTTGGAACTTTGAATCCCAATATCTCCGTAAGTAGGAGGTTCCCAGGTTTAGTCTAGAACCAAAAAAATGATCGCAATGACGGGGAGAACAAGTGCCGTTTGGCTACATTTCATTGATCTTCTGGGAAGGAACGATCGAAGTTAACCTAAAATACTATCAAAACAAGACTGTACAATTTGCGAAAGAGACCACCTTAAAATTAATGAATTAAATTGATTACTGTATCGAAGCCCGAGTCTCCACTTACCTATATACTTAACGTTACATTGACCTTTCAGAGGAAATCGGGTGCCAAATAAAGGCCTACCTTTGAACCGATTACGGGAAACCATTTGAACCAAACAACAAAAACATAACATCACGACCTGTAATCTCTGAAGGCTTAGGCAGAGGTGTACTTAACAGTACACTCATATTTCGCCGGTTATGTTAAAGTCCCATATAATAGGGGGCGAGTCTATTGCCGTCAATCGGGCACAGATCCAGACTCCGTGGCGGCTACTGAGAAATTCCTGACGGAAAAACCCAATAACGCTTTGCCCGACCCGGGAATCGAACCCCTCTTGCTCAGCAGTCGCGCTTTCGACCACTAAACCAACGAAGCAGTCTCAGAGCAAAACTCTTCCGTAAATAACGCTTTATTCGAAACATCCGTGTAATAATTATACACTGACTAAATTATACAAATTATACCTACACTAAATAAATTATACCCCAGCTGTAGTGAGTGTTTGGGAAAAGGTCCTTGTTTATTGCTCGCTAGAAATTAAACACGCGTGTATTTATTACAAAGGCATTCATTCTATTATTTTATACAAAGTTATAAAACACTTTAAAGTTAGTTACTGTAAAGTTTCCGTGCTTCGGTGTTGTTTGCTGTTGTGGCTATGAATAACTAACTCGCAAATTTAACTAAATTTGTACCAGAAACTTCTAATTTAATGCTAGCCAGAGTATGGTGCTTGCATTCATTGGCTGGTTGGTACAGCGTCTCAGCATCCCATCAGCAGCTACCCTTTAAAAGGCAAAGGGAATATTCTTCCCACAAATTTTTTTTTAGCTCAAAAATTAAATAAAGTGTTCCCGGTAGGTATTCTATAATGTTGCACGAAGGTAAAAGATTTATAAATCACTCATTAAATATTCAAAGAACATAATAAATGAATTTCTTTTCTTTGAATAATAAATAAATAAATAATAAAATTATTTTTCCGATTGCCTGATCGTTATGCCTGTTAAACTATGTACGCATTTAGCTTTGCTTTCTGTGAATGAATCGCGACTAATGTGGGCTGATCAGTAATGTACCAAGCTGTCGAGGCAAACCTCTCCGTGCACACCCTGTGTAGCACTGGATGGACATAATTAAACCTATTTTTTTAATTGTATCTTTCATTTTCTACTATGTTGTAACTCATAGTAAGTTTTAAAATAAATTATAGGTACGCACAACGACCAATCAAGCTATACAAAACCAGAATAAGCGGTTGTACGGAAAATCTGTACAAAGCGAGGCCATTTTTTATTGGAAATGTGTAGCTTGATACGTGTACTGGGCACTTTTCCAGTTGACAGCGGTGCGGACGAATGTTTTGATGGCACTGTTCTTTTCACTAGTGATCATTTTGATACTTGTACATATTTTTATTATTATTTTTTAATTTTTCTTCAATATTTAAATAGTGCACAAACAAATTACTTTATTTACACTATATACAGACTACAAATAGAGCTACACTAATGATAAAAATAAGACTAAAAGTTAGAAAATATAAACATCTAAACAACGACGACAATAGGACACTCATTATCATTTTTATTATTATTTCAAGTATTTTTAGAGATTTGGTAACCACAGCCCGTCAAACCTTTGAACTAACAATATAACCTACAAATCTTGTAAGTATTCGATATTAACAATATAATCTATGCTCGACCGCTTACGTGCTTAATGTGGCGATTATACCAAGTCCATGGAGACTGTATAAATATATACAGCTTGTGTTTACAGACGATTAGGTAATCAATCATGATTGGTGCATCAAGCGAGAACACTACCTACGCAATCTATCAGTTTAGCGCCGTATTCCGTTCAACAGGTGATGACCAATTGAACGTAGCTACTAAAACGTACTAACCCACATCAAAGTTTTTCCAATGCTAACGTAGTAGCGTAGTCTAAGCATACGTTTTTGGTGTTTATGAGACTGATCTTACTGAACAGTAATATACAACACTAGCGGCCCGTCCCAGCTTCGCACTGGTGGACATTTATTTCCCCCTAATTCTCGCGCCCCCCCTAATTTTTTCTAGTAATAAATATAGTCTATGTTACTCAAGGATAATATAGCATTATAATGGAGAAAGAATTTTTGAAATCGGTCCAATACTTTTTGAGTTTATTCGTTACAAACATACAAATCTTACCTCTATGTAATGTTATATTAGTTAGTGTAGATTTATTCAGAATGTTGAATAAGTTTGATGTATTTAACTGAATCAATAAGTGATTGTGGGTTGCGTCATAATATCAGAGCTATGTCCAACTGCCTGTTTTTTTTTCGAAAGTTTAGGGTTATAAATGGTTTTGGTATGAAGTTTATTATCTTAATAGACCAGAATTTTAGAGCCCTCTTTTTTATTATATCTTAGCTAAGATGACCTTAGACGCCTCCTAGCCATCACAAGAATATTTATTAATTCTGACTTCAACACCAAAACAGAAAGTCATCTACATTCATGAAGGTTTTATGAATAAATTAATTGATTAAGTTAACTGAAGAAGAAATTACATTAATTTAATAAATATTCGGGTCGTGGAGAATATTACATTAAAATGATGGATTATGAATAAATTGTAGATAATGGATGGCAATTATTTTAAATTGTAATAAATAGGTATGTACCATAACGACGCGTTCACGAAAAAAAGGGATCGTGTTATTTGAATGTTGGATAATGAAATAGCACGGTCGTCTCAACTGAGAAGGAATAGATTGTAGTGGAGTTTTAGAGGTTCGAGGTTTCATTTTCTATCAGAAATTTTTGTTTTGCTTGCTTTTTGCTCACCCGGGAACTACTAAAATGTCCTTTCTAAAATTATAAACTTTGGCTCAGCCTAAAACAAATAGCAAAACTCACCCATTTTAAGTTTTTCGAGTTGCTCCACTGGTACGTCCTGTAACAAAAAGGATAAGGTGTTTAATGTTTATAGTCTAGAATATACCTACCGCCAACATGAAATTACACTTTAGGTCATTAGTACCTCCTACAAAATGTTGCTTTGTTTGATAAAATTAAGAGAGGGGGAGTTTCAAGACCGATGTTAGGCTGCGCGTGGAACTGAGACAAAATCTTCTTTGGTCAACCTATCGCTCTATAAAAACAATGATGGCGAAACACTAGAAATATAAGCGTTAGAGTACTCTCAAGTCTAAGGGCATTTCACTAATGAAACTCAGCACGAATGTTAGTGTCATAATTGCTATGGAATATGGATACTGACAGCTCTTGAACGCCGTACACTTCAAGCGACTTATCTGTGCAAGCGGGAAAACACATAACTAAAATAATTGTACCAAGTTTGACATATCGATGCATTTTTGCTTGAAAAGCAACGCCACCTATTACTGCAGTTTTAAAGTGGTCTAAGAAGACGTGCCAGGTTCGGATCGCGTTCGATTTCATTAGTAAAATGACTGTGCACTGGGGTGTGTGCACTGCCTAAGGAAGAACCTAGGGCATCTAATTACAGCCAAGTTGCGTGGGTCGAGTAATAGCATATACGCGAGCTCTTTAATTAGGCACCTACTACGAACATATGTATGGAAATGTAAAGTGTGAAAGGTCATAATTGCGTCATGCTGTTTACGCTTTAAATAGATTCCGTTTTGATTTCAGAACGAATAGGCAGTTAAGGTAGATTTGAATGAAGTCATCTAACGCGGTTGGAATTCAAAATTAGAATCAGAAATAACCATAGAGTTTATGTGACTTCTACCGTCCCGTCCTTTTACGTCGTTTTACGTGTGACTGATGAAGTCACAGTGATCTTTGCATTTGTTTTTTTAAGGTTGCTTTTGGGTTGCTACCAATAGTCTATTTTCTTCTACTTTGCGCGTCGAGTCAAGTCTGTTAAAGTCACAATGATCATTATAACTGTTACAATAAGGTGGCTATTGGGTTACTTCTACTAGAGGTAAAAAAACTATGAAAATACTGTATATTTGTCAACGACATGAACTAGCCCTTGAACCCTTCATGACCATTGTTAACTGATGGCCCAATTTCATTAACTCGTTCATAGTTCATGTAAAGTATGAAAATATGAGCGTATTTTGTGTCCAGTCAACGCAAAATAATTGTATGACAACAAGCTTATAGTAAAAAAATATTTTTTATAACAAGTTTTTTTTATATAGGACGGTGGGACTGAAATAAAATGTGGGTAGCTTGTACAGTACATACTATAATTAGTAAATCGCCTTTTTCATGATCTTTTCCATCCGTAAAACTCACCCAAGCATTTGTACCTACATTATCCCTTGTGGAGTGACTTAAAATTTCCTTTTACTTACTGCAGTAAAAGTTACAGGCAAAATTAACAGTTAAACCAACAGCTAAAATTGTGAAGAAACTTAAACCGTTACTTTTACTTTATGACTATACTTTGGCTGTTACTTTTGATGAAGAAACTGGCTGTTAGGCTATCCTATCACACATCAAGTTACTACAATCTGTCAAATTTCTTTAATAAATTTTCAACCTTATCGTTATAGTATTAGGTTCAAGGTTGATTGGGAAAATTTGAAAGCTTCAGGCAGCTTGATGTGCTGGCGTCTGTAAATAGAGAACAATAAAATCTATATACAGTTGTCGATCAATTCGGGAATTGGTAACAAACAAATCAGTTCACGATGAAAACTGAAACTAAGTTAAAGGAATTTACCTTGTAAAAGAAAACTTATGTAAGAATATTCATTTCTTTTCAAAATGTTCGACTTACAAAACTCTTTTTATAAAGATACATAGTAGGTTGTTAGCGGACTTTCGGAATTCTTCAAGTTTTATCTTTATTCTCGCGCTTTTTTCAAGTCAATGATTTATGGCAAGTACTCTAGACTTGAGTTTAGTCTATGAAAATTTTGTATAAAGTATGTGCTGGCTTTTAGCTTAAAGATAAACAATAAATGATAGAAAAACTAATAAGGTATGACATTTGTAACTTTTTTTTTTTTTTTTTTTTTTTGGATGGGAAATCATCAAATGACCCCCCCCACTCTGGGCGGAGTGGAAGGGAGTGTCAGACTTGTACTGACTAAAACCCATCCATGCTCCTTCTTTGCCCTTTGTGTTCCAGGGCCACGGTGTCTCTTTCGAACAGTCCCGCAGCTCTGGCAGGCATCGGCCCATGCGGACCCCTACTCGGTTGCTGACATCTCTTTGAGGCGCGCGTGGAACACGAATGCGCCGTCGACACGGCCTGTCGTCATAAGACGGCCGGACGGCGAGCTAGCCCATAACTCGCTGTCCACAGGCCCGCGCCTACGGTGGCCGGGAGCCACCACGTGACCCCCGACGCCCAGGGCGTCTCCCGCGGCGGCTGGGACGTGAGGTTCTTTCCCTCTCACGTCCTGCCACCTCCTTCACTAGCATGACTGCTTCACAGAAGGTGGTGACGGCTTCCCATTCCCTCTCGCTCCGGACCATGGCTTGAACCAGGGCCGGACGCGAGAGATCGCCGCCGCCAATCGCCGCTACAAGGACACGGCGGTGCTCCGCCCAAGCGGGGCAGACCTCTACGGTGTGCTCCACCGTGTCCTCCGGACGATCCTCGCAGTGGAAACACCCGGGCGTTTCCTCCCGCCCGATTCGGTGCAGGAACCTCCCGAAACAACCGTGTCCGGTGAGGATCTGCGTCAGGCGGTAGGTGAGGGCGCCGTGGCGCCTCTCTAGCCACTCCTCAAAGAGGGGACTTATCGCCACTATGGTAGCGTGCCCTGCACGGGGTTGCAACAGTCGCTCTCTCCATGTCGCCATGAGATCACGCCGGAGGTCTGTCCGCTGAGCGGCAATTTGCCGCGGCAGCGGAGTTTCCCCCCGACGTTGTGCCTCCGCGCGCCATTCATGCAGGCGCGCGAGGACTATCGCCTCCAGATCCCATGGCGGCAATCCGGCAAGGAGGCTAGCCGCCTCGCCGGAGATCGTGCGGTACCCCCGGATTAGCCTTATGGCTATCACCTTTTGGGGCGCGTTCAAGTAGTGGGCAGCTTGCCGCCTCAAAGAACGCGCCCACACCGGGGCCCCGTAAAGGGCCATGGACCGCACGACCCCCGCGTATAGCCTCCGGCAGGAGGCGTTTGGACCCCTCAGGTTGGGCAAGAGCCGCTTGAAGGCAGCCCCTGTCCGTTCCAGTTTGGGAGCCAAACGTCGGAAGTGCTCCACGAAGTTCCACCGGCAGTCGAGGACGAGTCCTAGGTACTTCAACATCGACCCGACGCCGATGGAAACCCCTCCTGCCGTCAGTAGGGATCCCGACGGTGGCGCATTCCGAGGCCCATGAAAACACATGGCCTCGGACTTGTGCAATGCCACCTCGAGACCCAATTGCCGGATCCTCTCACGACTATCGCAACCCCGCGTGTCATGTTTTCGGCCGCCGCCTCGTGCGACCTCCCTTGTGCCAGTACCAGCGTGTCGTCAGCGTAGCAAACTACGCTGACGCCGGTAGGGAGGTCGGCGCGCAGCACCCAGTCGTAACCGATGTTCCACAGGGCCGGTCCCAGAACCGATGCCTGTGGAACACCGCACGACATCTCTCGCCGGTTCCATTCTCCGCTCCGACCGGGGTAGATGCCCTATCCGTCAAGTAGTCCCCGACTAATGACATTTGTAACTTAGGTTTAATTTTTCTTCCTCTATAAATTTCAGAGAGAATCGAGACAGACATAAAAATAAATAAATGTATTATTATATATGATTGCGAATATCTATGGTCCTTTATAATTTGAAAATATGGTCTCTCTGGTTCTTCGGTACGACATAATTAATTGCAATGAAAGCAAAACAAAGGACTGAAAAAACTTTCTCTTTATATGTTGATGGATCATATAACGGAAAAGTTTTTTGAATCCTTTGAGTGCATAACATAACTGTAATCCCCGAAGGGTTATTCAGCGGTGTACCTGATAGTACACCCACATTTCGCAGTTATGTTTTTTTAAGTCCCATGTAATAGGGGGCGAGCCTATTGGCATCAAAGTGGGCACAAATCCAGACTCAGTGGCTTCTACTGAGAAATTTTTGACGGTAAAACCCAATAACACTTCGCCCGACCTGAGAATAGAACCCAGGACCTCATGCTCAGCAGTCACTCTTGCGAACACTAGACATAGACTATACACGGTGCATACTACTAATAAAATGGATTTAAAACTAGTGTCACTGTTTCACTACCTTTCAACGAAAATGACAAGTCGGCATGGCGTGCATTATGGTGTTGTAGCAACATATTTAGTAAGTTGTACTGCAGTAGCTTTCCAAGGCTTTAACAATTAGCAGTAATCATGCAAACACATAATAATATGCTAGTAGCGTTGTTATTGTCAAAGTACTTTGTTTCCTTACTCGTGTGTATGAACATAACAATTTATGAGCTTCTCTAGGGAATATACAAGGTGTTTTGATATGGAAAGAAAAATTCGAGTACGAGCAGGGTAAAATTTTTCTTTCCATATCAAAACAGCTGTAGTTCCCTACGCAGGTTTTGCGATAAAAATATTAAAAAAATATACAGGGTGTTTGAAAAACAGGCTGACATAATTACCTAAGGATAAGGAGAGTTATATCTTAGTTTTTACTTTTTTGTTTGAAGCTGTAATAGAACTCAATAACTTTTGATGTTATCTACAATGTATTTTTATTCGATGAGTGTGCTTCCAGCAATTATTAAAGGTACGCTTTTTAAATATGTTTTCCATTATGCAAATGACGCCACCAATTCCTCAAAAAATGTGTTTTTTCTTCCACTAAACCCCTGCATTAACCCGTCTGGCGCTTGTTTACCTCATTCTGCAAAAAACAGCGAGAACAAAAACATATTAGCATATGTAGGTATCGTATGTAAATTGTAGATACTATTTTTGTCGCAGCCAGAGTATCTGCATTTTTCCCTTTAAAATGACCTAGCAGACCTAGTCCTTAGGGTATTAAGTTCAATCTCTGGATCTCTATTTATACGTCTGACCCTGTGCTTCCCGAAGGCCGAGGGCTACGCAACATGTGTTTTCCAACCAAGGCTAGCCGGCTCCCGGCGGTATAGATAACACTATTTCGAGCTTTTCATGTGACATTATGGCGCATATTGTATGGAGCGAATTATATTTACGTTTTATACAGAACTGAAGAAATTAGTTGATAGCTTTAGATGATTTGATCCGAAATTACTTTTAAATCCCAACACAAAGATTAGTTTGCGAATAATAATGTTTTATAACATTTTGAATATAACTTGCTAATATTCATCGTAACTCTAAAATAAACTTAATTTACTCTGTCATAAAGTTGAAAAGTGGGTATATATTATTTGTTTAAGTGGAAAAAACATAAATTTTAATCAAGCGTTTAAATATGGAATAGATACTTTACCGCCAATAAATCTAATAAGAGAAGGGCTCCATGTATCGACATTCTATTAGATAGTATTGGTTTTCGGATATCGTAACAATGTTGTCATGTGAAAGCAAATCACATTAATAATTATATTGTGAGTAAGGTTAGCTTTGTTGGAACCGCCATATTGCTTCGTATAATAGAGCAATTATATTAAATTACTATGTGTTGTTCAAATACTGTAATATTCTAGGTAACACGGATGGAGGACCATGCGAACCGCATTAGTTATTTCTGAGCACTTCGATATTCAAATGAATGTTTTACCATTCGTAAACTACCACGTCTTATTACGGCGTATGAGAAAATTAACGGTGAATGAAAAAGATTCTCATTTCGCAGAATAGTTTTCAGTTGCCGTTCTATTTCGCTTAAACAGACAGATCATATTATGAGATGGAAATACAAAATTCAAAGATTTTATACGTGTTTCGTTTTCAAAGCTTTTCTACAAGGACTTTTGACTGACTTGGCATAAGGTTTTCGGCAACTTTTGTCAGTCGTGGACATTTTTTTAAAAAGAAATTTATTTTTCGCAAGGACATCACCTGCGTACAAAATAACAAAACAAATAAATAAACAAACAAAGCATAACAACTATTTATAAAAACAACAGGATGGAACAAAAAGTTGACAGCTTGCACGTCATGACTGCGACAAGAGGGTTACCATACCACTCAGCATGATGCTGTGGGGTCAGGGATCGGGATGCTCACAGCACCGCACTGGTTTACAATGGTGACCCACGTTTCTATCAGCGTTTTCACCAATGATATTGTAAAGGAAGATGCACTACGTTCATGCTTAGTGGCGTTCAAATATCGTTGCGTTGTTACGACTGCGATAGATAATACGGAACGTATGATACAGAAAGAGATAGCTATTGCTCTTGAAGTACTTAAATTACGACAATCGTCTGAATTTGACTGCAACAATTTGCGCGCGCTAGTGCGGTATCTACCTCTTTTAATATATTATTGGTTTTCACTGATAGAATGACACTGTGTAGGTACCCTGGTCTCTGGACCCTTGCCATGTTCATAACCATGGCTAGCTATAGAATACAAACGCACACACACACATAATACATACAACACACACAAACACACACATTCATACATAATTAGGTATTAGGTACAGCAGCTTCTTGATCTTCTACCTATTTATACAAAACTAAGGATATAAAATTTCCAAAGGTCAAAAAACACGTAAAATAATCAAAATTCCATCTTCATCATTTTAGAAGTAAATAAGATAATTACGCCGGGCAGACGAAAACACCAAAATATCCTTCGGCAAAGTAATATAATCCTATTTGCATGCTGCGGGATTCGCTGACTTGAATATTAAAAAGCCCTACTATTTATGAAGCGCTGTTTTATTTTAGGCTTTAGGGCTTCTGTTATTAATTTGTTTCTCAAGGGCATTGCATTGACATTATACTTGTTTTGGACGATATTAAGGATAAGAAAGGAAAGTTGAAGATAGCATAGTAAAATCAGCCCACAGCTGGGATACAAGTCTTCTCTTAGGTTATGTGATTAAAAAAATCAAAAATATATATATTTTTGTTTTTTTTTGCATTAGTCACAAGAACTAAAATGAAAAGAATGATAAAAATCCCTGTTCAACACTGTGTGCGATTGAATTATTAAATTAGGGATCTCGTAGCCACTTCAAGGGTACTCCACAGATCCCGTATTTCAAGTGCTTTAGAGATACCAATCGCAAAAATCTCGAAGCCGAAAATGCCAATTCTTTTATACGATCAATGAAACCCCGCTTTTTGCCTCAACAGTCAACTGTTTTAAATTCCAATGAGCGCCATTTATTTTGGCATACCTTAAATTTAAATTTATTTTATTGGGGCGCAATATTCAGGGCTTACAGGTACATAAATAGAATTTCTAATTTATTCTAAGCCTACTTACCGCACTTTCCTTTGTTACATCATAACAATGAATGATTCTAAAAATAGATTCCTTAAAGGCGATATCACGATTGGTACTATAAATACGATATTTCGTACCAAAACCCTTAGAGGAAATCGTAATTTTACCGTGATAAATAAACCTTAAGGGTAATCCCAGACATATCCAGGAGAAATACAATCCGTGGCTCTACGAGCGCTGCGTGGTCCAACAATTTCTTTGGCATTTATTTAATTTCCTACTGCATTAAAGCTTTTATGCTAGCTGTACAAAGTTCAAAGTAAAATATTTTGTAAACAAAAACGTTTATGAAAAGAAAACAAAACAAACTCTTCCACAAAAAAAAAAAAACGAAAAGCGATGACTTGTTTTTTTTATAAATAAAAAGGTAAAAGTTACATAAATGGAATCTCTGAACAATGTTGCCATAAACAAAAGCTATTGTTGCCGGTCTCATAAAGATCGTTCAATTTAAAATTCCGCATTTATTTTGAGACTTGTTAGTATTTCATTAACCTTTTTCTAACGTGTATTTAATGTACTTATTTTGGGAATAACCAGACAGGTCATGAACATAAATGTTTGAAGTGCTAAAGTGTTTACTGAGTGGAAGAACGATCACCACATTAAGGGGAATGTAGGTACCTAACTGATGTAGTCTACCTCACCTATACATATTTGTAGTTAGGTCATCATCTGCCTAGCCCTTTTCCAAATATTTAGGGGTTAGCTTCCAGTCTAACCGGATGCAGCTGTATTTTATACAGAGCGACTGCTTATCTCACCTCCACAAACCAGTTAGGACTGGGTACGATACCCATTGGTAAGCCTTTCGGACGACACCTTGCAACGACGCTCAAAGATCTACAAATGTCAGCTGGGACACAGTGCTTTCCGAGCCAAGGAGGAGACTCGAATCGGTATGTAATGGATTGTCACCCATCCACGAACCGACCTAGGCAAGTGCGGCTTAACCTTGAAGATCGACTCGTGTAGCTGTTATTATTTACGTCCCCTATATAAATGTAGAAAATATAAGGCGTCGTTACGTGGTAATATAATATTTACGAAGTAGCCTGCCACTTATGCCTGGAATTTCTGAACATTAAAAAGGAAGTCAGCAGCCGTAATCTGAGGAAAAAAGTTTGCATTACTAGATGCGTCTTTTTTGTCAGGATTATTTGTCTTCATTTTGTTTTTATTCATATGTTGTTGCTTACGACTGCTTCATTTATCGTGTGGTCAGTGCTTAACCTGGTGTCAGAGTACCTATACCGCCCATGGGCCTCTGACTTGGCTTTACATGTCGTTGAGAAATATCTCTCAGGCATGCTGGTTTCCTTCACCGAAGCAAGTGATAATTATACAATACGCAAATGCCAACAATCAGAGGTTCGTGTCTTGGGTTTGAACGCAAGACCTATGACTTAGCAGTCCGCCGGTCTCACCACTAAACTATGACTAGGTTCTACGACTGTTGACTAGTGGTGATACTGAGGACGCGAAATACCTGTAACCTTATAAAACTAAAGTAGGTCAACTTTCTCAAAACCTATAAGATCTAGGTCGTCAACAAAGCCCAGAAAATAATAATGCTCATTTTATTCGTGTGGGTGTATAAATTTACGCAAAGCAGTATAATTTCTAGGAACCCACGCTTAGGGAGTTAACATCAAAACATTATTTACTCACATAATATACGGTTTGTTTTCACACAGGTGGGAAAATGCAATTACGCGTAACAAAGGTAGGCGTAATTATACTGCCAGTCTTTATTCCCTTGAGCCAAGAGCGAGTTTTGTTTAATCTATCAAGTCGTAAATTGAGAATATTCTAGAAGTTATTAAAGCTCGCTGATATTAGTTGTGGTTAACTAATATGGTGCTCCGAGCTTAACCGTACTAGTGTTATTTTAAGACGGAATGTGTCTTGAAAAAAATTCTAACAGGTTGATATCTGTAACTTCTTAGCCCAAAACCATTATGGTTAAACGAATTTGATTGAAAGATCGAAAAATATAGGACATCATCAATGCTGGTTGCAATAGTTTAATTTAATGTTTATACTCATTCTAATTAGTAGTTTCATCCAAATTGGAAAAACAATTCGTATTATTAACACTAAAAACAGGATATTTACCATGTTTACTGTTGGTAAATATCCTGTTTTCATATTAATAATGTTAGTAACCATGTCAGCTTAAAAACTAAATCCGTATTATCTTGATATAACCGCTACCGTGAAAGCTACACTACCTACAGCACATCTTGATGAGCCTGGCGGTCTCAACTAGCAGTCATCGATCTAATTTTATCAGCAATCTAGCTAACAAGGTTTAACAGTAATCAACTCAATATCACTCACGAAGTCGCGACTAACGCCGATCATTATAGCCTATGATACCAAGCTATAGCTATTACCAAAAGATCTATGTTTCAGCCATATTTCATTAAATATTCAAGAGGGACCCCACAAAGTGTAAAACAACGACATTGCTTGTGAATTAATGAAAACCAGCTTCACTTACAGGATTGTCCTCTACGTTAAAAATCTTACTTGATTTCCTAAAAGCAAGGAAATATAGCGAGAACAGCGACCCAGTGGTGAAGACCCCGACTTACGAGCAATAAGTCGCGGGTTCGAACCCAGCCAGGCGCATTACTTTGTGTAAGTTATTTCATCACCACTGCTCTCAAAACGGTGAAGGAAAACATCGTGAGGAAACCGGCATGTCCTAGAACCAAAAATTCGAAGATATGTGACATCTACCAACCCACACTGGGCCAGCGTGGTGGATTATAGCCCATTCCCTCTCATAAAGAGGAGGCCTGCGTCCCAGCAGTGGGAACATTAATAAGCTGATTATGTTATATGCTATGCTAAGGAAATATAAATACCTATTGTCATTTTTGTTATTAACTTCCTGTTGAGTAACTCTATTAAAATTTGGATTTACATGTACTGATGTTCGTAGTACCACTTGAGTCTACTTTATGCGTATAAACACATCGGGGGCCCATCAGGCTCCTGGAACAGCCAAACGATTTTGCACCTTTTAAAAACCAAATAAAGTTTCAAGCACGACACTTCAACCAATTTATAAAGACAAAATTACAAATAAGCGTATACATTGCCTGCATACAGATAAGTGCTAAGATCCTATAAATTTTGTTCTTATTTTACATTACCCCCTTTTTTTTTTTTTTGGATGGGAAATCATCAAATGACCCCCCCCACTCTGGGCGGAGCGGAAGGGAGTGTCAGACTTGTACTGACAAAAACCCATCCATGTTCCTTCTTTGCCCTTTGTGTTCCAGGGCCACGGTGTCTCTTTCGAACAGTCCCGCAGCTCTGGCAGGCATCGGCCCATGCGGACCCCTACTCGGTTGCTGACATCTCTTTGAGGCGCGCGTGGAACACGAACGCGCCGTCGACACGGCCTGTCGTCATAAGACGGCCGGACGGCGAGCTAGCCCATAACTCGCCGTCCACAGGCCCGCGCCTACGGTGGCCGGGAGCCACCACGTGACCCCCGACGCCCAGGGCGTCTCCCGCGGCGGCTGGGACGTGAGGTTCTTTCCCTCTCACGTCCCGCCACCTCCTTCACTAGCATGACTGCTTCACAGAAGGTGGTGACGGCTTCCCATTCCCTCTCGCTCCGGACCATGGCTTGAACCAGGGCCGGACGCGAGAGATCGCCGCCGCCAATCGCCGCTACAAGGACACGGCGGTGCTCCGCCCAAGCGGGGCAGACCTCTACGGTGTGCTCCACCGTGTCCTCCGGACGATCCTCGCAGTGGAAACACCCGGGCGTTTCCTCCCGCCCGATTCGGTGCAAGAACCTCCCGAAACAACCGTGTCCGGTGAGGATCTGCGTCAGGCGGTAGGTGAGGGCGCCGTGGCGCCTCCCTAGCCACTCCTCAAAGAGGGGACTTATCGCCACTATGGTAGCGTGCCCTTACATTACCCCCCTAAGGTACTGTTAACGTTTACTGCACAAAAGCTTGCACTCAATTGCAGTCCTTAATCACTTGAATAGATCCCAGATGGGAATCGCCAATGCATCTGATATATAAAAGCGTAGTAGAGGATTTTGTCCTTAATCAGGACCCGCAGGGATCGCTTTCTATTTAAAACTGTCATGTCAAATGAACGAACGAAGACGTAGTAATCTAATAGACTGAGTAAAAATTTACTATTTTTAATTTTGGGGTTTGCTTAGATAATTCTCACTTTAAAATACTCATATTGTTGAGTTTATAAGTCGCTTCATCAATCTCATCTTAATAGTTGGCATCAGTTGTCTATTCAAATACGTAATGGACACAAACATTTTGACGGTCACCTTCTCAAATCAATGAATCTATAAACTACTGCTGAATTTGATAAAGTGTAATAAAACATATTTAAATGAATGATCCACAAATGATCTTTCCAATTTTTAAAATCTCAATTAATACTCACTTTATTAGTTCTTAATATCGTTTGACATCTAGGGAAAAGAACTTATTACATTTAATTCAAACGACACAGCGAATTTATAAAGGAGGTAGTAAAAAAACCGGAGGTGGTATAAAAATATCTTCAATATAGAGAAAACTTTCAATACCCCTGAGAAAATATATTATCTACCTGAGAAATATAATGTTCTTATAAATGAGATTGGATTTACTGGAACTGCGAAATACGTTTCTGAACAACGCTTAAATATGTGACGGAAATATAAAAAAGGTTATTCAAGTGGAAGGTATCACTTCAATAAACATTCTATATTTACTTCCTTACATCTCATGGTTATTTTTTAATATTTTATACGCAAACCCTGCGTAGGGAACGTAGCTGTAAATATTAAAAAATTAGTTTGGTATGGCGACTTCTATACAACATTGATTTGACTGCAATGTCAACGTGTTGGTTTAAGTTAGTTCGATACTTTCTTAAATAGATGGCGCTAACGTCACCGTAAGATGTTATTAACGGAACGAAAAATTTCGAGAACTGTGAGCGGGGTGCGATGGTCTAGTTGGTTAAGACATCCGGTGTACTGAATCGGAAGGTCGCAGGTTCAAACCCTGCTCGCACTCGAATTTTTCTTTCCATGTCAAAAAACAGCTATGTTCCCTACGCAGGGTTTGCGTATAAAATATTAAAAAATTAGTTTGGTATGGCGACTTCTATACAACATTGATTTGACTGCAATGTCAACGTGTTGGTTTAAGTTAGTTCGATACTTTCTTAAATAGATGGCGCTAACGTCACCGTAAGATGTTATTAACGGAACGAAAAATTTCGAGAACTGTGAGCGGGGTGCGATGGTCTAGTTGGTTAAGACATCCGGTGTACTGAATCGGAAGGTCGCAGGTTCAAACCCTGCTCGCACTCGAATTTTTCTTTCCATGTCAAAAAACATCTCATGGTTACTTTGCTTCGAGGAGAAAAGTTACTTTTTAATGTTTGGTATAGGAAGTATGAAAGTTAGGGTAGTCACTTACCGATTTGCCGCCCAATCCATCATTGCCTGTAACAAAATAAAATAAAGTTTAGATCATTATTGTTTACTTTTGACATGTCCTGCTAAACGAACAACTTAAAAAACGAGTATGTCACACATCACATCATCATCTGCCCAGCCTTTTCCCAACTATGTTGGGTTCGGCTTCCAGTCTAACCGAATGCAGCTGAATACCAGTACTTTACATGGACCGACTGCCTATCTGACCTCCACAACCCAGTTAGTATTGGGTAATACGATACCCCTTGAACCTAAGACTGGTTGTCAGACTTTTTGGGCCACTGACTACCTAACGACTGTCAAAGATCTACAAATGACACCTGGGACCAACGGCTTCACGTGCTTTCCGAGGCACGGAGGAAACTCGGTATGTAATGGGTTATCACCCATCCACAGACCAACCTAGGTAAGCATGGCTTAACCTAAAGATCGACCCGAGTTGCTGTTATTATTTAACCACGAGCCCCTACGTATGTACAACATCCAAAAAGGATTGGAAACCTCCATGACAATGAGACTTTTTAATCTATTCTTGATCATTTTCAGATTTGTGTTTACTCTACCTTATTTATCGTAGGAATATAAATGTCTTTTAATATAAACCAAAAGGAGACACGAAATGTAGAACCGAATGACAGCACAAAACAGCTAAAACCGAAAAAAATCTACATGTTTTCTATGACCTTTCGGCCGCAAAGGCCGCAGCAGCCGCCACTATTTACACAACCTATCTAGTTGTTTGTTCCATAATTATAGTCTTTGTTTTATTGCGTACAAAATTTCCACCAGGATGGGCTCTTGAGGATCGTCTTCGCGGTCCATCGCACATTTAGGGCATAAGCTTTGATCGTACACGCGACACTAACCTTCACATAGTTTGATATCATACGCTGATACTTTAATAATTAATATAGATGTAGGTTATTTGTTTTATCATGTTTAGTTAGGCTAGGTTAACAAGCCGGTACTGTGAAAAATATAAAGTTACTGAAGAAATCCGTCTTAGAAGGAAGCCGACCTTAAATATAATTGGAAAAAAGCTAGACAGATTATGATAAGGTAGGAGGTAGGTAATTCAATAGATTTGTCAATAAATCCTAATCTCTTTTATCTATATTTCTGTGTTATAGTTATGACGTGATAATATTATCAACACACAGTAAGCTATGGTCTTAATTAACGCCTTCCTTTATGTATTACCTAATTGCCTCTGCCTTGCAGTAAGCCAAGTTCAGGCTGCAATTATTTAGTGTCAGTATAATAGTATATACTCTTAACTATAAACACTATTTACTTTGGTTTACCATATAGCTTTTGCAACTAGCTACCAAACCACCGCCATAGATTATTATGTATCTTTCATACGCTTGTATGGTTTCTAAATGTTAGGCATATACAGAGGCCCCTGAAGTTTCAGCGCCAATAATGTGTGGGTGTTGTTATTATGTTTCGGCTTAGGTAATCTATTTAAGGCGTCAATGGTAAGGGAATATGGCGTCGGCGCGCCAAGAGCTTAGGGATTTTATTAGTTAATACACTTCGCGTTATTAGAATTATCTTCGTATAGTTATTGTTACCATGTACTTAATGCGATCTGAAGCTTAGTTAGTAGTGTTTATAGGTCAGAAAATATCACTTGAGACAGATTTCCGAAGTGAAATAAATAAAGGAACTCAAAAACCTTACGTGAAAGGAAATTACTTGACTCTGGACTTGAAAATCAAGTGATTGTTTGATATTGTATCGTTATTCTTAAAACTGATTTTAATTTCTATTCATTTTGAGTACGATTAGAACCTTTTTTCTATTAAATTCCAAAATTATCAATGTCAGTATTTTTAATTGTGACTTTTGGCAGGACTCTCAGGCTCAACCAAACTATAAACCAAACTACTGCCACAAGAAAAATTTTCTATATTTTCACCGGATCGAAAGCGATGACGTGATTTTTTTTCTTTTTTTTTTCAACATGGCATCCCTGCTTAACCGAACTATCGCGATGACGTGATAAAATTATCTTATAGCTTTATAGGTAGGTGCTATGTGTAATCTTAGTATCGGTAATGTCTCAGTTGTGTCAAAAATGGGTCAACTTCACACTAGGTTAACATAATTAGAGCAAGGGTGATAGCATAAGTGTTTGCGTGAGCGCAAACACTTATGCTACGGCTGTAAACGTATTCTGTCCTCCGATATGTTTACTTAAAGATAAAATAAATATTTATGTTTCATGAAGATTGTTTCTTTCTTCAATATTTCTTAAAAATTATCTGATATCTATTTAGATGAAATGGTAAACTAACTGACTGATTGACTGACTGGGTGATATATCAATACACAGCCCAAACCGCTGGTCCTAGAGACATGAAACTTGGAGGTTGAGTTCTTTGTAAAGATTAAGTATCCACTAAGAAAGGATTTTTTGGGAATTCCACCCCTAAAGAGGTAAAATAGGGGATGGAAGTTTATAAGAAAGTCCGCCAGTTTTGAAGTTAGGATCTTCAAATTTTGTATTTAGGCTGACGATTGAAAATTAATCTATACGTGTCTCTCTTATTTTTGAGAATTCTACCCCGAAGGGTTAAAATGGGGAATGAATGTAAGTAATCGGATATTTTTCGACATCCACGCGTGCGAAGCCGCGGGCAAAAGCTAGTTTACTTTATAAAATCAGCCACAAATATAAGATATTTTGGTGTGGCCCAAACTACCTCGTTGGTCCAAAGGTTGCAAACGCTATTAGCTGAGCATACGGCATACATATGTTATTGGGTTTTTCCGTCAGGAATCTACAGTAGCAGCCATAGAGTCTGGATTTGTGCCCGGTTGATGACAATAGGCTCGCCCCCTATTAAATGGGACTTAAAAACAATGCTGGCGAAACGTGGGTGTACTATTAGGACCACTTCTGCCTAACCCTTTGAGGATTACGTGAGATATCACGTAATCCACAAAGGGTTACGCAGAAGTCATGTAACATATCAGCTCATATCGTAACAACGTTATGATCTGGTATGTTACATGTCGTCAGTGGCCCGAAAGTCTGACACCCAGTCTTACTAAGGGGTATCATTCTACCCAGAACTAACTGGGGAAAAAGCTAGGCAAATGATGATGGTGTTATGATCTGATGTTTATTTAATCGAGCACACGTATTCGATATTTCGGTGCGTCCCAACGTTGTGGTCCCAACCCATAATTCAAATGCTTCGGACAAAAAAAAAACAAATAAATGTTATACATTAAAAAAATAGCTGACGATCGCTTTTTGAATTTCCAAGTTCCCAAAGTGCCACTCTTTATTGCGTAATATCAAAACCGCAAATACATGCCTGCTAGACTGACACTAACGAAATTAATGTCAGACAATGGTGTTGAAATTTCACAGCTCGTATAATGGCTTCAATGTGTTATACGACTAGGTTTAGAATGAATTACACTGAGAAGTTTAGTGTAGTTTCTGTAACTGCTAAACTAGCGCAGGCTAAGGGATAAAGTACCGATTTTAGATGTCACACAATACACATACAGGGTGTACACGCAACATGATAATAACATGTATTAAAAAAAAAAAACTTGTGAAAAAGTTGGAACTTTGACCCCCAATATCTCCGTAACTAGAAGGTTCCCAGGTATGTTCTAGAAAAATGATCGCAAACACGGGGAGAACAAGTGCCTTTCGGCTATGTTAAGGGTCTATTTACACCCTTTATGTATGGTGTGACATATAAAATAGATATCGAAACTTTATTGTTTGAAACTATTCTGAGAGAGACTCTAACTCTAATGAAATGAAAGTGGAACGTGTTTGGAGATGTATGCGTCTTTTAATAAAAAGAATTCGCACTTTGTCGAGTCACGTGTCAGACTTTTTATGCCGCCCATGGGCCTCTGACTTGGCTTTACATGCCGTCCAGAAATATCCCTTAAGCGTGCTGGTTTCCTCACAATGTTTTCCTTCACTGAAGCAAGTCATAATTACACAATAAGCACATGAAACAAAAAAATCGAGTGCGCTTGGGTTCGAACTTGAGACCTATGGCTCGGCAGTCCGACGGTCACACTACTAGACTATCTATTCCTAATGGGAATACAATACAACAACAATACAATTCAACAACAACAACAATTAAACAATACACAACAACAAGCTCATGTATTATTATACAATTTCTTTAGGTTTGCGTATAAAAATATTAAAAATATCTATTCCTAATTCATTTATATATTTATAAAGAAACAAGTGACTGGGCATTTTACTATCTTCATCTTTATAAGTGAAGGTAGACGGCTGCTTTATATTATAACAGTTGCTTTTGCTAGCTAGTTGTAAAAAAAAAAATTGACGTGCTTTCCGAGGCACGGAGGAAACTCGGTGGTCACCCATCCACAGACCAACCTAGGCAAGCACGGCTTAACCTAAAGATCGATCCTAGCGGCTGTTATTATTTAGCCACGAGCTCCTCCCAAGACTGACTGACTGATGTTTTATAAAATAACGGTATATTGTTTCGGAAATGCACAAGCATATAATATCATACAATTTCAATATAATATCACGCCTGTAATCCCCGAAAGCCAGGTAGAGGTGTACCTAATAGTACAACCACATTTCGCCAGTTATGTTTAAGTCCCATGTAATAGGGGGCGAGCCTATTGCCATCAACCGGGCACAAATCCAGACCAATAAAAAAAAATCATACATTGTATATCTTAAATCTACAATCGTAGTTTAAATGTTTCTTTTGGTTGTTTTTGTATCCCCTGTGAGAAGTCCTAAATAAATACTCGTAAAAAAACAACAAGCAGTAAGATCCTTTTCGTTTGAATAGCTTCACGACCTGAAGAACTTTCTTTCACTCTTTTATTGAAAGATACTGGTAAAATCATTCGCCCTTACTGAAACGTGAAAAAAACTAGTATTTACCAAGTTTTCTAATTAATAAGTGTTTTAAATTAAGTGTTGCCATACAACGTGGCAACGCTGCCAGTCTCTTGGGCACATTACCAGCTGACAGCGTTGAGGAGGATTTTTTTTCAATGCCCTTTTATAGTTTTTTGTTAGTTTATTTAATAGTTTTTAATTAATAATGTGTATGTATAGTTAGTTTACTCCACTTAATAAATAAAGATCAATTAAAATGGAAGTTGAAAACTTGTCTCGTTGGCGTAGTGACCGCGTGTACTACACACTGCTGAGCCTTGGGTTCAATTCCCAGATCAAGTATAATATTTTTCCATCAGGAATTTCTCAGAAGAAGCTCGGAGTATGGATTTGTGCTCGGTTAGTGGTAATAGGCTCGCTCGTAATACATGTGACTAAAACATAATTAATCCAATGTAGGTTAACCTTCTACATACAGGGTGTAAACAGACCCTTCACGAAGCCATCAACATCAAACTAAGTAACTTTACGCAAAAATTATTGCTGGGAATCGACTTTTTTTTTGGGATGAAAAATCACGTTTTACGGTAGGACTCGATGGAAAGTACTCAAAGCATTGTGCTGATGGATGGATTGAATAGTACGGGGGTCGTGGCGGCGTGTAAAGTAAAAACCTTTCATTAAAAACATGTATTTAAAAAAAACTTGTGAAAAACTTGGAACTTTGACCCCCAATATCTCCGTAACTAGAAGGTTCCCAGGTATGGTCTACAACCAAAAAAATGATCGCAAAGACGGGGAGAACAACTGCCTTTCGGCTATGTTAAGAGTCTATTTACACCCTTTATAGGTGCCCAACCCTTCAAGGATTACAAGCGCGATGTTATGTTTATGTTATTACAATAGAACCAATATATGATCCAAAAAAATCAACCATTAAAATAAAATAAAGGAATCGCTACTTCAGTAGTATTTCAGGGTCTATTGTTTATTTTACGTGGCAATATTGATCTTTGTCAGATTCCGATATTTCGAATCTTACGCTTCATTACTTCACTTTATGAGAGGTTCCCGAAGTCAATATTACGAAAGATGAGGGATCGATTTTATTCTACGTCTCTAATCAGTATTTCAATAATCTTGACTGATAACATAATATTTTCAAGACATACATTATTATTATCTACCACATAACATTACATAACATCACACCTGTAATCCCCGAAGAGTTAGGTAGAGGTGTAGGTACCTAATAGTACATCCACATTTCGCCAGTTATGTTTGAGTCTCATGTGATGGGGGCGAACCTATTGCCATCAAACGGGTATTAACCCAGACTCCGTGGCTGCTACTGAAAAATTTCTGATGGAAAAACCAACAACAATTCGGCCGACCGGGGAATCGAGCTCAGGACCTCATGCTCAGCAGTCGCGAGTGCAACCACTAGACCACCGTGACAGTATCTATCTGTCTGTTATCTACCAATATTATGTATACACAATCTATTGCTACAACCGTTACGATTTATGGTTATTATTCTCTTAGTGGCTCGTACTCAAATTGACTTGTAGGGCCCTAAAAGCTTGTATGAAAAAATTACTGCTTCCAAAATTAATATCATATCATTACTCTACTGGTCATTTAGGAACCACGAGTACAGTGAAGTTGACCCTTCCTAGGTATTGCTTTTCATACGATCTTTAACTTTATAGCATACATTCGTACATAAAACTTTTTCGCAATAACAGTTCCAAGACTTTACGGGCGACTTTCCTTTGAAAAGAAATACATCTTCATTGACCTACAAAGACTTTTATTGCGAACGTTGGCAGGATAAAAATAAAGTTTCCCAAGTTGTTTGCTCTTCACCTTGTAGCCTTGTTACAACGAAACAATACTAAATCAACAAGTTAAGGCAGGTAATCGAGACTCGCAAATACAGATAGAGAAATTAGGGAATTTAGATATTTACCTACGGAGGTATTATAAGCTCCATGTGGGCTTAGGCACAGATTTAGTTACTTACATCATACATGAGCTACTTAAAGAGAGGCACGATAAATTCATTAAGTGAATCTCTCGTAAGAAATAACGAGACTCTTCCCGATATTTAAAAACCGGCCAATTGCGAGTCGGACTCGCGCATGGGTTTCAAACCATCGTAGTTGGAGCCCCTTTATTTTTTATTATTTATTGTTATAGCGGTAATAGAACTACACATTCTGTGAAAATTTCAACTGTCTACCTATTACGGATTATGAGATACAGCCCGCTGACAGACAGACAGACGGACAAACGGACACCGGAGGCTTAGTAATAGGGTCCCGTTGGTTACCCTTTGGGTACGGAGCCCTAAATACGTATTTCAAAATGCGAGTAACGGGATACCAATTAAGACAAAATACCAATATAGACAAGTCGTGGCATGATTTCTTTAAAATAGATGTTATTTATAACGCTCAAACTGGAGGTCAATTTACAGCAGACGATTTGCAAAAAGACATTATTTTATGACAGTAAATAAAGAACAGATATCGAACCATGTCCAGAAAAACAGTATACCATACCAACAGCAGGCGTCAGAGGGGGGTTGAGCCAGATTCAGTAGCGATTTTCTCAAGTATCTCAAGGGTGTAAATAGACCCTTAACATATCCGAAAGGCATTTGTTCTCCCCATCTTTGCGATAATTTTTTTGTTCTAGACCATACCTGGGAACCTTCTAGTTATGGAGATATTGGGGGTCAAAGTTCCAACTTATTCACAAGTTTTTTTTTAAATACATGTTTTTAATGTAAGATTTTTACTTTCTTTACACACCTACACGACCCCTGTACTATTCAATCCATCCATCAGCACAATGCTTTGAGTGCTTTCCACCGAGTCCTACCGTAAAACGTGATTTTTCACCCCAAAAAAAAAGTCGATTCCCAGCTATAATTTTTGCGTAAAGTTACTTAGTTTGACGTACAGAATGCTTGGTAGACGGCTATGTGAAGGGTCTGCTTACACCCTGTATAGAACTTTTATGGTGTTACAAATATAATATTCCCGAAACCATGCCATTAAGAAATAGGCTTTTTCTAAAAGTTACAAGTGATATTTCTACGTATTACACTCAGGATTGTTCCTAGACAGATAGATAATAAAACTCAATAAAAATATTCCCGTCTAATTTTACCGCTGTCTCCTAGGTTATGAAACATAAATTTTATTTACCCTCCAAGGCCATAATCCTGTTAGGTAGTCTTCTAATACCACAGACCGGATGTTTGCAGATTTTATCGTGAGATTGCAGCGTTATGCCCGCCATTTCCGGCCAAAGACGTTTCACACTTGGCATAAGTTGTGGTGTAGTTCGCTAAAAACTTTGTAGAACAGTAACTAAGTTAAATATTATCAACCTTGGTATTCAAGACTAACAAAATTACGAAGTTATAACCGTCTAATAGTCTTCATTAATGTTAAACATTAAATTTTATGGGATACTTCGTCTGGTATATTTGATAACTTGCTAAATTTTCCGCCACTTCGAAATCATTTTTCGTATGTATACGTGTTGAGTGGGCTAAGCGGCACATAAAAGAATGGCTAAATAGTACAATACTGATATTGTTGGAATGACAACTCTTGGCACTGAGCACAGCTTTGAAAATCGAACAAAAAGCTTTTACTTAGTAATCACTAAGTTGTGAAAGCGGGCACTAAGAGTAAGTTGATTCCTTTTAATGTGTTCATAGTTGTGTACTCCTAAATCATCATCATTATCAACATTCCAGCCGAACGATGTTACTGCTGGACATAAGCCTCCACCAAGAGTCGCCACATTGACTAGTTCCGTGCGACTCGCTTCCAGCGGATCCCCGCAACCTTCACAAGGTCATCGGTCCACCTAGTGGGAGGCCTTCCAACGCAACGTCTTCTTCTACCCTCAAATGGTCGATTCGAATTCAAAAGACAACCACACCTCAGCCATAAAAACGTCCACAAAATCTGCCAACAGCAAGTTATCCAGTAAAATACTAAAATGATAATAATCTTCATACATCTAGTTACTTCACTATATTCACGATGGAAATAGCACCAACTAATATAATTGAAGCAAAAGCCACGGCAGGTCTTCAGCCAGATAATGGATTATTATATTGTTCATTAAATTCTCAGTTTCAGCTTTACGTTGAAATTGGACCTTGTAAATGGCGAGACTACCAAAATATTATTATTACAGAGATATCTGCTGCCAGTAAAGTATGAAACTTCAACAGTAGGTATGTAGAGAAAGACTCCACTAATATTTGGTGATAAAGAAATATAAGTGCGCGATGCAGTATGGAGTTTCAATAAAAGAATGGTGACCAGCTGGCGTTGAGACGATGCTGACCCGATGCCGTGCTTAGGTATAGGAGCTTGAATATACACTTTGCATTTCTAATGGCAATATTACAATTGATTCACTTTGATTGTAAATCTCTCAAATTATTTACTTTATGTATTTTGGTTTTAATCAAATTAAAAGCCTAAGGTTAAGCACGTATTAATGTCACAATAAGATCTCAGGTGAAAAAGGTTATGGTGTCAAACAAAATTGAACTCTAATGTAAAATGATGGAGCCTACACTTAAGGTAAGGTGACACTGCGTAGGAGTCTGTGTCACGAAATACGAAAGTAATACTTACTAAGGACAATTTATTATAAAAGTGTGGGTGGACATCTCATAATGAATAAGCTGTTGTTCCCCTAGCAACCTTGTAACCAAAACGTAATTTCGTCACGAAACATCTGGATCTTAATTATAATTTATTTTATTACGAGTGAGCGTACTTTGTGTTTACCATACTTAACTTTATTCTAACAAATACGTGTCATTTTTGAACTTAAACGTTTTTTTTTATCCTTCAGTTACAAATACTAAAGTTAATTAGAAATGGCCAATTACAGTCTTCAATTCTAGCGCTGCCCCAGCCTATCTTGAGTTCGTTTTCTTAAAATAGACAGTGAGAGATAAAGTAATAGTCGGATCAGAAAGAGTTCATTTCCTTCAGAAATAATAAGGTCCTATTTTGAATAAAATAAGCTTTGTCTTAAGTGGCAATGGGCAGGGCACATTGCTCGAAGAACGGATGGCCCGGAAGACGTTGCGTTAGAAGCCTCCCACTGGGTGTTCGTGACCTGGTGAAGGTTGCGAGGATACGCAGGGTGCGAGACGAATAGGATCGGTCAATTTGGCGACACTTGGGGGAGGCAGGAGTTTAGCAGTAGACGTCTTTCGGCTGAAATGATGATGACGATGAAGCTTTGTCTAGAGTTTTGTTATTTAATAAGTGGTATAATCGTTTGCATGCTTTACTTAATGATACTTCACGTTAACGATGTTGAGTGTTCAACACCATTTCGTAATGAGTGTGTTGAATACCATTACCAAGAAGGTACACTTTTCTTCTGATCACTCACGGGTAAGTAATCAGAGTAAACGCAGGCGTAACTTACAAAGGAATGCTATTAAAATATTTAACAACATGCCGGGCTAATTTACACACGTGCCAAGTTTAAAACATTTTCATGAAAAAACTGAAGAATTCGCAACATCCCTTCTGGAATGAAAAGGGTATATACAAATGTTCGCTATGTCAGATGATGAAGGTAACATGAATACCTAACAACCTTTTTGATGAAATTCAAATGCGAAAGTTAGCGTGTTCATTTAATTTATTTTTGTGAATAAACTGAAAAGAAGGTTATGGTAGGTAATTTTAAGGTATAATTTATGCTAGATTGAGGTCAACTATAAGAAATAACGCGGGATCAAGCAACTAGCAGTGCTTAATGTCTACAATGTGAAGGGTCCCTACACTTACGGGCAAAGAAAAATGTATGAAATAAGTAAGTATGTATGTGAATTTTGATAACAAAAAGATGTTTATTATTTACATTCAAAATCAAAATCAAAATCAAAGCATTTATTTCAAGTAGGCCAGTTACAGGCACTTTTGAATTGTCGAAACAAAGGCAACAGTAAAATAAAGCTACAGTCCCAGTCACAAGGCACAAAAACTGTGAAAGTACTGTAGTTGCCCATTCCCTAACGTAGATCTCTATGGAGAAGAACGGGCAAGAAACTCCATGGACACTCTTTTAAATCAGAATACTTTAACAAAACCTTGGTTACATCATTCATTTTGAGATGGTACATTATGTGAGAACGATGCAGCAAGATGTGTACGTTAAAAGTGTCCATAGTAAAAACAATTCAAAAATAAAATAATTAATTCAAATAAGCCGTGGCAAATAAGAGATGACCAGTCACAACTGACAGCGCCCGTTCACGAACATGACGCATGTATCAGCACCATTCAACACCATTTTGAAGGGAACTAAATGATCCGACACACGTGCCACCATCAGCGAGACATTTGAGTGAGCATGACATACTCCTAACCGCCAGGGCACATTCAAGTCAAGAAAAGACGCAGGTTTCCAGCGAATGACAGCTTTCTAGTACATAGTACTCACACAATATGGGCTAGGCAGCTATATAATACAAAAGAGATTGAATCTATACAATGCAAAGATAGTTATACAATCTTCAGCAGCTCCAACAATACTATTTAATGCTATCAATTTAGGCGCCCCTGTTCTTGTGGAGCAGGACCGGCATTGAGCCAAGCATTTTTATCAGTGATATAATCGTCCAACTTGTAATATGCTTTCTTACATAGTGTGCGTTTAATGCATGTTTTAAATTATTTCAAACTACAAATCTGTAATAGTAATAAAAGTATCTACAAGTATCAAAAAGGTTACAGAGCGTCAGAAAATTCGTCCACTTCGCTGTCACAGGAAAAGTGCCCAGAAGGCTGGCAGCATTATCACGTTGGCTGGCAATACTGATTCTTTGGCCAAAAAAAAGGCCCGCCCTCTGATCACGTAAAGAGTCGACCAACCGCTCGGCGATTTCCCGAAATACTAGGTGAGCACTCGGACCCACTGATTGACCCACTTGTATCTGATTGTTTCGAATAATTAAGAATTCATTACGCGCCAGTTAGAAGATTTCCATACAAGTATGTAGACGTAATCGGCGATTTCTGTCAGCATCCCGTGCGAAAGTCCTCATTTTAGCCAGAGTAGTGAATTTTTATGGGGGAAATTTTGAAACATAACACGTAAGTGGAGCCTAATAACGTCTAGTTATCCTTATAACCCTAATGAGCCCCAGTTTTTTCTCTCTACGTTCATAGAACTAGAAAATAATATTAATTACCGCTGGGAACATTTCTTTTATTTCTTCACTCGAATAAATTCTGTTGGACGTGATAATTACTACTGTCGTTGTTTTTGTTTTTTACTACTATCTTTGTAGGTCACGCATGTTTCAACAAGGTTAGATAGGCAGGTACTAAAGATATGAATGAGGTACTTTTTTCACGCCAAGTTTTTTTATTTGATTTGCTATTATGAGAACCCAACAGAGCATATATGCACGTCAACACAGTGCACACTGGTTAGAATGTAAACGTGAACGAACTAAGATACTAGGGATTTTTCCAGACAATGTGATTTGGGTTGCTTGAAGGTGTTTGATCAAAAGTCATATATACCCGAAGAATTTGTAAAAAATGTTCTATTGATGTTTTAAATCCACCACAAACAACAACAATATACTACTGTCGTTCGACTTATTTAATCGTGCTTTAACTGAACGAAGTATCATAACTCGTTTAGGAAATAAAATATCCAGTATTCAGCTTTCTATCAGAAAATTCCGAAATTAAATAAAATGTTTCATTTATTCAAACGACATTTTATCTAAAGACTCGAACGTCGAACACTCCGCCACATATTAAATGATGTTACCTTTACATGATTTTATTATATTAAGGAGAAAGCTTCTTTATCGTATTACTTACCTATATTGTGTAAAAGCAAGCAATTATGGGCTGTAAAGTGCAGTCCCGGGAGATTTTAGAATGTCACTTTCGTTCCATCAAGCTGCCACCTCACCTCAGTCAATCAAGTTAAGGTACTGCTTTTGGGTCAACGAAGATTGATGACATATGAATGAAAATAAGACAAGATTTTTAAAAGTTCTTCCTCTAAAGGCTTAGCCACGAGTTGCACGCTCAAGAGGCTCGCGTGATGTGATAAAAACTACGGGGAAAACCAATGGAGGAAGTTGTTTAGAGCATGCTACGAGTCACCATGACAGTACAGGCAAAGAAAAAAAAACCGAATAAAAAAACACTAAAAAAGTCTAAAATAACTTTACCAAAAAGGATTTTTTTTTGTTTTTACACTTTTTATTTGTTGTATGCAACTCAAATTCTTGACATGAATAAACATTGTAACTAGAAGTTATCAATGGACCATGATTAACATAAGTAAAAAAAACACGAAACAAAGGAGCTAACTCATAATAATTTATGAGCTCTCGTTTAATACATGTTCGTTTCTTCCTCAAGCAAAGTTAATACAATTTACATAGGACCACCGCTTGGGCTTTTTCCACCATTAATCGGTGACATAAATAAAAAAAAAGGCACTCCTCTTCTTTCAGGAGTCGGTTAATAATAAAAGACGCACGCGCTTGTTGCCAGACGCAACGCCTGAGGTCGAACGAAGCACCTACGAGTACACAGTTTTAATAAGCATTAAAATGTCGTTCGGAATGCACTTTTAAGTCAATTACTAAATGAAAATAGAGATTTAATATTGTTATAAATTCCACACAGTTTTCATAGTAAATATTCCATTTAAGAGCAGTCTGCGAATTTGCTCTCTAGATAAGCAAAGATGGCTTTCAGCCAACATTTGTTTCAATTTGGCTTTTATTTTGCCATTCAGAAAGCAGCTTTTACTTTCACAAATTGCTAGTTAAACGAGTTCAAAACATTTAAGGTTGTGTTATTACAATTTTAGTTTAATGTGCAACATTTGTATTTTGTATTACAACATTTTGGCACTTATAAAATGAAGTAAACGGTGCTATTTTATTGCTTCTAAAGTTCTAATTTCTGTATTATTGTTAACCAACTAATTTATAAAGGTATTACAATGCCTTTGTATTTGATATGTTTTTTTTTTTATATTGAACGAGCTATTGCACCCCCGACCTTCGTTCGCGTGAAATTATTATAAAAATACTATTTCCCCCGTTTTTTTTTTGATGCTACGCTCCTATTGGTCGTAGCGTAATTTTATATAGCCTATAGCTTTCCTCGATAAATAGGCTATCCAACATTAAAATATTTTTTCAGTTCGAACTAGTAGTCCCTGAGATTAGTGCGTTCAACCAAACAAACGCTTCGGCTTTATAATATTACTGTAGATTAATTGAATTGTTATATTTGAGCTTGCATAAAAACTAAGAGATTATTTCACTTATTTCTTATGCAAGCTCTACTATGCTCTGGTAACCAATCCCAGGAGAACAAAGAGACGTAAGATATTAAGACAAATGGCGTCGTAGCTTATCTATTTCGAACCGTCCGACATTAATTTATCGAGGATGGAAAAAAACAGGCGGTCGGTGTGAAGCTGATTATTATCGTTCCAGCAGCGTAGGAGTCCGCTTAACAATATGCTTTTATTTCCCTTTAGCTACGTGGAACGTGAATTGTAAATTAAAATAGATTAGTGCTGCTATGAAAGGACTAGCTGAAATGAAAATGTTGAATTGAAAATCTGTTGTTTTTTTTTTAAGTTAGTTTTTTTTAATTTGATTGGATTTTTCCGAATAACCAGTTTACTAATCCAATAAGTATTCAACTTGGCAATACTGCCAGTCTTCTGGGCACGTTTCCGAATGACAGCGATGTGGAGGAGTACTTACACGCCTAAGCGTCCTGTTGTTTACTTAGTTAGTTTATATTCAGTTAGTTTGTTTTAAATAAATTGGTCCTTTTTTTTGTTGTAAATATTTAGTTATAATTATTCTATGAGTAGTTTTAATTCGTTGATTTAGGTATTTATTTATTAACTACAATAAAATTATGATAAGTAGGGGTGTTGGGATCTGGGTTAAGCTCGCCGTTGTACATAAGCTATTTTATTGCAATTTGAATGTATATTTGTTATTTTGTGTGCAATAAAGAATAATAATAAGTGGTATTTTGGACATTTGAGTAGGTGCTACAATAGATCAAAAATAAAACCAATATCGGATCCGTAATACGGAAAAATATTTCTCCTCAGTTCCACTTATTGTCGACTACACTCAGAAAACTTTCACGCTGCGCGCTGGTATGAAATAGGTACTTGATTGAGTTACGGTTTCCCGCGATATTTTTCTTGTTTTACATTACCATGAACCTTGAATCATTTTGCTTCAGAATATTAATGTTTTTCTTATAAAACTCAGCTTTCTGTACAAAGGATTTTGTGCCTGACATTTAAATAACAAAAACAGAGCTAATTTTGTTAATTTTAGTAGCTATCTGCAAAGTATTTGGTGAATATTCAAGTTATCATTAACACTAGAAACGGGATATTTACCATGTTGTCAAAAACAACAACTCCGAGTCTCTCTTTGTTGTTGTTGTTGTCGTTTCTAGTATTAATGATAATGTTAGTGACCATAATAGTTTTAAATCTAATATTCAAATTACAGATGATAAATCTGTAACATTTATTTAAGCGGGAACTGTGTGTGTTTGTCAGTGACTATATCTTTATGTTTAATTTTATTTTAGTAACGTGATATTACGTTTCTACTTTCTAAACTACCACTACCTACCCCCCCCCCCCCCCGCCTGCTTTCCTTAGCCTGGCCTGTAAATAATTGGATGTCGTTGTTCTAAACTACAGCAAAAACCTTTACGTTATAATTTTTAGAAGTGGTATAGCATATTCCTCATGTCTATTTCGGTCTGTACATCAAAATAGACGTCAGAAATAAATTATTTTCGTCGAGTAAGATAATCAGAAATAACACTCACCAAATATAGAGTGAATACGTGCAACGTGTACAAACAAAACGTTAAGCAAACATAATGTTTGAGCTCGATGACGGAATAGGACCCTTTCAACGAGAAAGCCTTGGAGCTACAAGAAAGGGTCCTATTTCGGCGTCTCGCTTACATATTATGTTTGTTTTACGTTGTCATCGCGCGTACGTGTTGACAGGTTTGGTTCGGGAAAACGTTGATATTTCGTCGGTTATTGAATTTACAACATAAAAATATTAAACATCTGATTAGCACTACTACATTATTTTCATGGCCTTACAAATAAATATGTAGACACATGTTGAGTCCAAAAGGCTAAGGTATAAGTTCTCTTCCTTAAAACGTATTATTTATAATGTCAAACATCTTTCACGTCCGTATTGTAAGGTACGCTTGTCTTCTAAAAACACGTGAGTAAAACATGCAACTTTGTGACTGACTCCTTTATACCAACACTAAAACTTTTTTTTTTTAAAGATAGACTTTGTCTGGCCTGTGGACGGCGAGTTATGGGCTAGCTCGCCGTCCGGCCGTCTTATGACGACAGGCTATGTCGACGGCGCGTTCGTGTTCCACGCGCGCCTCAAAGAGATGTCAGCAATCAAGTAGGGGTCCGCATGGGCCGATGCCTGCCAGGGCTGCGGGACTGTTCGAAAGAGATACAAAGGGCAAAGAAGGAACATGGATGGGTTTTAGTCAGTACAAGTCTGACACTCCCCTCCGCTCCGCCCAGAGTGGGGGGGGGTCATTTGATGATTTCCAATCCGGAAAAAAAAAAAAAAAAAGATAGACTTTGTGATACCTACCCTACAAAACGACAGTAAAGTTTTTGGGCTTTTAACGTGCTGTTTGATAAATTATAGAGAACGTATACTTTTCCATTTAATATCTTTTTATTAAAATTAGCATCACACTTAAGATTTATTCTTGAATTGGTTTGAAACAAAGTATCATAACGACATAATTAATAAAAGTACAGTAGACCTCAAAAGTGCAGTACCATGCTAAAGATTACATTGCTATGAACTGTGCGAGCGCGATACAGCAGTGTGTGCGTGTGCGTGTATGAGCGATGTCTCAACATTCTACACATAACACACACTAATGAACTGTCGTCACACTACGCGAAATAGCATTATATTTCTGTTGCATTTAGAATACACATCATAGTGATGACCTGTTCTTACCATTGCATTGTTAAAATTCGCGTAGTATTAACATGTGTTGGTAGCTGTTTGGGCTGAGCATGGGTTCACGATTAATGAAGTCCAAGTTCGAATCCATGTTATTACAATGTGTGGCTGTTTTTTGTTTCTTTGAAACCTTAATTATATTTGTATTTTAAGCAGAAAGTCGTTAGGTATTTATGTTTATTTATAATATAGTCATGCTTATTATTTATTTTTTATAAGAAGTTAAATATTAGATAGTTATTGTATTATTATTTAACCTCATTAATTGATTTTTATTTTATGTTTTCGGTGTTGGAAGGTGGAAATAAAAAAATCATGCTGAATGATAACAAAAATGTTTATTCGTTTTATTTATTTATAAAATTAACAAACTTTTATGAGAATGTGACGTCACATTCCTATCTAGGCAAAAAAAAGTTCTCTTATCACCGTTCATAAGATTTTTTGTTGTATACCCACTTAGTCAATTCATAATAAGAATAACATAACACGGAAAGGATATTCTAATAACACAAATATAATTGTTGATACCCGCTTATTATAGGTATCAGTATTCAGCAAGAGTTAATTGAATACTAATATATGAGTTAGACTTTATGAACGTGTTTTTTTAATGTAACGTCACATTGAATGTATTGAGGTTATAGCTTAAGTGTTCATTTTCTTGACGAAAAGAATATTGAAACTAAACCCCAATTTAAGATCATTAAATTTAAAATTTATTTCTTATTTTTTTTTTTTTTATTTACGGTTATGTTAATATTACTAAATATTTAGTTACCCGGTCTACTTATTAAATTAAGTATTATTATTTTTTCGCAATAAATTAAGTCTTCCTTTTGGCAAGACTTGAAAGTCTCCTCGTCAGAAAATACAGTAACTTCCCAGTTAAAATGTAAATAATCTCGAGCAAAACGTAGTCTTTCCTTCCTGTGTTTTTGTGTCAAAAATGGTTTTTAGCTGGCTTCCGATGATGTAAACCTTCAGCATGGACTGCATGGCGAACAGTCTGTAATGTAGTATCCAATTGCTCTGCAAACATTATAGTTGGAATGAAACCATTTGTTTCATATTCTTCCACCATAAAACGTCGCTGAGTCGGGTTAATAAGCGGCGGCCTTTCACTTCTTAGACGACTCTTCAGACTACTTTCTTCCTCAAACCTCTTTACCCAACGGCTAACAGAATTTCTAAAAAAAAACAAAATATGATTACACACTTGCAACTAGCAATTTATTTAATAATACGAAAATCACACACCACAACTATCATCATAATAATTATAATTTTTAAAAATAACTTACACATTTTAAGCCAGTTTCAGTTGAAATTTGAGAAATATTAAGCCCATTTTTACGCAAAGTGACAATATTTGCCCTGTCATCAATACTAATATTAGCTTTCATCTTGAATAAAGACAATCAAACAATACGCTAATCGTAATACCTAATAACACAAACGCTCGTAACAAAGTTCACCAACTAACAACGTCATAACTAACTACTTTGTTCAATCCAGAAGTTTATTTTGTTTCACATTCACCCTCATCTTTTTTGTTAATAATAAGTTCCACCTAATATTTAGAAAAACATATCTCATCGGGTCTAACGTATCATTTATAATTAAAACACAAAAAGTGTAATGTCACTTGGGTTCGAACGCGGACTATACTGTGCGAGACATTTTATCTATAGCGTTAACCGCTAAGCCAGATAGACACATAATTGTTTGTTTGAAATTAAATATCACTAACTTAATACTCCGTCGCCACATGACAGGCTTGTCACTAAGGCAAATGATCATTATATCGCACTCTTTCTGACTAGATAATTATGAAAGAGAGCGATATACGAGATCGTGTATGTGTGCAAAATGTTTGTTATGGAAAAAGGTCGTAAGTGCGACTTGTTTTGATGCGATCGTTTTGTGAAACTGCTACTGCACTTATGGTCTCTACTGTACGTATATATATTTTATTAATACGGAATCTTTCTGAAACTAAATTATAACTTTCTGAGAAATAAGAATTTTACATATTTCTTACAAAGACGAGAAAACTGGTGAGCCGTATTTTATTTCCAACCATTTTCCAATTATTCGAGATGGTGTCTTTTTATTCAGTTACAGCTGTCCTTGGCTCGCCTGAAGGTTGGCTGTAAACATTAACATTATATGCTATATACGCTATTTTTGAAGTGAAAAACATAATACTTTTCGACGAATATGAAGATTATTTTTAGGGTTTCCAGATAAGTTTGATTTGATGTCTATACCGAAAGCAATCTTATATTACAAGTATGTAGGTACTTAGAATATAATTATTACATCAGATTTCGCCATATCGTGAATTATTTTATGTATGTCATAACTCATAGGTCATATCAGATAGTCAGCCCGAAAGTCTGCCAACCAGTCTTACCAAGAGGTTTTTTATTACCTAGTACTAACTGGGTTGTGAAGGTCAGATAGGCAGTCGCTCCATGTCAAATACTTGGTTGACGGAAGTCGACACCAACAAAGTTGTTAAAAACTAGGCAGATGATGATGTCATAACGTCATAACTCACAACAGAAAGAAAGTGCCAAAATCAAACTACCATAAAATTCAAATCAACGCGTTCGGAACAACAGGTTTTATAACCAACCATAATATTATACCGTTCCATTACAGCTAACACAGGGTGAAAACTATATCGGTTCTTGATCCCCATTTTCCCTATACTAACCTTCAAGTATCCATTGCACGTGACCTCGGCAGAGCTTTTACTTGAATTTAACGATGTGATAGCTGTAAACTGTCTTAACGATAATATAACAAGGTCGAAAACCTTGCCTAAATAGAACATACTATAAGTACCTAAATATTTTGTGCGTATCTCATCTCTTAATTGCCTAGAGCTAGGATGACCTAGCTTAGGGTTAAATATATTTTCATATGCGATTCACCTATGAAGGTCCCGTATACTTAAAAAGGTTGCCGACCTATACACGTGCCCTAAAAATTGTTTTGAAGTCCAGTCCAGCGGTTAGTGCTAAGTAGAAAACCCCATTTTACGTCAGTGGTCTCATAAAACCTCTGACATATAGGCAGGTACACACCTATGTGTGTATGGCTATATTTAGTTCCACTTCACTCATATTCTCGGTAGGATCTTTATATAAATAGGAGTATTGTTAAACGTGCTTCCGCATCGATCTGCGACCCAACCTTATAAACCACACAACAGGGTATATTGTGTGTTCTGGCAACACTAACAAACGTTTTTCTGTATTTAACCAACTCGAAATATAAGTGTATCTCTTTGTCTGTTTATTTTTCCTTCAAATATGTTGTGTGTTATGCATTAATGGATTTAGTCAGTCAGAAAGTTGAAGGTAGATAAGAAAGAATTAAAATATTAATTCTTTCGTATCAGTGAGTTTTTTTCTTTTTTATAAATGAGTGTTAAAACCAAATATAATTATTATAATAAAAATAATAAATAATTAATTTCAATAAAAAGCAATGATATAAATATTATAAAATAATCTACTTATTTTCCAATTTCCTTTAGTCTTACGGAATTAAACGGTTTAAATAATAAAAATGCACCCATTACATAAAATATAACTGTAATATCATAATATAGAATAAAAAAAACGAATGATATAATCAAATATAATAATTCATTTCTTAATAAATAAATGATATAATTAAAATAAAAAATGGTAAGTTGATAAAAGCGCTCTTCCTCTCTCCTTCCTAATTAATTTAATTTTGCTGTGCCCGACAGGGTCCATAATTGTTTCTTCTTAATTGTTTTTTACCACCTGTATATGTACATTATGGATTGCAATAAATAATTTGAATTTGAATTTGAATTTTTATTAAATACCATTTCCATGTCTTATTATATTCAGCTGAATATATTAATACCACCAAATTCGTTTTAAAAGTACCATTTAATATCGGAAAATACGCTTTAACACACTTACAAAAATGAGATTACTTTTCGATCCTTGTTTTTTATGAATTTCCATATCGTAAAGCTCTTCTAGTTTTTCTTTCAAAGAATAACATCAAATTGGATTTCATCGGATTTTGGAGCGCTGTTGTTTCATTTTTGTTGATGTACCGTAAATAGACAATCTATTTTCAATTTCCTTTTGGCCGTCTTGATTAATCCCTCGCTGATGGTCCACCCGTCTTATTAGAAGCATGAAAACAAACTGTGAATAATCATTTTCTAAGGAATGTAGGCTTCATGTTGAATTACTAAGGAGTAGCGACTTAGAGAGTGTTTGCAAATGTCTCAAATCGGACTTGGTATGATGAGTGATTAATCTGGAAACTATAGATACTAAATACTTCAATATATGTCGCATCATTGAACTGAGTATCAAGGCTGGATTCATGACGTCATTCGTACGTCAATTTGTTCTTTACGTGCCGAATATAAAATCTGCAATAAATAATAACATAGAACATGATGTCAACTACGTGCTTTCACTCTGAATCTGCCGTCCACGACAAGACGATATAAAAAACGCCAACGAGGAAAATCGTCAGCAATTTAAGACCGTAAACTTTATTTTCTATTACGTTCAAAAGTCAGGAGGAGCAGACGTGCTTGGCATAGTTAGTGCTAAACCAATATGTCTGATGTCACGTACCGAGGCGTGGGCGAGACATGTCGTCGTAGACGCGAGAAAGTGCGGCGTTACTCGTGTGACATGCCTTGATGTAAACCAAATGCGATGTATTTGGTTTTTGGAGAAATATTGGAATGTAAATTGATGTTAGATTAAAGTATAAATGTTAATAACATAGTAACTTTGCTAAAGAGTAACCTGCATTATGAAATTAACAAAAAAAACAAAACAATATTGTCTTTTGTACAGATCTCCCAGGAAAATTATGCACTTCGGAAATCATCGTGTATCTTCAGAAAAATGTACATTGTACGTGTGATCGTGAGCTCTGAGCTAATAAAGAAGATTATCATCCTTGAAAAGCAAGGAGCCTATTTTGCATTGACGTGGTTACAAAATCACAATGGTAAACACTATGCAATTCTAAAAAACTTTTTAATGACAGATGGCGGTTTACGACCGGCGTATTCAGAAATGAAAACCACCAATAATTGCCTACTGAAGTATGATAAACAATTATAAAGTTGGAAAACTTATTTAATAGGAAAACTTTCGAGCCGCCGGAAAATGTAAGGAGGAAGACATTGAGAAGTAAGGCGCACAAGTTCCTGCTCTCAGACTGAACAATGATACATTTTTCCTCATTCTTAGCAAGAATTTACTACTGACATGCAATAGGTGATGCGCTAAACAAACACAATAGGGACTCATTGCCGGAATTTTGAAAAATCGGAAAACTGTGTGGTGGACTACGATATAAAGGTACAATTAAATCCGAAAGCTACCACAACTGCAGGCGCCGAAGCCACCCAATCCCTATGACAAATCACAGTGAAACGACTGGTTTCTATGCAACTCTATG
This sequence comes from Noctua janthina, assembly GCA_963576755.1. Lineage (NCBI taxonomy): Eukaryota > Metazoa > Arthropoda > Insecta > Lepidoptera > Noctuidae > Noctua > Noctua janthina. The sequence goes on from OY755059.1 coordinate 10,484,481, forward strand.
AAAATGCTTTCGTGTACAGGCACCAGTACATCAAGTTATCTTTCAAATTTCTAGGTCTATCTATCAACATTGAACACGTACCGAAAGTTTCGTGTCCGTGCTATTAAGCGTTGAGGAGTTCTCTCGTAAGGAGGCGATTCTGGCAGCAGGATCAAATCATGTTTGCCATAGAAATGTATTGTCACCAGAGCTAAAGGAGTATGCAAAATTTCAGCTCAATCGGATACTAACAAGTAGTCGAAAAATTGTTTGCAAATTTTGAAGCGAACAACTTAATAGCAAGCTTGTAATTACATCCCAACATTGAATTAAATTGAGTAATACGAAACGACATAAATGTCCAAATTCAACCCACATAGTGGTAGCTGCCACAAGACTAAATATTATGTATTCGAGTGTACCAGACCGAAAGCGTTTAGAGTCCTTACGGACATTTCAGTAATGTTGTACACACATGCGTATTTACCAATGTTTATTTGCCGTTGGGTCGCACTTGAGCATGAGATTGGTAAGGGTTTATTTCAAGTGGCTTTTTCTTTCTGTGTAATGTAAGATTTAGTTCCTGTGAAAATTGGGATTTGGAGGTCAGAGAGCAGCCACTTGTGTTAGTGAAAAGAAAAAAAAGAAGTTCTATTTTCGAATTATTTCTTTATTTTGATCTCGTTCCTTTTTCAAGAATAGTGAAAACTTAAACATTGGTAATAAAGGAGACTATTTTTGTTTAATTTAATTCCGTAAATCAAGTCTCGAATTCCTGAGTGAGAAGTATACCTGAGTTTTTTTTTAAGATTTCTGGAAGAGCATGCTGGAATCGTATTTCCTCTGTAGCATTGAATCGTTTGAAACTGAAACCCTTTAGCAAGGTAGGTAGTAAAATCTTGCACTTCCCACGCTTATATATACACACGCTTGTACAAGCGTGAAAATGCTATTGTGCACATTCTGCGACAAACATTGCGGAATAAATGATACATCAAGAAAATGTCTCTATGTTAAAAGCATTAAGATACAGTTTCGTTTGCTCTTGCTGTCAAAGAAAAAGTTTTATTTGCCTGAAGGTCCCAAGTTTACGCAAAGTATTCTAAATATTTGATCCTCAATATTATTTGGCTTTGGGAATTTTCATTCAAGATCTTTAAAGCCAAGCGATTTTAAATGTAGTCTTTTGTTTATCTTTTCCCGACTTTTCGCTGAAATTCATTGCATTGAGTTTGAAATGGAACGAAGTTGAAAAGTCTTATGTGCCAGTAATTTGAAAGGGTAGAAAGGTAGGTATTTATTTGCTCTCCCGTCTGGATCCTAGCAATGATGCTTGGCGGAAAAAAGTCAATAAGTAGTATTTCCTATTGACCGATTTTTCCTTGTAATTCCCGGGTAAACTCTTTTGCATGAAGCTTTCAATGAATAATAAAATAAAACGGTGTCTAGTTTATCGCTCCATAAAACTTGAACACCTGTAATAAGTACCTCTACCAAAAACAAATACACATGCTTTAAACATGAAACTCGTGAAACCACACAAATTGTCTTCGATTGAAAACTAAACTATTTCATGAATACCGAATCTATAAATAAACCTACACGAGTCACAACATGTTTACAAAACGTAGGTCCTGTCTATTTATTCTGTGTAGTCTATAAAGGGAATGACAATAGGCGTATAGTAAATAACGCAAGATCTTAAAATACGTGCGCCTGCTCGTACCGTCTCGTCTCGTCTCGTGTCGCCTACGGCTTCTAGGAAAACATAGTACCTAAAGATCGGAGATTTATGAATACCGTTGAAGATAAGTGCCAAAGAACACAGCAATATGTTTACTTATTCATTATTACGCACTTTTTCTTTTGTTACTTGGGAATATAAAGGATGTTGTTTTCCCAAATATTACTCTCGCCAAGGTACGGAACTCCTTGCTGTCTTTTAACGATGCCTACATCTGGAATTTTAAACGTCAATTTTACAGGACTTTTTGAATGTCTTCTCCAAAATCGATGCCATCTCCATACCATCATGCTTCGCCTCATAGATAACCCAAGAGCAGATGGACAGCAGCGTGGTACTAATTTCTGACAGCTGGATCTATTAGTATGGTATGCTATGGCGTACTTAGCTGTGAGAAATTTAGTCACGCTGACCTCAATCAAGCACAATCAGCACGTAGATTGCGTGTCACTTGTTTTGGAAGACACTTAAGATATACAAGCCTTTACCAGCCTTTGCCTTAGCTTGCCTTAACCTAATTTTGTCTTACAAAAAATAAGTACAGTAGAATACTAAAGGACTAGAACAAAAATACTCCACACGGTTGCAAATGACGACCAAGATTGCATTAAGCTTGCTTGAATGCGTTATCGACCGCAATAGATGTTCAAACAAATAGGACTCGATGGAGCGTCTCCTCCAGACATCAGTAAGTGCTTGTATGGAGTTGAGGCTCGCTCCATTGTTCTGTTAAGTGGCATTAGCATTGTGGTCCTACGTTCGAACGGCTCAAAGGCATCGAACTATGCACTGCAGTATGTGTAGATATTGCTACAATATTGATGATTGAACATACAAGCATTTATTTATAAACACTGTTTAGAATTTACATAACATCACGCCTGTAATCATCCAAGGGTGGCTAATAGTGCTCCCACATTTTGCTTAAGTCCCATTTTAATAAGCTTATTACGGTTTAAACTTAAGTAGCGATTAAAATGTCTTTAACCATACATTTATCGATGTTTAAACGTATCTCAAATTTAATAAGCGTTTTTTTATATACCCCAGAGTACTACACGGAACTTTTGGCGTTTTTGTTTCATTGATAGAGAGATGCCGGTGGTAATTATATTATTATTATCAGCCATTTGTGTCCCACAGCAGGGCAAAGGCCTCCCTTCCCACCTTCCACTTATCCCTATCCAGTGCTGTTGCTCGCCAATCTTTCTGAAAAGAGTCGAGTTCGTCCCGCCATCTCCTTCTGGGCCTGCCGCGTTGCCGTTTGCTGCTGTTTGGGACCCATTGTGTTATTACTTTAGCCCATAGCTCCTCCGGCATGCGGCAGATGTGGCCAGCCCAGTTCCATTTAAGCTTGGCAGCCGTGTGACTTACATAGGCAATTTGTGTTTTGGAACGCAGTATCGAGTTCCTTATACGATCAGTAAGTTCCGGCTGCCGGTGGTAAACTATTTGAGAAATAGCAAAAAGGTATTGAAATACAAAATGGCGGCATAAGTTCCAATTTCTCCATGCACCAAAAGATCCTTGTACACCTACTCAACTACTAACTCTTTGAAATTTGGAAATTGTGAGCAAATTCCAGAGTGTATGCTTGACAATATACTCGTAAATCTTGTACGGTGGAGATGTGATAAATTTTCTCGTGAACGAATTTATTTTCTTTAGTTGGCAACTTGCGTGGGACGACAAGTTGCTGTTATTGTTTTCGTATTCCTCAATGCTGCATTCTTTTTTGTCGATTTTTTTACGAAGTTGGGAATCAAATCAATTCGATCTAATAAAAGCCAAGTCAGAGGCCCATGGGCGGCATAAAATTCTGGTAAAGAAGAAGCAAGAGCTAATAAAATATGAAGAAATAGGCAAAAACGTACATACACAAATCCTACTAATATTATAACGCGAAAGTTTGTCAGGAGGTTTGTTACTTTTTTACAAAAAGCTACTGATCGGATTTTGATAAAACTTTACAGTAATATAGCTTTTACATCAGAATCGAAAAGCTAGTAAACAATAAAGTAACCTAAATTATGATTTATGATGGTCGAAAAATCATTTAAATTATATAATGGTGCAATACAATTATTACAATTCAATTTGCCATGAGCACTGCTTCTTATAATTTAAAGAACAAAGGCAGCTTACCACGCAATTTGGGGACCATAGTAAGAGCTCGCGTACATTCGTAAAACACAACAATAAAAACAACATAATTCATAACCACACTACTCGCGCGGGCAAAATCAGCACTAACGCCGCCATCTTATTTTTCAATACATTTCACAAGTGTTTACGCTTCTGAAATTAAGAGAGCCCCATTCAGCCGATCTTCTTTATGTTTTTATTAATATCAGAAAGATGCACCTTATGTGCCAGTCGCAGCTCGATGTATTTATTTAAAAAGAATATGAAGAAATTGCATGACAAAAACAAATTAACGTGAATGCAAGTGACAGTATAAAAGAGAAATCGTAGAGAGAATTGTCCATTCAATTTCAAAAATGTTTGTTGCACGTAAACTCGACTGCTCATCGTCGGTGTTAACATTTTTACCTTGAATTGGCTGCGTAGTACTGAGATCCAATATAGATAGAGGCGAAGTTTTACTAGTTATGTTACCGCTGACGTGTGAGCTACTGTACCAAAAATCTCCTAAAAGACTTTAATTTTTTCTTTCATAAATATTTTTCGACACTTTGATCATTTTTGCGGGGCTAACATGGCCAGAGTTCGCACACGATAGAGAGGTTTGGAAGGGGAAAGGGGACGCCTTGGCTCAGCAGTGGGACACGAAGTAGACTAGAAAGAAAAAAACAAGTTACAAACCTCACGACTACATAACAATGAGAAATATATTCGTGTTTGTTGAAGCTTTCACTAACAAACTAGACTTAAATATCCATTGTTATAATCTACCTTTAATCCCGGGCCAACCCTGAATTTTGTATGTGTTAATCCATTCCGATCTTGCCATGTTAATATAAGTAGCTTGGAACATTTTTTACAAAGAAAACATCAATCTGCCGTTAAAGTTTTAATGAAAGATATGGTGATCCGTCAATTTAAATCTGACGCGAATAAATGGCGAAAACAGTTTCAATCGTTATTTAATTATTCTTTGTTAATTGTTTTATTATTGATTTTGTGTTGTAACTCGGAAGCAAAGTGAAAATTTATTATTTCATTTTTATCTCGAGAGACAAACAACTTCCTTGATGGGATTATCATTATGAAAAATATAATGTGTTAAGTTCCCAGTCAAGATGATAACCCCATTCGCTATGGGTTTCGGTTTTCTATAATCCGTTGAATTATATTGTTAATTCTTTTCAAGGTGTTAGCTAAATATAATAATTGACAACGATTTCACATAAAAGTACCGGTTATTGTGTACACCAACAACACAACAACCTGAATAAATTTCAAACATTTCCCCCTCGACGCTGTATCCGTAGGTATACAAAAAACCGAATAATCTCCTCTTTTCTGGCTTCATAAAACAAATGTTTGTTCGTCCAAAGCTGACATAACCGACACCTAGTTATGTAAACGAGCCAAAATCCGGTGCCGCGTGAACGGCACGCAATAACGTGACAATTACGTAAATATTCCATTTCAAAGGTTTTTTGGTATCGGTATACTGTCTTTTGGAGGTTTATATTGGGATGGAACGTCGGAGAAGGTGGTATGAACAATTCGTTGGTAGTACAACGTCGCGTGGTAAAATAGACATAAATGAGTTTCGCAATATTATTTCAATATAAAAAAATCAAGCCTAAATCAAAATCGTAGACAATAATGAATTCAAATAAAATTCAATGGGTACCTACCAGTCAAAGGAAAACGCTATTTCAAGTTTTCCTTATATTTCGACTCATTTTGTGAAATAAGTACCTTCAGACAGAAAATGTAGGTCGAGAAAATTCAAATAAGTAGTATTGATATTTTCAATACTTCATTGATTCTGTAAAAGTTTTTTTTTTCTTGAAAGGGAAGAAAAGATCGTACTATACATCAGCAGTAATGTCAGTTGGCCAAGCTTGATGTAGATCATCATCATTCTCTTGCCCTTATCCCAATTCATTTGGGGTCGGCGCAGCACGTCTTCATGAGGGACTTACAAAGTATGCATTAATAATTACATGTTGTAGGTGCAACCAATTGATGGGTGAATCGCTGCTCTCCTAGCTAGATTGCTGAGCAATCTGTATTTAGGAGAGACAGTTTCGACTCCCTATTTGTGTATCACAATAATCATGTATGCGCTTATAATTTAATATAAAACAAAACACAAAATCAAAAATCATCTTAAATATTTAAATAAAATAAAACAAATTAAAACGAGGAGTGGTGAATCTAGTGAGTGCGTGTGTGCTTGTGTATGAGTATGAGTGTGTGAACGTGTGTGTGTATTCGTATAATAAGAAATAGGGCTACTTTCAAGTAAGTGTTACTAAGTACTTTTCAGTCTCGTCGAATGTTTTATTCAGGAGGAATTCTCGGAGGGCAAGTTTGCATTTGCTGTGTGGTAAATTATAGACATATAAGGATGCGTTAATTTTATTGTACAAGCAAGGGCCAAGATAGTAGAAAAATCTCTTTGTGTATTTGAATTGAGTTTGTGGAACACTACAAATCATATCTTTGCGTCGTTTGGGAATATTAATAAGAGGGGTTTTTAAATGTTGCTGTAGAATGGTTTGCAGAATGAAATGTTGCCTTATGTTGAGGACCCTACAATTTTTGTAAAGTTCTGAGGTTGGAAACAGAATAGGTCGAAATGTTGCAACTTTCAATATAGCTCTGTGAGACACTTCCAATAGTCGTCTCACCAGACACCTCTTTTCTTGCCATATCATTCTTTACACAGTCCATCCATCGTTTCTTTGGTCTTCCTCTACTCATATACCCATCCACATTCATACTTAAAACTTTCCTCACAACATCTTCCTCATTCTCTCTTGATGTAGATATCAATGAAAAAAGTAGGTATCTACCTTACCTGTACAGTAAGGTAAGTTTTATGCAACCAACGACTAAAATCTGCATTTCAACAGAAAACGTAAGCGCTGACTGGTCTGAGTCTGTTTATGACATAATTAATTAATCGTTTTGTGTCTAAATAGCATAACAATGCATTACAGGCAGAGCTGTACTAAGCTATGTACACCCATTCGACAATTATGTTTAAGTCCCATGTAATATGGGTTGAGCCTATTTCCATCAACCGGGCACACACTTAGGATATGGGCTGGTACTGTGAAATGTAATACTTTGTCCGAACTAAGCACTGAACCTGCTCTTCAATTGTGATTTCTGAACCAACGAAGCAGTCAAATGTAATTAAGTAACCTACGCACAAATTAACAATTATCGTGTTCACTAAAATAACATAACATAACATCACGTCTGTAATCACAGAAGGGTTAGGCAGAGTACCCCGTAATAGTACACCCAAATTTCACCAGTTTTATTTAAGTCCCTTGTAATTGGGGGCGAACATATTGCTATCATCATCTGCCTAGCCTTTTCCCAACTATGTTGGGGTCAGCTTCCAGGCTAACCGGATGCAGCTAAATACCAGTATTTTACATGGAGCGACTGCCTATCTGACCTCCACAACCCAGTTAATACTGGGTAATACCCCTTGGAAAGACTGAACCTATTGCCATCAACCGGGCACAAATACTGGAATACTGGAAAGGTAAAACCCTACACAAAATTAGTGCCAGCTGCTTTACCCTTATAGTATTCCAAGAAATGCAACAAGTTCACGACTTGCCATAGTAATACTCAAGAGCCAAGAAGTTCTGTAGGAAAATTCTGAAAATTTCCAAGTCCCTCCTAGAATACCTGACCCACTTTACCTTATATTCAAAGAAAAATGAAATAAGTAGAAACACTGCAGCTCATTTATCAAGCTCTTCGGAGGCCGTCATTAGCGAACAGTCTGTAATTAAGTCTATTAAGTAGTTCACCTAACGAAGGCACTATTATTAAAAGTTGAATAGGCGCTGCCGCTATTGTTGTAGTTTTGCTTTTTAATACTGGCTTTGATTTATGGTGGAGTTTATGTTTATTAAATAGGTGTAGGTGGTGTTAGGTCTAAATAACTTGTAAGGGGTCGTCCATTAATCACGTTATGTTTTTTAGAAACTTTTGAACCCCCGCCACCTCCCCCATGGTGATGCGTGGTTAGGTTTTAGACTACCCCTCCCAAAATCGCGTGTATTATTTTGTTTTTTTTTTTTTTTATAAAAATTCAGAATATTATCTTTAAATACAGGTTAACAGGTATAATCTAATTTAATTCTGGAAAATTAAGCACCGTGATAAAAATGTCAAGGTCACGCACTGCTTTTCGGTTTAGAAAACGCGCGTTTTCTAGTGATATTTCGTGTTTTTTTACGAACCCCCTCCACCATTTCGAGCCTCACGTGATTAATGGACGACCCCTAATATGTTATTATAGGCCAGTGTATTTGAACATCATCACCGTTCTCCAGTCTCCTGTGTGTTATCCCAATTTGTTTGGGATCAGCGCAGCATGTCTTGTTCCATAATTCTCTAGTACTCGTTATCTCAGCATTCACCTCATAGCCATTTCATCCTTTACACAGTTCATCCATAGTTGTTTTATTCTCCCTCTACTTTTGTAGTCATTCACATTCTAGATTTTTGTAGATATTATATCGAGTTGATCTTGAATTTGTATAAAGAACACTTAGATGTAAGTTGAGCAGGTATTTCATTTAGATAAAGATCTGTAACAATATTGCTGCAAAGCTTTGATACCTTTCTTAAAAACAATTAAAACAATTTAATGAAGTCGTCGTAACAAGAAACATTCCCGTTGAAGAAATCTGTTCATTGACAGATACCTATATAAACGCTATTATTGTCTAGATTAACCCAATCTTGTTTATTTAAATCAGCTCAAAGCTTACACTGCATCTGTTTTTATTAACAATTTACCCGCTTTAAGTCACTTTTTTTTTCGGATGGGAAATCATCAAATGACCCCTCCCGCTCTGGAGCGGCATGGAGTGTTAAACTTCTACTGACCCATCCATGTTCCTTCTTTGCCCTTTGTATTCCAGGGCCGCGGTATCTCTTTCGAACAAAGTTGCAATGCTTGAGTTTGAATAAAAGATTTTCTTTATTAAAATTCTGATAGAAATGAAGTTAAGTTAAAAGCAAAGCGAAGTAAATAACGGAAGCTTCCACAGCGTATAAAGTGAGTGTTGTCACAGTATTATTATGTAGCAAAATAAGAAGCATCTGCAGGGAAAAAAAAACAATGATGGAAGTGCTTTTTGCTTCAACATTTCGAGGAAATTAACATAAAGTAAGTCGAAAACTACATTTTGAATAATTTGCTTTATGCAACCGTATACCGTACCTATGTATTTCTATGTGCGTCAAAACATACAGATGATATAAGATTTATGTAGTAACATACATTATATCTTCTTAACATGTCATTTTTTAATATTTTTGCTCTAGAAAGAAAAGTTTAAAAAAAGAGTAAAAAAGTAAAACAATAGTAAAAAGGAGAAAAAAAATAATCAAAGATTATACAAAAAAAAAAGAAAACCAAGGACCAAAGATTATCATTATTTATCATCCTTAACAGAATAAAAATGCATGAGTGAGGTTCTCCAAAAACTAATAACTCGAGCAATATTAGTTGCTCCCACAAAATAATACCATCTAAAAGATTTCAAGACTTTTCTTAGAAACCGTATGTCACATTTTTCACGCGCCAATTATCGTCAGTTTCTCAACGGAAGACATTTATGAGGCCGATCAACAGGTTTTTACGATTGTTGTGAACCACCCCTTATTCGCTTCATCGGCGCTTCAATCGTACGACGCTGACCTAATGGTATTGATCTATTTTCCTCTTTGGTTTTATGGTAGGAAGGTGGACAGGACACAGGAACATTAATTTTATTACCTACTTGATGTTTATGTGATAAAGAAAATTTGGATTATTTTTTTCGACCATTTCTTTGTAGGTAATAAAAGTAACGCGTAGATATTTTGAAATTGCTGAACTTTAATTTTCAAAAGGGTTGCTAATTTGGCTAAATTAGCTAACGTTAACATGAAAAGAAGACTTATCCGATGAAATCTCTTTGAATCCCAGTATGAATGTAGATCATTCAACAGATTACGTCGTGAGTCTTGCAGTTACAGAGTCAGACCTGTGCCAGACACTTTGTAAAAATAAAAGGTAATTAAACAGAATTAATAATTTATTAATTTTTACTTACTATATTCTTGTCATCTCCTTAGCCGACAGATTTTGCAAGAAATTCTACTCCCCAACAAAAAACATCGCAAAAAAAAAAAACATAATAAAACTATCATGATCTTTAGTATTCCAGTCTCTAACGATCGCTGTATACAATAAAGAGTCTTGTCAAGTCACTCTGCGTCGTACTTTTGTATAAATCCCGGCCAAGGCCAGTATATTTCACTACTTGGCCCGTGTTCCTGTCAGCTGTCAGCCCTTAGCCGACATGCGGTGATAAATACAATTAGTATTCCGGTAATTAAACTTGTGGCTTGTACGAGTTTGGTTGTTCTACAAGTAATTTAGTTACTATCTCCGATCATGTGGTGCGATATGGTTTAACGTTGGTGCTGTTTCAAAGAATTTGTATTTAGGAATATCACTTCTTTATTCTACATTATGTAAAGTATATAAGTAAGTCCTGTTCCGGTGGTCCATCGTGCCGATCCGGCTCGAAGGACCACTGTCTGTGACGGTCCGAAACAAGACCCTATTTAGAAATAGGGTCTTATTCAATTGATGTTATTTACTAAATTGAATATCAACTCCATAATGATAAATATAATGTTGATTAATGTAACTGTTCTGTTTCTGTTAGGTGCTTATGAAAAGGTCATAAAATGTTTAAACTTTCAACGCAAACTTAACTTTAAACAGTTTTTCCCAAATCACTTAATTGATTGCAGATGTTTAGAAACAAAATCACGACCGTAGTACCTAAACTAATTATTGCAAATGCAATCAACGTCAAAAATCCAGAACATATTAACTGACTGTCTTTCTGTTCATTAGAATGAGAGTTAAATGTTCAAAGCTAATCAAGAAATTACTTCTCTCCTCGAAGACTAAACCCGTTATATCAAATTCTAAACGCGCACGACGCCCGTAACTAAATGAAAATCAAATTAGAACTGTCAGGAAACTCCACACAATGGAATATCGCACTAGGAATTTCCTCGGTTGGCATATGGATTAAATCTTAACAGTATTACCTACTGCGTATTCTCTTGTTAGGATTTGTGACGAAGACTCTAATTGGAAGTGAAATGAGACGCACATGTTTGGAATGAACTGAATGGAATTTGGAATGTTGTGAAATCGTCAAGCAACATTTCGTCTGACCAGTACCTAACTCAACATCTGCCTAGCCTTTTCCCAACAATGTGGGGGTCGGCTTTCAGTCTAACCGGATGCAGCTGAATACCAGTCTTTTACATGGAGCGTCTGTTTATGTCTTACAGGTAGTTGTTTCGGGTCTGGCTGTTTTTGTATGTGAGTTTAAGTAAGGCGGGAAGCTTTAAAAATTAAAATCTCACTGCAATGTAAAACTCACCATGTTTCATGTGCAAATAAAGCATTACAGAATTATCATACACTCACGAATACATAATCCTACCGCGTGTATGCAAAAAAAACACAGAACGAAAGTCATTCCGTTTGTTTAACAGGGTTTTTGCTCCGTATCGTCAATTTGCGAATGTTTCATCGCAAAAAGTCCTCCTCGACAAAACCGCTACTTTCAAAACTATCTAATCATGTACGAGTATGATGCAACAGAATGATGAACCAAAGTTCAAAGCCAAAAACAAATGTTATTGGTTATTCCATTTGGTATGTACCTCAGAGATATCGATATTGTATCGGACTCAATAACGATCCAATGGACCAGCGAATAGCGATGAAATCACTCGCCCACGCAAACAGATCCGTGTTGGGAAAATGGCCAGAAAAATGAATCAATCAAATGTGAAAATAAAATATTTTATTTTGCACGTTTTAAAGGCAATGGTAATAAAAATATATAGGTTTGGATATCAAATGTCGATAACAGTTAAGGCTCAATCAATTTTAAATCGAATGAACTCGAAAATTCGATGACTTTATTCATAGTTCGGTCGGTATATTACAGCAATGGTCAAGTATGAAATTCCGTTTCATAAACAGACCGCATTGACAGGACATTTGGAACACTAGAGCACGAATTCAAGTGTAGCTGACTCGAATTTTCTAGTGTTCCAAATTCATTGCCAAACAAAGACTTGTATGTAAAATAACAGCGAAAAATTCCAAAATCTGAGAACCTTTGATAATAATATGAAAGTGTAAAATGATGTTTTCTAGCTTCATTAGTTTGTACAGCCTGGCACGTCAGTCGTAAACTCGAGTTTTATAGCACCTTCATATCATAAGCAATGTAAATTGTTATGTGATCATTGTAAGTACCACTTCAGGTTAGACTGAACATTATCTGATGCTGTTAACTAAAGAATCACATACGATTACTGAAGTGGGCGCTAAAAGATTTTTGACATAGAAAAACACAACGTATTCACAACATCATCATTCTGCCCAGCCTTTTCCCAACTATGTTGGGGTCGGCTTCCACTCTAACCGAATGCAGCTGAATACCAGTATTTTTCATGGAGTGACTGCCTATCTGACCCCCACAATCCAGTTAGTACTGGGTAAAACGATACCCCTTGGTAAGACTGGTTGTCAGACTTTTTGGGCCACTACCTACCTAACGAATGATACAAATGACACGGAGGAGACTCGGTATGTAATGGGTGGTCATCCATCCACAGACCAACCTAGGCAAAGCTTAACCTAGAGATCGACCCGAGCGGCTGTTATTATGTAGCCACGAGCTTCACAACAACAACAACTTTAATAACAGAGATAAGTTACAATTGTTGAAGCTGCTTGAGGGAAGATCTTCGGTGGGACGTATGAACATAACAAATTGAGCAAAGGAGAAAATATTGTCATCATCAATTGATAAGCATCACCATTATTCTCCTGCCCTTATTCAAATTTAAAAAATCTAAAATATCTCCATTTAAATCTATTACACATGGTAAACATTTGTGAGAGACTGGTACCCGAAATAGGCATACAATACCTGTGTTACGGGTCACCAGGCCCCCCAAGACTTGCAGGTATAAAACTAATTTAGATTAATAACTTAAGAACTAATGTGATTTAACTTAAATACTAGGCACAAGATATTAAATAAACAATAAAAAATCAGAAAAAAATATAATTACTCTAGAGGAGCATACATGTGTGACTTATATTGATGATAGTGTGTGTTTGTGTTTTTTTGGTATTTAATTCATTTGGGATCAGTGCAACATGTCTTCTACTTCCATACTTCTCTAATACCTACTCGTCATGTCAGCAGTCACCTCCTTTCCAACCATATAGAGCGTTAATTTGACTACCTCGACTGCCTCTGGTCTAGTAGTCGCAAGCGCAGCTGTTGAGCACATGGTCCTGGGCTCGATTCCCGGGTCGGGCGAAGTGTTATTGGGTTTTTCTTTCAGAAATTTCTAAGTAGCAGCTATGAAGTTTATACTTGTGCCCGGTTGATGGCAATAGCTTCCTCCCCTATTACATGGAACTTAAACATAACTGGACGCAACGCGGGTGTTACAATATTAGGTACACCCTTGGGGATTACAAGCGTAATGTTATGTTAATATTCTACTTGCATTTAAACTGGCCCTTATGATTAAGCTGGGTCGTTCTCTGTCTAACGGACAAACACCGCAATGCCAGGAATCTCAAATGCTAGCTAACTAACAAAGCGGCCTGAAACTAACGTTGTTTGCATTCCACTGTCGCAGTTCGCGGTGTTGTAGCGGTACTATACTGTATGTTTGAACAATCACATCCTATTTTTTTAAAGTCGGTTAAAAAAGCTGGTTTTGTGGCGCCTAGCGATGGTTTGCAAACGGTGTAGAGAATACTGTTAGCAAGATAAATAAAATACGTAATCAAAATAATACTTGCTCTATGGAAGTGTTAAATTTATTTATAAATCATTTTTTTTTTGTACTTTTCCAGAACTGATATTAAAACAACAAAAATAACGTATTTCGTTACTCCTTTGGACTAACTCCTTGTAAAATAGACTGAATGTAAAGTTATGTCTTAATTTTTTCTAGTAAATTAATACAATGATATCATGAAACAAAATAAAAAGAAATATAACATCAACTGTGTCTTTGAAATAAGAACACAGTTTAATCAATATTCTAGCATGTAGGTTTAAATAGTAATCCATTATTTACCATCCAGTCTCAACACGAACTGCTTATGCCAAGACATTAACATTTAAAACTCGATATCAGGAAATGTTAACCGTACTTCATTACTAAAGAGAAATAAAACACTTGAACTTAGAAGCTTTTCCAGTTATAGGGGTAAGGGGTGTTCTTACAGCACAATAGCAATTGCGAAAACAGAATATTATAAAATTAGTGTTATCGGAAAGGACAACCAAAATTTTTAACCAGTCAGGTTTGACTTAGACGATAGTTGTAAAAGAAAGTTATTATGAAAATAAACTTATAAATAAATTAAAACAAGTTCAAGACTTCGAGTTTATAACTGTCTACAGGCCCACGCAGGTTATTGAGAGCCCTTCTCATCGTCCGAAATAACAAAAAGCTAGTAGGAGTAGGAGATCATCGAATAAATAAACTTTAGACTCACAAATAACTTTTGCTACCAGTCTATTTATACCTACAACACACCTTAAACACCTGAAACTGTTCAGATACTTGTTTCGAACTAACTGAACATCAATAACACTTAAACCATTATTGCCATTATTATTGTTGAGTTTGACGAAACAACAATTTGGCTTTTAAATAAGTTGTTGTTCCTAAAGTCAAGTCTTGGAAACATAACTCCAAGGTTTGTTGTTATAATTATAATTTATTATTGAGTCAATCAGCATCAACAATGTTACAAACGAACATGTTTATTTGAGAAAAGACTTTTTTTATATCTACTGATACGAAACAATGTCTTTTCTCATTCTTGTTTATCTTTCGGTTACCTACTAACCAGTAGGTCTACCTACGTCCATATTATTCAAAGAAAACATATTCCCCACTCCATTATTGTCTGCAATAATATTTTCGTCCAAGTTAATAAATTGTATTATTGAGCTAAAAATCTGAATGGGTGGGTTTATTTCTCAAATCACAATGGACTGTTGACATTTTACCCGGATGCTGAATGTCGGACTGGAGAGCGGAAAGTACCTATTCAGTTTGAACTTCTGCACTATTGGAGTGGGTCCACTCAAAATCTTATTAAGCTTCGGTACCGGGTGGTCTATGGAACGAAAATCAACACTAAAATTAGCTAGCAAATTGTCCAGTGCAAACTGCTATGATTGGGTAGATGATTTCCGGGTATAAGGTAGTCGGACGAATTAAAAATAAAAGTACCTATCTAAACTACGAGCTAACAAATCTCAACCCGCTTGTAGAAATGACAGATATTGTTTTGTTTTAAACAGACTAAACATTGTTACGCAGAATCTAATTTAATATGACAAATACCTGATGTATTTGTCTATTAAATTAGGTTCTACCTGATGTATTTGTCATATTAAATTAGCTTCTACGTTACAATGTTTAGTCTGTTTAAAACAAAACAATATCTGTCATTTCTACAAGCGGGCCTGGCCTAAGAAACCTTAACCCATTTACATTTCAGTACCTAAAACTAAAACAAACACAGATATACCACTGATTAATAGAATAACGACGAACATAGGCAGGAGACAGTTTGTTATGAGACAAAGTATAATTGAATAGAAGCTTAGTTACCTACTTTCTATTGAAAATTTAATTCTCAAAGGAACACGTGGACTTCCGAAACTAGTTTATGTAACACGAAGACACGTTTCGTGAAACCGATACCCCTATTTCTAATATTACATAGAACCTATGTAACGTGATCGTAATTTGTTTTTCGATAACTTAGTAAAACTTGATGCTGTATACTTACAAAAGTTTTCTTGCCAACCTTTTTATTGAGAATAATGAAAATAAAACCGCGTAGACATAATAATATGTGGTTTCCTGGACCTTACAAAGGCATTCGATATGGTTTCGTATAAAGGGTTGTGGGGGAAGCTTCGTGAATCAGGCGTTACTGCTGATATTTCTAATATTAGGTAGAACCTATGTAACGTGATCGTAATTTGTTTTTCGATAACTTAGTAAAACTTGGTGCTGTATACTTACAAAAGTTTTCTTGCTAACATTTTTATTGAGAATGATGAAAATAAAACCGCGTAGACATAATAATATGTGGTTTCCTAGACCTTACAAAGGCATTCTATATGGTTTCGCATAAATGGTTGTGGGGGAAGCTTCGTGAGTCAGGCGTTCCTGCTTCATTTGTGTCCATATTGGCGTAATGGTATGAAAAACAAAGAAATTATGTAAACTGGTCAAATACGCTGTCAGACCCTTATAAACTCGATTGCGGTATTAGGCAGGGAGGTTTTACTTGCCCGAGGCTTTTTAACATGATCTAATTAAGGAACTCAACAGCACAAATGTTGGCTGTCACATAGATGGAATAAGTTTAAATAACTTAAGTTAAGCAGATGACATGGTGCTGCTGAGCCCGACAATCTGTGGTTTAAGAAAGTTACTTTTTACCTCTAAAATGTACGCTGAGAAGCTTATTGGACTAAACTACAATTCCAAGAAAAGTGAACTATTGGTATTTAAAGATCAGAGAAAAGTAGGTACACAATTTTATTTTAATTCATTCACACGAAGTGAGGTCACGGCTGCAGGCTTGCAGGAACAGTTTGTTTAATAGCTTGTTTTTACCCGACTACGTCTAAGCCAAAGGAAGAGTTATGATTTTTTAACTCAAAATAACGTTCTTTCATATTTTACACAGTGAAACATTGTATGTTTAAAATTATCTACACACTATTACAAAGTCAGAGGAACAAAAATTGTGAAATAATTCCTATTGAAAGGTCGCAAGATTCTTAAATGTCATGTCAATATAAAGAACCGAGATTGTTTGAGAAAGTGGGTCGAATCGATAACAAAGTCACTATCTATTCATTTCTTCCCACAAAAGAAGAATTGAGTAAATTCAGTGGCACATCTGCAAACTTTCTTCTTTTGACTCGTATCTTGATCATGATAGCGGCTCATAAAACTTTCTCATTGAATTTTCTGTTTAAACCTATTTTTAGACAACCCCCTGCACGAACGTGTCAAATAAATTTAAATGTATTTTATTTTCCGAGTGCTCACAGCCTGTTTAAGGAAATTTCGAAACGCCTAGTTGACGCTTCCCGTGCTGGCCACCAAGGCCAAGTAAAAGCCACAAAAGGGCTGGCTTTTACTTCCACCCAAGGGCTGGCTTTTACTTTGGCCAGAGGCTAAGTGATGCCATACAACGTGGCAACGCCGCCAGTCTCTTGGGCACATTACCAGCTGACAGCGTTGAGGAGGAGTTTTTTGATGCCCTTTTGTAGT
This sequence comes from Noctua janthina, assembly GCA_963576755.1. Classification (NCBI taxonomy): domain Eukaryota; kingdom Metazoa; phylum Arthropoda; class Insecta; order Lepidoptera; family Noctuidae; genus Noctua; species Noctua janthina. The sequence goes on from OY755059.1 coordinate 10,501,822, forward strand.
TTGTTGTTAGTTTATTTATTTTAGGTTATATAAAAGTTTTTAATTAATAATGTATTTAGTTAGTTTATTCAAGTTGATTTATTAGAGATGAAATGTATTTTCGTTTTATAAACTCACATCTTTTTCTCATAAGGGTAGGCAAAAACAATAGAACGCCATCGTCTTATACTTTTGCTTTTTTATTTAAAACTGAATTTCAGATCAGTTTAACCCAGATTAAGGTAAGTATACAATATAACATTCGTTTTTGAAAAAATATATCTATGCGAAATCATCATCTGCCTAGCCTTTTCCCAACTATGTCGGCTAGGGTCTGCTTCCAGTCTAACCGGATGCAGCTGAATACCAGTATTTTACATGGAGCGACTGCCTATCTGACCTCCACAACCCAGTTAGTAATTTGTAATATGATACCACTTAGTAAGACTGGTTGTCAGACTTTTTATCTATGCGAAATCTAAAACGAAGATCACTAAACATTTTCACTATTTATAATAGCCGTGATACATTTTTTTACAATCACTTCAATTTTTACAATCACTACAATTTTTACAGTCACTACAATTTTTGCAATCACTACAATTTTTGCAATCATTACAATTTATACAATCACTACAATTTATACAATCACTACAATTTTTACAAACACTACAATTTTTACAGTCACTACAATTTTTACAATCACTACAATTTTTACAATCACTACAATTTATACAATCACTACAATTTATACAATCACTACAATTTTTACAATCACTACAATTTATACAATCACTACAATTTTTACAGTCACTACAATTTATACAATCACTACAATTTTTACAATCACTACAATTTTTACAATCACTACTATTTATACAGTCACTACAATTTATTCAATCACTACAATTTTTACAATCACTACAATTTTTACAATCACTACCATTTTTCACATATTATTAATATATTAAACACCCTTTCATAGGTGTATCCAATGTCCTAATTATGAGAACAATTCAGTGCAGGGGGCCTAAAATGGCCGCTTTAGCAGGATCATAATAGGGAAACAATTTCTATTACATTTTAGGCCTCCTGGATGTGAGTTAGGTACTTACGTAAACACTTCCTAACTAAATGCGTTTCACTCTGGCTGTGTGTTTCACAGGCATTTTGAATAAGAAGCCTTTGTGCTAAGAGACCGGTTATGTAGCACAATGCGGGGCAATAGACAACGGGACATATTTTTTCGAATTCATGTGATTATAATGTCATGTACTTTACTACACAGATACTGTTCATTAGGTAATTTTTTAAAGTTTCTCTAGAATAAGTACTGCCTCATTTTTTTTATTCAAAGCGAAAGTTTCGCTACGGTCTATAAAAAAAAACATAAAAAATAGTTCTAGGTATTTGGTCATTTAACAAACATAATTGACATTTATGTGCCCGTTTGTTTTTTTAAAGTAAAAAAAATAATCTTTCAATTACATACTAATATTTTTAAGCCTGGTGGAAATATAGGCGGACTTTTAGCTCGAAGATTACATAATTCGGAGAGCCAAAGTAGGTCCATCATATAGTACAGAACCCGTTTCACGCTAGTTGCACATTAACAAAGTCAAAAGCTTCAGATAAACCAGTTTCCTGAAATAGGGGCGGATAGCGGGTAGGATTACAGTAACATGTTTGAGTCTAGAGCCTGTATCGGCTAATGGGGAAACGGCTAGTGGAAGATTGACTTTAGAGTGCAGATAATAGCTTTCAGATTCGACTTTCCGGTAAATTAGGAAGTGTCTAGGAAACTTTGTTAAATACCGCATATGTACATAATTATGTGCTTAGTAATTTCATGGTTCGAGGACGACTGCCCTCCCTTTGTGTTCCGCGCAGTCAGAGAAAAAGATTGGACTGGCTAGGCTCACAGACAGAGGATTATTCATTCTATTTTCTGCCTTTAACAGATTTCTGTTCAATATTTAACAGAAAAATAACGAAATAAAGAGGACCCGAAATGTTATTTAACCCTGGTATAAAAAATATTATCCTGTCCCAGCATCTAAACAAAACACAAACATTGTTAAAACCTTTATATAAACAAGTGTCGTTATCTTTAAGAGCACTCTGTTTATTTAATTACAGTCCAAGGGAAGTGTTATAATGAAGTTAACAAGTTAATAAATTTTAATTGTATTTAATACTTTCATAGCATTAGTATGAGCTTAGCACGAACGCAAGCTACTGAGTAAATGTGCGGAGTGAATGTAACGATTTTATTTAGTTTTAAAACTATAATCATATGTCGGATTGACAGCATTTATTCCGTTAGGCTCGTACATCATGTGGGCAGAAGATGGGTTATGTGCAATGAAAACACACGGGGTGCGATGCACTGTTTTTAATAAACTAACAAATTACTACAAATTATAATTTAACATAACAACACGGTACACAAGGAATCGGGTGCAGTTCCGGGACGTCGCATCTCCGCTGCGATCAGACACTGAAGTTGCCGCGAGCTGTAAACGCGTCTCTGTAAAAGCACGCTGTAGTGTGGGTAGACTGGTAAGTAAGCCGCATGATGTTACCACTATTGCCGCACCTGCGATTCGCTTCAAGTCCGTACTAATGACCAAATCCGACAGATATAATTATATGGGTGATACTAAGACTTCTAATACACATTTTGTTTGCCGTTAAAATCTACTTTCAGTGTTGTGTGATTACTATGGAAGTTTGTCGACGGACACGGTGAAATCATCGTTTCTCACGGCAAAAAAATGTGTGTGTGTGTGTGTGTGTATAAGCGGGTGTGGACATGACGCAAATATATGAAGAAAAATTTAAGCCATTTTCGATCTAAAAATCTTTCGAATTTACTTTTAAAAAATAGCTATAACCAACCAAAACAAACGAAAATCGAGAAAGCAATTTAATTTCAGTCGTCTTGTTATTTTAATGAAATTTACTGAAACTTTATAAAAAATAATATAACCTAGTTTAAGGACGACTTATTTTTTTCTGGAAGGAATTGTCTCAAGAAAATATACAGAAAGTATGAACTTGACAAACGGGAACGATTTCGTCAACATAGTCGTTACTAAAACTAATATTTCGCATGACAATTTAGATAAAATCGTTAACCATATTTAAACTAGGAATAAACCTAAACAACAAGCACTTAATATAATGTTTCTGACATGACATTAGCAATAAACCTATAAACTGTCGATACGGCTCGTAAAACTCGAGTTGCCGACCAGACATGTGACGTCACGAGCCTTACAAGTCACGATTGTATGCACGGCGTGAAAGGGGTGATAAACATTTTCCGTCTACGCCCTGTTGACGTATGTAAGAGATTATATTGAATGTTGTATGATATAGTGTTACTATAATGGGTTCATATTGTCTTAGTAATATATTGAAAGGTTCAAGGCTCTGTGATTTTTGTTCACTTGTTGCTGGCTCTTTCTTTTCTTTTTTCTCGGCCGCCTGTTGCTTGGATAAGATTAATGTTTCCACCAATTTGCTTAATTATTCTTTTCATTTAAGCAAAGCGCCATCGACGGTTATTTTTTCGTCATTACGTTTTTGTCTTGATAAATCGCAGACATTTTGTTATTCTCACTAATTTTCAATCCACACCAACATAAGCATTGAAAAAGTTTTGTTTACAAACATACATTTCCTCGCGAAAATATTTTCATAATAAAATTTAACAAACATGTTTTTCAATTTCCCAATTAAACAAGCAAACTTGATGCCGTAACAAATGACGTCACGGGTTTCAATATAATCATAAAACAATTTGTCTCACAGTGTTCGGTTTCTCGGAAACCTTAATGAATTAGTAAACAATGTGTCTTGGTACATTTTAATAGCGTTTTGTAACTAAATTGAAACAATGCGATGCACGTAGGAAAATTAAGTTACATTTACACAACAAAATTGGAATGTAAGATAAATTAATTTTAATCAGTAGTACATGTATCACCATGCGGAAAACCAGATTCCTAGCTGCTACTAAAAAAAGCCTAATGGAAAAACCTTATACCACTTTACCCTACCCGAGAATCGAACACCACCTACTGCTCAGCAGTAGTGCTTGCAACCACTAAAACAACAAGACAGTAGTACTTACTACTTACGAAGAAAAGTCCTGGACTAATTGAGCTCGAAGTTGATCAATCAAGTTGTAGACTTGAAATGTCTTTGTAGACCCCATCTGTCCTATCTAGGGGACACGGACGGTCGTAAGTCAAATCTAGTTCTCTACGTAAGCAACCCTTGGTTATTCAAGAAACTTCATTTCTTTTCATCTTGCTTAGAACGTCGAAATGAACTTTTAGGACTACAAATAAATACTAACTCTGTTTGACTTACTTCTGTAGCTTGAATTTAAGTCCCAAAGCGTCTTTTCGCGGAAAATTAATATTGGCCTTAAAACGGACTTTCTACCTTGGTTAAGGCAAAGTTATTTAGTTTAAACTTATGGTGGATTACAACAAAACTATTTGGTCATATAAAAGACAGGCCGTTTACAAAAAATGCAAAAAAAAAGTAGATATACCCTTTATTTATACCTTTACATTTCCAAAAGAGTTACGACGTTCGTGGTAATCTTTACTACGGTAAGAGAGCACAGGTTGAGCCAGATTACAGTTCTCTAAACCTACGAATTTTAACAGTACGTATTTGTAGGTACTAAAACCGCAATTCTTCAGACAGGTTTCACATACTCTTAATGCCAGAAATACTAACAGACGAAAGGTGCCACCCACACACATTCGAAAACAGAATCCATTAAAACGTAAGGAACAGTATCTATTAACTTCGAAAGTGAGTTTATATAAAGTTCATGTAAGTGACACACTGTACACGTCGTGAATATATAAAAGATAGTGTTCTCGAAGATGTAGCGAAGTTTCACATACTCAAAAATGAATATTAAGTTTAAGTACAACTTAGTATTATATGAAGACGCTTGTATATCGTAAGGAATATTTAGTGACTTCAGTAAGAATTCAATTTATAAGTTTATGCATTAATTTAAGTTGTTTCAAGTTTCACTAAATATAGCTATAACAGCACAGATGTGGTTAAGTATCCAGCTGCACACTGTAATTTATTTTTAATATTCACAAGAAAAATATAAGAGAATAACATAACATAATTTTGAGTACACAGCAGTGGCGAAGGTTCCAAACAACTCGATTCCTACCGGATTCTCTTTGAAAAATGGTACAGTCGGTATTCTATAGACAAATAAAGTATCACATTAGAGATATGTACTCCGGCTTACCTCTTACAAACCTTGACAATTCGCTACTGGTACACAAGCAATGCTTTTCTCATTAAAAAATAATTATTTTTAATTTGTAGAAACCATACATCAGACCGTATAGTGAAAGATTTGCATAGACTAATTAAATCTTACCCCGCTGTACAGACGCCAGCACATCAAACTAGTACAATCTGTCAAATTTCTTTAATAGTTTTTCAACTTTATCGCTAAAGCATTAGGTACTAGGTAAATTGAAAAAAAATTAACAGTTTCGGTTAGCTTGATGTTCTGGCGTCTGTACTAAGTTCTCAACGTTCCTCAACTCATAGGAAATCGACTCAGGAAAACAGTGGTCTCAGAAACGCCGTCCAAATTGAATTCTTACACATTATGTTGTTTTTTTAGATTTTAGAATACAGGGACTTTTTGATGCACGTTATGTTTTGTAAAATTCCTTATCAGTGTCACAATATTCTTTACAACATGCTTTATTTAAGTGTCTTTATTAATGATCCTTCCAAATTTTTCGATCCGGGGCCAATATGGACCACTGGTCGTTAGTTTTGTCATATTGGCCCATAGCGTAGGCCTTTGCCTAGCAGTGGGATGACGCAGGCTAGCAGTAGTAGTAGTAGTAGTATTAATGACACATTCACTTGGCTACCTACTCGAAAAACTATCGAATAGGCAGAAATTTCATAAAAACGTGAAGTACCTATTGCTTTTCGTCCGAACCAGCTTTAAGTTGTTGTTTTGTTGTACAAACATCTGTTTCTTAAGAAATTTGTAAGCGCTGTGACATTTATTGCAAAGCTTTTTAAATTCACGTTCAGCCAAGTTCGGTGTATAATGTAATTCAATAGACTACCCATCAAAGCTGACCTTTTATGACTGACAGGTTAACGATCTTATCTAATTATGTTGCCAGTAACCAAAACGCGAGACGAGCCATTATTTTATAAAAAGTAATACCTGCGTAGGTGTTTCATAGACATGTTTTTTCACTGTTTACCTGGAAATACCTCATCATGTTTCTAGTAATTCTACTAATACCCATAATTAGAAATAGAAAATTGTTTATTTTCCAGGTAATACATTAGCAGGTACAATTATACACAAGAGATGTTATATGGGGCTTGAAATGTTACCGTATAACTAGTTAACATAGTGTTGCTAGTGATTCGGCGAATAGTCCATTTTTCACCGAAAACAACACAATGAATCTAACGAAACGTGCCCTGTGACTAATATGAGAATATGTAGATTTCAGAACCTGATAAAATAGATATCGTTCTGGGATTGAGGGCGAGAACGGGCATTGTTATTGGGTATTCTATGAGGCATATCTCAGCAGACCAAAGTTTACTTTTGCGCTCAGTCTATGGTAGTAAACTTAACCCTTATTACATAGGAATCAATAATAACTGGAGAAATGTGTAGATAGACACGCGTCTGCCCCCCTTCGGAGTAAGAGGTATGATGTTTATGTCATGAAAAAAATTTGGTGACGTCGATTCTTTGACAGTCAATTTTATTTTATTTTAAGAATGTGTTGTCTAAAATTCTGTCAAGGTAGACAAAGATTACGAAACAAACCCTATCGCTGTTTAGGTAGGTTTCCGTATTTTTACATTTTCATTCAGGAATCAGTTAATTTCGCTGTATTTTGAAATTTTAAGCTAAGCCAAAAAACAAATTTCAGAAAATAAACCGAATAATTTTATTGCCACATTACGGAAACATTAACATTTAACACTCCATCAATTAGTATGTTAAATACCTGAATTAACACAACCATCAGTATTCATTAGACTAGAGCCATCATCGGCCATTGTGTGCACGTTCATTAGCAGACTGGCAATATCCGTGAATAATAGTCACTGGCATATGTCCACACGAATCAGGTTAGGTTCTCGTTTAAACTGGCTTATCTCTCGACAGCTCGTTATCTCTACACGTGAGCTAACTAATGCCGTTGTTTAACCAATGAGATTAAAACCTGTTTTACTGAAAACTCTGACAACATTTTTCCTAGCTTTTATAGAGAGCTTATTTCACGTTAATCGGCGTAGACCACTTGAGTGAACAACATATAAAGTTATTTTGAGCAGGGTTTACTATGTTATTTTCACATTCACTTCGTAGTGAGAAATGTGAAATCTAATTCAATAATCTCCCTCCATGTTTTATCAGCAGATAGCTTTTTGCGATAAGAACCGACACGTGCAATGTTCAACTCGAATACCAATTGGAACTTATTTGCTTTGGCGTGTCGTTCTGTTTACTCCAAGTCGGATGAACTTTAGAGTCTAAAATTGCGTACACTTGTCCGCGCCGAACGAAAATGTAACGTTATATTCGTCCGATTCAACAATTACAAAACGATTACAAGAAATTATAAAATTCGATTCTTTCGGCTCTTTCGCTTCCTTCACCCCTGATAAGTGTGCGTTTACCTTTGAAGTATTGTTTTACCTATAACACGTTTAAAATAGATAGTGAACTACACGTTAAGAAACCTGTCTAAACCTGTCTGTGTTTGTGGCTTTTAAGATGACATTCTCGTCAAATTCGTTTAACTTGAATATAAGAATTATCGACGCGACAATGATGAGTACATAATAAGAAACTTTGAAAATTGCAGCATTCGCAATTTTATCTGCATAAACCAAAAATCTGTGAATGTTACCCAAAGCATCTGGCATGAGGGAAAAAAAAAGGATAACGAAATAAATTAGCTGGCATTTATTTAGTTCTGCTTAGCTTTTCACGAAGTTCACAAAATGACATTAGTGATAAGACTTACCCTAAAGTTTATCTGACTAAAAGTTAGCACTAGTGTCCCTTATTTACCCTCACATAACTATGTCAAGTTTTGACCTAGAACTGAAAGGGTATGTGGCATATAGTGTGCCAGTCAAAGTGAAGGTAACTACTAAAATATTTCATTTGGAGCAGTAAGTTTGTTCAAACTTCATTACTGGTTGTGAATGGCGGCGGGCGTAGCTTATGAACCTGGTGTGTTCATAGCGTACGGTCAAATAAAAGGTAAGAAGTGAAGCCTGAAATAAGAAAACTGCCTTTTTTGTAATGAAATAAAACGCGCGCTGTCAAAGTGAAATTGATACAGTTACCTGGTTGTGCGGTTGCCTGTACGTGTACTGTGTATGATTATGAATTAGTTATAGCTGTGATATTCTAGTGGTGTGGCCGTCGGACTGACTGACAAGTCATAGGTCTCGAGTTCGAACCCAAGGCACGCACCTCTGATTTTTCGGATTCATGTGTGTATTATAGAATTATCACTTGCTTCGGTGAGGGAAACCATCGTGAGGAAACCAGCATGCCTGAGAGATATTTCTTGACGCTATGTAAAGCCAAGTCAGAGATTTTGTTTCACATTTAGCCTGAAACTGACCTGCAAATTGCAAAAAACCTAAGAAAATTTGAATTTCGAGGGCTACCTTGGCGCTTCCACCTTTAAGAAATACATCAATTTAAAAAGGGTTGATGTAAATATGTAAAAGTAACGGGACTCCCAACCGAGACACCGCCGAATCTAGTGCATTATCACATTTTTTACTTAGAACATGAAACGGCAGCAATCAAAGTGATGGCCTGTCTCGAGTTCACGACTATCGGGCTGAGCGTGAGCGAAGTTATTGGAGTCGTTATCGACTGTTTAGCTATCATTCTACTAGACGAGCTTTCCCCTTTGATCAAGTTTTATAACGTTCATAACCAATAAAAGTCTCTTCTTCACGCCTCAGTCATTACCTATCAAAGAATATTCTAGACGATTTTTTCTAAATTGAGTTGAGTTTCTAATTGAGCCTTTTTCAATATCATTTGTCTGGTCTAATTTTAAGGGTCAATGGGGACCACTAAAGTGTTGAACACCACTAACATACTTGTAGCTACAATCAAAACTGAACTTTATTTGTTTTCATATACGGCTGAAATTGCCAACAATAGAAAAGTTTCATATTTTTCTCATAATATTAATTTGAAGTTAATAAATTGAGTTTCACTGTTATCGAATTAGTCGATTCATAGCCTCTCCGTTGAGTTTCAAAACATAACATTTTATGTGCCAATACCAATATAAAACACACATTTAATAAGAATTTTTGAAGTTTGTTTTTAAGATTTTTTATTAAAATGTGAGCCATTATAACTTTTACAAGTGAAAAAAATGCGAAATTTGCTAGACTTTTCAATTTTCCACGCCAATCAACCTTGATCGGTCAGCTGTCAGTTTCACGTTTAGAACTCACGTAGGTGTGAATTAGGAATCAATAACGCATGCATGATAAAAGAGCATGTGGCCTATTCGTTGCTACATATATGTATACTATCTTCAACTACTTATACATAATGTTATGAATGTGCTCACTGGTCGAGTCTACAGGGTGTAAACAGACCCTTCACATAGCCGTCAACCAAGCAATCTGTACATAAAACTAAGTAACTTTACGCAAAAATTATTGCTGGGAACCGACTTTTTTTTTTGGGGTAAAAAATCACGTTTTACGGTAGGGCTCGATAGAAAGCACTCAAAGCATTGTGCTGATGGATGGATTGAATAGTACGGGGGTCGTGAAGGTGCGTAAAATAAAAATCTAACATTAAAAACATGTATTTAAAAAAAAATCTCGTGATAAATTTGGAACTTTGACCCCCAATATCTCCGTAACTACAAGGTTCCCTGGTATGGTCCAGAACACAAAAATGATCGCAAAGACGGAGAGAACAAGTGCTTTTCGGTTATGTTAAGGTTCTATTTACACCCTTGATACCAACACTTTTAGAAGTTAATTTTAGGGGGCAGTTACATCTCAAATGAAATGCTTGTTTCAATAGTGCTTACTGCAGCATTGACTTTGTAATTACTATTTATAAATAAAATAAAATAAATAAATAAAATTCATTTAATTCAGATAACTCGATCCATACACTGAAATTAAAATTAAATTAAATTAACATTGAACTGAAATCAGGATTAAAAATAAAAATTACTATCAAAATTAAAATTAACATTGAAATCAGAATTAAAATAAGATACAATTAAAATTCCTGCAAAATTAAAAAGATAAAACAAAACAATCAAATAAAATAAGATAAATTAAACATTAGACATTCAAATAAAAATAAATATAAAATAAATCTATAAATCTAAAACAATTCAAATCACCCTCTTAATAAGCGTCACCCATAATGGAGAAGAGATCCTGTCAGCGAAAGTCTTCAGAATTCCGTTGCAGCTGACTCGCATTCTGCAGATCAGGGAAACAGTTTTCTTGCGAATGACGGCATAAAAGCCATCAGTTCGATACAGCGCGAACATCCCCGATGCACTACAGAAACGAGGCAGCCCCAACATCATCCTGAAGATGTTGTTATATTGGACGCGCAGGACATCCAGCGATCTTTTGGTGTGCTTGACCCACAAATTTCCCGTATAAAAGCTTTGACAATATGCTTTAAACAACGTTATTTTTACTTGTTCAGAGCAGCGGGAAAATCTGCGGGCCAGCATGTTACCTCTGACCGCCAAAGCCCTGCGCTCCCTCTCAATGTCCATATCGTCTTCAAGACCCTCGGTAATTAAATGCCCCAAGTATTTAAATTTCGTCACACGGTTTATGCACAAGCCATCAAGGGAAAGAATCATCTTTCATTTATGTGAAAGTAAATAAAAAAATAATTTTATTATATATTAAATTAACTTTACAAACTTCTACAATATAAAATCTTAACACCGCCTTCCACTCTACCTCCTCTTCTAAAACTAAAAAAAAAAAAACAATTATAATGTAGTAGTGTACATACAAAAGAAATCCAACTTATATCTAGGAAGGTGTGTGTGTGTTTTTGTTTGTGTCTGTGTGTGCGTGTCTTTTAACATCATATTATCGCATCATACTTTGTAAAAGAGTTTCAATTTCGTCATAGCTCTTCTTTTTTAGCCAGTCTATTAAAGATTTTATACATTCACCATAAGTCATGGTATAAATATTTAAAACTTTATTTAATTTGTTATAGATGGAAGCGGATTGTCTAGTGAACTGTTTTTTTGCATAATATGAGGTTTTAACCGGGACTTCTGGTGCAACAAGATATTTTCTTCTTTTTTTTTATTGAGGCTAGAATCATAGCGAAGTGTTTTATGTAGTTTTAAGGTAGCATGAAATACATATAATTTTCTGACTGTGAGAAGGCCGTTTAGTGAGTGAAGGTTTAAAGTAGGGAATCTATATGATTTAAAATACATGACCTTCAACAGAGACCTTTCCAGTTCTAGAAATTTTATTTTAGTGGCCCCTCCCCAAACAGCTATATAATACACTAGAACTGACTGGGTCAGAGATAGGTAAATTTGGTATAATAGAGTCTTTAAGGTAACATGTGTTAGAGTCCTGAAAATCCAAACGAGTTTTCTAAAAAAAAAGTGGTGGCAAAATTTGAATGTGAGCTGCCCACGCAGGCCTTCTGCTTAAAAAAGTTACTACGCACACAATTATAATGTGTTATGAAGAAAGGTAAATATATTTTTTACCAAACTCCTGTATACCATACTCTTTGTTCGACTGTATCTATGTGTGGTCTCTTCATATTTTTAATCCATTTCGTTTAAAAGGTCTCATAACATTTTTTTATGACATCATACAATTAAATTCTGTTGACATTTACTTTGGCTTGAGCAGCACACATATGAGAGTGAATAAAAAATAAGGGCCAATTTTTGCATCGTGAGCGAGCATAAATAAATTGGCCCTGGTTGAATATCACAACCACTTTGTTCACAGGTATATCAGATAATTCTCTGTTATGACAACGTGACCTGAAGTGCGGCTGTATATAGAAATAAAAGCCCTTATGTTGTATGTAGGTCGTTATATAATTTTCATTCTGAGTGCCTGAAGTGGGTTTATGTGATAGGAAAGTGCAGTAAAACGGTTAATAAAAAGCAGCAATTCCTGGGCAACTACTTCAAATGTACCTTGATATAAAGTATACTGTACGTTACCCTAGGTCCAGGTCTATTTACCTGTGTTCCTTGAAATCTATTCAGTCAAAATCATACCATACCAATTATATCATATAAAATGAAACAAATTAACTATACGGATACTAAAAACTATTTATTTATACAAATAAATAAAATTTAAAGGTCTGTTAGTAACTTACAAATTTTTACTGAATACACATGAATGTGCATTTTTATTTTTTTTTGTTCTTTGTCTGTTCCGGATAATCTCCGAAAGGGCTGGACCGATACTGACGGAACTTTTACTGGAGTATAGCTGATGTTATAAGAAGTAACTTAGGCTACTTTTATTTAAGAAAAGAGTTAGGTTTCCGTGCAAAAAAATTAATACCCTTGAAATTGTTAACAAAATTCGATTCAAATAGGGAAATAATATTATATAATCATATCACGCGGACGCAGGTCGCGGGGCACAGCTAGTAGATAATAAAAGAGATAATGTTGTTTGGATATAAGAGATAATCTCTGAAACTACTCATTCGATTTCAAAAAAACATTCACTGATGTCCAGCTACATTATTTCCGAGTAATTTTCACGCAGGCAAAGTCGCGGGTATAAACTGGTATTATAGAATAGGATATCGTACGTGGTATCTTAATTATTGGCAATAGGGTTGCCCTCTATTCCATGGGACTTAATATCCACAACTGGCGAAATGTGAGTGTACTATTAGATGGCCCTCTGTCTCACCCTTCGGGGATTACAGGCGTGTTGTTATTTATGTACTTCAACTACAAAATATATAGTAGAGGACTAGAGGCGATCATTTAAAAATAAATTTTCGAACAACTTTTATACATTTTTTTACACACCAATACACTGACTATAAAATTACATTGTGTGTTTAATTTTATGTGCTACAATTAACACATAGGCAATATTTTAAACTGGTGTCACGTGCACGAAACGTTAACTTTTAATAACCCATCAAGTTTTACTGTCGTATAGAACATAACCATTTTATATTATTTTAAAGCTAGTATATACTGTTAACTGCACAAACAGCATTGGTTAAAATATGTTTAGGAGTAGACTACGTAAATTTTTAATAGATAAAGCGTACTATAGTATAAATGAGTTTTTAACAGAGAAAAATATATTTGTTGACTAATTGAATGATAATGATAATTTATTAATTGAATGATAATTATAATTAAAATGATAATTTATTAATTGACCTACTGAATGATAATTGTAATGGAAATAGTAATGTGATTAATTGATCTATTGAATGATAATTGTAAATAATGGATCTGGTCTTTAAAATGTAAGTACATGTTTCATAAATAATGTAAATGTTTTCATGCCGAATGGTAAAATATGGCTGAGCTTTGATATTTCATAACAACTATTGTGTATTACCCATATTTGCAAAATAAAATTCTATTCTATTCTGACAGTACAGATGCCTTTTATCTTCCCTTGCTTAGTTTTCCATCTTCATACCTGACAATGTAGTGTTTGCAAAAGCCACAATTTACAGGTTTATCCTGTTGGTAATAGATCCTTTGACATGCAACAAAAGAAATCATTATGTTTTCCAGGAAACCCTTTATTTCCTCACACGCAAATTTCCCTTAATTTTCCTCCTTTGTACACGAAGCTTTGAAAAGTAAACCTTCCTTTTCGGTTTATGTATTGTTTGCAAATAATAATTCATAACTTACCACTTACTACTCTTCTTCGTATTTACAAAAACAGATCCCAAGGAAATAAAATGAAAATATAACAGTTTATCAACCTTTACTCGGTTAAAGACCTCCATATTTTCATATCAACGGCAACGTAACCAGTATTTAAGCACAGATTTTCTTCCTTCCTACCCTCCATCTGCATAACATGCCGAAGTCAACAGATTCCATATAACGTGTAAGATCACCAGCCTTTTAAATTAACTGGGACGGAAACGTAACTTGAGGAAAAAAGGTTTTATTTTTAATAATAATTTAAACTAGTTGACATTCATTATTATAATTAATCAATTAGTCTCCAGGGAAAACGAACCGTGTTTTTTTTGTTGGTTAAGTAACCCTGATTGCTAGACTCTGCAACTTGTAGAGCAAACCAAGTTTCTCTAAAGGCTACAGAGCACATTATCTAAATAATGAATGCAATTTATAACGCTGTCATAAACCTGTAACAAATCCTGCACGGCATCATAAATATACACCAACCTACGTATAGAACAAACGACACGTGTAAAAACGTAGGTATTTTCCGTATTTTACGACAAACTTCTCAAATCTACGGTCCATAAGGACAGAGCATTAGGAAGTCACCCTACTCCGGGAGCTGGATCGTCAATAATCCGAGGAATTTATGTCCCCGTCTGTCGTCGATGTGGGCTATTAAGACTGTATGCGAAAAGCCGGCGAGATAAAACTTCACGACATGTACGTTAGACTTCAGTTAGGTATGCCGTTTTATGAAGTCACTTCTAGACCTTTATGAGGAATTTAAAAAAGATTTTGCCAGCAAAGACCTGCACTGGGTGCGTGGTGGGTTATAGTAGTTAGGGGGTTTATGACCCAGCGCAGTGGAAACATTAATGGAGTACTACTACTTGGTATTTGTTTCTCTTTACTACCTAAATACATCACAGGCATTGTACCCACATCGACTTACACAAATAAGCCTGGATTATTTGCTCAGACGGCATCTATAATCTAGTGTAAGTTATGGGCTAAGCCAACGCCGAGCAGATATCTAGACCACGTGCTGAAGTGACTCGATAGGACGGTAATATGCTTCACTGACGTTTACTGCGTCAAACCTTTATGAGCTGTGCTGCTTGAATGGAGACATTGATGGTATCTGGGTAATTCAAGCAGCAGACTATTGTTGGAATGGAAAAATGTTCCCATGAACTAGTCGTACCAGTGTTCTCTATTGTCGTCTCCATCTTGTATAAATTCCAAAGTACGTTTCACAAAAAATAATGCTTCATAAAAATTTTGCTATAAATAATAATTACATTGCCTATAAACTGATCCAATTATTTTAACTTTAAACCTGCATTCTACTTTAATAAAAATAACTTCCGAACAGATGCTTCTCGAATGGACGTTAAATGTTAACAACTTTAAGCGCTTCAACTTTTTTGATATCTGCGCAACTGCAGACACTTTCAGAGAACTGTTATAAATTAATATTTTATAAAATAAAATGGTAAACTGACTGACTGATTGACTGACTAACTGGGTGACACACATTCCAAACCGCTGGTCCTAGAGAGATGAAACTTGGAGGGTGTGTTCGTTGTGAAGAGTAAATATTCACTAAGAAAGGATTTTTGGGAATTCCGCCCCCAAAGGGGTAAAATAGGGGATGGAAGTTTATATGAAAGTTCATCGTCAGTTTTGAAGTTAGGATCTTTAAATTTTGTGTTTAGGCTGACGATTAAAAATTAATTTATACGTGTCTCAGCGTTTTTGATAATTCTACCGCCGAAGGGTTAAAAAGGGGGATGAAGGTAAGTAATCGAATATTTTTCGACATCCACGCGGGCGAATCCGCGGGCAAAAACTAGTATTTTATTATACATTAAACTAGTTTTTTTTTTTTTTATAGTAACTATGTCTAACTGCTGTTAAGCATGTTAATACACATTTTTCATTTAAATTATGATAAAGTTGACTCGACACCAAGGTTTATGATTAATGTGTCACAAAATTAAGTAAACTAAATCCATATATTTTCTTTTCTAACATAAAATAAAATGAAAAAAGTAGCATAAAGTTATGAATGTTATTATTATAACTTATTGAAGCTTTCTAGATGTAGGTTATACGCTCAGTCGATAAATGCATTTGTGGAAAGAAATAGAGTGGGTACATAGACAAACGACCGTTCTTTCATCAATCAATGTAAACTACTTACGACTAAAGTAATAGCTTTTTCTAGTATTCATAAAAAAAACTTTTAATGATAACTTCAAACGTAATATTAGTTCAGTAACTTTCGTTTGTACATTTTTTCCAAGTTTTATTCAATATTATCTTCAAATTCGGTAGACGCAACTACACGTAAGTATATGTTATAAGTCTGTATTCCAACTAAAACTAAGTAAACTCAATAATGGAATTCTCAAAGGATTAATGTCGTGTTGACTCTTGCCAAAGATTCGCATGAGGTAACGAAAGAAATAATTCAGTTCAAGCTCAACTCCCATTACTGGCGGTCGTGTTGATGAATATTTCAGGATTGCGAGCAAAACGTGTGTTGTGTATGAAATAATTGACTTTGGCATCGAAGAGACTGTATATTCTCAATTTGCTGGTTCTATATTTAGTGTAAAGTTACCACTAAAGTCAGCACTCGGAATTTGTCAGCGAGCAATGGAGCGTAGTATCCTTGGAGTTGAACTTACTGATCGTATAAGGAACTCGATACTGCGTTATAAAACTCAAATTTCCGATGTAGGTCACACGGCTGCCAAGCTTAAATGGAACTGGGCTGGCCACATCTGTCGCCGGAGTAGCTATGGGCTAAAGTAATAACACAATGGGTCCCAAACAGCAGCAAACGGCAACGCGACAGGCCCAGAAGGAGATGGGGGGACGGTCTCGACTCTTTTCAAAAAGATTGGCGAGCAACAGCACTGGATAGGGATTAGTGGAAAGAAAGAAGGAAGGCCTTTGCCCTGCAGTGGGACACAAATGGCTGATAATAATAATAATACCACTTTTTAGATTAAAGTCATATTGAGAAAGAGTTCTTTCTTTGGCTCGTTGAAGTGACCTTTCCAAGTCTTCTAAATCTTTCCATTACATCACGCCTGTTTTTCGACAAGGGGGTAGGCAAACGTGTACCTCCTTTAGTACGCCTATATTTCGCCAGTTCTGTTCAAGTCCTATTATATGGGGCGAGCCTACTTCCATCAACAAATCGCTCTATATATTATCTTACGTAAATAATTTATGAAAACCACTATAATAACTCATTCAAATATTTACCAAGCAATATAGCTGAAGTCTCGGGATATGTTTAATTTGGCTCGTTTACAATTATTATTGGCATTAGAGATAATTAATATAGGTACCTACTGAAATTAATATAGAGTTAGTTTAAATACATTTATAAATTAAAATAACCTTAAGTAAAATTGCGTCAAAGTTATTTTAACGAATACTTTTCGTGTGATATTACGAATTAATGTTCGACTACTATCAAGAAAAATTAAACTTTTAATAAATACCTAGACAAGCTAAAAGCGTTCATTAGAATACTTTATAACGAGCAATATAAACGTTTTTTTTTAACTTATAAAAATACACTGTGAATATTGAAACATTCACCGTTTATAAACGAATGTTAGTACACAAGCTTTCAAATGTATTGAAATATGTTTGACTCAGTTCAGTCGATTCGATCCGAATATAATTAATGTGCAAAAGGCTGTCTACACATTTTCAAACAACCGAAGCTATTACACAAACTTAATTACTTGAATGAACTTAAAGCCATTGATATTATTGCTGTAGACCTGTAGAGTATAGAGTGTAAAATATTCTAACAACGCAATTTAGAGACAACACGTTAGATTGACAAAGCACCCCTGTGATTATTACAGCTAAACGCTCATGTATGTAGAAAATAAGATACCTTAAACACACTCATAAATCGTGAAAACAAACATCATAATCCATTTATCAACTCAGCGATGATACCCTTTTACATAGAGGAATATATCCCTAACCCTTAAAAGCTTACCCATAATACCTAAGCCTTGTAAACAAACACAAACTTGGAGGATCCGTTGAACTTCCCATTAACCCGTGGTAACCCTGAAAATGCCAACGAACGCTAACAAGACACTTTTATATAAAAAAAACTTCAGTCCACCGAATAATTAAAGACTAGATTTGCCACACTGTAATTATAAATTGCTCCGTGATGAAATTGGGCGGCCATCTTGTAATTGCCAATTTTGTTTTTCATTATTAATTCTAACGGGAAGGCCTTTGATGTTGAAAAAAAGTGTTACATGAAGAAAATCGTGAAAAATTTTGTGTAAAAACGTGAGTTCAGAAATCAAAAGTGATTAAAAGTGGTACCTATTTATTTCAACGACCTTCTTATTGCACGACGCAAAAAAGTAACTATTCCATGTTTAACAAATATCAACTGTATGTTAGTGAAAATTAAATGGGTTTCAGAATAACTATGCAAATGCAGTATACGTATGACTGCTATGTTAGTTAAATGTTGATTCATGGGGACACATTCTAAATGCTTAATTTAGAGATGTGGGCCTGTGGCGAACTATAAATCAAAAGTTAGGTTTATGACTTTATACTCTCTGGAAAAAGCCTGAAAGGTTGTTATTGTTTGTGTCATATCAATCATAAAATGAACGGAACATAGTCTATTTGGATGTCGGATATTGTTTCCTACTAAAGCCTCATGCTGGGATTGCCAATAATACTGAAAGTGCTATTAAAGAAATAAATCACATTCTTATATCGTATTGATATATTTGTTCAGATGAGGAAATTGAACCTTCAACCTTGATTACTGAAAGTTAACTCGTGCTGTGCTACTCGTGTTGAAATGATTATGACTGAAGTCGATAATATGACTCTTTCATCTGACTTGATTTTCCTTAAACAAAATAAAGTAAATTATTTCCTAACGATGAGTTAAATTCAAAATCCAAAGAGAAGTTTCCTCTTTTTGTTTATTAAAATTGCTCCCTAAATTTTTCTCAGTATTGTTCCAAAGAAATGTACCGCGTAGCTTTTGTAGAAAGTCTACAAACGTTCCGAACAAAGCCAAAGCAAAGAATTCTACGCGAATGTTCTACGAAATTCGGAGCGCTTGCTACGGCGTAGGCCGCGTAGCAAAGTAGGGCGGTTTCGTAGCCGAGAATTTGAATACAAAAATAGCAAACAGGCGGACGCTGTTTCGCATAAAAGCCCACTAAATATAATGGAAAGTTGTGCCTGTCCATTAATTATAATGCGGTATTAATACTTTAAAGTGCAAAGTTTTGCTGTATAAGCTGGGATTAAAGTGAATGAGACCCTTGATAGTGAACATTAATTTATTCGTGAAATAATCTGTTGGTACTTGATTTTAATGAATGAGTTTATCTTTCAAGAAAAGAACTTCACAGCCTCGGGTATGAACTAATAATACAATACTATACCAATATTTAAACAATATATAATTGCATTTTTTACTCACCGCTGTTACAAAGAAGCTGATATGCAATGATGGATAAAGCAGCAACATCCACATCCTCCCTCAGTTCGATAACGTAGTTACTTTGCACATTCCGCCAGGAAAGGAAGGCTATCCGTGCATATCAGACGCCATTTTCAATTTCCAGCCCACGTGACGGACACAACAAAAAGATGGACTCTTTCACCTAAAACCCACAAGGTCAGGAAGCTGTCTGTTGCCGATCGCTGCGTTAAATGAGGCTGGCGGCTTGTCTTAAAGTAAAAGTGGTATTTATTTGTTTCACGACTGCTCCAAATTGGAGTGTTATGTTTTGAGGGTTCATGTATGTCATGTGTACGTGTGTTTTAGCTACAGAAAGTCGGTTTAAAGTTTAAATTTTAACCTCAGATTTTTAGAAGTAGTTAGTTATTGTTAGATATGTTAGTGATATGGCCCTTTTTTTTGTAAAAATCTTTTTAAAAATGGGTTTCGTTAACCTATTTTTTTAATTTCAAAGCATCTTTAATGTTTAGAGTTCAAACTTTCACGGTTCTCCCCTCTTTTTTTATTTTTTCGTTATGGCATCTCGCAGTTGAGCCCATGAGGCTGGGTTCTGCTTAACTGGTCTAATCCTGTGGATCCCTTGACTGTAAGGCCTCCAGCCAGGGACTTAAAACTACTTATAAACTAACCAAACGGGGTGCCCCTGTGGGGTACGACCCTCAGTTTAGGGCGTCGGTGGGGACGGCAGCAAGGCGACAGGCTGGATCTGAGAAAGATTATTTAGGGGCTGGTTTAATACCACTGGCTCAGCATCGCGAACTGGCTCTAGCGAGGGTCGGGGGGGGGAGTGAAGTCATCACGAACGATATCCCGTCTATGTTAATTAAAGTAAATGAGATGGGAACGGAGTAGTTTGTGCTGGATCCACATGGACTGATACATTCGACATTCGAAATATTCCCTACGGTTTTGAAAACGTTTTACTAAGGCAAGCAATAAGCATAAGTGCTTCGGAGAATTCATATTCAATGAAGAGATGAAGATTTTGATTGCTTGAATTTTTCCATATTCAATCAATTAAGGTATTATGACATGCCGCTTATTTTAAATTTATAATATTTTGTAAACCAACTATTTGCATGCCCATGCGACGGCAAAATGTGGAGAACATTAACATTACATTTTTTTTTATTTTTTCATTGTTTTTTTTTTATAAAAAAAAAAAAACATCTATGTACCTATTACCCATGTTTGCAAAGAAATAAATGATTTGATTTGATTTGACGACGCAGTCTAAACATGATATTAAGAAAATTTGCTCCTTCCTTTAGTATGGACGAACGCAGTCGGTTAAAAAGACGGATAAATACTACAAAAACAGCAGTAGGTAGTCTTTAAGTAAAATGAAACCAGGTCTCGCCTCCCGGGGCTAGAAACGTTCAGTTTCTATGAGACACTTAACGTGGAAATGCGTTCCTTGTACTGCACTAAGTGTATATATTTCAAAACCTTCTAAACTGAGTAAATGGAATTGTACCTTATCACACTTAACATAACTATTACTGCACTGTTATTATTTTTATACATATGCTTATTATTTGTTACATACATACATAAATTCACGCCTTTTTCTCTTAGGGGTAGATAGAAAACTAGAGAACGCCACCTGCGACGATCATTTTTTTTTTGTTCGAATGGGAAATCTTAAAATGACCCCTCCCGCTCTGGGCGGAGCGGAAGGGAGTCCATCCATGTTCCTTCTTAGCCCTTTGTGTTCTTACCCCCTGGAACACAAAGGGGTAAGAAGGACTGTTCGAAAGAGATACCACGGCCCCAGTCCCGCAGTATCTCTTTCGAACAGTCCCGCAGCCCCGGAAACCTGCGATGATCCTTACATATTGTTTTTGTTTTGCTTAAAGCGTGTGTCGTTGGTCTACTGCTGAGCATGAGGTCCTGGTGTCCATTCCCGGGCCGGGCCAATTGTTAGTGGGTTTATACATCAAAAATTTTGCAGTAGCAGCTACGAAGTCTAGATTGATGCCCGGTGGATGGCAATAGGCTCGCCCCCTATTTAATGGGACTTAAACATAACGCGAAATGCGGGAGCACTATTAGCTACGACTAGGCTCCCCCTTCGGGACTTACAGGCTTGATGTTATATATATTATGTTAAAGCAAGTTTCTGTAAGGCAGTTTTACGTAATACACAAAACAATAAATTTAAAATTTAAAAAACCCCTAAAATTAATACCTATTGTTGAGCCATCAAATTCGATAGAGAAACCTATCTTTTAATTATTATAAAAATAGATGGATGGCACTTAAACATTTACTCGTTAAAATGGTGCTACAATGTCGCGGCGGGGTACCGCTGAACTAAATCAGACCCTTTATTCGATTGACTATCTATTAATTTATTAGAATTTCCGTCCAACTTGTTTCAATACGATCAAATTCTTGTGGCAAAGGCTAGTAATCTAAAAGGCTAGTAAATCAGTACACTCGGTTAAGAACTACGGTGCCACAGAAAGACACACTCAAAGCGGTCAAACTTATAACTCCCTTCTTTTTGCGTCGGGGGTTAAAAACTAAGTAAATATAGCGGTAGGTACCCAATCTTAGTGTTTCTTACAATATTTGGTATTATATTTATGAAAACCTTCTAGAACAAACCAAACAGACACAAATTACATAATTAAACCTGATGAACACGACTTAGGTAATGTGTTGTTTGTCTGGATCAAGGTTCTGTTTGTTAAATTAATAAACTGATATGTAAGCAACATACGCATGAATTATTTAGTGAATAGATTGAATATTACTAGCACCATAATGTCTACTAATACTTAATATCCATCGTCTCACTAGCCATTTCCCAACCATGTTGGGGTCGGCTTCCAGTCTAACTAAATTGCAGCTGAATACCAGCATTTTACATGGAACAACTACCTATCTGATTTCCACAACCCAGTTACTGGGTAATATGATACCCAGAAGACTGGTTATCAAACTTTCAAGCTTCTGACTAGTCGTTACGGCAGTCAATGATTCACAAATGATAACCAGGACCAACGGCAGCAATTACCTATCTGACTTCCACAACCAAGTTACTGGGTAATATGATACCCAGAAGACTGGTTATCACACTTTCAGGGTTATGACTAATCGTAACAACTGTCAAAGATTCACAAATGATAACCGGGACCAACGGTTTTGCTTTCCGAGGCACGAAGAGAACTCGGTATATAATGATGATCACCCATCCACAGACTGACCTCAGCAAGCACTGCTTAATATTGAAGATCGACCTATGTGGTTGTTATTATTTAGCCACGAGCCCCTAAATAATTAATATTCGTAGGTAATTTGTATTTGAATGTAGGTTATATTTCAACCCCAAGAGCCCTAATAACAATATCCTGATTTTTGATAGACACTATCTTACAAACGAATTCAAAATTGAAACATTTTATGCTTAAACTAGCTTATGCCCACGGCTTCGCTTCGGCTTATTTCGGTAATTTTATCATCGTACTACCAGGATAAAAAAGTATCATAATATGTGTTAATCCAGGTTATAAACTACCTATGTGCCAAATTACATCCAAATCCCGTCAGTAGTATTAGCGTGAAAGAGTGTCAAACATCCAGACATTCATACATCCTCACAAACTTTGGCATTTATAATATAAGTAGGAAGTAGGATACAAAATAACAGCCGCTCGGGTCGATCTTGCGTAGGTTGATCTGTGGATGGGTGACCACCTATTACATACCGAGTCTCCTCGATCGATCTTTGACAGTCGTTAGGTAGTCAGTAGCCCAAAAAGTCTGACTACCAATCTTACCGAGGGGTATCGTATTACCCAGTACTAACTGGGTTGTGGAGGTCAGATAGGCAGTCGCTCTATGTAAAATACTGGTATTTAGCTGATCCGGTTAGACTGGAAGCCGACCCCAACATAGTTGGGAAAACGATAGGCAGATGATGAGCAGGAAGTAGGATTAGTAGGATTACTTGGAACCTTCTTGAGAACACACTACAAGTTCTTTAATTTTAAGATGAAAAGTGTGTTAACGTTATTTTGATACAGTGGTAAAGACAAAAAAATGTGGCGGTAACATTTTTTGTTTACAAACCTCAAAAGATGTGCCAACGTTGATTTCCTTTTCACCAAATTCTTCATTTGTATTTTCATAGCTTTGACAAGTAATCATTCTGTTTTCCTCAACAATTGCCGACACTTGTTTACAAGTCTTCGCTGCAAAAACAAGGGATCTTCAGAGATTGTGGTTTAGGAAGTTAATGAAATAATTTTGTCTTATGTTGTGACTTAGCCAAATATGGGTTGCGGAGGTCAGGTTGGCAGTTCCTTGTAAAAGACTGGTTTTCAGCTGCATCTGATAAGATTGACCAACCCCAAAATAGTTGGGAAAAGGCTGGGCAGATAATTATTGTTAGTTAGCCAAATAAAGCTCCTAGAAGAATCGGGGAGTGTTAAAGATTGAGGTAACACACATGAGCAGTGGTGACTCTGTAAGACTGGTTCCGACAAGCAAGTGGTAGGTGATGGGTTTCAAACAAGGAGTATTACTTCGATTATTTAATTCCTCTCAAAACGGTGAGGAAAACATCGTGAGCAAACTGCCAAAAAATTGAAGACATGCAACACCCACCAATCCGCACTAGGCCCGTCTGACCTGATTCCTCTCATTGAGAGAAACCCTGTGGCCTAGCTGTGGAAACATTATAGTTATAGAAACTTCAAAGAATTAACTATCGATGAACAAGGTCATGTAATTGATGAACTGTGCTAGTTCAAACTCTTTAATTTCATCTAAACGAATGTTAACTTTAAAACTGCGCAAATTAAGTTACTTTTATAGAAATAGTCATACAAATGATTGGAATTGTAGCGCAAACTAAACTAATAAATGTGAGTATAAAGTTCTTTTTTCAAAAACACGTATTGGCCTACATTTTTTTACTAACTAAAACTAATCTGCGAACGCATTACAATTCCGTTGTCTTTTAATTTCCGACACCACCGAGTGACCACGTTCACACATAAACAACTCATACATACTACGCAACCGCAGAAAATAAAAACAGTCGTAAAATTAACCAGTTAATGTAATGAAGTAGTTCGTGAACTGGTTGTTAACACACTGTCCTAGTTGCTCTGCTGTTGTTGTTATTAAGAGAAAGACGGCAACTCGTTCGTAACAAAAGAGAATTGGCTCAAAGGGAAATAACTTTTCAGAAAGAGCAAACGCGAACATTGTTAAGCCTATCTTGTTCGTTCACGATAGAAGAACGAATTAAGATGGTTTTAATTATTGAATGGTATAATCTTAGACAAATGAAAATAGCTACCGGTCTGCATTCTATTTCTAAAAAATGTGCTAAATTCGGAATAGCTTTTTCAGGAAAAGTCACTCATACATGACATGCCATAATACAATGACATTTAGCGGGGGCCGTGTCCTACGCCAACGGCATCACAATTAATTACGACCTCGATGCCAAAATTTAACAGGCTAATATAATTAACATCTTATTCGAGACAATACTCGTTGTTGCCACCAAATATTCAAGTTACAATTTGCCTAAGTGAGTGGCAAGAACGCTTATAACCCTCTTATATTCACTTTGTCAGTGATTTAAACAAGCTACCGTCAATAAAGACCTTCTTTCCGTTAGTAATAAGACAAGACAAGTCTTCGTTTATTTTCATGTTTCCGAATGAGCACGAAACGAACGCTGCGCCTTATCGGAGGTTATCTTTTCTTTTTGATATTTGCAACTAGGAAATAGTTTTGTATAGTATGATAAGTGTGCAGTTCAAGGTGACGTTGCTTGTCAAGAAAATTTGCATAGATACGTCAACTTAGTACTTCTATTTTAGTCCTTTTTCCGCCTACACAGATAAGTTGATTGAAGTGTAAGAGTACCATGCATTCATTATGCATGACTATGTATTATGCTACTGAATAGGGGTTTGTGTGTAGATATACAGCTGTTTGGGTGGATCTACGAGGTCCGACAGCGTTTGTTTTTGCTTCCATAATGCATTTTGTTTGGCTACTATCACTATGCAAGATCTTAGTGATGTTGCATTAAGTAGGTAGAGGCGGGATGCTCCTATTACTTACTATATACTTTTTCTTGTTTAGGTCGGCACAACCGATTCGGCAGCATTTTTTAAACAATAAAGCCAACCTGAAACAATTATATTTGGCAACCACATGACCACACAACTAACGAACGAAAAAGCTGGTAAAATCATGCCAAACCGAAATCTGTATAGTAGGTCTCAACGTCAGTCTCGGTTATCCTCGGTTGTTATCTATGATAGTTGTCAAGTTCTAGTAAAGCCCGAAAGTCTGACACGTTATAATCCCTTTTGTTTCTAAAATGATGTTTCTGGGACCTAAGAGTTGCTATAACAAATATTGCTGAGCGATTGCCAAATGTAAGAAATGATTTTAAAGATTTGTAACGCCAAAGAAATGAAAAAACTTCATCATGCACTCTAGAAATCTATCGAGCGCTTTACAGTACCTATTCATATGGTTTCGTCGTTAAATTTGCATACCTTACTACCTACGTCAGCGCCATTGATGCCTTAATTAAACGGCTCGGGCTTTGGCAAGGTTACCAACAATCTGCTAATGTAAGAGTTTATACATACATACATATGTAGTTTATGTAGATATGTTGTAATGAATAGTGCTCAATGTTTCCATCTAAGACAAAGCGTACGTAACCATGGCTTCGTATTGTTTGAATATAAGATTATTCAAATACAGAAATGGGCTTATATGAATAATAAATTTTCTTTTTAGAATAAGACACTTCAAGAAAAACTTGGGAAACTCAAGACGTAGAAAACTAATTCAAAAATCTTTTATCGTTATCATTAAGGGATTGCTTACTAAGGTTATTTTTGCTTGAGTGAATAACAAATGTCTGACAGTGTGATCATGCTCAGTTGAAAGTTTACTTAGAAAAGCGAGATAAGTGTTGACTTTCAAGTTGGATATGATCTGATAACGGTATAACTTTTTCTTCTTCCTACGACATTTTTTCTTTGACACAATGTAAAATGAAACTCAGTTTAATGCACACAAAGAACAGAACACGTATACTAGCAATGTTACAAGAAAGAAGTCATCTACTTTTATTGCTCACTAGCTGTTG
Organism: Noctua janthina; assembly: GCA_963576755.1. Classification (NCBI taxonomy): domain Eukaryota; kingdom Metazoa; phylum Arthropoda; class Insecta; order Lepidoptera; family Noctuidae; genus Noctua; species Noctua janthina. Next base: position 10,528,511 of record OY755059.1, read on the forward strand.
CCCACGACCTTCGTCCGCGTAAAATTTTATAGCCTATAACCTTCCTCGATAAATGGGCTATCCAACACTAAAATATTTTTTCAAATGGAACCAGTAGTTCCTGAGATTAGCGCGTTCAACCAAATAAACAAACTCTTCAGCTTTATAATATTATTATATATTGTATACAGTATAGATAATAGAAATGCATCGCCAAATACTGGTAAGAGAGGAATTTCATAAGTACTTACTTCTGCCTATTTTACTACAAAACCTTTTATTAATTGCTTTTAAATATGTGGTCGACATAAAAGCGTGGCAAACCACAGGTTGGTTACCGATCTCATTTAATAATACCAAATGCAAGCTTTAGTAGATAAGTCTTCATTTTATAACGGACAATAATGAAAACTTTAATTAGTACTTAAGACCCGTATTCTGAAACGATGCCGTAGTATGAATTTCAATCAAAAACTAAATTGGAGTACGGATTAGTATGAAATTGGGTAGTTTAAATTCCAAAATAAGGTTTTCAATTATGTATTCGTGTATCATCATCCACGTAATGATCAACCCCTGTCATTCCAATGTAATGAAACAAAAAACGAACGACACAAGTTATGAAAAAATATAAGTTGGGATTAACCTGTCATATCCAGGTGTCCATAGGTTATACGTTATAACAAATTTGGCTAGTTTAAATTCCAAAATAAGGTTTTCAATTATGTATTCGTGTATCATCATTCACGAAATGATCAACCCCTGTCATTCCAATGTAATGAAACAAAAAACGAACGACACAAGTTATGAAAAAATATAAGTTGGGATTAACCTGTCATATCCAGGTGTCCATAGGTTATACGTTATAACAAATTATGTATAACCCTGCAAAAGAGTCAATGTCAAGAGCAGTGAATACGAAAATACGTCACTATGGTTACGTAAAAATAATTCTAAGGGATTAAGAATGGATTTTCAGGTAGGTCAGCTACACAATCCTTTATTGACGGATTTTGCTGTCGACAAAGGATTGTTTTGCAACTTATTAATCGAATTTAAACAAGGTGCTCAATTGGCTGTATTTTTGTGTTTGAGGTCGCATGTTTTCTTACATAACAAACGTTCTGGTCCTTCAAAATAATTGTTTTCATCTAAGGCAGACAATGGAAATAAAATAAACCATTTGGCTACTTAAAATGAAAAAAAAATGTTTATCTAAGTTTATATCGTTTTGAATAAAAAAAGTTTTTTTTTTTACAAAAACAACGGTCCTTCTGAGAACATTAATATTTTAACTAGGACTAATATCTTAAAATAAATTATTATTTTGTGAAAAAAAACATAGACGAATTTCAGGACCGCACTTACGCTCATAAATATTCATGACATAAATAAATATATTGTTGAACTGCACGTCACAACCTTTTTATTATCTTTTAATGACAAACAATATGCAAATTTACATTTTACTGACAAAATGATATAAACCGATGTACGAAAATATTGTAAGTCCATAAAGTTATGTGAAATGAACCGAGTTTCTATTATACGAAGAAATTGGCTGTCAAATGCCATAACTCTTGTTCGGTGTGTGTGTATGGATAATGTAATCGACGTATGGAAACACATCATCACTCGGATTATTCCCTCCAGAAAATATACCAAAAACCATTGTCTCTTGCCTTTTAAAAATGAAATGTAACTACCAAGGTATTGTCTCGGTTTTCACGTTTTCACTTTATATTTTCAGCTATCCCTACTTTCGCCTTTGGTGTTCATCAAACCATTATACACCTTTTAGCTCCGATATTATTTTAGTGGTTTTCGGATCCCAGCTCTAAAACTACAGCAGTGAACTTCATAAGTCCGGGACACCACTATCCGTTTGGGTGGTCGATACTACCAGAACTTATTTACATAGGATGGGAGAAGTTTCAATGTTTGAGCGGAGTTTATTTTAGGGTTAAGTGTTTAGAAACTGCGTAGACTCTACGCAGTTACGCAACTTACCGCGTAGATTGTATGAGGATGCATTTAATGCATATAGGCATTCTATGAGGATATTATTTAGCCGCCATTCGCCTGACGTGAGAGTTTCTGAAGGGATTCTTTAGGTCACTTGTCACAGAAATTTATGTGAACAGAAAGAACCCTTGAATGTTAATTGTCAGTTTCGGGTATTAAACAGATAGTCGAGTAGTAATTTTATAACGAAACATTGAATGACCAATGACCAATGGAAAAATAATTGGGTTTTCTGAAAAGCCATTAAATCGAAATTATTACTTGTAGTTGTGTTTTTGAATACCTATTTATTGGTATGGAAAGTTTGAATAAGTTCTGACAAATTACAAAATATTTATTTTTAACTAACGAACACAAACGACTATCTAAGTAGAAGACTTTGCATTAGGGTGTTACCAAACCATTCGATCGACCTCGACCTTGGCTGACGTCGACTAATCCATTCTACCATCGATCGATGGCATCGATCGATCGATTGGTGTGGTAACACCCTTAGAGAATTTTTCAGAATATAAACATTTATCTCGAAATTTAAACGTAGTAACGGTTTCAGATACCTACTACCCTACTTACTTTTAAATACAATTAACTTTTGCATTTCTTGCTGATTTTCCTTTTGAACGTTTGCAGTCTCCCAATTGTAACGATGCCGTAGTAATTTAATTAGCATTTTAGAAGTGGGAAGTGGTAATGCGCACCGGAGTTCGGGCCGTTCTGCTCGGTTATTTTAAATGATTATGTTACAAATTCATTTAAAACGACTCCAATGGTCGAGTTCCTTAGTTAATGAATTTTAATAATAATAGTCGTAGTTATTTAACTTTTTTTTCCATTATTGATCCCAGTGAAAGTGTTGCAATTCAATTTTTTCATATGTTTTAAGCAAATATTATTATTTCCTTTATTTATTTTTTATACATATTAAATACATTTTTAAATATTCTAATATAAAACAATATAAAAAGTAGTGGTCCGCCGGTATCGGGAGCAGGGTCCAAGCTACCGGTGGTTAGGGCTCCAGAGACAGGAACCTCCTCACAATGCGAGCCTTATCGAGGAGTACTGCCTTCTGAATCAGGCCCTTGATCCAACCGCCTAAGGAGAGCCTCGAAAGATGGTCGTCGAGGCTCTTGGCTATAAGGCCATTGGCCGTCACGGCGATCGGCACAATGATAGCCGAGTTCATATTCCACATGTCGACAACCTCGTGTGCTAAGTCGAGATATTTAATTTGTTTCTCTTTCTCATAAGCAAATATTATTATTAACAATAGTAGTAATAATTTAATTGTTACAAAATAGTTTTACCAGAGCATTGAACCTGCATTTTAGAAACTCCTTTCTAAGAAATTCTTCTTAATAATCCGTGGAAAACTTTCAAGCTTTCAAGATATTGACCTAGCATTCGAGAAGAGTTTCAAACATCCTTATAAATTCCGTGAAGAGTTCCGTATCCGTCGGGAACTGTAAGTTAAATAGTTACCTGTGTGTGCTGGGGCTGCAAACACGTGAGACGTACTCACGAGGACTAGCACGGAGATTAACCACGTAGCTGCCATCGCGATCTGTTGACAAAAAGAACGTTCCTTATATTTTCAAGAAAAATTTAATGACCGATAGATGGATAAATAATTTAAAGTTTTTAATTGTATATTTTCCATTTATAATTAATTTTAGAGGTAATTTTCAGGTATTTTTTTTTATCGAGAAAATGTTATGGAATCGTGTTTTCGAAACATAAAACTTAGCAGTAGTCCTAAGCAGTAGTCCTAAACGTTGCTATATATTAATCAAAAAGAGAATGCTGCAGTATTATTAAAATGAGAACCATTCAATTTCCACAATTCGGGGTTAGTCTGGCCCTTGAATATATTGCTGTGTTGTAGACTACCGAATGTTCAAGTTTGTTCAAAAAACTTGAGAAAAAGAACACTATTACCGGACAACGAAGGGCGGAGTATATGTGTGTAGCTAGGGCTACGCTGGAGGCGCGCGCGCGGCGGCGCCGCGTGGTGAAAGCGGTTTTGTGCGGACAACCAGGTAACAGAACAAGCCTATAACTTTGTGATTTTTCATGCTACAGTTTTGAAATTTTGTGTTTCAGGTTTCGCATATACTAAAACTAATGTTGTATATCCTCATGCCTTTTTCCCACGGGAGTAGAAACTACAGAACGCTACCTGGTAACTTGGTAAGATCTTTACATTTTACCGAAATCCTTTTACTCCGCCCACGTTCATACGTCTGGTTACACACGCACGCCTGTCGCGAGTATTATTCTAATTTAAAAACATATTTTATGTTTCAAAGCGTGTACAAAAATACAATCTAAAATAAGAACCTTTGATTTTAGCTTCTATACAAATATCGTTATTTCAAATTACTTACAAGTATTCCCACAACATCAAACAACATAATTTCACATGATCTTATTAAACAGCCAATAAAAACGTCAGAATATTATTCCTTTTAATACATTAAGATCGTTATCCTCATCGATTCATATTACTTACCTCAAACATTGAAGAAGAAATACATGCCTAAGTAAACAAAACCACGGAAGCCCATCCGTTCAATGATTTTCTAATAAATTAGTAGGCGGAGGGAAAATCTGGCGGGGGTCGAACATAGAAGGCTTATAAAGACAAAGTTTGTTTTTTTTTTATTGAGGTATAAAGAGGTTTCGATGAATTACTTGTTAAGTAGACAAGCTTATAACAGAAGACCAATTCCAGTATAAAAAAAACGTTCTAAATCTGGTCACTGTAGTATATCTTAGTCTTGTTTTTGCCCGCGCCTTCGCTCTCATTATTTACGGAAATTAACCCACGGGAACATTTTAAATATAGCCTATGACACTCGAGGATAATGTAGGTTCCCGTTAGTGAAAGAATTTTCGGCATCGGTTAAGTAGTTCCGATGATTATCCCCTACATACGAGCATAAGCATAGCATAATCAGCCTATTAATGTTCCCACTGCTGGGACGCAGGCCTCCTCTCTATGAGAGGGAATGGGCTATAATCCACCACGCGGGCCCAGTGCGGGTTGGTAGATGTCACATGTCTTCGAATTTTTGGTTCTAGGACATGCCGGTTTCCTCAAGATGTTTTCCTTCACCGTTTTGACAGCAGTGGTGATGAAATAACTTACACAAAGTAATGCGCCTGGCGAGGTCCGAACCCACGACTTACTGCTCGTAAGTCGGGGTCTCCACCACTGGGCCAAATATTAATTAAAATATAAATAAATTTAAATATTATTAATATTCCTACATACAAACTTACAATAAATTTTTACCTCTTTTTAATATTAAGAACAGATAAATAATCAGTGGCAAAATCTTGCCCAAAATGTCGGTTAAGAGATATTTTTGTTAAATTAGAACACGAACGTTCTTCGAGAAAACTCAAAGCGACAGGTTTCAGACACTTGTTGGCTACGGACACCGAAGTTGAACAACAATTTCAGCAGTCCGGTGTCCAAACTCGGTTTGCTCGGGATGACCGTACCTTCAACCACTATTAAAATTGTATGAAGGACAGAAAAGATTCTCGTAGATTTTCGTTCTATGTACGTTTTGAAACCAAACCAAGTTTTAAAAAAATACAAGTTCCAGAAAAGCATGTTCAATACTGAAGCGGCCATTTGAATTGTAATCTGTCCTATAATGTGTGTGGCTATGTTTGTCTGTGGCTTACCGCAAGCGTGGTTGTGACCATAGAAACGCGCACGATTTGATTTTATGGTGTATATGGATTCAGAACCTAACTGTCATAAGTATTGCTTAATGACGACAGTTTGATATTGAGAGTAAGATGCTGAGAGAGTGCATCTGTGTCAGCGTTCTTTCTTTATAATATGTATTGAGATAGGCCTCAATGTGCGAAAATCGGTGGGAAGTATATTTTCTCCAGTAAATCAATTTACATGACAAAATGAAAACTTTTAATCTAAGACTTCGCTGGTCCTTTATATTTCCCGATTGAGCGCCAAATCTTTTCTTTTAATAAACCCTCGACCTTATCAAGGTCTGAAGGATTTTTCTAAGTTATCTTGTTAAAAATAGGAATCAATCACAAACTTCTGATGGATTTTGGCAGACTCAATTATCCCCAATTTAAAGTTGTTCTCGAGCCTAACTAGAGATTTCGGCACGGATGACTTCTGTACGACTTCTCAAACTTTGATTACTGAGTCATTAGTTGATTACATGGTCAGTGAAACCACGTTATATCAGTTGAGTTTCTAGAAGTTGGGCATAATTATCTTCCAGTTAATCGATGAGGAACTTATTAAATCAGCGCTTAGCAGATGCGAGTTTTCATGCCGAGTCTAAATTTACTACATAGTCAAATTCGAATGTTTTTGGGAAAATAGTGATTTCAATGTCATTTTTGTATTAAAAAACTTAAAAATAAACACTTATTACGACGTGAATTTGCATCAATATTTGTTAGCACACGATTTCTACTTGTAGGTACTGCTAGTAAAAATAGTAACGTAACACGAGTACAAAATATTGTATGTTATGGGAGCGTAGATAATGGAGTGTCAAACCCCTTAATAAATGGCTTAGATATATACTTATAGGGGAAATCAACAGTAGCTGTAGCTGACAACCTGTTATCAGCCTATTGACGTAGTAAGTAGCTGCCTATATGTTTTCTTTCATAAGAGCATGCTGAGTTGACTGTTTGATATGTTTTTAATGCTCTGCATATTATTATATTAATGGCATTAGCTCTAAGTGGTGGATACTATTATTATCACTTTTATCTAGGAAAGTCTATTATATATTATATTTATAGGAATACGCGTAGAAATTAAATAGGTCGTTTTTACTCAATAATTTTTAGTTTTTTTATCGAATATTATCAAAAATAAAAAGAAAATCCGGTTCGCTCTACAGGATAAAAGAAAACTACTCAGGCTACTTAGTGGCGTATGAGATTAAATCGTACCACAAACAAAAATCGCCAAGTCAGGGATCATTTCTTTTTTTTTAAAACATATTTTAGAAGGTAAGCTTTAATGTAGTAGGTTCGATTACAATTTACAAAACCCCGACTTTTGTCTAGTTACTACAGAATTACCTTCACGATATGCAAGTTCTTTGTAGAGATAAATTAGATTTGTTTCTTTCAGGTCTTTGTATCGATTTTGCTTTATTTTTATCAAAGACCAACTCACGTAGTCAAAGTTACCGAAAAAGTTACTTGGTATAAAAATACTCTGCCATCCAATTTTGAAATATACCCTCCGTTATATTGGATTTATCAGCTTTTATCTCTTTTAATACCACACGAACAATAACTGATGGGTGCTTTAATGGCAGTTACTTGTGAATGATGGGCCCCAATTTTATAAGATGGCGGCTGTTATGATCGTAATGTCTTCTGTTTAAGGGGCTCGTTTAGTCGGTTAAGCTCCAGATCATTTTAAGATCGACTAGCAATTGATCAGCCATGATATTATAGCCGTAGAACTAATACCCATTAACGTAAGCGGTTTTTCAGTGACCGTCAATGAAAAGTCGTAATACGCTTTTGAGGCAGCAATCAACGTACTACTAATCTTAAAAGTGTTATTGACTCGAAAAGTTGAAGTTAAAGCAAGAGCAAAGAGCAGCGTAGCACGTTTTGATTCTAGGAGTGAATATCTTGGTGGGGTTGCTGAAGGCAAATTTATGAGAGTAAAAAAACTGAGAATCGAGTGAAATGGCGCTTGATGAGAGGGCGGTAGTGGACCTCTATAGTCTGATCATCAGGGTCGGCTTCCAGTCTAACCAGATGCAGCTGAATACCAGTATTTTACATAGACTGCCTGACTACCTGTAACGGCTGTCAAAGATCTACAAATGACAGCCGGGACCAACGGTTTAATGTGCTTTCCGAGGCACGGAGGAAACTCGGTATTTAATGGGTGGCCACCCATCCACAGCCCAACCTAGGTAAGCGCAGCTTAAACTGACGATTGATCCGAGAGGCAGTTATTATTTAGCCACGAGCTTCGCTATAGTATCTTAATGAAGAGAAAACTCAAATCATTTATTTCTGTTAAACCAGTTATAGTCATTTTGCTTAGTCAAATAGTCAGGCAGTCCAAAACAAAAACCTTATGCTAAAATAATCCCTTCACAGACATCTGACGTGATCTGCCAGCAGCAAATCTATTACAGCAACTTTACTGTAATGATAATATGAATTAAGATTCAAAAACATCATTAAATTGAATGGTGTCATAGTAATTATTAACCTTTCAGTTTTGCTGTAATAGAGTTTTAATAAAAACCGTAACGTCGGGTTGTCGATAGATGTTAAGCTCTGATATCAGACCCTCGTCACGGAGAGTGCTCCTGACGCGACGTCGTGACTGCTAAGAGTAAGTTTTGCGGTTAAGTGAAAACCAGTTTTTTGTTGCGAAATTATGTTGCTGATTTCAAAATCAAAATATTTTATTTCACATAGGCCTATAACGTCGACAAAAAGGTGCACGGTTCGGGTTGATCGTTTCCTATGGAGAAGAACCGGCAAGAAACTCCATGGTTACTCTTTTCAAATCATTTGGTATTACAATATTATCATGGTAACAGCATTTGTACTTAAGTATGGGGCGACAGCGTAGGCCCGACAATAAGTCGTTGCTTACTACACAAAAGATATAAAACAAAAGTTAACAAGCAGCTGGGAATCTACAAAACCTACAAAGATATTGATTTGGACATTATTCATCTCTCATTTTTTTTAAATTAAATTAAGTTATAACTAAAATTCTAATCTTATTACATAAACCTAAATGAAAAAGTTTACCCTTCACAGAATTTGATAATTAATTTTTGTGTTTCTTCAAATAGGCTCTAATATCAGCATTTCCATTAAAAATGCTACCCTAACGTAATTTTAACTTCGCCTACTCAATAAAATCCTTATTACAAACAACATTATTAATAGCATATTTCCCAATTTTCCCAGAGTAACCAAAATAGCACCATTTTAATTTAAGTGTCTATAACTTTCAGCAACAACACTGATACTGTCATGGCGGAATTACTCAATTTTGGTAGACTGTATTTTTAAACGACGCTGAAGAAAAAATATTGCGCGTTTTATTAATTTGCGTAGATAATTAAAAGCGGTTTCGTCGGACGAAGCTGTAAAAGTCCTTTCAACATAAACATTACTCACGGGGGCCATGAAATACGAGCAAGTAAGAGTGGAATGATAAAATTATTTAATTTGATTCCGCTCCGACTGGAGAGCAATAACATTACACGCAGTCCTGACTTCCTATTCAATTTTGAAACCCATTACTAATGGCTGCTGAAGCTACGTATGATATGAAACCAAACTTGGCTTCAGTGTTACAGAAGACTCTTTAAAACTCCTTTCAACAATTATTTAACGCACATCATCATTATTCTCCTGCCCCCACCTCAATTTATTTAAGGTCGACGCATTCTTCTTCCATAATTCTCTATTACTCATCATCTCAGCAGTCACCTCCTCTCTAGCCATATGACCCTTTACACGGTCTATACATCGTATATTTTGTCTTCCCTTACTTTATAACTGTTATATAAATGCATATACACAAAACAAATGAAAACATCAATAGATAATTGAACACATCATCAAACTACAATGGGATAACCACAACGGCCACAAAACCACGCGTCCCGATTTATATATAGGTCCCAACATGCGCTGGTCCACTGACCTATTTCAGAGGTTATTACTCTTTGCACAAACTTTTAAAAAAAACGTCACGCAATATTCGAAAGTAATTAAATCAGGCAGCCGAAATTCAAAATCAGAACGTTGAGGATGTGAACAAATATTTCCAAAATACCAGTTCCAGATTTGAAGTACACGTCCCAATATTATTTGTAGGTCCCGTACTGGTCTGGTTTAGTGACCCAGTTCACCGGTTGTTCCCCTTTTCCCCCCTCGACCCGCTCCCCTGTGTCCCGGGACTGGGACGGCTCCTGCAACCGCTGATCGAAACGTGATTAAAATTGCTTTGGTGCAATATAACTGTGGATTTGTTGACTTTCCAGGAATTTTCGACGTTGGTTTTGGAAATGGATCTAACGAAGCGGGTTTTTATGGAGAATGCTCAGCTTATTGGGTTTTTGCCAGCTTTTTTTAGAGATTATTCTGATATTGTTACGATATAGCTCATAGACGTTTGTCAGTCAATCCATTCTTGTGTAATTTCTTATCAATATAAACTTTGAAATGTCAACAGTACCTTTAGTTTAATTATTAAGGCGACCCAGACGGAACCGATAAACCACATTGTACAAACGTCGTCATAACTTAGAGAATTCATTAAACGTAGAGCAAATTAATGTAACGTAGACGAAGTGATACCAGGACCTTATAAGTCTGGAGACTGTCTTTGCTGCTCTAATAATTAATTAATTAAGCTCCATCTGTCTTCTTGGAGATATTTTACATTACACAGTTTCATTCTGTCTCTCTCTTCTTTCTAAAGTCCTGCGAAGACATAGAATGTTCCTACCAATAATTCTACAGATTCCCCTTTAAATTTTGGATGATATCCAGATCATGCCTTTCGTGATAATTATCATACGCAGCATGAAGTTTCATCATAACTGTTACCGCCTAGAAACACCAGGATCCTTATTCAAGCATTGGATCATAAAATATTTTATCTTACAGTCGTAACTGATTTAAATCTTCGATCGTAGCCAATTAGTTATAACCTACTTGAAGAGGAGAACGAATAACAACGACGAAGCCCGTTTCATAACACAATTTACCTCCAGAAAACATGAAAACTGCATGATAACTCATTGTTAGCATTTGTTATTCAGTTTACACACTGGAACTTTCTGATTTAACCTGAGCAACTAAGAAACGTAGTTAAAACCTGCAAGTTTGCGCTTCAACCAAGTTTCAAAGTAATTTATGTACTGTTTATAAACAAACCGTGGCTCCACGTACTTCAGGGGCATTAATATTCATTTTAATGTTAATCTCAAATTCACTAAGTTTAATGAAAAGGAAAACTACACTTCCGCAATAATTAGTTTTCAAAGCAGACTGTTGTGACATAGTATCGAGACAGTTTAATCGCTTCGTGCATAATGTTGCATCACTTATAATAATGAGACCTTTGACATTTTAATCAGTTAGATCGTCAATTGACAGGCCATGTATTGAATAGTTATAATTTCAGGAGACATTATAAAAAACTGATTTGGAGTTTCTAAACTAAGAAAACAAAGCACAGAATCGAACTACAATGAATTAGTTACAATTCTACCCATTGAAAAGTCCTTAATTAAAATTATCATTGAAATTCGCGCTACGCTATATTCGCGCTGTATCGAACTGATGGCTTTTATGCCGTCATTCGCAAGAAAACTGTTTCCCTGATCTGCAGAATGCGAGGCAGCTGCAACGGAATCATGAAGATTTTCGCAGACAGGATCTCTTCTCCAATATGGGTGACTTTTATTAAGCGGGTAATTTGAATGTTTTAGATTTATCTTATTTTTATTTGAATGTTTAATATTTATTTTATCTTATTTTATTTGATTTTTTTTATTTTATCTTTTTAATTTTGAATGAATTTTAATTTTGATGGTAATTTATTTTATTTTATTTTTTGATTTTAAATGTTAATTTATTTTATTTTTAATACTGATTTCACTACAATGTTAATTTAATTTAATTTTAATTTCACTGTATGGATCAAGTTATCTGAATTAAATGAATTTTTTATTTATTTTTTTTTAAATACGTAAGCAATACCAGCCCCCGTAGCATGACCACCGTAGAAACGGGTTTTGTCGACGGAAGACTCGACAAAATGATTGAAAAACTCGTTTCTACGGTGGTCAAGCTACGCGTGCTTACTTTGTCAATAAGCAACCTTTTTTCTTTAAGCTGAATTTCATTAGTCAGCATCTTGGGACCTTTGAAAAATAGGTACCTACTTTGTAGGATAACGTCTCTATGTACATGCTCATAATATTATCCGATAACCGTTATAGTGTGGGGATGTAACTAACAAAGATTGATACCACCCCAGATTGTCGCTGTCTTCGACATAAGCTGAGTAGCAATCCCTTACCCAGAGAAATAGTTATTACGGTTCAATATTGTGTTGAACAATTGGGTCGTCATTTATTCAATAATGAAAAATTCGAATTCCAATTAAATAATTATGAATTCTTTACATAATTAAATAGTAGATTCATTGTAATCGGTAAAAGGTTCCAAAAATACAAAGGTTAAATTCAATTGAAATGTAATAATGTACCTACATTTCAGTTGAAATAACCGTAAATTATTGCTAAGTTTGCAAAGTTTGTACTTGCAAACAGATTTAAAGGAACCGCGAACAATCCACTAACACAAAAGATATTACTTTGTACCCACTACTTAGTACAAAAACGAAGATATTTTTAAGCCTTTTAACAAACGATATCTGAAGTTTTCGAAAACTTTGTGTACCTTAACCATTCTTGGGAAGATTAAAATTTTGTTGTTAGGTAAATGTTTTTGAGAGACATTTTATTATTTCTACAATGTTGAAAGCAGAAGTGCTTTGAAGTTTAGACTGAGCTATGAGCTTGGGTAGATCGCAAACGTTGGTTGATATTTTTGGACCTCACGAATCGTATTTGCCAAATGATAACGCATTTTGTGGTGCGGACTCCCGAGAAAAGTTCTAGTTTATGTACGTTTGCATTGGTAAGAAATTAATGCCTTCGGTGACTTCAGGTTACAACAACAACAACAATGTATTAGGTATGCACTAGACAGGTTGTGGATAATTGAAAAATTTCTTATCGGTCATATTCAGAGGAGGTTTCTGCCAAAAAGTGCATGGTGAGTGTTGTGTCGTAGAAAATCACGTTAGTTGTTTTTTTTCCGTGGAATGTTTTTTAAAAATATTCAGAAGTTCGTTGTTACGGTTTATTTAGGAAACTCATTTACTCTGTATCAAATTCCCAATGTTTATATAACATCACAAAAATCTAAGAAACGAATCATATAAATCGATTCTGTTCACTCGCTTTGTAATATAGAAACCCGTAAGACCGTCAAAGTCAAGATATAAGTACAAATCCGTTCAAATAAACGTAATATTACATCCATTTCGACTGGCATCCATTTTTCTTGATATGCACCATTTTATTTTACGGGTATACACGGATAATACGTCCTTGTGAGTTTATACTGTGTGAGTCTAAAGGGAGAAACCTGATTTTTGCCTTTAACAAATAAGATATACATATAAACAAATGGTTCTTGGAGCTTTTTGATTCAGGAGTAAAAATGTATAACTGGGTGTCTGTCTGTTCATCTATCTGTCTCTTAGTGGCGAAGGTTCCATACAACTCGATTCCTACCGGCTTCCCTTTGAAATATAGCACAATCAGTATTTTATGGACAAATAATAAAATCACATTAAAGGAATGCACTCCGGCTTACCTCTTACAAAAAATTACCCTTCGCTACTTATGTCTATAGATCTACATATTTCTAAATTATACCGTTTATTTATGCAGTTTTGATCATTCAACACTTAAATTATTTGTTCCGTGAGGTTTGTGTTTAAAAATGCCGATGTTTCATTTAGTAAAAACTGTGCAAACCAGCGTAGGGTTACCGTGTTAAACTACTTACTAGTTACTTGTGTTACTTATATTTAAATATTCAAGAAGACAAACGAATATTACAGTCTATTGGTACCACATTATTTTAATGATGGTTCTCTTTGAAGCGGAATAGAGCTCAGGCAAGCATTGCAGTGTGAAAATGTATCAATAGGATAGCTGGCTCCACTCTTACATATAATTTCCGATCCGTAAGACCAGATCTCTTTTCTACGCTTTAATTAAATCTATTTTATCTACCTTAGATAAGTATAAATAAAGCTGAAAATGTTTACTTGTAAAAGTAACTAACCGTATCTAGGTCGTAAATAGATTCTCCCAATTCATTGTTAAACTCTCACTGAATCTACTTGTCATTCATTCATCAGGTTGGATTTAATTAAGACTAGTAGTCTTACTATCTATCTATAGAAATAATTAAATAAATCCAAGGGCTTCATCTGCATAATTATTCAATTTGATATCAATTTGTTGTTAATTGGTTACAAAGTTTCCCTTCTGGGTTCTGGTTTTGGGTCAATATTATCATATTTCATATTGGTTAACAAAGCTGACGAAATAAATGTAGGTAGTGACGAACGTACTTTAGGTACACCTCTACTTCCCCCTGGTAATTTTAAAAATGCGTGATGTGCTAGTGCCAACTTAAACATCCCACAAAATAATCCTTTGTTCACTCACTATCATCAAGTTACGACTTTGATTCTAATGACCCATTGCGATTTTATATCAAGTAATAAGAAAACTGAATGAACAGAATATGAATGGTAAAACTCTTCACAAATCAATCGAAGCCTGATTATATTGACTGAATATAACAGGATGTAATAACTGTGGACCAAAGTGGTGCCCTCTGGGCAGAGCAAAAGGGAGTGTCAGACTTCTACTAACTAAAACCCATCCATGTTCCTTCTGTGCCCTTTGTGTTCCAGGGCTGCAGTATCTCTTTCGAAAAGTCCCGCAGCTCTGGAAGAAACTGGTGCACTGCGACCGTGAGGCGGAGTTGCGGCAGACCACGAAGGAGATGGCGGGACGAACTGAATCGCACAGGTTCGCGAGAAATTGAAGGAAAATTCCTCACTCCCCAATGAGAACTTTGCCCAGGAGTGGACAGTGCAGGCTAACAAAAAAGAATTGGATGAGGCTTATAAAACTAACTCCCAGATAAATTCTCGGTACATCACTCAATAAAGCGTAATCTCACTTCCCCTCATCAAAACTGTTTACACAACGAATTCAGTTCGTCTACAGTGCATTTTAAACACAAGAGACTGATTGCACAGTCAATCTCCTCCCAGACGGTGGCACCCACACACAGAGATATGTCTGAATCGTCTGTGAACGTTTGCAGTTTATGTATAGAATCGTTTCTACATAGTTGAACTCCAAAGCAAAATTGTTTGCACGAGATAAAATTATTTTCTTAATAAAATCATGTAAGTGGATTTTGAGTGTATACAACATTATTTTTAGTATATGCGAAACCTGAATATAGTTTGTTCAGAATAAGTACCTGAATCGATTCCAATAATTTTTTAACCATTTTATATTTTGTCCCAAAAATATTTAAAAAAGTTTACAAGTTGGAAACCGAGCGACACTAAGTACCTATCGCAATTATTTAGGTACCTACTGCCAAATTATTATTATCAATGAGCTCAAGACGACACTGGAACCGCGCGCGCGGCTCGGCCACGTGGTGACCACGTTATTGAGCGGACAACCAGGTAACAGAACAAGCTTATAACTTTGTGAATTGTCATGGTACAGTTTTGAAATTTTGTACATAGATTCTTAACATAAAAATACTAGACACGTGTTTCAGGTTTCGCATATACTAAAACTAATGTTGTAGAATTGCACGAGATTGGTTTTCATTAGCGAGAAAGGTTAGATGATTACTGAATGTTTTCTAGACACGGCACCATTTCTTTACAGAAGAACACATTTTGACTACTATCTAATGTAAAAAGTTAAGATGGCCGCTCCAGTGTCCGAAAGCTATACACATATGGTATACATGGTTTCGTTTTGTATGAAAACGTAGGCGGGATCATCAACTGCGAATCACGACTAATTACTAATCCATGGTCAGCGAACAAATGAACCGCGGGGCTAAAGTGACTATTCTCCGTGTACATACCTACATGTGTACAGTGAATATTTCATTCGCAACTACCTAGCAATCGATAAGGTGACGAATATATTCATAACCGATCTCGATGGACAGCAACGATTTGTTGCCAACCAGTTTCCCATTCGTAAGTCCGTCATCAAATAACTCAACCATATAAAATTCGATGAACGATACGATGTATATTATTCGCACCAACTGAATTTTTCAGCATCAGTAAACATAATAAACGTTTATATTATGTGCTGTAAATTGAACATTATAGAGCAGCGGTGGCCCAGTGGTGGAGACCCCGACTTACGAGCAGTAAGTCGTGGGTTCGGACCCAGCCAGGCGCATTACTTTGTGTAAGTTATTTCATCACCACTGCTCTCAAAACGGTGAAGGAAAACATCGTGAGGAAACCGGCATGTCCTTGAACCAAAAATTCGAAGACATGTGACATCTACCAACTCGCACTGGGCCCGCGTGATGGATTATAGCCCATTCCCCTCATAGAGAGGAGGCCTGCGTCCCAATAGTGGGAACATAAATTGAACTTTTAAAACAGTAAGGAGCGGAATCATTTAATAATCTTTTTTCTACATTAAAACTAAGGTACTTTAAAAGTGCTCCGTTTCGAATGAAAGCTTTTACTTTTATCCGATGTCCTTAATCTGCTTCGTACTTCCACTAATCCGTATTAAAAATGGATAAGCCGATAGTCCAGTATCATACAGTTGCGATTTACTTGTAGGGACTCCTGAAACATTTGACCTGTAACCTTAATAGTAATTATGGTGATGTCACCATTAATCACTTGCCAGGCATCAATTATAAAATCTTTAGAATAATTATTTTAAAGCCAAATCAACCCTATGATAAATCATCTTTTTGCAGACTGATTTATGTCTGCATCGTACCCATTTTCCAGATCCTCGGTTCAAACTACTTTTCAGTAATTAATAAGAATTTTACGCGAGAGAAACCATGGCGAATCACTAGTTCATCATAAGATGGGAAAAAAGGAAACATGCAATTTAAAACGTAATTGGAAGAAGGATTTTAGCTTATTGTCGATGAATGGGCTGCACAATAAACTGGGCAATTGAGACTAGCGTCTTAAATTGAAAGATTAGAGAAGATCGTGTTTTAGTACCTAGTTCGCGAGATCAATATTATACCTATGTAAGTACAAACTGTAGACGGACCCTATACGAAGCCGTCAACCAAACATTCTGTACATCAAACTATGTAGCTATGCGCAATAATATTATTGCTGGGAAATGACTTTTTTTTTGGGTGATAAATCACTTTTTACGGTAGGACTCAATGTAACGCATTCAAACATTGTGCCAATTGATGTATTGAGAAGTACGGGGGTCGTTGAGGTATTTAAAGTTATAACATTAAATACTTATATTAAAAAAAAATTGGGAAAAATTTGGAAGTTTTAAAAAGATGTAACTAGAAGGTACAACAAAAAAAAGTCGCAATGATGGGGAGAACAAGTGTCTTTCGAGTTCGTTACGAACTGTTACACCCATTATGTGTACCTACTTCTATGACCATCGTTTAACATAGTTTTTCTTACTGTCATAAGCCCTTCGTTACAGACTTTGTTCTTGAAAAAAGTCAGATCTAGTTTAGGAGTTAAATTGAGGCGCTTTGTCTTGATCTCTTGCTGCTCAATAGGCCCAAATTGCCCTATCCTAAGTACACCTCGGCATCCATAATCTTCAAGATAGGAAATAGACACTTAGCAGTGAGTGAGATGTGGTTCTATCAATCACCCAAAACAGCAAACAAGCATTTTAGGACACAAACTCCTCTCCACTTTATGTCGATATTGGTCTTGCAACCACATACCTAACAATATAATATAATATAGTGAGAGCACTCGCGAGAAAGTGATTGATTGCCAATCTGCCCCATTTCACAGTTCAGCGGACGAGAGAGTGGGAATTATGTGAGTTAATCCACAAAATGGCGAACGCCTGAAAATACCGCGAAAAAAATAATGGGAAAATTCTTCGTAAGCCTGTTGCGTCTGATACAGGATTTTTATCTCAATCTGAGGGCCAAGTATTGAAGGTGTGTTCAGTCATGAAGCAAAAAGGTTCAGGTATTTTGTAACACATTCTTTTTCGACTTAAAGGGCAGATGTAACGTTTTTAAAAGTTATTTGCAATCATAATGTTGGTTGGTATGGTAGGTACTTATACCTGTGTTGAACGTCGCACAAATGAGAAAATACAGACCTTCAAATATGTATTTAGGATTTTTAAACTCGCACATTTGTTGAAATTATTCTGAAATACCTGCAATATATGAAAATGTATGCCAATTATGTAAGGGTAATGTGATAAATATCCACATATTTCCCCAAAGTTTGCTGTAATTATAATATTTAGTAAATAGGTAATTAATAATATTATACTCACACATATAGCGTAAAATTCTTCACACGTAGGCAATCAGGGTTTCCGGTAGCCCAATTAAGTTAGTTCAAAATTCAAACGCAACACCTGTTATTAATGTAATTACTCAATGATCAAAACTAGCGATTGGCAGTTCTTGAATTTTAAAGCGTTTGATTATGAAGTAACTTGTGCCTAATTTTAGCAAAATCAAAATCATCAAAATCAAAATATTTTATTTCACATAGGCCTCGATGGGCACTTATAAAACGTCGACAAAAAGATGCACGGTTCGGGTTTATCGTTTCCTATGAAGACGAACCGGCAAGAAACTCCATGGTTACTCTTTTCAAATCATTTGGTATTACAATTATCATGGATACAGCATTTGTACTTAAGTATGGGGGAACAGCGTAGGTCCGACAATAGTCGTTGCTTACTACACAAAAAATGTAGAACAAGATAAAAAGTTAACTAGCAGCTATGAATCTACAAAGCCTACAATGTTCACACATTCACAAACAATCGATAAAAAGAATCTATACAAAGGTAAGAAAACATTGTAAAATACTAAATTAAAGCATAGCATCAGTCAAGTAAAATTACGATGAATCGAATAACGAAGTCTTTTATAAGAGTATCACTTAGTGTCTTATTGGTTGGATTAACATTAATTGAGAACTTCAAAATGAATTATCACAAGAGTTGAATTATTGATCCATATTTTTGAAAACACTAAACTAGAAAGAAAGAAGATACGTTTCTTTAGTACACGTCACACGTGCACACAATATTAAAAAACTTATATCTGCACAAGAAAGATTATGTTGTGTGTCTCACGGCTGCGCTAAATAATCCTAGTTCAGCAAAATGCCGAACAACTAGTGCCGACGCTGGTACTACTCAAAGTAAACCAAATGTTCCTTTGGTATACAGGGTGCATTTTTCAAGTGGGCGTGGATGGCCAAATCCGAAACTATGAGGAATAGCGAAAAATTACTGCAAAAATAATACCGCATGTCATTACTTACCAGAATTTGATCCTTATTAGCGACATTATCTAATGGTGTCATAATACAGTGTGTGTATTTTTTTCCAAAATCAATGGGTTCGATTTCTGGCTAGAAATATTGATTTTTTAAAAATCGAATGATGCCGTTTTATTTTTCATCAAAATTGGGCTCGAGACTCCTTTGAGCATTTCTTGCTATTACTCATAATTTCGGAATTGGCCATCCATGCCCACACGGAAAATTCACCATGTATAAGAGTCTCAATTTCACGAAAAATAAGTAACAATTGTTAATAGATGCTGAAAGCTTAGTATATGGACACTGCCATAAATATAATCGCCTTTTATCTGAGAATTATTTATTTTTATTTATTTATTTGCATCAGACACAACGATCCATAATTTAGTTAGTAAGTACACTTAAAAATAATGTTAGTTTTAAATTACATAATCAAAGACAAATACACACCACACAATAATGTTTATAACTAAGTAGTACACAAAATAAAATTACAATCATTTTTCGTCAAATAACAATATACAATGTAAAAAGTAAAAATCAAATTTAAAAATAAAATAAATTAATGTCATTACCCAATCAAACCATTATTATAAAATAAAAATACATTAAAATTCAATACATAATAACTAATCCACATAAAATCACAAAGCATTTTAAAATTATGTGGTGTGTTGCATTTTTTTTTTTTTTTTTTGCCTGCTCCAGGTCCGATATACAGGTGTATGCAAAACCTGCCAGCGCCTCATGAAAGGTCCGTCCAACCTGTTGGCAACAACCTTAAGAAGACTGTTGCCGCTGCCCCGCAGTCTACTCGCTATCGAAGTCGCCCTCTTGCGCATGCTGGCATAAAAACAGTCAATGCGGGCGCTTGCGAACATACCCGATGCACTGCAGAAGCGAGGCAGCCACAGCAGCGCCCTCAGCGCGTTATTGTATTGAACGCGGAGAGCGCTGTAGGATTTCTGCAAATATGACACCCACAGACTACTCGTATAAAAAGATGTGCAATATGCTCGAAACAAGGTGATCTTCACATCCTTGGAGCTACGAGCAAACCTGCGGGCAATCATATTCGCCCTCACCGACAGCGCCCTCCTTTCTCGCTCAATATCCGCGTCGTCCTTCAGGTCGGACGTCACAATATGGCCCAGATACTTAAAAATATGTACCCGCTCCAAGGGCACCCCACATAGCCTTACTGGTGGAACCTCCGTCGGACACTTAGAACCCGCATTGAAAACTATAAGCTCGTTCTTTTTGATATTATATTTTAAGCCATGTGTATGAGCGTATGTTTCACAAATGCTTATTAGCTCTCTGAGTCCCCCTATTGACGCGCTCAGCAGCACCATATCATCATCGTAGCTGATGTTGTTAAAGCACACATCATCAACAACATGGCATCCAACATGGCGGCTACTGAGCTCGGCAACAAGTCCATCAATATACAGATTAAAGAGCGTTGGTGAGCTCAATCCTCCCTGCCTCACCCCGCACTCCAACCTGTACGAGTCCGACAGAGCCCCCGACCACTTAACATTATTGACCTGGTTCCCGTACCAGTGCTGGAAGATTTTAACAACTTCAGGCGCAACTTGCCTATCGAGCAACTTCCTCCACAGCACTTTGTACGAAACCAGGTCAAATGCCCTAGACAGATCGAGGAAGCAGGCGTAAACAGGCGTGCTCCGATCCGTGTAATATCTGACAGCATGCTTAAAACTCAGTATAGCACTATCTGTGGACAGTTTGGGCCTGAACCCAAACTGGTTATCGTGTAAAGTTATTGTATTGTTTAACTGAGCATTAAGCATGCTGTCAAATACCTTCGTAATGACAGTCGCTAATGAGATCGGTCTGTAATTGTTTTTATCTTATTATTATAGGAGAGATTATTAAAATGTACCTCCTATTCCTCTTCCACTTTTATCAGTCATTTTATAAAGGAATTTTCATTTGCGCTTAATGATCTAAATGCTATTTTTATACCTACCTACTACCTATATGCAATTTTGATTTATAATAAAGTATACCATAACTACCTATTGATATATTCTACAAGTAAGGTAAGTAACTATCAGAAGCTACACAGTATTGAGTATTTCGATTCCAGAGTGAAAAGAGAGTCTATTGGAAACGTGAGGTGGTACTTTATTGTATGCTTACGACACATAGCAAGGCCAAATTATACGGCAAACTATTTAGTAAGCAAGTACCAATATCTACAGGATAGTAAGTAATACGTTTCATATTTTTCCCGTAATTCCGTCTACCTAAGTATTGAATCTCTGCTGAAAAAGATACAACACTTCACTAGGTATCAATACCTATTGCTTTGCACTTCAAAAACGATTACAATGTCTTTTGAAAGGATCCTCCTTTTCTTAGGAACACAATTCAGTCACGACAGTAATTGTTTCGCGAAAAGTGCTTAGATTAAAAAAGCACGTTGCTCATCCCGAGGCAAATTAAATAACCCAAGATACTAATAAAATTATTCATAACTCTCCCATACAGGTATATACATAAACTAACATATAGATAGCCCTGCATATTATACCCACAATATGACACCCCCTCTCTCAATCTCTGTTTACCACAAGACACCACGCACGAGTAAACATAGATTAATGTCTTTCATCTCGGGTATGATTAAAATCCTTTGTAAAGAATATAATGGTCCATTCAAGAAGGTTCCTTTTAGTTATTATCCTTCGATAACAAGGGATGATCTGATGAAACTCAGAGACATTCGACTGTACCTGTGATAAAACCAAAAACTCATATATACAAAATATATGAGTTTTTGGTTTTATTGTTGAATACAAGTTGCAGCAACAATTTTTTGTGTTGAACAAACGTTGCTTCAACAAGTTTTTGTGTTGTGTTACAGTTTGGAATAGTTGAAGTAAACTGATGTTGTTTGTTAGTGGGAACAATGACTGTTGCTTAACTTCTGGATATGAGACATGTTGTTGTGTTGCGCGTAACTAGATTTGTATCCATCAGTATTGCTTTAGCGGTCTTGACGCAGAAAGTCCAATTCGCAAAATGTCATGTTGAAAAGAAAATCCTATCGGCGAATCGCACCTTATTAGAATTTTGCGAATCAGACGTTCTGCGAATCAGAGTTTTATTTTTCAGCGTCGCCTTTGACGTGAAAAGGTTTCTTTATTCCTAGTAGTGGTGGTTGTATATTAAAAATAAGACCAGGCAGAAGATAATCCTTCACACTGTTTTTCAGTAGTTCAGTCTACGCATTTCACTTAGTGAGGCACGACACGGTTTCAATAAAAAATACACGTTTTAAAATAAAATAAGTTTACTTTGGACGAGTAACATCCACGTAAGGTTAGTAAACAGAGGGCTGCGGAACTGTTCGAAAGAGATGCCGTGGCCCTTTGTGTTGGCAAGGAAGGAACATGGATGGGTTTTAGTCAGTACAACTGTGACACTCCCTTCCGCTCCGCCCAGAGTTGACATTTGATGACTTCACATCCGAAAAAAAAAAAAAATTTTAGTAAACAGAAAGAGAAATTTATTACACAATCATCGATAGTAATAATTATGTTATTCATATTATTATCACATAATGTGATTGTTTTGATACAGATACTTAAAAGTACTTTGTTTCCAGATAATCAGGTATATATTACACAAACTCATATTTTATCCTTATCCTGTTATCACATCATAAAATAATCACCCACATCCTATATAACAATAACTGACTGAAAGCCTTATGAGACTTAGTAGTATTTTCGAAACGCGTTCAATAAAACTGACTGTATGTGTAGCTAATTTATTCATTCTCTTCTGCAGGCTTCAGTTAAATTGTTATGTAAACATTTGTAATAGACCACTTAAACAATATTCAACCCTCTAAAATTCTCCAACTAAACTGGCCCAAATATGTACCTTAAACAGACCGCCCCAAGGTTAGGAAACTACTGACGAACTTGGAGTGAAGTTTACAACTTATAAAATGTTAACAGTCGCCTCCCTAACAATTTTGCCGCTACTTGTCTAGACTGGAAATGTATACAACAAAACCTGACATTGTCTAAATAATGTCATGCCTGAATTCCTGATGTGGTACAAAGAGATGAACACATGTTTCGCCAGATATGTCCGAAGGCGACCGTCGTGTTGAACATTGCCTCATAATTGCCAGCCTATAAGTTTTTTATCGGTTACATTTCGGAGACTGCGCTTTGGAATTACACAATCTATTTCCCCCATCCCGTCACCATCACCGTTACATGGTTGAAGTTCCACGAACCCGAGCAAAGTGCTAAGCATCCACGTGAACCGCCAGTCTGTAAAATTCAGCCGGTTTCTATGTTTCCCGATCATTATAATTTAGATCTCTTCAAAGTTCGAGTGAATCGGTTTTTTTTAGTCAAGCAGCCTAGGCCGCGTCATCGTTTCTTATCAGGCGAGTTTCAGCCAAGCTCAAGCCTAATTCAGTAAAAAAAACCACATACCGCAGCGACAAAGCCCTCCATTTGCCATGACAGATTGCAGCGACGCGACTGGTTTTTATGTAACTCTGTGAAAACGCTTCCGTGAAACAAGCCGCCTGTAGTCTGCTGTCACCGACGGGAGTGTACCTTGAGACGGTTGTACACTGTTTATAGACAAAAGTTTTATAGACTTTGGTTTCATATAAAAATTTTCTCATATTTTCATTTCATAGCATAAAGTCAAGCCGAAGCTAAGCCGGTTAAGCCGTGCTTGCCTAGGTTGGTGTGTGGATGAGTGACCGGCCATTACATACCGAGTTTCTTCCGTGCCTCGGAAAACACGTTAAGCCGTTGGTCCCGGCAGTGGTAGTCAGAGGCCCAAAAAGACTGACAACCAGTCTTACCAAGAGGTATCGTATCACCTAGTACTAACTGGGTTGTGGAGGTCAGATAGGTTGTCGCTCCATGTTAAAATACTGGTATTCAGTTGCATCCGGTTAGACTGGAAGCCGACCCTAATATAGTTGGGAAAAGGGTAGGCAGATGATGATGATTATCATTTCATAGCATAATCAATACGCAGAATAAATACTTCTATTCGGAAAAATTTGAATCGTAGATTTTTGTTACAAATAAAATTTTATGTTTCGATATTCATATTATAGAATAACAAATCAAATATTCTTTAAAGTCATGTTTAGTTCATATAAAACTTATTTATTTATTTATGTACACACAAAATACTCAACAAGACATAACATTAAGATAGAAGAGCACAAAGGTACTGCTTATTTCATGCGAAATCTCTTCCAGCAGACCTGCGAAACTTTTTACCAAGAAAAACATTTTATCGAGTGACAGTTTCTAAATGTTTCACTATTATTATTAATAGTATTACCAGGATCCCATGTTTGTACCTGACCAAAAAGAGGGTCATAATTCCTGTCAGAGTATAAATAATCCCTAATTACTCAGTAATTCAGTCTGAAACACACTCTGGATCATTAATATTCATAGCGTTCTAGTCTACCGACATTAGGATTTTGTAATATCAACCCGATTACAAAATAACATTAATGGGTCGTAATCCAATATTAATCAGTGATGTAGCTCAAAAGCTGGGTCTGTATCGATCATTACCCAGTGAACAAAATAAACACTATGTGGAGCCTGGACGCAACCGAAAGGCGTCTTGGAAAATCATGTAGAAATTGTCTGAATGAACTGAACAATTGGTATTGTCCAGTTCATTCAGACAATTTCTAGTTTTTATTTATTTCTACAAGCAATGGAGAACATTAAATAACAAATAGGGACCTGAACACTGGAAGCTGCGGGACTGTTCGAAAGAGATACCGTGGCCCTGGAAAACAAAGGGCAAAGGAAACATGGATGGGTTTTACTCAGTAGAAGTCAGACACTCCCTTCCACTCCGCCCAGAGCGGGGGGGGGAGGGGGGTCATTTGATGATTTCCCACACGAAAAAAAAAAGGAAGAGGTCTTTACCCAGCAGTGGGATAAAATACTTTATGTGAAGTTTATATATTTTCGCGTTGATATTAAACTAAGAACTTATTGTTCTTTCGCGTTGATATTAAACGAAGAACTTATTGTTCTTGCGCGTTGATATTAAACGAAGAACTTATTATTCTTAGTTTAATCAACAATTCAACGCGAAAACATACTTAAATGGCTAATTTCTGTGGTTACTTTAGTTAACAAGTCTTACCTGTTGATTTTTTTCACGACATATGAACAAACGAACGAACTAAAGTTAAACTTCAATAAATTATTAATCCAAAATGGAATCAAATAAACGATGTCGGCTATGAAGGTAATGGTTCAAATATTTGGACTATATATATTACAATAGGTTGCCGAATGTCAACCTCCCAGCTTTTGCCAGTAATTCAGTCGTCTGGGACTTTAACCAATCTTATGCAAACAACGAGAAAATCGAGAAAAGCAATTCATTGTAATATTGTAAGACTATTTCTACTGACTAACCAAAGTACTAATATGGACCAATACATTATTGCAAAATTATTTACTTTTAAGTACATTTAAGCAATAAATATGTACGTAGGTACATAAATAATTATATCCAACGTGTTAATAAAACGAAGGAAAAATAAGAATCGTAAAAAGTTGCGTTCTGCACTTTCTACCTACCCCCCTGGGAAAAACGGCGTGATTTTATATGTATGTTTTATGATTGTTATACAAGCTGCTATAGCTATTACACTCCAGTGAAAATACTAGAAACAATTAGTCTTTGGTCTTCTTTCTATGATTTTACGATTAGACAGAACATTTAGAAAATAAAAGAACAAAAAAGTACCAAAAACATAAACTTATCTATGGTTACCCATCGATTTTCGATTTAAAAACTGACAATATATAGATATATGTACCTAATGTAATACATTTCATTAAGTATAGTAACCGGTGCACAGTTACTAACTATTTAACCCATTTATGAAACGACATTGAATGGGCCCATCCTATCTGTCCTATTGTGCCCCGTGGCCTTCATCGAAAGAGCCAAGGAAGTTCGATTAAAGCAGTTTTATATATCGTAATTTTAATATTTTTATATTTGTCATCCAAAAATATTATGCAATAAAATTCCTTCCGGAAATCGATCGACATAGAACCAAAACGGTATCTTTTAAATTGGGCCTTTTGTACAAAAAATACATTAATAAAGACCAGATTTTACAATGCAAAACTTCGACTGATATTAAAAGTGAGGTTTAATAAAACTCTCGAAAAGCTTCGTAATATGATACAAAAACTTTGAAATCACAATATTAAAACCTAATTGGACCTTAAAAAGTCAGAAATAAAACAAAAGTCCAATCAGAAAACTACCAACAAACATTCACTAAACTAATAAAATGAGCCTGAAACCTGAATTAAATAAATATGGAATTCAACTGAAAGTACTAAAACAAACGACCGCAAAAAAGTTGAAAAAGTTTCCACCAAAAACAGCGAGCGGTTGACGTGTTAATTTTTATCTCTGTAATTATTACTACGTCATTACTTACCGGGGTCGTATTCCCGCGTTATTTGTCTTCTGGGTGAATTCACAATACGTCTGCCCGCTATGACAGCGTGCCGCGTTGTGTTATTCAGATCCTCACTCCCCTTCGTGAACAGAGTAATGGCGACGCTATCCAGGGCGCATGTGCGACCCTCTGACGTCAATGGTTTCGTTCAAAAAGCATACAGGTTGGTGTTTCATATACCGCAGTTGGCGCGAGCGCGTGAAAGTAATAGCTTTTTAGTTAGACCGCAGTTTTTTAGGTTACCCATCCCTTTAGTTTCATCGAGAACTTAGACGTAAGAATACTATTGTATGTATAACACTTTCTACACGAATGCGGTTCGGGGTATTATTATGTTTTATGGTATGATTCTCTAAGTTCTTTAAAGACTTTAACTAATCTTTATCAGTCAGAGACCAATGTTTCCATTTCATTTGTCTTTTGTCTCGGTATTTTATAACTTGATTTAAAGAAGCAATGATGGGTGGTTTATGAATTAAATTCATTCTCTTTAATCTTTTTTATAGGGAATTGGTAGTCTACGTAACCAACAACATAATCAACAACACTCTCACGTAGATAATTTAATCTACAAGTGCGTTCGTCTTGTTTATAAAAATATAGATAAATTTAAAAGTATTTTATATTTCAAGTAATTGATGTTATGATTCAGTCGCTCCATGTAAAATACTGGTATTCAGCTGCATCCGATTAGACTGGAAGCCGACTCCAACATAGTTGGGAAAAGGCTAGGCAAATGATGATGATGATGATGATTCAAGAAAATCAGCTGTTTCCTTCAACATTATTATACGGCGAAAAATTTCGGTACTTAAACTTACACGATATTTGCGGTTCTAAATTTTTTTTAAACAATCCATGGTAAAAGTTTTTCGTTACGATGTCACAGTTTCCACCGTGTAAATATATTATTAGGTAGAAGATATTCTCTTATTTCCTTTTAATGTAACGCTCCACACAGCTTAGCATGAAAGAAAGATTCTTAAATTTAACCAGTAAGTAAACATTTAAAGTTCTAATCCTCGTCCCTTTTGGATGAAAGGGCTGGCCCTAATTAGATGCATAGCTCCGGACATTAAATTATGTAATACTCTCAAAGGAGACTGCCCCGGTTGTGGCGAAACGCTCAACAAGTAAGGTAACTTCGTAGGGTCAACAACTTAGGATAGGTAGATAAGCTACCAGCTACAAGCTAGGCACTTTATAAAAGAACTTCATATTTTGGACACAAATGCGAAAGTCTAGCTGTTCTCATTTAGCATACTATATGCATAGAACCTCAGAGCTACGAAGCGCTATTAAAAAGAACAATGATAAAAAAATATCACTAACTTACAAAAACTTTTAAAACATTTTGTTCATGAAAAAACAAACTTTGTATATGAAAAAATATAGAAATATGTGTGCGGAAAAAGTTTCGCATTGATATTATTTATGACGTAGTGTGATTTCTTTCGATACAAGAGGCTCGTAAATTTCTCTGACGTTCTGAAAAGGATTTAATACAATAGATTCGTACCCACACTTATACGAGTAGTTACTTATATTCAGAAAGCACTGGGCCGAATACATGCCTGCATACTTGCATAGTATATAACATTATATTTAGTACATGCGAAACCTGAATATTGTTTGCTGAGAATAAGTAACTGAATAATTTTTAAACCATGTTATATTTTGTCCCAAAAATATTAAAAAAAGTTACAAGTTGGACACCGAGCGACACCAAGTACCTATCGCAATCATTTAGGTACCTACCTACTGCCAAATTAATATTATCAATGAGCTCAAGACGACGCTGGATACGCGTGCGGCGGCGCCGCGTGTTTACCACGTTTTTGTGAGGACAACCAGGTAACAGAACAAGCTATAACTTTGTGATTTTTCATGATACAGTTTTGAAATTTTGTACATAGATTCTTTACATAAAAATAATAGACACGTTTTTCAGGTTTCGCTTATCCTAAAACTAATGTTGTATACCTATATAAGTTGGTTTATTTGCCTTTTTATTTCCGGAACATTCAACTGTGAGTAATAATGAATAGGTAACATCGAAACCAAATCATGGGCAAAAGGAAGTATCTTACCATTGGGAATTAAAAAATTCATCTTTTGCGCACACAATTCTCAGCTCTGTCGGGATTTTAGTCATAAATATTTACCTACCTAACCATCTTTCATGAAAGCACAAAGCTGAAAGTAAGTACTTGAATACCTAATTGAAGACATTACGTATTAAGAGAAACATTGTGTCGTCTACTGTGTACGACTGTACGAAATCTTATCTTCTGTGCGAATTAATATTATTTTGAATGCCTTTCAGTAACATTCACAATGTTGGGACAGAAATAATGAACATAGAGATTACGTAAGCTGAATTCACAGTCGCTGCGTGTTCAGAAAGTTAAGTGTTTTTATTTTCACTGTTGCGTCACTTTATGTTAGCAGTCTTATCTAACTGGACTGCGTTATGTCACTCTGTAATCCTCCAGTATATGTAATCAGTGGCGTAGCTAGCCCTAATTGGGCCCTGTTTCAACATTTTTGGGATCCCATGAACCCCAGTGTGGCGAAGTCTAAAACGAGGGTAACAAATACTTTAAGTATTTTTTTTGCAATATCCATAATTAAAATTGCATCCTGATTTGTATCGCTTAAAGCTGTGATTGATTTTACTAAGAGAATGTAGTGAGTGCGAAGTTAGATAGAAAAGTCAAGTCAAGTCTTTATTGTAAAGCGAGAGAAGCCAGCTAGAAAATTAGAGCATCCTGCCTGGGTCTAAGTCAAGCCTTCCTCGAAAAGCGAGCCAAGCGCCCTCGATAAATTGGAGCTTCCTGGACCGCAACAAGAGATCATTGCGAGAAAATGGAGTTTTCTGTACCGTGATAAACCCAGTCTTTATCGAGAAATTATTAGATAACAATCAAAAAATTTGAACTTTCTGGACCACGATAAATAAAATTACTTTTTATATTTACTTATAACGGGCTTCTTGTCAGTAAGAATTTGAGGTTGTGGACAAGATCTTATGATTTTTCTACTCTACACGTCACGTCGGCGGCCCATATTACTCGGGGGCCCCGTACAATTAATACGGCGGTAGCTACACCCCACTATGTAATGGCTTGTGAGTTAAGGCGAGGTTACCCCAAGCGCCGTATGCATCAATCGCTTACCCCAGCCCCCGCACGGAGAGGCGATACGTAACAAATTACGCGGCGCGAAAACGCGGGCGCTTAGCGCACTGGTCATGAGTTCACGAACTCGGATAGGTACTAAGTTGCGTTACAGGGTAGAGCGATGCAGTAAAACAACTTGAATTGATATGTATAAGTTCACTTTGTTTTATTTTTATAGAAAGTATTGGTTATAGATAGATTAGGAACCTACGTATTCTATGAACGTGAACCTAATTACTAACAATTAAAATAAGTAGATATAATTAAAAATAAGAAGGTATACTTATTTATTTTTGTGAATAAGGTGAATTTAAAATCTGACTGACACTAAGATCATGAATACGGGTATGATTCAAAACTACACGCCACGCGCCATTCGGTTTTAAAAAAAATTATGCTTTACCTTTTTTTCGGTTTTGTTGTCATGGGTTTCATTTTCGTGGTTTTTGGGGTCGCTGATAACTAAAATTAGGTCAAAATTGAAATTCAAGATGGCGCCAATTAAATTTTTCAGCTTTGTCGTCATGGGTGTCATTTTCATGCTTTACGGGGTCGCTAATAACGAAAATTAGGTCAAAAAGAAAATCCAAGATGGCGCCGACAAAAATTTTTGGATTTTTCGTCATGGGTGTCGTTTTCATGGTTTTCGGGGTCGCTGATAACGAAAATTAGGTCAAAATTGAAATTCAAGATGCCGCCAATTAAATTTTTCAGCTTTGTCGTCATGGGTGTCATTTTCATGCTTTACGGGGTCGCTAATAACGAAAATTAGGTCAAAAAGAAAATCCAAGATGGCGCCGACAAAAATTTTTGTATTTTTTGTCATGGTGTCATTTTCATGGTTTTCGGGGTCGCTGATAACGAAAATTAGGTCAAAATTGAAATTCAAGATGGCGCCAATTAAATTTTTCAGCTTTGTCGTCATGGGTGTCATTTTCATGCTTTACGGGGTCGCTAATAACGAAAATTATCTCAAAAAGAAAATCCAAGATGGCGCCGACAAAAATTTTTGGATTTTTTGTCATGGGTGTCATTTTCATGGTTTTCGGGGTCGCTGATAACGAAAATTAGGTCAAAATTGAAATTCAAGATGGCGCCAATTAAAATTTTCAGCTTTGTCGTCATTGGTGTCATTTTCGTGCTTTACGGGGTCGCTGATAACGCAAAATATGTTCAAAATAAACAGAAACAAAAATTTTTTTTATTTTTCATCGTCTCCGAAAACCATGAAAATGACACCCAAGACGAAAAAACCCGAAAATTTTCGTCGGCGCCATATTGGATTTTCATTTTGTCCTCATTTTCGTTATCAGCGACCCTAAAAACAACGAAACCGACACCCATGACGAAAAAAACAGAAAATTTTCGTCGGCGCCATGTTGGACTTTCATTTTTGGCCTCATTTTTGTTATCAGCGACCCCGAAAAGCACGAAAATAACACCCATGACGACAAAACTGAAAATTTTTATTGGCGACATCTTGAATTTTAATTTTGTCCCCATTTTCGTTATCAGCGACCCCGAAAACCATGAAAATGACACCCATGACGAACAAACCAAAAAATTTTGTTGGCGCCATCTTGGATTTTCATTTTGAACTCATTTTCGTTATTAAAGACCCAGAAAAGCATGAAAATGACACCCATGACGACAAAGCTGACAATTTTAATTGGTGCCATCTTGGATTTTCATTTTGACCTAATTTTCGTTATCAGCGACCCCGAAAACCATGAAAATTACACCCATGACGACAAAACCGAAAATTTTCATTGGCGCCGTCTTGGATTTTCATTTTGA
The DNA here is from genome assembly GCA_963576755.1 of Noctua janthina. Classification (NCBI taxonomy): domain Eukaryota; kingdom Metazoa; phylum Arthropoda; class Insecta; order Lepidoptera; family Noctuidae; genus Noctua; species Noctua janthina. The sequence continues at coordinate 10,560,258 of OY755059.1, forward strand.
CCTCATTTTCGTTATTAACGACCCCGAAAAGCACGAAAATGACACCCATGACGACAAAACCATAAATTTTCGTCGACACCATCTTGGATTTTCATTTTGACCTCATTTTCGTTATCAGCGACCCCAAAAACCGCGAAAATGACATCCATGACGAAAAAACCAAAAAATTTTGTCGGCACCATCTTAGATTTTCATTTTGTCCTTATTTTCGCTATCAGCGGCCCCGAAAACCATCAAAATGACACCCATGACGTCAAAGCTGAAAATTTTAATTGGTGCCATCTTGAATTTAAATTTTGACTTTATTTTCGTTATCAGCGGCCCCGAAAACCATGAAAATGACACCCATGACGACAAAGCCGAAAATTTTCATTGGCGCCATCTTGAATTTTAATTTTGACCTCATTTTCGTTATCAGCAACCCCGAAAACCATGAAAATGACACCCATGACGACAAAACCAAAAATTTTTGTCGGCGCCATCTTGGATTTTCATTTTGTCCTCATTTTCGTTATCAGCGGCCCCGAAAACCATGAAAATGACACCCATGACGACGAAACCGAAAATTTTCATTGGCGCCATCTTGAATTTTAATTTTGACCTCATTTTCGTTATCAGCGACCCCGAAAACCATGAAAATGACACACATGATGACAAAACCAAAAAATTTTGTCGGTGCCATCTTGGATTTTCATTTTGTCCTCATTTTCGTTATCAGCGGCCCCGAAAACCATGAAAATGACACCCATGACGACAAAACCAAAAATTTTTGTCGGCGCCACCTTGGATTTTCATTTTGTCCTCATTTTCGTTATCAGCGGCCCCGAAAACCATGAAAATGACACCCATGACGACTAAACCGAAAATTTTCATTGGCGCCATCTTGAATTTTAATTTTTACATAATTTTCATTATCAGCAACCCAGAAAACCATGAAAATGACACCCATGACGAAAAAACCGAAAATTTTCGTCGGCGCCATCTTGGATTTTCATTTTGACCTCATTTTCGTTATTAAAGACCCCGAAAAGCACGAAAATGACACCCATGACGACAAAACCAAAAATTTTTGTCGGCGCCATCTTGGATTTTCATTTTGACCTAATTTTCGTTATCAGCGACCCCGAAAACCTTGAAAATGACATCCATGACGAAAAAACCGAAAAAAAGTAAATCATAAAATGCAAAGGAAGTAAAATAAAAAAAATTAAAGTAATTTTATCTTTAATACGTAAATAAGTCAACAAAATAAAAAAACTTGTAGGTACACACGGCGGCACATGAAGCTGTCATTTCCAGTATAAATTGGCCTCGCTTTGTATAGATTTCCTATACAATGAGAGATCGGCATTAAATACGATATCGACCATTACTCATTCTATCTCGTTCTCCCCTACATACTTTCTTTTTCTGCCCATGTCGAACTCGATAATCTTCGGCTTACCGGGCTCCCTACTAAACTTTATTAGAACTCCTTACAAAAAAAAATTATTGGAATAAATGTTTTGATTTTAGTAGGCCAGTTACAGGCAGTTTTGAATTGTCGAAAAAAAGATAATAAAATGAAGCTACAGTCCCATTCAAAAGGCATAATAACTATGAAAGTACTGTAGTTCCCCATTTCAAAGTTACATAAAATTTATAAATAATATTGCGAAATCATAAATAGCGACTTTTGCAACGACACAATAAAGTTCAATTCAAGTCGCGCAGCGCTAATTATCTACAGTTATATTCTCCTAGAAGCTGCCTCTCTTTCTAATGCGTAACTCTTTTCTTATACTTTCTGACTACGTTCCCTATTAGGTACCTACTGTACTTTTGTGAACAAATGACATTTCAAATAAACCTAGGCTCGGTGTTTACTAAGTATTATTTTTTACAAACTATTTTTGGCTCAGTTCGTAACAGAACTTAGCGGGGGTGGGGTGGCGGGTTCGAAAAATTGGCAAACGTCCGACCTCCAACGCGTTCCGCTCGGGACTGAAGCACGCGATGCGAGTATGAAATGATGAAAACAGCAAATTTTGGAAATGGTGGTATAGGTTTTTTTAATATTTCAAATTATGATCGCCGTGTACTGTCACATTTTTTACGACCTTTATAATGGTATAAGTTTTATTGTTAATAACCTAATATAACTCAAATGAAGTAATATTAAAAACCATCATTTAGACTTGTCTTTGCGATTTAATTGGATGCAACAAAGTGCAAATAATCGTGTATCGCTGTGCCGAAATATCTAGATCGAAGTGTGAAATATGTAATATGTTTTTATCAGAATTTAAATCCGTGCTATATAGGAATAAAGCACAATACAAAACGACGTTTATCTGGCTAACCTCGCCTTAATATTGCATTTTTGTGTATGTAAATGTCCAGCTAGGTAGTCATACTGATACTGATTGTCACAAGCGCGGCTGCTGACCGTTGGGTGGTGTTATTGAGTTTTTCCATGAGAAATTACAGCCGCACGGAGTTTTGGAGTTAGTAGTATGACACCCGCTAGCCTTAGAAAAGGGAAAGCACTTATGTATGTCTCATGTCTCTGCGGTCTTGTCAAATTCCGCCTCATCGGACTTTGATATTGAGGAAAGAGAGTGTGCATCTGTGTTTACGCACACACGTGTGCACTATAATGTTTCCTGCGATGGCTATAGTCTCCGCTGCGATTGACCACCATGGGCCAAAAAGGCGCGGACCCCTAACTTAAACGTATACAGACAGTTACGTAGTTGTATAGACCTGCATGTGATCACCATCTACGGGACGTTACGACAAGATTTCCTAGAAGCCTATTTCGGTTGAAAACTTTCTAATTAAAATTAGCGGTAATACAGATAAACAGTTCTTATCTCTTACCAAGAAGTTAGTACTTTTAATATTATCGTGGAAAGTGAAATTGTCTGCTAAAACTGAAATGACAAAGTTTTTTGATTTATCGATAGAACTTTACCGCAGATATGCGGACAATTTCGGACATATGTGACAGGCCTCATCAAGGATTGCGGATGCGTGTAGATTTTAGATAGTAACTCGGGTCTTTGAATTTCTCTTAGGCGGTCACAAATTCTAGATGAGATATTTTTACGACACTACAAGTAACATGGGTGAGATATTCTTCTTCGTGTGGCTGGCACGACATAGATAGGTACTAAAAAAATATTGGTCCAAGGCTTAGTTACTTTGGAATGTATACTAATAATCTACGCTGACAAAGGCAGTAAGTACTAAATTGTAGTTTTCGCTGTTATTGATACTTTGTGGTGATCGAATTGGTCTGAAAAGTGCCAACGGTGTGATGGTCACTTTCTGCCAGCCCTGGTCTCATAAATGGTGATGAGAAAATACCGTCGACAACCAATAATCCGTAGCTATTAATTCACAACGGCCATCCGTTTGAAAAAGGGAACTAACATTCAAATGGATACGTATCTATTAATATTAATAAATGAAGCTGAAAACCAATACGCATAGTTTTCCAATCTATGAAATCGTTACAAAAACTTTTTGAACTATGAGCATTAGAAATAGCGTAGCGCGTGGGAATAGATAAATATTGTAGGCGCAGTTATATATAGGAATAAGCTATCACTATAGGTACTTGTAAGTAAAATGTAGGCAGTGCGCTAGCAGGTCCCATTCATGAAGATAAAAGTGTGATTTCTAAGTTTGGCCCGTAAAAAAAGTTGTTCGTAAATATGAATATGATTTCGGTTGGTTCAACTGAAACCTTGTAGAGTGAAAGCGGACAGTATAGATCGCACATCATTTTACTACAAATGAGATTACTTTAGTTGTGTCTAAAGTGCTAACGTAATGTGTGAACTAAAGTAACCATCCATGCTGCGGGACTGTTCGAAAGAGACACCGTGGCCCTGGAACACAAAGGGCAAAGAAGGAACATGGATGGGTTTTAGTTAGTACAAGTCTGACACTCCCCTCCGCTCCGCCCAGAGTGGGGGGGGGTCATTTGATGATTTCCCATCCGGAAAAAAAAAAAAAAAAGTAACTATCCATACTTTACTATACCCAGGGCTGCGGGACTGTTCGAAAGAGATACCGTGACCCTGGAACACAAAGGGCAAAGAAGGAACATGGATGGGTTTTAGTCAGTACAAGTCTGACACTCCCTTTCCCAGAGTGGGGGGGTCATTTGATGATTTCTCATCCGAAAAAAAATATATATATACTTTACTATACTATACTACTAAATATATTACATTATACACTCTTTTGTAAAAAAAACGGGCACCTTACAGTCATTGGCTTTTCTATGGATAATATTAATATTTTTAGTACTTATACCATAGGCTTAGATGACTAGAATTTTTTTATTGTCAATGAGATTCTAGTTTTTAACACTTATATCCTGGAATCGGTGTTTTAGTCAATGTAAACAGAGATCCGTGTTAAAATGGACATTTTGAAGAATACCGACCTCGTCCATATAAGCACCTACGTCGCCAGAACGGTGGACCCGAGCGTTATCGTTCATGTAAATGGCATCTTCACCAATTACAGTCAGTGCGGGTTGTTCATGTTGACAAAGGATTTCTATTATGGACCTTTGCACATTTAGTGAGCCATTTTCAATGAATCTTTTTCTGCCATTACAATAGACACAAAGATATCTGTTCTAAGACACAATAAGGCAGGAAAACATAAATGATTCTAATAAAAATAACAAGAAGTTAGTTTTAGTTGCCTGATAACCTATTAACCGCAAACCTGCGAAAAGTAAATAAAAAGTCACAAAAAAGGGATTATTATTTAAAAAAAAAAGCAAAAGTTTTAAATTTGGAATCAACTTTTTTTCATACCCAGACTCTTTCTAACGTGACAGTAACATAAGTAGTTTGGCTATTAAAACCCTTTTAGAATTAAATTATTACGGATAATGTTGAAAAATCAAAACCGCCGTTTTTTTTTTCCAAAGGAGTTTATAATATAGTAGTCTACGAGTAGAGCTCTTTTTCTTCTTCTGCTTTCCTTGATGTTTTGGTTTATGCACATTTCAAATAACTGACTTATGTCAATATGCCATCGGCATAGGTGTATATGTCTATGGGTGCATGGGTACTTTATAAATGACTACCTATGTATTTATAATCAATTTCTACTGACAACATGTCTATAGCACTTCTATTTTTGCAATAAACACTACACACGCGATTTAAATCTGTTAACTGGTTCACAACCATTCAAGAAACTAGAACTATGAGCTTTAATCCAAGATCATTTTACAAACAAAGAAAAGCAATCAGCCATTTACCTAAATTCTATTCTCTAAAGCCAACAAACGACTTTGCCAAATTGAAACACCTCTTGAAGGCCGCGAAAATAGTCGTTATATTATCTGGTGCCGGTATAAGTGCGGAGTCGGGTATTCCAACATTCAGCGGCCCTGATGGATTGTGGCGAAAACTGCAAGCTTCAATCTTGAATAATCCTGTAACGTTTAGGGAGGACCCCGGCCTGATTTGGGAGTACTACCACTTTATGCGGGAGTTGGTGTTGAATTCACAACCTAATGCGGTAAGAATAGCAACAATTTTGTGTCAATTTATAGTTTTTTATCCACAAGGTGAAAGTCCTTATTGATTTTTGTGCGCCCTGGGAGTCCTAGGACTTGCCAGACAGACTAATAGAGTCTATATTGAAACTAATACGGTAGAAAAAGTGTCAATATGTGTACCCATTTTTCTGATAAATTGAAGTCTGCAACACAGGGTCACATAGCTGTAGCTGAGTATGAAAAGAAACACGCACGACAAAAGTCGGTGACCGTGATCACCCAAAACGTGGATGGTCTGCATTCTCGAGCAGGGTCCAAGAACATAATAGAACTCCATGGAAATATGTTCAAGACACGCTGCACTAAATGCAATGAAGTGTTGGTTAACTTCGATAGTCCTATATGTGCGGTAAGTAGGTAGAAGCTTAATACAGTGCTGTATGGATCTTTTAGCGCTTGGATGAGATTGTCAGGAGGGCACTGTTAGTAAACATTTGTGAATATGGGGACTGTGAAATTAATGACGTTGGCAAAGCTAGTTTTAACATCGTCGTCAGTTTTATAAAACTTGACCTTATTGGTCAGATTGGGTCCTAGATACTGATACGCGCCATCTGCAATGCATTTTTACCGGCCTTTCCCACTGTGGACCAAAAAATAAAATGGCAGCGTTAATTTAAGCGTTATTATTTTTTATTTATTTGATTATGGCCAGAAGAACTATGCAGCACTATAAAAGCAAGATGATGTCCACTTCTAACTTATCCAAAAGTATTAGGCACTTGTAGGTACCGGTTCTCCGATGGCTGATAAACTGGTTTCTGATATAAAAGAAAAGGATCTCCCTCATTGCAAGAAACCCGACTGTGGTGGTTTACTCCGACCACACATTATCTGGTTCGGCGAAGTCTTAGAAACTTCTGTTGTGGAAAAAGCTGGTGATTAAATATTTAAATTGTTGGTAGATAAGTGATTCTAATATACTGCCTTGTTAAAAACCAATTCCATTTTATCCTAGATATCGTCATGTCTCAGTGTAACGTGTGCCTTGTTATTGGAACATCGTCCATGGTCTACCCAGCAGCTGCTTTTCCAACTGTCATGGCCGCTGGTGGATCAATTATAGCAGAATTTAACATTGAACCAAGCCCAGGCACTCCTAAATTTGATTTTTATTTTCAAGGTCCCTCTGCAACGACATTACCACAAGCTTTAAGCGATTAAACTTAGATAAGATAAAACTTAGGATTGCATTTTTTTTTACTCGCCCCTGACGCGCTTCTATTAGAGAGACGGCAGCACATCACGCTACCCAAAACTGTCAAATTTGCCCAATCAACCTTGAGCTTATTCCTTTAGAGATAAAGTTGAAAATCTATTAAAGTACTTTGACAGATTGGAGTAGCTTGATGTGCTGGCGTCTGTACATAGTCGCGTTGCAAACACATCCACAGTAGTGGCACTTTTGCAAGATAAGCAAGGATACCACGCTGTTTACCTTCTAGCTTATCTTATGTAAAACAATAATACGTCATCATCATTCATCATCATCATCATTTCAGCCGAAAGACGTCCACTGCTGGACATAGGCCTCCCCCAAGTATCGCCACATTGACCGGTCCCGTGCGTCTCGCATCCAGCGGATCCCTGCAACCTTTACCAGGTCATCGGTCCACCTAGTGGGAGGCCTTCCAACGCAACGTCTTCCAGTTCGCGGTCGCCACTACAGAACTTTCCGGCCCCATCGGCCATCCATTCGGCGAGCAATGTGCCCTGCCTACTGCCACTTAAGTTTGGCTTATCTTCGGGCTATGTCGGTAACCTTGGTTCTCTTATGGATTTCCTCATTTCTGATTTGATCACGCAAGGAAACCCCGAGCATAGCCCTCTCCATTGGGTGACTTTAAGCCTTCTGATCAGGCCTATTGTGAGCGACCACTTTTCGGTCCCGTATGTAATCACTGGCAATACACACTGGTCATAGACTTTCGTCTTGAGACACCAACGGGAAGTTGGACGAGAAGATACCACGCAACTTCCCGAACGCTGTCAAGCCGAGTCGGACTCGACGATTAACCTCTTTCTCGAAGTTAGACCTACCTAACTGGATCGTTTGTCCCAGGTAGACATAATCGTCTACAACTTCGAGTGTAGAGTCTCCAATCTTGATAGGAGTGTGTGTTACATGGGCATTCAACATGACTTTGGTTTTGTCTATGTTCATTTTAAGACCAACTCTTTCGGAAGCTCTACTGAGGTCATCGAGCATTGTACTGAGGTCCTCCATGGTCTCAGCTATGACCACTATATCGTCGGCAAACCGAAGGTGAGAGATGTTCTCGCCATTGACGTTGATGCCTAGCCCTCTCCAGTCCAGAACCTTGAAGACGTCCTCCAGTGCAGCGGTGAACAGTTTCGGAAATATGACGTCTCCCTGTCTCACACCTCGCTGCAAAAGGATAGGTTCCGAGGTCTGGTCCTGAAGTCAGACTGACATAGTGGCGTTTTTGTACAAACACTTCAACACCTCGATGTACCGATAGTCAATTTGGCACCGTTGGAGAGACTGCAGTACAGCCCAAGTCTCGATCGAATCGAAGGCTTTCTCGTAGTCCACAAACGCCAAACAGAGAGGCAGGTTACACTCTTCGGTCTTCTGTATAACCTGCCGCAGCGTATGTATGTGGTCTACGGTGCTAAAGCCGTTTCGGAATCCGGCTTGTTCGGGAGGCCGAAAATCGTCAAACCTGCGCGCGAGACGATTCGTGATGACTCTTGAAAACAACTTGTGGACATGGCTTAGAAGTGAGATGGGCCTACACTTCTTCAGCTGGTTATTGTCGCCCTTTTTGAAGAAGAGTACCACCACACCCCTGCACCATGCCTGCGGCGTTTTCCCCGCGAGTATGACGGAATCAAACAGCTTCTGAAGGGCCTTAAGTACCGGTTTTTCACCTGACTTCAGGATTTCGGCCGTAATTCCGTCATCACCCGGTGCCTTGTTGTTTTTAAGCTGTTTCAGAGCCATCCTAATCTCGTACAGGCTGACATCCGGAATGTCTTCGGTATAGTGTCGGGTCAGTCTAGCTCTTGGGTCGTTAGCTAGATTTGCAACGGGTTTACTGGTTGAAGTGTACAACTGCCCATAAAAACTCTCGATCTCCCTCAGCAGCTCCGGTTTGGCGGATACGATCCTGCCATCGTCGGACTTCAGTTTCGTGAGCTGGCTCTGCCCAATAGCCAGATCTCTTGAAAATACCTTGGAGCCTTTATTCCGCTCAATAGCGTCTTTAATACGCTCGGTATTAAAGCGGCGGAGGTCGCTCTTCAAGGATTTAGAGATCCGTCTATTGAGTTGCCGGTATTTTCACGCCTCGTCTGAAGACTGCAGGATCATCTCACGCCGCTCCTTCATGAGCTCGAGAGTATGATCAGAGAGTTTTTTGTTCTTCTGCAGCTTCCTAGGCACTGGAAACGATTCTGGAGTTTAAGCTGAAAGCTCTCGGGGTTTTGGATCTAGATCTGTGCTGGACGGAGCGTAGACTTCATCAGTCGAGACCTTTCAAGCTTGACATTGATGTTCAATGTGCCTCTTACCATGCGGTGATCGCTCCCGGTTTTCACCGAATTGATCACAGAGACATCATTGAACATTTGCTTCTTGGTTGACATGATGAAGTCAATCTCATTTTTAATTGCACCATCCGGACTCTGCCAGGTCCACTTCTTGTGCTCACACTTTTTGAACAAGGATTTCATCATATAGAGGCCCTCCTTTTCCATAAAACTAGCCAGTTGGTGACCCCGGTGGTTCCAACGTCCAACCCCAAATTGACCCACCTGCAGCTCATCCCCGTGTCGTATGCTCAGTTTCGCATTGAAGTCCCACCATGACAACGGTGAAGTGAGTTTTGAAACCATGCAGGGCTTTGGATATATCCTCATACATGGTCTCTACTTCAGGGTCGGGTTGTACCGAGGTCGGGGCGTAGACCTGTGTGACCTTCAACGAATATCTTGAGGATATTCTGAGTATAAGGTACGCCACCTAGGTCGACGCACTCTCGATCTTCACCACGTTATTTACAAGGGACTTGTGGACGATAAACCCAACACCACCCTGGGACTGCCGGTCACCCTCTCGGAAATAGAGCAGGTTGCCGGATTGCAGGATTATCGTGTCCTCCCCCTCTCTTCGGACTTCAGACAATCCCACAATACGTCAACGTTAATTAAATTAAATTAACCACTTTGTACTTTTGTGGTAATGGGGGTATATTGAGCAGAAAAATGTTCCCCGATGATCCAGTAATGTAAAAATTGCCTTAATTTTTTTCTACTTCAATCATCTACCAATAACAATGTTTAAGTTTTTCTCTAGGTGCATACTACCGCACACGCATACGTCTGCGAATTTGTTGCGTCTTGCAGCAATGACACCGTCAAAATCATTAATTTGTAGGTACCGTATTCGCTCCAGTTTAAGTTGTCAGTCGGCCAACTTTTAATAACATTGTTTACACGTTGGAGTATTTCATTGTACGTTGACTGTTTGATAACGACGGACTTTGAGGAATTCGCAGCAACTACAATTACTTTTTTCAAAAACATGTTATTCAATGTTGGTCCTATAGTTTTGACCTCGCTACGTTTTTATTTTATTACGTATATTGTCCCACTACTGCCATGACCGATTTTTATAATGTAAATACATTTTTAAACAATCAATAAAATGCATTGATCTAAAAATTGTAAAAAAATGTAAGAAAGTTGTTTGAATATACTTAATTTTCCGCCATTTTAACTTATTTTTAATATTGCAGCTACACTTAACACAACAGACAAATCAAACAGCTGGCATTACAAATAAATATGAGAAAAATATTCTAAAGCGTCACCTTTCCGATTTATACGCAATCAGAGTTACAATCTATTTGTTGGGCTGGCTGCAAATGTCCAAAACACTCAAAAAGGACAACACCGTGTGTACTCTCGACCAACGTGAACTAGGTATTATAAAGTCAAGTCAAATGGCACCTAAATAATCCATGAATTTGAATTACTTCCCATAGTAGTGCTATCACTTCGTGTTTGAACCACAGATTAATTTATTAGGAACAGAATTGAAATGATTTGGATTTTTTTTTTTCAATATCACTACGGGAGGCCATCAAACGCTAGAGACGATAATATTCACGTATGTATTTGTAGACAAACCTTGTTGTAACGCGCGCGTTATTCTTTTAACAAATAAAAACTTTGATTTTGCACTTTGAACGAAACACAAAATCAAAAATGTAAGAAAATTTGAATTTCGCGGGCTACCCTGATGCTGACTAGTTCTGCTCTATCTTGTCTCTGCGCCCCGCAAGCTTGAGTTCCACCCTCTTTGCTTTTTTCGCCATTTGCAGATGCGAAATTTTGTTCTTCTGCTGTAGCGAAAGTAATTTTGGTTATTGGTTAAAAGAGTAAATTACTGCGGAATCGTGCGCGTTTTAAAGATAATTTAATTGAATTTGTGTTTTATGTTGTGATTTACGTAATAAGTGGTAGCATGCAATCAGGAAGTGGTCCAAAAAATCCGCCATGGGCACGGTCAAATGTGAACACAAACATGACCGGCATGAATCCGCAAATCATGGATCCAAATGCAATGATGACACAACAGGGAATGATGCAGTTTCAACAAACACAAGCTGTTTTTAATCCTAGTATGATGCAAGCACAAAGCGGCATGGCGATGCCAATGGCCGGACAAATGCCGATGAACCAAATGGCTCAAGGTCAGATGTATCCTGGTAACGTTGTGGCATACCCTACACCTCGTGCTATGAACCCGGGGATGTATCAGAACACGCAATCAAATCAATCGTCAAACAATACTGACCAACGTGTGTTTACCGGCACTGTAACCAAAACACACAATGATTTTGGTTTTGTTGATCATGATGTATTTTACCAAACATCAGTATGCGCTAAGGGTATCATCCCTAAAGTTAACGACAGAGTACTTGTTGAAGCTACTTACAACCCTAATATGCCTTTTAAATGGAATGCAACTCGCGTGCAGGTTCTTCCTAAAACAGGACCGAATCAGAAATCAAATAATGCTTCAAAGAGTAACAATTATAATGCTGTACCACCTCCGGCTAACAAGAAATCTTTGCCTTCGCGCCGTGATGATCGTCCCCCTCGCAGGGATGAAAGGGTAAGATTTTACTTGTAATTTTGCATTAATATTCACCAATACTGGCAACCTCATAGCTTTACGTATTTTATAGCAGAATAAACCTAGTCGGTACACAAACATCATTTGCACTATATTGAAATATATAAAAATACATTATTCCCTTGACCTTTAAACATAACTTGCATAATCAAATGCAATAATGATTAAGCGAAACAGAATGAACAAACAACTTTAAACGAGAATAGTGAAAAACATTATTTTTTTTCATCATCAGCTTTTGCTTACACAGGGTCGAAGGGACACCATCGCTAATACAACCTCCCCACATTCTGTACCCCGCCGCACATAATAATTGTTTCAGTTATAAATTAATAAACAGCTGTTTTTTAGTGTAAATAAACAGCTTTTTTTCCACACCGTAATGTCTGAATGAATAATAATGAAAATTGGCACACAGGTAGGTACAAGCCATGATCTAGGTTAAAACATAGGATACTCTTTATCCTGGTAGTATGTTCCTGAGGAAAATTTGATCACCACATGGGCTAAGCCATGCACCCAAGTCAATAATTTTCTTTATTTTGTTTGTCTAGTTTGCACAAAAGAGGTCACGGTCAAGGACTCGCTCCCGGTCACGTGATCGCCGTGACAGCCGCAGCCGCCGCGACTCGCCTCCGCGCAAACGCCCTATTGTGCACCAACCGTCACCCATCAAATTTGTGGTTCGAGTGCCCAGGATGCCTCTTGATATGTAAGTTATTGGTATAACTATAAATATGTTAATATTAGTTCGGTATGTATTGAAAATGGTATTTTAAGACTTGGTCACCAATAATTTTAAGATCTACACATGGCATTTTTATAGAACATAGTTATAAACTTATCATTTTCTGCTTCTTTTAGAAACAAAATGGATGTGCCTGCTTTGTCACAAAGATATACAAACTTGTATATACCATCGGACTTCTTCAATGCTCAAGTGAAATGGGGCGAAACTTTCCCACCACAGACACCATTTTCCATCAACAACCCGTGTGCTTATCATATCATGAATAAAGAAGTGGAGAACCCCATTGCAAATGATGCAATCTTAGAACCACCAGATGCAGATTACAGGTTTTCAGCTAAAGTAAGTAGTTCATTGAAGATGATTAATATCTGCTAATGCTCACAAATGATTTCTAAAATGATTTGCAATTTTTGTTAATAAAACTTACTACCTCAATGGTCTAGTGTTTGCAATTGTGGCTGCTGAGCATGAGGTCTTGGTTTCGATTCCTAGGTCGGGCCAATTGTTATTGGGTTTTTCTATCAGGAATTTCTCAGTAGCAGCCACAGAGTCTGAATTTGTGCCTGGTTGATGCCAATTGGGTTGCCCCCTATTACATGGGAATAAAACAACTGGCGAAATGTAGGCTTACCGTTAGGAACACCTTTGTAATCCTCAAGGTGTGAGGCAACCCTTCACGGATTACAGGCGTGATGTTATGTTATTAATAAAACTGTATGATTATTTTGCTATTTTGCTTCAATATTCTTTGTCTTAGTTTGAGTTTAATTGTACAAAGAAATATATAATTATGAAGAAATAAATGTCAAATGATATTTTTAGGTGATGTTGATCAGCATGCCAACATTGGAAGCTCTGTACCAGAAATGTGGCCTTACAAAAGTTGATGAAAAGGATAAACGCTCCAGCTCCAACAAAAATCCATTGCATCCAACCAGACTGATCAAGTTCCTTGTGGGACAAAAAGGGAAAGGTGGTGAAAATTTTGCTATAGGTGGACCTTGGAGCCCTTCCTTAGATGGTGAAAATCCTCAGTCTGATCCAAAAGTGTTGGTAAAGACTGCAATACGTACTTGCAAAGCCCTCACAGGCGTGGATTTAAGTTCATGCACTCAATGGTAAGTGTCCCATCCTCATTTGTTAGGTCAACTAACTGCCCCTGCTAAGCTGGTGTTTTAATTTAGTAGAATGATTTGAAGGGCCAGGAGTTTCTTCTGGGCTTTTTGATATAGTTGGTGCAGTATTATAAAGGGAAACCCTACTGATTGGTTGGCAAGTAATCAATAAACAGAAGAAGCTTTAAGCTTTTGTCGTTCTTTCTATTAGTCATGGTACACACATTCCTTAAGTGAGAGTATGGAGGCGTTAGTACATCTTGGATGGCGCAACTCATTGGATGCAGACTCGATGTACCACGTACCAAAACAGCAGTTTGTTTTACTCTCGTAGCGGATGTGTCGTTTCCATGTCTGCAGTCGGGTGGGCGGCGCGTGCGATGCGCTGTGAGTATACCACTATAACTCTATTACCAATGCAGGTACCGAATGGTGGAGTTTTACTACTGGCGCGAAGGCAGCGGCGGCAAGTCGCGGCTCGAGTGTGTGGTGTTGTTCCTGCCGGACGTGTGGTCGGCGCAACCGTCGCGTATCGACTGGAACAACGTACAGGAGCAGTATAAGGGTGCCTGCGACGTGGCCATCCGAAAACTCGACGGCGATCGACCGGAGTCCAGCAAGGCCGAGCAGCAAGTGGTGGCAGCGGCCGACACTTCTGCGGCGGACAAATCGCAAATTGTTTGTTCCCAGTTTTGTTTAGTTACGATTCCGGCCGCTCGCTACTAAAATGTTGGAAGAGCAACGTGCCAGTGCTGCCGACGACAAGCAGTGTTGTTGCTATGCTGACATCGCCTGGAAATAGATAATATTATTATAATCATTACCTTCTTACTCTTCACAGAATTAATTACATTAAATTATCATTATCCTCTCTTACATTAAAATTATTCTAATCTAAAGTAAAATCCTTAAAGTCTAAACTCAGCTTTAATACAATGACCTAAACCCTGAGTTCCATGTTGTGAACTTGACAAAAATAATAATGTTACTGAAAACTTTTCAGGAGAAAGATCTCGATACAACCACCATAACAATTGACGAGAATGATGATGATGAGGATAAGCCAGAACCAACACATTATTCAAAAATAGACCTCAAAACTATTAAAGTTGAACAGCTACGACAGGAGCTACGTGCGCGCAACGTTAGTTGTAAAGGTAACATGAACATTGATTTGACTGACTAAAGGAAAATAAATTGTTTTTGATAGAAAAAAATAGGTTAGTTGGACAATGTTTTACTGAACTTTGGAAATTTTTCATCAGGACTGAGAGCCCAGCTTGTATCTCGTCTTTCGAAAATGTTGAAGACTGAAGAAGCATCGGAAGATAAGAAGGGTGATGACGTAATGGAGCTTGAGGATGATGAGCAAGAACCAGAAAAAAAGCCTCAAGAAGAAACTCAAGCAGAAGATAAAATTGAAATTAAAGATGAGGAAGAAGAGAAGAAACCAGAACCTAAAGCTGAAAAAGTTGAAAAGAAAGAAGAAAAAGTTGAAGAAAAGAAAACTGAAAAAGAAATTGAAGAGGAGAAAAGAAAGGTATAAGTAATTTCTTATTCTTTCTTGCAATATTACTTTGTTGACAGACGATAGTAAAGGTCTCTTGTTGACTCTGTGATAAGACTTACTTTTCGTTAGACATTTCAGAAATAGGTTTACTCAAACTCTTTTATACAACAAACTAATCAAGTGCTTTCATTTAACAGCTGGAGAAAGAAAAACAGATACGTAAATCTCGCTATGAGACTCCACCGACTCCTCACATTTTGGTGCACCCATCCAACACGGCAAAGGGAGGCAAGTTTAACTGCAATGTCGCCACGCTGTCGCTGTTGTTGGACTATCGTATCACTGACAATAAGGAACATAGCTTTGAGGTTAGTTTAAAAATGTTTTTTAGCGACTATTATCTCGGGCGTAGAGTTATCTATTCTTGCTAGCCGCTCATTCGATACTCAGTACAGGGGTGTCCAACATAATTTTATCGAGGGCCAAATTTAGTGTTTTTGAAATCATAGCAGGCCAAAAGAAATGCAAAGTGACCTCTCTGCGGTCTGCATTCGCGCGGGAAGGTAAATATGGCGCGAGAATAACTGACTTAGGACATTTTTTAAACAATGTTCGCGCAATATTTATTGATGTCTTATAAAGTTTTAAAACGCTCGCGGGCCGGATGAAAAACCTATGCTACGGTCGGGCCTGTTCTAGTATGTACAATTTTTATAAAGATTAATTATAGAGCAAAGTTGCAAACTTGTGTAGAACCTACTCTACTCAACATTTCAACTAGGTAATTTTAAAAGTATGATTCAAAATTTAACTTTGAAAACCTTTGCCACAGTTATTCGTGTTCGCCGAGCTATTCAACGAGATGTTGATGCGGGACTTCGGCTTCTACATTTACAAGACACTGTACACATTACCTGAAAAGGCAGAAGAGGTCAAAGAGAAGAAGGAAGGAGAAGATAAAGCTGAAAAGAAAGTTGAGGAAAAGAAAGATGAAAAACAAGAAGATAAGAGGACGGATAAGAGAGAGGATAGACGCGATGACAAGAGAGATTCTCGCAGGCGAGACAGGAAGGTAGGTTATGGATTGATGTTTATTATAGTCGTCAAAGGCATATCAACTGTCAAGTAATCTTGTCGATTGTACTGTTTGCGGAAGGCCTAATGTGTGGCATCAGCCAAATTACTGAATATCTACTGTTACAATAAAGTCAGATTTTCAAATTGAAAGTGGAATAATAAATATTGTTAACAGCTTTAGTCCTCTTTTTACCTTTTCTTTTTTTAATAATCTTTTTCACCTTTTTGTGTAAACAGGAGAGTCCTAGTGATGATGAGCGCAGCGGCTCACCCAAACGTCGCAGCCGCGGCGTGGAACTGCCCCCCGACCCTTACCTCCTACTGTCACTCGTCTACTTTGACACATCGCGTGGAGGTAGCATGACTAAGAAAGATCTGCAGAACTTGTTCATGAGCCTAGGACTACAACTGTCCAGGTCACAAATCAGAGCTGTGCTCGAGAAGGTGTGTGTTAAGGAGATGTTTAATTACAAGTAAGTTCATGTTTCAAAATGAAATTTTGGCTGTTAAAATGTAAACTTTAATAATCAAAATTATAGCTTGTCGAAAGAGGTTAAAATGGGATAAACCTTATTCAAAATAATATTTTTTTTTTCAGGTCACTGATCCAGACCATCAGAGATGTCGCATCAGGTTCACCAGAGGCGATGCAAGACCTCCCGCTAGACAGCGCAATCATGGGCAGTGAAGTGCCAACACATGTAAGTATTTTATATAAAACTTACATCACAACTAAGACTCAAATGGCATGTTGGCTGACATTGGAACAAATAACAATAAATAACTATTTACAGATTGCAGAATTAGAGGAAACAATCGCAACAGGCAACCGCAACTTGCTGCCAATTTTCAATAAAGGTGACGATTCTGGAGAGCAGTCTAGTGAAACAAAGGATGTCAGTGACTCAGGTAACGTATCTTCATAAAAAAATAAATGTTAGACATTCAAACTGTTCACTTCAAATAACCCTCAAGTGGTCAAGCTAACATTTCTCCAGTTATAAGCCCCATAGAATAACCCATTGTCCATTACACAGGTGGCTGAATTCTCCATGCTGCTACTGAGAATTCCCTAAAAGATGAAGATCTCACGAGTAGTAATCACCAATGAAGTAGTATGACCACATGCATCCATTTTGTTGTTTCCTTGCAGGCATGGTGATGTTCAAGTCCCGCCTTGTGGATGTGGGCGCACTGGTAAAAGCAGAGGCGCGTAGTGCAGCGGGCCGCGCACGTCTCGAGGCTGCGCTAGAGAGCACTCGCGCTGCGCTGCGGGCCGCGCGCGCCGCCGCCGCCAGCACGCAGCAGGCCGAGCGCGGCGCGCAGACGCAGGTGTCTGACCTCAGCGCCAGCCTCACCGCCGCTCGTGCTAGGATCGCGTCGCTCACGGTACGTGTTTCACGAGACCAGCTAGTCCAAAATAGTCCTAGAAAATGTTAATGCTCAGATTCCAACAACCGCATCTCCTCAAATTTTGGAGATAGTTAAAGGCACAAGCAGTCTTCCAAAAAAAAGATCAGCTTTATAGTGTCGTCGCTACCTCTTAATACACGTCTGGCAGTACGTCGTACTGGCGTCTCATCTCTACAAGTTCTTAATCAATGGTCGTGACACATTTTCGACAATGTATTGCATACCAACAAAAAGTTTCATGTTGTCAATTTTTTTTTATTTGCTAACAGGCTAGCTCAAAAATATTCCATTCGGCTTTGAAGACTATTCAATCTAAAGTCGAGGCTGTTGTCAACATAAAATATGAAGACGACGATGTGGTGGAAGTTGTCAATGGCCCAACGCAGTAAGTTCATTATTTCATTAAGTATGTTAACTTAACTTATTAAGTAACTTACCTAACACACTCACTCACTTCACTTAATTATTGTATTTACAGAACCATAAAAGAAAAGGAAACTAAAAAAGACACGCCTACACTTAATGAAAAGGAAGAAAAGAAAGAATCTAAGGAGGCCACTGTGACTGCCACTAACGAGCCTGCACAAAAAACTGAGGACAAGGTTGAGGTTGAGGACAAAAAAGAAAAATCTGAAAAAGATACCAAAACAGAAGAAAGCGAAATATCAACGGCGGAAAATATGGATCTAGATGATAAGGAATAGCGATTTATAAGGAAAGTCAAAGATTGTGACTGAGTTTTCAACATTTTCATTGACTATTATACTACATACGAAACGATTTTACGTTCAATAAAGTGAAACTTGATTAAAATAGTTATCAAATGAAATTGAATGTCGTGTTCAGAGTAACTCTCCCCAAGATAATATTAATTCAAAGATTGTTACTCGGAAGATATGTATCCAGTTTTAGTAAAAAAAGTCTGACGTAAAATAATACATACTGTTTACTACATGTGAATCATGTATTTCTGTCTTCCAAAAATTTGAATGAACAATGTTAGCTACATTCAACCTATTTTTGCCTGCATTTATGATTATAAAAGTGATTAGTAGGTTTTTGATGACCAATTTACTACTACGCTAATAATATTGGTGACCTTGGTTAGTTCTTATCTGATCACGACAAATTTCACCGACTTTTATTGTAAACTTTGGGCTTATAAGACTTCCGTGAGTGTACACTAATAGCAGACCGCAGTTTGAATACCTCTGCGACAAGCTGTGTTACTATGACATTCATGAATTATTCATAGTCTTGATATAAATCAAATCATCATGTATGTATGTAAATACATCTAAAATTCTATTTTTTTAAGAAGTTATTAAGGATTGGTTTTTATAATTCCATTCGGCAAATATAATATGGTGTAGAACAAAGAAATTGTGATATACATCATTGAAAATTCAGACACAGGTTTCAGTGTAATGTGATTTTACCAAAATTATTGTTTATCTTGGTAAATGTGTGACATTTCTTATTGTAGTAATATAAAAGCATTCTAGTGCTTTAATTAAATTAGATTTAAGTATTTCTATGCATTTCAATGCAGTAAAGATTCACAAATTGATTGATGAAGTATTATTTCTAGTTTTAGTTGTCTAGACAAAACTCCGCCCTTCCCCAAACAAAACGCAAATACTTTTTTAATGTTGCTTTATTGAGTTATTTTACAAAGGTTTTAAATATTTCTATAACAAAGAATAGGTAAACCTAAATTAACGTAGGTATTTTATCTTACTACAATTACGACAATATTGCTAAAATTAAATAGCGTCTATGAATATTAATTTGGAAGAGATCACATCATTATTGTGATTGACATAATTTTAAAATTTCAGTAAGAGTAGTTACAGAATTACGTATTTAAATACGTTATGTTTATATGTCATTTACCCGGGTACATCCCGCTAGTCACTATTGTATTGCCTTTATATAAACACTTGTATACAAGTGTCATTATTGTTCTTTACGGCTGATTTTCTAGCACAGACTGCATAATCAGCTCTTGCCACACTGGAACGAATACCGCCCAGGATGGATCGTATGGAGGTGTTCAAGCTGGCGCGAATAATCGCGTAACTGATTGACCCGTGCGTGCAGTCACGTCCTGAACCCCGCGCGGATTGCGATTTAGTGTGCCTTTAACCTTTTGAACGCCATTGTCAGTATACGTGACAAGCAAGCACGTGCCCTGTACGCCAACGACACAAATATGACAAAAAATGCGGTGCACTATAACACGAAATAAACTAAGTTTTGGAATTTTTTGAAGGTATTTGCGGTAATATTGTGGCTTGGCGTGGAGGGCACGCGCGTGCGTTTATGCTCTGGCGTTCAAACTTAGCTCTTTTTCCGTGTGTACAAGCCACCACAGTTACCAATAATAGAATGATTACAGGTACAGTCAAATTACGATGTGTATCCGTATTACACGCAAGGCTCCACATAGTTCCCTGGGAAGAGACCCGTCACTCCATCCATCACGCCTTCCCACCAACCATCATCGTTTTTCTTCAGCACGTAGATCACGGCACTCTCTTGGAATGATAACTCGTCCTCTTTGTCAGCATAGTAATCATATATCGCGACAACTAAAACAATTATATTTTATGATCATAGTCTATGCAATACTGGATTTTAAATTCAGACAAGGTGAATGAAATTTGTAAGTACATTACCTTTTTCAATGTAGTTCTTAGGCACCCATCCAGGTAAATCTTCCTCATCTGGTACTATTGCAGGAACTGCGTTTGTGTATGGAGTACCCATACTTCCCATCTTGTTCTAAAGTTGTAAACAAATAATAAATGACTATATTTAAACTAGGCGTATCAAACTTCAATCACACCTGCAAAAAAATGCGAGAAAATGCTTTGTTTGTTAGAAAAAAATAAAATGTAGACATTCTATTCTGCTGCTCATGGCTAGGTAGTTGTCAAGACTGTGTGAAGATAAGCAATATCGATTACTTTAAGATACCTCTTTAGTCGCCAATAGGCCATCCAGCAACACTTTACTAAAATGAGCAAAATAGTAACAATATACTCAAATTCATACATTCATGTGATGAGGTCTGCCGAAGCCTTCGTGCGCCAACTCATCGTCCATCGGTGGAGGTGGCAGCGGTGGGGACACAGAACCGCCACGGATGGATCCTCCTCCCGCCGAAGACGACGACGCACGCTGCAATTGTTGCACATGCTAGTAATAGTGCTATGTTTGAAAGTATACTCCGGTTATTATAGGATTAGAAGTGACAGTTGAAAAAGATGGCTGACAGAGATGCAACCATTAGATAAAGAAGTTTGTCCCAAAGTAACCGGAGTATATTTATTGTTGTTACGGCGAAAACCAGAAGGGTGGCTAAACCTAGACAGCCGGATAGAATTAGGCGCAGTAGACGTTGGACCAACTCGATTGGGGCAGGTTAAAAAGATTCCATACAATGGTTAGATTGACATGACAACAGAAAATTAGGTCAACCACTTATACAACAACAGGTTGGCCATGCAATGTGACACAAGCTGCACCTTGTTCTAACCAGTTTAATGGACCATTTACAGACAAGTTTGTCACCAGATTTGAGGTGAGAATGTGCGTAAGATTGCTTTACTGCTCATTGTCAGAAGAGTATTTCACCTCAAAAACGAGGCAAGAACCTCTCTCTGTAAAGGACCCTTAGGTAAAACTTCACTCCGTTTTTTAGCCGTAACAACATACTGAATGTTTGTACTAGAAGTGGGATCACTACGATGGTTCATTGGGGTAGGATTTGAACTCACGACTTCCCAATCGCTGATGTTGGGCTATTGGATCTAGTCAAAAGAAATTTCGGTAAATTAAGCAGTATTATTTTGAATTATCTTTTTGTACTTGCTTCACATTGGGTAAGTATATAGTCAACGATTATTATTTGAGACATTTTTATAGAGGGCAGCCACTATTTTCTAGATTGCACTTTCCAATCATACCCAATGTGATGCAGATACAAAATCTGTTATGACAGATTTATATAAAATTCCATAATATAAAAAGAGAACAAACCTGTCCAGGTAGGCTCATGGAATGTTGACTGTGTTCACCATCAGAACCAATCAAAGGAGATGGTGGTGCTGAAATTTCAAAATTCTCTAATTATTAAAGAAATAGCTGAATAAGAGCTTATTTTTGCCAAAGTGGCGAAATGATTAGCCAATCGACGGAAGTCGATTACCTAGGTTACGCCGGACATAACAAGCTCGGAGGGTATATCACTTGGGGAGCCTTGGGCTATGAGAATTATCAAATAATTTGGAGCAAGGAAAGTTATAATACTAACGTGGCATACTGGAATGCAGATCTTGCTGTGAATAGTTGGAAGGAGCTTGATGCTGGTTTGGATGAACCATTCCCACCTGCAACAAAACAGAACAAAAGTAATGTTTGGGCCAAAGATAAATGCAAGGCGCTTGCTATTAGTATAAATGTTTATAAGATTACCTGGGGTTGTGCTACAGGCAAAGTGGAGTACCCTGGTGGTCGACGGGGGTAGTTTGGCGCGTAGTGCGAGGGCACTTGTGGAGGGGCCACAGCTGGTGGTGTGCGGTACTCACGGGATGATTTACCTGTACATAAAATAAAGTGTTATACAGTAGGTACAGAATAATCTAAAAAAGCTGTTTGAAGACTATGAAACGTGCTGTAGCTAGGGAATGCAATCGATCTCGCGAAATCTCGTGCCATATTTCGAGATCAATCCCGAAGCATAATACGACGAGATCTCGCTCGAGATTGGGCGGCAGTAGTCAGCGACACATTACATTACGTTTCATGATACGAAAGCTAGAAGACCTGAAAACTCCACTCCAAACAAGCGTATCTCCGAGCGCCGAATAAGTGTAACCGCAGCACTATTATGTTTAAAAAAATCCTTATAATTATCTAGGTCACTTGGAGCTATTGAAAGGTTACGAAACTTTCCAATTTCCTAGCAAATATCTTGTACGGAAAGAAATTTAAAATATAATCAAATGATTGTATCGTAAACATCCAGACACTCTTTCAAACGCCAGAACTTCTGGTAATGAGATTAATACCATAGTAGCAAACATACAGTGATTGCAGAGGATTTGAATTTACGTAACGCAAAAACTAACAATACTGCTTAATTAACCTCATAATCACAACCAAGCATTTTACATCGCTTTTTAGTCATCTGAATTTAAGACTTTTTTTTTTAAACTATACAAGATCTTGAAAATGTAATTTTGCAAGATTGTAATTTCTAATTCGAAATCTTGAGTCAGGATTGCATTCCCTAGCTGTAGCACATTACATGCAGGTTACATAGCATTGCTTATATTACAACACCACAAATTTGTTTATGGGCATCTAATGCATAAATGCTTGGTCATTACTGATGTCACTATTTGATATTGCAAGTTTTTTTTTAAAGGTAAGGATTAGTTTACCAAGAGTACCACGCCCCAGTGTTCCAGTATTAGCAGCAGCTGCAGCTCTCACAGCTGCCGGTGGAGTGGGAGGCTTGGTAGTGGGCGCAGGCAGTGTTGCAGCACTTGGAGCAGATCCTGATCGACGGCCTCTAGGGGTTCCACTCGTAGCTCCATTCCAGCGAGCACCATGACCAATGTCATCCAGAGCTGATAAAATAAAAGTATATGTTGAGCAATAATACAATGTACACTTTAGTGGGCTAAAAGAAAATGGCAACAAAAATAAAAGGTAATCGTAAAAGACACACCTGTATACATACCTGTATAATCAATACTCTTTCTCACATATTTGATAGGTTTCTCCGGGTTGGCAGGAGCAATGATTTTGTACTGCCTGTTGGTCACCTTATTGGCAGTTAAAACTCCAATCTCTCGCCTTGCCACCTTCTCCTTGTGAATGGCAACGGTCTGAGCAATATGGTTCATTTGACCTTCCATTTCAGCCAACTGCATAGTTTGTAACTCTAATAGTTGCAGGAAGTTGTATGCCAAAGTGTTGATTTGATATGCTACACTGGCTAATGATTGCGTTGTGTAGTTCTTGGTGCTCTCTAGAGCGAGCCTCTTGTTTTCAGATTGAAAGTAGTTAGCTTCGCAGTAATCAGCTACACGCTCTAGGTTCGTGTGGCTGTCTGTTAGATGGGTGCGCCCCTCTGGGATCTCGGTTTGCAGTAACGCTGCTAACTCGGCCATTTTGATGTTGCTAAAATCATTGACTAGAACATTTACACGAATAAAGAAGAAATATACATTTAATATCTATTGCAGGCACTTAATCAGAACAAATACAGGATACATTAATACACGATCGCGACCCACAGGAAGTTAGAGAGAAAGGGAAGTAGTCTTTACCTTTTTAGTGAACCTAGGCAATGAACACTCAAACACTGATTTATATTAGTACATCATCAATTACAGCTTAAAAGTAATCTGTAAACGTACAATAAAGTCACAAATTACAGAAAAACACAAAATAATCTGGTTTTGGGTGGGACGTTGCAGTGACACAAACAGGGTTGCCGTAGCTATAAAAAAAAACAAGCAATATGGAACATACAAATCAAGATTACAGAAATGCTACTCAAATTTATGAAATATAGATATAAATATATATAACAAATAATTTATTTAGGCCAGTAGTGAATTTGTATTATTTATTACTTTTTATTAGCAGTCTTAACTGTATGTCAGTATTTATACCGTTTTAGCGTCATCTATGCCAATAGAATACTACACGGCTTGTTCACGTAATATCACACTAGAGGGCAATACTAGTAATCTGAGTCTGAAATTCCTTTTTACTTGTCCCTGAAATTACTGAAAAGCTCGTAGCAAATTAGAGTGACTGCTTAGTATTGCATAGTCAAAGTACGCCAGGCAATTATATACACTCTTAGCACCGGCAGCTAGACAATCTAGTTAATGAAGGTCGACAATGTATGTGTAGCCATTAGAAGTAAATAAATACTAGAGGTGGCATGAGGCACTGGGCACTGGGCTTTCAATAATGATTAGGTTATTATTCTCCAAATGTCCTAGAATTTTAGACAGATACAGTCCTAAAAGTATATTAATATCTAGCTCCAATATAAATTATTCGTATTTTGTTCCAAGATATTATTTCAGATCAGCTTATAAGCATCTCAGAAATAAATACTAGGATGTCAACTGCTACCCTAGGATCAGCAGCAGTAAGATTTCAAGGATAATGAATGTAATTATAAGTTTAAATAATTTTATTTGGGTATGTTTTAATATACACAGATCCAAAACACCAATACCTTCATTAAAATTTTATTTAAATGTAGCTATTTCATTTATATACGTGGTAGGTAATAAGCTTGTTGAAAATACTAAAACTTTAACAAATCCTCCAATTTCATTATAGGTAGCAGAAATTGCCTTATAAGTCAAATGTTTTGTTCAGTTCTGTTTGATGTAAGTTCTATTTACTAAATACATGATTTATTATAATTCATTATCCACAAGGTCTAAACTGTGAACTACAATAAAATACACACATTTTACGTCTAACTTGACTAAAATAATGCATATTCATAATTTACTTTTTGAGTTAATAGTAATTGTAATCTGTTTTTACACTATAAAGAGTCTGTCATGATAGTTTTATTTTAAATATAAAACAATACTAAGTGTGACTTAATTTAAGTAACTACAATAATAAGACAGATTTATAAGAAAACATTTGTTATGAAAGATATGAAATTTATCTATTTGATAAAATATTTCTGAATGAAATAAGAGATATTTAAAAATTATAAAATAACTGTACAAAAACATAAACAGGGTTACAAGAAATCAGATGGTTTTGAGTATAATATTTCATGCAGTCAATAATACATCCCAGTTTATTTCATTGTTATAAACCTCTTTTTCAAGCCACAACTCATAATTATCTTTAAATTCTTCATCAAGTTCAATATTTGCTTCTAATACACTATTTATATCTGTCTCAAGGGGAGTCAAATCGATTTCTTGTTCCCCACCAGTGCCATACCTCCTATTATTGAAGCGATCAACGCTCACTCTTAGGGCACACTCTTCATCTTGAAAATCCCATGGTCTTGCATCAACATCATTGCCAAAGGCCCAGTCATCATTCAACCTGTGCCGCACTTTGGAATATATTGCACTGATGGTTTTCATATTTGTTTTCCTCCATTGTCTCCCCAAGTACTTAGTTTGCATTTTTAGTAGTTTCAACACATAAAACTGCATCAAAGCATGTCTAACTTTTAATGTGCGTTTTAGGATAGGGGCACTTTTGAAAACAACAAGCATCATGATTCTTGCATTCTTCCATTTAGTAAGCTTATTTAAAATCCTCAATAGATTAATGCATGAGAATACATTCCTCCATGAGTAGGGAACAGCTGAGTCTCCAATATCCAGACATTCCTTTGTCAGTTCTGGCTGTTCTCCAATTACACAAGCTGGAAAGTCAAATATTGGTATAGTGTTTTTAGCACCAACATAAGACAAAATATTCTGATTAAAGAATTTTAGAACTAACGGCATGCAATTAGCATACACAAGATGTTGTGACATAAACTCAAATTGATATACATGATTTAATTTTAAATGTTTCAAAAGGAGCAACAATATTGCAGTGACTGCTTTTACTATGATTTCTTTATGTCTGTTCACATCAATGCCAAGTTTGAGGGACTGTAGAACTGTCATGGGCATCTCTTCTGGTAGTAAGTCTGCCATAATGTTGATAGAATAAGTTTTAGCGGTTGATGTAGGTGCTGCTGCTAAAAGAATTTTTAACAGTGCAATCATGTACTGTGGCAAATTAGGCAGCATTGCTTTGTACAAGACTTCTGCTTCTGTTTCTTCAACTTCTCTTTCTCCTTTTGTGAGAGGGCTTCGAGCAATTTCCAGTTCTCTTTCTGCCTGTAATTCTGAAAGGCTGGTGTAAACATGTTTCTTTAGTATGTCTATTCCTTCATGTATTGGCTGTGGAAGTCCTGCTGTAGTTTGTCGATCTCCAGGAAGGGAATACCCAACAAACTTGATCCTGACATTATCAAGAAACATATCAATATCTTTTTGGCGCACCTTAGACTGCCATGGAAGACTTCTCGGAAGCGGAGGTGGTGGAGGTGGGCTATCAAACTGTTTGAAGTACATATAATATGGACAATTAGGGTTATTTTCAGATTGTGAACCCTCGCTGGGTATAGACTGAAACTCCATTGAGTAATCTTCTGAGCCATTTCCAGTTTCTTCTTTGTCAACAAATATTTGTTCATCAGATTCATCAAGTGAGGTTTGTTTCATGAAAAGGTGTCTACGAATTTTTCCTTCTCTTTCATTTTCTTTCAGTAGTTTCCTCTGTCCAGGATTTTGGTTCTCAAGCATATCAGCTGCACTAGGAGGAGGTGAACTTGCTCTCATACCTTTTATTATTTCAATTGTGTCTTCTGATAAAGCTGGTAATTCGTATTTCTCTCTGAGCCTAGCTTTTCTCTCCTTCAACTCCTTTGAACCTCCTAAGTAAACAAGTAACACTTTCCACAGCAGTAGTAGGACTTTTTTCATTGGAAAGTGTGGAGTTGTTCCTGCACAAAGATGTGTCACCATGCTCAGCAGTTTCACTGGAAGTAATTCTTCTCCAAATGGTGCTCCCAGTTCTTCTTTAAAGTTTTTAACTAAATGTTTAAACTCAGATTCAGGATTGTCCTTTTCGGTTCTCATATATTCTGTAATAAGATACAGAACAGACAGGATAACTCGTAAGTTAGTCGAGTCCGCAAGAGATTCCGCAAGCTTCCTGGAAGCTATAGCAGAACTGCTCCGAACTATCTCGAGATTCAGTAATTCGACGAAAGCAGAAAACGTTCCCATGTCGTACAGCATCATTACGTTGACGCGGGCCCAGTGCGCCTGCTCTGCGTCCGATTGCATCTCCGCCCAGCATCCCTGCGCTAAATACAGTATGCAGCGAGTAGCACGCATACGAATCTCACTCACGGCGACATCCAAATGCTCTAGTAATTTCATTACCACAGTGCGCTGCTGTTTATGTGTCAATCTTTGCCAACTTGGTGGATAATTGAACTCTTCCATTATATCTTCGAATGCCTTGACGTTGAGCTGATACTCTGGATGTTCCGTGTAACTGTATAATTCAGCTATTTCGTTTTGTTGAGAATCACAATCATCGTAAATGAAGTCGAGCTCGGGGCTCTCCATGTCGTTAACACAATCCCCTTCTTCCATGGGGCGGCGAACATCAGGCATTTTCGCTCCGCCACGCCGACCGTTGCCGTTAGTGCCCATTTTTTAATAATGTAAGGACTATCTCAAATTCATAATATAATTTCACATCTCAGAATCAGAGTAAAAACCGATTTAATGGGATTTTTTTTGTAAAAAAGAAATTCTAAGTTTTCTCGTCTTTATATGGCACCACAGACAATACAATATTCCACAGACAAAATTAAGACAGATCTTTTTTTAGATAGGATGGCACAGATTATACAATTTGCGGTAATAAAGGAGCGCTTACACTGTAAAGAATGGCAAAAAATCATCATTTCAGTCGAAAAATGTCTACTGCTGGACATAGGCCTTCCCAGTGGATAATGGTACCAAATGGATTTAAAAAAAAGCTCGGTCGTTGAGTGTTTTTTTAATAATTGTAACCGTAAATCGAGTATCTTGACTTGGCCCGCGAAGTTATGTCAACATTTGTGGGATCTGAAGTCAACGATCATTGTTATGTTCCGATAGACGTGTCAGCGAATGGCTTAATCGCCTGGAGCCTAGACCAATACTTGGAGACGCTCTCGTTAGGCGGCTGGATCAAGCTGGAGAAAGCGGTACGCAAGCAAGATGACCAATTAAACTATTAAACCAAATTAAGCTGATCTCTCATTGTACGGGAAGCTCATACAAACCGATTATACAGATTATACTGGATATGTATAAGCATAACTTAGCTACACTAAGATAAGCTTTTAAACCGTTTTAAGACAAGCTTTTAAACCGTATACGCCACATGGTTGGTATGGTTCCAATTTAAATTGGTACCATTTTTTTTTCCTAGCCTGCGTTGTCCCACTCCTGGGCAAAGTCTCCCTGCACTCCTTCCACTTCTCGCTAACCCGCGAGTCCACCTTCCAGTTCTCACGGAACCTGTGTTGTTCGTCCCGCCATCTCCTTCGTGGATGCCGCGACCCCGCCTTATTGTCTCAGGGCACCTGTTCCCTGCTATTTTTGCCCCCTAGTTTGTCCTGCATGCGGCAGACATGTTCTGCCCAGTCCCATTTGAGTTGGGCAGCCTTTTGAACCACATCAGCTATATTTGTTTTGGAGC
Source organism: Noctua janthina (assembly GCA_963576755.1). Classification (NCBI taxonomy): domain Eukaryota; kingdom Metazoa; phylum Arthropoda; class Insecta; order Lepidoptera; family Noctuidae; genus Noctua; species Noctua janthina. The sequence continues at coordinate 10,589,214 of OY755059.1, forward strand.
GCAGTATTCTGTTTCGAACACGATCTGTTAATTTAACACCTATTATATTGCGCTCCATTGCTCGTTGGCAAACCATGAGTTTGGAGTTCTAGATGTTAGTCAAAGACCAAGTCTGTCCACCCTAGGTTAAGACGGGGCCCGGGAGAATACACATGTCCACAAGTTTGCGTTGCAGTGCCATAGGCAACTCACCCCTGAATAATTCCTACATGAACCAGTAACTCTTCCAAGCGTTTTCTGTTCGTCTTACGACTTCTTTGTCTTGCCTCGCCTGGAAAGAGACTACTTGGCCCAAGTAAAGGTATTCCTAGTCATGTTGTATTGTCTCCCCGTCTGCTTTTATTATTTTAGGTGTTTCATTGCACATGGCTTTGGTCTACGACATATTCAGTTAATTTAACACCTATTATATTGCGCTCCATTGCTCGTTGGCAATCCATGAGTTTGGAGTTCTAGATGTTAGTCAAAGACCAAGTCTGTCCACCATAGGTTAAGACGGGGCCCGGGAGAATACACATGTCCACAAGTTTGCGTTGCAGTGCCATAGGCAACTCACCCCTGAATAATTCCTACATGAACCAGTCTCTTCCAAGCGTTTTCTGTTCGTCTTACGACTTCTTTGTCTTGCCTCGCCTGGAAAGAGACTACTTGGCCCAAGTAAAGGTATTCCTAGACATGTTGTATTGTCTCCCCGTCTGCTTTTATTATTTTAGGTGTTTCATTGCACATGGCTTTGGTCTACGACATATTCATCTTCAGTCCATACACAAGACTTGCATCGCTTAGATTTTGAAGCATTAGCTGAAGTTTTGTAGCTGAAGATGCAAAGAGAACAATGTCGTCGGCGAAACGTAGGTTTGATAGTCTCGTCTCGCCGAGAACAATGCCTCTTTCCCTCGGCTGCCAACTTCCTAAAGATTTCTTCGAGTGTTATGAGATAGCAGGTCGCCCTGTTTGATTCCTTTCTCCATTTTAAATTTTGGACCTGTATATGTTGCGTAGTAGATGTAAGTGGGATCAATATTTTGGTTGCTTAGAGCGTTGGTAATCGTCGTGGTCATAATCATCAATATTTATGCAGTACTTTTACAATGAATGCTAACTGAATGAACATGTAGGGAAAATGGGAATTTAGCAATTTAGGCTAGGTTTTTTATTTTTTACAAAAACTGTTATTCATCATCTGCCTAGCCTTTTCCCAACTATGTTGGGGTCGGCTTCCAGTCTAACCGGATGCAGCTGACCAGTATTTTACATGGAGCGACTGCCTATCTGACCTCCACAACCCAGTTAGTGCTGGGTAATACGATACCCCTTGGTAAGACTGGTTGTCAGACTTTTTGGGCCACTGACTACCTAACGACTGTCAAAGATCTATAAATGACACCCGGGACCAACGGCTTAACGTGCTTTCCTAGACACGGAGGAAACTCGGTATGCAATGGGTGGTCACCCATCCACAGACCAACCTAGGCAAGCACGGCTTAACCTAAAGATCGATCCGAGCGGCTGTTATTATTTAGCCACGAGCTCCTCCTTCTCCTCCCCTTTTTTACAAAAACTGTAAACATAAAATAATGTATTATGTATATATGGTATTGCCCTCCTAGCTCTAACCATGGTTTGCTAGTCGGTTCTTCATTGATCTAATTAACGTTTTGATGGTTCCTTGAGGAATACCATTCCACACTTCGTCTAACAACGCAGCCTTCAACTCTCAGCGCCATTGCTCCATGCATCTTGTTTGTTATATATGAACCTACATAAATGTCGACAGATGCATATAGTGCAGGAGTGCGGGCTGCGCCCCGCCCCTACCCGCCACGCGAGTACCTTCTTTAAATAATATGACTTAGTGTGCAACCAACTAGCGAGTTTGATTGACTTCCGACACTTCCGTATCTAACATTCTTCATTGGTTTTCCAACGTCGTATTTTACCGAACAATGCAACTGCCTGGCCTCGTAACCTATCGCAAATGTCCATAGTGCCGTCATAAATAAATAAATAATAAAATCTTTATTAACAGGTGATTGTTCAAACATCAGCTCTGGCTCTTGTACGAGGATACCCTGTATCACAAAAGCCAAATCATAAATCCTATAATTAGCGGATGAGTAGGTATGAATACTGTGGAGTACTCATCCGTTGATTATATGACGTCACACTAAATTGAACCTATATTTGTTTAAACTTTTCGCACACGTAAAAGGTACAAAGGCGAGCTTAATGTCTTAGGCATTCTGTATCAGTCAACTGTTAGGTCCCTACTATAAAATTGGCAATCATTTTGAACTCGTGTTGCTAAAATCAGAGTGTAATTATCTTGAGAAATTATTAGACCATGTAAAAGGCGCCGAAATGATGGTGCAACAGCAAAGCTTATAGCGAAAAAAGTTGCGTAGGACAAGAAACTGCAAATTGAAATAATCTACTTAACCAAATAATGATTTTCTAAGGCGGTCGGAACTCTGGTTTTCAATAGTTTGAGAGGACTAAGTTTTTAAACTGTCGTGATCAATAACATTACACTAGAAATGGGGTATTTATCATTTTTACTGTATGTTTTGAGTTCCTGATATTTCGACGCTGTTGCAAGCACCATGACCACGGATGAACTGAAATTAGATATTGCGGGTGGGTGGGTGTGTACGAGCAGACAAATCGGTCTACCCTCTACAAGAAAGAGGGTAGGGGGGAGGGGAGGAAGTAGTAGTATTTTGGAGTTTGAGAGGTCGATTCTAGCCACAAAAGAATTGGGCTTTAGTTACAATCAATTTATGTAACAGAACATACAGAACAGGAACAGGAATTGAAGGTTTTCTGGCATAAGCATAGCTGAGCTCATATCGTGTCCCTATACTTTTGCCTGAAATGGAAACACAGATTAAACGATTATTTCATTATGATGATGACACAGCAAAATAATTAATTAGAGTTACACCGAAGAGATGACCACATTAATTTATTTTAGGACCAATTAATTTAACTCCCTTTCAAAATCTGTTTACCCGGCACAGATAAAAAGCTTTTTAATGGTGGGGCAATATGGTTTGTTCTCACGTCAAACGTCTCTGATATGACATCCGAACATTTGTAATACAACAATGGATCCTTTTACCCCTGAGGGGTGTTAAAGAGCAGCAGGGGGCGGGTTGGGGTGTTTTATAATGGAATAAGGATCTACGGGTTAATGTCGAGATAGTATTGCGTAGGCGAGGTAATTTTGCTGTTGGAGTAGGTACGGCGACGGTTCCATACAACTCGATTCCAACCGGCTTCCTTTTGAAAAATGGCACAGTCAGTATTCTATAGATAAATAATATAATCACATTAAAGATATGTAATCCGGCTTACCTCTTACAAAATTGACCCTTCGCTACTGGTAGGTACCTATATCGCGTTCGAAGATTTTAAACTTGTATTGGGTAGGTATTGGTAAAAGGTTGCGATGCTTAATTTAAACGGAAATGACTGCCCCGGCAATGCCGCATTATCTTACGGACAGCTTTTCTAAATTTGAGCCGTAACAACCAGTATCTAGATACTGAAAATACTTAGGTACTTCATACCGCAAATCCACGCTTGGAAAATAGATACATGTGTGTCAAGCCTACCAGTACCTAGGTATTATCTTAGCCACATAAACATGGAAAATCTTTTGTGATAAAATGTCGATTATTATAATTACTATCGGCAATCAGCCGACAGACAACCACTGCTCGTCATTGGCTCTTCTTATGCATGATGAAGACCGTTCCTGTGAAGCGTCTCTTCTTCTTCTTCAACCTTTGGCCACCCAATGCTGAGTGTAGGTACCTTCCAAATCTCTCCACTTTTGATGGTTTTGTGTCATGGCTATACAGTTTTTTCCGGCCACTTTAATGAGATCCTCTGTTCACCTAGTCGGTTGTCTTCCCACGTTCCTCTGTCCCGTCCATGGTCTCCAGTCCAGTCTGTCTTGCTCTTAGATAATTGGTTCAGTTTCCATCGGCTGATTTTGATGATGATTAATTGTCACTCTCTACTTACGTACCAATGTATCTCCCTCATTCAGTTATCTTACTTATTGGCTCTTTCCAAGATCATATTTACTTACAGTTATGAACATTGACGATAATATCTAAACTCCAACGCTTGTCGTCGGACGATTTTCCGCTTTATAACTCGAATAATATTTTCGTCCAACTTACTCGTGGTGTGACATTTGTTATCTTACTGCTTTCCTAGCAACACATGGATTTTTCTTCAAATAAAATGTTTAAAATAATTATATTTTTCATAGTGAGATATTTTGTAGTGTCAGCAAAAATGTTTGAAAGTGAACTGAATGTGAATGATATACTTCGATCGGATCTTATGCCAACGTATTTCATGGTAGACGGTGAAAACCAGAGCATTGAAAGCATGAATCATACTGTTAGTAAGCCTGTAGGACAATCGATTAATGGATCTATTGATGCAGCATTGTCTACTCTGGATTTTCACAGGTAAATAATAGAATGTGATTGTATCTAACATAATGCTCAGTAGGTACCTAGATAGCCGCAAGAACGGCAGCTGGCATAACCAATTAATCATGCTACGAAATTATAAAAATAAAATATTTTATTTTGTATTTGGATATTACAAGTAGGTACTCCTAAATGATAGTAGTCCGAAGATAGTATAAACAGGTGCCTTGGTGCGTTTCTATCACAGTAAAGAAATCCCAGTTTATTCAAGGCAGATTTGTACTCTCTAAGGTAAGTAGTGTAGTTTACTGATTTTATAAACATATATGCCTATTTATAAAATTACATGGCTACTGTTGAATGAAATGTAGCGTCGCTATATATTATGAATCTATAGCTATAACTACCTAGGTAGTTACTTTTGTTTTTTAGTCACCTTAGCCTTACCTTAGATATGCGCCCATTAGATGATGTTGCAACTACATCAATTTTTTGAACGTTAGTAATATTTATAAGGTGGCTTACAGGAAAATGATGAACGAATTCCACTGCCGCAACTACATTACTGACCAAATCTTAGAGGAAATGGGGAAGAATGTCCTGCAGAATAGGGTTGGGAAACCTTTTACTGAAGTCAAAGATAATGTGCTGATGAGGAGACAAGACTTACGGAATAATGTTATGTTTGACGTCGGCTCTGCTAATTATCAAGAGTGGTTAGCCAAGTAAGTGATAAGATTAGACTCGCGCGGGTGCACAGAGCCCGTTGTCAACACGCGCCCGCGCACTGCTCCGTGTCACCCGTGCTGTAAATTTGCCAGTTCCAATAGTCATGATATGTTAAACTACCTTATGCCCGCGGCTTCGGCCGATTGGAGTTCAGGAATTGCCCAGAGGTTCGTAACTCCGTGATAAAAATCCTATGTGCTATTCGAGACTATGATCTTTGTCTGTGCCAAATTTCATTCAGATCCGTTCAGCCGTTCTGGCGTGATTGTGTAACAAACATCCACCAATCCAAACTTTCGCATTTAATAGAAATGACAGTGGTAAGTTGTGTGTCAACCAGCCAAAGAGAATGGTAAAAAAAAGACAGGCCAAAGTAGACTTATTAGCATTGCACTGGGTCGGCATGACCTCATCTCGTGGGCTCATCGTCAAGCTCGCTTGTGAATAGTTGGCGAGGTGAGAGAACCTGTATAAGCGGCCGCGTCGCGTCGGCTCGCTGTATGCGATGACTGCTGTATTTCGACCGAGACAATGAGTTTATGATGCTTAAAGTGTGCATAGCAGTACAATCTCATCATAAACTCGCTCGTATATTTCTACAGTCAATACCCTTAATATCTCACAAATAAATCTTGAATTAGCAACATTCAAACCTCATTCATCATTTCAGCCGAAAGACGTCCACTGCTGGACATAGGCCTCCCCCAAGTGTCGGCACATTGACCGGTCCCGTGCGTCTCGCATCCAGCGGATCCCTGCAACCTTTACCAGGTCATCGGTCCACCTAGTGGGAGGCCTTCCAACGCAACGTCTTCCAGTTCGCAGTCGCCACTCCAGAACTTTCCGGCCCCATCGGCCATCCGATCTGCGAGCAATGTGCCCTGCCCACTGCCACTTAAGTTTGGCTATTCTTCGGGCTACTTTGGTTCTCTTGCGGATTTCCTCATTTCTGATTTGATCACACAAGGAAACTCCGAGCATAGCCCTCTCCATTGCCCTTTGGGTGACTTTAACCCTTCAGATGAGGCCCATTGTGAGCGACCACGTTTCGGTCCCGTAAAAACCTCATTAGCTTCACTAATCTAATAAAAAATGATATGGCGTTCAGAAATTGCGTGTAACTAGTACCTAATTGCACCAGATTAACCAAATATCAATAAAACCTCAGGGTTGCAGCTCTCAACGATGTCCACAATGCTGCCAACGTTGCCGCAAGCAGTAGTGCAGGCAATACGTCACTGCCAGGGGTACCATCAGCACCACAACAGACACCATCACTGCAAACCAGGGAAGGCTACGAAGTCTATGAAGGAGGCAAGGAATTAACAGGCTACCCGTCTCCTGATGTTGCATCACCAGATATTGCTAAGTATAGTAAGGATAAAAGTGGATTACAGATCACGAATCATCATCATCATTCATCATTATCGTTTTTCGACATGTTTTCAATAATCCCATTGTAATCGGTGTAAGTAGACCCTTAACAGAATCTTATAGTACCGTCAAAGTACCAACTTTTTCACAAGTTTAAAAAAAAACAAGTTTGATTGTTATAACTTTATTTTAATTTATCTATACCTCTCTGTAGGTACTATTCAACGAATCTATCAGCACAATATTTTGAGTGCGTTACATTGAGTCCTATAGTAAACCGTGATTTTTCACTCCAAACTAAAGTCGTTTCCCAGCAATATTTTTTGCGTAAAGTTAATTAGTTTTATGTACAGAATCCTTGGTTTGGTATGGGTTCGTGAGGAGTCCGTTTACACCTTGTACAAAAGCCTTCTTTTCATACATACTACCTAGGGCCTAGGTACAACTGTAAGTTTGCCTTAATTTTATTTACCTACGTCATCTTCATTACTCGCGATGTCTTGCCATACAAATACAAAACTTTGTTGCCAAAAATATAACAGAAAGGATCATGAATGCAGTACAAGATTCTAGACTCCCAATTTTCGTCTTTAAATAAACTCTGCTGTTCCCTAAACCTCAGGGTTTAGTCTAGAACCATTTGTACTGAATCCACATTATCAGGATGAGAGTGAATGTCCATAAACATCCTATAATATAACCTGATACCTATTCCTCTATTTAATTTGAACAGTCTCCCCCTCATCATCAGGTGGCGGCTACGAGTACTCGATGCCTCCACCTCCACCACCACTGTACCATCACCCGGCAGCCGTGCAAACACCACATGTGGTGGAGGAATACTCTGATAGTCACAGCCACGGCCTTGGCTTGGCTGATCTGTTCGATATATCGTTGACTGGGATCGCTTTCTTGTCTTTTGGGATGTTTATTTTGCAAGTGCTCATGTGTATTACTATGGTGAGTATTTCATGTGGCTCCTAAGTACAGATTTGTTTTTTCTCAAGGTAATTAGTAAATTCTTATTGAGACAAAATGTAGGCTACTAGTAGGGACTACTAGAAAAGATTCTTGTATATTTTGCTTTGGACCACCATGTTCTGCCGGGGTTACAAATAACAACACTTTTGATTTGATGCCCTTGTAGTTGGTATAGCAAACTACCTACTTAAATACTATTTACTAACTTGTTATACATACCTCGACGCTTCACTTTATAAACCCGATAATAGTCCTTGTGACTGACCAAGTGATCACCGAATTAGTCTTTTATTCCTTCTGAAGTTTCACCAATTTTTCAGAATCCGCAACAACCTCAAGTGATGCAAATGGTGGACAACGGCGGCGATACAGTCAACGTTGACGACGTGTTCCGTTTTAAGCGGGATGCACACGATGCTCCAGAGACCAACTCCATACCTGCTGTGAACAAGATGGCCCGCTACGCCTTGCTGGCGTTGCGACCGCGCTCCACGCCTTGTCTGTACAGAGCTTTATGTGTGGGGAATAAGCAAGCTCGGAATCTACGCGATGGCAACTGGTATTGGTTGCCGGTTTGGCAGTAAGTAGTACCTACCATGTGTTCTATTTCAGTCTCTGTACATAATGCTCAATTAGCAGGGACGGGCCGTGCATTGATCTAAGTACCTATCCCTTATTGCAAACAAATATTTCACGACTTAATCTATAAATCTTTCACTCAGTCCAAAAATCCCGCCCTTGTCCGTAGATAGATACGTTGTACAAACTGCAGTAATTTTATAAAACGGCTTTGACGATTGATATACTTAGTTCCGACGGATTGCTACGTAGGATACGCAGCCGCAGCAATCCGTCGGTCGTCAAAGCAACTTTCTGAAAAACAGATAGTTTGTAATCCAGGTGCAGTAAGTATACCATATGTTTAACACAGTATTAGATATTTTGAGTAGCTTATTAGCTTACCCGTAGGTAGATTTCAAAATGTTATTTGCCAGTGAGCCTCAAACTATAGTCCGTATCTTGGAGCTCGGGATATATCTTTTATAATAAGATAAATGGATAGCATAAATGGATTAGTTGAATTCGAGTTTAAGTTAAGGATTTGTTTATTTTTTAGATTTTTGATTTCTTTGAAATTCACTATTGTAGTGCAGGAGTGGCGTGGACTCGCGGCGGAGCCCTAGGTGCCCTTCGAGCTGCGACTCTGGGGCTTGGTGGAGCTGACTGCGACACCCATTACCCTCGAGCACACTGCACCACCAACACTTAACTACACGAGCATTGCATTCAATCAGCGCCAAATTAGTTTTGTTTTTAGTGTATAACGAAAACAACAATGGTTTTATAAGTACTGTAATTCATATTTTATTGCATACGATATTGCTTTTATTATGTAACTGCTATAATTTTATAACTATCTATGTACATTGTGGACATCTTATTAAATAGATACTACCTAAAATACTACACCAATAATATAATACATGTCTACAATAACTATGCTTCACATCTAGTAGCATATTATTTTTAAATAACATGTTCTAACCAAACCTTATGTTATAACTACTTTAACGTAGAGACAACAGAATATTCCAATGCGTGTTATATTTGACACCTCTGATTTAGGACGATGTGTGTGAAGTGACAAAAGTAGCAAGTTAAGTAATTATGTGCAGGTCGCGAAGCAATCAAAATAGTTAACACGCTATTAAACTTTACGAAAATAGACCAAACCCAGTGCTTGAATGACGAAATGTTAGGCTATTAAAATGGGTGTAAACTTATTTACAGTGAGTCCAAATACGCTCAGAATTATCAATGAGTCTAAAATCGCAGTGGACAGAGAAGTTAACGGGAACGTGTGACTGGCTCATTGATTAGGTATTAGAAAACATTTGATAAGTAGAAAAAGTTCCTCATCACCGCATCTGGTAAAGCTCAATTATGTACCTAGAAAACGATCGTCTGATGAAGCTGTTGATTAGGTACTAAGTCGAAACCCTCCAAGTAACTGGAACTGGAAATTAATTAAGGTATACGTGATACGACACAAGAGGTTGGTTAATGATTTTTGTTTTAACAGCTTCTCAGTTTGTCATTTTCCGTCTTGAATATGTTTCGTCTTCAATAACTATATTCATTTAGAGTTATGCTTGTTATAAATCCACTATCGACACATAATTTATCTAATGCGGCGAAGACGGTAATGTTACAGGTGTAAAAACACAACTAAGTGGTGCATACGCGTACGGATTCAAAAGTGAATACGCCGGAGGGGCGTGTCCGAAGATCTGTCCCGGAAACAACCCTTGCCGCTGAGCTATTTTCAATCTCGAAGTCAATTGCTTCTTCCATTTTGTCCGTCGGTTTTGAAACCACGTCTTTATTTGGACCTCCGTAAGACCTAAAGCTTTTGACAGTTCCATCCTCTTTGACACGCTCAGGTACTTGTCGATCTTGAATTCGGCTTCTAGTCGTTCAAGTTGCTTCGCGCTGTATGCTTGCCGAGGCTTTCTCTCCGGCCCGGCACGACGAGGTCTTCTGTTATTCTTGTCATCTACAAAGAAAATTCCATGATAAGCAAAATAGTAGATATTCTGATTTCTGTGTATTTTGTAAGTGTGAATAAAAATCGCAAGTTCATATTTTTGAGGTTTTAAAAGCGTCTCCTTCATTTACAAAGTAGCTGCTCTCGCTAAAACAAATACGTAGTAAAGTTTTTTCGAACACTAATCGGAATTATCACAGGCTCTCGTTAAGTGGCTATAAACACAATCAGTCTGTTTGTGCAGCGCCTGCGCGGTTTGACATCTCGCGTGTCAACACAGCATTGTGGTTGGTGTATGTGCGATGGCCGTGCTAACCGACTGTTAACTATTTACGTAAGCGTTTTACGATCATCCAGGTTTTTCAGGGCATTTTAAACTTAGTTTGAAAAATAAGATGTTAAGTTACAGTCAATGAAATATTTATTCACTAGTGAGACATGTGATGTGCCGTTCGTTTTACGTATCAAAATATTATTGTCATCTGACACATTTAATAATGCTCCATATTATCAAATAATTGTTAATATGGAGATTATATTTTTCTGATTATTAGACCACCCACTAGTTTTATAACATTTATATCAACTTTAATTACTATATTTTCTTTGGTTTGTCAGGACGATGTGGAGAAATCATGTCTCATACACACTTTTTTCACGGTTTAAGATGACCTAGATCTCCTAGATATTGCTAAAGCATCACTGGTCGTGACGTTCGTATTTGATAACTTTGTACTAATAATTAAATTTTCTGTTATGTACTTTCGGGGATGTTTTACCTTGAATTTCGTTAAGTTTTGCTTAGACCAAAAATGTGTTACTGTAACTTCGATGTAGAAACTGGTTAAGTAACCATAACCTACCTATGTAGGTATCTAAATATGAGCTTCCATTTAAGAATTTCTATAAAATCCAACAGCAGTATTGACAAAGTCTAATTCTCGGTATGTAGTGCATAGAGGCATGGTGTAAACTCAGTTTCTGGATACAGTTCGATCACAGCAGGGTACGCGTTAAGGCGACGCACAAACACGAGAGCTTTGTTCGTAATTATCGTCGCAGCAGCTGTTTGCCGACACCTCGGTGCGAAGTCGCGACCACCGACCGACGGCTGGCAAGCACTGGCGACATTTCGTCGAATGTGCCCTCGGACTAATCGCGCGAACCATAACGCTGTGTGTATCCAAGTTGTTGGGCGTTACAATTAGTTAGAACGGTCAACACATCGTGTTAACACCAGTTTTTACAAGATACGCTTGCGTGTGTCGCTGAATTTAATATTTTCACAGATTCACAGATGATTATCTACTTTATTGCCAGTTTCCTGTTGTTAAAATCTCGCAAAAGTTTTTCTATTGTTGAATTGCGAAATACAAATAGTTTTTTTTGAGAACTGATAATAGCCCAATTTGCGACTCCATCGAGTTTAAACAAGATTTGTTTGTCTGAAAATACAGTATTGTCACGAACTGAGAAGAATGACGACATTGAAAGTTACATTTTCAAGGACGATTTAGCCGTTTTCGCTTCCATTGCAAGCAGAGTTGTAAATAAGTAGTTTGGTAATAATGTTGAGGCAATAGACTCGTGAAATTCATTTACTGCTATCAACATAGCATGTAGAAAGAATGTCAAATGTCAACGTGGTTGTGTCGCGTCGAGTTGACATAGAAAGTTTGTGTTGGACCCCCGGGCTATTCCCGGACGTTACACACTCACACTAATTTTATAGCCACCGAAATTCCTCCTCGCTGCCGAGCCAACAAATGTGACAAAACTGATGATAAATATACAGATTTACTTGAACGTAATATATTTGACTTTCGGTATGATTGACCGTCATCAGTCATTGAGAATTATGAGTGGAATTTAGAAAAGTGTGATTTACCTATGTACATTTCCATTGCGTTCAAAAGGAACATGCGTGCTTGATTCTTCACCAAGTAACAACATTTTTGATTTAATGTATTCATACGTGTATCTTTTCTCACTTTTAGTTACAAATGTCTTTAGGTGTATGAGGATCTGAAATTCCCTAATACCTCATAGAAAAGAGAGCATCCTCCGGCCAGACGAGTGTTGTGTCTGGTGGGATTACTGCCCGTCTGGTCGGAGGACCTCCCGTTTCTATGGAGTATTAAGGAACTTTACACCCTGTTCTTCATACACATAAACTGGTGATTTGCATTGCAATTGGGGTGAGCTAAAGCAGCATTAGCTAGGCTTTCCTTGAAGTCCTCAAAGGGCTTTAATCCTATATAGGAGAATACTCTACAAGCATTTGAGAACAGCTTAGCTGACTTCACTGATAGTTTTCATCGTATTGCGAACAAGTTTTTAGTTACCAAAACCACAAAAATTCGGTAACTTTAGCAGTCATCGTATAGTTTGAGCAATAATAATAACAATGAATAAATAGTTAATTGCCTACATCTTATTATATGCGAGGGATGATTGCGTGTGAATTAGGCGTGCGAAGTATCACACCGGGTGTAACTGCACGCGATTGTAACACGCACGCACGTTACTTTACTATGCGTTCCCACTGGCATAACATTCACGATAAAATATGTTGTCTGATGAGCTAAGAATCAGTCCAACCGGTACGCAGAATGCGGACTGTCTAAGGACACCGGACTGTGACAGATATTTCAGTAGCTATATCTGTGAAAGTCTGTAGCTCGTCCGCAGTCCGTAGTTCGTGGCTAAAGAAGAGCTCGTGGCTAAGTAATAACGACCACACGGGTCGATCTTCAAGGGTAAGCAGCGTTTGACAAGGTCGTCAACCATCCATACGAGTTTCCTCCGTGACTCGGAAAGCACGTTAAGCCGTTGGTCTCCGTTGTCATTTGTAAATCTTTGCCCGTCGTTACAGGTAGTCAGTGGCCCAAAAGTCTGACAACCAGTTCTAACAGGATTGTGTCGATCAGGTAGGCAGCCGCTTCATGTAAAATAGTGGTATTCAGCTGCATCCGGTCAGACTGGAAGCCGAACAAAGTTGGGAAAAAGTTAGGCAGATGGTGACCTGTGAAAGTCCGTAGTCCGGTTCGCAATCACATTGATTGAAGATGTAGTCTCTTACAGACGCACAGCTATTGTACCTATATGGTGTACAACGCGTCTTAGTGCGACACGGTTGTTAGACTCGTTGGGCCTCCATAGTTGGCAATTGCTTTCGAAGCGTTCCAAATATCTACTGCCACTTTCAACAGACGCTTTATCAGTAGCTTATATCTGATGTTAGTCCTATGTTAACTTTTCCATCATATTTATCGCTGTTATTCTTATTATTTAAACTTTGGTATCTAACCTGTGGAACGTGGATCCGCGAAGTAAACTGAAGTAGGTAATAATTTATCTAAAACGGGTGAGGGCGCAACATACTGCTTAAGTTTTGAGTATGAATGTGGATGGGTATATGAGTAGAGGAAGACCAAAGAAACAATGGATGGACTGTGTAAAGAATGATATGGCAAGAAAGGAGGTGTCTGGCGAGATGACGAGTATAATAGAGAGATAATAGATAAGTATGGAAGAAGAAGACATACTGCGCCGAGCTCAAATGAATTGGGATAAGGGCAAGAGAATGATGAGAATGATGATGGGTGAGGGCGTATTTTGTCGTGGATCCTCGTTCCGGCAGTATTATGGGATTGTGCGGATCCACGTTTAGAGGAACCAAAAGTTAAAGTTCAATTTTGGGAAAAAGCAAAGGGTGTTAATTTCGATTCGATTTCGTCCCGGTAAAGCTTTTCACATATAGGTTGTTGTTTTATTCACTTTTCAGTAGCTTACTGTATAGCCCTAAGCCTCCTCTTTACAATAATCCAACTCAGGTTCATGCCAATGAGACTTCATTTCATAATCCCATTTGTTACAAAACGTCCATGCTATCTAATTCCTTCTCTCTTGTCCTGGCCACCGTTGCATTTTGTACTAATTTTCACTGAGTTGAGGCCTTTTCATTCGCTATTGGCCACTAAGTCTTTTAACTTCTTCTCTTTTTATTTATATAGTTTGTTTTTCTGCAATAAATTTGTTTAGTATGTCTTTTTAACAGATAATGATTATATTATCGAGAAAAGTGGAAGTAATGGGGGAGGCCTTTGCCCAGGAGTGGACAGCTCAGGCTAATAAAAAAATGTTAATAATTCTTCTTTCTAGCGTGTAGATGGCAAAACATTCGAACCATATTTCAACTAGGAGTTTAGATTCCGCAGTACACACGGCAGCACATGAAGCTGTAGATTTCCAGTATAACTTGGCCTTGCTTTGTATAGATTTCCTGCACAATGAGAGATCCGCATAAACTGGTTTTGTATAGCTTGATTGGCCGTCGGTCGTGCGTACAACGTGTTTTTATGTACGAGTATATCCCATAACTCTAGGGTTATGTTCTATCAGTAAAAATAATACTAAAAGTGAATATGTGGTCCAAAAATGCTTAGTTTCGAAGATAACTCTTATCAATCTCTCGATGTGTGTCGGTATCTAAGTTTCATTGATAAATACACTAATTCATTTTCATTCAAACCAATCATTCAAATTTAAAGCTAAGAAAATGCGACGGTGTCATATTTTACGTGAGGGTGTTTAACATTAATAATAATCGTGACTTTGTCGAATTATTATGTATGAAAAATGAAAACAAAAAAAAATGCTAATTGAAAAATAATTCATATGCCAGTTGATTCTTTCATTATGGTAAGACCATACCAAAGACCAGACCAGACCACTGACCAGAGTTATGGGATATAAAAAAAAACACCTTGTGAAGCACATCTTGCAACTAGAATCATTTCTATTTACTAGTGTTCACGTTCCAAAATGCCTTTGCATGGCTTGCTTGAAATAAATAGTTTAATCAATTTGAGTTTGCTCTAATAAAAAGGAGAATAGATAATTACCGTAAAGTGCAGCGGAGGGTTGATGTGTCGCAAGCCAGTGCGCGTACGCATGGCCGGCGAGCAGCCCCGCGTCGTTCAGCGCACTCAGCTCCGGACACGTTGAAGTTGATGATACTGTGATGATCAAAATAAAAAAAGGTATTTTTACTGTGGAAGACTTGAGATAACGGAACTGATGCAATGGCATAATCAGAGCAGCTACATGAAATCATATCAGCAGAACCCGATCCCCAGTACGGTACGTGAGAAGAAAATCGATTATTAAAATTTACTGTGTTAAGTAGTAGTGAAAATATTTCAACGGTGCCAACAGTCTTGGAGTAAAATGGCTGTGACATACGGACAGACAGACGGACAGGACGAATCTATATATAAGGGTTTTGTTTTTTGCCATTTGACTTAGAAACCCTAAAAACGGATTATTTAGTCTATAAATCAAATTTTTACTTATCGTGTTCGCTCGTTGATGTCTTTTTCATGATTTCTCGAATTTAATAATAATTTTCAGCAAACAAAACAGTTATTAAATTGAAGCAAAATATTTCGGATTGATTGGAATGGCTAGGCCTATTTATTTTATTTTTAGTGCAATAAAACTGTTGCTATACAAATTAACAAGAATATGGAACTATTTAATAAGGTGGTACTATCATCTCCATTCTCCTTCTTAATATCAGTATGTTTTTTTCTAAGTTGATACATTTGATATCTTCAGTCTTATTTGGTAAAGGGGGCCAAGGGGGAGAACGGCTTTTAAGATCCTCGCCGACCCCAACTGTCAACCTCACCTGCACGCTTTGGTGTACGAATAGCCGACGGCGTCGACATCCCTCGCTGACGTGGTGCTCCCTGCTAGACAACGGACGTGGCTTTGGCGACCGAGCAATGGCGGTATAACCATACCACCGATCGGGCAACCAATCGAAGAGGCAACAGCTACCTTGGAGTCTAAGTAACTCCAAAAAAATGTTGGGGGCAAAAGGCAACGGGAAACCACTGCTTCTATTTTCCCAAGAGAGTCAGCGTGAAAGGAAGAACACTAAATAGTATGTCTGGTGATCCGGCTAACGCCCGGCGCCATCTCCCCGGGAGAGGTGGTGTGTAATGTGCTACAGGCCAAGCGAGCGCGACTCGTCAGGCATTACATGGAAATTCAGCTACTAATGAATCTAACACCTATAAGTCAATTCGCCGTCCCCATCGCATCAGAACGTGGAATGTGCGCGGCCTCAACCAACCTGGCAAACTAAAAAATGTGGAAAACGAAATGCAGAGGAAGAACGTTCACCTGCTAGGGCTCAGCGAAACACACTGGAAAGGTCAGCGCCACTTTACATCTAACCACGGAAGTACAGTAGTCAGTTTAGTAGTATTTTTCCAATCGTGGCTCGGGAAAGGCATTGATGCTTTCGAAATGTGGTGTTGGAGACGAATGCTGAGAATACCTTAGACGGCGAACCGCACCAATGCATCATTCCTGACCCAGCTCCGAATAAAAACTCGCTTGTCCACCTTATGCCGACAACGTATTCTTTCGTACTTCGGTCACACAGTGCGCAGAGGCGACGAAAGTTTTAAAAAACTGATTGTGGTTGGGAACACCGAAGGCATAAGATCGCGTGGTCGTTCACCAACAAGATGGACCGACGAAATTAAAGACTCGGCATCCAAATTTTACACGGTTGTAAGAGACGCGCTGTACAGAAACAGGTGGAGGCAGATCATCCGCTCCAGATGCAACTCTGATGCTGACTACAATCCTCAGACACGAGGGACCGACCCCAGAGAGAGAGAGATTTATAATACCTTGGTCAGATAGGTAGTTGCTCCATGTAAAATACTGATTTAAGCTGCATCCGGTAAGACTGGAATCCAACCCCAACGTGGTTGGGAATTGGCAACGCAGATGATGATGATGGGGATTCAGTTGGGAGCTTCTTGGATTTACGATATCAGAGTTTAAAATGAAGTTACTCTTGGGTCAATGTTTGATGCTGACCAGAAAAAAGTTTAGGCATAATCGAAACCTAAGGGAAAAATTAAGTCTACGGAATTGCGGCGACGGGAGTTCCGGTATATAATTCTATCTATTAAATCAGGGAGTATTCAATACATAAATTTGTAAAAAATCGAATGTCAAGCATATTTTTAGGTCCTTTAAAAGGAAAAAAAAAGGTTTTCTTAAAATTCGGCTCAATGATATCACGCAAAACAAATCGTGAGAAAATCGCCAGAAAAACAATGATTCTATTGTAATCAGAAAGTAGCAATAGCAATCAGAACAGCAAGGAGGATCTTGGCTCCTTCTTACTTCCATAGATAAGAGATGAAGGTAGAAGAACAAGATGTTTTTCAGAAAGAATAGGAATGTTTATTGTAAACTTTGCGACAACATTGTCTGTGTGAAAAGGTTCATCGTCTGGAAGCACATATAACTAGTTTCTTGTTTATTTATCAGTCTGAAATTACAAAACATAGGTTTAAGGTTTAAGTTTGAGGTGTTTTCAGATAAATGTTTTGCCGTTAACGTCTCCGACGGCCAGGGATAGCACCACGTCTTATTCCGGGCGCTGGTACAGTGTGCCTTTAATAATTTAAGGATAAAGCTGATAGGACAAACTTCTTACCATTATGTTCATCAGTGGTTTCTTCACCGTTGTCGTCATCATCTGGCCGTAAGTTGCTAACAAGTTTAGTACTATTACTTTTGTTATTGCCTAATATACTGTCTATTAGAAACGTTTTGCTTTTACCATGTATAACACTGCTCACTGAATCTTTTGTACTATTATGAGACGGTTCACTGCTATTGCATAGGTTCCTAATACTGTCGAATGTTTTACTAGGAAATATCACTCGATTTTGTTCAAAAAAACATATTTTATCTGAATTTAAAAACGGATTTATTACGTTTTTAATATTTTTGTTTTCGACGATTCGATGGCCCGATTGTTCACTGTTGTCACAAATATCTATTGTTTCATTTTCACTGTCATACTCTGTTTCTGACTCACAGTCATAACTTGAGTCTCTTTCGGCACTACACAATACACTATTGTTTCCCGCGTTAGAAATGTACTCATTTTCGCAAGTGCTTGAAATGTCGTCTATGGTCTCCATTATCGCTTTTTTATAACTTCATTAAATTAAGAGCCTCTATGGTATAATGTCACTTCACTCTACACTTTGACGTTTGCCGCGGAGATTAAAACCCAGACTAAACTTAGCTTCATGTTTGCCGGAAACTGATAATTGCATCTGAAAATAGGTGGTGCCAAGACATCGGCCGCGGTGGCTGTAGGTATGAACGAGATGAGATGCTCTCACGCTACTGGCTGCTTCCAAAGTGGAGGGGGATGGCGCCATCTTAAGAAGGAGGGGCCTCGATAACCGCCTGTGAAAATTCACACCTTTCTTTTATTTGATAACACGTTATGTCAGAGCTCTTTAGCTCACAAAGGATCTCTAAAAGCTTATGATGAGGTGAGGATCCAATTTCTACCGGTTATTGTTTGATTAATGTCGCAGATTTAAGTGATTTATTGTAAGCGATCCGAGATGCTTAATGCGGAGAGGTTGAAGGGAAAATTGTTGAGATTTAACAAGATGGTATGGTGTTTGAGTTTTGAATTACTCTTAAAGTGTTGACTATACAAGCAGTTCATTTCACTTTTTTGCCTTGGTGATGAAAATATATGATACACTGTCTTTAATGGTCCAGGGAGTGCCTGTGGACGGCGAGTTATGGGCTAGCTCGCCGTCCAGCCGTCTTATGACGACAGGCCGGGTCGACGGCGCGTTCGTGTTCCACGCGCGCCTCAAAGAGATGTCAGCAATCAAGTGGGCCGCATGGGCCGATGCCTGCCAGGGCTGCGGGACTGTTCGAAAGAGATACCGTGGCCCTGGAACACAAAGGGCAAAGAAGGATCATGGATGGGTTTTAGTCAGTACAAGTCTGATACTCCCCTCCGCTCCGCCCAGAGTGGGGGGGGGGGGGGGTCATTTGATGATTTTCCATCCGAAAAAAAAAATAAAAAAAAATAAGGGAGCAATGAGAAATGTAGGGGCTAAGTATATATTTAGCGGGCTGGTTAGAACAACAAGTTCTTTTACTACAAAATGTAGAATTTAATTTGATACCGCTTGCTTAATTTACAAAGCAATCAAGCGGTGACCCAAATACAGATCATCAAGATCTTTTGGATCTTGCAACAAAGGGCTAAAATATTATCAAATTATCACGAACGCCATTAAAACAATGTTTTAAATGCTTATACATTCACTGAGATAATGATCAGTTCTTGTATATCAAAGGAAAATAAAAGTTTGATTTATAAGCGATAACAGCTAATATAAGATGTTAAAACATAAGGCACCTAATAATTAGCTATGGGTCCCTATCTATGTTTCAAAACATTCTGAATGTCAACACGTATCATTTTTATTATTACTATCACGCAGGTGAAATTAACCAACACGTTGAATATGTTGAGAGTGGAGAATACCTGGAATACAAACTTACCTTGTTTTTACCTTAACCTATAATAACTTCTTATTACAGCGCACTCTCTGTGACATCGAAGGAAATAACCGGTCCAAAGTGATCCGGATATGGAGGAAAGTCGCTCTGTGAAAGTTTTCACCACATTCCGCTTTTCACCGCTAGATGGCGTTGTTCGGTGAAAATGTTAGTGAGCGATACTGTTTGCTTTCAATAGATAGCGCAACGTCTGCTATTTAGAGAGGGTCACACTTTGAGAGTTCTACCGTCCTTTCACCGCGTTCACTTTTGCCTTCGAATGAGGATAGATGGCGCTACGATACTCATTGTTTCAGATTTGCGCGGAAGGCGGGAATTCTGAATTTTCTAGTTGAAGTTTTAGATAAATTAAAATAAGTATCTAGTAGAAAAGTTAACTATTTCGAATCAGTGCTAAAATAATGTTAATACGTTGAAATCATGTAATGAGAACTAGATGAAATCTAAATTACGTGTTGATATTTTTAGAACTTTCAAATTTGAGGTTCAAAGCCACCTTTTCACGGTTAATATTGTTGCAGCATCATGTTTTAAAAACTTGTTGTCATTACCAGTGTAGATATTATGGAGTTCAAAAATAACAATAGGTAGAGGCTGCTGACGGATACCTTAGTACCGACCTAAACTTGTCCTGAGATGCCGAAAGAAGAGAGAGCAGTTTCAGGATAGCAAAAGGCAATTTCATCTCATTTAAAAAGTCCTTAGATACCTACCTAACAGTTACGTGCACTACAACATTCATAGAAGGTATATTTTAAAAACCGTTTGTTTTTCAAAAATATATCAATTTCCAACATTTAGTTTACTACGTTTTCCTGTTTATTTTAAGAATCGTAGGTACGTATGGACGTTTCATTTCCGTAAACCTATAATGTCGTAAAGACGCAATCGGATCCATCGTAATCTCGTTGACGGAAAAAAAAATAAACATGAAGAAGTTTTTGCGTCACTCATGTTCGTAAACTATGATCTGAGTGGGTAGGTATAAACTAATGGATCTATTAGTATCAATATTTATAGTAAACACATAAGTTATTAGGTCATTTATTTATAGCATGGAATATTCAGTCGTTTTGTGTTTAATAAGATGTGCGACTTATGTTTACTCAGGAATAAGTACTCATACTGCAAATAAAGTATCAAATTATATTATCTATCAGGTAATTCCGAAATTATGGTTTGCTATTAAAGCTTCTCTATTTTTCTATAAATGCATGTGTGTTTTTTTTTCCATGGATATTGGAGCAAACCACAGAACGCCAACTGCTACAATTTTGCATACCTACCTCTTTTAATTTTTCTTTGTCTATGCAACGTCTACACTCTATGCTACATCTAAAATAATTGTAAGAAAGATTACCACTAAAACAATAAAGTTGTGTGTTAACATAAACATCATAAATCTAGATTTAAAACAAGTAAAGACAGATGTGTCGTTTTAAAATTAGACGATACCGTTGAATCAAGGCATTATGCAACATCAGCGAATTCCTCAAGTGTAAAAGGTCGTATATTATACGCGTTACGTCCCTTTGTTTGCTAACGTTATCATTATTTGTATTGTTAACCGTATCCAGTGATAATTTGTCTTTGACGAGACCCAAAACGGTGTTTCTTATGAAGGCGTCCAGCAAAAACGGTTAAATTAACCCAACCCGTAAAAGGGTGAACCGCGGGTGACGCCGCGAAGCGGAAAACTAGTCGTTAGCATAATGTAGGTATTTACCGAGCTGCCAACAAGTTTTGTTTTTGTTTCAAATCTCGCTTTATAAAGTTATATTTTGTATTTGCGTCAGTTTTTGCAAGATAGGTACCATAATGTAAGTTGGTAAGTGTAGACGGGTAGACCGGATATCAAGACTTACAAGGAAAACATGAAACAAGCTGAATGGAGTTTATGGTTTAATGAAGATAGCCTGCAGACTAGACTGCAAAACACTAAGAAGAAGGGAAATTCGAATCGAAAATTAGTTCAAACAAATATGGAAATGTTATTATACCTAGTAGCGTGTCCAAAATTTAGTCCATTGTTTGCCAAAGTGTAAATAATAAGTTGTTACTTTCTAGATACTAAAAACTTATTCAATAAGTAACATAAATACAAACCAAGATACAACACTCAACGTTGTAAAAAAACATACAATTCTTGATTTATTTATTACACAGCGAAACCACATCACAACCGTGTATACAGCTTTAGCATTTGTCGAAGTATGGACAAGACGACGGAAATGTCACGGTGGATCCCGTGCGTACCTCGAACGTCGGCATCGCACGGACGTAAACGTAGTGGACTCCAGCTGAAGGAATCCTCATACGCTACCCTTGTAAACTCACATATTTTGTTGCTGTTTTGTTTTCATACGAGAACCAGTCGCATACTCTAGATTATTCGAGAATAATGCGCGAATAATCTTGTTTTAAAGTTCTTCTTACATAACAGACAGATGTGTTGCTGGCGAGTTTGTTCCGCCACTTCGTCTCCCCAGTTCAAACACTAGAGGATGTGGTAAAGAGCGCCGTGAGGGACTGGGTTACGTAATTTTTGACGTGCTGATTTTCAACCTATTTTTTTTTAAGTGTGGCAATTATGACAAAGTTTCTTTTCTTTTTTTTAATGAATGACTTTTGATTTTCCTTCCTTTTGTACTCATTCGGGACGATGAGAATAAGTCACGTTGTAGTCAGTCGGGCAGCGAGATAGTAGCGGGCCTTACTGCAATGCTCATTTTTGACATCACTCACAGAAATTATTAAACGATCAGTCAAAATGGTGCCGTGTCCGTAGTTTTTCCGTTTAGAAATAAAAAAATCTAATTTTCAAAAATATAACAAAATGTTTTACTTTGGCCCCAAACAAGGCAAAGCCTGTATCTTGGGAAACAATACCGAGGATATACCCACAAAAAAAAAAAAAAATCTGTGGCGAAACCATAAATTAAAATAATTCTTCCTTAAAAAATAAACTACAAATAAAAGAATCTTTCAAAACTCCCAAGATTTAAAAGAGAACGATCCACAACTAGTTTCAATTCAAACCTACTTCATTTTAAAAGAGTTCCATGATCGAATATCGTTCTAGAATACGAAAATGAGTATGTCCGCATATTTAGTACCTACTCTTGACATATTCGTGATCTTATCACGATCGCAATCTTCGAGTAATGTATGGAAGTAGGTATTTCTATTTGCGATGTGCTTGCTTTTAGTTCCTCTGAGTGACGTCATCGTATTGTTACTTAGTGTGAATTATTTTGGTTTCCTCTTCAGAGTGGAATTCGTTAAACAGAATATCGTAGAAGACTTTATCATTTTTTACCAAGAGGTATCGTGTTAACCATAATTGGGTTATGAAGATCAGATAGGCAGTCGCTCCTTGTAAAATAAAGATATTCAGCTACAGTCAGACTGGCAGTCGACCCTAAAATTGTTGGAAAAGGCAAGGCAGACAGGTGAGGAGGTTATAATATCTGAATCGTATAAAAGCAAAACCAGCAATATCCACATAATTTTGAAATTGACATTTCGATGGCGCGATAAATGTAGCAATATCTTCAACACGTTTCGTAATTCATAATACTCCTAAGACAGCAATATCCCGTAGTAAAACAGCTACAAAAAATACGGTTTGTTGCAAACACAGCAAGATCCATGTTTGACAAGTGCATAGGCAGCAATATCCTAATCAGCCAATCAGAGCGCATCAAGCGGCACGGTTTTAATATGGCGTCGATTGTTGTGAACGCGAAACCTCGCTCCGTAAATTCTCGAAATTTTTAAATAGTTTTTAAGTTTTGTCGGAAAAAAGTGGTATATCGTAATTATGGATTGTTCCCCTGTACCTGTTGATAATAGTTCGGCTAGAAAACGTATAGCTCAACCCGAAAAGTGGAGGAGAAATTTGGGCAAAGTAACAAGGTTTGTATGTACCTACTGTTAGATAGGGTGATCAAATAAATTATCTTGGTCCTTGTTTTGTTTTCTGAAAAACTTACTTCTGTGCATACTCACAAAAAGTATCAAAAATATTATTGTGTAAGTACAGGTGAACTATAATGAAAATGGCGTCTTGAAGGTCGTTTATAGCAAACACAGCAAAATCCTTTGAAGTGAAATTCAAATACAGCAAGATCCAAATGTCAAGTACAAAAACAGCAAAATCCATTTAAGTTTTGTATTTTTATTAAATATTATCCAGATAAAGATTGATTAAATACCTTCAATATATACCCAGTAATGTATTTAATTATATTAAACAGAGTTTCGATCCAATTCAGCTTTATTTTGCACTATACAACAATTTTTTGTTTTGCCATGATTTGTTGCAAATGGATATTGCTGTTTTTGCTTTTATACGATTCATCTGCTCATACTTTTTACTTTTGTCATCATTGACTAAAAACACTTTAAGCACATTTTGAGCCCTAACCTAATTGTACAAGGACGTACAAATCATAAATAAACGTGAGGTTACAATCAGTTCAGGATCAAGTGACGCCTGAAATGAGTATGCTCACTTTACAAATGACGTATCATACGTAGTTAACTGTACAGGATGTTGGCACGTGCGGGCATTTCTTTACCGATTCGGCGTGTAACATGAGGTCCTGGATTTTTTTTCAATATTTACTTACACACTATTGACTATTGTACAGAATCTTGTTCTTCTAACTTAACAGACAGATACCTAGTGTTGCTGGGGAGTTTGTTCCGCCACATTTTCTTCCCAGCTAAAACACTATCAAGTGTCGAAGAGCGGGCGTTTTGTGGGACTGTCTCTTGTAAACTTTGACGTTCAAAAGTGCTGATTATTAGCCTAATTAGAATAAATTACTTTTGATTTTGATTTATCGTTGATGGCTCGCCCCTTATTAAAATGGACCACCATCTTTAGGGATATACTGGTGACATAATGTTATAAAAAAGAAATTCGAATTTTCACTGACACTCTAAACGAATGCTAAATGTCCAAAATATAATCCAAACACAACAATATGCGTCAAACACCACCAGTTTTTTATAAAATGTCCGCGCTAGCTACACCCTGTATAAATATTTGTGATGTGAAGTGAAGTGATCCTTTCTTGATCATTTGTATCCCGAAATACTAAAGAAACATGGCGTCCTATATATCAATGTGGTTCGAGCGAATGAATATGCGGGATCCGTTTTCACTTTCGTCACTGATAACATGTCAGGTAGCGTTGCCTTTTAATAGAAAATGTGATACAATTTGAGACGTCTTTTCATTTATTTGTGAAAGGTTTTGATTTTATTTTTTCTTATCAAGAAAGTGACTTTGTAAAAAATTACAAAGCATATGAACATGGACGCCGAAATTTAATCCAACATAGTCTATGTCGTTTATGTTCGCGTCGTTTTTATTTCAGATTACTTTCTTTTTTTTTTACTACTCCGTAAGACTGAAACAATGAGATACCGTGGCGCTGGAACACAAAGGGCAAAGAAGGAACATGAATGGGTTTTACGGTACAAGTCTGATACTCCCTTCCGCTCCGCCCAGAGTGGGGGGGGGGGGTCATTTGATGATAGACTGAAACAATAAAAGCATCCTTCATACCATAAATTCATTATATCCTACAAATGTATCTGTCAAGGTTCTTCTCTCTAGATTCTTGTTCAAATTAGATAGTCTTTCAAAAGAGTACCAATTGTTCAGACAATAATCTGTGGTAGGAAGCATTTAGGTGTTTAAGGTCTATTTTGGTAAAGACCAGTCTTTCTTTCATGAAGACTCCACGTTAAACTTGAAAACTTAATAAGCTGGGGATTACTTTTATACTAGACCTATTTATATTTTCAAAAATAAGTCTTCCCGACGTCAAACAATTGTTTATAAAGGCCAATGTAAACTAAGCTTAAAACAGTACATATCAACACACATTTTTATATGTACTTAGTGTGGAATCATGTGACAAGGGTCGCATTGTCGCACTCCTATTGGACATGTCTTGAATCAGAGTCGGTCTGCCCATTGAAATAACTTACCGTATCTGCTGTTTGATATGCCAGATTCCGAGCTATTCTGTTATTAATAATGATATTTTGTGTCTAGGCAGGTAAGGTAACTATGAATAGATGATGAACGTAATGAAATTCAGAGCGATTTAAGTGCTTCTTTATTTATTACTTTAAGCACAAAAACAATGTACAGAGGCGGACTTAATGCCAAAGTAACATCAATCAGTCAACCTTTGGGTGCGTAAACCAATGATATTATAAAAAAGATATGCCACGTTCATACTGAGCGGCGTTCAAATATCGTTGCGTTGTTACGACTGCGATAGATAATACGGAACGTAAGAAACAGATAGCTATTGCGCTTGAAGTACTTAAATTACGACAATTGTCTAAATTTGTCTGAAATAATTTGCGCCCGCTAGTGCGATATCTACCTCTTTTTATAGTAGACATTGGCGTAGACACAAACTGTAGTAGATGCAATTGAGAAACGTATTTTTTTTTTCAAAAATGTAGGGTTAGATATTTTTTATGTCAAAAAAAGGTCATCTGCCATCTCTATTGGTAATCTCTATTGGTTCATACAATACCACTTTCTATAAAACTTAGCCTTGTTTAACAAAATAATTTATTCCTGGAAAATACGTCCAAATGCATTATAGGCTCGCATGGGACAGGAGAGATATGAGGAAAAATTCCGAGAAACACAGAAGTTTCACCTTTCTGTGGGTCAATCGATGGGGTGTCTTCAGGTTTTACATTATTGAAACATCGTAGTGAGTTGTTACAGTGGTGGGGTGTTTCCACACTTTCAGGAAGCAAGGGACTCGTCTGCGAACCCTCGAAGGCCCAAAACCTTGAACTTGTACGACCGTTAAACGTATGTACTTGTTGAACAAGCCTGAAATTTCTATTTACAAATTTATAGTTTGCTATTATTGGGTCTAAATTTGTGGCCAACACTGTACCGAGTTGGATCACATAGCTTCCCAGCTTGCTTTGTTTACGGTTGACTGTATTTTGTCAGTTTTCAGGCGTCATTCAATAGTGGTCGTGATAAATCACAATGGATTTTGTTTACCACTGTAAAATACAAGCTTTTTGGAGTCAGTTTTTTGTATTTTGCTCTTTTAACATAAAAATTTTATTTGGTGACAATTTGGTTATTGAAAAAATTTAATATCTCATGTAACTTATATATAAGACAGACCTTTTAGTAATAAATGCAGCTTTTGAAACCCCTTAAGAGCGTGTTTTTTTGTATGAAAGAACCTCTCAGCAAGCCTAAATTTATGATGTTTCAAATATTAAAACTAATCGCAGTTCAAACATGATGACTTTTATCACTTTTATCAGTCCCAGTGTATGTGCCCGCCCAATTTGTACGCCCACATTCTGCAGACGTTCAATTGTTCGTACAGCCAGCGATGCGTATTCAATACAACATTTTTGATAAAACAAAGACAGCATTCAGTCTGAAGTCAGCAAAAGAAAGAGTTACGTACATTTCGTACAACTCCACAGAAGTGACGTGAACGTATTTCTCAACTAACGTCACTGGGAGACTGTTATTTCCTTCCAATTTTGAAATATTTATTGGTATTTATGTTGGGATGTTGACAACAGTTCTGGAACTAAAAAGAACATTAGTCACATAATTTTTTAAATAATAATTTTAGTTTTTTAAGGCCACAGGTCCTTGTTTCTCGGCTTTTCTGGTTGATTCTGGCTTTCAGGATTTGCGGTGGTTGGGAATAGTGTGGCGGACTTGTCCCAAGAAAAATTATCCTTTCTCCAACACTCTTCACTCACTCACTCTCTCACTCTTCTCTTCTCTTTATGAAACAAGTGAGTTTTCTGAAAATGCATTTAAATTGTTTCAGTCGAACTTGGACTTAAAATTAGAATTTTCTTCTTTCAAACTTAACATACACAATAACGTCATCTTAAAAAGTAAACTATCATAATTATTATTACTTCACAAACATATGCCTTATGTTGAGTGATAAATAGATAGTACCCGACAGCCTCTAAAATACAAACAAGACAAAGAGCGAAAGGCTCACAAAACCCGAGTTTTAAATACACATCCCAAGAGGATAATTGTGGGTCTCGCAAAGGAATCAAAATACTCCTTTAAATATGCGGTGTACCGACATTACTTTACACCTGCTACGTTTTGGTTAACGTTGTTGCCAGAGTCTTGTTCATTAATTTAAATTATTTGCTCTGTAAATAGAGTAGGTACGGCAGGAGACGGTAGTAATATTGTGTGCTACGATCAATGGTACGGTACAGGTCTAGGTTCACAACTATTCGTCCTGATGGCTGGGCCACGATGTTCACGTTCAAGCGACCCTGCAGAAATAACAAATAATAAAAATAATTGCCACGCACGAGTCACCTGAGACGACGGAGCTCACGCGAAGGAAATAAATGGAATGCGCGCGTGTCGCTTGACGCGAGTCTGATCGCCTTTTTTTTTTTTTCATCAATTGATCACTACTCTGGGCGGAGCGGAAGGGAGTGTCAGACTTGTACTGACTAACACCCATCCATGTTCCTTCTTTGCCCTTTGTGTTCCAGGGCCAAGGTATCTCTTTCGAACAGTCCCGCAGCCCTGGCAGGCATCGGCCCATGCGGACCCCTACTTATTTGCTGACGTCTCTTTGAGGCGCACGTGGAACACGAACGCGCCGTCCACGAGGCCTGTCGTCATAAGACGGTCGGACGGCGAGCTAGCCCATAACTCGCCGTCCACAGGCCCGCGCCTACGGTGGCCGAGAGCCACCACGTGACCCCCGACGCCCAGGGCGTCTCCCGCGGCGGTTGGGACGTGAGGTTCTTTCCCTCTCACGTCCCGCCACCTCCTTCACTAGCATGACTGCTTTGCAGAAGGAGGTAACGGCTTTCCATTCCCTCTCGCTCCGGACCATGGCTTGAACCAGGGCCAGACGCGAGAGATCGCCACCGCCAATCGCCGCTACGAGGACACGGCGGTGCTCCGCCCAAGCGGGGCAGACCTCCACGGTGTGCTCCACCGTATCCTCCGGACGATCCTCGCAGTGGAAACACCCGGACCGCCCGATTCGGTGCAGGAACCTCCCGAAACAACCGTGTCCAGTGAGGACCTGCGTCAGGCGGCAGGTGAGGGCGCCGCGGCGCCTCTCTAGCCACTCCTCAAAGAGGGGACTTATCGCCACTATGGTGGCGTGCCCTAGTCTGATCGCCTGAGGTCGTGACCAAAGCGGTACGGTTTTCTCTAGATTCACAACACCGTCAACACCATTCGACAACTACTAGAATCGATTACAGCGTATTGCCGTACTTAAATATTCATAATTATTCCATTGCTCTTCTCGTAACGCTTTTGCTCCAGTGCAGTTCTGATTTAAAGTAATATATCACACGAGATAGGGGTTAAAATAAAAATCGCAATGACATGCCATTCACAGGGCATGAGGTTAATTGACAGTTATTTAGTTGAGCGTCATAATAACGAAGCGCACCACCCCAGTTTCGCACGGTTTTTTTTACAACTAGACAAGAAAAAAACATAAAAAAATAAAATAAAATACATTTATTTCGAGCAACCTTAACTCATATTGGAGTACACACAAATACAGACCACACACAAATGATAATAAAAACTAAAACAAAAATATACTAAAAATAAACATTAAGAGGACAACATCTAACCGGCCCTGCTGACGGCAACATGCCTATCACAACAGTGCCGTATGTATAGGCAGTCCATCCGGTCCGCGATCATCGCCAAGACAGCGTTGGTGCTGCCCCGCACCCTATGCACCAGCGACGCGCTCCTCTTGCGCATGGTCGCGTAAAAGCAATCAGTGCGCGCCTCAGCGAACATGGCTGAGGCGCTGCAGTAGCGAGGCAGCCCCAATACAGCCCTAAGTGCGTTGTTGAACTGGACGCGGAGGGCCCCGTATGAAGCACGCGTGTACGCCGCCCACAGACCGCACGTGTAAAGGGACGTGCAGTACGCCCTGAAGAGCGTTATCTTCACTTCGCTCGAACAGCGCGCAAACCTACGTGAGATCATGTCCGCCCGCACCGACAAGGCCCTCCGTTCCCGCTCCATGTCAGCATTGTCCTTGAGGTCGGTCGTAACTAAATGCCCTAAGTACTTAAATTGATCCACTCTTTCGAGTGGAACACCGTTTAGAAAAACGGGTGGATAGTTTTGCGAACGTTTACCGACCCCAAAGACCATGCATTGACTTTTAGTCCCGAAAAGGTAAAGCTTCCCGAAAAGATCTCTAAATTATAGTAAAAAACTGCATTATAATTCCTTTGCGTAGTTGAGACCTGGTCACTTAGACCAACTCGAATAGCAGCTTTTATTCATAACACGAATAGATTTTATACGGGGTGGAAAAACACAAACACAGAAACAGCTGTTCCTTACATTTTGACCGAGTTGGTATTACACTTTTGTAGGAAACAGGTGTGTATAGAGATTTCACAAAGTACGTTCAAATACAAATCGAAACTCAAGAATCGATTTGAAGTTCAAAATCAGGGCTGGCTTCTGTTTGTATTTAGTTCTACAGGAAATGGTAAACTTTAAAACCTTGCTTTTTCCTAAGCATTTATTCACTCTACACTACTAGGTTCTGAGCATAAATGTCGTTTAGTAATAAAATTGCACTCGCACTCACCGTCGCAACCACCACTAAGGGATTATAATCAGTTGAATGGGTGAACCACTTACCTGTCCATCTATATTTTTTGCAGGCTTAAGTTCCTGAAAATTGAAAACATTAAGTCTTGTTCAGAAAAACTATATATTTTTATAAACAATTTTTATCAAAGTAACATAGTGGTATAAGAAGAGTAAAGTACTAATTGATATAGTTTATTTACATTATTTATCCAACCAACAATTATTTTCACAATATAAGGTGCATTATGAAATTAGCCCTAGAGACACGTTAACTGTGTGGTTTTTTAATTTACGAATATTTTTATTAAGTAGAGCAAACTAATTAAATACATTATTGATTAAAAACTATTACATAAACTAAAATACAGACAACTAAATATAAAAGGGCATCAAAAAACTTCTCTACGCTGTCAGCAGGTAAATTTAGTAATTAAATATATTTAACATAACACTACGCTTGTTTGCTCAAACGGTCAGGCAGAGTCCACACTTCGTCAGTTATATTTAAGTCATGTAAAAGGGGACGAGGCTACTGCTTACACACACACACACACACACACACTGCCAAACATCGTCAGAGTTTCGCTAGCTAATTTAATTTAACCCTGATCAACATGTAAATGTAACACCCCTATGCACAGACTACTTCCATCAACAGCCACCTGCCAGCCACTGAAATTCCTCTTGAAAAATCCAATAACAATTTGCCCAACCTGGGAATCGAAGATAACTCTCAGCAGTAGGTAGCTATAGGTATTATTTTCATATTACTCTCTATTTTAGTCGTACTATGTACACTAACGTTTTCGCATTGCCTCTAAACTGAACTCGTTACTACTAGTCTCAAGGAGGATGTTAGTGCTTTTACCGCTGTAGCGCTGCAGAGACAAAGGCTCGAGCGATGCAAGCGCTGAGTAGGTATAGATAGAGATGCAGGCTACTCCGACTGGTGTAGACTTTTGTTTCTAGACGTTCTGGTCAGAGATTAGGAGAGAAGCAAATGTGGTGCGGTTTGCGGTTTTAATATGAAAAGTGAAGATAGGTATTATCTGTATTTAAATGCAAAAATAAATAGGCGACAGTGATCTTTTACCGACTACCTCGTTGGTGTAGTGGTCATGACTGCTGAGCATGAGGTCCTGGGCTGGATTCCCAGGTCGGGCACCGTTTTATTTGTCTGGATGGCAAAAGTCTCGCACCCCATTACATGGGACTTAAACATAACTGGCGAAATGTGGGTGTAAGTACTATTAGGTACACCTCTGATTAACTCTTCGGGGCGTGGTAACAGGCGTGATGTTTATGATCTCTTACACCAACGTATTTCTTCTTCATTAAACTGCTACCATGTTCTGTTCATTCTGAAAACGAACCAAGAAAACTACTGAATTATCTTTTGACAACTTTAGAATTAAAAAAAACGGGTTCTAAGGAAAAAGAAAAATAATAGACCTAGTTGGTACAGACACCAGTGCATCAAGCTACTACAATCTATGAAATTTCTTTAATAGATTTTTAACTTTATAGCTAAAGCATTAGGTACAAGGTTGATTTGGAAAATTTGACAGTTTCGGGTAGCAATGTGTACTGGCGTCTGTACATATCAAGATAATAAGGATACTGATAAACAAGTATTTATTTCCACATAATGCTGCCTATGCTAATCATCCATCCATAACTCTAGCACGTGTCACAGCGTGTTGATATCAATTGACACATTTCTAACCCTCTCTAGGGCTAAAAGTAACAGTAGATTCTGTTAGGTATAAATAAACCGTTCACGGAGAATGATCAACAAGTGCCACATTACGGGGCCATTTCGCTCGGTCGCCATTGTATTGTGCTCGCGGCAATGTATGTAGATTGTAGAACTTGTGAAGGCAGTAAACGTTTAGTTATTGTGTGATACTTACAGTTCAGAAGCTTCGATTACAGTAGCTGGCCGTAAAAATGGCAAGGTGAGTTTAAGAAAAAGTTGCGCTTTATAGAACGCAATCTATTACTCATTCACTCAAACCTATGTCAGTCTCTTTTTAGAGTTCCGTACCCGAAGGGTAACCAATGGGACGCTATTACTAAGCGCCCGTTGTCCGTCCGTCCGTCCGTCTGTCTGTTAGCGGGCTGTATCTCATTATCCGTAATAGGTAGACAGTTGAATTTTTCACAGGATGTGTATTTCTGTTGCCGCTGTAAAAAGAAATAATAAAAATACTACGATGGTATGGAACCCTTCATGAGCTAGTCCAATTCGCACTTGGCCGGTTTTTTTAAATTCGATCTGTCATTTTTACGAGCAGATACTGTCGTTTGAGTACTTACCTACCTTATAATGCGTTTTCGAAAGTAATAGACTGAAGTAGTTTTGCCGTGTCTACGTCACTTGTACGAGTAGATATGTTCTAATGTGACATTACCAGAATATACTACTAGCATGTAGATTTGATTGATTTATGTCTGACTTTAACGCACAAGTATTCATCCTTTACGACATTTTATAGGTTTCCTTCAAAACGTAAATAGTCTGCGACACAAACAAGGCACAAGTCACGAGAGATAAGATTTCTTTTACGAAATAGAAATCCCCGAAAATATTTTTGTTTTATCTTTCTGGGAATTTTAAATGCTACATTTAATTATCTTGTGTAAATTGCGAAAATAGGCGCACTGGATACCTAATTCTATGATTCTGGCAATGAATATTAGAAGCTCCATTCCAAACTAAAAACAAAGCTTTAACACTTCATGCCAATTCATTCAAGTCTTCATTGAAGTCCAGAGCTTTTCAACTGTAAAATTTTATTCTTATGGATGCAAAGGCAAACAAAGTTCTAGGAAAATCTTATCCGAATTTAGCAGTAATTAAGCAGGTCCCTAAAACCAGTGAGTCAAAACAATGCGTAGTTCACGACTGGAATGTTGTCAGAACGAGCCTAAATGTTCACGAACTTGTTGAAAGGGCTTATTGTAATGAAAAGATAAAATTACAAACAGTATTATTTAGTTACTTTGAAATTTCTTCATCCTTGTGCGAGTGAAAGTAATTAATTTACTGAGTTAAGTAACGTTACCTAGGTATACATGTTTTTGTATCACGGGAAAATTCATTTAAATTACACCGTCTATAACTTTTTACATTGTTTATAAACACACAGTTGTAACTCATTAATTTCAGTGAGAACTACATTTTGTAGTATTTAATTGACATGCACGTACTTTTACAACAGCTAAAGAATCTTAAATACCAGTAAATACCTGTTACGTACTCAACGTACTCCCGTAACCATTAAATATTGTTTATTATGCCAAAATTGATAAATAGTTCTACATTTATCAGCTAAAAATAGTTCCATCTGTATTGTGTGGTATAAATATTTTGTTAGCTGGTAGCGCTGTGAAAATGTTTAACGTTAGGTAATTTTTCAGGTGAACACGTAATTTTTAGGTTGCATCCCGCTTACGCTACAAAATTTTGCGGAGGCTGGTTCCCAATACAGCTGTCCCCAGAGAGGGTGTCGCAAATATACCCGTCACGCAGGCTCACGACGTGAAATATTCCTTCACTGTTTTATATCATCCTACTTTTTATGCACAGTGCCGTCGGTCACGAATATTAGGAGAGGTTCGCCTTTCTATCGCGTTGCCGACCTACAATATTGCTTGCGTCTTAATGAAAAAGGCCACGTCTAAGATAAAGATAAAAGGAATTCTTTTTTTTTTTTTCTCAACCTTTGAAATTTTTCAACGTTGCGCGGTTCTTATTTCTTATATCCCATTAATTATTTAAATCGTTGATGTTAATACACTGACTGACGTAATTAATGTAGGTCGAAAGAAAATTGTATCTCATCATTCTGATGATTGCAGATAACATTTTAAATTATATTTTCTTTTGTTTTTCTTTCATCCATTTATTTTTCATACTTTTCATAGGTGCTGATGTAACATTATGAAGTCGGCACGATTTGCACTGTACGGAATTTCTCCCTACATATTTATGCATGGCGCGTCGTATACTGAATGCTTTGACACAAAGTACGTGTTGTTTAAAATAACTTTGTTTAAGGAAATTGCGCGAAAGAAGAAAAAAATGCAAGTTAATTTGCTACGAAAATTGAGCTTATAAAACTGACGACGCGACGTTATGAAGCACTAAAAGCGTTTGAAAAAATTCAGATGTTAATGTGAATTGGAACACACTGAAGGATTTCATAACCCACCCAGCGCACTTGATATTGACCGAATGCAAGCTTTAAATCAACAACGCAACACCTATCATACTCACGCTATATTTTGAGTAGGAGTAAATGTTTACATCGAGAAGATATCAATACATCTCGATGTGTTTACTAGAACAGAAATCATGCAATTTTACGAGTGTCGGCGTGCCATTATCCTAGTTTCGGTATTTCGACGAACGTTCCCGAGTCGGATACCTATTCACAGGGTAAACAAACTATTTGTACGTGGTTAATGATGCGATTATCCGAATAGTCGATTATAGGGACGTGCACACTTCGATACGTATACAATGTACATCTCTATACTAAGTAGTTCGTGGAAAATGTCTACGCAAAATTGTGAGCGATGTCATATTAAATTTATTAATAAGTTATCAAGATACAGAGAAAGCTTGTTATAATACCGGGAATGTTTTAACAGTGTTCTAACTTAACATACTTATTCATAAATAATTAGACGGTTAGTGGCGCGGCTATGTACCTAACCCTCCTATTGCTCCATTTTTACTCAGTTTTGTAAAGATACTAAGATATAATTTATTTGATCTCTCTTTAGTCTGCGTTACTGAACCTGCGTGAGCAAGAAACTCTTTCAACTTTCTCCACACTTACTAGTCTTTTAAGATTAAACCCATATTGGTTTATAACTGAAAAGCACAATGAATTTCATAATTTCGTTTTAATATCGGCTAACCCATATGAAAAATTCTTTTCTTAAAGTCGTACGAACGAAAAGAAATTGGTTTATATTAAAGGCAAGAGAATCGTGTATCAAAGCGGCACCCACCTGCACGAGAATCGTTCTTGAGCGAGTTTCACCAAATTGACAATATGAGAACCTTCGAAGAAGTACAGATTTCGGTAACTTTATCAATGTTAATTCAAAGTAGGTACTTTCTGTATCTCGAATGACACCCTCAATGTTATTTACATATTGCGTACATTAAATTTTGCTTTAATGTGCTGGTCTAGTAGTCGCAAGCGCGACTGCTGAGCATGAGGTCCTGGCTTCGATTCCCAGGTCGGGCAAAGTATTATGGGGTTTTGTCATTACGAATTTCTCAGTGGCATCTATGTAGATGGCAATAGGCTCGCCCCCTATTACATAATACTTAAACATAGATCGGTTTAAAGAAATTTATTTCTCATAAGAACATACAGTCCGCTTATAATGAGATACAAAGTAATAAGTTTTAAAAACAGTACAATACAATTTCCTCCAGAGAATAGAAGTTATAATGTATATATATGTTCCTTAAGTTTATTTTTAAATGTATTCAAGTTATCGCACTCTTTAATATCGTCCGGTAATCCATTGAACAGATGGACTCCTTCATATAATATGGTCTTTCTACCGTAATTAGTGCGTTCGCGTCTTCAAGTTTGTTTTTAAATCTATTTCTCAGGTTATGTGACATTGTTTTTTTCTTTAGTTGTATGTTAGTTTGCATTGAGTTTGAATTTTAGATGATGAAATGTGGGTGTATTATTAGGTACAACTCTGCCTAATCCTTCGGGGATTACATACTTACTAACAAGACAGGTTAAATAAAAGCTTATAAAAATAAACGTTTATAAATAAGGGTATAATGTTGCCACTGCCTGCACTGGGACCCAAGCCTATTAGGGAGTGGGCAATCCAACACGCGGCCCCAGTGCGGCCCAGTCCTTATACATCCATACCAAGTATAGATGATATAGTGCTTAACTTCAAAACACTCAAAGTGCACTTATACATTATAAGCGATTTCCCATGAGTATGTTTTTGCAATTTCCGTGAGACGGGAAAGAAATAGCAGTTAGCTATAAACTTATCTACAGTATAGTAAGTACGAAAAGACGATCGGCATTTAGGGGCGCTCTTTATTTTAGAGGCGGTCATCAATGAAATCACATGCCTCATGTACTTTATATGAAGCAATAACGGGGCTTTTCTTTCCATGTCATATCTTGTATCAATCTGAGCAAAGTAAAAAAAGGAGTATTTTACTAAATCTAAACATCACAAAATAAAAATAAAAATCAAAGCATTTATTTCAAGTAGGCCAGTTACAGGCACTTTTGAATTGTCGAAACAAAGACAAATATAACATGAGGCTACAGTCACAGTTTAAGACTTTATATCATGGTTGGTGGAGATTAAGAACATTTTAATTTATCATCATTATCAACCCTTATTCCAAATTATTTGGGGTTAGCGCAGCTTTTCTTCTTTTTACATACTTCTCTCGACTCATGAGGTGACTCATGAGTCTCCCCTCATCTAACCATATCATCATTCACGCAGTCCATCCATCTTCACATCCTTAAGAACATCTTTAATTACTGCAATTAATTCTTAATCAAAATCACCTGTAAATGCAACCGGTGTGAAGTAAACGACGGTAAAATTGCCATGTCTAACCCGTCGATCTAATCCATCAGGGGTTCACGACGGGCGTTTGTTACGCGTGTTAATTATTCCTATCAACAACCTCTACTAATCAGGATTATTTAATTAATTTCCACGTATTCGTAAGCTTCGTATTCAGAGAATTAGGGTTCGTTTATCTGGTCTGCTTGCAGGGTTCGCTCGACAATGGGTGCAGAGAACGTGTGGCCGTTGTTTATTTTTACTATTATTGCGGCAACGCTTTCAGCGCGTACGGTAGTGTTGCTCGTGCTATTGTTCTTGTAAGATAAGAGCTGCATATATTCATTACATGCTTGTATATGTGTGTTAGTGTGAACCTCTATCCTTTTTAATTCCGCCAACTTTGTACATTCATACGGATTTGTTTGGTCTTCGATGGTGTCTAGAGGCGTACATTACATGCTTTCTGTGTCAAAATGAATTGATAAAATGACGATGTCAATGCATTTGTAAAAGTGATGGTAATTGCAAGGTGATTTCATGTGATGTTAATCAACGGCATCATCATGATTCAACCGAAAGAATCCACTGGACACAGTGGACATAAGCCTCCTCCAAGCCTGTTTTCACTCAGTCTTCACACGTGGCCCTAAGTATGTACTGTTTACCTACCGTAAGTATGTACTCTTTACAGCATATTCCAGAAGATTCGATCTCAAAAAGCAACATAAAAGGAACGTTAAATTATCATTGTTATCGGTTAGTACAGATTCCGTGGAAGACAAAATGCCGAATAACAGGCATTTTCAACGAATATAAGCTGAAACTTTTCCATCGGTACGACTAAGTCGCGACATTCCACAAATTGTGACCGTTCTCGTTATGTATGTACATTGCAAAAATGTTCCAACTTTATAAATCCTTCGTCAAACGGGCCCAGTATGCCGCATGGTCGGGGCCGGCGCGATTTTGCAATAATTGGCTAATGTGCCATAACTAATTGATGCGATTAGCGTCTTTACGTCTAGTTTAATAGGGGTTATAACAGCGTTACACTTTCCGGTGTTTCCATGCTGTCGGTCGACAGTACTATGTTAGGTATTATCCTGTAATTGCAATATGCATATCGTTTTGAGTCTGGATTTATCTGTATGTTATACATTTAGCGATTGGGCGGTAGTGGTAGACATTAATAACTAACAAAGCACCGTGTTAGAACGAGTTTATAGTGTGATTTTATACGATTTGTGGTAGGTACCCTAGATGATACTCACAACATTGATAGTTACGATAAATACTCTTTGAAAATAAGACTTAATAGTTCATGCACCATGCTTGGCAGACTTTTTACTTATCGCAATGCCAGTAGACAGCTTTTCAGAAAATCCTTAGTGAACAGCGCGGTCGAAGTATATAGTATCTGCAGTAAGAATCTTTGAAAGACTAACAACACTTTTTCACTGTCGTTAATGGCCGTAGCACATTCACCCACGCTAGAGTGATAGCAACTTTACTCCATGACTGACGTGAACAACCGGATTCCAGGGGGGTTACTATATGACGTCTTAAAGCAGTTGTAATTCTAGTGTGCGAAAGAGACAGAGTTATACTGGTCGCCTAGCGCAATCTCTTACCCACACTGGAATTACTTCTGCTTTTAGACGTCATGGTAGGGCCACAGTTTGTTAAGTTCCATATACAAACGAAAAACTTATTAATTTTATGAATTGACCTGTCTCTCCAGTTTTGCTAACAGACGTGTAACTATTTACTGGAAAATATTTATCTTAGAACTTTTATGAGAAACAATTTTATATTTCAGTAAATGCTAGTGACATCCTTTTCTGGGCAATCGTATATAATATTACGCCTGTAATTTCCGAGACTTAGGCAGAGGCTAAGGGCCTATGGTACCTTTCACATGGCGCTAGTTATGTTTAAGCCCCATGTAATATCCCTCAAGCTCGGTGGCGCGACGATCGTCATCTTCCCAGGATGGCTGGTAGCAACTTAATGAGAGTTGCCGAGAATCGAGTTGAGTGGCGTGCGATTGAAGACGCCTATGTCCAGCAGTAAACTGTTGTAAGCTGATGATGATGATGGATATTGGCCGAGAGTTATTACTATATTTAGTAGAGCCCAAAAAGTAAACAAACATAATTCTCATCCTCAGAATATTCCAGGCAATGCATACTTGGTTGCAACGAACTCAATCGTGGAAAAAAAATGGCAGCTGTAGAAAAAGCAATTTCCAACCTTCTTGCAAGCGGAAGACAGAAAGATTAAACGAGAATTGGAACTAACTACTGAGAACAGATGGTAATATTAGCTAGTCTCGCTGCAAAACACTTTGTAATATGATTTTGCAGAAGCTGACCATTAGGAGAATGTTAATGTTTCTTTTTGGAAACACTTATCTTTAATTCTATATAAATATAAAAATTGAAGTGTCTGTTTGTAATATCAAAATAACAGCTGTTTACTAAATGCAAATGAAAATATATACTGCACTCATAAAAAAAGCTGCTGGCTGGACCAATTTTGACGGGACTTTTACAGGCACATGACTGATATTATAAGTGTACTCGTGGTAGAAACAAATTAGCTGGCTACCCACACACCCTATCTAAGTCTGGAAAGTTAATTCATGTTATGGGTCCATCGGTATACAACCGGCTACCGGATAATATTTTGAGCGCGACGTCTGACACTGTTTTTAAAGCTAAACTGAAAGGCTGGCTAACCGACCAGGTATTATATGACCTAAAAGAATGGTTTTAAGAAAATTTATGTGATTATTATACTATATGGTTCTATTATTCTGTTTATTGTGTATTATTATTACTTTTTTTAAATGTATTATGATTAGTGTTTTTACTTTTTTCAAAATATGACTTGTAATCAGCTGTTCAGACGTTATTAATGGAACGAAGATTTCGAGAGCTGTGAGCAGGGTGCGATGGTCTAATTGGTTAAGACGTCTGGTTTACTGAATCGGAAGGTCGCAGGTTCAAACCCTGCTCGCACTCGAGTTCTTCTTTCCATATCAAAACAGCTGTAGTTCCCTACGCAGGGTTTGCGTATAAAATATTAAAATGACCTGTAATTTCGATAAATTATTAATAAATAAACTAAACTAAGGTCTAACTTAGGCTATTTTTATTTTAGAATAAGATTTAGAGATCCGTGCAAAAAAAATAAACTCCATGATATTGTTAACAAAATCCGATTAAAAAATGGAAGTAATATTATATAAAGTCGCGGGCAACAGCTAGTACAAAAATATAGCTTAAGTTGTTTTTCAATCTACCGAACAATGCTCGTGAATTTTTAATATTTTATTTACATTGCCATAAAGAGAGACTTGAAATGACTTCAAAGTACTACATACATTTATTAAAATAAGAAAACTGCAATTTGTTTGTATGTTAGGTAGCCTGAAAGATATCGCTATCAGCGATAAGACTGCCATTGTACCCATAGAATTAGCAACATTTTAAAATTGCTGTGTAGCATTTTTGGTTTACAATAAAGTATAAATTCTATATATCTATCTATGAAGATGATTACTAAATATGGTTAGCTGGGCGTTGGATTTACGGCTTTCTCGCAATTTATTATCACCTCTAGAGGCTTGGCTCTGTCACCTCTGGAGTCTGGACCATGTCGCCCTACGATAGTGTTAGGTATCCGCTTTAACAAATTTGTGGAAACTCCACAAGCCCTATGGTAAGTATTTATTTTGTTTGCTGATACTTCACCTTTAGGTTAGGGACACACCAACGAAAAATTACGGAAAGTAAATTCGGTGTGCTTTTCCCATAAAAAGTACGCGTAATTTCGATTTGTTCTTCAGTAGTCAGGTGCTCTCGCAGGTATACACGCATGACTAGATGTCATAAACGAGGACCTAATCCTGGATCCTGGCAGGTGGCGTCTTGTTGCTGCTGCCTACCCCTGGCAAAAGGCGTGAGCTTATGTATTTACGATTTAGGTTTGAAGTGTTACAGGTAATTAAATCTTCATTACCTGTAACAAAAAATAAAATCGATCGATCGAAATGAATGTATAAACACATGATGGTTTTACGTACCTATTCCATAGTTTCTTAGTAACAGCATTTGTTAGTTTCTGCGAATGTGTGACAGTCTTACCCGTTACCAGCCCGATGTATTCAGGGTGACAAGTTGGATAGTTATCCCGCCATCAGTCAGTCGTCAAACCGTCGTCAGAGATGCTAAGCTTCACATTTAAAAAACTGGGGGGTTACCATGACGTCTCGAAGCAGGAGTAATTCCAGTATGGAAAAGAGATGACGCTAGACGACCTGTATAGCTCTGTCTCTTTCCCACACTGGAATGACTCCTGTTTTGAGACGTCATAGTAACCCCCCTGTAATAATTTTGTTTATTTCATTCTTACATTTTCAAAAGCAGGTACTTGGCTATACAGATAAATAATGGGTACAGGTATGTCATCATCATCTGCCTAGCCTTTTCGCAACTATGTTTGGGTCGGCTTCCAGTCTAACCGGGTGCAGCTAAATACCAGTATTTTACATGGAGTGACTATTAAGGTCAAAATAGGATAGCCTACGGACGAATAAGGAAAATGTCGTGAGGAAAGTTCTGAGTATGAATGTGGATGGGTATAAGAGTAGAGGAAGACCAAAGAAACGATGAATGGACTGTGTCAAGGATATAGCAAGAAAGGAGGTGTCTGATGAGATGATGAGTAGTATGGAAGAGCAAGATATGCTGCGCCGACCCCAAATGAATTGGGATAAGGGCAAGAGAATGGTAATGAGGATAGCCTATTTGTCCCCCACAACCCAGGTACAATACCCCGTAATTCAGGTATGTACGTAGAAGATGTTACAAAGTTACGGTTAATATTCATTGAATGCTTTACGGATTATGTTAATCCTTATTGTATGATCAGGTATTAAACGAGGTTGAAATTGTGCAGATGCTGCGGGAAGAGCTCCTGATAATAAATTTAACTTATTTTCTGACGTGGCTTGATCAGTGATCACGTCTCGTGGCCAATTAACTAGCCGCTGAGGTTGAAAATCATTTGGCGAGATAAAATGAGACAATAATAATATATTATGAAAAAATCAAGTATCTTGATTTAGCACAAGAGGTTGTCGACATGTGGGACGTGGACTCTGCAATCATTGTACCGATAGTCGTTACGGTTAATGGACTAATAGCAGATAGCCTCGACCAACACCTTAGGAGGCTCTCATTGCGCGGCTGGGTCAAGGGCTTGATTCAGAAAGCAGTACTCCTGGACACGGCACGCATAGTGAGACGGTTCCTCTCTCTGGAGCCCTGACCACCGGCAGCCTGGACCTTGTTCCTGATACCGATGGGCCATCTATTTTTTAAATGGTTTGTTTACTTTTCTTTGTAAAAATATTTAAAAATGTATTAGATAAGAGAAAGAATGAATAAAGGAAATATATTATGACATAAGTACGGAGATTCAAAACATTAGGTGGAAAGACTTAAAAAAAAATATACATATTTATATTTAATTAAGTAAAACATATTATTATTTACAATAAGTAAAATAATAATTATAATCATCCCACTGATCTTTTTCCGCGTCTTCTTTTTAATTATTTATCTTGGTGTTATTTCCTTCCTTATTTTCTTTGCGTTTAAATTGTAGCCGTTGGTTATATAATGAGGCCTTCAACCAGGAATGGATGACCCCTTAACAGGTTAAGTTTAAAAAAAAAATAGAATTGTAAGTTTTAAGGAAACAAAGGCTTTATTTTATTTGGTTATTAGAACAAAATGATGATTATCGCTTACATTTTCTCCAGTGGTGGTCTTACACTTACTACTTCAATCTTAAACACTGGTGCAAACACCCGCATTCTGAACAAATATCTGAAGGACGAGCAAATATTTGGTTTGTGCGGAGATCGAACCCTCGACCCTTCGCGCAAAAAGCCAGTGCTTTGTCACTCTGTCAATTGGATCGGTGATGTTTAAACACTAGATTCTGACCAATATTATCTTACTAACCAGTATAATTTAAAAGATAAACTGGCTAAAGATAGTTGAAAACAAAACTTTTTAATTTGTTAAACATGTTTTTAGTGTAAGGGACATCGGTGAATTAACTTTTTTAATTTAAAACATAAAATTAAAAAAAAAAAAAACAGTAGTTCCATACATTTAGATCGATAGAAAAATAGCCGAAGAAAAAATGCAAACCGTATGGATTCATATTATACGCAGTGGAAGGGACACCGACGCGAAAACGGTTACCACGTATTCAGTACATCATTCTGAGGTATATTAGAACCCCCACATAGAAATTTTTCATCGGATATAAAAAAAAATCTGCTGTTTCGGACAAAAGGCCAAATGTATGGAACAGAATGATTGTACTGAATACGTAACCGTTTCTAAGTCGGTGTCCCTTCCACCCCATATGTACTTAGTCCATGGTAACGGTTTGTCTGACAATATTCCTTCCACCATGTATTTCTAAATACAAACCTTTATTGGATACACCTTTTACCCAATTTAAGTTTCGAACACAGAATTCTAAATTCGAAGCTCACCGTCTTAACGAAAGACAAGAGTCCAATTTCAAACTAAAAATAAATTATTACTTCAAATATTTTTTCCTTTTCACTTGCCGCCTTTTTAAAGGCAGAATGTCAGCACATTCAGTGCCCCTGATTCCATGAAATTGAATATCTTGTATTTTATTTATGCTGCTTCCGATGTAATGACAGTTTGTTGAAATAAATTATTGTTTAGTAATTGTGTTTTTTCCAGGAATCTACGCATGTTTTTCATGATACTTTCAGACTGGTTGTGATTATTTGTCGTATAAAAGCTGTAAACTAAAAAAATAAAAAAAAATAATATTGGACATTTAATAGTCTATTCCTACATATTTTAGATCACTTAATTCCATCTTTATATACATATTAAAGCTCAGTTACACCAACAGCTTTATATAACGGTGACTTGAAGTTGTCTCAACGATTAGCAAGGAACCTCCTCACTGTAGGCACTCGAGTACATCCGACGATGATGATCGGCCGCTTAACGTCGTCTCCGCATCTATCCCTTTGTGGACCCGCCACTGTAAACAGAGCTCCCTTTATTAAACTAGGATTACTCTACAAGTTCAGATATTC
Source organism: Noctua janthina (assembly GCA_963576755.1). Taxonomy (NCBI): domain Eukaryota; kingdom Metazoa; phylum Arthropoda; class Insecta; order Lepidoptera; family Noctuidae; genus Noctua; species Noctua janthina. The sequence goes on from OY755059.1 coordinate 10,633,184, forward strand.
TATAACAAAGTAGAATGGGGAAATAAAATTCTATTTTTATGCATAACACTTTTGTGTCGAGAGATTTTATAGTTACAGAAGCAATCTCTGGATTGTCATAGAGTTATATTACTCAGGACATTTCCAGTCAACTGTAGTGTTGATTCACAAGCTGCATTATTGTAGAAAATCTTGCATATCGCTTGAGAGAATAATACCCTAATCTAGTCATATTTCGCCACCCTTTTTCGAATTTATTAGGCTAGCCATAAAATGTTACTTTGATCTTATTCTACTTTTACAGCCAGTATCATTTATATTCAAAATTTTCCTCACGACATTTTCCTCATTTCTCCGCATCACGTGCCCATAACGTGACAACCACCCGAAGATCAAAAAAGTACACCTACTTACCTTTCAGAAAATTCCTGTAACCTAAGTATGCATTAACTAATCCATTTTATTAACTAGTCGTTTTCGTGTACGTGGTGCTTGTAAAAAGCAATCGGAATAGCGTGTACCGTCTTATCTTTCACACGGTAAGCGTTCCGGAAGGAATTGGGAAGCGGAAATCAGGTTCCCGTATCCCGATGCTACCTTTTTGTTGTAGATAGGCATCTTCCTTCTTAATATCATCCTTTAGTCGCGTTTACGGTAGTTGTGAGAACAGCGGGCTTTATTTTTATAACGTTGTTTTTTAGAGGCAAAGAAATAAAACAAAAATTTGTTTAATGTCTATGAAATTAGCTTTATTTGTTTCATAATTTTATGTCTCATTCGTGCAGTTACGGCCCAGCAGTGGGAACATTATAATAATATGCTGATAAAGCATATGTCCTGTTTAAAGAAAATCTGTTCCTCCCTCCACCGCCATCACTGCTTTCGCCTTCAACCTGGACGCCGCATTTCCGTATCAATGCCCCACTGAGCGGTCATTTTGGACCACTAGTTAACCCCTCCAAGTGTTCATGGTGATCGGTTATCGTTGATAAGGTGTGTATGTGGTTTCCTTGCTGCATCAGGTGGGGTGCTTTGATGTGGTAATACCACGAAGGATAAGAATGTGTGTGTAATATTGCTTTGTTGTGGTAGTGGCGTAGCGTTACTGTAATTTGTGCTCCTATTCATTATTTAATTACCCTACGGCAGCTGTAAAGTGTACCTACACTCTTTCTGTATAAAAGGAAATACAAATGATAAATCAAAATGTGTACAGGTTGTAACATAATACACACAAAACCTCTCGTGAGGTGTCTCAGACAATGAAACTAAACAACTTCGGTTCTATGAATTATGGAAATTCATAACTTGTTTTTCGTTCAACCAGTTTTTTGATCTGCTGCTGAGCTGATGGCGTCAGTTCCTATAGAAAGGCCAGTTTTTTTGCGAATTTTTAAAACCTCGTAATACAAAAGTGATTCAATTTCATGGTCACACTGCCTTTTTTTTTTTTTTTTTCCGGATGGGAAATCATCAAATGACCCCCCCCACTCTGGGCGGAGCGGAAGGGAGTGTCAGACTTGTACTGACTAAAACCCATCCATGTTCCTTCTTTGCCCTTTGTGTTCCAGGGCCACGGTATCTCTTTCGAACAGTCCCGCAGCCCTGGCAGGCATCGGCCCTTGCGGACCCCTACTTATTTGCTGACATCTCTTTGAGGCGCACGTGGAACACGAACGCGCCGTCGACACGGCCTGTCGTCATAAGACGGCCGAACGGCGAGCTGGCCCATAACTCGCCGTCCACAGGCACGCGCCTACGGTGGCCGGGAGCCACCACGTGACCCCCAACGCCCAGGGCGTCTCCCGCGGCGACTGGGACGTGAGGTTCTTTCCCTCTCACGTCCCGCCACCTCCTTCACTAGCATGACTGCTTCGCAGAAGGAGGTGACGGCTTCCCATTCCCTCTCGCTCCGGACCATGGCTTGAACCAAGGATGGTCACACTGCCTGACTTGGGAATGAAACCTTATTCCCAAGTCAGGCAGTGTTATTCCTATTTGTCCATGAGGCACACAGTGTTACCTACATTTTTTGTTTAGTTTTAAGTTTTTTTTTCTTATATTAGTTTTGTTTTATATTGTGTGCACTTGTGGCATGTGCCAAACAAATGCATTTTCTTTCTTTTATTGGATTATGCTTGGTTGGTGGCAATAGGATCGCCAATAATAAATGGGACATAAAACTTTTTCATTGGCGAAATTTGGATGTAGCTACTGAGGCACGTATCTGCCTAATCCTTCGGGGATTACAGGCGTGATATTATTTTATGTTATTTATGAACTCCTAAAATAGTAACATCACTCCTAAGGGCTTAGATGAGTAGAAATCCCTGTCAAGGCGTTTCGAATTTCCGTTGCTGATTGGGAAATTATGTCAAAACAATTTGTGCCCAGTTGATGGCAAAAGACTCGCCCCTATTACATGAGAATTAAAACATAACTGGCGAAATGTGGGTGTTCTATTAGGTACACATTTGCCTACCCCTTAGGTGATTACAGGCGTGATGTTATGTTGTCAAAACAATACAGTTTTTACTTTTCCATAATCAGTAGAGTGTCATTTGTACTCCCTGAAGAAATACTCAGTGGATTCTTACAATACACACTAACATTACGACAGTAATGTTTCAAGTCCCATGTCACGCCGAACCTATTACCAGAGTAAATAAATCTTATAAATAGAATGCAAAAAACATTATCACCATTCCCTTTGTCCGTTTGTCATAGGTACACAAACAGCAGAACTATCGTCGCGTACGCACGACGGCCAATCAAGCTATACTAAACCAGTTTCTGCGGATCTCTCATTGTATAGGTAATATATACAAAGCAAAGCCAAGTTATACTGGAAATGTACAGCTTCATGTGCCACCGTGCGTACGCTCATATAATTAGTCTGAAAGACTACGTGACTGCTCCGACCAATATCGATAGTTTGTCCTAATTCATCATCTCGGAAAATTCCCGGGTGATACGATCTTACGTGGATAATCTCAGCTTACGACCAAACGTACCTATCTAATCTAAGGGAGTAGAAGCTTTGGATGTAATGAAGTTTCTTTTTATATGATTTCTAGTTGATTCCATAAGTTCATAGAGTTTATTGAGTGTTCTTCTTGCTCGTCTATACATCTATACAAATACAATATATTTGAAGTATTTTGAAGTGTCTGTATGTAATTTCAAAATAACAGCTTTTTACTGAGTGCAAATGAAAGTATATTACGGTACTAATAACAAAAAAGTTTTTTTTTTTTTTACTTTTGGCTGTCTGTTTGTGCCGGCTTATCTCCGACGTGATTTTTACTGACAAATGACTGATATTACGAGTATAAGGAGTAACTGAAGCTATTTTAGAAAAAGGATTTAGGTTTCGTGAAAAAAAAACCTTAGAAATGGTTAACAAAATCCGATTCAAATTAGGAAGGACTTAATATTTTTATAACGCGGACGAAGGTCGCGGGGCACAGCTAGTTTAAATATGATTTTCAGGATCGGTTGTGCTGCTTGTACATAACATAACTTTACGCCTGTAATCCCCAAAGGGTTCATTTCATTTATTGGTGTTAGGCAGAGGTGTATCTAATAGTACACCCACTGGGTTAGGCAGAGGCGTATCTAATAGTACACCCACATTTCGCCAGTTATGTTTGCTGCTTGTACTTAAATAATAAACCTGCAATACTTACGGACCTCAATTTTCTTTTTTCAGCATTTTGGTGGAGACAGCAGTAGTCTAGGGCTGGTGAAAGAATCAATCATTTCAGTTCCAGCAGTCTAAGCGAAGTCTCATCTTCGTCGTCTTTTCTTCTCGACGAACTTGTGTATAGTAAGTTTTGTGCAACTGGTGCAAGTTCAAGACTTTTCCGATCCTCAGACGGAGAAAAAATAACTCATTGACCTCAGATTTTAGTTAATTCATTCCAGTAGTTAGAATGTATTTAGTACTTACTTAACGTATCTAATAGCAGTCGTTAGTTGCCCGTACTCAGCCCGGTCAACCTAAGAATGTCGATACCCCAGTAATTAATTTGTGGGACCTTTATTTATAGCTGTCGCACCTCCTTGCTAGTTCTGTATCTAATTAGACTGGAAGGGAACCCTAATGACGTTGTGAAGAGGCTAACACAGAACAAGTCAGAACATATCTGGACTACAGTGAGTGGAGAATAGGGGTCAGCCAGTAATGTTGGATACTGAATGTACATAAGAGTTGTGTCTAGTAGTCGTTATATCTTAGTTATTTTTGAACTCCTCGTGAAAGGGTTTGTGAGAAGTGGTACTGTCACAACACGTAATTATTTTTGTCGCCGAACAGTACTGTTGTGTTCTGGGGTGAATGGTGTGGCCCCCAGTGATGTCAAGTGCACTTAAGGCATTTTAACTAAGTATCTCAGCTTGGACAACCCCTTGGCGGGTTAGACATGAACTCAGGCAACGGAACATGTATTTGATCAAGTGGACCAGCGACCTTTTCGCGAAGCTTTACCACAGAAACTACAGTCTAGTCTTCCGCGACCCTAAAAATATATCAAGTATCGTAAACCACTACGGACTAATTAAATAATTTGGGCTGATGATTAATGATATAATAAAGTGGCTTATGGTCCCCGATTAGACTCATTAACGACGTACAATGGATGGTCGGCGGAGCGGAACTTATGTAGCAGTCGAGTGTGAACTACCCTCGTATCAACGTCGATACGAAGCTACGTAAGGCCTGATTGTTGCTTCATTGTTTGCATTTCGAAAATCAAACTTGCGTCGGCAATGATAGTACTTAGGTACGTATTTGGATGTCATATTTACAGAATCAGGCTGATTGGTTGAATGGTTGTTATCGGTTTTAGAACGTGAAGGATAGACATTATTCTTGAAATTACGATCAGCATGCGTTTATAGTCTAGTTAGGTATACATAGATAGATAGATAGATAAATCACACATGACTAGCTCCGAATTTTAATACAGTTGTTAAAAGTTAGCATATTTGTGTGATGCGTACAGTAAAGTATCATATATCTTTTACGAACAGATTGATAAAGATCCCGTACAACAACAAATTCCAAGAAGAGAATTTAAAAGAGATTACATTCCCTTCTAAGATCTTTTTCCCGTGGGTACAGAAAATGCTGCGAACAGATTATGTGTGTGGTATAAATCCGTTTGCAAACCGTGGAAATCATAACAATGCTCTCTTGAGACCGCACAATGTAACCACCTCTGAGAGAGGTCGATGTCACGCGTGGGTGTGGTGAGAACACTGATATCATGAGAGCATTCAATTGTTCACACAGTTCATTTTACCATTCAAAACTTTTCTATACACGTCCTTACGAACTTCGCGGTATATTCGGCTTCACTTAAGGAACCCACTAAATGTGCCCGAGGCTTATTTCAATATCCGTAAAGGGGTTGCGGTAATTGGGCTCCTTTCTAATCGGCCGCTTATTGTAGTCGCCCATCTCCGTCACAAATACACCCACTTGCCTATAAACATATATAAGTAGGTACCCAAAGTACAAGGAGATTTCATTCAGAAAATATCTATCGTATAATAATAAGATATGCGGTAGCTGTAACAAATACTTAGCAATAAAATAAAATCATTTGAAGATATAGTCAAGAATATATTCAGATTTATGATTCTACGAGAGAGCACTTTATATTTAGATATCCATTAACGTAATTGAGTACTTCGTGACGTACTTATTTACTGATTGAATATCAAAGCTTGCAGCGCTGCGTCGCATTTATTACCACAGAATTATAACATCCATATTATTACAGGCCTGTGGTATTTTATTTCGGATGTGACGAGTCGTTTGTATTTAAAGTATTTAACTTGTCATGTCATGCATTTTAAAATAGGACAAACATTTCGTCGTGAAAACAAAAACATTGAGCTCTCGACGGTGGAAACGGTGAGCAGTTTGTTACTTTACTTTTAGATCATTATGAGTAACAATGTAAGCACTCGTAATACATGATCTACTTAGAAAACTTTAATAAACAGGTATTTCATTACTGAATCTCGATACCCAGTCTCCCCTTCCTGAAGTCTTGTTGTCCAGTAGTATAAGAAAAATTGAAGCAATTAAGAGCGCGATAAGGAACGAAAGGCGCTCGCGTCCATTGTGTCAACTATCTCACATGGAGACTTTATCTTTTACATAAAAATCTCGTGTCACGGTGTTTGTGGTCGCACTCCTCCGAAACGCCTCGACCGATGTTTATGATTTTTTTTATGTATATTTGGTAGGTATCAGAATAGGTCGTAAAGTATATTTCACGCCTCTAATTTCACGCAGATGAAGGTCACGGGGCACAGCAGACATATATAAAAAAAACAATCCGATAAATTAACAGTCCGATTTTGCTAGCGCCCATTTTCTTCAGAGATACTAATTTTGACAAAAATCTCGTTTCATGCATGCTTGATTTACGAGTCTATTTTTCTAGCTCCGCAAAAATCGATGCATTACTTACTACTTATAAGACATTGCTAGCATTCCCGTCACTTCTATTTCAGGTAGAACTGCTAAGTAGGCGAGCACTTCCTAAGTGTCTACGAGGTGTGAGAGCGTCTATATGGATTGAAAGTTTTCTAACTTAAGAACATATTCGCACTGGAGTGGTCGGAATTTTCAACAACTTTCTTAAACAATGTGTAAGCCTTCGGAAAATCTACAATGTAAGTACGTTACTTTTAGTTCTAATTGAACTTAAAGAGGAAACTTCATTACCTGTTCTTATATAAGTAAAGCCTATCAAATCAGAAGTAATAAAGGTACCTCGTATAGTAATGAGAGATGGTCCTACTTTCGGATTCAGGAAAAAATATGATCCCCCTTACAAGTAAATTTTATATTTTCATTTTCTGAAAGTCATCGACTATCCTATGTCTAGTTAATGGGATGTCCGTAAAGCCAATATTCCTGACAGTAATCAACCATGGTGTACCTAACTAACAGACAGTACAGTACGTGTGCCGATGATATCAAAGGTTTAATTAAAGAACATGTCTGTAGAGGAAATAATCGCATAAAAGCTTTGAAATTGCTACTTTAAACGAACACAATCAGCTAATTTAATAACCCATAGGCTAATTGCACATCAAATAAATTCTAACTAACCATAAAAGCGAAGAATCATTAACCTGAAAGCATGTACAGTAAGCCCACTTTACTTTAATAGAAAAAGTTTACAGCCAACATGTAATTTTCTTTCGCGAAGGGTAAATGTAAATACTGAAGTACATACGAAACTCTAAGCTTCGCAGTAAAATAGTTCTAAAAACAATGAGGTGTAACTGACGTTTATTTCATGTTTAATCCACTTTGAGCTCTATGAAATTTTAGTTTTGACACTGTCAGACTTTGTTTGACATGTGTTTCGCATAAAAGTTTATAGAGTTCAAATTGATAATTGAACTAAATGATAAATGTTAATTCGTGGAATTAAAGTTCTAGATGAATTAACGTTCATTAGTGATGCGCTACGTCATTGTTTTTTTTTTCGCTTTAATTTTGTTCGTCCGGTAATGAGTTACATAACCAGAGGCAGGTACATTTTACATGTGATCTCTTACAATTAGTGGATTTATTTAAAGTTTTAAGACAGGCAGAATAATGATTTTTTTGTAATAGTAACGATTAAAGAGTGCTCTGATTTTGTAGAATAATGAATCCTTTTCTGACCGCTTTTCCACAACCTGTTTTTATCTGGATTTCAGGAAAAAAACAGTCACTTATGGGCACACGTTGGGCAAAGGCCAGATACTCTTTTCCAGATACTTTATTCGTGCGCCACTTATGTACGTTTTCTAATTGCATCTGAAATGCACCCTGCTATGTTTTTCCCATGTATTATTAGATAATAATTTCGTGTATTCTGTAAAGATACATTTTAGTCTTAATTGTTTTAATTCACTTGGTAAGTAAACTAACTAAACGAATGTAGCACGAATATACCAACACAAAACCGCCATAATATGTGGGTACAAATACATATCCATACTCCACAGGTTTACTCGCGGTATAATCATAACCCTACCGTGCTACATGAATTATTTCGTGAAGAATGTCTGTACTTTATTACAAGAAATAAATGTTCCTGTTGACTTACTCGTCGTAAAGGTTGTAGCTGTAATCCTTCCAACATTAAACTGAGATTTTGTAAAGGTTTAGGGTCCTTTATTTATTGAATAATTTAAGCACACATAATGTACAGAGGCGGACTTAATGCCATTGGCATTCTGTACCAGTCAACCTTTGAGTGCTGGTCGGTTACTGTTATTGTTAGGCTGTGTCATCCCACTTCTGGGCAAAGGCGTGTGGTAGGTGCAATTGGAAAATTGAGAATTTTACTACGTAGATCTGCTTTAACTGCATAGGATTATTGTTTTTTTTATTATGTTAATTCTAAATTAATTCCAGTATTAGCATCATTATTTCGATATTTATAATGTCTCTCGAAACTAAAAAAAAACTCAATTGCTGCTGATCACTTTAACGATAAATGCATATCTTCGCTTCGTCTTATCTCTCCTTTCTCTTTATCATTTTAACTACAGTAATCTTATAAGTTCAACAAGCTTTGTGACTGCCGACAAAGGTAAAAGCTTGTTAACTTCATTTACTTACCGACTTCCTACAATTTTTATTTCAGCGTCGGTTATGGAACGCTGTTTAAACTTTTCCCTCATTAAACGACAGTTCGGCCTGAACTGTCAGGGACATATTAAAATATCATTTAAATACGAGGTGTGAAGGTATTAACAAATGTTCTGTGCTGTCAAACTTGCGTGCTAACAGTTTAATTTTAAGCCGAGTGTAGCAAGTTTGGAGTACAAATTGTTTGGGAGGCTGCATGGTGGCAACACGAGCGGCCGCATAGTTCGGAGGGCGCCTCGGGAGGAATGCCACTCTCTCTCTCTGCCCCTCCTAACCAAACCCTACCTTTTCTCTACACAACTTGTAGGTACATCGCACGCTTTTGTGCACACACCAACTTAACATATTAACCCTTCGACGCCTCGCAGTAGACCCCAACGCGCCATAAATATAATAAACACCGTCCAAGCAAATGATACAACCGCTTATTTTATAAAGATATTTTATTAAACATTTTGTTCTGTAAAATAGATTAATTAAAACTGACATTTACAACAAACAACTATAAAATTCTTTGTATCTCCCTCTAACACTAATTACGTTAATAGGTCCTGTTTAATATTTGGAATTGATCTCTAGTATAGCCGAATGAATGCATTGACAGTTCCCGCTCAGTGGCGACTCCTTAGAGGTAATCAAACGATAACATTTGAACACGTAGCATATCGTATCACACGAGGATGGGAGGGGATGCGGATCGCAATTAAACTAGTACACACATTTAATTGTCGATACACATATTCGTAACTAGTAGTTGCACAGCGTTAGCCTTGCTCCGACATAAGGCAGATTTGCAGCCTGTCGCAATCTCGGGATTCTCTTTGTTGATGCACCGGTGGTATGCGCAGACTGTCTGGTCTGTGGCCTACAGGCCAAACATGCGAAGATATGATCTAAATTGGTCAAAATATATGTACGATGCAAACCGAACGATTAGCGGCAGGCTGAAAATGAGCACTATGTAGGGCAACACACACACGCTTAGCTCACATTAAACTATTCGTAACATGGAACAGCAATGTTCACTCAGTGTTTTCTTGCTACCAGCATTGTGGTTTGTTATCTAACGTCCACATCTCGACCAAGACTCATTTTAACAAAATAATTTGTTATGTAAAGTTCGTACAATTTAGATATACAGAGTGAAGTTTAATTATTACTGGATAATAAATTAGATTCGACCCGGGTCGAATAGTTTAAGATTAAAATCATGTTCAATATCGCAGATAGTTGTTGGATAAATCCGGATTATGTTCGCTAGCGACCCGCCCCGGCTTCGCATGGAGGATAGTAATAAAATGACGGTAATCCGTATCCCGACCTACTTAACTTTATTCATTTTATTATTCATACATATAAAATGTTGCAGCTGCAAGGTGAAATAGATATCGGCATTTGTTCTTTAACTTCTTCAAAAGCTACAGCCAGTTTTTTTTATATTAACTTTATGTCAGGTTATACAAAAACATACTAGGTAAAGAAGATAAAGTAGTCGCGCCGAAAAATAATTAGTTCTGGGTTAGTAAGAATTGTTATTTTCATACAAATTCAGACTAGATATTGCGCAGGCGCAGAAAAACTACTGGACGGATCTCAGTGGGACTTTTACATTGATCCATAGGGCTGTGTAATCAATATAAAATTGAAAAATGATAATAAACTTATGTCTTTTTCAAACAAAGTTTAGATATGCGAAGCTGGGAGACAGGAGCCGTGAGTGAGATACCTATATTTATTGTTAATTTACATCATGCGAACAGAAAACTGTTCCAAACTAGTTAGTATTTACAAAATCCCTTGTGGATCTTAATAGTATATAGAAATATACATAGGTATATATAAGAGCCTTTTAGCCTAGAGATTATTTTATGTCAAGATATTTTTAGTTGGGTAAATATTCTAATTTAAACCTTTTGTGTTGGTAGAAGGAAAACACTAAGAGGCGGCGACGGCTAGCTTCATGCTTCAACCTGTAAAACAGAGATAGGAAAATGCGACAAACCATGACTTTGTAACTAGAAGAAATCATGGATACTTGTCACACATCATAATATATATATAAGGTAAACAAATAACCTCGCAAATAATAAACCGAGTTATTTACAATCAGTATTATCACGGAAAATTTAATTGAATTGCTTTCCGTGGATTAATTAAATTACATTTACGTCGTACGTCATTACTTGGAGAGACAGCCATCCATAATATAATAAAGACGATGGTGTGACATTGTATGTTGTGAGCTCCTCTTGTATATATATACAGGCTGCTAGCATTTGTTTCTAGTGCCGTTAATCTCTGAAATACAGGCTGTAGCGTAAAGCTGTGTTCGCTGTGTTCAGGCAAACATGGCCGCGCCAAAGAACGCTAATATATTTTATTTATATAATAATATTCTACCTAACCGCTCGCATCACTGCATTGAAGTCAATACTTAAATACGACAGATCCGTCGGAGCGAACAACACAGATGTTTGCAGCTCTATTTTACACAAGTATGTTTCTTCTCGTAAGAGTAATACTACAACAACTACTATACAAAAAGCTCTTATTTTTAACAGATTTTTTTTCATTATTTAAGCGCAGTTTCAAAAGCTCTTGATTAGAGTTGAACAAGGAGTTCAATATTAACAGTAGTAACTCAAAATTATTGTGCTCAAGCTCAGTTAATACTCACTTAGTGAAATACAAACTTGTATGGTAAACAGTAAGAATATTAGATACATTAGTATGTTGTACTGTGATTAATAAAAATAATACTATATTGTGCTCATTGATTAAATTATAGGCTTTATTTTTTAGTTATACATACTTCATGAAATGACTATTCAATTCATTTTCAGGTTGGTTGCTAGAGGAGATATCTAATACATGCGGGTTTTAAATTACTTCATTGTGCATGTAATGGCACTATTTCCACACCACCAAATATTAACATTAATTTATAACTTTATTCAAATAAAGAAAGAAATCTAACTTGTCCTTATTGTATCGATGATTGTTCCCGTTTGATGTTGGTACTTTTATTATTATGTTATGTATAGCATACATAGTTATGCTATCAAATCTACAAATATCCAACATTCTAACCGCAGTCTCTTTCACAGCACAGAGACACAAATTCATTGAGAATCTTAGATTTATAATTTATCCATTCATATTTTAATGGTGTGCGGAATACTGTAGAAGTTGAATTGCAAATTATATTTCTTCCTTTAATGTAGTCTTAGCATAGACAATTGCATATTTAATAACTATCGTGGATTATTGACTTCCTGTCTTTTACACCCTATCCGATACGTTTCAACAATAACATTTTCATTCTTTACTATTTGTTCACAATTTCACATTGGCTACCTACACGTCCATTTCGTCACTCTCAAATTCTCTTCGCGAACGAGTAACTTATCTATGTCTATGAATATTCTCTCAGTTCACATACCGGTGCGTCACAGCCGAGGTGCGCCTAGCGGCAGTCAGTGCGTGCATACCGGAGCAGGCCGTGGAGGATGGCTCACGTGGGTCCGGCCGGAGCGGTGCTCACCGGCTGGCGGAGCGCGGCCGGCTCAGGCGGGTCGGGCGGCTCGGTGCTCGAGGGCTCCGGGTCGGGCTCGGCGGGCTCCTCCGGCGGGGCGGCGGCCGGCCGCACATTGTCGAGGCGCGGCCGCGGCGAATAGCGCGGCGTCAGCGCAACGCCGACGACTGGGTGCGATTTAAGACTCCCGCCTGGAGGACGTCGTGCATCATGCGCTCGTTCTCCTGGCGAACTGTGGACAAGCACGGGCACGGCTTAACCATGGTCACTATACATGTCAATCAGGGACCGAAGTTGCAAGGGCCACATCCCTACACAGTCGGTACCATCCGCTAAGAGCTACGTTGGAGGTTAGGTACATACTCAGGTGGTATCAGGAGCGTATCACCAAGGGTCAGTGCGGTGGTTGACCTACCTGGGCTACCAGTCAAGTCACATAGGAATAACTCGATCTAATAAGGAAAGTATACATTCGGTGGAATTGTGATTTTAATTTACTGGTTGTTTGTGGTTCAATGCTCTAGGGGTGACATGTTTACAACAATGGCGTCTCATGTTACTGATTAGAACGCAATATTAGATTTGTTAGTGACACAGGCTGGCGTAGAAAGTTAATAAATTGTTAGTTGGGGGAAATAGTTTTGTTACATAAACACAATATTTTAGTCAGACACATAACAACTTAAAATTAAATAGCAATTTTATTACCTAGTCTGAAATAAACAAATTTTTTTTTTTTTTTTTTTTTTTTATTCAAATAATCTACGTAAAGTTTCGAGACTTGAAAGCTGGTACATACGAAGACGCATAAGTTAACATTATGTACGGTAGACAGCTAGCCTGCGGAAACATAATGCTACAATAGAGTTCATTAGTATCTACCAACCTATGTATAAGTATATACCTGAAACTGCATATTGTATTTCAACCGTTAATATCGCCACGTACGATATTAGTTATTCGTAGGTATCTAATAGCTACCTATTGAGATAATATCAGTATACATTTTACATTTGTATGGCTAGTAGATAGGTCACCTTATATGATAGGATTGGGTTAACTATATTGTTGGTAGATGAACACAGCTTAAATTTGCGAAACCCTTAACATATCTTTAACTTTATACGCTATAATTAGTGATCGGATTATGTAGAGTTATTTTGTGTACTTCCGATAAGTTTTCATAGTATGGACATGCCTCAAATCCCGGGATTCGGGTCGGTACTGATCTTAATTGAAGCTTGTTTTATATGTCACGGGTAACAATCTGAACTTGGATAAAACTAGGTTCACCTGCATACAAGTAGATTATTCCGAAACTTCGCGAATCAGGTCGGGTGGGTACTGTCAAAGTTCTCGATAAATTAAGGATCCCGGAATCTCGAAGGTATGTCCATAAATTACCTAACATATAAGTTTGAGTTCACTGGCCTGAAATAACTTTTCCGAGGTTTTATAATTGGTTGGTAAAACGAATTATTAAATCACTTTATAGAATCTCCGAATCAGCACATAGGATATGTACTGCACCGTAAAGTTCTTCTAAAATAATTAGACTCCCTAAACAGTATCACGCTGTTTAACACGTATTAGCAGTTTAACACTCAATGATTCCATTGCGAAGCTGTTTCCTAAGTTGGCAACTAGTTAAATCATTGTCCTAAACAAATAAGGAACGAGTGTCGTCCTAACGCGGCGACGGCAGCTAATTTTGACGAGGGATAATAACACTGTTAAAACTCCCGCTTCGAGAACGCTTAAAAGTATTAGACATTCATATTTAATAAACTTTATTACGTTTTATTTTCACTCAAAGGAATTTCCTACTCAACATTAATAAAGGATTCAGGGAATATTCGAGATTCATTAAAAGGAGGCTGTTAAAAAAAGTTTAACGTACAAAATCTTTCAATTAGCTCAAGTATTGTTCCAATTAAAAATAACTTTTTTTTTTAATAGGTTGGTAGTTGCGAATATAAGTATGTAGGTTGTTGCCCGTCTTGTTATGAAATACAAAAGTTTTTCTCATGCAAATGACAAATCTTACATTTAAGAAAGTTTGCCCGGTCTGTGTAATACTTCTTCAAAGCTTACGCTTTTTCTGTTTAGATTGTTTTTCTTGGTTTCAATTTGAATTTGTTCACTTACTTGTAGAGGTATACAGGATGTTTGGTTAAACGTGGGCATTACTTTAAGGGAGTGAAGTACTTATAAATATGAGCAACTCTTACTATGGGACTAACTATGAAATATGATTTAAATAATTTGCTGTTGCCTACATTTTTTCGAGTTACGCGAACAATAATGTATGGAGCAGCTGATATTTTTTTTGCGATTTCATGGTCGGTCCCATAGTAAAGGTTACTTGTTTTCATGAATACTACACGCCCCTAAAGTATTGTCCACGTTTAAAAAAACACCCTGTATATTATATCAGAACCCATAAGTAGTTATCTAATGTTTAAAATATCTCTCTATCTATAGCGAAAACGTTCGTCAATATTCGTTTAAAATGCAAATTATGCACGGTAAAAGGCAAAGAAAAACAAAACTGTACTTGCCTTCACAGCAAGCTGAAAATTTTACAATCGAAAAAGTTCCGAAGCGAACTAGTTCTTTTAAATAAAAATAATCCAACAGTGGGTTTGCTCCTCCCTATAGTTGCAGCGTCAGTAACTATCTGAATATTTGATGCAGAATATTGATATGAAAATTGGTAGCTTACCTGTGGTAGGTATCTATTTAATGTAATGTTTTTAATAACATATTATATGTCATTTAGGCGAGGCTATAACATTGTACTTGTCTAATGCTAGTGCGCCATAAAAAAATAATAATAAAGGAGTAAAAACAAACCCAGACAAACCGAAAATCTGACAAAGAACTCACGGCATTAACAGATAAAGTGCAGACAAACAAAGAAATAAATTCTGTCCAACATTTGAGGTTATTATTTTTGCTATAGGAGAACTGAATTGTTCTCGAACAATCATTTGTTATCTTTGTTTATGGAGAACTGTACAGTTATACGGTTCTTTATTACATCAGTTTTTTAATCCATTTGCACACCCCAGTAGAATCCGATGATTTTTTCCGGGATTATGGCTCAGCGTCGAAAACTTATCCGCTGGTAGTTTTATCTCATGTTAATGTAGGATTTTCCTACAACATGGAGATGAGCAGACCATTTTTTTGTGAGAAAATGTTGTTGTTATAACATCACTTAGATGCCTGATTTAATCCCTTACCAGACGCTTACAGCACCCGCGGGAAATAGAGCGCACCGCTCGGGAAAACGCTTCGGAAAATGTTTGAACACTTTGGACAGACACGAAAAGTGAAATAGTGTTTTGCCTAAAAGCTACAGTGATTGTGGCAATTTCCACCGTAGTAAAAGTCAACGGGAGGTGGTGATGAGAAGCTTATGGGATGAGGACATACAAACTTTACAATGTCATGAAGGATGATATTGTATTCGTCTGCCGATATGTTAAACTTTGATTAACACGTTAATTGTACCCATGGTCAAATAACCGCCATGCAATATAGGCACTGAAAAGTCTAGATATTCCATTATTAACAATAATAAATATCGTGATAATGATAACATTTATAAGGACAAGGCCATTGAGATCATTTTACCATAAAACTTTACAATATAATAATCGCTAGTACGACTACTTTACCTGCTTGGTTGACCCACATTGCAAAACGTACTACGAACGAAACCAGCCCCGCTCAAGATACAATAAGTACCCCCATTTATATTATTAGGCATGTAAACAATTTGGAATATTTCCGTCTGAACGCACTGGCGAATCTCCAACCTTCTATTATTATGTCTTTCATGACGTAGATTGATACTTGTTCTAATGGATCAACGAGGCTTAATTACTTAATGTTCCCTTGTGATCTTACAAACGTAAACGATTGTCGTATATCTTTTTGTCTCTGATTCAGCTTTAGGGCTAAGGCCGTCGAATTGACGGTGTTACCTCCGGTTTTTGAAAGGCTAATCCATTTTGAATGTTGTCAATGTCAAGGTCCGTGTCTTGTGACATGATTGGTTGATGTTAATTTGCTCAACCAATCACGACAGTTTGACAACAGATTTAGCAATCAGAGGCTCTAGCACGAGCGCGCGGTATTAATGTAAATACGTCGATTATTTTATACAATGTTTTCATAATTTTAAAAATGTATTCATATCTATAGATGTTACTGATTGTGCTTGTTGCAAACAATTGAACTAAAATGCTTTAGGATAATTGTATTTTCGATTAAAAAATCGACGTATTAACGTTACCACACGCTCGTGTTAGGGCCTCAGAGATCATGTATCAGCGTTCCAAAACCGTGTTAGAGCGTGACAGTTATATCAAAATAAAAGTTTAATTTGTCGCTCGACGGCACTCCGGCCTCTTACAAGTCATGATCTATTTACCATTAAATTAAAGACAGTATTTGCGTAAAGCCTTTACTGCTGCGAACTTCCTCACAATGTTTTCGTTGGCCGTTTGAAGCTGGTAATAAATTTGAATTGTGTTTGAAACATTATTGGTACATGCCCCTCTAGAACTTCGCCGCTGAGCTATTACTTCGTTGTATCAATAAACTTTACTAAGAATATTTATAGAAGTGCGGTCAAAGGGAAATTATACAAATTATTTAACAGTCTGAACGCTTCTTTTAAAATATAACTCTACACGTTTCTACGAAGATGGATAAAATCCTGACTAATTTCATCACCATGATGCCATAATTACAGAATGCAAGGAGTAATTCCAAGGACCCATTTTCTCAATACCCAAAGACTGAAGATTCTAACAGAGACAAGACACGTGCTACAGAATATGTGCGTGGGAAGAGAAATGAAGACGTTCACTGCAGCATCCACATCTATAAGATTAATAAACCTAAACATGTGGCACGAACAGCACGTAAATCCGATTGTACTATAACCACGTAAGTGTATCGAAGTAGCTAGATCCATGTATTATTGGGCCAGCGTGTGGGGTTCAGTTTCCACCTGAGTGCACTGGCGGGCCTCCAAACTCTTTCGACTGGTAACCGCCGCATGCGTCGGACATTATTACGTCTCACAAGCTCCCCTACACAGATTTATGAATACGGATTGGAAATGTATTACCTATCGTGTCTACCTGAGAATTATGACCAGCTTATTCACTACACTACCGATTTGTAGATATATAACTATTCCAATAACTCTAGTCTAATTCCAGTTTTACATTTATTAGTTTCTCAATCTCGCAAATTATGTTTTGTAGAGCAACATTCTGATCGAATTCGACAGAATTAAATACAAAGCAGAAATACTAAAAACTTTATGAATAGAGAAACAATTCTTTGTTTTTAGTTTTTAAATTATTATTTTCTTTTTGTTCAACTTGGAAATGTTGAGCGGAGTAATATTAAAATTTGTTAACAGTGAGTTTTATGCCTCATTATACTTCCACACCGCCTGAATGAATAGTCAGCAGTTGCGTTCACAAAAGTATAGCATAACAATATTTAGAAAACGATTCTAGAACTAATTGTTGGCAATTGTTTGTAGCTGCGTTCAATCTTCATCACGTAAGACAGAGGTCCTTATTGTACTAAATAACAGTCCTGAAGAAGAAACGCCGAAAAACAAAATACGACGATCGGTCTATTTTCATTTTCTCCTACAAAGGTGTCCCTTGCTTGTCTTACTTTTTCAAAATCTGTCAAATATTGAATCTGTCAAATGTAGAATCTGTCAAATATAGAATCTGTCAAATATAGAATCTGTCAAATGTATAATCTGTCAAATATAGAATCTGTCAAATATAGAATCTTTCAAATGTAGAATCTGTCGTATGTAGACTATGATGTCAAAAGTAGAATCGGTCAAATATCGACTAACTGATCGATTTGTTACATTTTCAATAAAAAATCGAAAAACATTCGGAATTTAACCCTATGAACCTTTTAAATCGAACCGCTGACGACACCTAAACCCCATAAGAATAAACGACATCCAATTGGTTAAAAAAGGAGGTGATAGCCCATCTAATAAATGTTTACGACCTTTAACATTATTTTCATGCCTATTGGATGTTCGGCACGCGAGACGCGACCCGTGCAATAAGTATTCCTGGCCCGGAAATGACGAAATTATTTGTGTAAAATAATTTATTACGGTATCTGTCATTGCATTTTTATTTGAATACTTACTATGGAGTAAGTAAATTTTTATCTTTTTTATTTTAAGACTGAAATTCTTCGACTAGTCATAAGGCTAGTCTTTTAGGATGTTTGATTTTTAATTCCCTTAAAGTTAGGCGTGCTGTTGACCAAAAAACAACAGCGTACAAAATTATCATGGTTATACCGACGCCTAGGATTTGCATGCGGAGCTGTGTCAATTCTTTGTTTAAATTAATAATTTTAACACTCTAGAAAGCATAAATTGTTTAATGTCCCATATTCTCCCACTGTAGCTCGACCCACCTCCCTTATACCGTATGCTATGATGCTCAAATTGCTGGTGGATACCAACCCTGGATTGGACTTGTTTGCTGATGAATGGAAGACGATACTGTTAGAATGTTTGTGGTTCTGTGAGAAGAACAAGTAAAAAAAAATAATAATTTAGTGCTAATGGCTTCATCATCATTTCAGGCGAAAGACGTCCACTGCTGGACATAGGCCTCCCCCAAGTGTCGCCACATTGACGGATCCCGTGCGTCTCGCATCCAGCGGATCCCCGCAACCTTTACCAGGTCATCGGTCCACCTAGTGGGAGGCCTTCCAACGCAACGTCTTCCAGTTCGCGGTCGCCACTCCAGAACTTTCCGGCCCCATCGGCCATCCGTTCTGCGAGCAATATGCCCTGCCCACTGCCACTTAAGTTTGGCTATTCTTCGGGCTACGTCGGTAACCTTCGTGGTTAATGGCTTATGCTGTACTAAATGTAATAAATAAATGGCTATCCATAAGGCTAGAAGTATTTCAGTATTGAAAACAAAAATAGTTGTTATTAGTGTGTGTTGTTGTTGTTGTTGTTGTAGTTGGAATCTAAGGAGTAAGGTGTTTCCAAATAATGCAAGATTTTGTATTTACTGCCTATCCTAATTATATAATTATTTGTCAAACAAGTAGTTCACCAACGATATCATTTCAGGAGACAAATTCACACAAAAAAATCAGAGGGTAAAAGATTGCTATATTCAAAACAATTTTCCCAAAAGAGTTTAAAAGTAACCAGAAGCTCCTAGCGAAATTTTATTTCGAAAGCATTTTTGTAGCCTCAAAGAAAATGTTGCCAAATGTTGGTGAACCCTGTAACACTACCTTATTCCAAAGTTGAAAATTAGCTGAGGCTGCTGAGAGTGGAAAGTGAACACAATCACAGAAAACGTGATTGTCCTGGCGCCATGCCAGGCTCTCTGGCAGAAACTATCGGGTTATGCAAAGACCTGACAATTCAATTAAAACGTAACTGACCTCAAAAATTGTCACTACACTCTCATAATCCTACTAAAGACTGTTTTATATAGAGGATTTAGTTTAAGTATAAGTAAGTATCAACATGAAATTGAATTTATCTAATTTGCATTTTTATTTTGTTCGACCGTCCCGTGTTGCTAGTAGATTTAAATAAACGTATTGCAGAGTGAGGTCACGGCTCTGTCAACATTGTCTTTCGCTGGTCTTGTACACACAAAATATAAATGTCTATTCCAAGGGACAATGAACCTATATACATACATAGAATACATACATACCTCACATGTGATTTCAAAAATATAAATGTGACAGGCACGAGTAAAAACATAACAATAAAAAAAAAACTCGAAAAGAATTACAGAGTTCGTTCTTGTTAAAAGTTTTAACTCAATGATATCGATTCGCCCAAATCCTGGGGCGTATAAAGCTTCATAATATCACAAACAAATAATCTGAAGTCGAAAAGGGGAGGATAACTGTGTCGGAGACACTTCACCTAAATCAGAGTGGATGCGGAATTGTGACGTGGAAAGTCCAAAAATCGACCAATGACTGAATGTAAATGGAGTGAAAATAAATATAAAAAGTGTGAAGATATCATCGTTTTTCATTTACAAGATAGATATATTCGGTGTGTACTATTAAAGCTAACTATAACTACGCAGAAATGGAACCTAACAGGTTACCTATAAGGTAAAGATAAATTCCCTCCGTGGTATAGTGGTCGATGAGTACTTGGGTTCCCAGGTCGGGCAAAATATTCTTGGGTTTTCCATTATGTTCTTTGTCAGTAGCAGTCCGCAGTCACGATTTGTGCCCGATTGACGGTTCGTCCCCTATTACAAGGGATACTAAGTGTGACATAGCCAGTCACACTTAGTATATATATATAGTTAGTGTATATATTTAATAAACATTATTTGAAAGGAAAGGTAAATGCTTTTCCGATGCTGAAATGCCAAGTAAACAATGTTACATGAAACCTGAATCCACGTTTAGGCCATGGAAAACTGAATCATTATGTTACATAAGCCTTCGAACCTAAAATTACTAATTAACAGACCGCATAACGGCAAGCACTAGATATCTAGTTTCGACCTATAACCTACATGATTTCAAATAGAAAATCATGGATCGTTTTCAATACAAATAGAAACTAAGTACTAATTACTAATTTGGTTATGGTCCTCATCGTCATCATCATCATATCAGCCCGGAATCACCCACTGCTGGGTGACCTCCCCTTTTTTCTGCCACACTTTCCTGTTCTATGCGTACCTTATCCAGGTATTTCCTGCGACTTTGATGATATCGTTGACCCAAATAGTTTTAGGACTTCCCTGGTTTCTTTGGAATAACCTTGGCCACCACTCGGTCAAAGCCTTGCTCCATCGGCCATCTCCGCGTCTACGTTTTGTACCTACTCATTTGACAAATTTTAGTCTAGTCAAGTCTTAATATTGATTAAAATTAATTTGCGAAAACAACCTTGTTGACATTCAATTCTTAAACAATAGTTTGACAAACAATTCATAAACCAATGACCTTCTCAATGCAAAACGCGGTAAACAACAAGTTCATAAATAATCACTCGTCTGCAATTGATATCGTAGGTTGAATTCACAAAACATTAATAGAAACTAATATTCATCCCAATCTGAGTTGAGTTAGCTAGCCCGCAGGTTTACAAACTACATAGGTATTGGTACTATATCATTATATAGTCAGAATATTAATTGCACCCACATCGTATCCAATAACTAAGGCCATCTGATAATGAGATTATTATCATTTTCCCAATTAGTACGTTCCGGAAATGGCAAAGAAAATAAGCTAGAGGTAATGAGACGTGAAGAAAGATTTCACTAATTTCACGCAATTATAACGTCCTTAAAGAGAACGGGTGAGTTCAGCACGTTTGGCTATGAGACGAGTATCGAATTAAGCATTTCGCAATTCTAATTAATTAGTCAATATTATTGAAAGTTTTAAATACTGTAGTGCACTAAAATAATCGTATTGATTAAGAATGAAATATATAATTTATACCGTAACACGTACACGGAGGTATCTGATGAGATAACGAGTAATAGAGAAAGAAGTATGGAAGAGGAAAACATGTTGCAACGACCCCAAATGAATTGGGATAAGGGCAAGAGAATGATGATGACCGTAACATACTGAATTTAAAACAAAAAACATTTGTAAACATTATAAATGTTTTTTACACCTATTATTAAATATTCAGTGCAACGTTGCAGACTTTCCGACTGCACCCTTTCATTTTAACTACCCACATCTTTGTTTGTGTGCAAACTTATAATTTTCGAGATGAAAATGTTTATTCGAATACCTATTTGGTTTTACCTCTCAGCCAAATCCATCAAACCGTTATCAAGTCATTAGGCAAACATAGTTACGTATTTATATCTCAACCTCAAATTCAAATATTGATTCTGATAATAGGTTGTTTCCCAAAACTTATAGGTACAAGTCATTACGTTAGCTCCGCCATTTACTGAATGCTTGGGTAAACAAACATTTGCTGAAATATTACATATTGTGTCTGTTTAAAAACATGAATTGACATAATTCATGTTTCACAATCGTCTTTGTTAGTGTTATTCTTGAAAGCATAAAGTGATTCAACCGCGGAGCAAAGACCTCCAACATGTCTTTCTAATGAGTTACAAATGACTGTTCTTTTTTAATGTTTTCTAGGAATTTTATAAACAACGGTGTCGAGTTCCATACGGAAGTTTTAGCAGTAGTCTGTAAACTCTTAGTGGATTTTGGATTTTTTATGCAGGCGTTGAGGGATTTTTATAGCCCAGTCGTGGTGAGTTGTGCCTCGGTAAGATTAGAGCATAAGCCAATAGAACAATAATGGCATTTGTTTCAATAAACTTCGGTCACGGAAAATAAGTAAACGCGGTGGTAATAAATAAGGTTGAGTCAACTCGCTGAAAGAAATAAATTAGGTTTGATCGTCGACGTTTAGCGGCGGGTTACCGACGGGACGGCGACGGTGTCAGGCTCGTTTTAAGTGATAAAGTTAAGAATATCAACCGAAATTATTTCTTAGCCGAAGAAATGGTGAGAGCAGTAAATTTACACCAGACAAATATTTTCAGTGATTAAGAATCGGCTTACCTCGAAATCAATCTGGTGACTTCAAAAACTAATTCCAAAGAATAATTAAAACTTCGTAATCTTTGGATTTGGTTTCAGAAAGTTATCAAACGGTTGGTTAAAGTTACCGACGTAAACTAGACCTTGTTAGGAGCTAATGAGACATTGAAGATGTTCTGTAAATCACGGACAGAGTGCCGAGCCGGGGACGCGAGTGTTTGGTTACAAACCGAAGCTGCCTAGTTCTTGTGCTTCAAAGGGCAAGTCTTTTAAATAAGTATTTCATAAACTACTGTCTTTTGTGTTTCTTTGGCTGTATGAAAGACTAGAACCTTGTAGTGTGAAAAACCGATAAACGTTTCATCGAGAAAATTCAAATGAAAACGCAGGATTAACTTTGGTAGTTACACAATTAGTTTTCCTCATAGATTAGACTTAGCGATTCATAATCAAATTAACCAAAATACCCACACAATATACTCAACAATATTGGTAGTTAACAATATTGGTATTTATTCAATTAAGCTCTCACACAGAATATTGATCGACTTGAACATTTCATAAGACTGAACTACTCCGCAACTAATTAAGACAAAAACGGTTTGCTCTATGAATTTTCAATCTCGCTCGTGGGTTTGGGTTAGCATATAATGAAGCGAAAATTAGCTCCACTTTCCCAAGGTACAAAGAAATTTTTCAAGGGTGTATTTTATACGGTGACGTTTTAGCGAGGGCTTGCATGTAACGTGCACTTTACGTACTGGTGCAGGACTTGCCGGGTACTTTTAAAATGAAGTTGAGTAAATTCTTACTAGAATATAAACTTATGGGAGAGAATGTGGGCTAGTAGACATCACTTTGTAGTAAGACGATATATGTATACTATCAGTGTATAGAAAACCGATGTGATGAAAGCTGTTTTAACGGCACGGTTGGCACAGTGGCTAAGCGATTGACTGCTGCGCTTCGTGTCGCGGGTTCGATTCCCGCACGGAACAAATATTTGTATGGCCTACAGGTAGTTATTCCGGGTCTGGCTATTTGCGTATGTGAGTTTAAATGTTTGTAAACGCACCCACAATACAGGAGAAATTCCTAGTGTGGAAAAAAAAAAACAAACTTATTTGACATTATCATAGTATAACTCATCAGAAAAGAGATGTGACACTTTTAATTACACTCAAGCTCCATCACTAGAGTCTTGAATCACCAATTCACTCCTTTACAAATAAAACCTGTTTGACTCGGCATTCATAGTTTTCCATAATATTCTTCACTAGATACATATTTCTCGTGCAAATGTTTAAGCAAAGTAAAAGCGTTGGGTCCTGTTGCTTCTTTTGTTTTCGCATTGTAAAAGTTCCGAAAGCATTGGAGGAAATTGCACTTTGAACGAAATAAAAATACTGGACTTTGGTAGACTTTCATCCGCTTGCTATATGGAGTAATTATGCAGTCCATAAAAGGGTTTTTAATAATACATAGATTCTTCGTTACTTTAGATTTAGTATACATAAGAGTAGAAAGCTCTCAAAAAGCTTGTAATTTTACTACTTTCTAGTAAAAATATTTGCGACAGAGTGTCCATTAGCATCCATCTACCTTGCCTTTAACCCAAATTTATTGAGGTCGGCTTCCAGTCTTACCGGAAGCAGCTGAATACCAGTATTTTACATGGAGCGGCTGCCTATCTGACCTTCAAAACCCTGTTAGTATTGGGTAATACGGTACTCCTTGCTAAGACAGGTCAGATTTTTCGAGCCACTGACTACCTGCAACGATTGTCAAAGGCCTACAAATGGCTTAAGTATATAATGATGGTCACCCATCCACAGACCGACCTTGGCTTAACCTAGAAGGTCAATCCGCGCGGCTGTTATTATTTAGCCATGAGCTCCTCCGTCCATGGAGACAGAATTAAAGTCGAACTCTAACAAAGTACGTATAACTACAATCACTCTGATGATCCTCAAACACACAGTATAATAAGACAGGTGAAATTGAAATGCTTAAAAGATTATTCTTTCGATGTTTAGCACATAAATCATATGTCGGATCCAGTCGATAGTATGGATATAAAAAGTATCGCAAGTGCGTCGGTGGTGACATCACGCGACCTGCTTGCACACACAGCGTGCTTCTACAGAGCCCTGCTTTTCAGCTCGAGGCGAGGGCGGCATTCAATGTCTGAGCGCGGTGGAGTTGAGACGTCTTGGAACTGTACCCGATTCATTGTGTGTTATTGTGTTAAGTTGTAATCTCAAGTAATTTGTTAGATTTCCTAGAAACACTGTATCTTTTCATAGCACGAAACCTATCGTCTGCCTACATGATGTACGAGCCTTACGGAATAAATCATGACATATCCGACATATACATCACATAGTCAAACACAAATATTGCTTCAATTATTTTAGTGTGTTCTTTTTCAGATTATAAACCGGTTATTTTAACAAAACAGTTAATTGAGTTCATTAACATGTCCAAGTAAATAACAGAAGAACTCGAGTTTACTTCGTTTAGACCTCGCTTTACGTAGAATGTAACGCAAAGTGGGTTACAAAAGGGACCGTGCCGCGCAAACTTTGTCACGCTTTGTTTCCGTTACGTTGGCACTTTTGGACATGCTTTTACTATTTAATAACAATTTGAACTGTGGTCAAACTATGAGTGTGGTAGCGATAAACAAATAGACTACTACCCAGAAATTTTGTTAATGATTATTTGTTGGAATTTGTTTTATAAATTTGTGGGTACTATTTTATTACTCCATATTAAGGACTTGTCTAATACGTCATCATCATTTGCCTAGCCCTTCCGAACTGTGTTGGGGTCGGCTACCAGTCTCACCGGATGCAGCTGAATACCAGTATTTTACTTGGACTGCCTCTCTGACCTCCACAACCCAGTTAGTACTGGGTAATGTAATAGGATACCCTTTAGTAAGACTAGTTGTCACACTTTTGGGCCACTGAATATCTGTAACGACAGTCTGTCAAAGATATACAAATGACAGCCGGGACCAACGGCTTAACGTCTTTCCCGAGGCACGGAGGAAACTCGGTATGTAATGGGTGGTCACCCATCCACGGACCAACCTAGGCAAGCGTGGCTTAACATATCGATCGACACGAGCAACTGTTATTATTTAGCCACGAGCTCCTCCTAATAAAGAACTTAACTAATACGTAATGCTATCATATTTGAAAAACTTCCTATAATTCTACAATCACGCGGACGACCGAAATAGCGCTTATGAAATATATAAGGCTCATGTGATTCTCGTTTGTTCACCTTGTACCAAACACGATACATGGGTAGGTACTTACTATGCCTATACATATGTTTAGAAGAAGGTACAAAGTAGGTCTTTAGTTCTTTTTATAAATAAACAAACCATAAATAATGTTCGGAGGAGCGTTCCCCGACAAATTTTAATTTCCAAGCGGATAAATAATTTTATCTGAACTTTTCATGGACGGCTTTTATAACCAACTTTAGGAACTTTTAAACAGTAATCATTTTAAGTGAATAACGCTATAGTCTCTAAGATAAAGGCCCGAGTAAAAACATAAATCATTACGATCCTGTATAAACAAAATTGAAAGCTTTTCAATACAAACAAAGGGATGGTATTGAGAAAATTCTGTGTATTTGCGATGGATTCAAAGTTTATAGAATTAATATAGGTAGATTAAAATCCAAGAATAAAGAAGCTTTAAGCAAAATATGTACATACAAACACAGAGCAGTAATATGTATACACTTAGCTTGACTTTGAGGTAGGACCTATTTCGTAATCTATATTTCTGTACTTAATATTATAAAGCTGAAGAGTTTGTTTGTTTGGTTGAACGCGCTAATCTCAAGAACTACTAGTTCGAATTAAAAAAATCTTTTAGTGTTGGATAGTCCATTTATCGAAAAAGGCTATAGGCTATATAACACCACGCTAGGACCAATAGGAGCCGAGCAAAAATAAAACAAGCCAGAA
The DNA here is from genome assembly GCA_963576755.1 of Noctua janthina. Lineage (NCBI taxonomy): Eukaryota > Metazoa > Arthropoda > Insecta > Lepidoptera > Noctuidae > Noctua > Noctua janthina. The sequence goes on from OY755059.1 coordinate 10,659,992, forward strand.
GGGTGAAACCGCGGGGCACAGCTAGTAGTATATATATGGGCTCCAAAATACTATGTCCGAAGCATTATAAAATCTAGAGAAAAAGTAGAAACTTCTCAAAAGCAATACTTACACATAGTTTTACTTTAACCTCTGTGGAAATACCCAAATTTAAAAGTTTAAAATCAAGCTAAAAGAAGTCTTCTCATTAAAACTCGCTTGTTCCTAATTAAGTGCCATGAATGCATCAAGTGTCAGCGCGTAGCTATGAGGTTCGATACAAAGTGAATATATTAAATATCGAAACGAGAGTCACAAGGGCTTTGAAGTGCGCTGACGTTGCATACAATATCGCTGTAATCTTAAATAAGAATAGGTAGATAGGTACTTCTTCCAGGTTAGGTTAGGTAAGATTAGCCTCTGCAAGGGTGTTTAGCAGAAGTGACGAGGAGAAACACCGTGTGGTTTTAGTCAGTACGACTGCCAGACCCTCCATGACGATTTTTACACGTAAAAAAAAGTTAGATCGAAAAAGGTTAGATGGCATCGCAACCACCAACACCAACTAGTAATTCAAACGTATCGTGCTAGCCAGCAAATGGGTTGTGGAGGTAAGTCGATCCATGTGCTGGTATCCAGCTGCATCCACTTAGACTAGACGGCCACCCTAAGATGGGATGGAGAAAGTCTTGGCAGTTAGATGATGATGATGATTGCATTAGACAATGATGTATTACCGAATTCACCCAGAGGCGTGAATTATACAGAAACGGCGTAAGGTTAAGGTGCAGCACAGACGTGTAATGGATAACGAAACGAAAGAACAGCGTTCCTGCACCGTGGCGCTTGTGTGTAATTTACGACACGTAGCCTTCATATATTTTGTATGAAAATGTTTTGAAGCGGTATCATGCCTGCGCAGCGGCCTGCGCCGCGCCTTCACCTTACCCCGTTTCTGTATAATTCACGCCTTATGCCTTAAGTAATAAGAATGAAAAGTGGTCGACCGTCAGTCAACTCGGTAGTACCTTGTAATAATTATGGGACTTAAGCCAGTTTCTCATGAATTCAAACGATATTTATTTATTCAATAGATATATTAAGATACTTACGTTTCGAAACACGAAATTCGTATAAGGAGGATCTTCACTTAAATAGAGAGCTATTGAGTCATAGATTGATTGATTATACCTATTCTGTAATCTCATAGACCGGAAAACAGTCAAGGATGTGATTCGATATGTAACGAAAACTCTAAGTAAGTAATTCGCATTTCCCGATAATTATGTAGGTAGTATATTTAAAAATAAATAACCTACCAAAAGTACAGATACATATTTGCAGAAACAACCTTACAACTTCTGAAACGTAAGATTATTTTTAACTTTCTTTTTAATTATATTAGAAGCATTAAAGTACGTATCGATGAAGTTACGGAAAGTTTGTGATTATAACATATAACAGTTAACGTCAAATGTAGCATTTTCTCTCTTTTATCCTTTCATATCCTATAATCATCATCTCATCTGCCTAGCCTTTTCCCAACCATATTAAGGTCGGGTTCCAGTCTAACCCGATGCAGCAGAATACCAGTATTTTACATGGAGCGACTGCCTATCTGACCTTTACAACCCAGTTTTAGTACTAATAATACGATATCCCTTGGTAAGACTGGTTGTCAGACTTTCGGGCCACTGACTACCTGTAACGACTGTCAAAGATCTACAATTGGCAGCCGGTACCAACGGTTTAATGTGCTTTCTGAGGCACGGAGGAAACTCGGCATGTAATGGGTGGTCACACCCATCCACGGATCAACCTAGGCAGGCGCGGCTTAACCTGAACAGCAATCCGAGCGGCTGTTATTATTTAGCAACGAGCTCCACTAACATGTAAAATATTCAGTGTTATTCAGAATTAGGTCATATACCGAAATGTGTTCTGGTTTAAGACAATTAGCTGTAGTTGCAGTATGTTGCTAGTTTGCTATCCGCCAGACCCCGTGTAACAACTGACCTCAGGAAATCAGAGCCGCTCTCAATTCGGCTATTCAATATTGAGGTTAAAGGAAAAAAGATCAATCGCGACGTCAGCACATTATTTCGAGTAGACCTAGTGTAATGGCACCATTAATTACGAATAGACGCTATAAATTACATAATGATTTATACTGGCAAGACTTAAGTGTTGCCACTGATATAAAAAAGAAATAAAATAGATAGTAAAACAATTTGAGTGGAGAGTTGTGTTTAAATCAACAAAAGTCTAAACTTTAGAAAATATGCCGATAGTTTTTCATCGCTGTTTCAATATTTATAGGCATTGGTTGTTAAATGGTTTTGAAACTTGAGGTAACTTGGCATTTATATAGATAATTTGTTTAAAGATTCTTGGCCGGTCTGTGGAGTCAGTTTTCAACAATATTGAACAAAAGTTGGTAAACAAGTGACTGTTACGAACGTGTCCCCTTCAATTACATGAAACAAGAGCCGGGCTTTGTTACCGTGGACCGTGTTTCGAACGCACTTTCATAATTACTTCATTGATTAATTAAATCATCAGCTGGTAAGCAGTGATAGCCTAGTGGTGTAACCGTCGGATTGCCAAGTCTTAGGTCTCGAGTTCGAACCCAAGACACGCACCTCTGACTTTTCGGATTCATGTGCGTATTGTATAATTATCACTTGCTGCTTAGGTGATGAAACTCCACGTTACCATCGCGGCTTTTGGGAGAAACCGCCATTTGGATTAAATAAATAATGGACCCTGTTCCCGATACCGGTGGGTTACCGTTTTTAAAAATGGTATGGTAAAATTAATGACGTAAATAACACACACACAAACATTTAAATAAAGCACAAGCAGAACTTCGTTTGGTTTGGAACAAACTGCAATAAGAGCATTTACGAGTTACAATACGTACGGCTATCGGACCCAGTCATTCCCACTACAACAACACAGCACTGACAAGCTAATCCCTTTACCCTGACATGAACTATTCGTACAGCTCGTACCACCACGACAGTAGAAACGCAACATACACGTATTTGGCAGTAGTCAGATAAGTTAATTATCGATGTCAATGTTCATTAACAAATTTATATCTTTTATGTACCATCCATGTTAGTTGTCAAGTGGATTTCATAGTGTATTTGGTCTAGAGGTCGTAAGATCTATTACTGTGAGCCTCGGTTCGATTCCCATGTCGGGAAAAGTGTTTCTGGGATTTTCCATCAAGAACTCAGACAAGTTTGAATTTGCGCCCAGTTCATCAACTGGGCAAAAGGCTATCGTACCAACATAACAGACAAAATATGTGTCTAAACACCGCTGTCTAACCCTTTAGGGATATACAGGCGTGAGTTTATATTTAGAATCTGATAAAGCCAAGTAAAGCTTGCCATCTAGTGGCACAGCACTCACACGATGACATACGAGTAGTGTGGTCTATTCTTAGATGGAAACCACTCGGTTTAACTGTTCCTAGTGTTTCCACAACCTACTTGGTACTTAAGAATACTTTCATAGCAGTAGCACCTTGAGCTCACGTTTTCAGTTCGGGCCATTATATAATATTTCGCCTGTTGTCCCTGACGGGCTAGGCAGAGTTGTACTCAATACATCTACATTTTGTTGTTAGTTATTTTGAAGTGCGATGTTATATGGCGCCTATTATCATCAACTGGGTATTAATCCAGATCCGGGCTGCTACTGAGAATTTCCTAATGATTAAACTCAATAACATAACACTGCCCGACCTGGAAATCGAATTTAAGACCTCATGCTCATCAGTGCCGTGTGTGACCACTGGACCAATGACTGTCAACGAGACAGTTGAGGCTACTTTATATATTTATATGCACACACTATCTATGCACTCACTACCATATAAAAAGTTGAATGACATGAAAAGCGCACAACCATACTAAAAATATTCCCTTAAAATACACACGGAATGAATTACCTAAACGCGAGTTAACCTATGTAACCCGCATGTGATAAGTGCAAGTACATTACGTTATCATAATCAATTCCTATTGATGTCAATTCCACTTTAGCAATTATCAATTTTATGTTAGTGTAAATCAAGTTGATTTCAGAATGAAACTGGTAATGAAAAGGACATAAAATATTTGAAGAAGTTGAAGCGCAAACTGTGCAAGTAATATTTCTAAAAACACATTTGTTTACATTTCTGAAAATTAAATTACAAACGCAAGATGGGTATCAAGGCGTGTATTTATTTAGTCGATATCAAAATAAAACCAAAACAAACTAAATGAATCTTTTAATTTTAGCCGAGAAGCAAAACAATAACAAGGTATATGAAACTCCAAGTAAATAAAGATACCAAGACTGAAGTTAATTGAAGTTAGTTCAATCCCATTTATCAAGTCCCTCGGAGATCCTTTAATAGTTCATAACATTCACAAAAAGGCTAAAATAAAAGGCTTTCAGTTAGCTCCAGTTTTGTTTTTACAAAAGGCGCCATCTGACGAGACCCGAGGCCCTAACACGAACGCGCGGTGTAAACGTAACGTAAATACGTCGAGTTTATTTTAAGAATTTATTCATATCTATGGATGATACTGATTGCGTTTGATGCAAACAATTCAGCTAAAAGGCTTGAGGATAATTGTATTTTGGATTAAAAAATCGACGTATTTACGTTACGGTTACACTGCGCGCTCGTGCTTAGGCTTCCGAGGCCCTAGTTCGAGCGCGCGGTGTAAACGTAATGTCGATTTTAAAATTAAAAATAACTCGTTTCATACAAAATATTTTCATAATTTTAAGTATTTATTCATAAATCAATGGATGATACGGGTTGTACTTGTTTCAAACAATTTAAAAGTCCATATAGTAGGATAACAAAATGTATTTTCGATTCCTAAAACCTTCATATTTACGTTACATTTACACCGCGCGCTCGTGCTAGGGCCTCCGGAGCAATGAGTTTTGTGAAGAGTTCAGGTTGAATAATGAAGCAAGGAAAATTTAGTGAGAGTAATAAATAATGTTCATTGCTTTGTGGGAGCGGCAGATTTGTTAGTCCCTTAGCGCCCTCTGCTACAATATTACTAATCATTATCCATTTATAGATGAATCTTTGTATTTGTTTACGGCGATGTTTTTAGAAGAAAGTTTAACTTTTAAGCAGATCAGACGTCAATTGTCGGAAAATTTACCCAAATGACCTTTTTATCTTCTGAAAACTGTAAAATATCGACTAAGACTTTGACAATAATTTTCTTTGATAACATGTAGTTACAAATAAAAATTAATAGAAGGTCTTCGATACTGGAAATCGCGTTATGGACTTTAAATTAAATTGAGCTGGACACCTAGCAAGGCGCGGTGATGGCAAGTGGAGTAAAGCTGTGACCGAGTGGCGTCCAACGACTTTAAAGAGAAGTGGTCGCCCGGCAGCGAGATGGGCAGACGACATTGTTGCCATCGCGGGAATATCCTGGATAAGGCTGGCACAAGAACGTGAAGCTTGGTACAAGCAAAGAGAGGAATATTCCCAGCAGTGGGTGAAGTCGGGCTGTAGATGATGATGAGTCACAAATAGTAACATCAATAATTCACTAGCTACAACTAAAATATCCGATTCCACGAATCGGATCTTCGGAAAAAATATCATGAACGGGTTTTCTTGATACATTTTCCTTCGTTTCTTAGAGTATAAGGCAATTACGTTCCCAGCGAGTAGGTTATCAAAACTACACTATATACAGCCACTATCTGACTCCACTAAGTGCCAAATGGATTGTAAGTGTACAGTGTAAAGTGATTCCCATAAAGCTATAGTATTAAACCTTGAGAGCTCAATAAACCGACATAAAATTAATAGCGAGTCGCGTTAACGGATCGCTTATAGAAAATTATCGTATAATGACGGGATCATATTTTATGGACCGTTTTTGTTTGATACTTACTGCCCACGACTTCATCGGTGTCCTAGAATTGAATGGGTAATAGTGCAGTTTCCATCTGTGCAAGAATATTTGAAACTAGCTGTTGCCAAAGACCTTCGTCCGTGTGAAAATATTAAAAAAATATTATTTCCCTATTTGAATCGGATATTGTTAACCATCGGAATTCCAGGGTTTTTGTAATTTTTTTCACGGAACCGTAATCCTTTTTCTAAAAATAAAAATAGCCTAAGTCCTCATAACATCAGCTATCTGCCAGTAAAAGTCCCGTCAAAATCGGTCCGGCCGTTTCGGAGATTAGCCGGAATAAACAGGCAGGCAGACCGACAGACAGACAAAATTAAAAAAAATGTGTTTTAGTTATAGGTCACATATACTTTCATATGCATTCACTAAAAAGCTTTTATTTTGAAATTACAAACAGACACTTTAATTTTATTTATTTATATAGATAGTGCAGCTTCCATCAATGCAAGAATATTTGAAATTGGATGAGTAGTTTCCACTTAAATTAAAACTTACAAATTTTTTTAATAAGCCGCATAAGTAGAATATTACATTAAAGTCTGAAAAAAAACTACGATTGGTCCACAAAAACCGTTCGTTCAGGGGTATATTGGAAGCCAGCATATATTACCTCTACCTACTTACGTACATATGTATGCGGTCACGTGCGGTTACCCAAGTGCCAGTAAAGCGGAATTAACTGCGTTTGCTAAACTATTAGGCTCCACTCAGACGGACCACGGCTTTTAGTCTGTTTTATACCCTGCCTAGAGCAGCGATTATAGCAATATACGCCCCCACGATACCTCGGTGTAATGTCCGTTGTTTAGCAACATTTTTTTAGGTTTGTTTTTTAGCTCAACGTTTAATATCCTGCATGCATTATTTCTTGCTTATTTTTCGATGTTTGCCTTACGAGTAAGGTCTTTAAAAAGTAGGCATTTTCAACTTAATTAGCCACTGTTGCCTCGGATGAAGTGCTGTAACAGAGCTCGGATTCGTGTTAGGCCCGAGAGACCTCTTTTCAACGCCTGATGTACCCAACACGAGCGAGTTTTATAAACTTTAATAAAATAAGTAGTTATTAAGCATATAAAAAATATTATTTTGCACTACAAATAATTGCAATTCATTAGTAACTTTACTCAAAAAAACATTGTAAACCTGCGTGAATATTTCGACGGGCTGTCGGTTTTGCTGGACTGCAATGGCTGGCTGAATGGAAGAAGAAAACGTGTTGTGCCGACCCCAAAGAGAATGAGACTAGGGCAGGAAGATGATCATGACGAACGATGTATGTGTATAATCACTGAAAGAATGCTAATTTAAAAATGCTAATGTATAATTAGAACACGTCTAATTTCGTTCTATTATCCCCGTTTAAAATACTGTGAATACTGTATTAATGCACAGTATTGCACAGCAGTGGCGAAGGTTCCCTACAACTCGATTCCTACCGGCTTCCCTTTGAAAATTGGCACAGTCAGTATTTTATAGACAAATAATATAATCACATTAAAGATATGTACTCCGGCTTACTCCTTACAAAAATTGACTCTTCGCTACTGTTGCACAGCCAATATTTTTTTAAACGTCCATGGCAGCCATCCCGAAAATATTTTGCCGTGTACCTTCATACAACTTCGACGTACGAAAAGGTTTAAAACCAATAACATTGGACAAGCGAAACACGAAACATGAATTTTATGAAACATTATGATTCGAAATTGTATTCAAAATGCGAAACGAGCTTAGCGAACATACACTGAATTTCAAATTCTTGAAAATATTTGTTTGAAAATACACGTCGCCTTTGGGATACTGTAACGTGTATTTTGCACGAAGGAAAGTGAATTACGTGTAAACCCAGAAACTACTGATTCTGCGAAAGTTTTAAATGGATGGTCACATAAAAGCAGATGCAACCATCTATACCTGGCAATCGAAGCTTACAAAAAGATTTTTAGGTTCTTATTTACAGTTTTATTAACATGACACAGCTTGTAAAAAAAAATCCTTAGCAAAACCACTAAAACTGTTGTTGGAATTTTTTTTCAGTAAATATTCCCTCTCATAGAGAGGAGGCCTGTACCCCAGCAGTGGGAACATTATAGCTGATTATGCTTAGATCTCAAAAATATTAATTACATATACCGGGAAAATCTAAATGTAAAATACATTTAGATTTTCACGGTATATGTAATTAATATTATTTTTTTTAAAGTATGGATGTGAAATAAGTTGAAGTAGTTCTATTCTTTGTTTCATTATTAATAGTAAATTGAAAATCGTGAAGCTGGAATATCCAACTACAATTTATTTGATTGAGCGCACTGAGTGACAAATTAGAGCACTTAATTAATTTAATTGGATCTCATGGCCATAACGTGTCAAAACCAGTAACCCTTATTGCGTTTCAAATAGTATCACTTGTGAATTAAATAATTATAATATCGACTGGTGAACCTGTGGTTACACCTGTGTGGATTTCACTAATGAAATTAAACGAGATCAGAAGACCTAGACAGCGTTTAAAGAAAGAAAGAAAGAAAAAAAATATTTGTCTCGCACAGAAACTAACATAAGACAAAAGAAATTGGTCCTGTATAAGGCCAAAAGGCCCCGTATCTCAGCATCGTGCTGTAACATTAAAAAAAAAACTTAAAAAGATTCTAAACAAAGTAAGTAGTTTAAGACCTGTAAATTTCAACATTTTACAGCAATTATGATACTGGCAGCTTTTTAAAGTATTAATGTTCTATGACTTGAACAAGGCTTAGATGTGTTATTTACGTTCATTCTCACTTGAAATCAGCACTGAGTCTGTGGCATGCAAGATAGAATACATACTCTATCCAAATCGTTCGTCGTTCATCATTATCATGCGCAACACGTTTTCTTCTTCCATTCTCCTCAGTCAGACGTCCCGGCATCACATCATTCCTCACACAATCCATCCATCTCTTCTTTTGCCTTTCTCTCCCTCTCTATCCATTAACATTCATGTCCATCACTCTTTTAGTCACATGTTTTTCATCCCTCCTCATGATATGTCCATACCAAGACAAACGACTTCCTTTTCAATTTTTGTTTTTTTTTTTTAATCGTTTGTCGTAAACACAAGAATTCCAAACATTTTTATATAAATAATCCGCAGTCTTGAGAGGAAAAAACATGCAATTAAAGTATTTTAAGCCTTGTTCAGATAACATTGAAGTTAAAAATATATTTGATACAAAAACTGGTAAAACACAATCCCTTAATCAATTTTACTCTCCAATAAAATTGGGATTCCCGTATATAAAACAGGTTATCTACTCAAAATGATCTTTTCATTTTATTCATGTTTACAAAGATAATAAAACGAGAGAGCGAGATTATATTGCAAAAGGAAAACGATTTAACAATTGATACCGTGGTCTACGCGTACCTAATTAATACGGTACTGTTATTAATATCTGAATATATATTATATACAAGTATATATACAGTAATATTGCGCAGTACAACCACACATTTACCGACTTGAAAGCCGTTCGACGTTGTTTCAGCTTTCAAAAAGCTTTTATGTCATTTCGTTACGAAGAGAAACAGCGATATTACACGCTGTTTCGCAGATTTTAGTCTCGATTTAATAAATATGTTATGGGTTAATAAAAACAAGTATACTGGAAATTATTACTCATAAACGAACCTTAGATAAAAATTGATACGTCATTTTTGAAAGTAGCAAAACTAATAAAATCATTTATCCTAAAAGACTGACGATACTATGATATTACATTTTGACCAACGAATATTGATGGTCACAATATCTAAAGTATGATGTAAACCCATTTCAAATACCTAGATGTGATCGAGTATCCTTCGTTCCTCGTTTTCCAGACATTCATAAAACTTTATTTTACAAATTTATAGCGGGCTCAAGCGATAAACATATATATGTCGATACTCATACTACTTTACAACCGTGTCATGTCTACGCAAATGCAAGTATAAATAATTTCTCTACAGTCTTAGATATTAAACTTTATGATCTGGATATTACTGGCTGATAATAATATTATGTTTAAAATCTATAACGCTATCCTGGAGCGCTGCTTTTAAATTTATTTAGCAACGTCTTAATCCAGACATACGAGTATTCCAGCTTCATTTAGCTCAGTAGCTGGTGTTATTTCACCCGTTACCGTCCGGTTCAAACGTCATTACTAATTCTAACATACGACATTGTAAAACCACATAATAGCGCTACATTAATTTTGCCAGACATTGCTGTAATTAAAAATAGACTTTTTTTGTTACTGATTGATTTAAAACGTTTCAAATTCACTTCTCTACAATTTGTACGAAACGGGTTGCATAATTACCGTCCTAGTTTGTTCGAACCTAATTGAAATTTAATATGAGCAGCCTTTAGTTGTAACGAGAGGTCGGCAAAGTTAGAGGTAATACCAAAGAGGCATTTAGTTAAGGGCCCGTTTTTGTTGTACAATATTATTACAACATTCTGCTACAGATCACTGGCGGAATTTGTATCAAATATATTAAAATCGGAACGGAAAAAGATATGATCCGTCTCGGCAAAAATATTAATATAAATGTGTTACGCAATCCACAATACCGAGGTCCGACATTCTAGCGATATCTACATAAAATCCGGAAACTGACGACCTTAACCCGAAGAGTTGCACTGTCTCAGCTTTAATTGTAGACCAAGTAAAAGCGCTGAGATATACTCGCTCGGGAATGTTCTCCCACTAACCGTAGAAAGACAGATTAATCAAGTATGTCGTGCAAAACCACGGTTTACTATCCTCCCAAACTACCTGTACTAAGACGCCCCTGATCCAAACATGTGACTTTACTTAACGGACCGAACTTCCTAAGTACTTCAACTCTTCAACTAAGGAAGTTGTTTGATGTACAGGCGCCAACAAGGAGACAACACTAGGCGTCTAGGTGTTCCACATTCTCACGGAAGATAAGTTTAATTCTGAATTTCAGGAACTTGTCTACGAAATATATGCAAATTCATCGTGGCTTCTTAAACTGTATGACCATGCATAACATTAACGTTTATTAGAAAGGATGAAGGTATATCTATAGTATTCTACTGTAGAGTAATCAAGGTGATTAAAAATACGAATGATACTGGCATATCTATTCTTGTAACTATACTTTCATGTACGTCGCAAGTTTTAATCAAGTAATGTAAATCTTCTCTTGTCTTTTTATATTTTTATTTAAAAGGTGTTTTTGTTTTATTTTATGTACATTGTAGTATTGAATCGCTTTCAAGTTTTGTGCAATGAATATTCTATCTCAATCAATGGAAGAAGGTCGACTTTGTTTATATCATAGTATACAGGAGTCTATTGAATAAAGACTAGAACGCGTAGGAGGCAAGCGTAATGTTTTACATAAAAATTAATCTAACAGATGTTCATTACACTGTCGATGAAAGAAATAGCACGCTTCACTCTGATAAGCTGCGAATGAATTACTCGTAGTAAAAATATATATAGTGAATAATTATGATAACAAACGTGTTGCTGTTGGACGGAGAGAAATTCCTACGGTTTTTAGCATGATCAAGAATAGAACACTCTTTAAAGTTTAAAATGCTGAAATAATCGCTCGATATCTATCAGAGTTGAATTGAATGAGAATTGGATTGGAAAGCCACTTGTTGCCGGTCGTAGTACGAACTGTATCTATAATTGCGACGATCTATTTCCTAAAATAGCTGCGAGGTTTGAAAGTAAAACATTGCAAGTGCATCGAGTGTTTGGCATGGCGCTCCCCTCCAGTAAATACAGTATAAGTGGCCAACTGGCCACACCTACGATTCCGTACGAGCGTTCCCTTTGAAGTCGCCTTTGTCGTGTGTACACGCCGGCACATGAACGTATGTGTTGTGGGCGCCACACCACCGTGATAATTAGATTGAATTTAGTCTAACACGAGGGTCACTCTGCCGACACTAAATTCTTCATCAGATTTGCTTTAAACGAAATCCTAAGTGCTCTTAAGGGGTAATGAGTGCTATTAGATTTTTCGCTGAATAGCCGCTTATCTGTAAACCCTAAGCGCTTAACTTTTTCGTTTTCGTAAGCGTTATTTATTTGTGTGCTTAATCTGTAATCTTTTATTTTTATAGATTTCCTATGTATTTATTTTTAGCTTTATCAGCCTTCGAGACATGAATTATCTTGATACAATACAACTTTATAGCATCGTCATCGTAGATAATAAGCTTTTATTTATTTTCCAATATTGCTCGCTCCCTCGTATCAATCTCTTATATTTTGGATGGCATATAATATCTTGTTTGAGAAAAAATAACAAGGACATGTACATAATTATTTGTAGGTTGGCAATTTTACAAAGATCGAGAATGCCACACACAGTGAAACAACAAATTTGGTGCTATAAACAAAATAATAGTTTTGTAAATCTTTGTACTTTTGTTTTTGTAATTAATCTACTGTGGCAATCGGTATTTCATAGGTATTTTTATTATTAACGGGTTAGGGGTGAGAACTTGTTGATTTATTTATAGAAGTTCAAAAATGGTAACTGTTTTGATTCTGGGGTTTCTTTTATGTGAACCAGCATAAACAATTTGCGAAGATTCGAAAGAAAGGTCATCGTGGGAGGATCAAATGGAAGCTCTTCAAAGCACAGACATCAAGTAGTATTATGTTACTTTGAAACCTTTAAAATCGAAAAATAAGTGTGGATTATAAGAATATAATGTAGTTTGAAAAACTCTTGAGAATCTTTATTTTGTTATACCAGCACATCTGATATGGTTAGATATAAAACATAGCTCCACCAAAAAGAGGAGCATCTGGGATCTAGGATATACTAAGAAACAAATGAATGACGGGCCATTTGAAAAGGATACGGTGCTTTTTAACCGTGATTAAGGTCAAGGTACACAGTAGCAGTATTTAATCAAAATAGGGCATTTATTGTATGTGAACGTCATGTCATAAAAACCATGCCCTCAATAATTCCTTTTGGCACGATGGTTTCAAAGGAAGGTAATACAGTAACGAACACACATAACCTGTCAGACAAGCAGTGACAGACAGTCCCTGACCTACAAGTAGAAATAACATAACAATACGCAGTCTGAAGACAAGTGACATAAAGTCATAACATGACTCGTTCCACGAACACATAAAAATAGACGTATCTAGTCTGAGCTAAAGCTTGTATTCACTGTATTCGTGTGGTCGAAATACCCGAATAAGTAAAAATCGCTTTCTGAAAAGCATGTGTGTGCAACGTAATAATATACACGCCATTTTTTCAGGAACCCATCCCCCCATCGTGATTAATCGTGTATTATTTCTGACCCCCTCCCCTCTAGACGACCCCCAACTTACATAATACACATTTTAATCATAGACATAGTGATGTTCATTGGGTAACCTTTTTTGTCGAATTATCTTTTATACATATAGATATGCGGGAACAGGTAAACATACGGTTGCAATCATAACCCTCCCTTTGGCTCCGCCGTAGTCGGGTAAAAATGATGCGAAACGCACTCAAAATTATTGCACAGAAGTGCGCAACGTTGCCAGATGGTTAAATAAAATATACTCGACGCTGCTCAAAATTGAGTCATATCTTCTTCATCAATTTCAGCCCGGGTAATATAAACACGGCTTTATTTTCCACATTATATTTTCTGTCTTTGTACCCATTATCTGTACAAGGTTCAATTTAAGCGGAGTTTACAAAAGACGGCTTGTAACTAAAGCCTGTATTAGCATGTATTAGGGCAGAGACACAATATTCGTTGGCCCAAAGCCGGCTTAAATGTCGTATCAACAAGTGCCTCATAAAATTTGTTCCGTGCGCCTGCTATTGTTAACTTCTACAGAATTGATTTCTCGCTGATATCATTAACTTCCTGAAAGTTCCCTGTTTTTGTATTATTAGTGTGAAAGGGGAAAATTGGAATGCTTGCTCTCATTTAGACTGGAGGAGGGTGGAGTCGGGAATAAATATTATTGTGAATTGTAGTGACACCTTCGAGTTAGGTAAACAGTTTTTACGCCGGAAAATAACGAAATTAGTCTTACTTTTGATAAACGTTGGTATTCTTTTCAGCGAAATCCTACATTGTTGTGAAATATTTCAAGCGTGTCTTGTGTAAGCCAAGTTTTTAAGCTAACATTGACATGTGGTTCCACAGTTTGTGTAGTCAACATAAACAAGCTAATGGCTGAGTATTGACTGTACCTGTCAATCTATTACAGCGGGATTTTTCTATTCTCAGACCAACAAGTAAGTTTATTTTACTAGGTACAAGTAAAATAGGGTGATTATATAGCCGAGGCTGAACGTACATATTCACAAACATGTTTATAAAAGATTTTGAAAAATATCGACTGCGCTACATCGATTATTCTTCGTGCGACAGGGACTTTATTTCCACATGGTTGACGTGAACGACGCGACACTGATAGATGAGCAGTGCGCCGATCACATGTCCATACATGTGATCGGCGCACTGCTCAATAAAGTCTAAGGCGAACACACCTATAATTGACTTTGCTTACATGGTATTGCCAGCCTTGCCTTTATGTGTACCCTCCGTTAGTGCTATGAGCACATGATTCACGGGTGATCAGACGCGGGAAGTATGTCGCGCGTCGCTCGCGGCGATTGTCTATACAACTTGTTCTACAGTGAAAAGCGTTCCGACGAAACATGGGAAGCTTAATTATCCGATTATTTATTCATTAATCGTTTCTTTTGTACGTGTGGCTTTTGTAATTGGTTGCAGGTTCGACTTTGTTCTACCGACGTAAAATTTCGAAACATTTCGTAATTCGCACAACACTTGCTAGGTCGGTATTTATACACCGTGACTTTTTAGTCGTCTTACAACGGCAGCCCACTTCATGTATCCAATGAACACTAAACATTTATTTAAAAAATAGGTATTTATGAGATTTTAATAATTGAAGAATAAAAATATTATTCAGTATTATTACGCATGAAAACCCTGTAAAAACACTCTGTTGCGAGCGATGATCTACTGGACTCGAGTGCTGGGTAGGTAATGTTCTCCCGTTTGACACGTAAACATCATTAACAGGATGTTTCATAATTTTATTCTAATTTTTTAGTATTATTTTTCTTTGTAACTATTATGGAAGATAAAAAAAAATCGCGCCTAGAGCTATTTTATGTGGGGTACATTGAGTGGACGACCTTTGTAAGACGACTAAAAAGTCACGGTGTATATTGATCTTGATATTTTAAACAGACTACCAGAATTAAATAGTACATTGGGACTCGATAGCTATTCGATATGAAAAATATGACATACCATATCAAATTCGAGAACACCCTCCAAAATGTGAGATTACATCATATTACGTGAGGAAAAATGGTGCTAAAATGTGTGGAATTACAACATTAAAATGTAACGTTAAAACGCGTCGCAATCAATTTTCGCTTACGGGCATTTAGAACGCAACGAGTCATGCAAGTGGGCTGCGGGCCTAATCGAATATTATATGAAATGGAACAACGGATCCGTACCCCTCTACGTAAACTAAAAGCGGCGTTCTTTGAACATACCCATTTGTGCACTTACAAAGTGCTTGTGCCGCAAACGTAGCCTAGTTCTAATTAGGTTACATTATCAATTAGTTCGCGAACGTTTATAACATTAACCTAAGTGACTTAATTGCCTCTTTATTTATCGTCTTTGAATATGTTTTTGTTTTTATATCCGTATTTTTATAAAGATATCGTTTTATATCATTCTATTGGTTGACCTTTACCGTTTTGGTAAATATAAATACTAAAGTATCAACCAAGATTATTTTATAAAATAGTTATTTCTTAAAAGAGAGATTGTTATCAGAAGTTGGCCTAAGATCACTTTAGCAGAAAGTTGACGGAGAAATAAACTTAGCAATTACACAGACAATCGTTCATGAAATATAAATTGTGTAAACTTAATTTTCATTTCAAGCATTATTAGGCAGTTCACGCAAGCACTGTAAAAACTTTTGACCCAGTTAATTGTAAACCTATTTATTCCAGCTTAGTGGGCAGAGTTGAACCCCTTTTCCGCACATTCAAATTCAATTATGCATTTGACACAAAGCGAAGCAACTAAAATAAAATTGATGTATTTCAAATGACGCAACGCAAATCATTGGTTCAGAAACGTGTACGTTGAATGACAACGTTGAGTTCTTGGCATCCGCTACTCCGCAGTCGCGTGGAAGTTTTCGAATCAAGCGTGAAATTAAAAAAGTTCCATATTCTCTATGTGTATAGGCACATAGACAGCCACCTATGAATCTATGAGTGCCGTGGCTCACTAGTGTCTACTTTCCTCGCCTCACTGGTTGCTTGTTAGTGCTTTTCAGTAAAAAGTTTCGAATGAATCCGGGAGACGGGCCATCAGCTCGCTCTACTAAACTGGAGTAGCAGATTTGATTAAATTATAAACGCCTTTTCATATCATATTTTATGGGAATAAAATGAAAACTTTACAATATTAACGTCGTCGACTCAGAATGAGATGAATTAGATATTTATGTCCGAAAATCTTTAATTTATTTGAGGAAGATATTTAATAGGAATCTACGATCGCAAAGTTTTTTCCTAAAAGCTTAACTATTTCGTGATTGGGGGAGGAAAAGCGAGTGTAATAAATCAGCTAAGTAAAGTATACTTAGTTTTATCAATGGATAAAAAAGTCAGTAGATTCACACAGATAAAACTATAGTTTTTCATATGAATTCCGATCGTGTACTTAAGTGTGAGGTAGTTTTGTTTTCGTTTTCGCTAAGGGTTCTCTTAAAATAAAGGCCATATCATATCATACAAACGTTGATTTAAGCGCTAAAACTTTTCATTGCTACAGTTAGGTACTATGTTAAATACAACCCAATTAAACATTCACAAACAACTTGAAATAAGTTATAATTAATGTTAGATGGATCCGGGCATCACGGCCATCACGCAGGATGGATGTTTTAAACCTAAATTTTTTGTACATCCTTCCCATTTATGATTTATAAAAAAGGGAAACCACCTCTTCTCAAGTTATTATGCGCAGTAAGAAAAATTTTGAGATGATATTCATTCAGACCTTTTCTTTTGTTACATTTTGAGGGTTTTGTACCGCTACCTTTCGGGTGTGACTTCTCGATTTTGAGTTGTATACAAATTGTTATACGTCGATGATATGCATTTTTATACAATGCGTACCTACATAACGCGTACTTAAGTATCGGGCCGGTCCACTCAAATTGAGGCGGTACTTTCTTAAGTCTTTTCAGCGATCTATAACACAGTGGAATAAGTATTACTGGGTAGTTTTGTTCGCCATAAAAGATAGGGCTCAATTCTAGATTTAAAAATTACCTCATTACTGTCCAAATTCGAGCTAATGGTTTCTAAGATCATTTTGCTTTACAGCTCTTATTTTCAATTTAAGCCCCAGGAGTCCCATTTGTAAGATTCACTCTGTAAAGCTTTAATTTAATTGAATAGTACCTACTTGTAAATCATTTATCTACGTGATTAGCTAATTTCTCTTGCCAGTACGATTAACATCGTACATAGTCAGCTATGTCATGTCAACCAAGAAGCAAATGTTCAATAATGTCTCTGTGATCAATTCGGTAAAAACCGGGAGCGATCACCGCATGGTAAGAGGCACATTGAACGTTTCGAGTGCCTAGGAAGCTCAGTGGATGAATATAACGATGGATTCGTGGAAACTGTCCATACGACTGGGTCTAAGTTCTTTAAGACACGTCGTGCACATAAGAACAAAAAACTCTCTGATCATACTCTCGAGATCATGAAGGAGCGGCGTGAGCTGCTCCTGCAGTCTCAGACGAGGCCTGGAAATACCGGCAGCTCAATAGACGGATCTCTAAATCCTTGAAGAGCGCCCTCCGCCGCTTTAATACCGAGCGTATTAAAGACGCTTTTGAGCGGAATAAAGGCTCCAAGGTATTTTCAAGAGATCTGGCTATTGGGCAGAGCCAGCTCACGAAACTGAAGACCAACGACGGCAGGATCGTATCCGCCAAACCGGAGCTGCTGAGGAAGATCGAGAGATTTTATGGGCAGTTGTACACTTCAACCAGTAAACCCGTTGCAAATCTAGCAAACGACCCAAGAGCTAGACTGACCCGACACTATACCAAAGACATTCCGGATGTCAGCCTGTACGACATTAGCATGGCTCTGAAACAGCTTAAAAACAACAAGGCACCGGGTGATTACAGAATTACGGAGACTCTACACTCGAAGTTGTAGATGATTATGTCTACCTGGGACAAACGGTCCAGTTAGGAAGGTCTAACTTCCAGAAAGAGGTCAATCGTCGAATCCAACTTGCATGGGCAGCGTTCGGGAAGTTGCGTGGTATCTTCTCGTCCAACTTACCGCAGTGTCTCAAGACGAAAGTCTATGACCAGTATGTGATGCCAGTGATTACATAAGGGACTGAAACGTGGTCGCTCACAATGGGCCTCATCAGGAGGCTTAAAGTCACCTAAAGGGCAATGAACAGGGCTATGCTCGGAGTTTCAAATGAGGACATCCGCAAGAGAACCAAGGTTACCGACGTAGCCCGGAGAATAGCCAAACTTAAGTGGCAGTGGGCAGGGCACATTGCTCGCAGAACGGATGGCCGATGGGGCCGAAAAGTTCTGGAGTGGCGACCGCGAACCGGAAGACGTTAAGTTGGACGGCCTCCCACTAGGTGGACCGATGACCTGGTGAAGGTTACAGGAATCCGCTGGATGCGAGTCGCACCGGACCGTGTAGACACTTGGGGGAGGTCTATGTCCAGGACGTCTTTCGGCTGAAATGATGATGATGATGATAGTCAGCTAATGAATGCAGTCGTGACGTCAATGTAAGTATGTTTTATTTCTCTGTTGTTTCGAACGAATAATGTTCACTATATCTGTATAAATCTTTTATTAGGGGGTCTAGGGGCCGAGAGTGGATTTAACGTATCCATCGACTATGAGTTATTTTATTTGGATTGTTTTTATTTGATTTGAATGTGACGTGAATTTTTTAACCGACTTCACAAAAGGAGTTGGTTCTCAATTCGATGGTATATTTTTTTATGTTTGTTACCTCATAATTCCGTCATTTATTAACCGATGAGAAAAAAATATTTTTTATGTGAAAGGATATACTTATAACTACTCCGTTTGGGCCTATAGAAATTTCATCAAATCAGTCAGTAATTTGGTTTTTTTTTGGTCGGAAACTTATTTAGCTAAGTATGTGATATGTCCACCAGAAAGACTTTTGTTTATAATAAAATGCAAATAAACGAAATTATAAGTTCTACCAACCATTCATCGTAAACAATTCTCAAGTTATACCTACATAACAGAAAAACATAAATTATACAGGATAGAAGGGACATCAACGCACAACCGGTTTCCACATATTCAATACATCATAACACGGACATTTTACATCGGTAATTTAAAAAAAAATAGCTGTTCCATACATTTTGACCGTATAGGCAGGAAACAATTATCAATTATCTGCCTAGCCTTTTCCCTATGTTGGGGTCGGCTTCCAGTCTAACCGGATGCAGCTGAATACTAGTATTTTACATGGAGCGACTGCGCCTATCTGACCCCCACAACCCAGTTAGTACTGGGTAATACGATACCCCTTGATAAGACTGGTTGTCAGACTTTTGGGCCACTGACTACCTAACGACTGTCAAAGATCTACAAATGACAGCCGGGACCAACGGCTTTACGTGCTTTCCGAGGCACGGAGGAAACTCGGTATGTAATGAGTGGTCACCCATCCACAGACCAACCTAGGCAAGCACGGCTTAACCTAAAGATCGATCCGAGCGGCTGTTGAAAAAGGTCTATGTGGGGTGGTTGGTTATGACGTACTGAGCACTTGATAACCGTGTAACCGTTTGCGTGTCGATGTTCCTTCCACCTTGTTTACAAATTAAAGTAATTATAATATAAATTAAAATTAATTCAGATTAATTTACACGTAATCAGAAATGTAGCTCTGCTTTATTTTAATTTGCTTTGTTCTAATGGTTTCAAACAACAAAAGAAGAATTTTCTTTACGCAGAGCAAAAATGTCGAACTCTCCTGAAACATTCCGACAACTCGGTAAGAATTTGAGATTTTGTAATGTAAAATAAACGTACCTAAAGGCCCAGTTCAACAGCCTGGCAAACATTGGTTTGCCATAATGAATTAAATATGTTCTTATCTACACGATAAAAGCATACTTAAGTAATTAATGGTTATTTACGTTATTTTAACAGGCATTTATTGTATTCCATGAAGTTTGCTTGGTATAAAGGTTGGATGCAGTTAAAACGAGTGGACTGGAATCCGGACCGCTGACACCGGACTTTATAAGGATAATGTACAGTCGCTAGCACATCAAGTTACCACAAAGTGTTAAATTTTTCCAAATGATTATAAACCATAAAATGATGACAGTTAAGTTCAAAATCAAATGAGAAAATATGACAGTTTGTAGTAAATGCGCTGGTGGCTGTACAGAAATATCTATCAGTTCACTCTCCAGTCCGCTTGGTTTGACAGCCTCTTTAGTCCATTTGCTACACCGAAAGTAACCCAACATTTTACACGAATAGCTCTTGCAATTCTATACAATACGTAAATCTGTAGTCACCACAACGTGTAAACAAAACTGCATACAACTGAACCCGATTGAGTTTAGTGTTTGAACTTCGAAGACGGATATTCGAAGTAGATGAATAGAATATTACTGAACACCACAATTGTAACGGCCCATTCACACATCGTCGATTGATATGAATATTTAATGCAAATGGTATAACTTTTATACATTTTAAAGTTGTTCATAAACACTCAGGATATAAAAGACACGAATACGTCCAAAAATTACGCATTTTTCAGGACGAATTTTCTCATTGTCTTATGAAATAGCATTCGCGTTTTGACGGAAGTTTTACCTGCGATTTGACTTTAAAGAATCCAGCAGTTCGTCAGCGACAAATCGCGGATTTCGTTCTTAAAATATGAATTTCTGTTTTATTTTTATGAGTAATTTTTTGAAGTATTATTTAACTAATTTTATTTCTTTTAAGATTTGATTTTCGAGTTTTAATTTTATTGAACATGTCATGACTTTGTAATTCAAATTTTATGTAATGTATCTATATCTGAAATAAATAAAATTATAATTATTAACGAATCACAGATGTTCGTGTGAAAGGTTCATAACGATGCTCTTAGCAATAATGCTGTGAATATTTAGCTTGCGCCGCACAGTTGCATAGCAGAGTCCACAAACCACACTGAATACTTCAGTTATTATTGGAAACTCTCAATACCCGTAGTCTGGACGTCATGCAATAACGCGGTCTTATTTTGGTTTAGCTGTTTCAGGCATTTTCTTATATTACGGTGCACTAGATTTCGAAATATGGAAACTTTTAAGCCACTTTAAAGTTTTGACTGCAGTGGAATGTCTATTATTTCAGTCGTTTTCTGTTCATCAGAATTGTATGCAAAGTATTACAAACATAACCATATTTTCGGGTAAAGTATTTTATTTTTGAATAAAAACAGAGCACAAAAGTGGATTCTAATGAGCGCCAAATAAAACAAAACGTCTTCAGTTTATCCCTCATCAAATCTTAATAAATCGGAAATCGAAAAAATAAAGAAGAATCAACTGCCTGACATTTGCATCAATGCATGAATTGCCATTTCCTCTCAAACATCTACGGAAGGAAACCGTCTATAAAATCACATTTTCATAAATCAAACCATTCATTCAGCAAATAAATGTTCAAGCACTCTTTTACACGTCACTAACTGATTTATGAGCTTAGCAACGATTCCGAATTATTACTGTTCACAGGAAACGGTGGAAATCAAATGCAGTTTAAACTCGGCCTCAAAAGTAGTATCTAATATTACCTTTATATGTATATTTGTTGTTTTAAAACCGTAGCCCTGTACTAGGAATTCTGGCGAACGTTTACAAAACTGACGTCACACACAGACAAACATTCCACCACCATTTTTATGTTAAACATAAATTGCTTTTAGATATTACCATAATCAACAGCGGCCTATATAAACGGCCACTGCTGAACATATGCCTCCCGAGTCTAATATATCGTTTTAATGAACGGTCTAGAGGCAAAACTGCCATAATCACCCCGCTTGGCACACGTATCGATGATAACGTTGCTATTGAATATTATGGACTCAATCTATTGTTAAAAAACCGTGTTACTACAGCGTGCCAAAAATATCGTGTTCAACGGTATTGTCGTGTTAAACAATGTTCTAGCAACGGGCAATAAAAATGACCACAGTTTCCGCGAACAAGACAATGTTAATGCATCACGTGTTTTTAATATAAACAGATATTTTAACGTGGGATACATCTGTGATGGCGTGAAACGGAAACCATTTCTTCGATCTACGTAATTGAAAGGGATCTAAGAATTACGATCAAAGATTGAGGATAATGTTCAAAGAATTATGTAGTTTATATACAAGGTTTTTTTTTTGATATCCCATAACTCCCCTAGAGTTATGGGATATAAAAAAAAACACCTATGAATGAGACTATATCAAAGAATCAACTGGTACATTAATTATTTTTTAATTATCATTTTTTTAGTTATCAATTGTCATACAAAATATTTTACTGATTTGATTATTTATTTAAAAAACCCTTAATTGAAATATGACAACTTCATTTTCTTAGCTTTAATTATGAATGATTGGTTTGAGTGAAAATTAATTACTCGCATTTATCAATGAAACTTAGATACCTACACACATCGAGAGATTGATGATATCTTCGGAACTAAGCATTTTTGGACCACATATTCTAGAACTTTTTGTATTATTTTTACTTATATACCTATAACCCTAGAGTTATGGGATATAAAAAAAACACGTTGTAGATCTATTTACAGTGGAAATTTGAAAAATCTTCTAAAATATAAAAGTAAAAAGTTTGATTTATAAAAACCGAAGAAAAGTCGAAAGTCAGGCGTCTCCATTGATGACCTATTTACCTAATAATAAGTTTTGACATGAGTGATGTGTTCCCCGAAAAGTTTAGCAGTCGAAGAAGAATCATGATCGAGTTCATACATAATGTAGACACGGCCTAAACATTATACTTAACGTTGTTACTAAGATTATATTATTAGGTCTCGTGGGTGAAAGTTTTTCCAATGAAGTTTGGGACACTTACACATAATATCAAGGACTTTCCCATTTGGGGATGTTCAAACTACAGTATTATGGTCTTTTCAAACTCGTTTTCCTTTTTGACATTTATGAATGAGGATATTACTTGTACGAAGGTTGTAAAAGGTACAGATAAACAGTACCACGCATTGAAGCTTTTTGACATCGTATGAAATGATTTCTGGAAAAACGAATTTCGCTTGATGCGGTAAGACTGTCGGTACGTAAGTTGAAAAAAAGCAAGTTTTTGACACGTGACTTGTTTAAAAGAAAACGATTTTTTGCACATAATTTTCTTTAAAAACCAATATTTCTTTACCGTCATTAAAACTGTTACTAACGAACACAATATTCTATGACCCCCACTTTGTTTAATAGAACGTTTTATTCTTTTTGCGAAAGGAAATCTAAACGTTGTGACGAGAACAGGAAGTAAGCTTTTAAGATGGCATTATTAGTACCGTTGATGTTTTAAAAGGACTTCTTACGGATTATTCGTTGGTTTGTATTTTTTTTTCCTTTTTTTATGTGCATGGTATAAATTCTTTAAACATCGTGTTTCGTGTAACAATCGACGAGTCACGTGTGGTATGTGAATTTGGAAAACATTTTATTTTAGGTTTTACTCTTGTTTATTTTGTTTTTATTTTTCGTTGTTTGTAACTTTGAAAGACGGATTCAATTTAAATTGTATACTGACACATTGATTTACGTTAGTCAAAACGATCAACTAGTTTTGATTTCGTTTTAAAAGAAGATTGACAGTATGAAATATTTCTGGAAAATAAAGTTAAGTTTAAGGCAAGCCAGACTTTTTAATCCTACATAGGAGTTGTTTAATTATCGTATTACCCAGTACTAACTGGGTTGTGGAGGTCAGATAGGCAGTCGCTCCATGTAAAATACTGGTATTCAGCTGTATCCGGTTAGACTGGAAGCCGACCCCTACATAGTTGGGAAACGGCTAGGCAGATGATGATGATAGGAGTTGTTTAATTAGATATTCAGGTTAATAGGAACAAGAACGGAGAATTACTTGTGCTGATTGATGATTCACAATCCTTAACTCTACATTATCTACTGTTGATACCACCGTATATGGGGACTTCTAGATAGAAATACTGAGGACCTGACTTCCTTGAATATTCGACTTAAGACACTAGGGTCAAGTTCTGTAAGGTTTTTGGAACGCTTCATCATAAAATACGTTCATGAAGAGCAATAAACTAAGTAATTACATAAGCTATTTCAAAACGTATCACAAGTAAGTACAGTAAAAGGTATAATTTATAGCCGTTGAAATTAACGTACCTATGGTCATAAAGACGTAGCAAATAGATGCTATAATTATTTCTACACTATATCATAGTGTACCGTATGTTTTCGACAGTTTATAATAATAATTGTAGCAAGTCATAATTTATGAACTTGACACAAGACAGCTGTAATTAAAAGTAATATAACAGTAACATTTACCATCACAAACACGTGACATCTATATTATACAGTAACTAATCATGCAGAAAGGGGGTTGCGAACGTGCGTAGCTTGTGTGGCCTGTATGGACTGAGGCCGATTTGACAGAAACCAGGCGATTCCGTTCAACATCATCAATGTATACGATGATTAAGATGTGTATTCAGAAGCTAATAATGACAGAGTTGCCTGCTTTTATTAACTTCTGGGCTTATTCTTCGCTCCATCAGCTTTCGACTCTTGTACATGAGACGTTCGCTAGGAAGCGATGGTGATGAACGAGATCACTCTGGCATTCTGTCGTCAAGGACCCCAGATAGATTGTTCATGTGTGTATTGACAATATTATATACCGCATATGGTGGCGGTGATGTGCAGCCGAGGCGCCTCGGCGACGTTCGCAGCCCCTGGCACTCAGGGTCGGAGACAGTCGCATGCGAAGCGGGAGGGGCGACGGTGGGGCAACATGAACGGGGCTCACTGAGAGGATGGTGCGGCGGCACGGAGAACGTGTAGTACTTGGCCGTTTGGTTGTGTGCGCGGAGCACAGAGCTGTGGGTCAGCGTCACCACCACCACCAGCACCGACGCCAGCGCCAGCGCGAAGAACGACGCGGCGACGGCTGCCACGACGCGCCGCCGTCGAGCCTCCTTCCCGGCGTCCTCTGGCGGGATCTCGGGTTCCGGCGGCGGCGGCGGTGGCTCTGGCGAGCGGCTGCGGACGCTGGGTCCACGACTGTTGGGCAGCTCCAACGTGTGCCGGCGTGTGGAGCGGCGCGCGCGCTCGCATTCTGCTGCCGACGAGTGGTGGCGGCGAAGGCGGTGCGGCGCACCAGGAGCCACGCGACACGACGCCGATCGCAGCGTGCGCACAGGCACCATCAAGTCATCGCTCGCTGCTCGCGGCACGCGGGCCGAATGCACCGAGCGGAACGAGTGGTCTCGTGTTGAGCTACTTGGAAAAGCAAGATCTACCGAAGCGCGGGAAGAATGCCTCGAGAACCTGTCTCGGTCGCGATGGTCTACGCGCACCGACATGGTGCGGGCGGAGCGCGCGGCGGCGGCCGCCCGAGTGCCGCGGACCCTCCCCGCCCGACGCCGCGCGCCGCGCACCCGTGTTTACACTCGTTCCCGATCATACAAAGAACGCTTACAAATATTCCTCCACATCACACGGTAACGTCGTCGTAACGTCTCACTCGAATGTCGTACATTCAGTATTTGCACGATTAAGGGTGTTTGGACTTCCTTTTTAACGTTAAACTCCGACTAAATATTTATTCGGGTGTTGAACTGGCAAATCTTGTTGAGCGCAGACAACTAGTTTAGGATAAAATGCAAATTCGTTTATCCAAAGGATTGCTTAGCTTAAGAAACTTTTGAAGTTTTTATAGATAGATATTTAATTTATGAATCGGAATCTTAAGATTTGTTTTCCAAATTCAATCAACCACCAAGCAAAATATTACTTTGATTTAGTTTCAACCAAAACTATGTTAATTTTAGCGCGAGAAAAGCGTTTAATATCAACGACTCTCCCATTGGCAGAGGCAGAGCGCTAAATAGAGCGAGCAGCCTTTGTTGTAGAGTCCACGTTGTCAAGTTAAATTGTCTCGGAGGCGGGAAAACAGATAGTAGAGAAGTTGTCGCGAGGCCGCTACATCGACACTATTCAATAGCTGCGGAATACTATACACGTCGCTCGAGCCGCATCTTTATGAATACTGCTCGTAACTACTGTGGCTACCACATTCTACCTTTTTGACTGAATCTACTTTTGAAAACTATTCTAAAATGAGTAATGCACATTTCTAAGATGACACTCTCGTTATATCGTTTCGTCATTGGGTATTTTTTTTTTATTGGCCTGGTATGTCCCACTGCTGGTCAAAGGCCTCTCCCATATCCTTCCAGGTACTCTTAATACTCTTACTCTTATTAATTTAATTAAAAAACAAAGGCACAGTTCCACGAGTAACAATGGTAACAGAATACTCTATAATCAAATGTGAAGTTATTATAATACCTGCTTAAAAAATCCATTTGAAAATAATGAAGAAAATGATCAACTCTCAAGTTTTCGCTGTCCCCCGTTGTCTCAGTTCGCGATTGAAACGTAACTGACATACAATGCCTCCGACACAATGATGACGCCACTCTATTGGACATCCCTTAGATAAGATACGGATGCTTCACTCCGAACCTTTGACGTGTAGATGTACCGTATTTGCCGCTAAATTAACGGACATCTTTCATATTATAATTATTATTCACGAAAAACTGACCTCACGCTTCAAAATAATTAATTATTCAGCTATTTGTTACTGAGATTGCATTCCTAAATGTTTCACGAGGTTTGTCGTCAATGTTTAATCATGATGATAAGTAAAAAGTTTGTTTAACTAAGTCAAACTTTGATTCTCAAAGTCTTTGAGTTTTTCAACAACAGTTGTTGACTTGGTGACACTTATTGGGGTTCTTGGTCATGAATAATGTATTCTGCCAACTCCTTCACACCGGAACCCACTCCAGCAGGTAAATCGGGATCCCTAAATGAGGCGCAGCAAGTACCAATTAGCTAAATATAGCCACGATCCTACACAGAGGCATTATATTTATGAACGCCTTAGATTAGTTCAAAACGGCTGTTTAAAAGTTTGTATAAATAAAAGCCCACATTGCTTACGTTATATTATAATAATAGAATGTGGCGGAAATCTGGACAGAATCATTTAGTTGCGTAGGTATTCAAATTTAATGTCCGGTGTTTATTACAAGCATTGTTTTAGAACAATGCTGTGCAATGCGATTTTTAATGAATTATTCAACATGTGACATCAATGTCTGGACTTTAAAAGGGACGGTGACGGTGAAACATCCGAAACAGACTCAGAGGAGCCTTTTTCGGATTTTTTTTCTCAGAGTAGTCAGGTACGAAGCACCGGCCCCATCTATTATTAAATATAACATGTTGTGACATTACGTTTTAAATAATAATAATTCATTGAAAATCAACATGGATATTTTAATTACAACCAACGTCCATTTACACCGCTTGGATTTATGCGAGACTTCGACGCAAAAATCTGTATAATATATACCTATTTATACATCATCATCATCATCATTTCAACCGAAAGACGTCCACTGCTGGACATAGGCCTCCCCCAAGCGTCGCCACATTGACCGGTCCCGTGCGTCTCGCATCCAGCGGATCCCCGCGACCTTTGCCAGGTCATCGGTCCACCTAGTGGGAGGCCTTCCAACGCAACGTCTTCCAGTTCGCGGTAGCCACTCCAGAACTTTCCAGCCCCATCGGCCATCCGTTCGTTCTGCGAGCAATGTGCCCTACCCACTGCCACTTAAATTTGGCTATTCTTCGGTCTACGTCGGTAACCTTGGTTCTCTTACAGATTTCCTCATTTCTGATTTGATCACGCAAGGAAACCCCGAGCATAGCCCTCTCCATTACCCTTTGGGTGACTTTAAGCTTTCTGATGAGGCCCATTGTGAGCGACCACGTTTCGGTCCCGTATGTAATTACTGGCAACACACACTGGTCATAGAGTTTCGTCTTGAGACACTGCGGTAAGTTGGACGAGAAGATACTACGCAACTTCCCGAACGCTGTCCAGCCGAGTCGGATTCGACGATTAACCTCTATCTCGAAGTTAGACCTACCTAACTGGATCTTTTGTCCCAGGTAGACATAATCGTCTACAACTTCGAGTGTAGAGTCTCCGATCTTGATAGGAGTGGGTGTTACATGGGCATTCAACCTATTTATACGTTTTTATGTAAAACCACTACAATAAAACTATCCACTAAGGGCTTTACTCACCGAAGCTCTCCTCTAATTCACTGTCATATGATAACCTGTCCAAAACACTAGCAGGTTTGCGAATACTTTAACCAAAAAAACAAACAAGGGTAATTCCACAAAAACATGGTCATTCTGGTCATGCGAATCTACTCCGACCAATATCTATGAAAAGGCAATTCGCATTCGGACACCTTATGACGCAATCATACGAATATTTCGCACCCAAACTACCGATAATGATACGTTGAAATGTTGACAAGCGACGGAAGTTTTGATACACCGGAATGATACAAATATGGACCCGACTCAGGAAACGCCAAGTATAAGCACGTGGCAAGTCAAAATAATAACTACATACGTGAAAAAAAACATAAATATACGTTTACCAAAGTAGTTTGAAAATGTTACTTACCTTACAACGTTTTTAATGATCCGAGTACATCCAGGGATACGACAAAACCTTTTAAATTGCCTATTATAATGCGCCGATACTTCGATTAATACCCTAAGGCAGAAATCTAATATTATCTGATGCAAAAACAGACTTTAGGCAAGTTAACGGTGGGCTCAATTATGTAAATTACAACCTGTCAAAATATACACCTGCTTGCCGGGAAAATAAGAGCTCTCTGACCAACTAATTACATGGGAACATTAAAAATGGACGATACTATTCTTGTAATTAAAAATTGTAATAAGATAAATCCTATTTAAAACGTCTTTTCTTTTTAGTAAAGTGTTTCTAAATGAGTTAATTAATATGGAATTTTTGTTGAAACATTATTGTATTAGGGAAAGTTCTAGAGCAGGTTATAATAAAGGAATATATTATTTAAGAAGGAGTTCTTTTATTTCAACTACTACTACTCTCTTTCGTATATATTTTTTAACTTCCGTTATTTTCAATAATTCACGTTAAAAAGTAAGATATTTACTAATCCAATGACTCTGGGAAAACCAACGTTAAGTACGTTGTTTTAAATAACGTTTTAAATGCTTTGGTTTGTGTACTGATAATAAAATGAGAAGCTAAATGCTGCTGTGTGATATAATCTCTTTGTCGGGATCTATTCTTAGTCGGGTAGCAAAGGACCGATCCCATTAAAATAATTAAGTTAATTATTCCGAAAAAAGAATACGAAGAGATTGGGTCACAACTCCAAACGAAGTAAATCTGCATAGTAAAGAGACAGTATATATATGCTAACGACGTACCATTGCTTTCATAATTACACTCTTCTAGTAGCGGTTGATCTCTGAAGCTTTGCAATTTGCATGTTCAGGGATTCAAAAATGTAGAAACAAGATATGAATTACACATACACACACATTACACTTCTATACATTTACTACTTATTTACATTACACTTAGATACATTTACTAACAAATTTCTGAAGTTAAATACTACGAGGACTAACACCAGGGATGTTTAACACGGATAGATTTAACCCTCGAAGTGTCGAAAAGAAAACTGTACATATTTAACGCGCATTTTTCCGGTCATCATTACTTATACATTTGAAGCGTCGTCGTAGTCGTGAAGGGCACGCGGCTCAACCACATTTGTAAAACTTTTTCTGCACTTGTGGGAGGAAAACTCAACAAGGTGTGAACTTTGCCGCACCTCAGGAAATGATAAGGAATTCAGAAGCCGTGTGAAACAATTTGGTGTTTTTGTTAGATAAAGTTTAAGCGAGAAATAGTCGATAATATGACAGTCAGGCAAACATGGCCGAACAAGAACATAAGCACAAAAAGTCGCTGATATAGGTTGGTCAAAGATTATGTAATTCTAGGATTAATTAACGACTGCAATTAATTCAAGGCTGTACTAAAGGCAGACCTTTTGCTCTAGGCAAACAAAAATTACTGGCTAGCTAACTGCACGCTTAAAAAACAGGTACAAAGTCAAAGTAATTATCAAAATGTACTGAAAAATTTCTGACTCTCAAAACTTTAGTTTCTCGTAGATACTCTGTCTAACATCACGAAACTATAAAATATGCTACAATACACAAAGTGGTTTACAAAATGGATGGGTAAGTTTTATTATTCGATTACTTTAGTAACATGTGGAGTGCATATTAAAGTGCCCGAGGGAATCCGTTTAGAGCCCTTTACAATAAACTATAATGCATTAACATCATGCAGATACGTTCTTATAAGATATACAACGAAAAAGTGAAATGAATTGGAACTAGATGTGTTGAACAAGTCTCTATGCAAACAATCATCTTGCCGAAAAGTTATCACGTAAAACAATACTTACTTATAACTTTTTAACAGTGCCTACCTTAGTACTCATAGGCATCCATCATAAAATTACGACTGTAAACCCCGAAGGTTATTGCCATATTGGTTGATAGAAAGTGGCCGTGGCTGCTACTTAGGAATTCCTGTTGGAAAAACCTAATAACACTTTGCCCAACCTGGCAATCGAACTCAGGACTTCATGCGTAGCCATTGCGCTTGCGGCCACTCGACTTACGAGGCAGTATATACTGCATTGTATTTAGTACATCCATCATTGAGTCAATGTATTTAAGTCTATGCTGTTTTGTAGTTATTTATTTCATGGTGTAAAACTGAAACACTGCCTATTCATAATTAATAGTGCCTACCTAAATAATCATCATTCATTGATTCTAAGCGCTATCAGTCAGGTGGATAAAATCTAAAAAAAGACATCGAAAACTAAACAATTTTTTCAGTAAATAAAGCTAGCTTAATTGACAAGTAAATATGCAAAGGTCAAAAGACAGGTCCATTTATTTACTTAGCCCAAATTCAAGGAAAAAGCTTTTACAAAGCTATTAGTTTACAAGTCGAATATTTACTCAATCGACAGATCCCGCTTTATATCACTGATTGATTCCCTGACGAAAGGGTGAACGATATTTAATCTGTGCACATAGAGTAAGCCAATGAATCCAATAGATAACTTCTCGGTTCGTGCTTGACTATTGAATGAGAACGAATGAGATTGAATGTATGAGCTGTTAATAAAGGGCGTTGTTTGTTCTTCATGATTAGATCCTGAATACAAACAGTCCGCTATTTCTTTCAGCTTGCCCTTGTACTCAGGATATTACCGATATTAGGTTTACATTGCTAGAGATCCAAATCAATTTAATAAAGATTTATTAAGAAAAACATTGTTCATTGCTTTGAGCTTTCATTATTAAGGTGTACTAATGAAGAACTGTATTTAATAGGTATTACAAAAAAGGCCGTCCTGACAATTATTTTTACAAAAATTCATCTCATTATCTTATAACTCTGAATATACCTACTTAATAAATAAACAAAGTTAGTATTCACGTAATCGCTAAGTATTCTAAATCGGCTATCCAATTAATAAACACAAAAAGCAACTTAAATCCGCGCAGCACTAAACTTTCTTTACGACGAACTCCTACTAAAACTAATAAAATAAATTACGTCATCATCAACTCGGTCCGGTCAGAGGGACCTTAAAAAGCTTTTAAGGGTTCCTTAGGAACATAAAAAGGGTAAGAAAAACTTACATGTTGGTACTTACAAGACTATATATAACCAAACATTGACAGTAAACTCGAAGTTCTCTTTAGAACAAAACAGAAAGTCACACTACTTTCCCGAAATAGAAATATATGAACCCAAAGTTGTCTCAATCAATCAATTATTGCTTTCAACAGTCTCTGTAGAAAAATATTGGAAATAATAACATGGAATAGCCTGTATTTTCAATGAGTAAAAACAGGGCACACCCATCCATCTAATTTAACAATTTTGGGGAAACTTGACTGTGAAAAGCATAAAGCAGAAACTCAAAGAACTTACTCCCAAAACTATGTACATTAAATACCAGTGTCATAAAGGGTACGAGATCAAAAGAAAATAATGGAAATTCCATTTTGTTTCGTGCTCGCCTACAAGTCGAGATGCAAAGACAACGGTTGTATGGAGTCGAACACGAGATAATCTCATAAAACCAACATTCTAGGCTTGCCAAACTTACAGGAGTGTGAATTGTGATTAAAGAAATGAGACGTCTTTAATTTTATATATAAGATCTATCTTTTCATACACGAAATATTTTAAGAGTAACTTCTATAAGATGTAAAGTCGGCATAGCAACGAAAAAAAAAAATATCTGAGTGTTTTTTTTTTACAAAATTATTATAATTCTAAATTTTTTTGAGATTTTTTGAATAAAATCTTTACTCCCATATTCTAACAATGACAGTAGGTAAATACGACTTAGTAAACTAGCGTAATGGATGCTTAAAAATAAGGAGCCAGTATTTATTTTGTGGGTCAAGTAATTTTAAATTATTTATTTTTTATAAAAAAAATATACTCAGATAAAAAAAACCCTTTAAAATGGCTTTGTTATAGCCGTTAGATGATTCCCTGAAAATATTTCGTGTATCAATAGTTAGACCCTATATAGGCACAAAGTGTTTCATGGAAGAGTTGTATGGTATACCAATATTCATATTTTATAGGACTTCTTGTTGCAAAGTTTATGCCGACTACGTTATTATTGAAAACTCGGCAAGTAGAACATATAAATACTAGCTTTTGCTTGCGGCTTCGCTCCCGTTATATACGAAAATTAACCCACGAAAACGTTTTAAATGTATATAATGCCTATGCCACTCGGAGATAATGTAGCTTCCCATTGGTGAAAGAATTTTCGGAATCGGATCAGTAGTTCCGAAGATTAGCCCCTACATACAAACTTACAAAGAAATTAAACCTCTATATTAGTATAGATATACAACATTAGTTGTAGTAAATGCGAAACCTGAAACACGTGTCTAGTTTTTATATGTAAAGAATCTATGTACAAAATTTTAAAACTGTATCATGAACAATCACTAAGTTATAAGCTTGTTCTCTTACCTGGTTGTCCGCACAAAAACGTGGTCACCACACGGGGCGCCCGCGCGCGCGCCTCCAGCGTCGTCTTGAGCTCATTGATAATAATAATTTGGCAGTAGCTACCTAAATGATTGCGAAAGGTACTTAGTATCGCTCGGTGTCCAACTTGTAGCCTTTTGTGACAAAATATAACATGGTTTAAAAATTATTGGAATCGATTCAGTTACTTATTCTGAACAAACTATATTTAGGTTTCGCATATACTAAAAATAATATTGTATACGAAAGGTACATGAACAGTCTGATATAAAAGTCGAAACCCTTTTTCGTTTCATTTGAAAAGAACAGAACCCAACCTGTTAGATCACTCCGCAACTTTGTCCTCTAAGTTCGATTAGGATAAATGTCACTATCTTTTAACATAAACCGGTCACTTTGGAGGTGCTAAAAGAGCTCATTTAGTTTCATTTGACCTTACTGGCTCACGGGGCTTGTTGGCGGCAAATTAAGATTTATAGACATGAAGGTGCCATGTATGGGCGGACCCTCACTGATATAGCTTCCTATTTCTTGTTACTGTGGTTGGGAAAGCTGGCTAGTTCCATGTTCCTAAGTTCTTAATTTAGTTTACCTACCTACTTCTTTGAAGTTATTTTATATTAAGGTGGAGCACCGGGCGCGGCGCTGGCGCCGGGCGCCAGGGTAGCCCGTGAAATTCAAATTTCATAACGTTTTTTTGCAATTTGCAGGTCAGTTTCAGGTTGTATGTTGAATGACTTTTTCATAAAAAAGTTATTGAATGGGGTTACATGAACTTAGAGGGTTGTCTTAGTGATTTTAATGATTACAAATCTGTAATTACATACGTGTTAGGTACTTGCGCGACTCATTTTTCAGCAACATACAACCTGTCTTACCAAGGGGTATCGTATTATCCAGTACTAACTGGGTTGTGGAGGTCAGATAGGCAGTCGCTCCATGCAAAATACTGATATTCAGCTGCATCCGGTTAGACTGGAAGCCGACCCCAATATAGTTGGGAAAAGGCTAGGCAGATGATGATGATACAACCTGACACTGACCTGCCAATTACAAAAACGCAAGAAAATTTGAATTTCGCGGGTTACCTGGCGCTTTCATCTTAGATGTTTTATTTCCTCAGCGTTTTCATTCGCATCCGTCCACAGTGGGTGTATTTACTTTGTAAATAATAGTACATAGCATGTATGTTAAAAACCACAAGAGAATTACATACAAAAGAAAAGTAAATTTAAAGTTTTTTATTTGCTAAACATAGGTGTAAAAGGTATAAATATAAAAGACTAATGTTCCGATAGCTATACTCTATAACGTTACACTTATATTTCAACGTAGGTACCTTTTTTAATCAACTCACTGTTCGAGAATCCAGCATGGAGAATCTGTAAAATATTTTATTCATCCGATAAACAATTACGTATATTTAAGCCGTTTGGGTTGAAACTTGAAACAATATAAACATTTTGTAAGAGGATTAACACCACAATTTACCCCTAAAGGGTAAATATAAGGATTTGTGATTAACTTGGCCAAATACTGGAGCCTCTTAAAATGTAGGTAGGTAATGCGTAAGTACTAGATATCCGTGGCATCACAGATATTAGAGTATTAGCGCTGTGACATTTTTGAATGTTTTAACACCATGCCTTTTGGCTTCATAAAAAGATTTTTTAATTATATTTTATAATTTTTTGTTATTCTTTTTTTATTTATTTTTGTTTTATTGTTTTGTCCAGTGCGAGTCTAATACAAACTTTTCCTTTATATCAAAAGGACAATTTGAAATTTGAGAAAATATATCATGTTTAGATTTTCAGAGAGAAATAGAAACCATTACGCAAGAAAGAGATAGAACAAACAAACAAGCCAATACCCATCGGTATAATTATATTCACATAATTGATTTGTGAATTTGATCTCCTTACACACAATCAAAACTCACTCAAGCCTCTAGTTATAAAAAATGGACGACCACAACTTACATTTCTTTTCTACTTTCCTTTCACTACATTAATTTTTAATCAACTGAATTTGGTTCAACCATTCCGCCCGCTTCAATTCTTAGGTTGCAAGAGTTATATCACCATTCAGCGGTTACACAACAAACCGCGAATCCGACTAAACAAGCTATATTTACATTCGAAGTCTTATTTAAACAAGAAAAGTATGTTCATCAAACAGTCCAAAGGGATTCTTAGGATTCGTTCATGACTGAAAAATCTTTGTCCGATTACAAAGAGGCGCGGTATGCATAATAAATGGGGAAGTCCTCGAGAGAACTTATTTGGTATCTTATTTTAAATAGCTATCAATATAAGTGATTTTTTGGCGGTTTTGATATGTTGATGCCGTTTGTTAGAGAATCGGAAGACACGTTGTTTCATCCAATCACAAACAAGCACTATTTAATTTGAAGTGAACACAAAAATTATAAAATGGTATTGTACCTTTACCAAAGAATAGTTATGTTGTTTTATCACTCTCCTGTAAAATTGCTGTTTTTGACTTACGTGGTGTTAGAACTTAAGCGATGCATTGGATGAACTTTTAATTCGTTGAGTGACTGCTAATAACTACTCATTTAACTGATGCTGAGCCGTGTAATTATCTACTTTGTAGACACTTACCTATGTAATATTGCGACGTGAATTTGGACGTCTTACTTTGAACATGCATAATATTTTAACAAGATGTATTTGTGAACCGATTTTGATGATAACTTCTATCAGAAAGTCAGCTCTGGGTCTGAGGAAGGATACATTATATTTTTAGTTCGAAAAATTAAATATGTTTTACGGTACTTGACCCTTTACTGAAATTAGTGTTAGCTACCTAAAGTATCTTTTATTAATTTGGTTAATGGTTCTACTTCAAATTAAAGACAGAAAGATGTTTTTCGTCAGATCTGCTTTAATCCAGAGAAACTCGCAGAGACTGATTCTAAAAACGCTGTGGTAGGTACACACGGCGACACATCAAGCTAAACATATCCAGTATAACCTGACCTCGCATTGTATGAGCTTCGCGTACAATGAGAAATCAGCTTAATTTTTTTTGCATAACTTGATTGTTCGTCGTGCGTACCAGCTTATAAAAAAACATACAAAGATATTAGCCGTCGGTCTATCGGTTACGAGCTTTATTTGATTACCCGTCGCTCGACTGACAGGTTGTAAACTATGGTGGGACGATACACTATTATTCTTTTCCTCTAACATCGCCGGAATGATGGACTTTAGTCTTTATTTTGACAGTTTAAAAGCCGCGCTACGTCTAATTTCGTTTTGTTCACGAAAGATGTAATGACGTAGGTGCGTTGAAATGATGTCATCCGTAAAGATTCCTTGTATGTCTATTACGTAAATGTTTTGATATACTGACAGCTAAAAGTACAACTTCTCAGTTTTGCTATGCGTAACGTTTGCTTTGAACTTAACACGTTCAGGTTGAACGATGTCGGCACAAGCCGGGCGGTAAAATCGATTGTACATTTTGCCGTATGATGCCGAATCAGGCCGGCTCGACCATGTGTGTAGCACGCCTAACTAAACTTTATCTATTCAAATAAATAAAATTAAAGTGTTTTCATGAATAACATTTTTTTTTGTAATTTTTGTCTGTCAGTGTGTTTGTTCCAGCTAATTTCCGAAACGGCTGGACCGATTTTGACGCGATTAGGGCTACTTTTATTTTAGAAAAAGGGTTAGGGTTCTGTGCCAAAAATCAGATTCAAATAGGAGGAAGATAGAAGTAATATTTTTATAATCACTAATAAGATCGCAGGCAACAGCTAGTAGGTATTAATTAAACCGCTTGCTTAACATAGCGAAAAAAGAGACAGGTAGTGGGAAAGAATAACTTTGAACAGCTGTAATGCACATCGAAACAGAATATTACAACATTTAGCATAGCTAAGCGTTTTCAAACAAACTAGTGCACGGTGCAATAAAACGGATCGCCCGTACTGAAGCTACGCTAAAAATTGAAAGGTATTTCATTAGATCAATGTTCACTTAAGGCCGCATAACACAAAGCATTTTTAAACGTTGCGGTGTACGATTTCAATTACATCGCTAAAGTTTTGATTTTTACTCTTTGACTGTTGGCGACTACGGAAACTGTGAATTTTTATTTTGAAGTACAATTGATTTTACTTTTACAATTCTTTTTTATGAAAATATTTTGGGATTTCAGGAATTCCGGATGATTTGTTGTCATCCATTCAAAGTGAAGATTGAACTGAATCATCAGCCAATAAATAATGGAAATGAATAAAAAAATGGACAAATATGACTATTTACAAGAAAAAAGGATCAAATCAAATGAACTCAAATTAATAACATTTCAACCTTTTTATACTGGGTAATTAAAAAGCTGTTGTAGTTATATTCATATAAAATTAGTTTTACATTGTCGATACTAATCGTAAACGATTTTTTTTAATGGTAGCACTCTGCACAGTGCACAGCAATAACACAGCTGATTTAGACTGACATGAGCGTAATAAGATGATCACATTCATTCACAAACCACAGAACAGATACCAAACCTACAAAGGTTTCTTTGTGTTAAAGAAATTTACGTATAGAGGTATCTCTACAATTAAATGGAGTGCCACAAGCACCCGCTACGTGAAAAACTGTGGAGCTCAAAAACTGTTTGTTATAAAACCATCTGCGAATGTCATTCTCTTAACTGCTGCATTTGAATGGATAAATGCCTTTCGGAAATACTATTATGGCGTTAGTAGAACTCGGGAAATAGAATTGTGGATTGTAATTTTGTGTAACGTATGGGGTTTAAAATAGAATGTAATGAATATTACCTACCTTCACGTCATGATATATAAAACACTAGTAAGAAAGTTAAAACTTTGTCATAAAAGACTATCTTTGAAGTACATTCAAGAGTAAAGACAAATAAATTAACTTTGGTTTAAACTTTTTCTATTATAAGTCTCTAGAGTTTTTTTTAAACACAAAAAGTGGTAAGATCGCTATAACAGTGACTCAGAAAAGCCAATTACTCCAAAAACAGATGGAAGGAGAATTACCGATAAATACGGTTAAGTCCGTAACCAACAGTAGCCCAAAGCTTCAGCTATTTTCGTAAACAGCATAATGTAAAGGAAATAGGGGTTCCTGACCGCAAATCCCGTGAGCCATAACAACGCCACTCGTAAACATGATCTGAATTTATAATAATATCTTTCAGCGTCTCCATTCAAGATTACTTTACAATTCAAAGCAGGACGGTACATAAGAAAGATTTCTTCCAAACTACGGAGTCAAAGCGTAAAGTAGAAAGGCGTCGTTCGCACAGCACGAGTGTGCGAAGGCGGGCTACACGATTGCGAGTGTGACCCGCCATGCCCCGCGTGCCCCAAGAGCCGCGAGCTCCATTAAAATGTGCTGACAACGTACAGAACCTTCCACGGGACTAACTGAGGATAAGCACGCTTTTGAATATATTTACATATATGCAAAACGACCGAATCAAAATGAGAAATCTATTAAAAGTTTAATTGCGTCAATATTTTGTGGGGAGATCTAACGTACTCTAAAATGTTTATAGAGCTGTTTTTTATAAGAAGTCAAGGTCTGAGAAAACAATGTCGTTCATTTTTATGAGTGAGTGTCGTAGTTTTATGGTATAAAAGGGGATCAAAACAAACATAGCTAATGTAGAACTTTTCTATTGTTCACATGTAACAAAAGGAACTCAGTAATAATCACTTACAAGGGAAATCACTATGGTCCGAAGTATTTTAGGGAGGCTCGTCGAATGTTAAGTGAGCAGAAATTGCCGACATCTTGGCCTCTATATTTCTTCCCTTACGCATTACTTATTTCAATGTTAACTGTGGTGGTGTGTTAATCCGTGGTACGTTAATTCGGGATACATTTTTGGCCTCCCAGCTGACTGGCACTGAGGACTTAAAAAATGCGAAAAACAAAGTCGGCCAAACACATAGCAATAGGCTGTATCACAAGTTTTCTCTTAAAATAGCCGTCATATTTATTTCAGTTTCCGAATTGAAAAACATCGAACTTCATTCCAACAGAATTCGCAACATCCATGTAAACTACGAGATGATACAACAATAAAGATCCAATATTGGGGCATCGGCTGCTATACGCGGAGTTGAACTTGCATGAACCGAATAACTTAACTTGTGGACAAAAGCGTCCCCTATAATAAAGGAACGGCTTTTCGCCTACCATAGTTGTCATGTATAAATTACTGGCTAGACGGAAACTTCGGATTGATTACTTGAAAGGGTGCTGAAAGCAGGTTTTCGCGACACGTTATTGTTTTATTCATGAACCTTACAGCTTGACAAGCTCTAGCGCGCTCGTAGACACCACTTAATGCTACATACCTAGATATATAGTTCACACGAGTTTAGTAGCTTAGTACTTGACATTTACTCATTTAGGTAAGTGTGAGGAAATATGCAAAATCGTGCTTAGTAGGTTAGAAAAGGTAATAATAGAAGCTGTCCCTATTCAATTAGCAATAAGCGATACTATATGTTACTAATCAGAACTCAACTCATGAAAACTGTTGTGTAAAGTAAACTGCCTAAATAATATTTACTACATGGTAATTTTATAAGCCATGATTTTTCTATGATTGCTATTTATTGAAATAAAAACTCAGTGTACGCATCATTTTGCTACTATTCATTTTACATTCATTTGCTTCCCCAAGTTCTACAAAGCTGGAATTCTCGCGAGAACATTACAACTTTAATGATGAACGCGAAATAATTTGTTTACTTTCGTGTCTATTTCAAATATGAGTGAACGTTAATGAAATGTAGGTAGTTTTAGAACCTTAATTACAGCTTGTGAGGCTATTAACTTTTTATATGACATGCATCGCGTCGACATGTTTTAAATGAATAATTTTTCTCGTAAATCGTGTATAGTTTAACCCGTACGATGCTGCATCTCGGCTGGCGTCGCCATGTCGCGTTGGTAATGGTGTACGCGACCCGACTGAGACCGGCGCTAATGAGAGAAGAATGACAGCCAACCCAAGCGGTGGCGCCGGCGGGCGATCCCCGTGCGTTACGCCCCGTCCACGACCTCGACGTTGAAGCGTCACGCGAGAGCTTCGCGTGACTACCGTCGCGTTGTAAGCCGCATCGTGCCCGCTCGTAGCATGTTCTAGGCAATTTCTTTCATTTATTTTCCCATAATACTCGTCGCTTGGACGTGTAGCTCGTGGGCAAGCGGTTACTCGATAGAACACTCTTTTTATAACCACTTGATGTTTGATAGCAAATGAACTAAACCGAGACTGTTCTTCGGAAGTTTTAGTTGCTTTTTCATAGTTGTGAGACGGTTTATTTGTTCATGGTAGCTTCTCTAATAAGGTAAATGTAACAGTTCTGAGGCATGGCTGACAAATGTTACAAAGTTAAAGATTTAATTTAATTTAACGTTCCAAGGTTTCTTAAGGATTTTTAATAACTCTGTCTCTCGGGGTTTATCGACGAATAGACACTGTATATGAACGAAGTCCTCTTGGCAACAACCAGTAATCATTCAAATTATAATATGGTTTAAACGATTTCAAGTATTTTCACTATTAAAATCACAGCTTCAAAGACTGCTAGAAGCTTAGTTTTAATTAAACAACCAGCGCACAACTGTGTCATTATAAATCCAACGGTGAATAATTACAGTAATTATGATTACAAAGTATGTACCGCTGTACAATATTTATTTAGGCCGAAGACAAAAGAGTCTACGTGCGTTTTTTTTTTAAGTTATTTAATACTTAATTATGACCTAAGCAAAGAGTTGCTCTAGAATTAGAATACCTACTAATACTTTTTTCTTTCCTGTTTATTTTTAGGTCTTTTTTGTTTTGCTGCGTTAGTTACGACTTTCTATGTTTTGGCAAAGTCATTGACCCAGTTATTCGTGATTGAGTAACAAAGAAAAGTAATATTTCATTTTATATTCCAGAGATGCCTCTGTGGTCGAGATAAAAAGTGTTTTGTTGTCTATTTTTCTTTCGCATTTCCTCTACGCATAGTTTTAAAGTTATCCATTATTAAAGTACTGATGAGAATAACATTAAAAACTACTAATGGTTTCTCTATTTAAAATGTTGTTATAACGGTAAAACAGGGTTGAGTCTGTTGTTTACGATTTCGCATTCGAATTTTGAAATAAACCGAAGCACGAACTCAAAGAAAAAAACGTGGCAAAGGTAACCCAACAATGCACGTTCCATTCATCCTCTTTGACAAGGAGTATGGTAAACATGTTGTGGTTAATTAATTATGTGTCCAATTCAACGTGCCATTATTCATTCCAGAACGCAGTCTCGTCCGGCGACGGCGTAGCTCGCACGTCGTTTGCATAATTCGGATTTAGCGATCCAAGAATTACTGACGTATGAAATTGAGATGTGATAATCGTAACTCAATATTCCTTACCGTGGTAAATATGTAAATAGCTTTTTATGGATAAGATTATGCTTACGGATAAGATTATGTATTATGTTATGTAGTTGTAAGGCTGGAGTGAGATGGGGACTTAAGTCACGCTTAAGTTAATATTGATAACATAATAATTTCAGAAAAACAGAACGAATAAAAACCGGCCAAGTGCGTGACGGGCCACGCATAATGTAGAGTTCCGTAGCTGCCTATCAAAATATGCGGATTTGCCTCCGAACGATATATTTTATTTTAATAATAAAAAACAAACTTACATTTGCAGTTGAAAAACCTATGCTCCTATACATTATGTTTGGGAAAATATGCTATCCAAGTACATTTTATATTTCGTCGACTATTACTCGTAAACTTGTAAAGCCTACTTAGCTGTGATAGTTTTCCTTTTAATTTCGTTATATATATACTACCACCGTGATTGTTTTCACACACGAACACAACCGGTTAGCTGGTAGAGGGGGAACACTTGAGTCTAACAAAAATTGGCACTTTAAAGCTTAATATTTCACAAACGAATACCTAAATCGAAAAATTAATTTCAACAAACTCACAATATTTTTTAAAGACCTATCCAACGACATACCGCACTATGTGGTACGCGAGAAAAAAAATATTTTACAACTTTGTCGGCGTAACTAATTTGTATATTCATGCCATATTACAGCTTTCTAGTACTAAGAGTCTTTGAGCTAAGCTGCGGACAGACACACGGACATGGCGAAATTATAAGGGTTCCTTTCCTTGTTGACTACGGAACCCTAAAAATCAGATGATTCATTAAAAAAATGATAATTATGTTAGCTTGATGATTTGATGCATACCATTAGTATACCAAACGTTTCAACCGAACGCACAGTGTTGATCAACAAAATAATTAACAATTGAAATATAAAAAAGATTACCTGACAATGTCTTCATCACGCCGAACATAAGCACATGACAAGTAGCCCTAAAGAGGCGGCTAAATAGATAACAAAACCGTTGACGTTATTGTAAGCTCGGCGAACGTGTCTCCGCAAAAATACGGGCTGAAATTCCACTGAAGGATCGCTTCAATTCCTTTATCTACGTACCTCAAAAACGAAAGAGCCATACTTAGTTATAGAGCTTCATACTTAATCTCGGTCTTAGTAAAAACGAGTGGTAAGCCAAGGTAGCGTCAAGTGTGAGTGACGTTATCGGAACGGTGACTCGCAGCCCCGGACGTGGGCGGTGACAACGTGCCCCAAATAAATTTATCTACCTTACCAACAACGTCTGTTCACAGACCTTTTAATTACCTCAATTTGCCCTCTTCCCTTTCTCAATCAGACAATCACATTTCTTTGCCAACCCTAAAGATAAAATGGCTTAGAAATTCCCAATTTCAGCTGGCGTTCTATCGACGGCTTATGATATAAACCTCTTTATGAAACTCATTGAGACGTGTTTTGCGTCTCGTATATGATTTATGATTACGGTTTAGTATTTATGTATTTTAAAGCTGATCGTTTATTTATGAAAGGGATACTTATGTAAAAGGTAAAAATACGTATGAGTTTTTTTTTTTTTAAAACTAGTTACTACTTGACAACTTTAACGTTTTGAACGCGAGAGCAAAAACGCACGCGTGGCACAAGCGTATGCTCTCGCGTCTCTACGCCAAGCCCTAATTTAACCGCAAATACCTACAAAAAGAAAGGAATTTCAAAACTATTTAATTGTTTATTTCGTACACCGCATTTCATATTACATATTTGTGTCGTTGGCGTACAGGGCAGGCGCTCGCTTGTCACGTTTATGTGACAATGGCATTCAAAAGGTTAAAGGAATAATACCTTCCTATAAAACATCTTTCACTGATACATTAAATACTCCATAAGACTGTTTCACTTATGGTTAGTTAGAAATGTTACTATACACCCACAACAGACCTGAAAAAGGCAATCCCCGGCCTAATAAATAATCTGCCTTGGAGACCAACAACTCGTATATTGCATGCCATGCTCTTTCTCATTTTTTCTACTGTAATAAAACAGACTCGAATGCAAGCAGAGAGCTAAACAATGCAGGTTTATACGAAAAGCATTCGTAACGTAGAGTTTCCTTGTGAAATCGGCTAATTGGACAATATGGGAATTGCACGTGATTTTTCATCCTAATGCGGGATTAAGAATTTTCGGATAAAAGCGAATTTTAGTTCGTAATGGCATGTAGTTTTTTTATCCTTTTTAATGTTCAAACAACACTGAATTCTCGAAAACAAAATCAGAAAATTAAAACATAACATCACGCCTGTAATCCCCGAAAGGTTAGGCAGAGGTGCACCTAATAGTACACCCACATTTCGTCAGTTATATTTAAA
This sequence comes from Noctua janthina, assembly GCA_963576755.1. Classification (NCBI taxonomy): domain Eukaryota; kingdom Metazoa; phylum Arthropoda; class Insecta; order Lepidoptera; family Noctuidae; genus Noctua; species Noctua janthina. Next base: position 10,704,241 of record OY755059.1, read on the forward strand.
TCCCATGTAATCTCATGTTCCATGTGTGTAATAGTTGGCGAGTCCATTGTCATCAACCGGCCACAAATCCAGACTCCGAAGAAATTCCCGAAGGAAAAACCCAATAACACTTTGTCCGACCCGGGAATCGAACCAGCAGACCAACGAGAGTCCACAGTAAAATGAATTATTTTCTGATTTCAGGCAAAGACGTAACCATACGAAATTAAAATAATTACTAGCATGTAGATTACGGAATACGTATGAAATGTCTTCTTTTTGACATCGTGGTGGGAACCCATCTCAACCTGAGCCTACATGATCTTATTACCAGGTGGATCGGACCTCACTGATAAACCTGCGGTCCTGACCTCAACGGGTCCAGGTGATTATCTTATATTTTAATTTATTAATTAAACGGACCGTCCCCATGGCAACGTGCCCCACAGAACCGTGTTGATTTCGTTAGCGCTAGCGTATGAACCTGAAATCGATACGTCTGTCGAGCCCCTGTGGATCTACAGACGAGTATCGATTTAATCGCGAAACAGAGAAAATTGCCTTGATTTGAATAATACACGCTTCATGTTAAAATATGAAGTTGATATTTTAATTATTTTTATTAAAAAAGAAACTGGTATTTATAGTCATTTGACTAAATTCATAGTCCTTTAAATAACACGATCCTGAACATCAAAACTGATTAGAATCATAAACCTTGAATATAATTAGAAATGGTATTTATTAATTAATGCTTTAGTAACATCTGATACAGACTTAACTTTGCATGAAAATTTATATTGGAAATACCTCTATAATAACTCAAGATTTATCGATAATTTAGAAATTAGTATTAACTCGACAGTCGACGTCTCAGGTCGAGGTACTATGTATTATTATTAGTCATTGTTTAATTAACGAGAGAATTACACGAAATTCGTGAAATTCATGATATGCTATTAATGGTGGAACAACCGTCGTCTGTTTGTGACAACCGACATGCCCTCTTGTCTGTGACCCTGTTTGTAATAACTATAGTCAAGAAAACGTATATTAATATATGGCAGAATAGATATAATAGAATAATAATATATTTTTATTTGTATATCACAAATAGAGGTGGAAAAAATTGAAAAAAATCTCTTCAACATACCCTTAGGGTGTACAATAATAGTTAGCAAGAAAATAAACGAAAGAATAATACTAACAGTTATTATTAACTAACATTGATAAACTAAACTAAACAAGACTTATTTTATGTATTCTAGGAAAATATAGAAATAGGTATACAGGTACATATAGATAGATAATGATAGCGTTACTGCTGAGCAAAATGTCCGTGGTTTGATTCCCAGGTATTTCAGTAGCAGCTCAGAGTCCGAAATCGTGCTCGGTTGATGTTGACCGATCTGGCGAAATGTGGGTGTACTGTAGATACTACCACTGCCTAACCATTCGGGGAAGTAAATGCATGATGTATATGTACAAACATAATAAACGACCTACTAAAATAGATAAACTGAATTTTGAACACTAATAAATACCTTCACCTGTAACTAAATAGCTATGTAAAAAAATCGTAGAACTTAAATATGACCCACTTCCCGTTTTCTGGTATCTTCTCGTCCAACTTACCGCAGTGTCTCAAGACAAAAGTCTATGACCAGTGTGTGTTGCCAGTGATTACATACGGGACCGAAACGTGGTCGCTCACAATGGGTCTCATCAGAAGGCTTAAAGTCACCCAAAGGGCAATGGAGAGGGCTATGCTCGGAGATTCCTTGCGTGATCAAATCAGAAATGAGGAAATCCGCAAGAGTAACCTTGGTTAGGTTACCGACGTAGCCCGAAGAATAGCCAAACTTAAGTGGCAGTGGGCAGGGCACATTGCTCGCAGAACGGATGGCCGATGGGGCCGGAAAGTTCTGGAGTGGTGACCGCGAACTGGAAGACGTTGCGTTGGAAGACCTCCCACTGGGTTGACCGATGACCTGGTAAAGGTTGCAGGGATCCGCTGGATGCGAGACGCACGGGACCAGTCAATGTGGCGTCACTTGGGGGAGGCCTATGTCCAGCAGTGGACGTCTTTCGGCTGAAATGATGATGATGATGATGACTTCCCGTTTTCAAATTGAGCTGAAATGTTCAGTTTGGATGACAATGCATGGTTAGCTAAGTTACATCATTCTAAATCCAATATGGTGGACTCCCAAAGTTGGCGGACTAGTTATTTTTTAAGCATTCCTATGAAATTTAAATGAAAGGGTTTGCTGAGAAGAACACGAGAAATAATCCAATGACCAAATGAAATATCGTTCTATCTAGACAGCTGATAGCACGTTGTCTCACTTTGTGCAATTTACGTCACAGAGTCACCACACGGTCATTCCAAAGATGTTTCACGGAATTGTGCTCTCAGCTTTAAATGACGTTAGACGGAGGTCTTAAGAATAGCACTATTCCGAGATAAGGCTCATAGCATATTCTCTGTGCAAGTTAAGCTCGTTGCAGTCCAGCATCCTTTAACGGACTGGACGGTGGTATATGAGAACTAGATACGTAGAAACCTTGTGATGCTGCGAAGGTGTGGATTTGTACGAAATGAGGGTACGAGATTTTAAGAAGATAAGTTGAAGTAAGGTAATTGCGAGCGTCCCCGACCATTGAGAGTGTCAGGAAGGGTCAGGGGTGCGTAGCAGCACGGTTCGGGGAGATCGTTGTAGTGGGAGTCTACTTCTCCCCGAGCCGAACTCTCGCCGAGTTCCACAACTCCCTCACGGAGTTGAGTGTCGTCATCGGAAGCCATTCCCTCCCCGTGCTTGTACTCGGGGACTTCAATGCCAAGAACTTGGCTTGGGGTTCTCGTTACACGGACGTGCGGGGTAGGATGGTGGAGGACTGGGCTCTGGAGACAGGTCTAGTCGTCCTAAATCGGGGTTCTGTCCCCACGTGCGTGCGGATGCGGGGCGAGTCGGTGGTGGACATCTCGTTCGCTAGCCCCGCTCTGTCACCGCGTGTCGTCGACTGGCGCGTCATGGAGGGGGTGGAGACCTATTCCGACCACCGGTACATCCGGTTCGACGTCTCCACTCAGACCTCAAGCGCACCGGTCCTACAGGCCCCGAGTGGTCCGCGATGGGCGCTGAAGCAGCTGGACCGGGAGCTCCTCCTGGAAGCCTCAATTGTGCAGGCCTGGGTGTCATCACCGGTCAGGCCTGCCGACATCAACAACGAGGCGGGTTGGTTCCAGGAGGCCATGTCCGAGATTTGCGACGTGGCAATGCCCCGAGTTCGGCCAGAAAGCGCCCGGCGTCAGGTGTACTGGTGGTCGCAAGAGCTGACGTCTCTGCGCAAGGCGTGCGTTGCCGCTCGGCACCTGTACGCCAGGCATCGCAGGCTCCGCATCCGCCCTCCGGATGCGGCAGCCATTGAGGCGGAGCTGTACGAGGGGTACAGAGCGGCAAAGACCGCCCTCCAAGAGGCTGTCCGGCGGGCCAAGCATTTGGCCCGCGAGGAGATGCTGGAGTCTCTGAACGGAGATCCGTGGGGGCGCCCTTACAAGATGGTGCGGGATAAACTCCGCACCCGGGCCCCCCCGCTAACGCAGAGCCTCCGGCCTGAGCTCGTGGAGGACGTGGTGAGCGTTCTGTTCCCTTCGCGAGGGGAGCATCCTCCCCCGCCTATGGCTCCGTCACCGCATGCGGTGCCAGAAGCGGACCACACCGATGACGACGATGACGTTCCGGAGGTGACTGGGGTAGACCTGAGAGTGGCGGTACGCAGGCTGAAAGCCAGAAATACCGCCCCGGGTCCCGATGGCTTGCCTGGCAAAGCCTGGGTCCTGGCCTCTGAGGCTCTCGGGCCCCGAATGGAAGGGCTCCTAAGCGCATGCTTGGAGAGAGGCCAGTTCCCGCTTCGTTGGAAGACGGGGAAGCTGGTCCTCATCCGGAAGCCAGGGCGCCCTGCGGACTCTCCGTCCGCATACCGGCCCATTGTGTTGCTCGACGAGGTGGGCAAGCTCTTTGAAAGAGTCATTGCCAACCGCCTCGCCGGGCACCTTGCAGGGATGGGGCCGGATCTTGCGGAACACCAGTTTGGTTTCCGCAAGGGGCGCTCGACGGTGGACGCCATCATGCGCGTGAGAGCCCTCACGACGGGGGACGCGGTGTCCCGGGGCGGGGTTGTCTTGGCGGTGTCTCTTGACATCGCCAACGCCTTCAACTCCATGCCCTGGAGCTGCATTGCGGAGGCACTCCGGTATCACGGGGTGCCGACCTACCTTCGTCGTGTGGTCGGGGACTACCTGACGGATAGGGCCGTCATCTACCCCAGTCGGAGCGGAGAATGGAACCGGCGAGAGATGTCGTGCGGTGTTCCACAGGGTTCGGTTCTGGGGCCGGCCTTGTGGAACATCGGTTACGACTGGGTGCTGCGCGCCGACCTCCCTACCGGCGTCAGTGTAGTTTGTTACGCTGACGACACGCTGGTACTGGCACAAGGGAGGTCGCACGAGGCGGCGGCCGAAAACATGACACGCGGGGTTGCGATAGTTGTGGAGAGGATCCGGCAATTGGGTCTCGAGGTGGCATTGCACAAGTCCGAGGCCATGTGTTTTCATGGGCCTCGGAATGCGCCACCGTCGGGATCCCTACTGATGGCAGGAGGGGTTTCCATCGGCGTCGGGTCGACGCTGAAGTACCTAGGACTCGTCCTCGACAGCCGGTGGAACTTCGTGGAGCACTTCCGACGTTTGGCTCCCAAACTGGAACGGACAGGGGCTGCCTTCAAGCGGCTCTTGCCCAACCTGAGGGGTCCAAACGCCTCCTGCCGGAAGCTATTCGCGGGGGTCGTGCGGTCCATGGCCCTCTACGGGGCCCCGGTGTGGGCGCGTTCTTTGAGGCGGCAAGCCGCCCACTACCTGAACGCGCCCCAAAAGGTGATAGCCATAAGGCTAATCCGGGGGTACCGCACGATCTCCGGCGAGGCGGCTAGCCTCCTTGCCGGATTGCCGCCATGGGATCTGGAGGCGATAGTCCTCGCGCGCCTGCATGAATGGCGCGCGGAAGCACTATGTCGGGGAGAAACTCCGCTGCCGCGACAAATTGCCGCTCAGCGGACAGACCTCCGGCGTGATCTCATGGCGACATGGAGAGAGCGACTGTCGCAACCCCGTGCAGGGCACGCCACCATAGTGGCGATAAGTCCCCTCTTTGAGGAGTGGCTAGAGAGGCGCCACGGCGCCCTCACCTACCGCCTGACGCAGGTCCTCACCGGACACGGTTGTTTCGGGAGGTTCCTGCATCGAATCGGGCGGGAGGAAACGCCCGGGTGTTTCCACTGCGAGGATCGTCCGGAGGACACGGTGGAACACACCGTGGAGGTCTGCCCCACTTGGGCGGAGCACCGCCGTGTCCTCACAGCGGCGATTGGCGGCGGCGATCTCTCGCGTCCGGCCTTGGTTCAAGCCATGGTCCGGAGCGAGAGGGAATGGGAAGCCGTCACCTCCTTCTGCGAAGCAAGCATGCTAGTGAAGGAGGTGGCAGGACGTGAGAGGGAAAGAACCTCACGTCCCAGCCGCCGCGGGAGACGCCCTGGGCGTCGGGGGTCACGTGGTGGCTTCCGACCACCGTAGGCGCTGGCCTGTGGACGGCGAGTTATGGGCTAGCTCGCCGTCCGGCCGTCTTATGACGACGGGCCGTGTCGACGGCGCGTTCGTGTTCCACGCGCGCCTCAAGGAGATGTCAGCAATCAAGTAGGGGTCCGCATGGGCCGACGCCTGCCGGGGCTGCGGGACTGTTCGAAAGAGATACCGTGGCCCTGGAACATAACGGGCAAAGAAGGAACATGGATGGGTTTTAGTCAGTACAAGTCTGACACTCCCCTCCGCTCCGCCCAGAGTGGGGGGGGTCATTTGATGATTTCCCATCCGGAAAAAAAAAAAAAAAAAAAAAAGGTAATTGCGAGCGTAAAAATTATTTGATGAAGACTTCTCGACAAGCACTGTACTTTTAATCATAAGGTATCGGACTGCCAAGTCATAAATCCGATCGAACCCAAGACACGCACCTCTTATTTTTCGGTTTCATGTGCGTCTGTATAATTATCATTTGTTTCGGTGCAGGAAAACATAGTGAGGAAACCAGTATGCGTGAGATATAATTGTCGACGGCATAAAAAGCCAAGTCAGAGGCCCATGGGCGGCATAAAAGCTCTGACACCAGGTTAGGCACTAACCACGATACAGAAAGAAAGATCATCAGGTATGCAAAAGAAATGAAAAATGAAATGATTGGACTTAGGCAACCACTCGAATGGTCGCTTACAAACATTTGTTGACGAATGCTCGCCGTGTGGCCGCACCATTTTATAAATATTGGAATCTGTGAAGATTATCATAACATTGAAATCAATCAAGAAGTGATACCTCAATTACAGTAGATATGCGATTACGAAGCCATTTCGATATCACACGGATGAATTAATGACTTCGTATCCATTACAAATTGAACTGGAAGAAATCCTCGAATCCTGATATTATTTGGTAATGTTTGAATATCGTTTTCTTAATAATAGCTTTATTTTGTAAACCTCGTGTTATATAATAAGAATATGTTTTTTTTAATGTCATATTCTGCATTTACTTTGTTAAAAGTACATTGGGTACAACTCTACTTAATCCTTTGGGGATTGCCTGCGTGATGTTATATGTTATTCTGCATTTTTTACGACAAGTAATTACGACGTCGAATTTTCTTTATTTTATCGCTGTCTTATAGACGTCGAAACCATCTTACTCGGAGCCACTCCATAACAATGCATCTTTTGGTACAGTTAGAAGAAAAAGCGGGCAAAAAGTTCTGTATAAATAAATATTTAAGTATGTTCTATGAAAGAACTTCGAACACAAAGAGGAAAAAATAGTTACATTTATGTTACGTTAATAAATTGTCGTTATGCTACATGATCTGTCAACTATGATTAATATCTTTTGGCCGTAGATGCCGACGGCAGAATACAATGGAATTCAGATATTTTTATTACTAAACAGCGGCTTATATCTTTCCAATACAGATGAATAACAATAGGAAATAATATCCAAAAGGAGGGAAATGTACTGTCGCATCGTCAACGTGTCCAACATACATAAAGATATGAAGCGGCCTCGTCATGCCTCACGTTCTGCATTCTCGATATAATGTGTCTATTTCAACGAATAAAATTGTCTGCCCAAGAATAAAAGCTCCTAAGTTCGCATGCAGCTTTTATTTCGTCAGACCAAGACGGTGACCTTATAAACTGAGCAAACATCAACTTGTTGGTTTAGCTATCGCAAACAAACTTGTGTAATTTCATTACCAACATGTAGGTACACGTCAAATTTTTCACTGGCCACTTTTGTTGGCGATCGTACCGTGTTATAAGGACGCTAGTGAAATCCCCCAGAGTACTGTGCACGGTGAATGGAGCATGATTACTCGCCGCCACTAACCAACCGAAGTTTTCAAGTATACTGCACAATATCTTGGCTATATTAAAGATATTACATCATAAACGTCATCGTAATTTCGTCGAGCATTAATTTTCTACTCTCACTCTCGTAAAACTACACTAAATTAAATTGTACCGGTTTGTGTAAATAAAGTGAACGAGCGCGTTCTTTTATTTTTGCGAAGAAATCTCCGCGAGTGTAAATACGGTACGTTGATTTTTCTATTAAAAACAAAGTATCTTTTATTTTGTATACACATTTCTACGTTATACGAGTTCGTATACTGGTCTTTAAACAAGATCATTGCAAACAACATGAATTATTTTCTTTCAGCTTTCATCAAAAGAATTTCTTCGCGTTGGAATTATTTTAAGTAGGTGTAATTAAATAAAACAGGTAAAACGTGTGAGAAACTGAATACAGCTTTAAGTGCCTGTTAATTCTCTTCGTAGCATAGTTTTACATAAAACTTATGAGAAAGTGAACTTGAGACCTAAAGTGTCGTTATTATTCAGGTTTCATTCCCATTTTCGCAAATTAGCTTAGTAATAAGTATAGTAATGTGCAGACATTCAAACAGGCTATAAGATTTTTTTGAATCTTATGGAATTTTATCATCAATCTTTTCCTTCATCATCATAGTCATCATCATCATCATTAGCGGCCATAACCTACCCACTAACCACTACGAGTATTAGAAATGCGAATAAAAATGAAGTACATTGCGATACCCTACGAGAGCCATACAATTCATTTCGAACATTTAGGTATTTATAAGTGATTGTATCGAAGCAAAACCGTATCAAAAATGATGTGGTTATCCTCGCTTTAACGAGGATTGTTGCTTTCACATCTTCGGATTTATGATATTTCAATTCCTGTAATTTCGGAGTAATTGTTTTATCGAAGCTTAACTGAAATGTCTGTCGCCTGAGGAGGAATAATAACTGTTGTGTGAGGATATCTTTTAGATATTTTTTTTTTTTATGTATAAGGTAGAAATTTCTCTTAGGGTGAATTTATTCAACGAAACTGATCGCAATCAGCACATCCAAACTGCGTTCAATAGCTGTCAGTGTCATAATTACTTTTAATATTGGCAAAGGCTTGAACTTCTTGTTGAAAACCACAGCGTAGTACATGTCTTATAAATGTGGTAAATCGCAAATTCGAATTAGAGGTGCTTATAAAAATAATAGGCACGGTTGATCTATAGATCTACGGAACTAACCCGGGGTTGCCACCGTCATTGCATGGCTGAGAGATCATTTTCAAATGAAGTTTGGAAACTGACCCTATAATGTCAATATTGCACAGTAATTGGACGTTGGGGGCGCCGGGATGCCAGTCGCTGCATGTGAAATATTGATATTCTGTCATATCTAGTTAGCCTAGAAGGCCACATTACTTAGGTCGGAGCTGGTAATCTCATACCATCAATATTCCTTATTTTGCTAGTGAGTTTCTAACATATGTAAACTATATAGGGTGACTGGTAATTAGTGACCGATACTTAAACGCGTGATTGCACTTAGAACAAACAACTTTCCCAAAAAAACATTAACACACATTTTCACACATTTTCTTTCAATAAATATTAACTTTTATCACAGTAACACAACAGCGGAGCTTTACGGAGCGAGCTTGCAAGCCGCGCGGGTGCTCTGCCTACCAACTGTTGCACAGTACGATAACAGCTGATAGGTCATAGGCACTCGCACGCGAAGTTCATACAGCCCGCTATTGTGTTAAGTTGTTTGTTATCATGATTTGATGAGTACAATCACGTGTTTAAGTATCGGTCACTAATTACCAGTCACCCTATATGCATCCTGGAATATCCTGGATGAGGATATCAAAAGAACGTGGAGCTTGGCGCAAGCAAAGAGAGGCCTATACCCAACAGTGGGTGAAGTCAGGCTGTAGACGATGATGATGATATGCACCCTTTTTTTTCGGGTGGGAAATCATCAAATGCCCCCCCCCCCTCCCCCGCTGGGCGGAGAGGAAGGGAGTGTCAGACTTCTACTGACTAAAAACCCATCCATGTTCCTTCTTTGCCCTTTGTGTTCCAGGGCCACGGTATCTCTATATGCACTCTGTGGTTTTATCCAAATCCATGTATTTTATCGGGATAAAAAGCATGTCACTGTCTGCCCCATAAACTACCCCTTAACTAAATATTTTATCGTCAATTCATTCTGTTCCTGCATGAAAGAAGGACAAAGCAACAAAACACTTTCGAATTCTTAATGTTAGAAGGTAAAGTCTCATAATGCTTGCTACACGAGACATTATTAATCCAATTAAAGTCGTATACTCGTACACGAGATACGTAGGTATAGTATATTATGTTATCTTGCTTTCACAAACGCATAGACGTAGCCGTGTGAGGGATATGTCGTTCCACTGAGCCGCGATGAATAGACTGTAATTACTACCAACGCTACACTCGAACTTGAATACTGAGTTTCAATAGCTGAGTTTAGTTGTTAAGAGAGAGAAACATACGGCTCACACACACATACAGTCACGAGCACCAATATGTATACATTTTCCTAAATTTAAAAAGCAATTTTCGCGAGAAATAACGTTTGTAACATTGAGATAGGATCTTTTTCATAAAAATATGAGTTCCAGAATACTATGGTCGTAACAACATTAAATTTTTAAAAGAACAGTTGGAGAAAAACACTTTAAAAAGTTGTTAAGTCTTTACATATTGGTGCTCGTGACTGTACACTCAATATGACGTCGAAAAATATGTCGGAACCGGTCATTAGCACGGACATAAAATGAATCGCAAGTCCGCTGGTGGTGACGTCACGCGACCTACTTACAAGTCTACCCCACCACAGCGAGACTTCTACAGAGCCCTGATATTACAGCTCGAGGCGAGGAGGACATTGAGTGTCTGATCGCAGCGGAGTTGAGACGTCCTGGAACTGTTCCCGATTCATTGTGCCCCGTGTTATTGTTTTATATTGTAATGTGAAGTAATTTGTTAGTCCATCGTCTGCCCACATGATGTACGAGCCTAACGGAATAAATCCTGACAAATCCGACATATAGATAAAAAAAGAGTAACCATGGAGTTTCCTGCGGGATCTTCTCCAGCTAAAACGACCTACTCGAACCGTGCACCTATGTTTTGATATTTCATATGTGCCCATGTAGGTTTATATGAAATAAAATATTTTTATTTGGATTTGTCGGGTAGTTGAAATCTACGACGTGCACCGTAAACGAAAGTATATTGAGATGCAATCCTAAAATGATGAAAAGAAATGTATGGCACCGGTATTTTCTAAGATATGCCGTCCATCGCGACACGACATCGGCATCGCAGTGTAACACAATGCGATGTTGTATTAGGAGGTTTTATGTTTTTTTTGTGAGGTGGACGACTGGAAGTCGCTTGCCTGTGCAATGTACCTACAATTTATTCACTCGTTCACGGGTGTAGTCAAAAAGACTTAAAAAAAAAAAACATGACATATTTATGTTTATTCAAGGTTTAGAATAAAACTAATTAAGACCAATGATATAAAATACAATTCGTGAGAACCTACTAATTCATTAATAAAAATAAAACAAGAATAATCTATGAATACATTTCGGTATGTATATTCGCTTAGGACTTTTAAATAAAAATGCTATTACAGCCGAAATAATTATGCTAAGTTCCAGACTAATGAGTTCACAGAGTGCAGAGAGATGTCGTAATGACTTTCGAGTATTTTACATAAACTCGAAAGTTTCCTTCTTTACTTTCTGTTCAATATCTGTCGTACGCTCGGTCAAGCTCGGTTGGATCCACATAAACCCTTCATGAATATAATATTCGCAACACGTAGAACATCTAAACAAAGGCTTTTCTTTCTCCCACGTAACTTAACACCGTAATTGAAAATTTAATAAAGTGTTTCTCACACCGTCCCGCAATATAAAGTATATAACAACCACGAATATTACTACATATTTAGTTTTACTCGACAAATAAGCACCACTACGCAATATAGCTATGTACAAACACGAAATACAGTATTAATTAGGATGCTACCCGCAAAGCCACGAGTCTTTAAATTATAAAGGCACGTCTAAAAATTCTTTTACTTCATTATCTCCAAGTTGTCAAGATCGTATCTCACATTGTTCTTGTCTCCACAAAGAAAGATTAACAAAAGGTTTCGAAAGAGATTTTAATTTAATCATTCATCTCAATCTATGTAGATAGATGAATGTCCACGAAAGCCTTTGGCTTAGTTAATTGAAAAGTTTTACAACGAAATTAGACACTAATAAGAGGATAAAGTAATCTTTGCTAAGTCTTTAAGAACTTGTCCTCACATCTATTTGGTGCCATTTGCTCTACGAAAGTGTTCACGATTTAATGCTACGCCGAGGTCGTGCTACGAGCTACGCGCTACGAATTCGCTACGGGCTACAACTTTTGCCTCAAAATCGTAATGACCACTTTTGGCGCTGAGAACTAATTTAACTCTTTAATCTAACTACGAGTACATTTTATTTTGTTCATGTAATTGTCACTCGCATTTTTGTTTAAAAACTCATTAACTTGTCGTTTGTTGATCTAAAATTACATGGTTCTACGTTTTCATAGTAAAATACGTAACTTCAAATCTATGCGACCTCTGTCAAATAAAGTTAATACTAGATATTTACGGAGTTTTGTAGTGAAAACAGTGGAGTAATGGTAGGTAAAGCTAGTAATACATCTAGGATAGTGCACTTTTGGTGTATCTATTTTGCATGCACAACGTAGGGCGCCCGAGCTTTTCCCACGTCGTCGTTCCCTCGGTATTCTACCTTAAATATGCGAGTTAAGTGCATTTTCGGCGCACTACCGCGGATGTGTGCAGATCTTATATTGAAAATGGTATACAAATATTTTTAAACACTTTGTTGAAACTAGAATGTTGTTTTACGAAGATGGCTCACAATAGTATTTGTTTGAATCGAATCTAGTGAAAAATTGTTATCATATTATATCAGCTATCATGTTCCCAGTGCTGGGACATAGGACTCGGGGTCTGTGAGAGAGAATACGCCATAATCCACAACGCTGGTCCAAAGCCGGTTGGTGGATATCATACACAACCATTTCATTCAAAACATTTGCACGTCATAGTATGTGGGAAACAGGTCGATCGGACGCACTTTCTACATCGTTCTCACATATACGTATAATCTCAACATGTATGATGTAACCAATATTTTGTAACAATATTTTGATTTAAAAGAGGTCCATGGAGTTTCTCAGCCACTCTTCTCCATAGAGATCTACGCTTTGGAATGGGCAACTATAATACTTTCTCAAGTTATTATACTTTGTGTCTGGGACTGTAGTTTCGCTCTCTTTGTTTTTCTGACATTCAAAAGTGCCTGTAATGCTCTAATTGATAAATGAAAGCATTTATTTCAATTAGACCATTACAGGCACTTTTTTGAGTTTGAGTCTGAACCAATTTTTTTTAAGTTATCCTCCATGCACTTTTTTATTATTACATACAATAATAAAAAAGTGCATGGAGGATAACTTACGTACACATGTTTCATCAAATAAATATATCTTTTTTTTTTTTGGTTAGTCCGTATTTTCCCACTCCTGAGCAAAAGCTTCCCCCTATCCTTCCACTTCTCACGATTTCGCTTGGGCCACGACCTTAACCAACATAAAGTTAAAATACACTTTTTGACTAAGTCGCTAGATACACATTTACAACAGCCTTAGATTTAGCCAGTATTAGAGAGAGGTCACCTCTATAAACTTAAGTTAGCTACTAAGTAGCTGACAAATCCTTAACGAGGGATTAAGGTATTTAACAAATATTTCAAGTATAATAGTTAGTTAGTTTCATAGCACGTGTACGATAAGGTTGCGGTCCTACCGCCGGCGATTAACGAGAAGCGGGTAGAGCGAGAGCTAGCAACTAAAATCGAGTTGTTTGTTTGTCAGCCTTCTTATCGGCGGCACAGCGGCGGTGTGAAATTCTGAACAACGCTTGTTGAGCAAGAAAATAGCTCAAAATCAGACGGCATTTGTTTTTAACCCCCGACGCAAAAAGGTGTAATGTGGGTTGGTTGTGGGTTGTCGGGTGACAGGTGGTAGTTTGACCGCTGTGTGTGTGTATCTGTCTGTGGCACCGTAGCTCTTGAACGGGCGAACTGATTTTTTTTTTTGTTGAAAGCAGGTTTTCTAGCGGTGGTTCTTAGACATGTTTTGTAAATAGATCAGTTACAGGCACTTTTAATTGTCAAAAACCAAAATATGAATCCAAAAGGCATAATAACTGTGAAAGGACTGTAGATGTCCATAACAAAGCGTGTCTATGGTGAAGTTTTTTTTTAAATTTAATATTGTCACAAAGCCTTGGTCACAATGTGCAATGTTAAATCATTCGTGTTGAGATTATTCGTTTATTTTAAGAGTATACTCCGCCTTTGGCGGTGGGACAGGTACCTAAGGCGTGGTTATATCAAAGCGACAGCTCAAGGCGTTGACACGCGGTCCCCTGTCGCGACTGAATGCCCCTAAGCACCTATCATCTTGAACCACTATTAGAGAACGGTCCAGAAGTACTGCTGGTACCCATATCTTGTCGATGTTCCATACATTAGCAAAAAGGGCTTTATTACATCTTTTAGTACGCGCACAGTCAAGGAGTGGAATTCCCTGCCTGCGTCGGTGTTTTTGAGTTCATATGACTCCAATCTATTCGAGTCGCGAGTTAATAGGTTCTTTTTGAGTTAGCTCGTTCCATCGTCGGCCTCATCTCTGTCTTCAGGACAAGATTGAGGTCAAGAGTAAGACCAAGAAGAAATATATAATCAAGAATAAGAAGAAATATTTAATATTAAAAAGTAAAAAAAAAACTTAAGTTAAACTGCAACTGAAGAATAAATTGAGAAACAAACTCCCCAGCAACACATCTGCCTGAGAGGTTGACTCGCTTCTCGTTGGCGGTGAGACCGTCGCCTAAGGCGTGGTTACGTCTAGGCGACAGCTCAAGGCGTTGACGCCCGGTCCCCCGTCGCGACAGAATGCCCCAGGCGTCTGTCATCTTCATGAGGTTTGTCAAGGACGTTGTCTTATCTATAATTAATCATTTAGGCCGTATTTGTGACATAGAAAGTGTGTGGGTTTCGCGAATTTTAACGCAAGAGTGAAAACGAACAGGTCGAAAAGAAAAAAATACATCCAGATTACTGTATTCTAGTAAATATTTATAATACTTTACTATAAAAGTTTTTCACTAATATTATTTTTGTTTTTGATTTTCATCTTAAATATTGACCGACTTTTGATACACCCGGCAGGTACATAATCAGATTCTATTTCTAAAAGACGATTAATGACGTACAAAACTAAACGTTGACACTTACCTTATTTCCAGGGATTCGAGAATTACGAACCCGCAGCTCTTTTACACCTTATATTGAACGTACCTTACATGACGCACGTGATGTCCTCGTTCTTATTATTCGCGATGGATTATGATAATACAAATTAATTATTAATCCCACAGATCTATGACCGTGAAAACTCCCCTTCTGATTCCACCCTAGGACAGTCAAGTTATAGGGTAGCTATAATTAACTCACATCACGTACGTAATGCACTAGTCAATGATAAAAAAAAATATAAAATCACGCATGTGAATAGACTGGACACGGCATTTTTTTTTAATTTGTGTTGGTAGGTACAGAAAGGGTAAATATCTGGAACCTGCGACCTACCTACCTACCGCCAAATAAACCCTTACTATGTTACTACAAAGTTACTACACCGAGAGTTATTCAAGTGTACTGAAACGGACGCCTATGATCTAAGCTATAAATAGAGCACCCTATCTCTTCCCCTAGTCATAAGGGTTTTATTTCGGAGGTCGTGCGGCACCCGGTTTGGTTTAGAAGATCGACCTTGAACGTCATAGTTTGTGTTGTAAAAAATAAACTTCTTCCTAAGAAGTCTATTTAATTCATTTGACAAGGCGACATATTTGTCGGAACATAATAAAATTGACACATTTCAAAAGCATTAAAACTATGAAGAAGGCTTTTAAAGTTGCCGAAATATCGGATTGTCGCCTTTGGGTTTTATTAAGCTGGCCATAGACGATAGGTTAAAAAAAATTGCGATAATTTATTTGAGTAAACATAGTAGGTTTAAATTCTTCAACCTTATTATATGTACTTACCCATATCGTCGATAAGAGGCGCCATCCGCAGCGTTACCCCAACCAGCAGTAGACAGAGGAAGAGCAGCAAGCACGCTGTCACCATGATCGTGTAGCGAGCGCGACGGGGGAGCTCATCGGGGTCCAGTACCTGTGCCAAAAGTGAACACATTGATGTCTCATTCTCCTGGGATAACGGTATCAGAATTTATTTGGGATCGGCGCAACATGTCTTCTTCCGTACTTCTCTATGTCTATCAATGGCAAAACTTGACTATTATCATAAACATGTTGAGTACAGCAGATGTATAGATGTAAGTAGCGGTTTAAAAAAAAATATTAAAAAGCGCGTAGCTTTTATTCGTGGTAACCTCCAATTACAAAAAAAAAATGTTACTTCTGCCAAACTGTAAAGCAGTTTTTTGGTAGTTTGTTTGTTTGTTATGTTAACTAGATACTAAGTATGGGCCACTTCATGGACAATACAAATACAAATAATACAAAATAGAAAAATTTAAAAAAAAAAACAAAATACAAAATCCAAAACTTAAAAAAAAGGTTTTACATTGGCTCCAAACTAGGTAGTCTCTATCTTGGGTACCAATACAGATCGAAGTATACCCACTGGAAATTAAAAAAAAAAAAGAAGTTTAAGTAACATGCTTAGCGTTCATACTTAAGAATATTCAGCACGAGTTTACAGGTGGCGCTGAAGATGTCAAGAAAAAATGCAACAATAATTATGTCAAGTTTCTTAAATTCACTTAGTTTTCTCTTTTACCGCCTGCACAGATACGTTGGTCGAAGTCAAGATCTCAACAGTATTATTTATCTTTTTACATAATTTTAAGCAAAGCAATGTCACCTATCCTTATTAGTCGGAACTTTTTAAAAAAACATCTGGTTCATCGTATAAACAAACGCCACCTGTGCTCAGAACTCTTAACCTTCTTGGTACTATTGAATTCAACGCCATCTTGTGGGTGGTGGCTTCAACAAATGAGAGGTTTGCTTGGCAACTTATAAATATTCGTAACTAGATGGCGCTAGTATGCAAGTAGATAAGGTAGAACTGATTTACTTCTTCTCGGAGAACTTAGGCAAAACTTTGTTGTGTAAATGGCGGGAAAGCAATTTGTAGAAGAAAACAATAGCAACGCTTATTGTTGTATGCTCAAATGAGTTCCTCCTTCTGTTTCCATAGTGTTTATAGTATATGAACAATTGTTACGCTAAGTTGATGACTTTGAAGGTACCTAATTAACGTACATGTGACTCTTACAGACTTGTGATGAAGAAGGGCGCGTCGCGTTAAAAAATCCTCCTTACGATATGATCGCCTGTCCAAGATTATGGCGATGTAAACTTACATGTATAACTTTAGCTTGTTCGTCGATAGCTGAGACGAGCAGCGTGCGATGTTTTTTCGGCTTCTGTCCTTGAACTTGTTGTTGGTGGCGCCTGCGTCTACGACGGCGGCGTTCCAATTCCAGCTGCTCGGGGATTTCCATTTCTCTGTTGAACAAATTGAAAACTCACTATTAGAAACCTAGATGAGGTAGGTACTTCAAAATCTTTAAAAAAAAACTCGCATAACTAACTCAGACATTGGTAGAGCTCTCCCGAAATGCGCCTTAACACCTGTTTTGCGCCTTTTTTATCCGGTCTGACCCATAACTAATCAGTCCATCTAGCTGGAGGGCGTCCTAGGTTACGCTTTTTGATACCTACGCAATCTCCTCAAAGAGGTCTCAAAAACTTCAAATATTTTTTAATGCTGCATAGTCCATACAAATTTTGCAGATAAACTGACACAAATATAGAATTTTTTCTATTATATTCCAGTCTATTCAGTGACATCTATACGTATAATAAAATTGTAACAGACCGATGTCTGTACATTGAAGGTAATGAAAAAAAAATATATGGGGACCCCCCATATATTTTTTTTTTATATTGGGGGTCTTTATTAGAGCAACAGTAGCCAAAACAATAGTTTTTAGAATTTTTGTCTGTCTTTATGTTTGTACGCAGAGGCGACGAAAGTTTGGAAAAACTGATTGTAGTTGGGAACACCGAAGGCAAAAGATCGCGTGGTCGTTCACCAACAAGATGGACCGACGAAATTAAAGACTCGGCATCCAAATTTCACACGGTTGTAAGAGACGCGCTGGACAGAAACCGGTGGAGTCAGATCATCCGCTCCAGATGCAACTCTGGTGCTGACCACGATCCTCAGTCATGAGGGACCGAACCCAGAGAGAGAGTATGTTTGTACGCGCATCACGCATAAAGTACTGCATGGATTTGAACGCAGTTTACACCATTCTACTGCTAGATGCTTAACTTAAAATATAGGCAATATTAGATATACATTTGGTACCGATAGGTGGCGCCGTGCAAAGCCAGGGCGGGTCGCTAGTGATCAAATGTATTATGATGATTCAATACATCATTATTATCTGCCCTACATATTGTCAACAATATTGAGACCGGTTTCCAGTCTAACCGGATGGAACTGAGCACCAGTATTTTACATGGAGCGACTACCTATCTGCCCAATATTTTTCCAAAATATTATTCTAAATATTACACATCCATAAGCTTTACATTTGTTTTAGTTCAGGATATACTTACCTACGTCGGGTTTGCAATTTAAGTTTTTTACGCTTATGCCGAGCGATCTCATGCTCGCACCAGTGCGATGGTAGCTCTTCGCCCGGACTGCCGATGATAGAAGCCTCCTCTGCAATGACGCAAAAAGATATTAATTACAAAGAAAAAGCGTTTAATGGCATGAAAATATAACACTCCAAAAAGGTTATAACAAATTTAAAAATGTAAATGCCTAAGGGGCCTCAGCTCACCGTGATGTCAGAGGGCAATTCAAGGGACTACCACCTGACGCTGATTATGAGCTGCAGTCCCCGAGGGTCTTATGAATCGAATTCATTTGTTCAAATCTATTTTACCGTAAATTCGATTAGAAGAAAACTGTACTAAGACCAGTTGGGAACAGCACCAAGCTTTGTTGATGGATTGAACTGTGTGCCTACAAGATGGATTCTGAACGCGGATGATAGATTGTAGTGATATTAATTGGTGGAGGGCTATGTCCAACAACGGAAAATGATGACACTATCGCCACTAACAAGATTGATCGATTAAATTGTGAAAGTTGAGAGGTAGAAAAGTGTGATAATAATTTTACACGTAGATACGTACACATAGCATTGCTGTACACTATTCTATAAGTTTAAAAGCACTGACATTGACACTATCTTGATAGTTTCTACATTGCAATTTAGATAGCATCTAAAAGACTATAACCATAACTTACGCCGGGATTTGAAACTACAGCCATTAAGACAGTATTCCCGTAACGGCCTAGCTTTCTATCGCCGTCCTGTAGTGAGTTTATCGAGGAAATGAGCACTTAGTGTGGAAAACTGTAATGTCGTAAGTTTCTTGAAGTAATTAATAATCTGAATAACAACCTTTTTTCTTAATTTAATGTTACCTGTTTCATTTAACAGGCTTAATCTTTTCCTGGACAAATAATTTTATCCGAGGAATAAAATTGATGCCTTACAGATTTTGTTAAAAGCTGTTTATTAATCTTATTTAAATCTTCTATAGAGACGATCTCTATTGCATTATTATCGATAGTAATGGATAATTTCTAAGTACATGTAAGTGACATGTAAATTAACTTGTACGACTGCACGATACTTTTATTAATCTTAGAGTTGGATATAGAAAATGGTCATCTTTTATCTGGGTTGCCGCAGGGGTTTGTTTTAGGACCACTCTTTTTCTGATAATTCCCTTGGTCAAAAATTCAGTCTAGTTAATGGCATTGGGCTCATATTTCTTGGAAATTAAACTCATCTGTCGAAATGTTCTCTGCCTTCTATAGATTATAGTACTACTGACCGTCGGGCACGGGATCTCGCAGCAGCAGCAACAGTGGATGCCGAGCGCGCCGCCGCGACTGTTCGGCGTGTAGAGCGCGTGCCTTGCGCTCTACCAGCGCGACCAGCACCGCCTCCAGCCGCGCCGCGCCGCTCTCCTCCGTCCATACTGCTTTGTCGACCGTCTGGAAACGTGGAGGCTTAATTACAATATAAGGATTTGAGTTTGAGCTATGGACGTGAAAGGTTTAGTCAGCGTTACTAAGGGCTAGCTATCCAGGATAACTGAACTAAATTTTATTAAGCGTTTGCAGCCATCTGGCTGCATATTGGTCTGACAAAACTTAATAAAATTTGTAACCGCCATGGATAAGAATATTCAATAAATAAGGTACATGAACGCAAATGTTGCTGATTTTTTGCTCAACTTTTATTTACTATGAAACTTTATCTTGTACCCAGCAAAACTATCACATTCCATGTTGCCAGTAACATGTTTCTCGAACCACAAAAAAATACTGCTAAATTATAAAGATATGTAATTTTTGTTTCCTTCCAACGCTGGGCTTAACAAAAACGTTTTACACCCTATTGACCTTTCGAACCAAATTCTTAACCAACACTGAATAAAACAAAGATACAAAACGTTGTTTGAACGTATTTGAATTTCATATATTCACGGTTTTAAATGATACAACTCACGCTAGGGAAGGTACTGTAATATTTATACCTACTCGATTCCAGAAGGAAATCGACTTTTCCGTTTGCCTTTTTGAGGGAAAGCACCGTAAGAATTGTGTGTAATACAGCCTCTCTAAATATATAATAACTCCTTTGAAATAAGGATTTTATATTTCGATACGAATCTTTGAACGAAGAAGTTAAAGGTTTAGGTAGATTGTTATACGGGATGGAAGGGACGCTGACGCAAAAACGGTTACCACGTATTCAGTACATCAGTACATCATTCCTCACATGGAAATTTTTCATCGGTTATTAAAAAACAACAGCTTTTTCCTACAAAACCTACACGGTGAAAATTTATGGAACATCTGTTTTTTTTTTTAGATAAAGATGGTATATGACTAGTAACGTGTATGACCAGATGTATGAACGTGGACGAGGTGAAAGAAGTATGTTATGTGGCGTTCTGTGGTTCTGCCTACCCTCATGGAAAAAAGGCGTGAGTTTATGTATGTTTGTAGATAAAGACAGACTGCCTACTAACTACACACATTTCTACATAATATATAGTGAAGGAGCGTTGAGAAGTTTTCAATATTTCAACATTTTGATAGCTGCCACTGGTATCAGTTATAATCCATTACATCAGTACATACTACATGATTGATTGCCAAATATCACGATAATTATTAATGTAGACCGTATATTTGATACACGTATCTTATGAGCTGTTTACGACTTCATCAAAATTGCTTTCTGGATATAATGGCCGGTAAAAGCAAGTGTTTAAGAACTTTTAGAATAACGATCATTATAATATTTTCAATAACACTGACACATCAGCAAACACTATTATTCTAATCGAGTTCCTATAATATGTGATCATTTAGCACGGGATATATGAACGCATCATAAACGGGATACGGACAAACTCTAATTTTCACAGTATGACTGTTTGCTGGGTGGCTGGCGCTTTGTGAACTCGCGCTGCTGCGCAGCTTATGTTATCAAGCAGACTAGGTCGAATTCGCACATGGTTCAAATAATTGATTTAATAACATAAAATTATGAAGCTGGGTACACACCAGCACTATAATTCCACAATTAGCGTGGTGTGGTGATGGGTAACGGTGGCGTAAGGCCCTGACCGAGTGGCGTCAGGCCTAGAAGTGTCGCTCGTCTGGCAACGAGATGTGGACGACACTGTTGCCATTGCGGGTCAAATTTGAATGGGACCGACACAGGAGCGTGTAGATTGGCAGCTGTACACCCGCAAGGTGGAGAACGACCCACTCTCTTTCACAGAGAAAAGTTTTGTGGTCCAGCGGTGTGAACGGTGTCTAACAGTGTCTAAAATTCGTGATTATGAAGATGTGTGTCTGTGAGATACTAACATCGGTCGACGGCTGTCGCATGGTGAGCGCGAGGCCGGCCCGTGTGGCCGATCATCGCCTCGCACGCGACGCTACCGAGCGCCTCTCCGCACCTGCAAACAATTACAATCGATTTGTACTACCAGTTAGTAGTTATTACAAATTAAATGACAAATGTAGGGTCAGCTTAAAAATTGATAATTCGGTTCATTGGACTTGGACAGATAATGTAGGGCTGAAATATCTGTCAAATTCCGGTCCGGAGTCTAGTTTAGCCTTTAAGGCACGTATTTTAAAAATACAGTGTTATCTTCTTGGTACTTTTCCACAATCTGCGTTGCAATCGTTGAAATAGTGGAAGAAAGTTACAAAAAAATCTGGATACGTCGTGGATTCCACGATTCCTACAAATTCTTGAAACCTACATAAAAATGTTGTAGGTATAGGAACAAGAAAACATCGGTCGTCTACGGTTCCGTATAAAAATACTTCAGCTTTTAATTAAATTCTGTAATTAATTTCTATTAAATTCCACTCGATCCTGTAAATGTCCCAACAGGAAAGAATTTAATTAAATTCAACTGCAGCTTTCTAATGAAATATCGATTCTAAGTAATGCTCTATTGAACATCAAAATGATAAAAAAAACAATGGTTCGAAAGTATTAATTTTTATGACTGATATGAAAAATATGTGTGGTCAAATATGTATTATGCTTGATGAGTTTTACTGATTTAGTAAAATAAAGAACATTTGAATGATTAAGTTCATCATCATCTGCCTGGCGTTTTCCCAACAATGGTGGGGTCGGCTTCGTCTAACCGGATGCAGCTGAATACCAGTATTTTACATGAAGCGACTGCCTGTCTGACTTCCACAACCCAGTTACTACTGTACTGTACTACGAGTACTGAGTAATACGATAGCCATTGGTAAGACTGGTTGTTAGACTTTCGGGCCACTAACTACCTGTAACAATTGTCATAGATCTAAAAATGACACCCGGGACCAACAGCTGAACGTGCTTTCCGAGGCACGGAGGAAACCACGTTCAGCTGCTGCGTTCAGCTGCACAAGCTTAACCTGAAGATTGATTTTTTCCAAGACCCAATTTCCCACAGTTTTAATCTAACACTGTGTTCTGGAACTTCTGGTACTGAAAGAAACAAGCAATTCTAATTTTGATGCTATTAATTACATTACGTGGAGGCATTCTACGACTTTTAATGAGAGAAGAAAACGCCGAAATTCTTACGACAAGATTAAATTGAAATGCTTTGTACAGTAAATGGCTGCCGTGACTCCGTGAGGGATTTGGAAAAGAAAAAAACAAAATTCCAAGGCAATATTGTGGAGAGAATTTTTTATTCGGTAAGTTCGAAAATGTTTCTTTATTTAGGCTACAGGTATGTGACATACATATTTTAGGCTGTATTTCGTTGCTTTTTGGGAACTTATTTGTATAAGGGGCAAAAAAAAGAACAAAATGTTCTTAAGGTGGAAGCGCTAGGGTAGCCCGCGAAATTCAAACTTTCTTACGTTTTTTACAATTTGCAGTAAAAATATGATTCGCGACCGTAACAAATATGGCTTAACAGAGATATAATAATTAAAAACATCGAAGCAAAGTTTTCGATGAAGATATTAAGTTGTTTCTAAGTTCATTTAAAACCATTGAATGACTATTTCATGAAAACATATTTCGCGGCCTACCATGGAGCTTTCCCCTTAATGATCGATTTTTTTTTTTAAATATTATTCTGATTATGGTCCCTACGCCATGAAATATCAAATTTCAAAATAATCGAGAGCAAACTCTCTTCTACTGTCTTCAACTTCTCAACGATCTTTTCACTTTAGCGAAAAATTTTTCATATTTCCGTCCTCCATTTTTTAACAGAAACAGGATGTAATACTGCCTTTTGTCCGGCACCGTACGTGACGGCTTTTATCCGGCTCGTATTCATACAAAAAGCTAACATATGTAGTACATTCTGTTCGATCGTTGGTACGGATATCGAGTAAAGGCCACTGCACGCGGTGCGATAACCTTTTTATGTGGACCAGAGGTCTCGAATCGGAACTATTTCATCGAGTATTTATTGCTACGAGTATACTTGAACGTGGAATCGTTACGTACGCACTCTCAGGAATAATGGAGTGTTTATGGCTTTGGATTTGAATTCTTCGGGATGTTTACTATGATACAAAGTAGATCTCTATTTAGGATCTATATAAAATTAACTTGATTGTAACTTTACTGAGATTCTTCTTTTTCGATCGGTCCCTCATTACTCAAGATCGTGGTCACTGGACCCCTTTAAACGGATAATCTGTCTCCATCGACTCCGGTCCAAAGTTGCCATCACCACCTGCTGAAATTTGCTTGAGGACATAGCCTCTTTTACTTGGTCGGACCATCGTATTGCCAACAATGACCAGCTTTTCAAAACTGCTATCTCCCTTTCGCATTATGTGACCGAAATAGGTCAAAATATGCAGTAAGTAAACTGTAGACAATCGGGTCTTGATATCGAGTTGGGAATGGATCGACACATTTGTGCGTTTGGCTGTCCATGGAATTCGAAGCATCCGCCTCCAGCACCACATTTCAAATGCGTCTATCCTCTGTCTTTCTCTTGCTCGGATTGTCCACGTCTCAACTCCATAGAGGAAAATCGGGAAAACTAGTTCTCTGATCAACTGAGATTACATGAACACAACAACTCGGTTTAAAAGGTCCAAGTTCACTTCTTGTCCCTAGTTTATTACTTCAGCGAATCCAAATATGATTTTATTTGCTGTTAAGCAGAACAGATACTACGAAGAAACGGATTATTTATTTGCACAGAGGGTATCACTTGAAACGGATTATTGATTTGCACGGAGAGTATCAGAGGGTATTGGAACTATGAAATAGCACGGACTCGGTTCTTCGTGATTATCATCCCATAGGTAGGTACATGACATCAAATCACGCCTGTATTCCCTGAAGGGTTAGTCAGAGGTGTATCTAATAGTACACACACAATTCGCCAGTTATGTTTTAAGTCTCATGTAATGAGGGGTGAGCCTATTGCCATCAACCGGGCACAAATCCAGACTCCGTGGCTGCTACTGAGAAATTTCTGATAGAAAAACCCAATAACACTTAGCCCGACCCCGGAATCGAACCCAGGACCTCATGCTCAGTATTCGTCCTTGCGACTAGTGGACCAACCAGGCAGTCTAGCGTGGTACTATAGGTACTAACTCGCACTAATCTCGAAAGCAATTATAGATTAGCATCACGCATTATATACCCTGCTGCTGGAACCCAGACCTCTGAGGTGCTTCCGCTGCCATGTGGGGCACCACGTGTCGGTCCGGTGCACCTCGGAGGTGGACCGCAGTAGCCTATGCTTCCGCTGCGGCCAGCCCGGTCACATGGCCGCGGCTTGCTCCGCCGCGCCGCACTGCACCGCATGTGCGGCAGCTGGCAAGCCGGCCGATCACCGGGCAGGGAGCAAGAACTGCGGTACTCCCGCCAAGGCCAGGGGCAAGGGAAGGCCCTCCGCCACCACCATCAAAACCCCCACCGTCGCCACCACCGCAGCCGCCGCCACTGTCGCCGCCGCTGCCGCTACTGCTGCAACTTCCGCAGCTGGGCCCTCGCAGGGGGCTCGGGAGGGGGCCGAAATGGAGTGCCAGTAACGGCCCCATTACGCCTTCTCCAGGCGAATATCAACCACTGCGCCTGCGCTCAGGATCTGTTGCTCCAGAGCATGGCGCAGTGGTCGATTAACATCGCCGTGGTCGCGGAGCCGTACTTTGTCCCGCCCAGGGGTGACTGGGTGGAGGACCTTAGCGGCTCAGTGACCATAATTGCGTCGGCGGCCGCCGGTACCCCGACCCTTGAGAGTGTCAGGAAGGGTCAAGGGTGCGTAGCAGCACGGTTCGGGGAGATCGTTGTAGTGGGAGTCTACTTCTCCCCGAGCCGAACTCTCGCCGAGTTCCACAACTGCCTCACGGAGTTGAGTGTCGTCATCGGAAGCCATTCCCTCCCCGTGCTTGTGCTCGGGGACTTCAATGCCAAGTTGGCTTGGGGTTCTCGTTACACGGACGTGCGGGGTAGGATGGTGGAGGACTGGGCTCTGGAGACAGGCCTGGTCGTCCTAAATCGGGGTTCTGTCCCCACGTGCGTGCGGATGCGGGGCGAGTCGGTGGTGGACATCTCGTTCGCCAGTCCCGCTCTGTCACCGCGTGTCGTTGACTGGCGCGTCATGGAGGGGGTGGAGACCTATTCCGACCACCGGTACATCCGGTTCGACATCTCCACCCAGACCTCAAGCGCGCCGCGCCTGGTTGTCATCACCGGTCAGGCCTGCCGACATTAACAACGAGGCGGGTTGGTTCCAGGAGGCCATGTCCGAGATTTGCGACGTGGCAATGCCCCGAGTTCGGCCAGGAAGCGCCCGGCGTCAGGTGTACTGGTGGTCGCGAGAGCTGACGTCTCTGCGCGAGGCGTGTGTTGCCGCGCGGCACCTGTACGCCAGGAATCGCAGGCTCCGCATCCGCCCTCCGGATGCGGCAGCCATTGAGGCGGAGCTGTACGAGGGGTACAGAGCGGCGAAGACCGCCCTCCAAGAGGCTGTCCGGCGGGCCAAGAATCTGGCCCGCGCGGAGATGCTGGAGTCTCTGAACGGAGATCCGTGGGGTCGGCCTTACAAGATAGTGCGGGACAAACTCCGCACCCGGGCCCCCCCGCTGACGCAGAGTCTCCGGCCTGAGCTCGTGGAGGACGTGGTGAGCGCTCTGTTCCCTTCGCGAGGGGAGCATCCTCCCCCGCCTATGGCTCCGCCGCCGCGTGCGGTGCCGGAAGCGGACCACACCGATGACGATGACGATGTTCCGGAGGTGACTGGGGTAGACCTGAGAGTGGCGGTACGCAGGCTGAAAACCAGAAACACCGCCCCGGGACCCGATGGCTTGCCTGGCAAAGCCTGGGTCCTGGCCTCTGAGGCTCTCGGGCCCCGACTGGAAGGGCTCCTAAGCGCATGCTTGGAGAGAGGCCAGTTTCCGCTTCGTTGGAAGACGGGGAAGCTGGTCCTCATCCGGAAACCAGGGCGCCCTGCGGACTCTCCGTCCGCATACCGGCCCATCGTGTTGCTCGACGAGGTGGGCAAGCTCTTCGAAAGAGTCATTGCCAACCGCCTCGCCGGGCACCTTGAGGGGATGGGGCCGGATCTTGCGGAACACCAGTTTGGTTTCCGCAAGGGGCGCTCCACGGTGGACGCCATCATGCGCGTGAGAGCCCTCACGACGGGGGACGCGGTGTCCCGGGGTGGGGTCGTCTTGGTGGTGTCTCTTGACATCGTCAACGCCTTCAACTCCATGCCCTGGAGCTGCATTGGAGAGGCACTCCGGTATCACCGGGTGCCAACCTACCTTCGTCGTGTGGTCGGGGACTACTTGACGGATAGGGCCGTCATCTACCCCGGTCGGAGCGGAGAATGGAACCGGCGAGAGATGTCGTGCGGTGTTCCACAGGGATCGGTTCTGGGGCCGGCCCTGTGGAACATCGGTTACGACTGGGTGCTGCGCGCCAACCTCCCTACCGGCGACACGCTGGTACTGGCACAAGGGAGGTTGCACGAGGCGGCGGCCGAAAACATGACACGCGGGGTTGCGATAGTCGTGGAGAGGATCCGGCAATTGGGTCTCGAGGTGGCATTGCACAAGTCCGAGGCCATGTGTTTTCATGGGCCTCGGAATGCGCCACCGTCGGGATCCCTACTGACGGCGGGAGGGGTTTCCATAGGCGTCGGGTCGACGTTGAAGTACCTAGGACTCGTCCTCGACAGCCGGTGGAACTTCGTGGAGCACTTCCGACGTTTGGCTCCCAAACTGGAACGGACAGGGGCTGCCTTCAAGAGGCTCTTGCCCAACCTGAGGGGTCCAAACGCCTCCTGCCGGAGGCTCTACGCAGGGGTCGTGCGGTCCATGGCCCTTTACGGGGCCCCGGTGTGGGCGCGTTCTTTGAGGCCGCAAGCCGCCCACTACCTGAACGCGCCCCAAAAGGTGATAAGGCTAATCCGGGGGTACCGCACGATCTCCGGCGAGGCGGCTAGCCTCCTTGCCGGATTGCCGCCATGGGATCTGGAGGCACTACGTCGGGGGGACCTCCGGCGTGATCTCATGGCGACATGGAGAGAGCGACTGTTGCAACCCCGTGCAGGGCACGCTACCATAGTGGCGATAAGTCCCCTCTTTGAGGAGTGGCTAGAGAGGCGCCACGGCGCCCTCACCTACCGCCTGACGCAGGTCCTCACCGGACACGGTTGTTTCGGGAGGTTCCTGCACCGAATCGGGCGGGAGAAAACGCCCGGGTGTTTCCACTGCGAGGATCGTCCGGAGGACACGGTGGAGCACACAGTAGAGGTCTGCCCTGCTTGGGCGGAGCACCGCCGTGTCCTTGTAGCGGCGATTGGCGGCGGCGATTGGCGGCGGCGATTGGCGGCGGCGATCTCTCGCGTCCGGCCCTGGTTCAAGCCATGGTCCGAAGCGAGAGGGAATGGGAAGCCGTCACCACCTTCTGCGAAGCAGTCATGCTAGTGAAAGAGGTGGCGGGACGTGAGAGGGAAAGAACCTCACGTCCCAGCCGCCGCGGGAGACGCCCTGGGCGTCGGGGGTCACGTGGTGGCTCCCGGCCACCGTAGGCGCGGGCCTGTGGTCGGCGAGTTATGGGCTAGCTCGCCGTCCGGCCGTCTTATGACGACAGGCCGTGTCGACGGCGCGTTCGTGTTCCACGCGCGCCTCAAAGAGATGTCAGCAACCACGTAGGGGACCCCTACGTGGCAAAAGAAGGAACATGGATGGGTTTTAGTCAGTACAAGTCTGACACTCCCTTCCGCTCCGCCCAGAGTGGGGGGGGGGGTCATTTGATGATTTCCCATCCAAAAAAAAAAAAAAAAAGGCATTATATACCCTTTGTATGGCTTGATTGAAATCCTGTATCAGACGATACCAGTTAGTTACATACACGTAGGATACCGTATACCTTCGGCGCTTTGTTTCAATGTTATTATAAGATAATTGATTGACTTACATATTAGAAACAATGAAAACCATATCTAACCCAAACTTTGTATATTTGGCCTATCTTATTAATTGAAAGTTAAAGTTCCCTTTTCAATTATATGAGTCTCTAGGGAACCTAAAGTAGACAATGGTATGCGTACATTTGTTGGTTTTTATTCGACAAACAACTTTTACTGCATAATATGTTAAAAAAGCACTCCAGACGCTAATTGCTGCTTAGTAGATTTTGGCATAACCAACATTATTTGAGTTCAGACTGCCTTCTTGTTCTAGTGGTCGCAAGCGCGACTGCAGAGCAAGAGGTCCTGGGTTTGATTCCCGGGTCGGGCATTGGGTTTTTCCATCAGAAATTTTTCAGCAGCAGCTACGGAGTCTAGATCTGTACCCGGTTGATGGCAATAGTCTCGCCCCGTACCTACTACGTGGGACTTTAACATAACTGGCGAACTTGCGAACCTTGTTGATCTACTATTAGGTACACATCTGCCTAACCCTTCAGGAATTACAGGCGTGATGTTATGTTATGTTGAGTTCTGAAACTCATGAACATTCAACAAGTCAGCTAACATAGTCATGTAACACAACCTATCTGCATGAGTGTTTGCGGAACGTTCCTACATTACAGCGATTTTTAACTTTTTATCGTGAACAAAGTAAGCACCAACTAGTTTTCTGTTTCACTGTGCAACGAATTTTACCGCATTGTGTCCCAAACAGGAGCACTGCGATACTGCGGTTATATCCAATATGCAAACACTAGCCAGGCCATCCCAGTACAGAAATCACCTGATTTTCATTTGCATGAGAATTAGCTAGCGCCAATATTGTGGTAGGTAAAACGGTATTTTTATTGTTCATATTCAAAATGTTGCAAATAAATCACAAAATGCTGTGGATGCTCTTTTGTTCATGTCAGAGCTGTAAAATGAAACTAATAATTATGATTTACGCTACATTGTTTGTATTTTTATAGACTTAAACATAACATGAAGCCTGAAAGCCATGAAGCCTGCCTGTCATGGTGCTTGCAACAGCGCCGAAATATTGGGAACTCAAAGAAATCAGCAAACATGGTAAATATCCCGTTTCTAGTGTTAATGATAATGAATCCTGAAAACCCCGAGGTTAGGCAGAGATGTATGTACCTAATGGAGTATGCTCAAGTCCCATAATGTTATAGGGAGCGAGCCTATTGCCATCAGCCGGGCGCAAATCCAATCTTCGAGCTGCTACTAAGAAATTTCTGATGGAAATTTCCAATAATACTTAATCCGACCTCGGAATAGAACCCAGGACGTCATGCTCAGCAGTCCTATATATCCTCTATACTTCTATAGGCATCTCCAGCCTCTCCCACAGCACATAATTGAGGACACCGCAGGTTTGAGCTTTCAAACTGTACCTGTTTGTTGGCGATAATAACGTTATCCGTAAGCTAGCAAGTGGAACACAGAAC
The DNA here is from genome assembly GCA_963576755.1 of Noctua janthina. NCBI lineage: Eukaryota > Metazoa > Arthropoda > Insecta > Lepidoptera > Noctuidae > Noctua > Noctua janthina. The sequence continues at coordinate 10,734,417 of OY755059.1, forward strand.
TAAGAAGTACATATTATTATCTACGATGCCAGAATGAAACGTTAGGTAAAGTCAGGGAAAATAACTGCTGCCATCGCAATTTTTTTATACGAAATAGGCTTGCGTTTGGCCACAACTCACCTGATATTAAGCGATAATGCGGCTTATGGTGGAGTACGCTTGCCTAGAAGAAACCGATTGAGTAGGTATTAGCCTATGCAAATAGTCCGTATAAGCAAATTACGTCATAACCTATGGCAGTGACCAAGTGTGCCCGTAGGGCTCCCGCCACAGACGCGAAAAATTTGGCATTAACCCTGAGGGGCTCAGTCCACAGACGAAAGTTGCTTTACAATTACTTTCCCTGACGTTTACTTTACGACAAATGTATTAGCCCGGACTCCACCAAAGAGTAGACGACCGGACATGTGCGAAGCGAAGAGCAAAGGAGATGCATAAAAGCTAGGGTGTATCCACCGAAGCTGTGTGCAAAGTGGTTCGCCGCTCACAACAAACCGCACACCGCACACCGCTCATGTCTCTTCTCGTCTCCGTTGGCCTAAACAATTGCGAGACATCTCCTTTCCTCTCTGCCCAACTGTTTCCACTAAAGCTTCTCGCCTCGTATCCGCTTCGGTGGAGTCCAGCCCTTACGTTCGAATAGCTTCCCAGTCTTAAAATAGAAATTAATATCAACACTAAGTGAGTCCTCAAAGAAGACATTGTAAGAGACGAGTGCTGTCTTCAAGTGTTTCTGGATTGAATTACTGTCTCACTTTAGAAACGAGATTTATAGTAATATTATACGACGCGCGTCGTCTAGTGTTCTTGTGACAATTTCAGATTTATAGCTTCTATTTTAGTACCTGTTTTATTTATATACCTATCTAAGTAGGAATTTTAATAACAATCATAATTTCCTTGATTTCAGACTTATAGTATAAGTCTGAAATAGCTGCTTTTAGCAAGCTTATTGATCAATACTTTGCCCTATATGTGAAGAATTGTTTACCCTGAAGTGGACAGTAAGGCTCTATCTTACTACAACTTTTAATAGTATCAAATAGAAGTAGACCAGCATCAATAACTAGGTACAAAAAGGGACACAGCTCCAGGTAACCGTCCCAGCATTCATCGCGGCATTCTGTATCAAGCACTTAATGCAACTGCCTAACAAGAGCCTCTTCAGGTGTCGTCGAGGCTCTTGGTCATTAGTCCATTAGCCGTGACAACTATGTACATAATTACCGAAGAGTAGACTCCTCACATCCCAAATATCAACTATCTTGTGGCACTTGATTTCTTTGTCTTTCTCGGCTGTCACGAGATTCTCATTGTAATCGAAAAAAAAAATGTTTGATATTTTTGAAAAAAGTCTCGAAACCTTGCTCTCATTTATAATTTCAGACTGCTTCAGTCTAATACCACTACAAGCCACGAGTTTGTAATGAATGCGGTTGCGTTTACGTGGAAAGGTGAAAAACAGCTACAGTAGACATTATGTATAAAATATTAGACACCCAAAACCCTCTTTACTTCATCCACGTTTATGTCAAAGTACGTACTCACCAGAAAATGCGTAACTTATGCTCAGATGTTGTAGGAATATGTCACGGCAATGACGTATGCGCTGGTTTGCTAATCCCGTATTTTTCGATATCTAAACACACCTTTACAAAAATTGAATATCGAATCAGAATTCAAACCTGAACAACAAACACAATACGCGTATGATTCTGCATCGAATATTGCGTTGATATACTCTGGTTTTATTTTTGAAAAATCGGATCTGTTTTTCATCTTGCAAACAATTCCCTGCTGATATAAACCTACTGTAGTGTAGGTATGAAGCCCAACAGATGCAGAGAAAAACTGCATCAAACCAAACTTCTTAGTAAAAGAAATAAGTCAGGGAATGAAATTGCCAACGCAAACATCTGTTTCGCCTGGAAAACGAGGGACTTTGTTTCACAAATACAACTTCAAGACTACAGTAATGAAGTGGCTTCAAACGAAGAAGCACCTCGATATCGATAGCACAAATGACCTTCGAACAAAACATAAAACAGTACAAAATATCGATCGCCAACGACGTAGGTAGGTTGATTTCACTAAATAAATTAACGTGTGTCTCTTTACGGTTCCATTCCGCCCACAAAGGCCCTATAATTATAAGCAAATGTTAGCATACGAAGGTATTTGGATCGGGTTGAACAACATGGCAAATAAATAATCTGATTGCCAATTACATTGATTGTATAGGTACGTAGTTGATAAAATATTTACGAAAATAGAAATCCAAGGAGCCAGCACTTATGCCAGTACTGCTGTTGTGTGCTGTGTTGTGTGTGTGCTTCTTAGTGTCAGTAGTAATTAAGGACTCATTTTTAATGACAATAAGGGGAGAGCAGCGGTAGCCCAGTGGCGGATACCCCGACTTACGAGCAGTAAGTCGTGGGTTCGAACCCAGCCAGGCGCATTACTTTGTGTAAGTTATTTCATCACCACTGCTCTCAAAACGGTGAAGGAAAACATCGTGAGGAAACCGGCATGTCCTAGAACCAAAAATTCGAAGACATGTGACATCTACCAAACCCGCACTGGGCCCGCGTGGTGGATTATAGCCCATTCCCTCTCATAGAGAGGAGGCCTGCGTCCCAGCAGTCGGAACATTAATAGGCTGATTATGCTATGCTATGCTATGCTATGCTATGCTTATGCTATTAAGGATTCGAAAGTGTTTTGTTTATGCTTTTAATGACAATTAAATGACGAAACGAACAAAATCAAAACGTTTTCTTTTCTTTCGATTAAACGAAAATAAATTACTTCGTTGTCTCAACGGCTTCTTATATTCCGTTTGTAACCTAAAAAGTAATTGTTTCAGAAGTAAACTTGAGATTTTAGCAGAATTATTAAAATGGGATAAAGTTATCTGACAAGGAGGGAATTTCTGCAACTTTGTAATTTTCAACAAATAACTTTTAAATGGTACTTCGGGTGGTGCTTGAAACTTCTATGACTTTAATTCTTGTTTATATTATTTGTTTATTGACCTAGAATATTAAATGTTACGTGTCTAATGCTTTTACACCGTTAAACGAACATTCAGCGTTATCGTTTTATCTTTTAGAGATCCATTCGTACTTTAGTTCAGTAAATTATTATGTGCCGATCCGCCATTAGAATCTCATTGATTGATATTTACTCCCCAGATAAAATCACCCCTCGCATGCATAAAATAAGGATTCTATAAATAAATGAGCAATTTCAGTCCTTCCTTCCTATTCTGAGCCGTATTCTGGTATAAATAAAAGTAATTGATCGTTTGGCAAGTCAATGAATTAAGGGTCTGTACCATAAGCGATACTTTGAGAACTTTTGATCGGTGTTTTAGCAACATGTACAACACATGATATACTGAACTTAGAGTGGGCTATATTGATTTCAGCCGATTGGTTTAACGCCTAATACGACGGATCCGTATTTTTACGTAACACTAAAGTTTTATTGGGTTAAGGGTTGAATGCTTTTGGGTTTTTCCATCAGGAATTTCTTAGTAGCAGCCACGGAGTCTAGTTTTGTGCCCGGTTGATGGCAACAGGCTCGCCCCCTATTACATGGGACTTATATAACTCGCGTTTGGGTATTTTATTAGGTACACCTCTGCCTAACCCTTCGCGGACTGCTACGACTCTGTATTTTTACGTGGCACTAAAGTTTTACTTATGATTCGACACTCACGTTTGTTTTTTGGTACTAATGAACTCCTCATTACAAATGATCAAACCAAGCTAGTGAATGTACTACTTAAGTTGGATCAATTTGTAACAACAGCTGTTTCTATATGTCCTCGAGTAAAATTAACCACAATGCGATCGAGCATCGCGAAATCTAATTACTCACTAAAATATGAGTACTACTCACCTAAACGCAGATTCTACAATCACATAGAATCGTCACTCAGCGTGTTAGCGGTTTGCGGCCATGTATTTTGCAAAAGTCAAGTAGAACCTTCCCATTTAATAGGTACATAACTTAATGGCCGTAGTTGAGTCCGTTCAGCTAATACATGGGCACCTTTGTAGCAGACTTAGTTATGTGAACACGAACTATTGTTTATTTGGGTCAATTCCAGCGGACGGCTGTGGCACGACTTCGAAGGGAAATTACAGCCGTGACGTGGGGAGAAGGAGAACAGAAGGGTAATGTGGGTTTAGAATAATAATAAGGTCCATTCAGAAATGTGTGGCTGTTTCCTGGTTTGCCTGAGATAAGTGAGAAGGTATAACGCTAAATAACGAGGATCAATCAAACATAGCTGTATTTATTTTTTAGGAAAGTAGCCTCGCCCAATTTGGTACGACAAGGTGCAAAGTTTCAGTGACCTGATTGATTAAGGTTGAAGCACTTATGACTTTTTCATGAAATAGTCATTTAATGGGATTAAATGAACTTAAAGATTAATGATTGTAACGATTATACCTCTGTTAAGAAATATTTGTTACGACCCCGAATCATATTTTAATCAAAGTACAACCTGACGCTGACCTGCTAATTGCAAACAAAAGGAAGAAAATTTGAATTTCGCTGGCTACCCTGGCGCTTCTTTTCTTTTACATAAATGCGGTGGTTTGGCATAACACTATTTTCTACGCAAAAACTGTCAAACCGTAAATGTTATTCCTTGGATCAAATTAAGAAATAAATTGGTCCTAAATAGATATTTTTTATTATGTGAAATGGTTCTACTGCGTCTCCTCTACGTGATCCCGGTGTCTGATTCCTGTAGTTCATTCACGAGTGTGTGGGAGTACAGGGCATGATGACTCGTTTGTTTCTTTTGTACTCCACAGGGAAAACTGTGCGCCAACTTCTCAACGTGTTTTGATGACATCAGCACAGTTTCAGGCTTAAATGTAACTTCATTTTGTGGGGTTCATTCGTCAAAGTATGATGTATAGGCGGGCACCTATTGGTCATAAAGCGGGAAAATCTATCGTGAAAATTGTTGACGTAATTTTGTTTCTACGAATAGGATAGAAATATATATTCGCTAGGGCTAACTATGCCAAATTACCCACAAATTACACTAAGTAATTGTCACTTAGCACCTTTGGAAGAAATGTCTTAACCACTGAATAAGTGGAATACAGCTGAACACTTTAATAGTTACGTATAATATAACATTGCGCCTGTAAACCCCGAAGGTTAGGCAAAGGTGTGCCTAATGATGCACCTAGATTTCACCAGTTATTCTTAAGTCCCATGTAATAGGGGGCGAGCCTATTTCCATCAACCGGGCGCAAATCGAGACTCCTAGCCTGTTACTGAGAAATTACTGATGAAGAAACCCAATAACAATTTGCCCGATTCGGTAATGGAACCCAGGACCTCAAGCTCAGCAGTCGCGATTGCGATCACTAGACCAACGAGGTAGTGTTAAATAGTTACGTATCATTAGGATAATAAGGGTTCTACCTACAAGATTCTATTTACAAATTAGAAGAATCCTTTTAGGAATAGGTACTCTAATTTAATGTTGAATAAAAGAAAACATTATTATAAACAGTCGCACTCTCGTACTGCATTATTATTTATTCACTTATTTCCCCGAAGCAGTCTTAGGTATGATTTGAAACTATTATGAGCTCAAGTCTCCAACGATTTCAATGAGAGGTGAGTGGTATAAACAGACTGTTAACACGGCTATATAAAATCGAATTACATAACTCTCTCACATAATAAGTTTTTATGTGAATTGATTGTATATTGATATGTTATTGGCAACATAACTCCTGAGGGATAAGCTCGGTTTTATACGCATATTTACATAATATTTGATATCTAGCAATAAAATTTTGTGTGATTGTGAAAAGTATTTCGTTATTCTGTTATTTATTTGTATACCTTCACTAATATTGTCTGAAAACAGATAAACTGAAAGATGAATAAAATTAATGTTAAATGAAATTAAATACTGAATTTAAAGTTAAATGTGTTGCTAAATGTATTGTTTAATGAAATGTAAAAGGAATGTTAAATATAGAGTTTCATGAAATGTTAAATGAAAATATAATGTAAGGTATGTAATGTTAAAAGATCAGTATTGTAAGAAAGATGAATAAAAAAAAGGCATAGGCATGTGTCAAACGAAATGGGCATGTCATTAGCTTTCAATTAAATAAGCTCCAACTTAATAAATATATTTTATGATTCACCCCATTTCACCAAGATCATCTAGCTACATTTTAGAAATATCATTTAAACGGATGCCTATTACCATTCTACAAAAGTTACTATTTAACAGAGCGTAGTTCAGCGCCTAACAGAAAGTAAACATAAAATTTAATATCAACCGGAATACGAACTTTCTCCATTACACGTAAAATTAACAGTTTGTTAATATTCAGTGGGCCGTTAAGGACTTTCCGTTCTATTATCTAAATACGACGGAAGGGAATTCGCACCCTGACGCAATAGGAAGAACCCGATCCAATAGTTGAGGGTTCTGGGAGCCCTTAAAGCCTTTATTCTCGTACCAAAATTAATTGTGTGTATGTTTTGCAAATAGAAATTGTGATTTTATAGTTTTCTTTTTTTTTAAAAAAAGCTTTGCCCCACACCAGGAATTTCTCTAATATCGTGGGTGCAAACATTTAGGTCCTATTTCATGATTTTCAATGATGTCCGAATAGCCACTACTTACCGAATAAATAAAAAAATGGAACGGAATTTGTATGAAATTATCTACCAAGTAAGTTAAAGGGAACTTAATCGTAGGTGGTGAAACAGGCCCTTGAACTCACATACATAAACAGCCAGACCCAGAACAACTACCTGTAGGTCATTCAAATATTTTTTTCCGTGCGGGGATCGAACCTGCGACGCGCAGCGCAGCAGCCAATCGCTTAGCCACTTCGCCATCAGTGCCGTCAAAGATCGACAAAGTTGCGGTAGGTAAGTGACAAGAATCCCGACGCATAGACTTGTTCTGATTCTCATAACGTTGACTGGTAGAATGGTTACCTCGGTCAACACAAGTCAACATTAAACTTCTATATCTAAGACTAACTTTTGCCTGCGGTTTCGCTCGCGTTATGTTCGGAAATTAACATACGGGAATGTTTGAAATATAGCCTATAGCACTCAAGGTTAATGAAGCTTCCTATTAGTAAAAGAATTTTCGGAATCGGATCAGTAGTTCTGTAGATTATTATCCCCTACATCCAAACATATAAACTTTACCTAAAGTATATACTAATATACTATAGATACATGTAAAACGTGAAAGTTTGTCTTGTCCGTCTGTGATTTCATGATTCCACCGTCTAATAGAAAACAAACAGAAGAACAAAAAATATAATTACAAGAATCTAGACGTTTTGTGAAGTCCGTGTAGTAAATAAAAACCTTGTGAAGCAAGAGCGAGTCGCTAGTGAACTTTAAAAGACTCTTACTTATTTATTTTATAGGAATAGAAAAGATGTGAATAAGATTTTCAAAGTGCAATTTTCTAGTAATTTTTGAATAAGTAGCTATTGATATTAGCTTGATAATTTTTAGTAACTACTTGGTTTTGTGTATCCTCTGTTCTGGTTATAACTTATGAAAACTTAACCTGCGTCCTAACCAACGCGAAGGGATGCACGATGACGAGACTATCGCGATCATTTTGCTTGTCGGACGCGTCGTCGGCGTCGCGTCCAGGGCTTTTTTTTTTGGATGAGAAATCATCAAATAACCCCCATCCCCCCCCCCCCGCTCTGGGTGGAGCGGAAGGGAGTGTTGACTTCTACTGACTAAAACCCATCCATGTTCCTTCTTTGCCCTTTGTGTTCCTGGGCCACGGTATCTCTTTCGAAAAGTCCCGCACAACTACGCGCCCAGGGCTTAAGTACCCGTTTTCCGAACAAATTATAACTTACCGCTTTGGTTAAGACACAGACTTATCCCTCTTAAACGTACGTATAAGATAGTGAATTAATTAATGTTAATCCCCGTTAATTATATTAATCAATAACTGCTAAGTATGGATATAAGCTGAACATACTAAATTGATATAGTTCCAATCTTCAATTACTCAGTTCATTAGTACTCCAAGCATGCTTCAACTATTAAGATAGATCCTAAGTACGGACATGTATGTAGTTAGGAAGGTGTTGTGCCAGTGCGTGTTAATACGTCGTGAACCCTCGTTTCGTATTTATGTATTGGGTTCAAACGATCGCAATTACGCACTAGTACGTAAAAACCTGACCTGAACACTAAATAAGCGAAAATACTGCTTAAATAATTGAAACTGTCCACCTCTTTGAGCTATTCTATTGTAGCTGTAAACAGTAACTTTATGACAGTGAAGGTATCACCTTAATCCCTACAGATATTCCGGAGAAACGGTTCCTTTCCTTTCCCTCGGGAGCCCTTTGTTTTTCCGGGATACAAAGTTTCCTAAATGCTAACACGTGTTCTTAAATAAGCACTCCGACTGCTTTTTTCCTAAACTTTTGGCCACGAGCTACACATTCATGCGACACGTGTGTTGCGAGAATGTGTGGCATAAGATATGCCACGATTCACCGCGACACGAGAGTAATTACGTGATGGAAAAAAGTGATGCACGCGCGTGACGTAAGTCGCATCGGCTGAGGTCGTAGCCGGGCGTAATAGAGAATTTCCCAAAAGAAATTTTATAGAACCAGTTTGATAGTGAGTTTATATTTCTTTCCAAACAATCTCAAATATCGGAGTTTGCTCTAAACATCACTCAAGATGTAAAGTAAAACTGAGTTAATTAGCCGAGTGGAACTTTATTAAAGATTTCGTGTTTACAGTGTAGCCACTGCTGGCGAGTTCCGGACTTATTCCGGTAAATTAACCATTAAACTGATGAGAACAAAGGACTACTTTAAGCTTGTTAGGGAGCCTATTTGAGATGCTTTATTTATATTATTATTTGTGTAAAGTTTGATTCTGCACTAGTAATTTAAGTTCGATGATTTGAGCTACTTATTTTTAGACTTAAAAATGAGTGTGATTTAATGATTGGAATGATTAGAATAGATTTTAGGACAAGGTTGTGGCTGTGTTCAATTCAACAAATGACAATGGTAAATAAATAGAAAAACCGGCCAAGTGCGAGTCGGACTCTCGCATGAAGGGTTCCATACAATCGTAGTAGGGGAGCGCCTTATATTTTTTTTTTATTATTGTTATTTTTTTATAGCGGCAACAGAAATACACATTTTCTGAAAATTTCAACTGTCTACCTATTACGGATCATGAGATATAGCCCGCTGACAGGATGGACGGACGGACGGACAGCCAAGGTTTAGTAATAGGGTCCCGTTGTTTACCCTTCGGGTTCGGAACCCTAAAAATGGTTTAAAAATACTTACCTTACCGTCGTTTATGCAAAGGATCACAGGAAGATTTCATTACATGTCGTCGACCGTTTAATAGTAAAGTGATATTATGAAAAGTCACAACGGACCATGCTCTATTGTAACTATATAAAACACCTCATTATACCTCATAATACATACCTTTGATTAGCCCGACAGGTATGCTTTTGCCGTATTTTGTTACGAACTTTCTGTCTCGTATATCACAGAATACGGAGTTTGCCGAACTATTCCGAACACGACGTGCAGCGAATAGATAGGATGGCTACTAATTACGAACAGGCTGTAGCTTATTACTTGTATATGGCCTGTATAATAGCCAACTGGCTATATAACAGCAACATATATAAACAAGCCAAGGAAATGGGTCTCCCTTGTGTAATATGATTTACAAACTGTTTCCCTACGAACTAGGGACGTGTTTTATTTGTTTTTATTACATTTCCAAAGAGTGTCTTTTAATTAGAACGAAAACAAGAGTATTTTTTTAATTTTACATACCTCTCAACTTTCTCATTAAAATTCAAAAGGCAATTTATTTAAGAGGGGCTTTATATAACTTTGAAATCAACTATCATACATAAGTAATAGTAACACAATTTTCTTTTTAGGAGCAGGCAAACCAAACGAACTGCTGGAATACCTGACTGTTGACAACGAACTTTGACGGATTATGTATTGAAATGTCTGTCTCAAGTCTGGTGTCCGCAGCCAGTCCGCTCTTCAGTGCGCTCGGTTTGCCGCACCTTTACGAAGACAGAAAAAATATGTTTTTTTTTATATGTCAACGGACTGCTTCGTCGATCTAGAGGTCGCAAGCGGACGGCTGAGCATGAGGTCCTGGGTTCGATTCTCGGGTCGGGCAAAGTGTTATTGGTTTTTTCCTTCAGGAACTTCTCAGTATCAGCCAGGAGTCTTGATATGTGCCCGGTTGGTGACAATAGGCCCGCCCCTTATTACATGGGAGTAAAGTAAGGACCGACTGGTATCTAAGGGACAGTAAACAGAAAAGAAGATGGGAAAATGAGCTTAAGCAAACAGCGGACCCTAATTTAAAAAGAGTGGCTCGTGACAGAAAACAGTGGATGGAGCTAGAGGAGCCCTTTGCCAAAAGGCACACTGAATTGAGGGACATACTATAACAACAGATGGAGAAACAGAAACAATTCAGAATAAAGGGCAATTTATTTTATTACATGGGAAACATAACTGGCGAAATGTGGGTGTAACATTATGTTACCCCTGCCTCACCCTTCGAGGATTAAAGGTGTGATGTTATGTTATGTTTTATATTTCCACTTTCTTTTTCACAAATATGTCTAGTTTCGGACACACTTGGCACGAACATTAACCATTCACAGCAGTCATTACAGAGGTACAGCTAACCTAACCTTACAAACATAGTACCTACATCCAAAGGCGAGTTCCATTGAAAGCCCTAACATAAGCTATTGTGCATTATCTATATATGTCCGTTCCAACAATACTAAGGTTTGATTGATGGCTTCCTAGTACCGTAGTCTGTTTATTATTATTGTAAGCTCCATTGTAGGGTTGGCAGTCGTTAATCTCGGCAATATCATCGATGTATGTTATGAATTTATGACGTATTCAAACTATATTGTGTGTTAGATTTAAGTGTTTTGAATAAAAAGGATGGATTATTACTCGTGCGAGTCGTGTGCTTTATGGAATATCTTACCGTTAAAATGATGAATTTCCGTATAAACTGTAAAACCTTCGTAATGCGTTTCAATTAAGAATAGGAACGTTAGTGTCCTCTATCTGTCAACTGTCACTTGAAAAGTACGGTTTGTAATAAAATTTTAATTTAATCAATTTTTTTTTAAATTTTTATCATCTTTTTTTTCTTCTTAATGATATCTTCATCTTAAATATTTTCTTAGTGATCACCGTCGTTATCCAGGGTGGTCAACTAGCCATTTAGTCACCACATCCGTCAAGGAGATGCTTCAACCTTTCATACTAAACTACTTTCACTATGAAGCTCATATCCGATTCACTTATTTACGAATCGGATATGAGCTTCGGATACGATACGATACGAAACTTTAGTGAAAAATGTCATGCTACTAGTTACACTTCAACCAACTTATCTGTGCAGGCGGGAAAACACAGAACTGAAATTAATGTACCAAATTTGACATATCGATGCATATTTTCTTGACAAACAGCGCCACCTTGGTCTGCAAACTTAAAGTGGTCATACTGTAGACACAATGGTTTACGCTGTGGTTTTGTGTCAGTGGATAAATTTAAGATTTTGACGAAGAAGCTTTGTCATGAAAGGCGAGTTTTCAAACTATGTTACATCCACTAGGTTTTTGCTATTTAATTAAGGTTTTGAATCGCATACTAGAATTGCAAACTCTTGTAACAAAACATGATAACTATTCCACAGTCCAATCATTATAACCACCGCTCAATAACATAATTGGACAATTATGGCTACCATTTATATGTTTTAATAGCTAGCTAACTGTAGCCTCGTGTTACGAACTCTCCGTACAACAACAAAGTTTAATTTGATATAGTGTAGTGTATTCGGACCATCATGAAATTATTCCGCTTTTCATTATTTAGAATATCGACGTAGATGTATAAAATGAAACAAAGGTCAAGCCATTGAAATTAGCCAAAATAGAAACAAAGGAACGAGAATTAAAGTTTAAAACTAAATCCGCGGCAAACGCTAACAAGGCAGTGTCAAACTACCCACAACAGAACAAAAGTTTCGGACCACGCAATTCCAAAAGTTACAAACTTCGACGAATTCGTACGTGTAAATCTATTAGTTCCATTCTCCTAAACGTGGGCACTAAAGTCTGTTCATAATATGTAATCTTGTCATAACTAAGTAAATAGTTAATTACCAGGGTCCCAGTTGGGCGCCACTATTCCAGGCTTTTACCCAACTTTATCTCTTATTACACACGGACCATTATACCTATGAGCCTGGATGATAACATTTGTTTTAATACCGGTTTGTAATTAACATTAGAGTGGAATTTCTAGAATTAGGTATACGTGGCTACGCAATTCTGCCTCTATCGTGTGCACAACAGAATAAGAACATATTATTAAATTATGTTTAATAATTTAATAATATGTATCAAAGTGATGAAGTCCGATGTTGACACTTGTTTGTGACGTCATTCTTTTATCATCGTCGTCATTGTTACTGACCAATTAGTTACGGATTTAGTAGACTTTATACAGCTGTGAAAAGAGAACAATCAAACATGATCTGGCAAATTAATAATCTCTATAATATATCTATATGAGAAGAGGCTTTTTCCTGTAGTGGGACAGTTATAGGGTAATTATTATTTTATAATATCTAGATGTTCTTTCCGCAAGTTACAGCAAAAAATGCCTCGTGAACCTGCCACATAACAAAGCTCTTAAGCGAACCAGCCTTCAAACAAAAGTAATTAAAATCACACAGCTTTGCAGCAGCTATCGGCGACCGGCAGGGAGCTGATCGAAGCATAATACAGGAGCTTAAGTTTCCATTATAGGCACTTTCAGCAGCTCAGCTTCCAATTTAAAGGATTTGCAATACTTGTGAGGCTGGGAGACTAGGTGGCTGGGCCAGGTAGATAAAGAGGCAATCAATCGCTTCTTGTGTCTCCATAGTTCGATTAAAGCTGAACTTTGAGGTCAGTATCGAAGAGTCGTGTTCTTTTTTTTGTTTGTATGTTGGCTAAGTATCCTATTTCTACTTTAACAGGTTGGATAGGTACGTAGATATGAATGTGTGTTTGTACTCTGTGGTTTAGGTCTTCGTAAAAAAGTATGAAAACTGTAAACAGCTTCTGCGTATTTCAAAAACACAAGGTTTCTTTTGCATAAATAAACTTGCAATCAAGTTTGTACTACACCGAAAGTTATCATGCCGACTGTGTACATTTTACCACCTAGCCTTGTATGAAAATTTTCGTTATATTTTCCACACAATTCTTTATTTATTGTTTTTCGATTTGATTTCGGAATATTTTATTTAAAATCTCGTCATTACGGCTGAACTGGTTTCAATTTATGTGCGAAACTTTTCATACGAATTCACTGTGTTCGCAAAAATGACTAGTGATAAAATAAATACATAAAGCTATTTTAAGCTCACAGATAGGTATATGATATTTTATTCACAACATCAAATAGTTACGCAGCGTATTCACTTTCATGAAATTTGACCACGAAAAGTTTTCATAAAATATTGATGTTGTTTTCTAAAACTTGGTACACATAGTGAAACATGGTGGATCCATTTTACATTCCACGGCACTTTTCCATTAGCTGTGACGACACAAACAAAACTGACAATACCTTTTGTCTATTTTTAAGTCCAATTTTCACTATTTTCCACGAAAAGTTTTTCAGATTGCATATTTTGTCGTTCTTGTTTAAAGAGCACTAGACATTTCGGTACCTACCTAGGAGCTGCCTGAATGTTAAAATATAGGTAGGTACTATAGACGGTACCAACCTAGATCATAAAATAACAGAAATCAATAAAAATATTCTAGTTTAGTACGTACCTGATAACTCTGAACAATAAAAGCACAGATAAAATATTACTTCAGTCAAGAAAAACAAACTAAAGATATGCTCCATAAAAGAAGAAATGTCCCAGATATTCTTTTTGTGATCGTACTTGAAGTGCCTACCAATGAAGTTCTTATTACAATTTTCCGTACAAAACTTTATTGACTTCTATAAAAGTTCCCTGATTTTGGCACGATCTGTTCGTGATTTTACAACTGAAACAGTTTCATAAAATCTTATCACTTATCACATTCCTTTTCTATCTTTAAACTAATTTTGACATTATTTGTGTTGAAGATAGTCTAATTGAAATTATTTGTAGGTGAAATAAAATTTTAGTGGGGGCTACTTTTAGGGTTCCGTTGTCCAATGGCAAAAACGGATCCCTTATAGATTCACCTCAAAAACTGTTAGCACCACACAGTTAAAACTTGCAGAACAGGTGTATCCTATGAACCGGTACACAAATGTTATATGAAACTATGAATTAAAAAAATAGGGGAGGCCCTTCATACATGTAACTAAAAGTTGAAAAAAACTTACTTTTATAACTGTACGGGGTAGACGACCCGCACAGTTATAAACGTAGGTTTTTTTCGATTCGATCGAGGGCTCTTAAAAAATAAGGTTTTTAAAATACTTTTTTTCTTAAGTCAATGCTTGATGAGATATTTGCTGCTAAAACGGCTTTAGATTGCCTGTAATTTTTAAAGTAAGAGCAGGAGAATTCTGAAAAATATAAGTTTGTAGAACATAAAAACAACTTTCAACGTAAATATGGTTTAAATTAGTTTTGTTTATGTTTCGAGATATGAGACTTTTTAGTAAACTAAAAAAAACTTTTTTTTTTTCGTAAACTACAAAGTTACTGCAGCAGTAACTTTATTTTTCATTAACGTACTACGAAAATAAATTTAGTTTTGGTGTCTATGAATGAGCGTCACAAGTATTCTTATTATATTGTTTGGTGCTACAGAACCCTTTGTGTTCGAGTTCGACTCGCACTTGACCGGTTTCTTTTATTCTAAACGTGCTGCGTAATATAATTTACTTTGAATAGTAACTGCCACTGAAGTGCGCAATATTTTGCAAATATTTGTACTTGCTTTGTGTCATTCTGTACTTCGCCTTCGTTCTATTTTGATAACAATACATCCAAAAGCCTTTCTTGTAAAAGAGCAAGATACTGAAAAATTCTATCATTGTATTTGAGACAAGTAGCAAGCCGTTACGGAAGGAAGTCACAGCCATATAAATAAACGATTTTACTCCAATTTTGGTCGGATAAATGTTACCTAATTATGTACGTAATGTTGCCAAGTTTGGCATCATTAATCATTTCGAACACCCACGTTAAATTATCTATTTATACCTCCGTACAATTCTTGCTAACGACTCAATATCGTCGGCAAAGTTATGTAACAAGAATTGAAATATCAAGTGGAAACATGAAAGCTTATGATCCTTTTCTACGTGAGGACCCACAAAGAAATACATATAATATACCTATCTGATTTCTTTTGTAACTGGTTCAAAAGAAAAACCCGGCCACGCGCGAGTCGGACTCGCGTATGAAGGGTTCCGTACCGTCACAGTAGGGGAGCCCCCTTTAATTTTCAATTAATTTTTATTATTTGTTGTTATAGCGGCATCAGAAATACACATTCTGTGAAAATTTCAATTGTCTACCTATTACGGATCATGAGATACAGCCCGCTGACAGAAAGACGGACGGACGGACAGACGGACCGACGGACGGACAGCGGAGGCTTAGTAATAGGGTCCCGTTGGTTACCCTTTGGGCACGGAACCCTAAAAACTAAACCAACCCGAAAATTCTTGTACAAAAATATAATCGATAAGGGTACAATCATAAAGGCAAAACGAGTCCCTGTACAAAGCTTTCATCCACCTACGTATAAGTTAATCGGTATCGGACTTGGATCATTTAATTTTGTTGCAGTCATGTCGAGCTTTGAACTCGAATCGTACCTACTCTCACCCCGTTTAATCTTGTTGCCACTGGAGAGCGAACCCAATAAGATACTTGTTATGAAGATCGTTTTACAAAATAATTGAATTTCTGAGAATCTAGCTTCGAAGCAGGAGCTTATACCAACATTAATTATTTGGGATTCGAAGTACTTTTCAAAGTTGGTTTCACATTTTGTGAGGTAGCTATTCAATTAAGTTAAAATGAATGGTTCGCCTAATTCATAACTGGTTTATTTTTTTAAGTGGATAATAATATTCAATTCTCTCTTTACATCTTCAAACACCGAACTTTTATAACTGCGAAAGTTTGTGAGGATATACTTGTACATATGTATGGATGTTTGTTACTCTTTCACACAAAAACTACTGAATGGATTTGGATGAAATTTGGCTCATCGATAGTTTATAACCTGGATTAACACATATATTTTTATCTTGGTAGTACGATCCCGTAAGTCAATTACCGATATGCACGCGGCGCGGGCGTAGCCGCGGGTATAAGCTGGTGAAAGTAATAAAAGAAGTTTTCTTAACAAAATAAAAAATATCGTCAATTATTAATAATGGCGGCTAACTTAAGCAACTAAGCAAATTTATACGTGAAAGTTCCAAGCATCAAAGTTGCACATAGAGGCTCCCATGAATGTTGAATTAACCTACAGAGACTTCTTTACAAATTCTTTATTAACTTTGTAACAAAAACTTTTGTAAGAGGTTATTACAGTTTGTGTGGGCAACTTCTCCCTTACGCGGTCGTGAAGTCGTTACAAACATGTCAGATTTATTAAATTGTTTAGGTTTTGACGTCACATCATCATCCTAGCCTTCTCCCAACTAGGTTTGAGTCGGCTTCCAGTCTAACCGGATACGGCTAAATACTTACCAGTATTTAACATCGAGTGATTGTCCATAGTCATGTTATATGTCATAGTAACCCAGGTGGGTTACTATGACATCTTGAAGCATAAGTAATTCCAGTGTGGGAAAGAGACAGAGGCACTACACGGGTCGTCTAGTGCCATCTCTTTCCCACACTGGAATTACTGCTTTAAGACGTCATGATAGGCCACCTGACCTCCACACCTAAGTTACGATGAGACACCTTATATTAGTAAAATTACACTAATATTGTAAAGAGGTAAAGTTAGTTAGTAAGTTTGTATGTAGGGGTAATCTACGGAACCGATTCCGAATTATTTCACTTACAGGAACTGGGAAGCTACATTATCCCCGAGTGTCACAGTCTACATTTAAAACGTTAAATAACGAGACCGAAGACGCGAGCAATAGCTATTTTTTAGTAAAATAACTAACAGCAATGTTGTCTTTGAAGCATTTAGATCCTCGTTTTCTAAAACGGTCTCCAAAATTGAATGTCAAGTGATTTCATTGGCTGTGATTTTCGCCACCCAATCACAACAGCCAAACTGAGATTGAACATCAAAGTTACAAACTGATCAGAGACTTGATTACAATTATTAAATCGTTCAATTAAGGTGGTTATCATAAGACACCGATCGTCCGCGTGGTGAGGCGGATATCACGTCGCATTGGTTGTTTGAAAAAATGTGATAATAAACTCATGTTTTACTTATTGTACAATAGAACCTTATAGTTGAAATAATCTGGAGTTGTGTACGCTGAGATTTATATCCAGCGAGTAAAAGAGCGAGGACCGTATGTAAACTTTTTGTTATCCATTTATTAATTAGAACAAGCAACAAGTTCTAAATATCACGTTGTTCTTTTTCCCATTAAGCGGGACTCGTGAATAAACGGTTTCTCTTTCTTTCTTTCTTAACGGTTTTAATTAAGAAAAAGTTACTTTCGTGCACACTTTTCGCAAGAGAAATACCACTTGTAAAAGAAAAACCAATAAACGCCATTTTCCATCCTGTATTTTTTGAATAAAAAAACGTTTCCCGCAAAATGTGAAAAATATATCTACGAAACGCCTCATCAAACCTTCCTCCCCATATAGTCTGTGATATAAAACGTCGCAAAAGTCGCAGATGACGCGTCCCTAAATATCATAAAGTGTCCCAACATTTTCATACCAAACCGACTAAACTTGAGTGTTGACTTTTGCCTCAGCCGAGAATACTCCTGGGGACTACGTGACCCGAAATGAACCAAACAAATTAGTGGAGATTTTAGGCCGAACAGTTAAAGTTACAAATATATCCCGTGGCCGTGTCTTCTCGCCACAGGCATGGTGAATATTTTGATCCTCTATTTAATTGCTGTTTTTAACAACTCAGAATTTATAACGAAAGTCAGAAATGCAAAGGATGATAAACCCTCAATTGGCTTGATTAACTCCTCGTAGGTACCTATGTCCGTTTTATGCCTTTTGAAACCTTATCAAAACATTTCTGTGAATGGAAAAGGCTACCTAAACCTAAACCCCTCGTGAATTATTATTGATACTTATAATTTACTAAATTTTACAAGGTGTTTATGATCGCAAAGTGAGGGTTTTGGTGTTTTCTCGCTTGATAAGATCCATCTACGGCTCTTATGAATAGAATAGAATAGAATAGAATATAATTTAATTCTGAGTATAATGAAGGTACATAAAGATCTTACAATTTATTTTAGTTCACAATGCTACCGTTGCCGGTGTAGAAATATTAGAATATTAATATAATTATTATATTTTTTAAATTTAATTATATATATTTTATTGAAGACAGCAGGGTCTATTGCTAACGCAGACACGTACCAGACACAACCAGAAATCTTACATTATTTTGTTTTTGCGTTATTGAAGAAGTAAATATTGAAGACAAAAGCCTTTTACCTCGTTACACTCCTATGTTACGACCGGAATAACATAGGTAACAAATAAAACTGATTCTGATCTTAACGTATTTCTTAAAGAACATAATTCGTCGCCCAGACATACTTACGAATACGAAGTAGGTACTTTAATGCTTACATTACCATTAATTTTCTGTTTACCACTGAAGCAATAAACAAATAACAGGTAAAGTAATAAGGTATTGATTTTACTGTTATTATGGCACAGCATAAAACATTTGTTTGTTGACGTAAACAAGTTTACTCAGACAGCAATATCGTGACCAAAAATTACTTTTACAACTACACTTGATGTAAAACTTTTCCTAAATATAAGAAAAACAGCTCTATTTCAGCAGTTACGAGACCCATAAACAAATGTAATGTATTCGGAATAATAGTTGTTTATTTACTATAGTGTTTTGAAGTTCGAGGAAAAGCTAGCACACCCTCTCTCCCCATGGGTGCTATAAAAGCGACAAAGAGATGTATGTCAAGAAGATGAGCATTCTGAAAGCATCACGCTGTAAAGTTTCTGCTTATTACATTGAGAAGAGAACTTCCAGTCGCTCACCGCAATGGAAAGTAAGAGATATTTCAAATCCCTCTCAAACTCAATTTGGAAATTCTGTTGTACAGTCAAACTATTCTAGTTTCAAACTAGTATTGCGTTTATAACATTCCTAGAATATTCTACAAGATAGAGAGATTTCAAACTATAGTTATGACTCAGTTATCGTACGTTCGTTAAACGGAACAAGATAACATCACTTGTTGCTGTGACCTGTATTAATCACTAGCTCACAAAAAACACAAAACGTTGACCCATTTAAGTATTGACCGTGCAAAATTGTGTTCACCTGCTAATTAATAACGTTGCATTTTGAGTGCAGTATTGATGGGTGAAATATATATACATATATTTCACCCATCAATACTGCGAGTAGGTGAAAATGATAGGCGGAGAGGCTGCGCATGACAATGCTCGCGGATGCCCGGAGATCTCGCTCAGCTCGAAACTCGGCCACGCTCGCCGGAAACACGGCCGGCCGAACACAGCTCGTGATATACGCCGCGGAGCCGAGCAATAAATATTGCCAACACTTCCCTGCAACGCTACATACACCTGGCGTAATATAAGTTGATATTGTCGCGGAAAAATACGAGCAACTGTGTAACGTACGCAGGAAAGTTGTTTAACAACACACGCTTTGTGTAGGCATGGAACAATTTTTGAAAGTATTTCTGCAGGAGGTTTCAAGCTGCCATTAATCATGCATGCTTTCATGCACGCTATACTTTCAAGGAGAATATTTAACATGAATTTAAAGTAGATGTGTTTCACTTAACTGCAGCTTTACAACTTGCCTCATCGATTTCATGCGCGACAGATCAGATGTAAGAGCGTTGTCGAAGCCGCGAGGATATTTTGTTATCTGCTGACTATAAAACTGGTAGATTCGACATAAGCAAAAAAAGAAAAAGTTGCAAAATTTTGTAGAGGTGCCTTGTGATTCTTACGACTTTTTGTAACTTTTTAGATTCAAACAAATTAGAATTCGAAGGGCTGAATTTTTAGTAGAATTAAATCGATTTCTGACAGTTTTCGAAAAAAATAATCTAAAATTAAAAATACCGACCACCAACTATCCAACCATTTTTGTGCTATTAATTGAATTATTTTATTTTGTTTTTTTTTTTTATTATTTCTATTTTATTTTAAATTTACTATTTAGCTATATGGATTTTATCTGAAATAAACGTATCATTATTATTAAAATTGTGCATATAGCAAACAAACGGTGTTATAAAAAGCCGTAAGCAGAAAGTGATATATTTTTACATGTTTTGATCCCAACTCGTTTCAAGTCGGGTCAAATTATTATTAAACCTTCTAAACTTTATAAATCAAAAACCGAGTTCATACGAGCGAAAAGAAATCTATTTCCACATACACTTTTCTCTAAAAAAAAACTCTCTTGTTTATTTTCGGTAGCTAAGAATCTAAGCGCTGATGTAGGACAAAGAAGCATCTTTTCACACACATGTGGCATGTAAAAGAGACCAGCGCATAATACGGTGCTCGACAGTGTATTACGGAGGAAACTGTCTCTTAACTGCCAGCGCCAAGCCATAACTAGCTATTGTTTTATAGTAAATTAGGTTTTTATCATCTTACGTGGTTTATGGGTGAGTAAGAACAAACGTGTTTGCTACGTAGTAAAAAAATGTACGAAAAAAAAATTTTTTTTACTCAGTTGTTTTCTCAGTCTTATGTGTATTATGGTGCGCTAAGAACAAGTAACATTTTACAAAAAAATTGTTAAATAATACGTCTACATAATATAAACTCTAACCTAGGTGGTATGTCAAAGACATGCCCTTGCTGGAACCTGTCGGGCACAGAAATGTAATTGTTATACGAGCATAAAATTAAGTTAGACACAAGAAGTGATTTTTTTAAATCCAAATAGATTAATTCTCAACGGCATGTATAATGATGGCATGTATGCGGGATGAACATCTAAGTAACCAGCTTTTTATTACAAAAACTGCAACCACGTTGCTGTAATCGTAATGCGTGCTAGACGCATTGTCTATTGTATGGAAAATGTGTACAGTCAAAAGCAATGAAATACACTTAGCAAAATTGAAAATCCATTTTGTCTTGAAATAACGGTTTCTACTTTGGGAAACGACCTATTTCGTAACAGTATAGCTTCCAAAATACAATGTTCGTGAAAACGTAAAACGTTAATCAATACAGTAGAGATAATCGCTTTTGAATTTTGCTTAGTGGATACATTAGATTGTTCGTGACTGTACACAAGATTCAATTCCACACCTTACAGGAATAAACTAAGCAAATCTGTTAGCACATCATAAAATATGCAGATAGTATAAAAATCTTGCTGAAAATGTAATGGAAAATAAACAAGATATGAAAATACATAGTTGGTACAAAGTTAGACCTCCAGGCTTTTATGTACCCATTCCTTTTATGATCTTAGCTATTTACCTGAATTTTATTATTGAATAGCTGAGAGTTTTTAATGAGCTGTGAACTAGTTGAAACAGAATATTGTAAACCGTATTACACATTGGTTGAAACTGCAGCGGACTGCAAATTGACAGGTTTTTGGTATCATAGTGACAGCAGAACACTGACTCCTAAGTCACATGACCTCCTAGTTTAGGAGTCAGGGTTTACTCTATTTAGATGACCTTTAATTAATTGAAACTCATGAGACCTAGTATTTTTAAAATAGTGTAAAATATATATTTTTTTTTTTTAGATCTATTTAAGCAAGACTTGAAAGACAGCGTCTGGCAGCCTTATCAGAATGTGATGTTCTCATAACAGGAGTTACGACCACTTCAATATATGCTAATTTATAAACAGGTAATTTATAAGTCTGCTGTAGCATGTCATCTTCGAAACGAAACAACTCATCCGATTTCGCTAATACAAAATAACACTATTATTTCTGAGTGTCATAGTATGTCTTTAAAGCAAGTTTGAATAATACTCAATTCTCAAATTTTTATTGCATAATTTTTTTTTATTTTTTTATAATAGTATATCATCATTCTCCTGCCTTCATCCTCATAACGATCCGTTACACGGTCCATCCATCATTTCTTTGGTCTTCCTCTAATCTTATTGACATCCAAGTTCATACTCGAAACTTTCCTCACGAGCACCAAAACAACCGATTACCATACAACTTTTCACCAGCGCCACTTTCAGACATCTTATTATGTACTTACTCATTTCTAAATTTATCCATTCGCGTAATACCACATATCCCCCTTAGCATTCTCATCTCAGTCACATGCAAATGCCATTCATTCATCCCTTTTGTGGCCCAACATTCTGTCCATACAAGACAGCAGGTCGAACCAATGTTTTATAAATCTTTCTCTTACGCAGATTTTTCCCGTGACTTGCCGCCATTTCATCCATCCAGTATTAATTTTGTGTGTGTTACTCTCAAACTAGTGATTATTTTAAAATCTGCTTGCTCTGTCCCTCTGCTAGGCATGGCTTTCCAATTTTGTTTACAATTTGCCTTTTTCGACCAATCCGTTAAGAATAAACTATTGTAGGATAAGAAACTTCTATAATGAACGCCTGACTTCACATAAAGGAGCTGAAAATCCCAGACTTATTACCAATTTTTTTCAGGTTTGACATTGAACGCACGCCGTTTAACCGCCACGACGACCCTTTAGGTAACCGAATAGCCGAGGAGATGACCCGACATCTCATTTGTCAGCTTAAATACTCAACTGATGACAGAGAGCGAAGTCGTTTGATGAGACAAAAGATAGGATTGGGCTTGCTTTAACTTGAGCGAGTTCAATGTACGAGAGTCTAATTTATGATTCGGTCAAACCGATCTGGACAAATTTCGGCTGCAACTTTGCACACCGGACACTGACGATAGTTAAAGATTCAGTCAAAGCAACCAGATCTGACTCTAGAATAGCTAAGGACACCGGACTGGCTACGGACACCGAACTAGGTACGGACACTTGACTGGCAACGAACACCGGACTGGCTACGGACACCGAACTGGAAACGAATACCGGACTGGATACGGACATCAGACTTAATACGTATACCGGACTGGATAAGGACACCGGACTGGCTGTGGACATCGAACTTTCACAGTTACTTCAGTAAATTAACTGTCTATGTTCGGTGTCCGGCATGCGGTCCGCAGTTTAACTAAAGTTTCTGTCAGTGTCCGGAGCATGTCAGTAATTTGTCCATACCGGTTTGTCTAATCCTTTATTCACTGTATGCAAA
Source organism: Noctua janthina (assembly GCA_963576755.1). NCBI lineage: Eukaryota > Metazoa > Arthropoda > Insecta > Lepidoptera > Noctuidae > Noctua > Noctua janthina. The sequence goes on from OY755059.1 coordinate 10,757,982, forward strand.
AGCTTGAAATGACAGCTCCAAGGTAATCTATAAGGTCAGTACAAATTCATGCTCATGTCAGATGTAAAAAATCACGTGCAAAGATAAAACAGTAAATCATTTTGACACAAAATTAGGCAAGGAAGGTTTACTCCTGGGAGGTCCGTTGCTCCGGAATTTATACAAAAATATGTAACACGAGATGTTTCAAATAATTAATTTCTCACTAAGAATGCTAATGTAACAGAGTGCTTTATTTATATTGCAATGCTTTAATTTGGGAGTACCTACGTATTCAGCTGTGAATCATTAGGATCTGTTTTCATTTGTAATTAGCCTGAATTTTATAGTCTGTGAAACATTTTAGGCGTCCATACTAATTACATAACTCTGTCCATCTATTACATGCTGAACGTATTTCAATAAAGACACACACATAGACTATGACTAGCAATAAGACGTATTTTTTTTTAATTCTAGCAATACATATCCGTGAGAATACCGTATTTTTGAACTCCACGCGGTCAAGTCCGTGAGAATAACAACAAAATCTATTAGGTCTCAATACGTTACGCTGTTTTGATTTTCGCGAATTAGGTACGACAATCCTCGGATTTATCCAACGTGAAACTGACAATTCATAAATATGAATACGGAACACAAACGTTCGTATGTACATTATAAGCCGATGTTCCACAGTAAATAGGATTCCGGCTAGCTGTTAAATGAATAATTCTGTTGATGAATTTTGATTGTTTGTTGTTTAATTCTACCTGTGTCATTGTGAAACGGACATTTTCAATTTTATGCTTCAATTACTTGCGTATGGGACATTTTCCAAATGAAAAGCTTTATGAATGAATTTAGAATTACTCATGATACGCTCATATTGGCTACGTTCGCGTGTCATGCCAGCATTTATATCTACTGTAATAAAACTCTGATTAAATTGTTTTCAACGGTTTTACGATACATTACTCTGTTTTAATCCAGTTAATTTTATATAAAAAGCTCTTCATCATTTCACTTTTACGAACGAAAGATGTAGACATCTTATGAACATGTATAAGGATGAGTCATTCATAACGCATCAAGTAGCAATACAAATATTGTGTCAAGACTGTAAACTCAAAGGAAATGAAATGCAACGATGTAAGATATAAGGCTGAGAGTACAAATATATTTAGACCAAGACATACACTGAGAGATAAGCTAAAATAGTTTAGTTTATTTATTAATAATTATCAAAATTACAGGACATATTTTGGGAAAAAAAAATGAAAACACAAATAATTAAGTATACATTAAAAAGACAAATCATTATACAGTAAAAAGAGCATCGAACACAAATAATAATACACAATATACAGAATAATAGAACCACATAGTATAATAATCACATCAAATTACCTAAAACCATTCTTTTAGGTCATATAATGCCTGGTCTGCCATTGAGCTTAGCTTTAAAAGCCGAATACCGTAGTACTAAGGGACTACATTTTCAAGCGACTCCAGCCTGTAAGAACGAAGCCAGAGCCGACTCAGATAGTCTGCAACACGCCTTCAATTTATGTTTCTATCACGAGAAATGTCCTAATATAAATCCTGGATTCAATATTCATGACCACCTAATTCCCTAAACGAAAACAACACGATAAAAACATTCCCTTATTTCACAATACGAATGAAAATTGCGAGCGAATGATCCATTGGCACAAATCTACATACATTAAGCTGCTATTCCGAGGGATTGAACCTGCCAACAACCTTATTATACAGTGAACGTTGACACGGGAATGTACGCTATTTTGTTCACGAGTATCCGCAAAATAATATTTTAAATAATTTAGATGCCCGTATAATTCAGCATATACCTAGCAGAGATAAGAATGTTGAATGTGGATGTGTGGTGTGACAAGAATGGATAAAGTAAGGAATGAGTATTTTAGAGAAAGTTTGAAAGTTGCGCCAGTTACAGAAAAGTTGCGAAGGGAATCGACTAGGTAAACATGTGATGAGGAGAGACGAATCGCATAAGACTAAAAGAGAAGACGGAGAGGAAGGTAAAAAAAAGATGGATGGATTGTGTGAGCATGATATGAAAGAAAAAGGAGTACCTAAATGATAGCGAGACGATTGACAGAGGAGAATGGAAGAAGAAAACGTGTTGCGCCGACCCCAAATTACATGGAACGAGGGCAGGAAGATCATACCCGCATAATTCAGGATGATTGGTAATAGGAAATGGGCGAAATTATTGATGATTCCTGGAAATAGGCGATACTATGTAGACTTAATTTGCTACAGTTTTGACCCTAATGAGTTGAGTTGAGATCCACTGCCGCGTTTTAAAGTTATTAGATCGTTTTATGCTTTTTGGAACTGTACCTCCAGCAAACTAGTTCTACTTGAAACTAGGATACACACAATTACCAGTCATCCTGTTCATACATTCATTGCATTGTACTACATTCAACAACAAAACTTAGTTTCAACAAAATGTCTGACAAATGATTGCGTTTTAGAACATGACAAGTTCCGTACACGTCATGTTCTAAATCGCAACATCTTTATAGCACTCTGTAGGAAATTGCTCTGTCGTAGGAACATAACGTTTGCTCCCGTTTCCAGCTTTTAATTCTATCCTTCTCTCTAGAGAAATGTAACAATCAATGTGTAGAATTGGAATAGGTACAGAAGATTTTCATTTCATTTCTACCTCGTAGATTTCCCAGAGCAGTTGATCTAAAAATAGATCATTATCATCTGCCTAGCTTTTTCCGTTTTTTTTTTGCTTTTGTTGGGGTCGTGTTCCTATGTAAACGGATGCAGCTGAATACCAGTTTCGCATGGAGCGACTGACTTCCACAACCCAGTTAGTCCTGGAAAATACGGTACTCCGTGACTAAGACTGGAAGTCGGACTTTCGGGCCTCTGTCTCTTAACGAACGGCTTAACGTGCTTTCCGAGGCACGGACGAAACTCGGTATGTAATGGGTGGTCACCCATCCACGGACCAACGGGGAGATTTAAGCTTATACAGTATGTGTCACCTACGTTTAGAACCATACATGGAACACGAAAGATCTAAGGAACAAGTTCAATGAATCTCCTTGACTCGGGCAATACACTACTAGATTTTTCCGGACACATACCGAACGACTCAAGTGTAATAAATTTTAAAAACTATTGACAACGATTTAATCGAACTTGAAATACGCATGATATCAGCGCTAAAAATTAACGTGGTAACTACCAATTATTTAGCCACGAGCTCCTCTATCTAAAAATAGATATTTATAAATATTACTTTGTTCAACAACATTTTCCCCTCTTCATTGGTTCCGAACAGACGTCAAATGGCCACTTAATCTTTCTAGAGTAAACCGAATCGCGAATCCATCGAAACAATATTGAAGTGAAAGTTAATCCATTGCCGATCCATCAAAGCCAAAGAAATCAGACGCTTGCCATCAACATCGGATGTCGAAAGTTTCATACAATCTTTTTTATATGCTCTGTTCTAGCATGAAATTGAAACAAAGGAGAAAAGTGTTTGTTTTTATATTGTTCTTGAACGTATTGTATCGGGCCCTCATCAAACAAAGATTTTTGTAGGCATCCCTTGTAATCGTAACAGTCAGGGAGTCTATGCTCTTTCAGATATTACATAAATTATTTATTTTTATTTATTTAACAATTTATGTACACACTAAATACAAGAAGAAAGGAACAGAAAATAGTACAAAGGTGATGCTTATTTCTAAATAAATCTCTTCCAGCATACCTGCGAAAGGAGATACTAAAAAAAGAGATGTAGACATAGTGTGTAAAAGAAGAAGAGAAATACATAAAACATAAAGCAGAACTATTTAAATATAAGAATATATTAACATACTTATAAATAAAAAGACAAAACATAACAAAACTGTAAACACAATAAAATAACTAACTATTGTGTTTTATGAAATTACTTTGGCCTCGACTAACTATCTTTCAAATTGGTTTTCTGATATACAACATTATTTTATTTTTCGGATATGCGAAACCTGAATATAGTTTGTTCAGAATAAGTAACTGAATCGATTGCAATGTTTGCACCATGTTATATTTTGTCCCAAAAATATTTAAAAAAGGCTACAAGTTGGACACCGAGTGATACTAAGTACCTATCGCAATCATTTAGGTACCTACTGCCAAATTATTATTATCCATGAGCTCAAGACGATGCTGGAAAAGCGCACGCGGGCGCACCGCGTGGTGATCACGTTTTTGTGCGGAGAGCCAGGTAACAGAACAAGCTTATATCAGGCATGCCTTTTTAATTCTGTCGTTTACATATTTGCCGCCAATTTTGAATTTTGAAAACTGTTCAATATTCAAATTTGTTGGAATTTAGAATATCAAAACAATTGAAGGAATTAGGATACATGCAATTGTTTAGTCACATCGTTGTTTTGAATCTGTCAGGTCACGTACGAAAATGAATCTCACTAAGGAAAATGTCCGTGCAATAACTTTCTATAACTTCCGAAGAGGCCTAACACGGCTTCAGTGTTTCGAAGAGCTAACATCTGTGTTCCATGATGAAGCCCCATGTCTGAGGACTGTCGAACGCTGGTATTTAGAATTCCAGCGTGGACATACCAGTCTTAGTGACAAATCTCGTGAAGGACGTCCAAAAACCGCCTTCACTGAAGATAACATCGTTGCTATGAGACAATCAATCCTCGGAGATCGTCATGTGACATATAGAAAGATAGAGGCGTTATTAGGCATCTCAGGGACAACCATTCAGAAGATTTTGCAAGAGGCGCTTGGTGCGAGAAAGCTAGTTTCTCGCTGAATCCCGTATTTGCTTTCTGACGATCATAAGGCGGCCCGCGTCAGTTGGTGTAAGAAAACTCTTCAAAGGTTTAACCGAGCAGAATCAAATCACGTCGACGACATCATCAATGGTCTATGCCTACGATCCTGATTCCAAACAACAATCCACAATCTGGGTCTTCCAAGACGAGCCCAAGCCGACTAAAGTTGTTCGCTCTCGAAGCGCTTCAAAGAAGATGGTGGCTACGTTCGTGGTGAAAACCGGTCATGTTTCAACGATTGTACTTGAAGATCGTAGAACGGTTAATGCAGAGTGGTATACCACAGTTTGTTTACCACAAGTCATCGCCAAACTTCGGAAATCTAACCCAAAGCGACGCGTCATCCTACACCATGACAACGCAAGCTCACACAGCGCTAGTCAAACGATTGTGTATTTGAAGCAGGAAAACTTAGAAATTCTTGACCATCCTCCATACAGTCCTGACCTAAGTCCTAACGATTTCTTTACATTTCCTAAAATTAAGAAAACTCTTCGTGGCCAAACGTTCCAGTCCGGTGAAGAAGCAGTCGACGCTTTTAAATCAGCCATATTGAACACCCCTACTTTGGAGTGGAATAAATGTTTTAATAACTGGTTCGAGCGAATGGAAAAGTGTATTAAACTTCGTGGTGAATACTTTGAAAAACAATAAACAGTACTATAACGTTCTAGTTGTTTTTTTTTGTTCAAACAACAAAACTTAAAAGGCACGCCACGTACCAGTAACTTTGTGATTTTTCATGATACAGTTTTGAAATTTTGTACATAGATGTTTTACATAAAAATACTAGACACGTGTTTCAGGTTTCGCATACACTAAAACTAATGTTGTATTTTTAACCATATTCAGAAATAAAAATAATCTTGTACGACTTAGCGCTTATTTATATTCCAGTGCAAAGATTTAATTAGATAAACAGGGTTAATAGATTTTTTATCCGAACACGTGACGGCGATCGGAGATAACGCAGGCTCCATTCCAGCCTCCTTGCACGCTTCATCGCAAACACAATGAACCTTAGTATAGCTACCTTCAACTAATATTGTCGAAGACAGATCTGTAGGTAAGTACCTGTCGAATCAATGCTGACTGCAAAGCTACATGCCATCATTAATGGTACCTAGGTAACTAAAGGTTTAAGATGTAAAATGGTAAGTAGAGAAATCTTTAAATTCTAGTTTGAGATCTTTCACTAAATTAATTTAATATTTATGTTCATAATACTTAACTTCAGGAGTTCATGGCTAAATAATAACAGCCGTTCGGGTCGACCTTTAGGTTAATACGCGCTTGCATAGGTTGGTCCGTGGATGGGTGACCGCCTATTACATACCGAGTTAAGGCGTTGGTCCCGGCTGTCATTTGTAGATCTTTGGTGTCAGTGGCCCAAAAAAATGTGGAGGTCAAATAGGCAGTCGCTTCATGTAAAACACTGGTATTCAGCTGCATCCGGTTAGACTACAAGTCGATCCCAACATAGTTTGAAAAAGGCTAGGCAGATGATGATGATTCTTAAGCTAACTCAGTGTCAAAGCCAATCTATTTTTAATATACTTTGCTAAGACGGCTAATGCAACTGAACGCATAAACATCCCTGAACGATCAAAGGTACAGTACGAATCTTGAGCATGATATTTAACTTGAATGTCGTCTAAATGATACTGAAATGAGCAAGCCCTTCAAAGACCGAAAAACATGTAAACAAGACGTTAAAGACCAACAAATATTTCACAAAATTAACTTTCTTTTCCTTTTTAGCGTTCCCTTTCCAGACCATTGAACATAATTATTTATGTCAATGAACGAAAATCAGACAAACAGAAAATTAGGTAAAAGTACCATCGTAACTGAAACGGTTTAAGAAATGAGAGGCCAATATTATGAACGGAGCGAAGAGTTCTGTCAGACACCGCGACAGCTGTCCAAGTTATTCAATGACGAGACGATAAATTCAACGCGGATTTATGTATGGTTTGGTGCGGTAAAATAATCCATAATGCCATGAAGTACTCGTATGTATGAAATCATCTATTTTATTATACCTACAATTATAATTTGACAGTTGCACTAAACCGTGTCATTAAGTTGTATTGTGTCTATATACTCGTATACGTTTCCATCGCAATTTTAACCGATTTCTAAAAAAGTGTTTTATCTTTTTTTATTACCTTTTATTTAACTTGCCTTGTTAGTTAGTTCGTATGTTTGTTAGTATGTATTGGTCAAATCTTGCAACTGAATTTCGAGCCAGTACCCCAACCGATTGAGCTGAAATTTTGTACACACCTTTGGTTCTGGTGACAATACATTTTTATGACAGATATGACATAATTCTGCAGCCAGGATCGTGTGCTCACGAGAGAACTCCTCAACGGTTAATAGCACGGACACAAAACTTTATATACGCCTTCAATGTCGATAGTTAAACCTAATTTTCTTATTTTGATTTAGTAAAAGCTTTTTTTTAATGAAGTTAAAGTTTATTTTTAAATCACCTCTGTCTTTAATAGTATGTATTGACTGTAACGTAGACTACATCAAACCTGAACCATAGCCTAACTTTGTTGATTTCAAATTGTTTCCAAACCAAAATAGATCAAACATCGACCAATAGATAAAATACTCGGAAGAGCATCCATCCTATCTCACAAAGTGTGTTATGTTGTGCAAATATTATTCTCTACTCCTTGTAAAACAGTACAAACGGCATGGTCAGTGAAATTCACAAGGACTAGCCCATTCAGCGAGCTTTGCTTGAGCGAGTTGTTCGCATAGAAACAAAATAACATCGCCACTCGATCTTATTGGTCTGCAATTCTCGGTATAGAATATTGGAATTCCTTTTGCACATGTATTATATCTACTTTAACCAATGAACAAACCAAAACTAACATTTCTCTGAAAAACTGAAACCTGTACAGTTATTCCAATTAACTTGGAAGAGGTATTACTCACCGTTTTTATCGATATGTATAGTACACAACGTTACATTTCCCAAATATCAAAATTCCTGCTGTCTCGAATGTTATTTACGGGTCATAAAGTCCACCAAAATTACGGTATGCGAAACGAGTAAACGACTTTTCCTGACCATTTTATGGACTATTAACTGGGTATCATTGAATACATTTCAATTATACGGACTTAACTTTTGGAATTGGCTCCTACTTATATTACTGTTCACGGAACAAGACCCGCAGTTTTTTAATACTAAAGTTACTAAACTTCCTTATAACTTAAAAACTTTAGTTAATACTAAAGTTTTTAAGTTATAAGGAAGTAGTCAAAACACAAAGATTTTTGCAGCTATAGAAATTTATGCATAAAAAATACTTGCAAATACCTACTCAAGTAATCAAATCTGTCTCTTCTGCAAAAATGCATAATGTTAACAAAATTCTCTTTGAATTCATCTTCGAAGCCTTGCATTTAAAAAGTAAGTAATATTATATTTTTGAGTAGTCCTCGTTTGTATCCTTGAATCGTGAATTAGATAAACAAAACATTTGTTACCCAACGCCGAGGACAACTCGAGTGAAGAACGCGCGAATTGAAACGCGGTCACATCTCTCCAGACACTTGAAAGGGATTTCTTTCACCTCAAACCTCGTTAAATGTTCTAAATAAACGTCTTTTGTTGTAGTAAATATGTATAATACTGAAATTATTCTACTGGACTAAAATACAATGCTGCATGGAATTTTTGGCGCTCGAATGACATTGACACGGGGGTGCTGTTTGTAAACATTAGATTTCATGGGATCTTTGACATTGCGCAAACACACTTGCACAAAAAGACATTTGCGCGCATAGACTTTTGCGCGAATGGATTTTTGCGCGAACGGACATTGTATATATCGAAAAAAACAAAATGGAGATTAGTTCAGTTTTTGACACGCACCAAGAGATCTTTGTGTAGCTATAGACATTATACTGTCATATTTCGGCTACATAATTACGTTTTCCGTAATAGTAGTAATGGTCTTGAGCCCTTGCCAAATTACAGGTGTTTGCTAACTTTGTGGACGTAAGACGTTTGTTTGCCCGTCACCAACAAGGCTATAAAAGTAATGAAATACTGTGAAAGTGTACTAGACACCTGAGTATATAATTTGTTTATTTAGTGTTAGTGGGGTAGTTGAGTTTCAATGTGACGCGTGTTCAAGAAAAAATTGTGAACAAACTCAACCTCCTATACATTTATGTGCCCTAGTTTTTTCCTACCAATATTATAAATGCAAAAGTTAGTGAGGATGCATGGACGTCTGGATGTCTGAATGTTTGTTACTCTTTCACGCATAAACTACTGACCGGATTTGGATGAAATTTGCCACACAGATACTTTATAACCTGGATCCTATGGGACAATTAGGGAACTCCACGCGAGTGAAGCCGCGGGCATAGACTAACCTTAAATATTTTCAACACTGCATTATGGTTAGATTATTTTTACTAGTCCTTTTTACTATCTCCAACCATTTTAGACACTTTAAATATTTGTAGAGATTCGGTTGTTAAAGCAAAAAGCTTCCTTGTAAGCCGTGTTTTACTACAGTGAAAATTTTATTTACCTGTGGACGAAACAACTTTCAAATCGCTTGGGACGCTACGATCGCGATACTTGGCTCCAAGATACGAGTGTTCTTCTTAGAAAGTATTTTATTTTAAACTTTATCTTTTCTGCAGAAAATCTTGGCAAAGATACCGAGTGCAGTAAAAGAAATTTACTGACAGAGCATGATAAATGAATCTGAATTTTATCGGAATGAGATATTAAACGTCAAAGAGATAAGGTAACAAAATATTTTTTATAAAAAAAAACGACGAGTGCTTTCAATGAATGGTATTTTACTCGCTGTATTAGAAAAAGCAATCGTCAAAATATAAACTTACATTTAAAATAAATTTTCTTTAGTTTCTTGTGAAAAAGAAAGGAATACAAAGTAATATTAATGCTTGCGACGAAACGTAAGTAAAAATTTTAATCAATCAATCAATTATTAATTTAAAAAAAAAACAACTAAATTGCTCCCATTTAAACTCTTTACCAAAAGTTAAAGTTCTTAGAAATGCTTTCAAGAGTTGTGCAAACTAAACACGTTTATAATCAAGTTTCATCACTGAAGGAGGCTAAGTAAATGAATCTGTCTTAATTATAAGCCAAGGTTTCCGTTGCGGGACCTTTGGGCAAATTAGCGCTTTTAGCAGCAATTTGCCTGTTGATAATAGGCTTATAAATAATCCTTGTAAACCATTTTATTTATATAGAAAAACATTTGATTTTATTGGTCCGAATGTAGGCGATAATTGGCGATGTATTTGGGTTGTACTGTTATTGATAAAGTAACGAGGTCGATTTGATCATAAGGGACGATGGAACCTTTCGTTCATGGCATAATATCAGCCCATAATGATCTGTTTCTCAGCTTATATTGCTTATAAGGTTGGCCACAAGTATTAAGGACATATGAAGCGTTATTTTGAACTATAAAAAACAGTTAATTGAACATTATGTTGGAAACCTTACTTCAATAGTGTTTAATTATTTTGACAGGTTAATTATTTTATTCACGCGTTAAATAATTTATCGATTGTACTGACAAGTACTAGCATCAAACAATGGCTATCTCCGTAGATAGAAGATATGCCATCATTTGCTGCCTTGCAGTAACCAAAGAAACACTGTTATAACCATGCTCGATGAGGCGGATGGGTAATTATTGTGCTAGAATATTATCATAAAAATCTGTGTTTACGATCATCCATTGTGGTACTCGTAGTGGTCATGGTTTAATTTCAAGAGCCATAAAGAACTGCCAATGCCAAGTGAAATATAACTTGATTACCAAGGTCGTAAAAGTTCAAACTTTCCTAATTGACGTCCGTAAGTTTGAAAATAATAAGACACAAGCCTAACCACTCAAAAAACTTAATTTATAAAAAGTATGTAATAATTCGGTTATCAAATCTGTTGAGGTCACTTGGGTGGTTGTAGTAAGGAGAGTAAATAAAATGCACAAGTCCGTAAAACCAGTCTATTCGATATTCACGCTAACAGGGTTAATACCGTGTTACACAAGTTACAGTTTCGGCGCGCCGCAAACGACTGCCGGCTAAACCAAATGCGCGGGGGAACATTACCATTTGCAGCGTTAGCACATTGCTGCCTGTAGTCCCTACATACCTCCCCCCTTTAAAAAAATAATAACTGTTGGTTTTTTATATCCTGCTGTCCTGTCTTGGCATCATTGTGGCCTGTCACCAACAACACAAACCCTGCGGTCCGACCTCCGATCGAACAGCAAAATATAATTGACCCAGACCTACATTTATACATTGTTATACATTGTTAATCTTAATTATGTCGCTAATAATTGATATCGCTAGCACTTTTTGAAATACAATAGCCTCTTTCAACATGTCAAAATTTTTTTTTTTTTTATATATACCACTGCTACGTTTCTATATTCAATACAATGTTCACTTAACTCTAAAACTTATAGTTATTGTGTAACCGTTTGTTATTCACTGCAACCCCTGTGCCGTATTTTGCGTTCCCGGTACTGTTGGTATTACGCGTATGAATCTCGTGGGACGGCCGACTGCTGGGCCGCTGTGGTCGCGGGTCCTGCAGGCCATATAGTTGTCAACTCTTTTCTTATCCATTTCTTAGTGCCGGTACAACATTGTCTTCCGCACAAACAAATCGTCATTATGGACAGGACGATGGCGATCACTATAATTATTATACCATAGTTCTCTAGTTTAGCTTCTAAGTCTCCGACATGTTTCGCGTTATTAGCTCCCTGTTGGGTGATTACGACTTCCTCGTTTTTAGTGTTATAGTTTCCCATTTTTGTTAAATTTTAATTTTATTATTTATACGACCGGCACTTAGTGTTATGTTTCGTTTATTCTAAAGATTCGCAAAATTTGGCACAGTGATTTAAACGTTGCTATAGATTTAATTACAGTATGCTATGGTAGCAAAAATCGCACCGGTGGCTTTACACGGCGGCCACTGCGCGTGGTCCGTTCTATAGGCGGAAGCGATTTATCCTTAGTTTTTTCATTATTATTGTTTAAATGTTTCTGTGTGCAATCTGTGTCAACGTTCTGATCAACGTCTTGTAATAAATACGCGGGCTTTAGTCTGTCTATTGATAAATCGCTTTCTCTATTTGACAACTGCACTCTAAAAATTTTATCATTTCTATTTATTACTCTATATGGGCCGTCATAGGTAGGACAAAGGGACTTTTTCATTATCTCATTTCTTACAAAAACATGTGTACATTTTTTTAATTCATTACTCACAAATATATTACGTGTATCGCTACTCGCTCTTGACGCGGGTCGTAGCTTGTTTATCGTTTGCCTAAGCTGCCCTACATATGTGTTCGGGTCGTTGGCTTGCTTATTTTCCACGTGGAAAAAATCTCCTGGCAACCTAATAGTTTCGCCGTATACCATCTCCGCGGCGCTAAAACCTGTGTCACTTCTGCACGCTGCACGAAGCCCTAACATAACGGTCTGCAGTTGATCTACCCAATCCATGCTACCTGTCAAACGTGCGGTCAATGCGCTTTTCAATGAACGATGCCACCTCTCTACTAACCCGTTGCTCTGTGGGTGGTAAGGGGATGTCCTAATTCTTTGTATCCCTAAAAATCTCATAAGACTGTTAAAAAGGTCGCTCTCAAATTGCCTGCCCTGATCAGTAGTTATCCTGTTTGGGCACCCAAACCTACATATCCAATGCTCGTAGATAACTTTAGAGACCGTGTCAGCTGTAATGTCTGAAACTGGTATTGCTTCAGGCCAGCGCGTAAAACGATCTATAATAGTTATACAATAACGGTGCCCGTACTGTGATGTGGGCAAGGGGCCTACGATATCTGTGTGTATGTGCTCAAATCTGCTACATGGCGGGAAGCTAGTTAGTTTGGAAATTGTGTGTCGATTAACTTTTGCTTTTTGACACTGAATACATGTTTTCGTCCATTCGTTAATGTCTCTGTTCATTCCCGGCCAAAAATATCTTTGTGTTGTCATCTTACGTGTAGTACGTACTCCTGGGTGACTGATGTTGTGAACGCTTTCGAATGCTAGTTTCCTAAACTTATCTGGTAGGTACGGTCTGGCGGTACCCGTTGACATTTCGCAATATATTTGCTTATCGCCGTCCGGCATAACTACATACCTAAATGCTAACTTACTGCTAACGTCGCGTCCGGTTGTAACCTGATCGCGTACCTGCGCTTGTGCTAATTCGTTGAAATCTAGCGCCGTTGGACAAACAATGGACTCTACACGCGATAATGCGTCAGCAACAATATTTTCTGGCCCTTTAACGTATTGTATGTCGCTTGTAAATTCGCTAATATACATTAGTTGTCTAGCCCTTCTTGGAATTTCCTTATTATTCCCTACCTTTGTGAACGCGTACATTAGGGGCTTATGATCTGTAAAAATAGTGACTTGCCGCCCTTCTACCAAGTTACGAAAATGAACCGTGGCCATGTAAATCGCGGTTAACTCTTTGTCGTACGTGCTATATTTCTTTTGCGCTTCTGATAATTGTTTTGAAAAGTATCCGATTGGTTTCCACGTTCCGCTTACCTTTTGTTGCAATACTGCCCCTACACATGTGTCTGACGCGTCCGTCATAATGGATAAGGGCGCGTCCGCACTCGGGTGACTCAGTGTAGCTGCTGTTTGTAGGTTGGCTTTACATTGTTCGAAAGCTGTTACACTTGCGCTATCCCATGGTATTTTTGTTTTATCTTTTTTTTTTGCATTGTGTAAAAACTTATTGAGCTCTGCTTGGTGCACCACAGCGTGTGGTAAATGAGACCTATAAAAATTTACCATACCTAGAAAACGACGGAGTTGCTCTACTGTATCCGGTCGTGGGTAGTCTGCAATTGCCTTAACTTTGTCTGGTATCGGCTTGATCCCATTCTGCGTGACTTCGAAACCTAGGAATTCTACTCTAAACTGACCTAATTCGCTTTTTCCTAAATTTATGGTTATTCCCGCTTCGCTGAACCGTTTAAATAGCTTACGGAGATGCTCCTTATGTATGTTTTCATTGTCTGAAGCTACAATTACGTCATCGATGTAACAAAAAAGTGCTGACTTACCATCTGTATTCTCTATGCGCTCTATACCTCTTAGAACATGTTGGTCCATGAACCTCTGAAATGTTTGTGCTGCGTTCCTCAATCCGAACGTCATGCGTGGAAACTCCCAGAGACCAAAAGGGGTTGCTATGGCCGTTTTTTCGATGTCCTCCGCCGCAACTGCTATGTTATGATACGCCCTATTTAAATCGAGTCGCGAAAACCAAGTTTTACCTGCTAAAATGTATGTGAAGTCACTTACTCGGGGAATGGGATAACGGTCCGGCTTTGTTATCGCGTTTAGCGCTCTATAATCTCCACACGGGCGTAATTGCCCGTTCTTTTTAGGCACGACATGTAACGGACTAGACCACTCGCCTTGCGACGGCCTGCATATCCCTAATTCATGCATTAGGTGAAATTCCTCCTTTACCTTATTATAACGGTCCGGCGGTAGCGGCCTTGGACGCGCGTGTACCGGGGAGCCGTTTGTTATTATGTGGTGTACTACTGCGTGGGCTGGCGATTCTCGGAACGACATTGGTTTAGTAATTTCCGCGAATTCTTCTAACAACTCCCGATAGGGATTATTATCTTGTATACTCCTAACCGACGCTTCGTCGTACCGTATGACTGACCCATTTGCCCTTAAATTAGTCAAACTATCTATAAGCCTCTTATTATGTAAATCTATAACTAATTTTTGCGACTCTATAAAATCTGCACCTAAGATTGCTTGTTTGACATCGCTTACAATGAATGGCCATTTAAAAACTCTGCGTAAGCCAAAATTAAGTTCTAGTACCTTTATACCGAATGTTTTAATTTCCGTGTTATTTGCAGCGTACAGCTTATAACCGCTTTCAGAACGCATGCAATTTTTAACCCTATGCACTGGTAAAACTGAAACATTCGCACCTGTGTCCACTAGAAAACTGATTCTCGACTTCCGGTCCGTTACGCACAAACGATGGTTCTGTATTGCGGCTCCGCTGTCTCCCACCGAACAGGACAGCACCGACCTTAGTTTTCCGCTGTTGAGCCTTCTTTCCAATTGCACGGTTTCGTGCACCTCCTTGCCTGCTTCCCGTACATATAGTGGTAGCTGCACAACCAATCTGGACTCTCTGGGGTGCGGCGTGGACCTCTTGATCTCGACTGCGATCTGCGCCGGTTTCCTCGTCCCCTACTGCGTCCACGTATCTCGTTTACTTCTCTTCGTAGCTCCTTTATTTCGGTGGTCATTTCGCTGATCAAATGTGCTACGTCCGTCGCTGATGATGATGTTGTCGCAGATATGGCGGCTACCTCTCCATTATTTAAATTCTCCATGATTTTGTCTGCCATTTCGGCCAGCTTGTCCAATTTTTGGTCTTGACATACCGAAAGAACGGCCTTTAATGATCCCGGTAGGCGCGCAATCCATAAGCGTTGTAAGGCTTCTGGAGATATTTCGGTGTTTTGTGCCAGCTCTGACATACGTCGTAACAGATGTGAAGGGCGTTGAGTGCCCAGGTCCATTTCTCCGACTAATTTTTGGAACTGCCTTTCGGCACTTTCTTCGTAGGCCGTCAACAGTCTGTGCTTTAGTGCGCCGTATTTGTTCTCGGTGGGGGGTTTAAAAATCAAATCGCTAACCTGTTGCAGTGCATCCCTGGTCAGCCTTGCTATTACCATGTGGAATTTCGCTGCGTCCCCCTGCTTTTGTGGTTCCATGGCGGACTCGAACTGAGCGAACCACATCCGCGGCATGTCGGTCCAAAACATAGGAATCCTGTCTGTGACGTTTATGCTGGCCACTTGGCCTGCTGCTGGTGGTGGTGTCTGCATCGTGGGACCCTTGAAATTCCGGTGGATAGATCCCAAGTCCACGGGGAGTCGTTTGCCGCGCCTGTTCCCGCACTAAACTTATAAACTTGCTGCTTACTGTTCGTTTACACTAACGCACTGTCCGAATTAGTTTTACACACCCACGTCGCTAATAAGATCACGTCGGGGTCACCAATGTTGAGGTCACTTGGGTGGTTGTAGTAAGGAGAGTAAATAAAATGCACAAGTCCGTAAAACCAGTCTATTCGATATTCACGCTAACAGGGTTAATACCGTGTTACACAAGTTACAGTTTCGGCGCGCCGCAAACGACTGCCGGCTAAACCAAATGCGCGGGGGAACATTACCATTTGCAGCGTTAGCACATTGCTGCCTGTAGTCCCTACAAAATCAATGGTTATTACTAGTTTTCGTATAGAAGTATTTCATTTCACAGCATGTTTCATAACTACATTACCATTACTTTTAGAGTATAACAAAATAAACAAAAAAGTAGATAGGTACTCAATTTCGTTCAGCGAGTTAAAATTTCAACGTTACTTTTATGCGACGCTGAGTTAAGACCGAGCTTTAGATAAAGCGTAACGGCGTCATTCACAGCGAGCCCTCGTGAATACCCAAGAATCCGATACTTTGGCTTATCCACCACCCCCCTTACTCTCCCCCCGTCCGCCCGCCTACAATCGGTCAATCACTTCTCAAGATGAACCGTCTTATGCCTCGTTTACACAATGCGAGTTGCCACTCAGGCAGTAGACAGTAACTCGTCGAGACAATACTAAATGTACATAGTACTCGCAAGTACTACTGCAGTAACTAATAAATAAAATAATTAATAATAATGGTAATTCCTAGTGTGGGGCAACGTTCTTTTTAACGTACGTAATGTAGGCAGATAGTGTATAAAATCAGACATTTGGTTGAGGGTAGGTTAACAGACTCTTTGAAAACAATACTCGACTGCCTCGTTGATCTAGTGGTCAAAAGCACGACTGCTGAGCAAGAGGTCCTGAGTTCAATTCTCGGGTCAGGCAAGTGTTATTGGGTTTTTCCACCAGGAATTTCTCGGGCCACGGAGTCTGGATCTGTGCCTGGTTAATGGCAATAGGCTCGCCACGTATCATATGGGACTTTAACATAGCTGGTGAAATGTGTGTGCACTATTAGGTACCCCTCTGTCTAACCCTGTAATGTCCAATTCTTAAGAAAACAATCGCACAGTTAAAGTTGTAAATCGACAAAAAAAAATATTTTGTTTAGTCAGAAGACAAAACTTTTCAGCCTAAGACAAAAAAACTATTTACATTCTGAAGTACGCTCTGTCTTATTCTACTAATACGACTCGAATAATCAAATAATCCTCAGTTGTCTATGTAGAACTCCATGTCAGCTAAAAAGTTTAATTGGAGTTACCCAACTCACATTCGGAACTGGAATTGTCCCCCAAATGGTTCGTCCTTATGCCTATTACCGTGGCGCCCATAATTGGTCTCCTGGCGACTTTCAATATCGAAATCGACACTTCTGTCTGTGAATAACAATTCAGATTTATTAAAAGAGATGTGAATATGCATCGTGTGTCAATGTTATTTTTTGTAGTGAATCAGCTTTTGCTTGACTACTCATTATAGACATATTTTTGTGTTTAATAGATAATTTCTTCTTTATCGT
Organism: Noctua janthina; assembly: GCA_963576755.1. Taxonomy (NCBI): domain Eukaryota; kingdom Metazoa; phylum Arthropoda; class Insecta; order Lepidoptera; family Noctuidae; genus Noctua; species Noctua janthina. Next base: position 10,775,458 of record OY755059.1, read on the forward strand.
GTGGTTAGTGCCTAACCTAGTGTCAGAGTTTTTATGCTGACTTGACTTTACAAGTCAAGAAATATCTCTCAGGCATGCTGGTTAGTAGATAATAATTTTATTTTACAATCAATAAATAAATAAGATTAGGAGCTGGTCTCTTATTATTCTGCAATTGAATATTGAAAAAGTTTTTTTTGTAAATTCCCTCTTCAAAATAAACCTTTTTAGGTTACTATTTCTATTATTAACCCTTTGGCGCTTGTTATATCTGCCAGACGAAAGTTGCTTTATTAATTAATTCTCTTTCTCGCAAAGTTTTGACATTTCATTTTATTTCTGTGCCTTCAACAAATGAATATTAATGAATGTTTTAAAATTTCAAGATGAATCCAAAATAATGTCTTATTTAGACTTTTTATATCACACGTACTTATGTACCTTCATAAAAATTGCAAACATTTTAATGACTAAAAACTTCCACAAGCTACGCCGTAGTAACAGCTACGCCGTAGCATATGTCTACGACGTAGGTCTACGAGCTACGAATTCGTAGCAAAGCAACATTGCGGTTGTCAAATCGTTGATTGATTTCTGCCGTCTACAGATTGAAGCCTGTTGGACTTGGCAAAGTAAATATCTGTAGTAGATTAGTTCCTTCAAGTAGAGAAGGCTGGGGATAAACCTACATCTCTTACTACGTACGCAAATGCACAGTAATATCAAATATACACTATAGTACGCACAGCAGAGCACAAGATACATTGAACCCGCCAAGAAATCGAAGAGACGACATTGCACTGTATGACGTTAGCAAAGCCGTTGAAAATTTATCTTAGTAGCATGCCTTAGTGACATATTATGCATCTTTCGTGAACAAATAAGAGAGACTCGTAGATAAGTTTTTCTTTTGACAAAAAGGGTGTATATATGGTCCCATTAAAACAGATGGACAAATTTTTAGAAATCATTCAGACCACCAAAATAAGGACAATGGTAAAAAAATAAGAAAAACACATTAAAAGTAGTACTTCAACGCGTTTTTCTTATTTTTTTACACCGTAATTTCATAATGAAAGTTTCTTAATCGATTGTGAACAACTAGCAAATCGATTAACAACAAAGGAGTTCATAACCTTCTAAAGGGTACAGGGGAATTTGAAAGTCCTCCACAAAACAGTTTAAAACAAAGTTACTTTAGCTTGAATCAGTTTTAGGCTGTCTTGGTAATATCTTTCTAATTAGCATAGTCGGTACAACGTTTTCTACTGACGCTTAAGAAAGCGATTTTTCTTTTAGTTTTTTACATACCGTAATAAACTAAAATAAAAATGATGGAAAGAGAAATCATGGAAAAGGATGGGGATAGTAATATTGGACAGGGCAATAACAGCCGCTTGGGTCGATCTTTAGGTTAAGCCGTGCTTACCTAGGTTGGTCTGTAGATGGGTGATCGCCCATTACATACCGAGTTTCCTCCGTACCTCGGAAAGCACGTTAAGCCGTTGGTCCCGGCTGTAATCTTTGACAGTCGTTACAGGTAGTCAGTGGCCCAAAAAGTCTGACAACCAGTCTCACCAAGGGGTATCGTATTACCCAGTACTAACTGGGTTGTGGAGGTCAGATAGGTAGTCGCTCTATGTAAAATACTGGTATTCAGCTGCATCCGGTTAGACTGGAAGCCGACCCCAACATAGTTGGGAAAGGCTAGGCAGATGAATATGATGATGATGTTATTAGGCAGGTTACGTGAGCTGCATACATGACGACTGATAGGCAGAAGTCTCAACGAGGTGGGTACCTGAGGATGGACGGTGCTGCCGAGACCGGCCTAGAAAGAGGTGGCAAGATGATCTAGACGCGCAACACAAAGGCTGGTCCGAGGTGGCGAAGGAGAAGAGTATCTAGAAGGATATACGGGAGGCCTTAACCCAGCAGTGGGACAAACAACGCTCTCTATAAAAAATGTCTTGTTGTCTTTTAATCTAGTCGTTTTAATTCTCATTGAAATCACCCGTACCGTGATTTCTACTGATGGCTAAGGCAGCTATTCCACTGCTGACGATCAACAAAAAGCGAATAAAGCTAGCAACTAGAAACGAGCCGCTTGCTGGTATTCCTATGTACCAAACGCGCGTCTTGCTACGAGTGTTCAGCCCACCAAGCGAGAGCAGCTGAGCGAGTTTGGTTTTTGATCGCTCTTGTCGCTGCTACTAGGACAGATCAACAATTAATAAAGGGTGTAAAAAGATCCTTAATGAAGTCGAAAGGCGCTTGTAGGGCCATACCTTGGAACCTTCTAGTTACGGAGATATTGGAGGTCAAACAGTGGCGTGCCTAGAGAGCAACAATACGGCAAGCATATTAGGCAAGCCGACTGTTCAGAAGCCCTATCATGAAGAGTAGTAGTTTGTCACAAATCAAGGTTGTAGTTTTCTATGAAATTACCGCCACTAGGTCAAAGATTCAATTTCACAAATTAAATAAATACAAGTTTTTCATGTTAGATTTTACTTTAAATACTTCCATGACTCCTGTACTATTCAATGTATCCATCAGCACAATGTTTTGATTGCAATACATAGTCCTACCGTAAACCTTGATTATTCACCCAAAAAAAAGTAAAACAATTCACAATAATTTTTACGTAGAGTTATTTAAAATGTAGTTTGATGTACAGAATGCTTGGTGGATAGCGTCGTGAAGGGTCGGTTTACACCTTGCACATATATTTAAATCTTTTACTGATACGAGATCTGTTGTCTGTTTTAGATAAAATTGTCGATATAAAAAACGCTTCCTCGTCAGCGTGGAGTTGGACAGGTACCTTAGGTGAGCACGACAAAAATTGGGGCCCATTCGAAATTCATGGTCTGTTGGCCACTGAAGCGACGGCAGTGCATTTTTCTACTGGCAAGGTAAAAATACTACCGTTATATGCAAATTTCATTACGGCACCTAAATTAAGGCTCTTCTAAAAGAAATATATATTGAAATGTTAGTTATAGCTATGGAGTTACCTGGTTCTTCAAGTATAAAAGTTTTAGTTTCGAGTGGATTTCACTAAGATTAATGAAAATTATCGCCAGGGCTGAATAAAAGAAAAGATTTACCCAACTGACTTAACTACATAAATCTTACGTAGAACAAAGATGCAGATGGCGCGACGTATTATTTAGAGCTAAACTTTAGAAGACATTTATTTTGAGCAGCACTGCAACAGATGCTGACGCTGAAGTTTACGGCAATTATGTAAATGCTTTTGAATAAAACTATACGTTTCGGGGTGTACGACTAACGTTGCATTAGTGGCTTGAATATTCGTAAAACTTCTTCAATATCTACTTCGTACAGACTTGGTTGTTTGCGTAACGCAATGTTCGACGACACTATTTACCCTTTCTGATGATACTTTATAGAAATCGACCGATCATTAATATGCCATTAGGTACTTTAACTTTACCCTAGGACAAGTTGTGTTTAGGACCTACTCGTTGCTACTACATTAGCCGTTAAAAGTCTCATCAGTATAATTATATTGATGTTTGACGACTTTTCCAACGGGCTAATTATAAGCTAATAAAAGTCATCATCATCTGCCTCGCCTTTTCCCAACTATATTGGGGTCGGCTACCAGTCTAACCGGATGCAGCTGAATACCAGTATTTTACATGGAGCGACTGCCTATCTGACCTCCACAACCCAGTTAGTACTGGGTAATATGATACCCCTTGGTAAGACTGGTTGTCAGACTTTTTGGGCCACTGACTACCTAACGACTGTCAAAGATCTACAAATGACACCCGGGACCAACGGCTTAACGTGCTTTCCGAGGCACGGAGGAAACTCGGTATGTAATGGGTGGTCACCCATCCACAGACCAACCTAGGCAAGCACGCTAATAAAAGCTAAAGCTAATATAAGCTAATAAAAGTATGCAGTATCAAAACCTGTGTTACACAAATTCGTCGCTGTTAAAATGCTGAGAGTATAAGACTATGAATGGATTACGGTAAAAATTTTAATGTAAATTATACGTCTGTGTATTAAAGGTCTAGGTATTAAAACCAACATAAAACTATAAAAAATAACTAATCTTTTAAAGTCAAAAAGGTCTCAGCTCAGCACAATGCCAGTAAGCACCACAAGGTATGGCGACCTGACTCTGATTTTCATCTGTAGCCCACAAGGGCCATACGCTCTCTTTAAAAGACCTTATGATGCTGTGTTCTAATTTATTTTGTCTGATTTGACTTTAAGTAAAGTACTCTGGTATCAGTATTTTATTTAAATACCAAGTAGTCAGTGTTCACACACACTTTGACACGAAGTATGAAACTGGTTTACGACCGTCACATCACTATCTCAGGTCCAGTTGAAAACCTGTGTTGGGCAGTCTAGCTGCTCGGCTTTTTGCTGAACTGGGTCTGTTTGGCGCAGCCGTGCGTGAAACACAATAATGTTTTTTTTTTTTTTTTTGTTTTTTTTTTTTGGCATTTTACTAATGTTGTATACACATGTGGCATGTGACAAATATACGTATTTTCTTTCTTTCTGTAGTTAAATTACTTATTATTATTTTCTTACCCATATATAAGCCTGTTTACTGTTTACACGAAACTTTATTAGGATACGAGTAGACGGATAGCTAGCCTAGTAACACATATAGGGTCAGCATGCAATTTGCAGTAACACGATTTAATGCTACCTGGCTCACAAGATACAAAGATGTTGTGTGAATTGAGACTTTGTGAGTAATAATATTGGGATGACGTGATACCAAAAACCTAATGCTTAGAAAGATAGACTGACGTGGCAAAATAGGTTCTGTTGACTGATTATATTATACGTTTATATGAATAATATAGTCTAACCAAATATGATGTTTTCTTATCTAACAGAAAGCCGTTTGAAGAGAGGGCTTACGAAGCATAATCAGCCTGAAATGTACCCACTGATGGGACACAGGCCTCCTCTCTGTGTGAGGGAAAGGGCTGAAATACACCACGTCAAATGGTTTGATTCTGGTTAGTGCTGGTTTCTTACGATACTTTCCTACACCGTTTTCAGAGCAGGTGGTGGTTACCAAAGGCTTAACGTGCTTTCGTGCTTTTAGGCACGGAGGAGACTCGGTATGCAATGGATGGTCAACCATCTACGCACCAACCTAGGCAAGCGCTGTTTAACCTTAAAAATCGACCCGTGTGGCTGTTATTATTTAGCCAGGAGTGTAGCGGCTAAGAAGAAGAGTATTTTTATTAAAAGACACAAGAACAACGCTGGTCGTATAATGCTAATAACACAATCGTGAACAAAGCGGTCTACTTTGTCGAAAACCACATGTTACCGCCTTTGGCTCGGTAAGCTGTAAGCTCATTTGATCGCGTAATGTAATATGCGGTCAGGATCCAATTGTAAACTTTTGAACCCACGCGAACAATAGGGGTGTTGTTTCTGACACTCTGTACTTTATTCAAGCTTCAATGATAAAATCCTTACTGATATTAAAAATGTGACAGTTTGTGTGTTTGTTAGATTGTCACGTGCTTACACCTTGGTGTCTGAACGGAGACCGACTTATACGCAAACGAAGCCGCAAGCAAAAGCTAGTATGTATGACCAGTGGCGGTACTTTCATACAAACCTAAAAGATTGGCTTGCCCTTAAAACCTACTACTCTTCATGATGTTCGAGTTTCTGAACAGTCTGCTTGCCTTATGGGCTTGCCGTATTGTTGGCCCCAAGGCACGGCACTGAATATGAGCTAATAACATAACTAACAAACAATGATTTAACATGAACAAAGACTGTTTTACTCGCCAGTCCACTCTGATACATAAAAACTTGCCACTTGCCAAAAAATCAAGCGGCTTATTCAATGATAAATGGTCTCCGCTACCTATGGACATCCGCAAGATCAGAGCGATCACGCGTGCTTTGACAACCTATAGACCCATAGATAGGACTACCTTCAACTTTATTTAGTTTTGTTTCATCAATATTTTGTTTTGTTTTTGGTACTTGAGCGTCCGATGATTGTTTTTTTGTGTTTTAACTCACGTAGGTAACATTAACTATAAGCTAGGGATCAGTGGATAATGGTGTTGGTGACGCAATGAGTGCTATTTCTTTAGGTTTATATATTTACTGTCTAACATGTCATTGTACTAGTGAGTAGTATCCCAAATAAATCCTTAAATAAATTCTATTTAACTGTGTTTCGTAAATATTTGTTTTTGAAAACAACGACGGGTGAATAGTTAGTAGTTTGTACCCACAGAAGTAGCAATTAAAATGACGAATCTACTAAATTCGCCACTGTAAAATGAAGCAGCTGATTATTGTAATGAACACAAAATTGAACCCCAATTTCTCAAAACTTAATTATTAGAATATTTAATCACTCACCGTTTCCTCTTTCAAGTAGCTTTCATAATTAATTCAAATAGCTATAGAATGGGCTTTCAAAACCCAGAGATTGATATGTGATTCAGTAATCACTAGTAAGCAGTACACTGCACATACTGCAGTCGGAAACTTTTATTTGCTAACAAACATTGAAGTGAGAACTGGAGTATCAGTTTCACAGAATGGTGAATATTTCATGAATTTCGTCGTATAATGTTGGTTTTCAAAATAGTTATGTGATACGTAACGAAATAGTGCAACTACTTAAAGTTATATTTTGTAAATAGATACGTTTGCGTGTGTATAATTACAATGAGTTTCAGGGTATTTAAATTGTTGTGTGTAGAGATAAAACTCCATTCATTTAGTAGTTACTACAAGTACTCACCGAACGTTCTCAGCAAACTTTTTCTTCTCAAATCACTTTCCTTAAGTTCCACGTCGCTTTCTTCTTTCATTTACAACACGAGTTATTTAATACACCGTTAATACAGCCGGTAAAAATATCTAAATTACAACAATAAGCCTTTTATGCTTTGAATTCTATTGTTGCTAATGGACGCAGGTGCCCTCGGCTTTTTCATTCCGACAAAATAAAGCGACATTAAAATTTCCCTAATACCACCACGTTTTCACATAAAAAAGACTTTATCAGCACACGGTAATTTTTTCTTATAATTAATTAATTAGAATTTGACCATTCCGTACGATAAGAGCGTAAATAAATAATAAAAACATGAGTGGAATCAGGAATGATGACTGAAAAGTGTGAGGGTGGGTTGAGTTCTGAGAGTATAGTGGGGTGCGGGGGGTGTTGAGAGTGGTAGGTCGTATGACGGGGTCCAGGTGATGGTGAGGCTTACCATGGGGCATGATACCGCGGCGTGGTCTGGCCGAGTCGCGAGCCGCGGCTCACGCGAGCAGACTGTTGCTCGCGGCCGGGCCGAGGCTGCGTGCGCACCCTCAGGGCTCTGCCCCCGGCCCCCGCGCGCCCACCTCCGCCCCCCTTCGCCCCCGCATGGATGATGCCGGCGGCCCGCCAAGCCGCCACGCGCCTTACACTGACATGCTCTCCTTTGTCTCCAACTTAATTGTAACATTATCTTCGAATAAAGTCGTCTGCGCCTGACTGACGGAGGAAAGTAACAAGAACTTATTGTTACGATGATCGCTGGAGATATTACGTCACATTTTGTATTGTGCGGCTTTTATGTTCTGCTATAAGACGCACATGTCTGTGTTAATGGTTTTAGTTGACGATAAGAGTATTAAATAACTTGTATGAGTGTGTTTATTAATATAAAGAATAGCTACGAACATTCCACTTTTGTTATCCAAAAAAGTTAGAGACTAAACTTTAGAGCTTCCATCCTTCCGCGATAATCGAAAAAGTCAAATAAGTGATCAGCTAATAGTATCGAAGAATTCTAATGATTGTAATGACAATAGTCAAATATGTTAACGAGTAAAGTGGGCACTTTGGTACAGCATATTATGAACACACAAGGGTACTCATTATTATTCGTTTATGATTTTATTGCAGCATTTACAATTATTATGCAGTGTACACTTAATAGCCCTTGTCGTAATCTTCAGGGCTAGTTACGGGGTTTGCTACGCAGCTACGAGCTACGTCAAAATTCGTAGCACACATCCGATCGGTTACGACCGCTACGAGACTTTTACCAACAACTCATTGTAAGCTATAAGCTGTCCTCGATACTATACTCAGCAATAAGTATTTCCTTCGGTTATTGTGCCTGTCAACCTAGCCTAAGCCAGCGATTAAGGGTGCGTTCACAACAGAGAAGAGGCCATTAAGTAGAATTGAAGTCTCGAACGAGTAGGAAAGCATTTAAAATAGCTTGTCTAGACCAAACGCGGTCTGTACTAGTCGCAATTATTTTCTCGTAATGATAGGTAGCCGTCGTAGGATAACGTGTTAGGAAATACACAGCACAGGGTAAACAATTTTTACTTACTATTACTTTTTATTTTTTCTTTTTTATTTAGCTTTTTAAGGATTTAAAATTTGTTTGTAAGTTTGTATGTAGGGGCTAATCTTCGGAGCTACTGATCCGATTCCGAAAATTCTTTCACTTACTGGAAGCTACATTATCCCCGACTGTTATAGGGTACATTTAAAACGTTCCCGAGGGGTAATTTCTCTACAAAACGGGAGCGAAGCCGCGAGTAAAAGCTAGTAAAAAAAAATATACATCGAAGACACCTTTTTCGATTTCCATTTTCAATAGCATTATGATGCTTTTTGATGGTGGCGAAGCAGGCAAACTAAAGTGTTACAGTCATAGTTTTAAGGTTCTATTTACTTACACAAAATGTATTTTTATCTTATGTTTGATAATCTGTGAAGTATACATCTATGGGACAAAGTCGCCTGAAAATAAATAAATGTTATGTTAAAAGCGAAGAACAGAAAAATCTAGAGGATATTATTCAAAAGAAATGAACGAAAACTGTGTAATTAAAGAATAATAAGGGACATTTCATTTTTATTTAGTTTAAACTAACTACCTCAGCTTCGCATAGAGAGGCAACTTCAATTATCTCGTTAGGCACTGTTTTAAGCTTTCACGGTTTACAACTAAACTTATACTGTCACATGCGAGATATCTTCCGTGATTGTTCATTATTATAAGCTCTCTATTTTCAAAAGACATAACGGGGTTTTATTTTATTTTAAAGACAAAGAAAGATGGTAGATAGATTTGTCTGCTCTTAACAATTTATTTTCCATCCACCCGCATTCTCCAGCCAACCCGCGATCCTGGCGCTTGCAACAGCGTCAAAATATCTGGAGCCCAAAATAATGAACAATCACGGAAGATATCCCGTAAGTGACAGTATAAGTTTATCTCGTTAGGACTAAGACTTTATACAAGAACATGTTACCTGCTTGTAGGTAAAAGAATGATTCATGCCGATACCGTAGTAAGGTCTTTGAATTATTAGGCCTTCCTAATTTGACGCAAGTTAGGCGCAATTTTATTTTATATTCAAAATAGCGACAATAGTTGATGGTGGTGGTTGGTAGTTGGTTGGTTGGTAGTTGGTGGTCGGTTGGTTGGTTGGTTGGTTGTTGATTGGTTGGTTGGTGGTTAGTTAGGTTGGTTGGTTGGTGATTCGTACTCTATGGATCTTTTTGTGTCCGAAATAAAATAAATTCATTCATTCAATACAAACTAGTTTTGAATGAGACCAAATCTTCTAAAGCATTTCTGAAATAATAAGCTATCAAAATTATGCTGATGGTGAAGATTCTAACATTGATGGCTCATATCTCGTAAACGTGACGCTTTAGAAGGTTTTCTCTAATAAAATACTTGTTTTTATTAATGCCAGCTATTTATTGATACGGGTTGTAAGCGTAGCTAATAAAATCAAAGTTGTAGTAATTGAGCTACCAGTGAATAGATTCTAACTTTGATAACTTATATCTCGGAAACGTGACTCTTTAGAATTTAGAAGATTGTGTCACATACAAAACTTGTTTGTATTGATACCAGCTGATTGATAAATACAGATTGTATACATGGGCGCTATTTTGAAAATAAAATAACGAGGCTTTATACAAAAACCTTCCAATCCTTTTGCCGGGCTGAGCGCTCAGGTTGCAAAATTTAGCCAGCGCATGAAAACCATTTCAAATGATATTTTTTTTACTTACCAAGGTTTGCCGAAGAGCGAAAGTCACCAATCTAATGCGCAACACCACAATACACTCCAAGACAGGCCGAGATGTTGGCGATAAGTCTGCGAGGTTAAATTGGGACTGGGCGGGTCACATTTCCAGGATGGGTCAGGATAGATGGGCCAGAACCGTCACACAGTGGCTGTCAGGCGGTCGTCGTCACCGAGGCACGCCCAAGAAATGCTGGCGTGACATTTGAACTCGTTCCTGACTGATTGGCTAGAGAAGGCATAACACCGGGAGAATTGGAAAGGAATCGGGGAGACCTTTGCCCAACAGTTAGACAGAAAAGGCTAATAAAACTACACATAGGAATCCATCTATATATTGAATCTTGAGAACCACAACTAAATCTGCCCTGTAGTTACAAAGAAAATCTGACAAAGATTGACAAGCAGCCGCACCGAGGGACTTCGTTTTACGACATGTAGCAACGTGGTGTACATCCTTTGAACGTTTTCTTATTTCGTGTTCCCACTCTGAAGTGATTTTAGCTTTTACATAAAACTATCAAAACATGAAGATGTTTTACGAGGATAAACGTAAGTATCAGACTATTGAAAACTGCATTGAATAAAAACCATGGCAACAACTTAGTCAAAGTAAACTTTTCAAATTAACTTTATTCGCTAACTTTGGTTTGAAAAGTCCGTAATACTACCTACTGTGCTTTAATTTGCGACCTTCCGTTTTTCAGGATTGCAGACGAGTGACGTTGTTGTCTGTTCTCAGCTGTTTCTAAGACACCTACCGTCAATTTATTACGGGCTTGCAAGAAGTAGTAATGATATACACATATTCATAGGAGGTTGATTATAACCGACATTAAGTGTCGCTTGTCTGTGAGCTCCCTAGGGTTCTGGAGTGTTAAGCAAGTTAATAAACAACATACATTGTGTATTTTTTTTAGGACATACAACACAACACACTTATAAAGACAAACAAAATAAAAAAACTGCAAATTAAAAATAAGTTAATTAATCACGTAAATTGGTGAAACTCGTGAGCCATATCCATTATTACTTTCCTTATCTTATTCGTTGTTATATTAACACACATGTTTTTATCCCGAGGATCGCTCCATCCACCACTGTTATCTGAGTAATCGAATGTTACAAAATCCTCGTCATCTAATTTAATATCAACGTAAACTTCGAGATGAGAGGGATATAAATAATTGTTTAGCAATTCTTGAATGTGCAAAATTCGATTAAGTGTGTAGATCATGTTGTATTCCATATATTGATCATACATGGCTGCAGTGCTAATTTTGAACGCTCTTGGTAATGTACTAGATATGACTTTGAATCTTCCCCCGTCTTTTCTATTAAGAGACAAATAATACAGGGATTGGGCCCACGAATATTCGTCGATACTGCAAAAAAGGTAATAATGTGCCGAAATAGAGCCCCAGACTGACGAATCAAAGGATAACACAGAAGAATGGTATCTGGGATCCCAAGTCTTTAATTGAACCGAGTACGTTTTGTACGTACTCACGTCGTCAGTATTAGAAAATTTAAACACAGGCGTCAGTAAAGACATAAATTCGCAAACAGTTATTAACTCGCTTATTTTCTTCATGTGCTTGGTCATATAAATGAAATCTTCCAATAAAAATACATCATCGTCCAGAAATGTGAAAATTCCCTTGTGGTCCTTAATGAAGGGTAAATTTTCAAATATTCTATTCATTGTCCACCACCAGTAATGTTTCATTTGGGCCTGTAAGGAATCTCTGTATAGCCCATGTATATCTGGTGTATCTGCCCCCGTTCAATTCAGAGATACAGCTGTGCCCATATCCATATAACGCGGGCAGTCATCCCGGTGGTATCCTGGAAACTCATTAGGGTATATCTGCAGAGAATACGGATAGTATATTTGTAAAACACGAGCAAAATCTATCATTTTTAATATATTATTGACGTTCTCATCAAACCTTGAGTGTGAAAAAATTAATAGAGCATCTTCTATTCCTGCTTCATTTGACAAAGATACCAGGAGATATTTCAGGTTTATTTTGAACTTATCAACGAATATTACCAAAACTGGGGCACTTGGTTTTAGTGGTTCAAAAACTTCCAAGTTCAAGACCTGTTGTTTAAAGTTATACTCCTTTATTATTTGTTTTATTGTGTTTATTTCTATAGGTTTCAAATCATCTAGTGCTTCAAATTCGACATATTTTATTGCATTTTTAGGAATCTTTGTAACCACTTCATTTTCCTGCATTTTCTTTATATGGAATACGAACACAATCACGATAACCAAAAATACGCATATATTACGGGTTTTAGCCAAAGTGCGACACAGTCTTCTCCGTAACATGATTTTGTAAAAATTATAAAAATTCATAATAATTAATTAATATTGTGTAATTCTTGCTGTCAGGATTTGACAGATAGTAAAAAGTTTTATATTAAATCATTATATTGATGTCTATTAAAAATCATTCATCACTCTGGAACTCTGTGAGTCCGACTCATGCAAAAGTGACTCGCACACATAGGGTTCCGTAGCATCAAACAATAAACTAACAATATTTTTAACGCTCATTCATAATGTAAAACACTCCACAGCAAAACTACATTTGTTTTTCATAGGATGTTAATGAAAAACAAAGTTACTACTGCAGTTTGACGAAAAACTCCCTTAACTCAAAAATTAACATCAAATCTTATTCAAAGCAATTTTTGTTAAAAGTTTTTTTTTACGTTCTACTAACCTATTTTTTTTCAATAATTCTCTTCTTACGATAAAAATTAGAGGGCGAAAAAATTTTACGGCGTTTGAAACAAATAACTCATCAACCATTGACTTAAGAAAAAAATGTTTTAAGAACCCCATTCATTTTTAAGAGCTGTCGATAGACAGAACAGAGTTATATACATTGTTTTTTTTTTTATCAAGCCTTTTTTTTTTAAATAACATTGCCCCACCCTAGGAATTTCTACTGTATAGTGGGTGCGTTCACAAACATTTAAATTCACATACACAAAAAGACAGACCCGGAACAACTACCTGTAGGCCATACAAATATTTGTTCCGTGCGGGAATCGAACCCGCGACACGAAGCGCAGCAGTCAATCGCTCAGCCACTGCGCCAAACGTGCCTTATTGACATGTATGAGAGTCTTGTCTATTTTTAATTTATTCATAATTTCACTCACTTTGTTGTAGCGGTTCATAGAAGACACCTACTCTCCAAATTACAACAGTGTAGTGTCAACAGTCTCCGAGTAAAATGGCTGTGACAGACGGACGGACAGACTGACGGAATCGGTGGACAGGCGAATCTATAAGGGTTCCGTTTTAGCCATGTCGTTACGGAACCCTAAAAAGTAAGTCTACAGTCCTTCCGCAGTTATTTTACTGACAGCATCCCAAGAAGCAATCCACTATCAACTAGTTATAGCAAAATAATAAAGCTTTAATTAATACGCCGCTACGAGAATGCGGCGGTGCTCCGCCCAAGCGGGGCAGATCTCCACGGTGTGCTCCACCGTGTCCTCCGGACGATCCTCGCAGTGGAAACACCCGGGTGTTTCCTCCCGCCCGATTGGGTGCAGAAACCTCCCGAAACAACAGTGTCCGGTGAGGACCTGCGTTAGGCGGTAGGTGAGGGCGCCGTCAACGTGTTGGTTTAAGTTAGTTCGATACTTTCTTAAATAGATGGCGCTAACGTCACCGTAAGACATTATTAATGGAACGAAAGTTTCGAAAGCTGTGAGCAGGGTGCGATGGTCTAATTGGTTAAGACGTCCGGTGTACTGAATCGGAAGGTCGCAGGTTCAAACCCTACTCGCACTAGATTTTTTCTTTTCATGTCAAAACAGCAGTATGTATGTATGTAGGTATGCATTTACGTATGTTCCTCCGTAGCGCCTTAACTATTCATCCGATTTTGATGAATAAGGTGTCAATCGATTCGTTATTATGGCCCGGGTAACATAGGCTACACTTTAACCGACTTCAACAATAGGAACAGTCGATTTCTACAGACGTGGCGATAAAAATATTCAAACCAAAAAAATGCCGACGTAAAGTAACTACATTTACAACCAACCTTTTGGGGATCACAAACGTGATGTTACGTTTTATCGTTTAGATGTCGACCCATTTAAGTTTCGCTTGCTATTTTATTATAACCCTGAACAACCTATGTGACACTCCTATGCACTAAGCAATAGAGGATGAGCCTATTTCCATGAACAGGGCACAGATCCAGACTCCTGGCAGCCACAGGAATTCCAATTTGTCTGACCTGGGAATCGAACTCAGGACCTCATACTCAGCAGCAGCGATTAGAACAACTACAGCGAAGGTGGCAGTAATAAAATAGGTAATAAATAGAGGTCGGAATTAGGAAGAGTTATTTGTGTACTTACACTGATTTCATACAGCGAAAGAATAAAGTGGATATGCCTCAAATTCCGAAATTAATTTTAAAGAGCAGAAAAGTCCCGTGATTTATTAAATAAAAAAGTTATTTACTTTTACACAATTTAAACAATCCGACATCGGACATCATGCACGCAGCGCAGCAGTTAATGAAAAAATGTCGCGGGTTCGATTCCCGCACGGAACAAATATTTGTATGACCTACAAGTAGTTGTTTCGGGTCTGGGTATTTGTGTATGTGTGAGTTTAAATCTTTGTAAATGCATCCACGTTACAGGAAAAAATCCTAATGTGGGGCAACGTAAATAAAAAATTGTATTGTGAATTAATGTAAATACTAATAAAAATTGTATGTTAATTATCTTTGTTTTATTTGTCTTATCTATCTCTGAGGTTTTTATTATTATTTATTTGTAATATTGTTGGCCACACGAGATTGTATTATAAATCCCGGGAAGATCCATATTAATATCAACATTTCGATGCAAGTACATAAATAACTCTACCTAATTCCGACCTCTGGTAATAAAATATAGTAAACCTTTCTTACGCCTGCGAGAGAGATGAGATCATGAGATCAGGGGAGCCTACCACCTCTTCTATTAGTATTAATTTAAGGGGGAAGCGCCAGGGTAGCCCGCGAAATTCAAATTTTCTTACTTTTTTTGAATTTTGCAATTTTTCTGTGTCAGGCTGTATCATTAGTTCCTTATTTTGTATACTTACTCATTTATTCCCAGGTCATACATCTGATGCTATAAAAAAACGCTAAAAAAGGAAACTTAAAAAAAAGATTATGTCAAAGTTTTACTTCCTTATGGCACAGGGTTAAAACCCAGGGTTAAACAGGGTTAATCTTTTCGATTATGTATATGCAGGTTGCAGTATTAATGAATACAATCAAAATCTCATTTTGACAGTAATGACATACATCACGGTGCGCGGTTTCCCTAGTTTCAGATAACTATTTGTTATAGTTGTTACCCGAGGGCTACGAAACGAAGTCTTATAACGTTTTTGGCCTGCGCTTCAAAAGTCAGCTTAAAGCGGTGAAAACAAATTCATCCTAATTTATACAAGTTGTGTATTCATCCTAATTTGTACGTTGATATTTGGTTTCATGAAAATAACTGTTTTTGACGCCTGTAGCGAATAAGACCGCGCCAGTATGGTGTCAACAGTTAGCGATCAACGAACACAGGATGTCACAGAATAAGCATAAAACGTCTTACGTGGTGATTCTGACCATCAAACTAAACAACTTTCGCTAAGGACTGCCCAAACAAAATATCGCATCGCCTGTTGCAATTAGTATGAATAGTCCATTTTTTCATTGTTTTCGTTTAGTATGAATAGTCCATTTTTTTATTGTTCATACCCAAAGAGGCCAAGCTCCACGTTCCTGTGTCAGCCTCATCCACATGACCGCTTACTTAACCTAAATCATAATTATCTGTATGTAGTATGTTTGCACTAGAATAACAAATATTACTTGCTTAATTAAACCAGCTAGCGAAGCTCTACAGACGTGATGATAAAAAGAAATTATAAAACTAAAAAAAAACCGATGTAGAGTAACACACATTTACAACCAACCTTTTGGGGACCACAAACGATGTCCTTTGTTCTCATATTATTACATTCGCAAAATATTATATTCGCAAAATATTATATTCTCGAATTATTATATTATCAAAATATTACACAAAGAACAATCACAGCGAAAAATGTTTTTAATTTGAGGGTGAACAATAATAAATATTTGACATCATCACATGTATTTGTCTCGGATGGGAATCAAACCTACAACCCCTTTTTTTAAGGTTTACCTACCTTCTGTAAAATAAATCTAACTAATGATTTTATATCACCCAGTATTAGGTAATCCTGAAGATATGCATTAATATAATATTATGTGCATTTATATTGAAGTTTCCTGTCAGATTACAATGAAAAACCTATGTTTGTACTAGTGTCAGTTTTTATTTATCAATTGTTTTTGATGTATAGTGTGACATTGTGAAAAATATTTATTGGGAATAAATTTTGCATTCTGATTAATAAATATTAAAATAAAAATGTCTGAAGATAGTGAAGCCAAGTTTATAACGAGTCAAAAAGGCAAGTCTGCTTTTTTATATAAAGGTTACAAATACAACTTCTTCATGAAAAATAAAAATGGTACAACCAACTGGAGATGTTGCAACCAAAGGGAGTGCAAGACTTTGATTACATTAAGTTTGGATTAGAAAGTCGTTAGACAGCCCAAACATAGTTGCAGCGTTGATTTTGAAAGAAATATAATTGATATGGCAATGGAGGAGTGCAAACAAGAAGTGTGCAAAAATTTTGAACCCATTCCTAAAATATTTGAAAAGCACTTCTTGGGAAAACAAGTTTTTCAAAATAAAGAGTATCTGATCCCATCATTTACGTCCAAAAAGGATACGCTGTACAGGAAACGAAATAATTTTTTGAATGTCGGTACATCAAAGACTACAAGTAATGTGAGATTGCCACACCACATTGTGCAAGACTTTTTTTTATTTGATGATTATGATGGTGAAACGGATGATAGAATTATAATATTTTCGATGTTACCTGTTCAAAAGCTACGAGAATTATTCCAGACAATTGATATTGTATACGGAGATGGTACATTCAAGGTGACACCGTCGCCTTTTTACCAATTGTACACCTTACATATTGATATCGCACGAGACCAAAACACAATTAGTTTTGTACCTATTGTCTATGGCTTATTACCAAATAAGAACACAAATACATACAAAAGGTTCTTTTCTGTACTTAGAAATCAATTTCGTATGAATATTAGTTCATACAAATGCGATTACGAAATTGCTGCAATTAATGCTATACGTGAGGTATATCCAGAAATAAAAGTAAAAGGCTGTTATTACAATTTTTTAAATGCTGTGTTTAGAATGAGTAAAAAATTGAATTTCAACGAAACTCACTTAGGTCGCAAAATCACACAGTTGTGCACAAGTTTGGCTCTGTTACCACCCAATCTAATTCCAGAAGCATATCTTGCTATATATGAAATCGCACCAGAGACGGAAGTTTCACAGAAATTTCTAGACTATTTTAATAACCAGTGGATACAAACCATTACGAAAGATATTTTTAGCTGTTTTGGTGAAAAGAACCGCACTACGAATGCAGTGGAAGGATGGCACAGAAGAATTAACTCTCGAATTCCATCTCGACCAACCATTTTCCAATTTTTAGTAGCATTAAAAGTAGAAGCTCAAATTCAAAATAAAAGATTGCTAAAAAGTGCTTTCCACTGCCCCGATAAAAAAAGATCTTTAAAATACATTGAAAATGATAGAAAAATTAATTGCATTATCACAGACTGCTTATCCAACAAAATTCAATCAATAGAATGCTTAACCATGTTAGCGGCGTTGAATAAGCTCCCATAAATTTTCCATGATGTACTTATATACTTTTGCAATTTTTATTGTTGAGCGGCTGTACCAATCGTCGTGCTTGGAAACAGATGCCACTTGAGAAAACTTGTATGCACTTGATCACTCGAGATTTGTTTAGTTTCAGTTATTATTAATTTTATTTTATTAATGATAAATGCAAATAATTTTGCAATACTGTATGATACTGCAATTAATTTTTATTTTAATATTGTATTACGTTCGAAAGTGTTTCCATGATGCCTAGGTATTGGAATAAAGAGATTTTGATTTAAATAAATTTATTTTTATTTTTCACTGTGTTTGATTGTACTTCTAATATTTTGAGAATATAATAATTCGAGAATATAATATTTTGCGAATATAATATTTTGCGAATGTAATAATATGAGAACAAAGGCTACCTATGTGAATGTAACACAGCTATGCACTACGCAATAGAGGATGAGCCAATTTCCATCAACAGGGCACAGATCCAGACTCCTGGCAGCCACAGAAATTCCAATTTGTCTGACCTGGGAATCGAACTCAGGACCTCATACTCAGCAGTAGCGATTAGAACAACTACTACGACGAAGGCAGTAAGAAAATAAGTAATAAAATATAGTAAACCTATCTTACGCCTGCTTATCATGAACCTCTGGTCTCTATAATAGAGAGTTGAGATCATGAGATCAGGGGAGCCTACCACCTCTTCTATTAGTATTATTTTAAGGGAGAAACGCCAGGGTAACCCGCGAAATTCAAATTTCAGGAATCCAGATAACCAGTGAATAATATAACCATCACGGTGGTAGCCTATTTTTTTTTATCTGGCAAAACTAATGTGAATATTGTCAGTATGTAAACTCGGTGACCACTGCGACCACATTAAGTATCTATATTTATCAATAGGTACTTATAATAAACAAATGTTTCCCATAAGTTTTAAGTTAAAAATTGTCCTGTTCAAAACAACTAGACTAGAACTAAGTAGATCGCGGCACGTCGCATAACTGAGTTTAAGCCAAAAATCTCAAAGAACTGTACATGTAAGTCTTCGAAGAGTTTTGAAAGTAAAATCTTTGAAAAATAACCATATTCTCGAAATCAGACTTTTCTACCGGCACCATAACAATTATGTCGTGAACATATTTTCTCCTACTGGTCGGTCCAGTAACAACTGAATTTTGATGGTTAGTTATCTACTACCATGGATTAAAACCATAAATACCTACCAAGATATGTGTTAAATTTTCTGTTAGATTAAAATTGTTACAATACCCAGTTAAAACATAGCATCCAAATACACGAACACGCTTTACCGGCTACTTATACCACAACACATTTTGTAAATGCCGCCTTTTGACCGCCAACCTCGCAACTACACACTACCAACGTAAGCTAACACGACCTAGCTCAATATCGGATTTATGAATTTAAATTAATCCTTTCTAGAGTTTTGGGTAATTTAAAATATATTTGTATTATTTTAGACAGCATAAAAAGTTATTTTGTGTTGTATTTGTTGGAAAGCGTCATTACAAAACACTAATCAATTGCTCAACTGTACTGTATCCGGTTGCTTTATTTCGCCACCAGACGGCGCCTCTAGTACGACGTCACTCGTGTATCTATAGTTTCCTTCTGTTTTGAAACCCAAGCTTAGTGATTTAGTTCCTTGAGAAATATTAAATACGCGAAGTGTTCTAAACTGGAATTCAACGGACTCTTAAAGATGGAAAAGAGGGTCGCCTTGGAATTGAGAGGAAGAAATCCTTCACAGGTAAACGAAATCTATTTTTCGATATATTGGAATGTTTTGTCGATACGTATTTCATCAGGTACATAAATGTAATACTTAAAAATCGAGATTACTGTCAGTAAATCAGCATAATCTTCGGTTCGTGTCATTTAGATATACAGTAGCATGTAAATCCACTTCTTAATTAAAGATGTGGCATTATTATGTATAGAAATTAGCCATTGCCGATTGTTACGTTTCATTCATGTGCACATAATTATTACACATTCTAATGAAGTATTTGACCAGGCAATTATTTTCTATGCTTCAATAGATTTCCCCGTGAATGATTAACTTGCTTATTCAGATCATACAAGCAGATGAAGCATTCTTATTGTAAATATTCGGTTATTGAGGTTAAGTGTCGAAACTTATGGATGTCGGACGTGTTATGTACCCTTTTTGAAGGCTAATTACGCGACTGAAAGTCAAATATATATCTAATCGGATATAATACGCTACTTTTCTCTATTTGTTAGGTAATATATAACTCAAAAACTTGTGCTTTGAAAAGAGGGCTCATTGATTAATGTGTTGTCAATGTCAATGGTATTTTACTAGATGTACAAGTTTTAAACGAATATTGCATGGGATATAGAATACGATATTGCTTAAATTGTTGTTTACAACAATTGGAAAAACTTCTTATCTCTAAATAAGTCGGTTACAATCTGCTCAAAGTGTAAACTTGACTGTAGCTACTTCATGATATAATTTCGCGCCCTTTCACCTAAGTGGACTCAACTCCCAATAAAAACATGAAATGTGTGCTATGTTATTTTAAAATTGATTGAAATATGTCACTGTACATGTTTTTGTTACTAATTTGGTCTATTTACACTTTCAACTGCAGTCATATTATTGACGCACGCCTTACCAATTTAAGCGGCCATTTTTATTGCGTCGCGATGATTCGTGTCATCCGCCATTGCAAAGTAAAAACGATCTCAATTCTATTCGCAACTACAACACCGCAAATACATATTGTTATACAAACTATGATACGAACACATCCCTTTCATGTTCCAATGAATATTTCCCCGAAATAATCACTCATTTCATGGATTTTACAAACTACGCGTGTCTTTGACAACTAACACCATTTTGACGTTTTGGTTGACTTGACTTTGCTTTCAATAAATACTCAGCAAGCCAGTAACATTACCCATTAAATCTATTCTTCATTGATTGTTCTTCTGTAAGGTTTGATAGACGTATAAAAAAAATCTGTGATTTTACAATACGTCAATGTTTTCATGCCGACTCTGCTACTGCACTCGCCGAAGATATAATAATAATAACATGCACTGAATAACCTTGTAATTCGTATATGTAGGTAGATGCTTCTATAAACGTGTAGGTATGTAGATAGTAAGTTGCCAAGCTAGACTGTATGCGTGATTTATGGCTACCTACATAGTTTTTGTCCACCAAACAATGATTGCCTACTGTAGGTCTTCAGATGATGAATTAAAAAATACTCGATTTTTTTCTCAGATCCAGCAAATCCTTCGGCATACGTGTCATATTCTATTAAATTGTATACCTACCTAATAAGATTTATATAGAGCTAGATACATAGAGCTCTACCATTTTGTCCCCTTGATAAAAACATCAGAATGTAGATGGTGTTTCGCTAAGTTACTACTGGAGATGTAATTATTTTTATTGTTTTAATTACAGGTGAAAGAGTTAAACCTGGATAATTGCAGGAGTACCAATATAGTTGGGTTAACAGATGAATATATAAATCTTGAAAACCTGAGCCTCAATAATGTTGGTCTAACTACACTCAAAGGTTTTCCAAAACTGCCCAAGCTCAGGAAACTAGAGCTGTCTGACAACAGAATATCCAATGGATTGAACTTCCTCAATGGCTGCAAAAAGCTTACACATCTAAACTTATCAGGAAACAAAATCAAAGATTTAGATACGCTGAAGCCTTTGGAGGACTTTGAGCACTTAAAGAATCTTGATTTGTTCAACAATGAAGTCACTAGCATTGAGGATTATAGGAGTAAGGTGTTTGCACTACACCCCTCCTTAAAATATTTAGATGGGTAAGATTTGAACATGTTCAGATTACTATTTCAATTAAAAGTCTCTTACACAACATAGCTGGTGAAGAGGTCCCCCAGCTATGTTATGCAAGACACTTTTGAGCTCTTCCCCTCCTTTATACCATAATCATTTGCTTACTATTCTTTCATTCCTCCACACAGACACACTCAACTCCTTCTGTGGATGTCTCCTTCAGATACATTTATTAACTTAACGGCAGTCCAGTGACTTTACTTTCTATTTATTAGTATGCATACTTACAATATTATTTGTGCTTTCAGGTTTGACAAACAAGATAGAGAAGCTGAGGACAGTGATGCAGAGGAAGAAGATGAAATGAATGGAAACAATGATAGTGAAGAAGATGGTTAGTGTACCTTGTTTTAGGCTACCAGTTATGCAGGTTCCATCTCATCTGAAATATTCTTAATGCCAACCCTAGCATATAAACACATTACTGGAAGAAGGCTGGGCAAAGACCATGAACAGTAAAAAATATATTAAAATATGTTGAACTGGACAAACACCTATTGAATGTTATTTGACCCAACCTCCAGCACACCAGTCTCTGCCCTATTTTCAAAAATATTTATTGGTGATTTTCTTCCCTGTTATTATTGGAAGTTCAAGTGTAACTTTATAAAATTACATAGTTAGTCTTACCCATAATTATAATTATCCATCATTAAATCAGATCTGAGCAGTGATTGGTGCTAAGGCAACATTGTCACATCATTAGTATAACATTCATGCATTAGTATAACCAATTAATTACTTGAATGCTGTGTTTGTCTTTAAGACAAGGGTGGAAAAATAACTACCTATTGAAAGGGTACATACTGCGTTACAGATCTGGACATAGATTTGGGTCCGTTGGTGATAACTGATGATGATAGCATATCAGAAAGGCCAGAGGAGAAGAGAACCTCTCTACCAATGATATTATACACTGTTTATGGTCTGCTATTCCACATGGGTTTCCTTTTAAAGAGTAAGCATCATTATTTTATGTCAGTGATGCTTGTGTAACATTTTTTGTCTGTCTATGTCAGATATTTGCCAGCTTCTCTATAAAGAATTGGTTTGGAATTTACTTGTGCTGGCTGCAACATTTGAAATGTTTTAATGTTAGTGATATTTTCAAGTTACCTCATTTGTTTCAGGTTCAGAAGTGGAAGAAGAGGAGGATGAGGTTTCACTCAGGGAAGTCTACAATGATAACCTGGGTAAGTGGTGATTCTTTCGAGGCATGTAAAAGTAATTACGAAATTCCTAACTGAAGAATAAATAATTGAATTTAAACTAAATCAACTATACTTTTAAAAATGAAAATCATGCGCTTGTTTCAATACCAAACTTGAATTAGGGTAAGGGTAGGAGGCTCATGATAATGAGTTACAATTATGTCTTTACAAAAAAAAAAAAACACCAATTTACTGTGCTTTGAAGTACAGAGGAAAACATTTGCTTACACTACAAAACTCAACACAAAACTAACTAAATTATTTACCAGATTTTGTGACATTGCTCCTCTTAGGGTGGCTCATTATTATTAAATACTCATATTTATTAAAACGATTATTACACTTTATATGAACTGTGCACTGCATATTTAAAGAATTGAATCTTGGATTGTTTAGGATAGTAAAAAATAAAGTACATATTTAGCTAGTTAAAATTAAATTATTAGGTAATAAAGATACGAATTCTATTTTGACAGAAGAGGAAAGCTCTGCCAGCTCCTTATATGACGGCACAGATGCAGAGGAAGAAGACGAAGATGTAGACGACGAAGAGGTGGAAAATGATCGCGAGGGAAATCAAAATTCTAAAGTACAAGGTATTTACTCCCTGAATATTGGAGATAAACTTTAAATTAATGGCAACATTTCCTATCTTAAAAACTCGCTGCATAGCTGAGACAAATTCCAAACATCAATATGCGTGTGTACAGTCTTAATAATGCTTTTTTTTTTCACTCAGATGGTGAGGAGAACGCAGACGGAGAGCCCGAAGAAAGTACTCGGGGTAAAAAGCGAAAACACGAGGATGATGAAGAAAATTGAGTGTTGCCTTAAGCGGAATTATCTTACTAGTTTGTAAGTGGTCAGCGATCCGATGCATCGGACAATAAACCTGTTCACAATCACGAAACCCGCAGTCATACCCGTAGACTAGTTGTCATTCGTGAGATCGATACCCTACACCCAATGAGGCTAGACTCAATCGCTTTCACTCTAGTATTTAACGCGTCCACGTCTACCGAACGTCGTACAATTTGATGAATTTTTTCATCATTGATTAATGTTGAAGTCTCAATAGACATTGTGTGAAATCTGTAGTTTGTTGTCCGACAGTTAATGTTTCAATTAAATTGTTTATGTAATAATCATTTTTTATTCTATTGATATGCTTAATTTTAGTCTAATCATTGAAATGGAAGTGCATGATTATAGGTTAAAATAGCTCTCATTTGATCTACAGTTATGATGAATTGTATTAATTAGCTGTAAGTGAGAAGAACATGAGTAAATTGTTAGACAAAACTGTTCCAAACTGCCCTTGGGATCTACTACAACTCCAATTCTGATATGGGCGCCGCCTGTTTTTTGATGACCAAGTTAGACTGATAAAGACATACTAAAATTTTAAATACTATGACATTGATGTCAATTTTCATGTAGAGAATTATTTACTATAATTACAAATTATGATAATATTGTGGAATATCCAACAACATCCATGATTTCGAGTTTATAAGGTAAAAGAGGGAGATTTAAATATTTTTACAAGAACAAAAGCTAAAGTAATGCCCTCATAACTATTTATTTATTTTTAATTTCCCCCAGATTTATTTACTTATACTATAGCTGTTGAACTGTATTAGCCTTTACATCGCCATGAACAGTGCACCAATGCCATATCTTGATGTCTCATATTGGAAAGAAAGTGTGCTAGTGTGTGTCTATAATTTTGACGTGCTATTTTTTGCAGAAAATAGTTAAATATATAAAACAAGTTGACTGGACCCATATCCTATATCAATAAAATTATTGACAAAACAAATATCTGTTTCAAGTTGGTACACATTTTTTAGCTGGATAACTGGTGGTCAATGGTTAATATGACATATTTTATCTATACACGTTAACTTTGCAGACTGTATTGAAGAAATGTGTATTTTCCCGCAATGGGGATAAAGAAAAAGGCAATATCAAATTATTCGTAATCTCACTAATGATAACTGAACATGTTCAGTAATACAAATTAATTTTCAATGGGCGTAGTAAAATATCTGATTAATTAGATCAAATCTTTGACGTCTGATGAGTTCAGAGAGTATTTTTCTACATCTTTTTAAATTAAAAATAGCAATTAATGCACTTATGAATATCAATGAAATGTTTGGTTGATGCATCATGGTGAACGTGCCAGATATGTTGAAGAGAATTTTAGTTAATAATTTTATTATATTGTGTAAGTCATTAAGTTTAAGTAATTTACAACTTTGGCCTGTTGATATATATTATATATAATCCTATTAAGACTTTATTTCTGGGATTGTAAAATAAAAGCTAAATACAACATTTTTGTTAATTATCATTTACTCCTGCTTGCTCCTCATTAAGTTTTCTCCAATTAAATAATTAAAACAAGTAGGTAAATCCGTTAAAAAGTTTAATAAAGACCAACAAAAATTCAGTGACACACAAATTAATCAGTGTCAACTAGTTTGTTGGTCTAAAAACTGTTGCATTAATACATTATCAATGGGTATTACCAGATTTTCACTTCCGTCGTACGTTCGCTTCATTTTTACGAGCTTATGATCCAAAAACTCTGTGAGTTGAGCTCTTAGTGCAAGATCTGAGCTCACTAAAAACTGCTCTCGGCACTTGGAATATAAATCTTTGAATGGTAAACCTGAAAATCAAAGCAGCTTAATAAAGTATATCTATACATATAAAATTAAGTCCTGACTGAATGATATATCAACGCGCACCCAAACCGCTGCTCTTAGAGACATGAAATTTGGAGGGTATATTCTTTGTGAAGTGTAGGTATACACTAAGAACGGGTTTTTCGAAATTCCACCCCTAAGAGGGTGAAATCGGGTGTTGGTTGTCTCGAAAATTGGTGTACACACTCTTCAATTAAAATTATTAGATACGTGTATCACAGTTTTTCCTAAGTCAACCCCCAACAGAGTCAAATAAGGCTTCGAAAATCACGTAGACGGGCGCATGACGAGTAGTTGTCCGCAGGGCGGTGGTATAAAACAGAGCGCCATATTCTCAGCTCTACGAATCCAAGGTATAGAGAAAACTTATACATAGTGACTTTTTAGTCGTCTTACAACTACAGCCCACTTCATGTATCCAATGAATACTAAAAATTCATTAAAAAAAAATGGTATTTATGAGATTTTAAAAATAAAAATATTATTCAGTATTATGACTCATGACGTAGTTAAAACACCCTGTTGCGAGCGATGATCTACTGGACTGGAGTGCTGCGTAGGTATAGTTCTCCCGTTTGACACGTTAAAATCATTAACAGGATGTTTCATAATTTTATTCTAATTTTTTATTATTTTTCTTTGTACCTATTATGGAAGATAAAAAAAAATCGCGCCTAGAGTTATTTTATGTCGGGTACATTGAGTGGACGACCTTTGTAAGACGACTAAAAAGTCACGGTGTATAGAACTGTTAACAAACATTAACAATAATAGCACGGCTAATGTTAAATTAGATTCTGTAGGGTCAACATTTATAATTGCCAAAGGAGTAAAACAGAGTGACCCGCTCTCCTAAACTATTCACCAGCACCCTCGAGGAGGTATTCAAAAACCTTGCTGACACATGGACAACGCAAGGTATTTCTTTGAACCTTCGTTTTGCAGACGATATTGTGCTTTTTGCTTCTGAAGCAGATCAACTGCAACAAATGCTCCAAGACCCGAGCACTGCAAGTCTTGAGGTTGGACTGACGATGGATCAGTCAAAGACTAAAGTCATGACCAATGCCGCTAAATATAGATCGAGGTCGATGGGCAGGAAATACACTATGTCGACGAATATATTTACCTGGGCCAGCTAGTTTTCTTCAACAACAGACATGACAAAGAGGTCGAGCGTCGCGTCGAAAATGACTAGAGAAGCTACTGGTCCATGAAGGGCGACCTTTCTATCTCACTTAAGCGTAAGCTCGTCGACATGACATGTATCCTGCCTATCCTAACCTACGCCCAGACTTGGTCTTTGACGAAGGCTCAGAATTCTAAACTCAAGGTTTGCCAAAGAGCGATGGAGCGTAGTATTTTAAATATCAAAATCACCGATCGAATACGCAACACCACAATACGCTCCAAGACAGGCATCGCCGATGTTGGCGATAAGTCTGTGAGGTTAAAATGGGACTGAGTGGGTCACATTTTCAGGTTGGGTCAGGACTGACAGGCCAGAATTGTCACACAGCGGGTGCCTGAAAACGGTCGTCGTCACCGAGGCAGGGCCAAGTAACGCTGGCGTGACTGATTGGCCATAGAAGGCAAAACACCGGGAGAGTTAGAAGGAAATGGGCAAGGCCTTTGCCTGCCAGCAGTGGGACAAAATAGAGTAATCAAAAAAAATTGCAGTTTTGTCTGACCTATTTTTATGATAAAAAATGGTAAGTACCATTTGGCTGATAAATGCAAAAAAAAGCAACATGTCCTTCATTTTTTTATGGGGTCGATTGGGACTTTTCATATTTCATTTATTATGGTGTTCCCAACATTCGTATCAATTTTTAGCCCTTTGCGAATTATTGTAACCTTGCATGTCTATTTTGACTGGACTTTCATTTTGTTTTCCATCGTCAATATAGAAAGAAAGAGAAAGAAAACATATTTATTTGGCCCATGCCACAATAGCACAACAAGCACAAAAAAAAAAAAAATATATATTGCTGATAGAATGCTCAAACTGACATTCTATCAGTCTTGACGGCCTCATGTAAGAAAGATCAAATGATAACGGAGCCCATATTTTGTCAGATCTTATCACCTTATATATTATAAAGGACACTTTTCTGGAAAATCACCTCCGAATCGAAGATGTGAGAACCCAGATCAAGACACCCTGAGCAAGAAGAGTGCATCATTATCATTGAAGGCTTCGATGTTGGCGAAATGTTTAGATCGTTTGAGCAAAATTGAGCCTAAAGAAAAATTAAATGTGACTATCAACGACTAAGAATGAGCGCTGGGAATGCCTGACGCATTCAACGTCCTAAACAACACTAGGGTGTAACAGGGAAAGATATTTTCGGGACTGTTTTCAAGTATACTTGATTAGGTTGTCCTAATAAGAAACGGTTTTATTAAACAATAATGAAGATTGAAACCCTGTAGGTATACATATTTACCTTGATAATGTTGTTTTTGATTTTCCAATTGATACTCAATGATGATTTTGAAGATTCCTTTGGCATTTGTTGTGAGTGATTGATAGACACTCTTGAGTGAGGACAGTTGTAATGCGCCGCTGCGATGCGTCATCAAAGAGTTCTCGTATGAAGTCTCTTCTGAGTAGGGCACAAATGTTGTCACATCCCACCATGTGAATTTAAATTTACTTAGCTTTGTGTGGTCCCATACTGAAAGAATAAATTATTATTATTAATGTAGTATGCTACGCCAGTTTCCCACTCACAAAGTGTTGACCACTAATGATAGCCATGACGATAAACACCCATAATGTAATTAAAAGAGAAATCATCATCATCTGCCTAGCCTTTTCCCAACTATATTGGGGTCGGCTTCCAGTCTAACCGGATGCAGCTGAATACCAGTATTTTACATGGAGCGACTGCCTATCTGACCTCCACAACCCAGTCTGTACTGGGTAATACGATACCCCTTGGTAAGACTGGTTGTCAATTTTTGGGCCACTGACTGCCTAACGACTGTCAAAGATCTACAAATGACAGCCGGGACCAACGGCTTAACGTGCTTTCCGAGGCACGGAGGAAACTCGGTATGTAATGGGCGGTCACCCATCCACAGACCAACCTAGGCAAGCACGGCTTAACCTAAAGATCGACCCGAGCGGCTGTTATTATTTAGCCACGAGCTCCTCCAATTAAAAGAGAAATATTATAGTTAAATCGATGTTGAATTATTTCTTGCTTTATTAGGAGGTCCTTCTGGGTATATTGTTTTAGTAGTTGGCCCTCTCTCTCAGAGATGAGACCCTTGGCCCAGTAGTGGGAACGTAATAGGCTGATGAAGCTTAAATACTAGCCGACCGCAAGTTCATTGAAGTAAAACACTCGGCCCCAAGATAATGACGATTTGATCAGCCATGTTTTTTTTTTTGTTTTTTTTTTTTTTAATCTTTATTAACAGGTGATTGTTAGTAACATCAGTGTAGCTCTGGCTCTTGTACTAGGATTCCCTGTATCACAAGAGCCAAATGTGTGTCATGTGTTCTTACAGTTTTCAAAATATACTCACATAATGGTGCATTGATATGATCAATAGTTGCAATTGTGTGGACATTCCTGATTTGAGATATACTAGCTAATGTAGACTGAGCTTTAGCATTCCTCAGCATGGCGCCATCTATATTATGTACTATCAGAAACAAGTCAATGCCATTCTCTGTCAACTGAGTATCAATTAAATTAACAACATCTCCCACATTTGAAGGCACATGGCTATTCTCCAGCAGATCAATTACTATTGTTTCTAGAATACTCTTAATTGTTAAACTTGGAAAGAATCCATTTACAACAATACATGGAAAGTCTTTCAGTTTCTGCTTTTGTAATTGTTGAAGTACTGAGCGCTTTGAACCAACTCCATAAAGTATGATGTTGAAGTTTTCACTCAAGATAAAGAGCCATTTGTTGAACAGTTGTGTGTATGTTTGATTGAGTTCATGTATACTCTTTTTGTGTTCCACTGATATTTGAATGTCATCAAGATCATTTTCATTTATATTCAAGTTTTTGAGTCTTGCTAGAGTATGGTCCGAAGTTGCGATCTGTAATGTAAATAGGTGGCATTAATACCATAAAAAGTCACTTCCTTATTGAGCAGTGTTCGTGGTAGCAGCTATCACATTGCTGACAAATTTAACTGCCCTATTGAAAGGGTGTTGACTAAATTGTTAAAGGAATAGTATTAAAAGGTCGCCGTTACCGAAATCGGTAAGGAGGACTTAAACATAGTTCTTAAGTACTTGCTCACTAACCGACAATGGACCTGTTGTTCGAAGTAAAAGCTTTTATTTGATTTAAATACTATACTTAAAGCAACAACAATGTTGAACTTGTGTTAACGTTACCTTTTTACTTGAGTGCATCATGAAGTAGTTGTCAGGAGTGACAAAATATTCCGAATCCTTTACTTTTGTTTTAGTTTCTTTGTTCTTCCCGGCTTTACCAACTATTTTCTTTGGCTGTTGTTCTTCTTCCTCTTCTTCAGATGAAGCTGCTGGCGATGAATGTGAATCAGTCTGTAATAATACGTCATACAATTTTTTTTTTTTCATTCATATAATTATTCCATAACTTTAACCAGAAACTGCAGAAGCTGTGTGTATGTGTTTTGTTCTAATGCATTTGTAGATCGTAAAATAAATGAAAGGAGGTAAGAAAGAAGGAAGAATAATACTTCAGTTATGTTGTGTTTAATTATCACACTACCTAGTTATTTGGCGCATGTCTGAAAAGAAATAGAATAGATGATTCAACAAGTGGGGTCCCATAACGATAGGCGACATCCTAACAGATTAAGGCGTAGATGACGGGACGGGGAAGGGCACTAGTAACAGACAGAATTGCATGGAAAAGGAGTCCCCCCTCCCTCTTCTTTGCCCTCATGACAGCCAGACGTCAACCACTGCCTCTGTAAGACCAGTTTGTGGTAATCTCCATGCTCCTGTGCCAGCCTCGCAGTGAAACAATACAGGGTGGTAACAAACTATGTATACACATTGAATGAAATAATTCTTATTACCTCCTCATGGTCACTTCCTTCAGGCACGAAGTCACTGCTGCTACCAGAGAAATCACTGTTACCACTGTCCGATTCAACTTCATGAATAATTCCTGAAATATTCATCAATTTGTGTTAACAATCTTCTTTTTACTGTCAAGAGGAATAATAAGTAATAGCTTATTCTTCTTTTTGTGTCCATGGCAAAGACCTTATTACCAAAGGGTATTTATTGTATTACCTAGAAAAAAGGTGGTAGAGGTCAGATAGGCAGTTGCTTCAAGATGCGTAAAGCCTCGTATCCACTAGACAACTATTGACGCGAAACACGTGACGCTCAACATGTTCGGTAACGTTGCACAACATCGCGCGACGTTGCCAGCTGGCGCGCACCATGACGCACGGCTTGTTGTTTGTTTCGGTGCAATATGCAGTTGAGCATCAAATGTTCTCGTGATGCTCAGAAATGTCCGTGTGGTGTAACGAACGAATCCTCAAATTAATTGAACTGTACCAAAAATGTATGTGTTTGTTTTTTTGTGTGTTTATGGGATACTACTCACCGACAATACAAAAATAAACCACCAACGTGGGTTTGTTTCTTTTTGATGCATTTTGCGATAAAATTATGACTACCGCCGCTGAAATCAACACTAGTTCCTCTGGTGACATGTTGTCGACGACTCAAGCGAGCGAAATCATGTGTAAACTGACAACGTTGCTAAACAGAAGTTCCGCGCTGACTTTCAACACGTTGAGCAACATGCCGTGCACCAAATGTTGTCTAATGGATACGAGGCTTAAGACTCAAAGACAACTGCAACATACTTGTGTATAGGCCAAGCAGAAGATGGTGCTAAGTTCTTGTTGTCATAATAGATAAAGAAAGAACTTGTATTATTTCTTAATCATTATTGGCAGTCTTATTCTAAGAACTGCTGACTATAGGCATTCTCCCTTTTTTGTTATACTTCTCAGTCTTCATCTAATATAAGTAAGGCTTATTTGAGTCCTCTTGAAATACAAACCCAGATGCAATTATGTCCCTGTTTATTAATTAAATAATAATGCAGAATACTTACTTTTTTTAATAATATCTTTAACTTGTTTAGGTGTGGCTTGAGAAATTTTGGCTAATGGACTATTTAATCCAGTTAGTTTCCTTGGTGTTTTCATTGGTGAATCGGTGGGTTTTGGAGAGTTACTGATGGCTGCTTTCACCTTGTTTTGTAGGTCCAGCTTAGTGTGACGGGATTTGAACTTGAACATATCTTGGCCCTCCACATCATCTTTAGTAAATAAAGCTGTAATAAAATGTTTTAATAAGTATTTTATTTCAAAGATAAATAATTACATCAATTAATGTTCAAGTAAGCCAACATTGGACATTGTTATAGTGCATTTAATGCTAAAACTATGTCCAATTGTATATTTAGAAGATTTTAATTCTTATTTATTTTGAAAATCATTTAATGCAATCAGATCTACTAAAACTACCTTCCAACAAGCATCTACAATGTTTTAAAAAGAATATCATACCTGTAGGTTTCTGTAATGCAGCTTCATCATTAACTTCGTCTTCCTCAGAGCTGCTTATGTCTTTATAAGATCTGCGTTTTGTTGGTGTCTGGTCTAAGAAGTCACCGTACTTCTTTGGTTTAGTTCTTAGTCTAGTAGTCCGTCTTGATGGCGAGTTTAATATTTCATTAGTATTATCTGCAATTTTTATAAGAGTTTATAATTTATTTATTTATTTTATTTATTATTCCTTAATTAGGCAAATAAAATTACTTGTATTTGTTTTTCTAACCACAATATAGTTAAAAGAAAAGTAGAGTCACAATAAAGACCACTGCTATAAACGAGTTGGAGTTTTAAGGATCAGGATTGTGATCAGGATACTGAAATGTAAATAATAAATAATTCATCAAATCCAAGCTTGCAGCTTACCGACACCGTCGTTGGTTTGGCTTTCACCAAAACGAAGACGAAAACCACCACTGGCCATTTTGCTTAATAATATTAAGAAAGAACAAATAGAATCGAATAAAAACACACAATTGTCACATTTGTGAATGGATTTCAAATTTTCAATGGATAAAAAAAATCTTTTCATTCAGAATCCGCAATTCAATTAAAAACAACCGGTAGAAAACTACAAACACCTGTCGTTCGTTGACATCTGTCAAACGTAAAAACTGCATTTTTTTTTTTAATAATATTTATTCATGACCATAGATACAAGTCTTTCAGTCGCATACATAAATGAAGTAAAACTGCAAGAGCAAGAGTGCTGCCCGTGCTGCCCATTTGCCCAAGCTGCCATTAGTGGCCAATGCCGCCATGTGTAATAATTCAATAGGGGTTAAATTTTACGCGGGATTATTAGGGCGCGTCTACATTACACAAAGATGATGACCGAAACTAATATATTTTTAACTTTGCTTCTTATAAAGACCAAATATTTGTAATAGACCTGCCAGATAAAGTTTATTATTGTTATTTAGTGATCCAATTTATTTATGATCTTTGTGGCCAAGCTATTATCCCAATGCAGGGGGCACATATCGATACTGCCTTATTCATACATTCAAAACTTATAATCAAATTGAGTACATCTAACAAAGAAGATTTGTTTTTGTAAAAAATGCCTATCCACATATAGCCGCGAAACAGAGACTAAAGGAGCTTCAAGTCTTCTCTCATAAATTAATAAATACCTGAAACCTATGTAATCCCCTTCAATCCATCTAGCCTTCAGGCCTAGCGAAGAACTCGTCGCGTAGTCTTGCCTATGTGAGTATGATAACGTAACCAATCCACATAAGTAGGTACTGTTAAGTAAGGGGTTGTCCTATAATCACCGTAGAATTGAAGAGGGGGAGGGGTTTATTGAATGCGTGACGTGGTAAGTATTTTTTACCGATCATGAATGA
Source organism: Noctua janthina (assembly GCA_963576755.1). Lineage (NCBI taxonomy): Eukaryota > Metazoa > Arthropoda > Insecta > Lepidoptera > Noctuidae > Noctua > Noctua janthina. The sequence continues at coordinate 10,809,185 of OY755059.1, forward strand.
AAATACCGAGCAAGCGTGTTTATCCGATTTTTTAATTTTTTTTTTAAACCTGTTTCTGAAAGTATCTGTCTTTTCAATAAGAAAAAATACACGTGACTAAAAGTGATTTCTTTTAAATTAAAAATATAGTTATATTGACTATACCTAACAGCTTAACGAGATGTTTAAAATTATCTTGCAACTTGTCAAAAATAAAAATACTACGAAATGTGTGACCTCTGCCGTCACTTTCGATCGATTTCGTCACTTTGGCTTCGGGCGAAACTCCGGCCCATTTGGCCGAAGCCGAAGTCGAAGTTTCGGTTGGACAATTACATAACATAATTATGAAGTTAGAGCCATCATTTAAAATAAAACGTTATTTTTAAATTTAACGTTGTGTCCTATGACGTTGCTGCCACAATGACAAAGTGTTGCCAACAGAATGATAAAATGTTAGAAACTTAAGCACGTTTGTAGTTACGAACGCACGCCGCACGCTCTCAGCGACTATGCAGTCTAACAATCTTTGCGATTGAACGAGATGGTAACAAAATTCACTCATAACGGTAAAATTATCGATAACACAGATGATAACGTTACCTATATGCAACGGTGAAATGTTCCAGAAATAATGTTATGTGTAGTAACGTTGCATTTCTAATTAACGATATCTGCATCAAATCCCGTTAAAAAAAAATGGTATCGTTATAACTGTTTAACGATACCACATTTTTAATGAGATTTCCAACCCCGACTCTTACTTTTCATCCTGGGCATCTGTGTCCTGGGTAAATAAAACACGTTGAAATGTTAATTAAAAATATTTTAATGATAAAATCAATTTGTATTTCATTTTCATTTTTAACAATATATTAAAAGTAAAGATCAAATCAATGCCGTGATTAAAACCAAAACAATACCGTTATACATTTTGCATTGTAGGCGCAGCCGGGTGTAGAAAAACTGCAAAAATGGAGCTTTTACTGGCTGCTACTAATATAATTATGCTCCATTTTGCTCAGCAATGATGCTTTCAGAGTTCCAAGCATGAAACTACCAACCATATACAACATTATTTTTAGCATATGCGAAACCTGATATAGTTTGTTCAGGATAAGTAACTGAATCGATTCTAATCATTTTTAAACCATGTTATAATTTGTCCCAAAAATATTTAAAAAAAAGTTACAAGTTGGACACTGAGCGACATTAAGTACCTATGTAAGTACCTGCTCAAGACGACGCTGGAGGCGCGCGCGCGGGCGCGCTGCGTGGTGAACACGTTTTTGCGCGGACAACCAGATAACAGAACAAGCTTATAACTTTGTGATTTTTCATGATAGTTTTAAAATTTTGTACATAGATTCTTTACGTAAACATACTAGACACGTGTTTCAGGTTTCGCATATACTAAAACTAAGGTTGTATATGAAAAAAAAGTATACTAAAAGCAAGTAAGCAAATTACTCTGGGAACTTCACACAAAGAGTCCTAGCTAACGCGGTCTTAAAACGCGAGACAAGAACGTGGAATATTTAGTACTGATTTTCTATAAAATGAGTAGATCATGAGTAACAGAGAAGTTCGGAAGAAGAAGACATGCAACGACCCCAAATAAATTGGGATAAGGGCAGGAGGATGATGTTGATTCTAGAAAATGAGTCTTGCCATCTCGCTCTCGCGTTTTTTGACGGCGGTACCAACACTTTCCTCGAAAATTCGCAATTCACAAATATTATCAAATCAGCTTAGTGTGACTAAATTAACAATTTTAGAATGTAACAACCACAACATCGTAATAAGTGTATATTGGAAGCCACGTCGACTTCAACAATATAATAATACCAATAAAATCGCCTTGGATTTCAATATACATCACACATTTTTATTCTAGCTACAAAATAAAATAAAAAATCTTATTATTCTTAAAAAAAAGACAACTAATTAAAAACAGGAATTCAGTTGTTTTTTTTTGTATATTTACTTAGTTATCCCCGAATAAATCGTGTTGGTGCAGAAATTGGGAAAACACATGCAGTGTAAATAATAATTGATTCTCTTAGTTCACACATTTGTATTTTTAATTTTAATTTATATTCAAACTTAACAAACTAAATTCCAGAACACATCATTATTTACCTTGGTAATACAATATAATTGGGACAATTTTATTCTCGAGTCATAAGGACGTTGTTGTACTAGGTACCTATTTTATGTTTTTTTTTTTGCTATGTCATATTAGAATTGCTGCTCCAAGGTTAAGCTCTAAAATAACGATCAGACTATCAGTATAACCTAAAACTAGTATAGCACATTTCATAAAATATATTTGCTTCGGCGTATGTCAAGTAAAATTAAAAAATTAAATAGAAAAGTTAAACCTAACATCAATGAGCCGGGAATTTCTGCTTCGAGGAGATGAATACTCATTAATTGATATTCAAACATCAAATGAGTATTGATCATGGTCGTTTTTTTTCCTCTCTCTAGTTTTTGCAAGCACGTTTTTTTTTAATCTCGGAAATCCCGTAAGAGACCTTCGTGAATTAAATAAACGAATTAAAAATAACATAGTTTTTACCAATCCCACAATATTAAAAATACATTATATTTAAAATAATCAATTACTATTAAAAATACTTAAACTAACTCCTCCGTCGTTCTAAAGTAAAATTATTGTACTTTCTTAACCTGTAAAAATAGCCTATAACTATCAATCTGTAACACGCTTATAAAAATAACACAAGTCAAGACACTTTGGTTCTTATTAAATGATAGAAAATAACGCCTTCGTTTTTTCGTTGCGAAAAAGGGATAATGTTATTCGTCTTGTATAGCCCCATCTCTTTCTCGCATATGGAATACAATGAACTATGGTTAGATGCTTACTTCCATAGATAGATAGAATGTCCTTTTTTGTACACCAAAACTGTGAAACAGCTCTTTTAAAACAGTTCTCATACGTTGACAATTATTTAGTGCAACTAAATTAAAGAACGATATCTTAAATATTAATTTTATACATATAGTTTTTACTTGCTATGCCTTAAAAGATTTATTGAAACATAAAATCTTTAAGCTGAACAAAATTGAGCTGCTTACACATTGTTTCCAAAATAATGTTAACGTTTTTCTTTAATTCCCAGATAATAATGACTTTTATACAATAATGTGCCTAAACTAAGAAGGATTTAAGTATTATATTTATTTGCTAGTTAGGAAAACATTTTAAGCATTTACAACAGTAGTGGCTTTATAAAGTGGTAGTTTAACATATTTGATATACCTACTGCGTGATTGGTTAAACTTTAAGAGAGCAATACTTTAAGGGCGTATTATCTATGGTACTCAAACAACTTTTACTATGGGACCAGCCATGAAATCGTGAAAGAAATATCAGCTGCTCCATACATTTATAGTTTTACGACTCGAAAAAATATGGGGACCCGATTTATTTTTCATTTTTCATTTTTCAGATTTGGTCACACAGTAAAACTGGCTATTTTTTTTAGATTATTTCATCCACTTAAGTATAGCCTTCGTTTAATTAATCACCCAGTACATTTTTGACAAGTTTTTACTTTAGGTAATTTCTGAGCGGAGATTTTAAATGTATATTAGTATCATCATATTTTTTCGTCATCACATTTTTCATATTACATTCAAACCAATTATTTAAAATAATATAAAAATATTACTTGTAGTCCTTACTATCAATTAACCTCGTTGATTAGTCCTGTAACACTTACGTCTAGCAACAAACTAGTTCACTTTACAATTGTCAGGTGTTTCAAGTTTGACTTCCTGTCAGTCGATATGCCTCCTAATAACACTGGCCGCTTCGGTTTGGCCAATGTCCTCCAAGATCATCGCCAGAGACTTCGATGTGATATCATCTCGGGATTCCTGAAAATACATTATCGTTAGTACTTCAGGCCAAGTCTGCGGCAAGTTTTTAAATTTTCGGAAATTAACTTTATTTCCACTAACGTAAATGCGATATTTAAGTAAATATGACTTCAAATGGAAACAATTCGATGCTGCTGAAATGTTGTAAGAGATTTAAAGAGACATTGATTGCGCAGTTCGATTTGCAACGTACGGTTCAGCGCTGAAAATCCAACAGCACATTTACACCGTCTAAGTATTCAATGCTTTACTTTGACATGGTTGAGTAGTATGAGCGTAACAAGTCGACGACAGAAAATTTGTCTCATACAATACTTGTTTGTATTGATGCCAGCTATTGATTAAAACAGGTTTAATGCGTGGCTGCTATTTTGAAAATAAAATAAAATAGCGGAAGTTAGGCAGGCCAAATAATTCAGAGCCCTTTGTAATGCAGTAAGAGAGATTGATAACGCTGTTGGATTAGCAACATTAGTTTTAACGAAATATGGTTGAAAATCCAACATCACGTTTATTGAATTTTTTTACCTTAAGATGATTGAGCAGTGTGAGCGTAGGACTAGGCTGCGCGGCATACCACTCAAGCAGAGCGTCGAGCCGCACCCGCTGTGCTAGCACCCGCCATGCGCCTGCCACGTCCACAAGCACAGACACCTCGCGAGCGTATTGATTTAACTCGTGAAGACCAGCCTCTGGATAGTCCTGTCAAATGTTTCAACATACAAGCTGGTATACCACGGCATGTGACGACAGGTTCCGTTCAAGGTCCAACGAATTTACACTGATTTTATTACACTTAACTTTCTGCATGGGGAAAATACGAGGTGGAAGGGGAAAACTGTTACCACGTATTCAGTACATCATTCTGAGCCCCCCAAGTAGAAATTTTTCATCAGTTATTTAAAAAAAAATTGCTGTTTCCTACAAAAGTGCAAAATGTATGGAACAGCGGTTTCTTTTTTTAAAAACCGACGAAAAATTTCGGTGTGCGGGGCGGGGGGTTCCAAATTGAAGTACTGAATACGTGGTAAGCGTTTTAGCGTCGGTGTACCTTCCACCCCGTTTCTCATTTTTTATAAAATGTACTTTCTGATACACTCTGTAAAGATCAAAATCAAACGTATGTGCGCGTCCACAGTTTTGATTACACACATATTTTGAACCTTATGATGGTAGCAATCACGTCTAAATGCCATTTCAGAAGCGCCTGCAACGGGTCTATTATTCGTTTTCACAAACAGTAAGGGACACGTAAATGTAGCATAAATATTTCTACTAATTTTTTATTAAAATATTCATATAAATGTTGCCTGGTGTTAGTTACTTAAAACGGACAAATCATACAAAAAACAAACTTAAATAAAAACTTACGCCTTCATCAGCGGATTCGTAGTCGTCTTCCGGTTCAGACTTAATATCGTCTTCGTCCATGCACTCAACCGTGACGTATGCTTTCATCAGGTCCTTGAGTTCAGGCTTCTTCTGGACTAGCCTCCACGCTGACGCGTTGGAGTCCTCGTGTTTTAGAGGGTAGGCCTACAAAAACACAAGTACATTATTATTAAATGCACGAGAGAGAGAGAGAGTGCGAGACGATGGAGGACCTTAGGACTGGATTTTAAGACAATTAAAATTAAATATAAAATGAGTTATATCTATTTCCCGTATTTGATTTCACACATACGTTACTGTTAAACACATAAGTTAATATGTATTTAGCTATTATATCTCATTGCCGAAAAAGCAGTTCTGCTAATATTTTATTTCATTGTATATTTTACGGGAAACAATAATACAAATATCTTCGGAATTTTAATAAAACTTATTTAGAGTAGACTCTTTAATTGTGGGACTGTTTAAACAAAGTGTGATATGTACCTTTTTTTCCAGTAACATCCGTGCTATTTCAACAGAGTTTTCCCTGACGGTCGTACCGCCGCACACGATTTGCAGCGCTGTATTGCCAGCATCGTCCATGACGTCAATTTCGCTCTGGAAATAATAAATAAAACTAGAGACTAAGCAACGAAACAGTTACAGATGGCTTATAATCAGCGTTAGGTTGTAATACAAAGTGACATTTACAGGCACGTTGTTTCAAACATTTTTCTTTCTATTTGTTGTTGTGCGATTAAACGAAATATTCTGTATTTATTTATTTAACACTTCAAGCACAAAGTACAGAGGCAGACTACTATTCTTTATAACGAAATAAAAAACACCAGCTGGACATCGTATGAAATGCGAGCAACAGTTATTTTTTTTAAGGGAAAATTACCTCGACAATTAATTAAAGAAGTCGTTCGTATAATGCATCACATAGCTGGAAAGTTTGTTACGTTTATTGTATCCAGCAAACTTTTCTCTCGACATAAAAAATACCCCAAATACAGTATTTCTAAAAAAAAAAACTACTTGTACTCACGGACGGTATAAACTCGAGCAGGATCTTCGTGACAGCCAGTCGGTCGTCGTACGCTGCGAGGTGCAGTGGTGTGCGTCCCTCTGCGTCGCGCACGCTAAAGCTAGCACCGTGTTGTAGCAACAAGCGAGTTCCCAGCTCCCAGCCCGATACTACAGCCATGTGAAGTGCCGATTGTTTCTCTGTTACGGAAATGTCACATGTCATTATTTCACTCGACAGACGATGTCACAGTATCAAGATAACACTGGTAATCCAACTAGTCCCTTTTTATGAAATCAAACGTGGGTGTTCGGTTTTTTAACTAAACTTCTTGTAACATAAAACGTATCCACTTGTCTCAATGCGACTGCCCTGACTTACGTTACCACTTATTCTAATACTGAAGCATGCTTAGAATTCGTGTAAACGCTTTGAATGTGTGTGTGAGACGATTCCGACCATTTGTTCCTATTTGAAATACTGTTTGTGAATACTAATTATGTATACTGTGACGACATGGGATTCCCCGAGCATCGTCACTTCAATCGGTCCTATGCTTCTCGCATCTTTACCAGAAAATGGCATGTAACATGTGTGGCATTCGCAATAGATTACAAATTACGAATAAGGGATGAACCTCATTTGGTGGCACGGAATCGCAATTTTCCGGTACTTGCTTTCTAAGGCACGGAAAGCTGATTTTAGATAAAAAACTGAGTACTTACCACCATTGTAGTCGTTCAAATCGCAAGACACCTCGTTCTTCTTGATGGAGTCTAGAAGGATCTCTAGACACGACCGGTACTTTACTGCGTAGTGGATCACGTTCAAGTCTTTATCATCTTTCATCATTGGGTTTGCACCTAAAATATAACATCTCATGATGTAGATAAATAAAAACATTGAATAATAATACAAGTTGGATAACAAACAGACACAGAAGAAAACAAGAAACAACTGACTTCTGCTAATCAGTTATAAATAAACGGCCGTCGACGCACAAAAGGGTAAACCATGAATTCAGCACATGATCCTAAACCCCCCAGCGTCAACCTTTTTGTCGGTTATTTTAAGCAGCTGTTCATACAAAAGTGCAACACCTACATTGTCATTATGTATGGTACAGTTCATTTTTTAGGGTTCCGCACTTTTGGTGGGTAAACTATAAAAAGAAAAAAAAAGAAAAAAGTTTTGCGAACTATATCGTGTTACATATCAAATGAAAGGGCTCATCTCAAATATTTTTTTTTATATTTTGTGTTGTGAGTAAAGTTTTTTTTTTTCATATAGAAATAAATAAAGGTCAATTTCACTACTAGTTTACATGTTTTTAATATTTTTATACGCAAACCCTGCGTAGGGAACTACAGCTGTTTTGATATGGAAAGAAAAATCCAAACCTGCACAGCAGACCGCTGACCTGCTTCTGTTTTTTTTTCTTTTTTTACATGTTGTCGGGCACACCAATGTTATACAATATGGATAGTATTATCAGCATTTAAAATAATTAGCAGTAATTAAAAATAAATAAATTCATATAAATAAGTAAATAATGTCACAGGAAAAAATTGAGAATAAAAAAAAACGAATAAAATAATAATCAAGTTCTTCCTTACCTTTAGCAACAAACAGCGACACCATCTTCGGCTTATCATGGAGCACAGCAAGGTGTAGGGTAGTCTGCTGCCTGTCATTCGAAAAGTCAAGCAGATGCGTTGCTTTCACGCTGTGGATTATCTTCACGATGTACTCAAGGCTTGACAGGTTACTGCATAGAGTCATGTGGAGGAATCTGGAATTTGCAACAAAGTGAAATTATTATGATTCTCCTCGAGATCAGGCTTATTTCTGTTTTAATTGAAAAATATTTGATTTTAGCACTTACGTATCTCCGTTAGAGAGTCTAATTTCAAACAATCTTTCCAAGCGGGCACGGACTTCCGCCTTTTTGAAGCCTTCCTTGTTTCTTATCATATCACACAAGTCTTGTACCAGCTGTGAACAATAAACTAAGGGTAAACAAACACACAGACGGCGCTAGACGACCTGTATAGCTCTGACTCTTTCCCACACTGGAATTACTCCTGCTTTAATACATCATAGTAACCCACCTGTTCTTTTAAGTTTTTTACTAGACATGTCAGAAGAGTACAGTAGCAATGAGAAAAAGAGTAAAGACGGAAAGATAGGAAAAAAGAAAGAACTAAGCTAAGTGGTAGGTTATTATCTCATATCGACATAAAACGTTAGAAGTAAAAAGTATAGAAATAGTTTTAAGAATAAAGAGCTAAGGGGTAACGTTAGTAAGAGGGTGGCTATTGGGACAGACAAGGGCAAACAGTTACCATGAATCTAGACGCCAGAATATTTCGAGAGTAACAAAAAAAAACAACTTTTCCATAAATTTCGACCGTGTAGGTATTGCACTTTTGTATAAAACAGATCCTGAGTACTCGAGCGTAATTATGACACACGAACTTTTAAGTATAGGCATAATGACTGGCAATACTGGCATAAGTATTTTTGTATTTTACATTTTCTGCCTAATCATGGGAAAAAAACAAAAAAATCTCAATTTCGATTATTCTAACCATAACAATACTGCGTCACTCATTCGTTGCTCGAAAATAGAAACAATGTACCTTCTTAACTTCGACGCCATCTTCAGGTTTGTAGAAGGCTGGATACTCGGCCTTTGGCTTCTTAATGTCGCTTTCTTTGTTCTGATTGGTTGCACGATCTCCTTGGAGACGGCTCATGACCTGTTTCTGTGGCTGTCAAATAAATATACATAAAATATAAATGAAAGAAACAAACATAACTGGCGAAATGTGTGCTACTAGGTATACCGCTGCCTAAGTCTCAGAGAATTACAGGTGTGATGTTATGTTAAGTTAGCAGGATCATCTAATTTTCTTAGCGTGTGTTCTTAGGACCCAAAGCTATGCCACGAGTTTGGCCATCGGCTCCAGCAAAAACACTGATTCGGTAAATTCAATGAATCATTCTGTCAAAGAGTTTTAAATTAATATTAAACTAAATACATGAACTAGCACAAACCTTTGCCCGTCCAGAGTCAGCAACCAGCATTGACCGGATGAACTCCATGCTATTTTTCTGTGAAAAACAATGAAACTTCAGATACAGAGAGAAATATACGCAATAATCGGTACGAAAAATGTACGTCCAAAACTTGTTCAAACTTACTTCTTCGGGAAGATTTTCGCCATAACTTCTCAAGTATTCTGAAAAAAAAGAAGATTTTATTACACAAAACAAAGGTAATAGTAACAATATAAAGTTTTTTTGTCACTCATTCATCTATGAAATGCTTGGCCATTCATTTTCCAAGCTATACTTCAACTTCGCAACTCATACAATTTCATTTATTTTTACCCGTGCGGTAGTAATAAGACTAGCGAAATGTGGGTGTACTATACAAGGTGTACGCGGACCCTTCACGAAGCTGTCAACCAAGCATTCTGTACATCAAACTAAGTAACTGGACGCAAAAAATATTGTTGGGGAACGACTTTTTTTGGGGTTAAAAATCACGATGGAACTCAATGTAACGCAATCAAAAGATTGTGCTGATGTATGCATTGAATAGTACAGGGTAATAGAAGTATTTAAAGGTAACTTGTAAAAAAGTTGGAAATTTGACCTCCAATATCTCCGTAACTAGAAGGTTTCAAATTTTCTACCAGGAACCTGCTTTTGTTTTTCCCGAATTATTATAATTCCTACCCAATAATAGATATAAAAGTTTTAGTTAGATAACTAGGTACAATGTAGAAACACTTATTATAAATATAAACCGTCCTCTTGAATCACTCTACCTATTGCTGAAAACTGCATTAAAATCTGTTGCGTAGTTTAAAAGATCTATGCGTAGAGACAGCGGGAGCGACTTTGTTTTATACTATGTTAAGATTCGGCAAAGTGAGTTTTTTGTCTTCTTATTTTAGACAGGATATTTCTTTTTTTAAAGTCATTTCCATTTTATGATCGCATATTTGAAGCACCAAAAATCAATATACCTCCTCCTATCCTTAGTTATAATAGGTGGAAAAAAAATCATACCATTTAAAAGCGACCTCAAATCGTCTGGTACCGGGTTCTGAGGAGCGTTGTTAGGAATCTGCATCTGCTCCAACTCCATAGAATCAATCTGCAAGTCCTGGATGGGTGCCTCTGGCAGCATCACGCTATGAGGGCTGGACCACATGGGGCTGGACACCGGTGACTGGCTGATTTCAGACCCAGAGTACAAAGCGCTTGCCAAATCACATTGGTTGGGTGAAATTGGGCCGTGCATCTGTGTAAACAAAATTATTACGATTCATATATCTTATCGATATTTAAGATACAAGCTGTACCTAATTTGGAAGCCGCTGTTAAATCTGTCAGTGTTCTTGTGTTGTCAGTTTAGAACTAACTGAACAACATGTTTGTATGAGAACGATGTGTACCTAACATAACAGATTAATTTGATTTGAATTTAATATCTTTGAAAGTTACGTTCACAAAATAAATTATTAGACAGTACTGTAAGACATTGAAACCAAAATAATTTGTGGATGTTTGTAGAATCTAAACTAATCAAAGTAAACGCCAAACTTACACATTAAGTAATAATTTCATACTTAAACTGATGCTACCTTGTTATTCCTGTCTTTATAAATAGGGGTCACCGGTACATTACATTAAAAAAAGCTCTATTAACATCAACAAACAGTTAACAAAACCTTTGTCTTTGATCAAACATCTGGCAACCATTTCTCCAAGCAAAAATATCCTTTTAGACATAACTTTTATTATCCAGGTCCCATTGTTTTTAGAGGTCGCTTTTACTTACGTCATAAAAGGTCTGTAATGTGTTGCATGTCTTTGTCCATTAAGGCGAGGTTACCCCGAGCGCCGTATGCATCAATCGCTTACCCCAGCCCCCGCACAGAGAGGCGATACGTAACAAATTACGCGGCGCGAAAACGCGGGCGCTTAGCGCACTGGTCAAGAGTTCACGAACTCGGATAGGTACTAAGTTGCGTTACAGGGTAGAGCGATGCAGTAAAACAACTTGAATTGATATGTATAAGTTCACTTTGTTTTATTTTTATAGAAAGTATTGGTTATAGATAGATTAGGAACCTACGTATTCTATGAACGTGAACCTAATTACTAACAATTAAAATAAGTAGATATAATTAAAAATAAGAAGGTATACTTATTTATTTTTATGAATTTAAAATCTGACTGACACTAAGATCATGAATACGGGTATGATTCAAAACTACACGCCACGCGCCATTCGTTTTTAAAAAAATTATGCTTTAATTTTTTTTAGGTTTTGTTGTCATGGGTTTCGTTTTCGTGGTTTTTGGGGTCGCTGATAACTAAAATTAGGCCAAAATGAAAATCCAAGATGGTGGCGACGAAAATTTTCGGTATTTTCGTCATGGGTGTCATTTACATGGTTTTCGTGGTCGCTGATAACGAAAATTTGGTCAAAATTAAAATTCAAGATGGCGCCAATGAAAATTTTAGCTTTGTCGTCATGGGTGTCATTTTCGTGGTTTTCGGGGTCGCTGATAACGAAAATGAGTACAAAATGAAAATCCAAGATGACGCCAACAAAAATTTTTGGTTTTTTCGTCATGGGTGTCATTTTCATGGTTTTCGGGGTCGCTAATAACGAAAATTAGGTCAAAAAGAAAATCCAAGATGGCGCCGACAAAAATTTTTGGTTTTGTCGTCATGGGTGTCATTTTCATGGTTTTCGGGGTAGCTGATAACGAAAATTAGGTCAAAATTAAAATTCAAGATGGCGCCAATGAAAATTTTTCGGGGCCGCTGATATCGAAAATGAGGACAAAATGAAAATCCAAGATGGCGCTGACAAAAATCTTTGAATTTTGATCTCATTTTCGTTATCAGCGACCCCGAAAACCATGAAAATGACACCCATGACGACAAAACCAAAAATTTTTGTCGGCGCCATCTTGGATTTTCATTTTGTCCTCATTTTCGTTATCAGCGGCCCCGAAAACCATGAAAATGACACCCATGACGACAAAACCAAAAATTTTTGTCGGCGCCATCTTGGTTTTTCATTTTGTCCTCATTTTCGTTATCAGCGGCCCCAAAAACCATGAAAATGACACCCATGACGACAAAACCGAAAATTTTCATTGGCGCCATCTTGAATTTTAATTTTGACCTCATTTTCGTTATCAGCGACCCCGAAAACCATGAAAATGACACCCATGACGACAAAACCAAAAATTTTTGTCGGCGCCACCTTGCATTTTCATTTTGTCCTTATTTTCGTTATCAGCGGCCCCGAAAACCATGAAAATGACACCCATGACGACAAAACCGAAAATTTTCATTGGCGCTATCTTGAATTTTAATTTTGACCTAAATTTCGTTATCAGCGACCCCGAAAACCATGAAAATGACACCCATGACGACAAAACCAAAAAATTTTTGTCGGCGCCATCTTGGATTTTCATTTTGACCTCATTTTCGTTATCAGCGACCCCGAAAACCATGAAAATGACACCCATGACGACAAAACCGAAAATTTTCATTGGCGCCATCTTGAATTTTAATTTTGACCTCATTTTCGTTATCAGCGACCCCGAAAACCATGAAAATGACACCCATGACGACAAAACCAAAAATTTTTGTCGGCGCCATCTTGGATTTTCATTTTGTCCTCATTTTCGTTATCAGCGGCCCCAAAAACCATGAAAATGACACCCATGACGACAAAACCGAAAATTTTCATTGGCGCCATCTTGAATTTTAATTTTGACCTCAATTTCGTTATCAGCGACCCCGAAAACCATGAAAATGACACCCATGACGACAAAACCAAAAAATTTTTGTCGGCGCCATCTTGGATTTTCATTTTGACCTCATTTTCGTTATCAGCGACCCCGAAAACCATGAAAATGACACCCATGACGACAAAATCAAAAATTTTTGTCGGCGCCATCTTGGATTTTCATTTTGTCCTCATTTTCGTTATCAGCGGCCCCAAAAACCATGAAAATGACACCCATGACGACAAAACCGAAAATTTTCATTGGCGCCATCTTGAATTTTAATTTTGACCTCATTTTCGTTATCAGCGACCCCGAAAACCATGAAAATGACACCCATGACGACAAAACCAAAAATTTTTGTCGGCGCCATCTTGGTTTTTCATTTTGTCCTCATTTTCGTTATCAGCGGCCCCAAAAACCATGAAAATGACACCCATGACGACAAAACCGAAAATTTTCATTGGCGCCATCTTGAATTTTAATTTTGACCTCATTTTCGTTATCAGCGACCCCGAAAACCATGAAAATGACACCCATGACGACAAAACCAAAAATTTTTGTCGGCACCATCTTGGATTTTCATTTTGACCTAATTTTCGTTATCAGCGACCCCGAAAACCTTGAAAATGACACCCATGACGAAAAAACCGAAAAAAAGTAAAGCATAAAATGCAGAGGAAGTAAAATAAAAAAAATTAAAGTGATTTTATCTTTAAAATGTAAATAAGTCAACAAAATAAAAAAACTAGTAGGTACACACGGCGGCACATGAAGCTGTCATTTCCAGTATAAATTGGCCTCGCTTTGTATAGATTTCCTATACAATGAGAGATCGGCATAAACTGGTTTTGTACAGCTTGATCGGTCGTCGTGCGTACAAAATACGATATCGACCATTACTCATTCTATCTCGTTCTCCCCTACATACTTTCTTTTTCTGCCCATGTCGAACTCGATAATCTTTGGCTTACCGGGCTCCCTACAAAACTTTTTTAGAACTCCTTACAAAAAAAAATTATTGGAATAAATGTTTTGATTTTAGTAGGCCAGTTACAGGCAGTTTTGAATTTTCGAAAAAAAGATAATAAAATGAAGCTACAGTCCCATTCAAAAGGCATAATAACTGTGAAAGTACTGTAGTTGCCCATTCCAAAGTTACCAAAATTTATAAATAATATTGCGAAATCATAAATAGCTACTTTTGCTACGACACAATAAAGTTCAATTCAGGCCGTGCAGCGCTAATTATCTACAGTTATATTCTCCTAGAAGCTGCCTCTCTTTCTAATGCGTAACTCTTATCTTATACCTTCTGACTACGTTCCCTATTAGGTACCTACTGTACTTTTGTGAACAAATGACATTTCAAATAAACCTAAGCTCGGTGTTTACTAAGTATTATTTTTTACAAACTATTTTTGGCTCAGTTCGTAACAGAACTTAGCGGGGGTGGGGTGGCGGGTTCGAAAAATTGGCACACGTCCGACCTCCAACGCGTTCCGCTCGGGACTGAAGCACGCGATGCGAGTATGAAATGATGAAAACAGCACATTTTGGAAATCGTGGGATAGGTTTTTTTAATATTTCAAATTATGATCGCCGTGTACTGTCACATTTTTTACGACCTTTATAATGGTATAAGTTTTATTGTTAAAAACCTAATATAACTCAAATAAAGTAATATTAAAACCATCATTTAGACTTGTCTTTGCGATTTAATTGGATGCAACAAAGTGCAAGTAATCGTGTATCGTTGTGCCGAAATATCTAGATCGAAGTGTGAAATATGTAATATATTTTTTTCAGAATTTAAATCCGTGCCATATAGGAATAAAGCACAATCCAAAACGACGTTTATCTGGATAACCTCGCCTTAAAATAACGGGAAAAAAGGATAATGCAACCAACTGGGCTCAGAAATAAAAAGTAATGGCCCAGAAATAAAACATACGCCAAGTTATAAGAAAAATTTAAACCTGAGGAAACTATTACGTTTTTGAAATATAACTGTACAGCATTTTTTTCCTCTAGGTTATATTTTTGTGGAGCCATATTGAAAGTTACTATAGTCCCCGTCACGAGAAGCTATGAATTTTGTAAATGAAGAACCTCTACCAAGTTACGTAGCGACAATTCAATCAAAAACAAATAATCCCAAATTCAATCAATTCAAAGTAACATACCTGTAATACGAAACTAATAAGCAATTTCACTTGGTCGGGTTATATTTTAGCGATTTATAGCGATGTCGTCTAATGTTTTGTGGTACTAGAACGCGAACTCGCCACTCATGGAACTTCAACATTTTTTGAAGTAAGTTTGTGCTGTTTCCTAATATTGCTTGTTATTGTGTTTTTTTTCTAATTAGTTACGAACCCCTGAATGTGTGTTTACAAAATTTATAGCTTTTCGTGACTGGGTCTATAGCGGTGACAATAACTATTGTTTGGCATGGGTTTCATACGCGAGCCACACATTAAAAATGAAACCAGAATACAAGGGAAATGTTGCATTGTCCTTTGTTGTCTACAACGTTAACATGAATCTTATATTAAAAAATTTGTTTGTAGATCGGTCACAATGATCCTACTTTCCTCTCGCAGGTCTGCTGGAAGAGATTTCGCATGAAATAAGCAGTACCTTTGTGCTCTTCTATCTTAATGTAATGTCTTGTTAAGTATTTTGTGTGTACACAAATAAATAAATAATCCGTTCCTTAACAACTAAAAGTTATCAGAAAAACGCTAAAGGTAACTACAGTACAGATCTAGTCAGAAACACAGTATAAACATAGTTAAATGTTCTATGATATTACTAACCTGAGGTAAGATATACGACGGATCCGGGACGCTTTCTATGGGCTCCTCCGCCTGCTAAATTATATAAATAACATTATTATTTTGCACTAATCCTACATCATGCAATAGACTACATACAAGTTAAATCCTTTACTGCTTCAAAATAAATAAACATTAAGGATTTTAAACTGTTTTTGTTCGTTACATATAGTATCCTAAGATTCGATATTTCTCAAAAGTAGAAGACGGGTTTTGAAAATGTCATCGTAAATAAAACTTGAAGAGCCAAAACGTTTTGTGCCTTCATGTTATTCAGGTCAAAAAAAATATTTAGTAAGCTTAACTAAGTTTAGTTTAAGTAGCAAAAAAAGCTTGTCCACTTGAAACTTATCAATAGTTCACAGGTTGATATACTGTTTTGGCAGTTCAGTAAAAAGTAGAGGAGATTCGACACTTTACAAAAATAGGTAAAGAAAAAAAAACTTACGTGATTGGCAACGGATACGGGAATGTCGCAGCCACTCTTCAATGATCCACCTAGAACAAATTAATTAATTGTTAATTCATACAAAATTTTTACATTCTTTGCAGAAGTGTACCTATTTGTATTTACACCAGATTTTAAAATCTATACAAATAAATAAAATCGAAGTCTCTGTTTGTAATATCAAAATACCAGCTTTATAAGAATGCATATGAAAATATATACGGCACTTATAACAATTTTTATTTCAACGTTTGTCTGTCCGTCTGTCTGTTTGTACCGGCTTATTTTCGAAACGGCTAGTCCGATTTTGACGGGACTTTTACTGGCAGATAGTTGATGTTATAAGGTGTAACTTAGTCTACATTTATTTTACAAAAAATAATTAGGGTTCCGTGTAAAAAAAAAAATTAAAACCCTTGAAATTGGTAACAAAATCAGATTCAAAAAGGAAAAAATATTTTTTTTTATAATAATTTAGCGCGAACGAAGGTCGCGAGCATCAGGTAGTTTGGAATAAAAGTTAAAGAAGGTAAGGTCTATTTCAGTTAACGTTTTGCTGTCATCCATTAAAAAGATGCATAACCATTCCCCATTATTTGAACCTGGTCATCTGATCATGACGAATATATTAGGAACAACATGCTAATAAAATAAATTTTGCGAACAACAAGACTATAATCGGCATACCTTTCTAAATAAAAAACTCTACAATCGATAGACGTGTCAGAGGTTAAAATTACGAGAGATGACGGTTAAAATTACGACAGACGACGGTTAACATTAATGGATTAATAAGTAGGTAGGTACTATACGTTAGATTTCTAGGAATACGCGTCAATTTAATTTATACCTTATCACAATGACATAGAGGCACGTCGACGCTCGGGTAAATTACATTATCTTATTACTTACTAGATGAACTGCCGATAGAGCAAAAGGACGATCCCGCTTTCCTCTTCTTGATCTGTTTATAAGCTTGGTTCGCCTTGTACTTGAACTCCTTAGGTTCGCTGGTGCGGCCATCTGAAGGTCTCACTAGTTCTATGAAGACCTGTACGTCTACAGGTGTCTCTGAGTTCTTGTATGGAGGTGTGCTATTTGGGAAAATTTAATACTGATTATTAGATTAGATTAGAGAATGAAGTAGGAATAGTTTTTTTGCCTTTCCAATGTACAACTGTCCACTGTTTCCAATATACTTGGGTGTTTTCTAGAAGATAAGAGTGGGCTGATATTGCAAGTGCAATATTCGATGATTACTTTTTCTAAAGAGTGATGGTATGCAATTTAAAATCGTCAAAATATGCATGCAAATATGTACTATTAATGCTCCTAATAAAATAGCAAAAAAAGTGCAAGTCTGTACTAGGTACAATATAATGTGTTTTTTAATTTAATATTTTTTCCATACGAAAGTACCCGAATGGGCAGTAGAATCAATTCTATTTGTTGCCTTTGTTTTAAAGTTGAATGTTCAAAAGTGCCTTTTAATGACGAAATTGAAATAAATGGTTTGTGAATTTGATTTTTAAGAGACATTTATTTTTTCATGAAAACTTAAATTATCGAGTACTGTTCCAAATTCTTTGTAGTACGATGAGCGTTCTTTTAATTAAAATATTTTTATGAACTTTTTGATAACGATCGTTTCATATCCACTGAGGTCACTGCGCTATTCGAATTTAGGTGGTTTATTTATACCTTGGGCATGCACGACCATCCGCTTTTAGCTAAAACATGCAATAAATTCAAAAAATAGCCATGATATGAAATTGCATATAAGGTCTAACTATTCATACACGAAATATTTTCAGGAAATCATCTAACGGCTATAACAAAACCATTTCTAGGGGTTTTGTTTATCTGAGTTTTTTTTTTTTATAAAAAATAAATAATTTAAAATTACTTGACCTACAAAATAAATACTGGCTCCTTATTAACCATTACACTAGTTTACTACGACGTATTTACCTACTGTCATTGTTAGAATATGGGATGAAAGGTTTTATGCAAAAAGTCTCAAAAAACTTTAGAATTATAATAATTTCGAAAAAAAAAACACTCAGATTATTATTTTTTTTCGTTGCTGTGGCGACTTTACGACTTTTATTTTATTTTATTTATTTAGGTAACCAACAGCGATCCATAAAATTATTTTAACGACTTATAGAAGTTACTCTTAAAATATTTCGTGTATGAAAAGATAGACCTTATATTATCTGGTCTCTATTTATAGCAGAGCTCCAGTTTGTCTGGTACTTACCGAAACACGATGGCATATTGGTGATGGACGTCACTTTGCATGAACTGGCCCACACTAGTCCAGCTCCTATCGCCATTGTCGTCTATCTCGAAGAACCGAATCATTATGTTCTCTGAGAAAAAGTAGAATCCGTTATA
Organism: Noctua janthina; assembly: GCA_963576755.1. Classification (NCBI taxonomy): domain Eukaryota; kingdom Metazoa; phylum Arthropoda; class Insecta; order Lepidoptera; family Noctuidae; genus Noctua; species Noctua janthina. The sequence goes on from OY755059.1 coordinate 10,827,998, forward strand.
AGTAGGTACTGTTGTTTTCGGTAATATCAGATGTATACTGCGTTATTATTTTTTTCCAATACTTTAAATACAACACGCATTTTAAATAGTCATACTGAAATAAATTAAATTGACTGAAAACAAGGCTTTGAGGCTTATTTAGGTCATTGGTCCACAAATAACCATGTTTTTTATTTATTTATTTAAACTTCATGTACGATAGTGGTACATAGGAGGACTTAATGCCACAAGGCATTCTCATTTTTGTTGATATGAGCTCTACAAGGAAGTAATTTGACCTTGAGGTGCCACAAGGGAGTCGTAGATGAACAGCGTCAACACCAGCAGGGGACCATTTACTGAACCTGCTACTACTGGCTTGCTTAGTAAAAGTAATTATTTTATTGGCTTTAAATGCATCAATAGAACCATTTGAAAGCATGCAATAAAATCCTAACGGCGTTATCAGACTAAACAGGAAATAAATAATCTTAAAACCACAGTTTACTCGTATTTACAAAATGCTGTACCACAGACTATAATTTACATATCAATATTATTATGTTAAAACTTATCCAATATCGGCGAATATTTCCGTAAATGACTATTGTAAGTCTTATTACATATTTTTAATGAACATTCTAGCCGTTCATAAAATTTGCCATCAGCAACTGGGAAAGTAATAAAAATGAGTAATTTAAGAATTCAATTAATAACATCGAATAATTTAATTAGTTAATTAATGTGTAATGCCACTACAATGACTTATCAATATATGCTATCTAATTGCAGTGACGAATTTTATTCTCTTTTCTTTAATGCAAAGTCCTCATTAAAGAAAAATGAATAAAATTCGTCAGTACTGCGCGTATGATCAGTGAGCTATCTGCAAAAACACTTTTTTTTTTGTAATCCATGTAATGCTGGCACTTCACGTGGCGTATTTGTCAAAATTTTCGCGATATTGGTTCAAAACAAAATTTTCTATAAGTCTATTGAGGTAAAGGTCACTTTGTCTTAATGGTAGAAAGCGAAAATCTGCCCAGATCTGCCACCGTAATGCCACCATAAAAGCTTACTTGTATAACTAGCTGAAATTGCGAAGTATGTCTTCTAATAGTCTGAGAATCTTCTAGAAACAACATTTGCAGACTACCGGACGTATTGTCACTGACTACCAATAAATACAATCAATACATACGGCGACACATCAACCTATACAATTCCAGTATAACATGGCCTCGCTTTGTATAGATTTCCTGTACAATGAGAGATCCGCATAAACTGGTTTAGTAAAGCTTGATTGGTCATCGTGCGTATCTACCTGTTATTTTATTAGTTTGTACGAATAAAATTGATGTCCTAATCATATTTTCTTTGTTATAAAAAGGATTAACGGTTTAAAGTTCAGGGTGAATCTGAAAGTTAAAGTCATATAAATCCCGTCAGTCATAAACAGAATAAGATAAGCCCAGTTTGACGGCTTCATTATTTAGCTATTCATATGTTTACCGTGTTTGCCATTGGGGTTTTCCAACGCGGTTGATAGCAACTATGCTTTACAAAATCACGTAATAATAATATGTCCCGAAGTTATTAACAACAATAAGTATATTATGTTTATGTAATATATTAAATGTAGTATATTATAAAAGCTCGGCAGAATCGTAACTCGTCTGAAATATCATCAATATTTCAGACGAGTTACGATTCCTGAAAATGAACTGTTCTAGGCACCCTTTTGTCACATAGAAAACATTAAGGCGAGGTTATCCAGATAAACGTCGTTTTGTATTGGGCTTTATTCCTATATGGCACGGATTTAAATTCTGAAAAAAATATATTACATATTTCACACTTCGATCTAGATATTTCGGCACAGCGATACACGATTACTTGCACTTTGTTGCATCCAATTAAATCGCAAAGACAAGTCTAAATGATGGTTTTTAATATTACTTCATTTGAGTTATATTAGGTTTTTAACAATAAAACTTATACCATTATAAAGGTCGTAAAAAATGTGACAGTACACGGCGATCATAATTTGAAATATTAAAAAAACCTACACCACCATTTCCAAAATGTGCTGTTTTCATCATTTCATACTCGCATCGCGTGATTCAGTCCCGAGCGGAACGCGTTGGAGGTCGGACGTGTGCCAATTTTTCGAACCCGCCACCCCACCCCCGCTAAGTTCTGTTACGAACTGAGCCAAAAATAGTTTGTAAAAAATAATACTTAGTAAACACCGAGCCTAGGTTTATTTGAAATGTCATTTGTTCACAAAAGTACAGTAGGTACCTAATAGGGAACGTAGTCAGAAGGTATAAGATAAGAGTTACGCATTAGAAAGAGAGGCAGCTTCTAGGAGAATATAACTGTAGATAATTATCGCTGCGCGGCCTGAATTGAACTTTATTGTGTCGTTGCAAAAGTCGCTATTTATGATTTCGCAATATTATTTATAAATTTCGGTAACTTTGGAATGGGCAACTACAGTACTTTCACAGTTATTATGCCTTTTGAATGGGACTGTAGCTTCATTTTATTATCTTTTTTTCGACAATTCAAAACTGCCTGTACCTGGCCTACTAAAATCAAAACATTTATTCCAATATTTTTTTTTGTAAGGAGTTCTAAAAAAGTTTTGCAGGGAGCCCGGTAAGCCGAAGATTATCTAGTTCGACATGGGCAGAAAAAGAAACTATGCAGGGGACAACGAGATAGAATGAGTAATGGTCGATATTAAATTTTGTACGCACGACGACCGATCAAGCTGTCGAAAACCAGTTTAGGCCGATCTCTCATTGTATAGGAAATCTATACAAAGCGAGGCCAATTTATACTGGAAAAGACAGCTTCAAGTGCCGCCGTGTGTACCTACTAGTTTTTTTATTTTGTTGACTTATTTACATTTTAAAGATAAAATTACTTAATTTTTTTTTTATTTTACTTCCTCTGCATTTTATGCTTTACTTTTTTTCGGTTTTTTCGTCATGGGTGTCATTTTCAAGGTTTTCGGGGTCGCTGATAACGAAAATTAGGTCAAAATGAAAATCCAAGATGGCGCCGACAAAAATTTTTGGTTTTGTCGTCATGGGTGTCATTTTCATGGTGTTCGGGGTCGCTGATAACGAAAATGAGGTCAAAATTAAAATTCAAGATGGCGCCAATGAAAATTTTCGGTTTTGTCGTCATGGGTGTTATTTTCATGGTTTTCGGGGCCGCTGATAACGAAAATGAGGACAAAATGAAAATCAAAGATGGCGCCGACAAAAATTTTTGGTTTTGTCGTCATGGGTGTCATTTTCATGGTTTTCGGGGCCGCTGATAACGAAAATGAGGACAAAATGAAAATCAAAGGTGGCGCCGACAAAAATTTTTGGTTTTGTCGTCATGGGTGTCATTTTCATTGTTTTCGGGGTCGCTGATAACGAAAATGAGGTCAAAATGAAAATCCAAGATGGCGCCGACGAAAATTTTCGGTTTTTTCGTCATGGGTGTAATTTTCATGGTTTTCGGGGTCGCTGATAACGAAAATGAGGTCAAAGTTAAAATTCAAGATGGCGCCAATGAAAATTTTCGGTTTTGTCGTCATGGGTGTCATTTTCATGGTTTTCGGGGTCGCTGATAACGAAAATGAGGTCAAAGTTAAAATTCAAGACGGCGCCAATGAAAATTTTCGGTTTTGTCGTCATGGGTGTCATTTTCATGGTTTTCGGGGCCGCTGATAACGAAAATGAGGACAAAATGAAAATCCAAGATGGCGCCGACAAAAATTTTTGGTTTTGTCGTCATGGGTGTCATTTTCATGGTTTTCGGGCTCGCTGATAACGAAAATGAGGTCAAAATGAAAATCGAAGATGGCGCCGACGAAAATTTTCGGTTTTTTCGTCATGGGTGTCATTTTCATGGTTTTCGGGGCCGCTGATAACGAAAATGAGGACAAAATGAAAATCAAAGAAGGCGCCGACAAAAATTTTTGGTTTTGTCGTCATGGGTGTCATTTTCATGGTTTTCGGGGCCGCTGATAACGAAAATGAGGACAAAATGAAAATCAAAGGTGGCGCCGACAAAAATTTTTGGTTTTGTCGTCATGGGTGTCATTTTCATTGTTTTCGGGGTCGCTGATAACGAAAATGAGGTCAAAATGAAAATCCAAGATGGCGCCGACGAAAATTTTCGGTTTTTTCGTCATGGGTGTAATTTTCATGGTTTTCGGGGTCGCTGATAACGAAAATGAGGTCAAAGTTAAAATTCAAGATGGCGCCAATGAAAATTTTCGGTTTTGTCGTCATGGGTGTCATTTTCATGGTTTTCGGGGTCGCTGATAACGAAAATGAGGTCAAAGTTAAAATTCAAGACGGCGCCAATGAAAATTTTCGGTTTTGTCGTCATGGGTGTCATTTTCATGGTTTTCGGGGCCGCTGATAACGAAAATGAGGACAAAATGAAAATCCAAGATGGCGCCGACAAAAATTTTTGGTTTTGTCGTCATGGGTGTCATTTTCATGGTTTTCGGGCTCGCTGATAACGAAAATGAGGTCAAAATGAAAATCGAAGATGGCGCCGACGAAAATTTTCGGTTTTTTCGTCATGGGTGTCATTTTCATGGTTTTCGGGGCCGCTGATAACGAAAATGAGGACAAAATGAAAATCAAAGAAGGCGCCGACAAAAATTTTTGGTTTTGTCGTCATGGGTGTCATTTTCATGGTTTTCGGGGCCGCTGATAACGAAAATGAGGACAAAATGAAAATCAAAGATGGCGCCGACAAAAATTTTTGGTTTTGTCGTCATGGGTGTCATTTTCATTGTTTTCGGGGTCGCTGATAACGAAAATGAGGTCAAAATGAAAATCCAAGATGGCGCCGACGAAAATTTTCGGTTTTTTCGTCATGGGTGTAATTTTCATGGTTTTCGGGGTCGCTGATAACGAAAATGAGGTCAAAGTTAAAATTCAAGATGGCGCCAATGAAAATTTTCGGTTTTGTCGTCATGGGTGTCATTTTCATGGTTTTCGGGGTCGCTGATAACGAAAATGAGGTCAAAGTTAAAATTCAAGACGGCGCCAATGAAAATTTCCGGTTTTGTCGTCATGGGTGTCATTTTCATGGTTTTCGGGGCCGCTGATAACGAAAATGAGGACAAAATGAAAATCCAAGATGGCGCCGACAAAAATTTTTGGTTTCGTCGTCATGGGTGTCATTTTCATGGTGTTCGGGGTCGCTGATAACGAAAATGAGGTCAAAATTAAAATTCAAGATAGCGCCAATAAAAATTTTCGGTTTTGTCGTCATGGGTGTCATTTTCATGGTTTTTGGGGCCGCTGGTAACGAAAATGAGGACAAAATGAAAATACAAGATGGCGCCGACAAAAATTTTTGGTTTTGTCGTCATGGGTGTCATTTTTATGGTGTTCGGGCTCGCTGATAACGAAAATGAGGTCAAAATTAAAATTCAAGACGGCGCCAATGAAAATTTTCGGTTTTGTCGTCATGGGTGTTATTTTCGTGCTTTTCGGGGTCGCTGATAACAAAAAAGAGGCGAACATGAAAATCCAACATGGCGCTGACGAAAATTTTCTGTTTTTTTTCGTCATGGGTGTCGGTTTCGTTGTTTTTAGGGTCGCTGATAACGAAAATGAGGCGATTATGAAAATCCAACATGGCGCCGACGAAAATTTTCGGGTTTTTTCGTCATGGGTGTCATTTTCATGGTTTTCGGAGTCGATGAAAAAAAAAATTTTTTTTTGTTTCTGTTTATTTTGAACTTATTTTGCGTTATCAGTGACCCCGAAAACCATGAAAATGATACCCATGACGTAAAAACAAAAACAAATTTTTGGTGTTATCGAATTTTCATTTTGACCTAATTTTCTTTATAAGCGACCCCGAAAACCATGAAAATGACACCCATGACGAAAAATCCAAAAATTTTCGTCGGCGCCATCTTGGATTTTCATTTTGTCCTCATTTTCGTTATCAGCGGCCCCGAAAACCATGAAAATGACACCCATGACGACAAAACCGAAAATTTTCATTGGCGCCGTCTTGAATTTTAATTTTGACCTAATTTTCTTTACAAGCGACCCCGAAAACCATGAAAATGACACCCATGACGAAAAACCCAAAAATTTTCGTCGGCGCCATCTTGGATTTTCATTTTGTCCTCATTTTCGTTATCAGCGGCCCCGAAAACCATGAAAATGACACCCATGACGACAAAACCGAAAATTTTCATTGGCGCTATCTTGAATTTTAATTTTGACCTCATTTTCGTTATCAGCGACCCCGAAAACAATGAAAATGACACCCATGACGACAAAACCAAAAATTTTTGTCGGCGCCATCTTTGATTTTCATTTTGTCCTCATTTTCGTTATCAGCGGCCCCGAAAACCATGAAAATGACACCCATGACGACAAAACCGAAAATTTTCATTGGCGCCATCTTGAATTTTAATTTTGACCTCATTTTCATTATCAGCGGCCCCGAAAACCATGAAAATGACACCCATGACGACAAAACCGAAAATTTTCATTGGCGCCATCTTGAATTTTAATTTTGACCTCATTTTCGTTATCAGCGACCCCGAACACCATGAAAATGACACCCATGACGACAAAACCAAAAATTTTTGTCGGCGCCATCTTGGATTTTCATTTTGTCCTCATTTTCGTTATCAGCGGCCCCGAAAACCATGAAAATGACACCCATGACGAAAAAACCAAAAATTTTTGTTGGCGCCATCTTGAATTTTCATTTTGTACTTATTTTCGTTATCAGCGACCACGAAAACCACGAAAATGACACCCATGACGACAAAGCTAAAATTTTCATTGGCGCCATCTTGAATTTTAATTTTGACCAAATTTTTGTTATCAGCGACCACGAAAACCATGAAAATGACACCCATGACGAAAATACCGAAAATTTTCGTCGGCGCCAGCTTGAATTTTCATTTTGACCTCAGTTTCGTTATCAGCGACCCCAAAAACCACGAAAATGACACTCATGAAGAAAAAATTGAAAATTTTCGTCGCTGCCATCTTGGATTTTCATTCTGGCCTAATTTTAGTTAATAGTGACCCCAAAAACCACGAAAACGAAACCCATGACAACAAAACCGAAAAAAAAGTAAAGCGCAAAAAAAGTAATGGCGCCTGGCGTGTAGTTTTGAATCATACCCGTATTCATGATTTTAGTGTCAGTCAGATTTTAAATTCTCCTTATTCACAAAAATAAATAAGTATACCTTCTTATTTTTAATTATATCTACTTATTTTAATTGTTAGTAATTAGGTTCACGTTCATAGAATACGTAGGTTCCTAATCTATCTATAACCAATACTTTCTATAAAAATGAAACAAAGTGAACAATACATGTCAATTCAAGTTGTTTTACTGCATCGCTCTACCCTGTAACGCAACTTAGTACCTATCCGTGTTCGTGAACTCTTGACCAGTGCGCTAAGCGCCCGCGTTTTCGCGCCGCGTAATTTGTTACGTATCGCCTCTCTGTGCGGGGGCTGGGGTAAGCGATTGATGCATACGGCGCTCGGGGTAACCTCGCCTTAAATCTACTTTATAAAAACCTTACATCTCTCTGACAGACAATCCTAAATCACTGGCTAATGCTAAAATAAAATAATGAAATATTGCAAAACAGTTTCTTAGACAATTTTGCCCCCCTAACATCCTTTATAATAGTTAAATAGAAGATCAAATTTTGAATGAAAGTTGAATATTTTTAGTGTGAATATGTTTATATTTTATAAATTGAAAGAAAACTATCTACGACTTTTCTCCCGACACCTAGCTATATTAAATTGTTGTTGTGACAATACATAAAGAGCTTTCAAGAACTTACTTTTGTTCACTTTCTCCACTAATATGAAGACATCTTCTCCACCAGAAGCACTTCCGGAAGACCGACTTATACGGCAAATCTTCAAGTCGTTGGTTGCTGCACTCTCTGTACACAAGAAATGTATTTTATTTATTTTGTCAGGAAAGAGAAGAAATGCTTGGTTAGAAAAGGAGTTAAAATCATTAAACTGATCGTAGGTGCAGTCGCGTCCTGATCTGATAAATGCTCTAAAAGCGTTTTTATGCTTACCTGCACAGTTGCAACTCTGAGTTAAGACCTATGTCATAGTAGTATGGGTTTCAAAATACTATGTCCGTTGCTGTATTGCTATTAATACAGAAAGAGAAAACCACAACCTAGCATTCTATACATCAAATTTAATTAACAGTTATTTCAAACATCAACAAAAAAAAAAAACTAAAAGTACAATGAGCATTATTTATAAAAAATATGACGGCAAATTACTTATACATACAATATTGAAAGCCACATCCAAACGTTTTCATATTTTAAATTTAGTTCCGTGTAAACGGACCCTTTACGAAGCCCTCAATCTAACATTCTGTACATCAAACTAAGTACCTAACTCTACGCAAAAATGATTGCTGGGTAACGGCTTTTTTTAGGGGGTTAAAAAATAATAGTTTAAAACTTGACCTTGACCTCCTATAACTCTGTAACTAGAAGGTTCCAAGGTATGGTCCAATAAAAAATTTGATCGCAATAACGGGAAGAACAAGTGACTTTCGGCTTCATGAAAGGTCTTTTTACACCCATTACGTAAACACGTAAGTACATATAGTGATCGCGACTATAACATTTTCAAGTTCAGTGCAACTAGGCTGGATGTTTTCATATTAGAAATAACTTACTCATGTTATGAATCGGTTCGGAGAATGCAGGCTCACAGATCTCTTTGCCGGTAATCGTATCATGCGCACTGAACTTCAACCGTACGATGTTTAGATTTATCGATTTGGCCATGTTCTCACATTGCACTTGAACCTAAAAAATAAACAAAACAAAATATACCTACCGCATTTCTTACAGAAGTACATTATTCTTAACTAAAACTAGGTTACAACACACGTAAGGTAATTTTATTGTCTGTAGGTATTTTTATTGCTATCTTTTTTTTTTAAAAATCACGAATTTAAAAAGCGCTTTTTATGCGCGTACACAAAATGCACTTATCGCGCCCACTTCACAAACACGACTGAAGGTTGGCGCGTAAGCATCATTATTGTTTGTAAGCTCTGCCCTAAACCTAATCATCTATTAGTAAAGTCCAAGTACAGCGTTTTATTGGCTGAAAAGGTGTCTTTTTATTGGAATGCCATTTTTATGGCAAAATGGGTCATTGTACTACATGTTATTTTTACCATATTTTGTCCCACATTTACCGCACATCAATAATTTTGAATTTTAAAAAACATTTGACGATGATTATTTTAAGACATGTAGAGAACCATTATTTTTTTAATTATTAAAAAATCAGAACTTTGAGTTAGAATGTGTGTAACGTAAGACTTTCGAGTCTTTCGATCGTTATCAACATGCTCAATGCTAAAATTTTAATGATTTTTTTCCCGCGGCAAAAAGATTCGCACTATACAATATGACATGTAGGTATGTATGATTTGGAAAGAATTTGTTGTCAAAAAATTTGTTAGTTTGTTCACAAACAAAAATGGTCGATTTGCATAATTCTTTAATATTTTTTTTGAGTTTAATCTTATGTTCTGAAAGTTACAAAAATGTGAACCCGTTATTTCGTTATGTTAACGATAGATATAATATTGTTGCCCTCCGAATAAGCCTATTTTTATCTCAGTAAGACCAAAAATTCCAAAGATATGATTTTTTTTGTACACACGTAGTTTTTAACAACAAAAAAAAAACAAAATGGCTGCCAAATAGCGGGGAAATGGATTACCCAAGTATTTAGTGTATTAAAATAGTTGATATACATACATATAAGTATAGTTGCTGCCAGTTAAGATCGCAATAGCGGTCATTGGACCACATACATTTAATGAATCTCTTCTTTTAAAAAACGTTTACAAACCTGTTAATAGCCCCTGAATTGACATTGATTGTAATCCTGAACATTAACAGAAGAAACGATAAGTACACGGTTTATGGTTTCAGTTCGTGTCAAGAGATTTCAGGGAAAGGGCAATGACCGCTATTGCGATCTTAACTGGCAGAAACTATACCTAGAATATCGCTAGTCCAAGACCGGAAACATTGTATAGTACTATCTAAACATATTTACAACTAAAATGGTTTTGTTAAAAAAGAAAAACCATTTCCCTGCGACAAAACAATCACTAAAATTTCAGCGTCTACATTAATATTTCTCATTGAAGATGTGACGCAAATGTGGGTACCATAATATTAGAATAGGATAGTAGGCCTGAACACAAAAATTGTACAGGTTTATTACAACCAAAATTATTAGCCGTACCTAGGAAACAAGGGTTTTATTTCAGGAACAGCGGGCTTTGAAAACAATGCGCTATTATAACGAAACATATACACACACGTCCGTTATAGATCGAGTTCCCAAAATATTTGCAAGCATGCATACTAAACACATTTTTGTATAACATTCCACTGTAATTTGAACTATAGTTGGTTGGTTGGTTTCAGTTCGTGTAGAGATATCAGGAAAAGGGCAATGACCGCACAACACTATAGTATATGCGTATACGGCGAGGGATCAGACTATTTTGTATTTAAATCTCAAAATCCACCAGTTTCTTGTAAAGCAACCTACAAATCTTGTAGGTTCGTTTGAGTAGGTTTATTTAGTTTTTTTTTTACTACTTATTTATGGTTAAAGAAATTTATTTCTCAATAAGAAATTACAAGGATTTCACTTACTTGAGAAAATTTTGGGACTTACCTAAATATAGTATTACATAAACTTTGATATACACACTAAGTAGGTACCTAATGTTTTTCTTTATAACAATTCACTAATCTTTTAAATAAAATGAAATTTTGTACGCAAATAACATTTACGAAACACAAAGCTTACATTTTTTTTTCATCTACCTTTTTAAGGGGTTTGTACGTTTTCTACCATAGTTTAAGCTACCGCTTCACAAAATTTCATCAACATCGGTGCAGCGATTTAGTCGAAAATATAATATTAGATATACATATAGATATACTTACGTCTTTCAGGTTCATATTGGTATTCTTGTATCGTTCGGAGAACTTCTTGAATAGAAGTGCGGCGACATCTTTTTTAGCGGTATGTATAATACCGATACCCGCAAACCTAGTGAAAATTAGATTATTGATAAGTGATGTGATGTTAACGCCTGTATTCCCACAAGGGTAAGACAGTGGTGTAGGTTTATAAACACCCACATTTCGTCAATTAAGTTTTAAGTCCGATGCAAATGAAGGCGATCCTATTGCCATCACCGGGCGTATTCCAGGCTAAGGGCTACTACTGATAAAATCATTGTGGAAAAACCCAACACTGCAAGACCTGGAAATCGAACCCAGTGCGTTACGCTCAGCAGTAATTAGCGAACTTGCGACCACTATACTAACGTATTCCACGCATCCCAGGCCATTGTAGATATGAACTTATCTCATCAACGGCAACAATACCTACTTGTTACCTATAATACGGTAGATTATTGTTTGTCAAAAGACAAGCACATTAAAATACGAGGACATCAAAATAGTATAGTATTGTTTATGACTGTTGATTAGTAGTTTTACTAGTATGGTCACTCGCTAAGTAGTAGCGAGTGACCACACTTAGACACAGAACTATTGTTTTTGGGTGGAGAAGAAAAATGAACCTTCCTTGGAGAGTATTAATTGTCTTATACGTATGGTACGCTTGATCACAGTCGCTTGTAGAAATATGCACCTAAACTTTATTACAATAAAGTTTATTTTCGAATAAAGCGCGACTGAGCTAAGTCTGAAGTTCGTTCTATCAAGCTGATTCCAGGTCGGTAAGGGACTGTCGTTAGTAGGCTTCGGTAAAAGTTACTTACAATAAGTCCATGTCCGCTCAGGCGTTTTACTAACGCGACGTTTATTTGACGAGCACTCGATTCTCAACTCTCTACATTAAGCCGAGCATTGAAAATCGCATTGCGCAGTAAAAACTGTCGCGATAATAAGCTTAGTTAAAGGAAATCATAGCGAGCGCATAAACGCTTAAAAATATGTAAATTTGGCCTTGTGTGGTTCTCCTTTTAACTAGGCTAGAAGTTCCTAGAACGTCATCTTCAATTATTTCCTGAATAGAAAATCACATTATAATTTAGAATAGGCATATAACAATACACCATATAATATACCCCATCATCGCTTCACATCAGGCGAGTTGCGTCCATATATCCATTTCGGGTAAAAAAAAAACTTGTTAAGGTCAACAGAACAGACAGCCTAAAATACCTATCAATGTCCATGAAGCACTTACCCGACTTTATAGCTTCCCTGATCAGGTACTAGGTAACTCATGTCTTTGTCCTGTTCATCTTCAAGCAACTTGTGAGGATGCTCATCTGCATTGTTGTGTTGGGCCAAACAACATCTTATAAGAGCCTTTCCACTGTAGTGTAGCAGCTGTAAAGATCATATTAGATTATTATAAAACCCAAACATCAGATATTCTCAGACTTAAAAGTGGAAAAACCATTATCTTAATGCTTTTTTTCCAAGTTAAATGGGGTCTGCGTACCACCATTATTCATTCATTTTGTTCTGTGACATGTCTCGTTTTTGTCTCTTAATTCATGTCTCTCACAATCCAAAGACCAATAAAAAGATACATTTTTGGAAAAAAAGAAGGAGAAAAGCTCTGCCTCTCCAACCGAAATTGTGTTCCCTACACTTCATCCATCAACATTTATAAATATATAATAACTTTTTGAGCGTGGACAACCTATCCAATTAATTATATACTAGTACTGACTTCTAGATTATTGGGAATCCAGGGATTCCCAAGAACTGTGTTATCAGTATCATCATATTTTGTTATAAAAAGTACTATACTTAAAATAAATATAACATTTCAGTACCACTATCGAATTTAGTTATTTGGGAGAATTGATAATAATTATCATATTTTGCACTGACTTATTTTTTTCAAATTGCTTCTTATCTTGCATTTTTTAACAAACAGTCATTAGTAATACCATTACTTTATGTGCGTATTGTACCAATGCTTATTTTGTGATAATTGGTTTTTTCATGATGAATCTCTCAATTGCAACCTGGAGTTAATACTTGTGCCTGGTTAACCTAAACCCATCCGGGATATACCCAGGTATAACCCGGTTGATGGCAATAGGCTCGTCCCCTATTTTGGTACACCTCTGCCAAACCTTTCAGAGATTGCAGGCGTGATGTTATGAGTACCATGATAACATAACCATACGCGTGTAATCCCCGAACGGTAATGCAGAGGTGTATTACCTAATAGTACAAGTAATAGTTCATGTAATAGGGCCGGCAATCCTATTGCCATCAATCGGGAACAGTTTCAGCCTCTGTGGCTGCTACAGAGAAATTCCTGATGGAAAAACCCAGGACATCATGCTCAGTAGTCGCACTTGCGACCGCTAGAACAACGAGGCAGAATGGTGAGTACCAATTGAAAGTAATTACATTTCAAAACATTAAATGCTGAAAATATAACAATATAACAGTCCAACAGCAGTCTTATAATGCAGAAGTCTGAATTTATTCTACAGATAATTCATTCTCTTTAAATTCAAATTGGATTTCACTCAGAATACTTCCTGATATAAATCAGTGAGTGGAACTTTTCTGTACCTAGGAGGAAAAAACCTTTCAAGGTTAGAAATAAAAACTTACCTCTACAGTTGGATGAGTCTTTTGTTTGTTTGGACCAATGGTCTTGCCCAGGAGACATCCGTGAGTACCGACCATCTCACTGACATATCGGAACCTGAAGTGGTTTTGGGGTTGTTCCGTGATGCGTAGGCATGGTCTGCTGGCTGTGAGCAAAATACTTTGTTTGTTTATCAAGCATATTTAAGTTAAATATAATAACTAGATATGTATTTATGTGTAGTTCAACATCGGATTATCATCAGAACAAACTTTGGAAGCACAGGCCTATTTATTAGGTACTATAAGTAATAAAAACTATCAATACAAATATTGCCATGCAGCTGTGACTAAGTGAACTAAAATTAAACAAAGCTCCCCTTTATAAAATTCACTAAGTTATTTGTTATTTAAATGGGTATTTCCCATTAATGTACACTATCAAGTTACACAAACACATTTATTTTGATGTAGTATTCTACGTCACGTTGATAAGGTAGAGTTGTGTAAAACCATCAATGTGCAAGAAACAATAGTTCTCTTTATGCATTAATAATAAACAGAATCAACTGCTATCATTGTGACTTGCCTTTATTTTTTAGGTCAACGCCTTATAAGCTTGTCATAATTTATCTGAAAAACTAAACACGGAAAATATTCTTTTTTATGTTTTATTATAGCAAAATTAGAAGTTTAGCATCCTTTAAGGATGATTTGCAACTTTTTTCTGAGTTGTCAGTAAAGTGTTATCTGTTTATCAAATTGGAAAGGTCTAACTTCAACTTCACTACATAATAAGAATGCACTTAAGTTGGATTAAGTGCATTCTTATTATGTAGTGAAGTTGGTGGTTGTTGGTGTGTGTCATAAATATATTAATTAATTTTATTGCTAAAATAGATTCTGCCGGCGACTTTATCCATGTAATGTATATAAAACATCTTGGGGCAATCAGAAATAGAATAATTTTTCAACAGTAAAGGATTTTATTTAGTCACGGTATTGATCACCTGACAAACAATAATTCTTTTTCTTTATATTATTACGGTCAAGAATACTTAATTGCATATTGTAATTAAACAGTAAGTATGTAAATATTTGCTTGTAAACTCCTCTGTTGTGTAGGTATGTGTGATTCAACATTGGATTATCATCGGAACATACTTTGGAGCACATGAACTACTATAAAATGTTATTAAATTTATGTTCTGTGACATTATCAATAGTTGACATTACAGTTAGACCAATTCTGTTCCAGTCAGCTCTAGCATTACATCACCATCATCAATGCTCTACATTATAATATATATATATATCTCCACAGGGACTTTCCCTACACAAACAACAAAAAATATTCCTGGAATTGAAGAAGTACTAGTAAATAGTAAATCAAAATACTCTTTATACCGGTGTCAGCATGTGCAAGTATTAATCTGTGTGATTTCTAATTTGATACAATATCCCTACTTCATGAAAATTCGAAAAAAATCATTTGTAAAATCGTATTTTATTAACGATTATATTACATCGCAGTTACATTTTCAAGTACTATTCTAAACAAAGCTAAGTTCTACGAAACGTTATCTCTATCTGTGCACTTTACGTACCTACTCTCCATAGGCAAGTACTTAAGACATTGCACTGTAGTAGGATAGAAATTGCACTTACCATTTCTAAAAAATTGTTGCTTGTTGTCAGCACAAGTAAGCTCAGTGAGCTCGGTAGCGAGCTGAGGAACTTGCTGAGACGGAGAACTATGTGGGGAATATCTGATGTAAGATATTGGAGAGCTAGAGCAATCGCTCATATCGTGGTCACTTGTGCTCGTCGACATTTTCGATGTTGAGTTCACTTAACCACAGTTTATTCCAGAACTATAACGTTTTACGTTAAAACACTACGTTAGCCACGACTTGCACTAAATTATTATGTGTTCAATTGTTAATTACTTGCAATATCTTTCTCAATACACTTCATGAAGCAGCACGGCGCACAATACGATGCACGACATCGAATGTTTATCTGCGTTTGACAGATTCGCAATGTTGCCAACGGCATCTGAGTTTTCCCTATTTAGTACAACAATGGTTTTCTGTAAAACAACCTAAACTTACCCATCTGTGATAAATATGTTTTTTATGTATTTTTATCACACTATATATATAAGAACGTATCATTAGTATAATCGTATAAGACGCTAAAATACACCCCGGTGATAAATTTAAAAAGGTAAGTAGGTAATTATGCCACTTTATATGTTCTGTAATATTAGAAACTCATGCACAAGGAGAAAGTTATTCACCGTATTTGTATCATTAGAACTAGTTTGACTTTGTTCGTTTTTTAATTTATTTGTGTACATCATAGGAATACTAATCGCATTAATTCCGCAGAAGTAATTAGTATTTCTATGGAATCATTTAGCTATCTAAATAATCAATTAGAAATGAATAAATCACGTATAAATTAATGTATCAGAATTCGATTCAATTAGTAATTACTTATTTCGTTTAAGGAATGATAAGTTTTTTGTGTTGTTTACTTCAATTAGGATTTCATTTTAACCAGGGTCAATTGAATTTATTTTCTTTCTATATCCCACATTTCTGGGTAATCATGATTTGTTTGTAATACCAATCATGATGAAACTCTGACGTTATCAATGCGGGGAAGAACCAGTTGCCGTGAGTCACAAAAGTCCCCGATCACACGCTATAGCAGAATTATTATGATGTATAGGTCATACATGCACGTAGCTGTATGTCGTTTATCTATACTACACGAGATGGCGGTTACTTGCGCTCACATTTCTTGGAACTACGCTACAATGTTTGTGGCTGAAATAATTATGATTTGTTTCTATTCTGTAATAGAATCGGCTGTTACTCTTAATCAACCATTATCTACCGTGGTAGACTTACCAATAACCGATTAAGAATTTATTTCTACTTATTTAGGTATACTACTAGGCATATTAACGAAGATTATGCACGTGTTCGGATATCCGCGGCGTGGGCGTGGGCATCGTTATTTATTATGTAAGTAGTTATAGATGTTAGGTACCTATTTGATGTTATTTTTGTCCAAGGCACCAAAACCGTTTAATCTTCCAACTAAGGCTGATATAACCATCTTCTAACTTGCCTGACTGTTCATTATGACTCCTTGAATTATTTATTTAATTTATCATATCGAGTTACTCATTAACGTTCTTGTTTTTAGAATCCATAACCCATCTATAATTATTATAAACAGAAAGTTGCCGTTAGATTAGGCACAACATCCGGCTTATCGTCAAGTTTGGGGTCAGAGGTCTGGGTTTTTCTTAGTTTGCGAATCTGATATGGTTATAATGAGGTGGAAAGCTGCGTAAGTAAACATCAAGGGTTCACCAACTCAGGGTTGGATAGATTTATGATCGGCCACCCATCACGGCCCACAATATATTAGGCTCTGTGTTGATTGACCTTTTAGGTAGGCGCGGATACAGGATTTCGCTTAGGTGTAATTTTACATAATCTTCCAGAAAATTCATTCTAAGATGGAAGCGCCAGGATAGCCCACGAAATTCGAATTTTCTTACGTTTTTTGCAATTTGCCGACCAGTATTAGGATGTTGTATGGGGGGGTGGAGGTTACCCATGAAAAAGCAAATAGGGGGTGGGGTTAACCAATACGCAAAACACTAATAAAAAAAAGAAACGGAATTAAGAAATTCTTTAAGTAAACTGTCGTTTGACCATTTATGCAAGGATTAACTTTGTCGACTTGTACAGAAAAGCTTACTAGGTAATTGAGAAAATGTAGGATTGAAGATCGAGCGTAGCGAGCTCGAAGATTTTTACCATTCATCTCGAATTTAATGAGTTTTCTTTTGTCTAGTAATACAAAAATAAAACAAATTCTGCTAATTTATTTATATAAATCTCGTGAATGCAAAGAACATTTTTTGCAATCCACCTGGAGCAGGTTATATTTTCTTAAGACCTTTCATTAGGTAGCGAAGGGTCAATTTTTGTAAGAGGTAAGCGGGAGTACATACCTATCTTTAATGTGATTATATTATTTGTCTATAGAATACTGACTGTGCCATTTTTCAAAGGGAATCCGGTAGGAATCGAGTTTTATGGAACCTTCGCCACTGCCATTCATACTGTAATAGGAGTTATGCAGATACTTTGTCGACAAATTCAGAGAAGTTTCCAGAAACAAGAGAATGCTAGAGTGAGCGAAGCATGCTCGAAAATTTTGAGAACCCTTCTTGGTATTTAGGTTATTTTTGCTCTTTCAGAAATGAGAATTGGAGTAAATCTGACAGAAAATAACCTAAATTAACCAAGGAGGGGTCTCAAAATTTTGCAGTTATGGGAAGCTTTTTTGCATTTTTTTTTTTAAATCCATTTCTTTCACAACAGCAACAAATCTTCTTTTTGGCGCAGCCTGGAGCTGAATTTTTGAATCGTTTTATCAAACTTCGCGATGTCTTTTTCATTTTCAGTATTTTAAATGTAATCTACATAATAATATAAATAGTAATGACTTTGTGAACAAGCCATTACGATGATTTAAATTTTTTGAAGATGGTCATAATGACGTATTTGGTCGGTTTCTGGAGAGGGGGATGGGCAATTCACCCATTGCCCCCCTCTGTATCCGCGCCTGCTTTTAGGGTTTCGCCAAGTCTATTAGCAAGGAATCGCGTTTTCCCCTGCTCTTATCCTTTTCTGTCGCTCAGAACCGTAATTTGCTAGAGTGAGAAACCGACGGAGTGCTATAGCACGCGGCAGCATCGACGACGACGATGCGCTCGGCAGTACGTTGTTTCTCGCCAGATGAGGTTCACGTTCAACCCTTAGATTTCTTGTTGCCGACCGGTATTTAGTCCGACCGACATGCAACAACTTTTCAGCCAAGGCTTTGAATATGTTGTAGTTTCTCCAGAGGTCTAAGTTGTTGACACTTTTGTAACGATATTTTCCGGTCAAACCAAGTAGGTTCAAAACGATAACATAAAAGCCACAGGAAAGATAATGTGAGGAATGATGAACAAGTGTTGGTAAAAAAAGAATAATAGTCCATATTTCAAATTTGTTATAAAATATATTTTTTAATTAACGATAAACACTTTATTCTAAAAAATACATGATTTAAACTGCGTTACGCAACAAGGATATAGATATAGGATTTATGCTCAACTGTATCATGGAATGATTGTATCACTCTGTTTTTAGCCCGTTACATGTGAGCACGGCTCATAATTATATTTCTTAAACCTAATAATTGTCTTAAACTTTCAGCAACCTCAATATCCTTATTTCTAGTTTGTTAAAATATAAGAACGTAACAAATTATCAACATCAAACATCGATGAAGTAAAATAAAATTTTGCTATCAAATAAAATATTCGATAATAAAACTCTTTTTAAAAGCTGATAAAATATGTAGCATCGCAAGTAACTTCTGTATAAAAAAAGTTTCAGTTTACTGTTCACTGTTCAGTTGATTTCATATCATTATAAAATGATTTTGTAAAATATATTGGATGGAGATTACTTCTCCTTATTCGAAATTATTAATGTATTTAAATCTTTTTTGCACTTATAGGAATAATCCTAAGACTTTTTAATGATGGAAGAGTCTAAGGTTGGTGTGTGCGAGTATAATCTTGTGTTCGTTGCAAGCTTCTATCACCTCCTGATCGTTGTTTGAGCCGGATGGACTGCCGATGTATTCTACGCCGCACTGTGGAAAGGAGAATATCGCTTGAGTCTATTAATAAAGTTACGAGACAAAACATATTGCACGAAATCTACGAGAACAAAAATGATGTTCCATTTAGTCGTTCAGGTGCTTAGGTCGGCAACGATTATGCTGCTACTATGATCTCTTTCTAGGGCTTGTTTTCTACTGTTTTTATCTAATACTTTCAGTCCAATATAGCATTATCCTCTAGAGTATTCTTTAAATCATGACGTTATTTTTCGTCGAAAATGATATTATGCTATAACATCAAGGAAGCTTTTTCCTTATGGGGGAAATACCAGTCTGTAGTTCACTGACCTGCTTAGCTCTGTCGATGTTATCACGGAACGGGAAGAAGGCATCTGAGGCGAGAGCGACGCGGTCCATTTTACTGACCCATTCAGTACGTTCCTGTTCGCTCAGTAAGGCGGGAGCTTCGCCGTCGAATAGCGTGTTCCATTGTTCTAGCGGAAGATCCGAACCTGTTTAATGAAAAGGATTGTAAATTAGAGACCGGATTATATGCAACTTAAATTGATCGAAATTTGCATACAGAGGAGGTCGTCTCGGCTCTATTATTTTTATCGCTTTGTGAAATCGAGCACGAATAATTGCACCAATTTCTTTATTTCCCTCGTTATTGTGGTGTATATTTCGTCTATACACACACTTACTTTAATTGTACATACAATAGAGGGACACGCAGTTAATTTAGATCGTTCGAGAGCTCGAAGAGACCGTCATACACATTTAGGTATTATGGGTGATACAGACAGCTTTACAAGGCTGAACTTTTACGTGCGTAGGTTTCATGCCTTAGCTCTGACTTACACAAATAATGGAGATGTGAATGTGAATGTGAACTGTGAAACTAATGGCAATAGCCAGTTCCAAGCATTGTCATTGGTTGAAAATCTGTTAATGTCATTTTATATTCCAAACTAGCTTGGACTTCATTGGCCAGATTTTGACTCAGCTATATTTACCCCATCTACCATGAACTTTGACCAGTTTTCCTCATTATAAAAATGTGATCATACTAACCAATAGTGCCGTTAACATAGTTGTCGATAGCGTTGGACTGCACGGCGCGGGTGACGCCTTGCTTGAAGCGCATGGCGAGTACTCGCGGGTGTCTCCTCATCCACCACAGCGCCGCCTTGCCGCCCGCTAGACGCGTGCAGTGGATGCGGGACTGCTGACCTGCGCCGATGCCTACAACCTGCGCAATAAAAAAAGTAATGGTAAGCAGACAGATATTTTTTGTATTTTTGTTTTTTTTTGTGTTTTTAGTTTATTGTTTATTTTTTTTTTTAATTTTGTACGATGCACGTCATGTCCCTGCGACAAATAAATATTTTTTCTTTCTTTCTTTCTATTTCAAGTTTGGCCTTTTGTTCGCTGTGCGTTTTGCAGTTTACGTTACTAGACAAGTGTTTGCACACATACATATTAACCGGTAGTGAAGAGTCAATTTTTGTAAGAGGTAAGCCGGAGTACGTACGTATAGAATACTGACTGTGTCCTTTTTCAAAGGGAAGCCGGTAGGAATCGAGTTGTATGAAAACCCGAAAACAAAAGAGGAATTTGTGAAAGTCAGTAATAGGCAAAATGTGTGTCATGAGACCAGCTGAATGTTCTTTAATTGGGCGATTGTAAATAAAACGCTAACGAATTGAACAGTGGCTGAGTGGTGGTCCTGTTCTTAGTTATCATCTAGTTGGATGACGATCTTTGTCGTTTCTGCCCTGTTTCTGGTCTGATATATCTTGCCAGCCAGTTTTCTTGATAAATAATGTCTTCTATACAAATAAATCAAATTGAAGTGTCTGTAATTTCAAAATAAGAGCTGATTTCAAAATAATAGCAGCTTTTACTGAATGCATAATTATGAAAGTATTTACGGTACTAGCAAAAAAAAGCTTAAATTTGTGGCTGTCTGCCTGTTTGTTCCGGCTAACCTCCGAAACGGCTGGATCGATTTTGACTGTTACTTATATTTAGAAAAAGAACTAGGGTATCGTTCAAATGGATTAAAACCCTTAAAATTGTTAACAAAATCCGATTCAAATAGATAAGTAATATTTTTAATCATTTTACGTGAACGCAGGTCGCTAGCAATATCTAGTCTCCAAGATAATATGTTGTTGTTGTCTAACAAACTCATGCAGTTTTAAAATGTAAATAAACAGTACTTTACCTGTCCATCCCTAGCGAAGCAAACGGAGTTACTTTGTGTGTACTTCAAAGCAATAGTCGCCACGATGAGATCCCTCACAGCGTTGTCAGGCAACGCGTTCTTGCTTGTAACCACATTCTTGAAAAGATCTCCGGTAATCTTAACGTCATTGCGTCTTTGTTCTAGAGTGAGGCCGAAGATCGTCTTCTGTTCAATTAGGGCGGGATCGTAGCTGGGGTCCATCTAAAATTGTATGGATTAAGATCATAGGTTTAGAGGAGCTCGTGGTTAAATAATAACAGCCGCACGGATCGATCTTTAGGTTAAGCCGTGCTTGCCTAGGTTGGTCCGTGCCTCGGAAAGCATGTTAAGCCGTTGGTCCCGGGTGTCATTTGTAGATCTTTGACAGCCGTTAGGTAGTCAGTGGCCTAAAAAGTCTGACAACCAGTCTTACCAAGGGGTATCGTATTACCCTGTAGTTGTACTAACTGGGTTGTGGAGGTCAGATAGGCAGTCGCTCCATGTAAAATACTGTCGACCCCAACATAGTTGGGAAAAGGCTAGGCCGTTGATGGTAAGATCATTGGTTTATTCTTCTTAAAAAATATTGATATTGACGGTGTAGGCCAGGGGGGAGGGAGTAGGGTATTATACGGTGAAACAGATCATTTTCAGTAGACAAAAGATTAAGCTTATGTGTTGCTATTGTTTCAAAACTACATATTACTGTGTATGTAGCTTTAAAACGATAAGTCAATAGGACAAAATGTATAAAATTAATCCAGTATAGTCGAAATCAAACTATTCGAATGCAAGTGATTAAGAACCGTATTTCACCTGCAAAACGCAGTAATTGCCGCCCTTCTTCTTTTTCAATATTTCCAAAGCTTCAGCACTGTATCCAGGTGCGACGATTCCGTCGGAGACTTCCCTCGAGATGATGCGGGCTGTGATGGCGTCGCACTCGTCGGAGAGCGCCACGAAGTCGCCGAACGAACTCATGCGGTCGGCGCCGCGAGCGCGGGCGTACGCGCAGGCTAACGGCGTCAGGTGCGGGAGGAGGTCGGCTACCATACATACTGATGCCTGGAGAGAGATGTGAATTATTAAGATTTCGTTTTCATGTTTCAAGTCCTAAGTTCTACTAGTACGCACGACGGACAATCAAGTTATACAAAACCAGTTTATGCGGATCTCTCATTGTATAAGAAATCTATACAAAGCGAGGCCAAGTTATACTGGAAATGTAGAGCTTCATGTGCCGCCGTGCGTACCGCTGGAAATGTAATGTACGGAAGCGCTTTCCGAGTTACATAGAAAAAAATCGTGTTACTGCGGTTTGCGGTTGCAGTCACCTTGGAAATAACATCTTTACATTTTCATATGCGCTGCCGCAGCTAGATCGATCCCGCATCTTATCCATCACCTAAAATTTTTCTCGTAGCCTCGTCGTGGACAAACCTCTTTAAATGTCGATCACTCCTTTCTAGGCTTTTCAGAAGTTTGGAGTAAAGTCGAGATTCAAGTTTATTATTTAAACTTATTGCATCAAATTCGAAGGGTGAACTTAACGCCTTAGAGATTCTCTACCAGTTCGATAAAAAATGTAAACAAAATACTCAACGGTAGGTAAGTAAAATTTCAGTATAATCTCATAATCTGTCCCTCTATCGTCAAAAAAAAACTCAAGTTAGACAGTTTTTTTTTCACAACTTACCTCTTCCTTATCTAAGGGCAAGCCAACAGCAGCGCCAGCGGGCGACACATGCTTGAAGCTGGTGGCAGCAGGGAGGCCTAACGCTTCCTTCAGTTCCTTCACCAACTGCCACGCGTTTAATGTGTCGCAGAGGTTAATGAACCCGGGAGAACCGTTGAGGGTCGTCAGTGGAAGCTTGTCGCGGGTTGTGAACACTTGAGCTGGTTTCTGATGAGGGTTCATACCTGTATAGTGGAATTTTTGGTTGGTTTTTATTCATTCTTTACTAGTACTGTTTTGTGTTATCTTTGTTCGACATTTGGACTTGTGGAGACAAAGTGCGACATTATTATTTATGTCCATCTAAATGCACGGCTTTACGCAGCATCGTCCGTGTAAAAACATTTGGCGTCCACTCCACAAAATTATACCATTCTGCACGGTTAAACCGTTTGGCTTGTTAACGTTACATGTTTTTTTTTTAATTTGCGGAACTGTGGTGGAGTAAGTAGCAAGATCGTTTGTTTGTGTCCAAGGACTCAAAAAATTAATTTTAATGTTCCATGAATTTGAAATATATTCCTTTCTAGAGCCAGTACTTACCATATCTCAAAGTTAACTGGGATTGTCCAGCAGAATACTGTTTACGGAAATAATCGGAAATGGCAAGATCATACTCTGATGTTTGTGTGAATGCCTTCAGGGCCAGACGCTTCCTGTAAAAAAGAAGCATTACAATATATACCAGACTGCCCGTTAGGTGACAAAGTATTTGAGCCTTTGCAAGTTATCAGTCAAATGTTAGTGAACCGTAGATTACCTGTGAATTTCACTGATTACAAGATTATAGGCTAGACCTGTTAATAACATAAAGTTTATAAATAACAATGATCGATTTTACTGCGAAATATGTATAAATCAACTGACACTGTTTGTTTCGATAAGAGACTTGTTCCAACAATCGTGAAGACATCTCTTTCAAAATTACTTTTATAACATAGGTATAATAGTAAGTTAAGTAAGTATATTCAACTTGATTCCGCCCGGATTCCCTTTGAAAAATGGCACAGTCAGTATTCTATAGACAAATAATATAAACACATTACAGATATCTACTCCGGCTTATATCTTACAAAAATTGACCCTTCGCTACTGTAACACATAGTAAGCGGAATTTGTAGAGCCTATTCGTCTTTAACACCTCAATGTACCATATTTTACGCAAATAAAGATTATTCTATTATAACTGATTTTTTACCTGGTATCCAAAGAGGTCTGCTTGTCTTTACTTTGTTTGAGTTCTTGTATAACTGTATCATAATCGTTGGGGTCGCAGATAATCGTGACTCTGTCGTGATTCTTCGCGGCCGCTCGGAGTAAAGTCACGCCTCCAATGTCAATGTTCTCAACGGCATCAGCAATCGTCACACCGGGCTTTGAGACTGTTTGAACGAACGGGTACAAATTGCAGACGACAACGCTTATCATGTCGAATTTCTGGCGTTTCATGTCCTCCTGGTCTGAGGGGGTCAGTCTGTAAGAAAATAATAGATTCATAGATATTATAGACGACTGCAAGAGACGATGTTGCACAAAAGAAATTGCATAAGAAATTGACTACTCGATTATACTGCCAAGAGAACTAAGATATTGATAGATGGGATTACATTTATTGACGGTCATAAGGCTCTACAGTATATCTAAAGTTCTAAACATATAATGTACCACTATTGCTTGGACCAGTAGGAAATGATTGAGAACAATTTCATCAGTATTTTCATCCTCTGAACTTACCTAGACAAAATACCAGCATGGACAGCAGGGTGTAAGGTCTTCACCCGTCCTCCGAGCATTTCAGGTGCCTTAGTGATGTCTGATACTTCAGTGACAGCAAGACCTGCATTGCGGATAGCAGTTGCGGTACCACCGCTAGCCACCAGACCTAAGCCAATTTCTGACAAGTATTTGGCCAAAGGCAGCAAGCCTGTCTTGTCAGACACGCTAAGGAGAGCTGTTGACAATGTTACGACATAATGAGTCTCGTTTCGAACAATTGGATAATGATCTAGTGACGGGACTTCGTTCAAGGACACGACCAACAACTGTAAATTAACTGTGTGTTCGTAATATCAGTTATGGTCAAAGATTTGCTTTATACAGACAGAGGTCGATATCATTTGGGCTCCATTTGGTATCAACATCGGTCTGTAACATTCGAATTATTATAATTTTCGTTACAACTCTAATTATGACTGAAAATGTGTTTTCTATGAAAAATAAATCTTTGACCCTCTTTTTTGTTAATTGTATAAATACTGTGCACTAAACGATGGAATGAACAGGACACTGTCCTTTGTTAATATATTTTTTAAACGTGATATAAAGGGGGTCACTTACCTAGTTTTCCATTGGAAGCCATGTTGTGTTATTCTTATGAATTACTTTATTGTAATGACGATATGTGATAATTGTTCCAAGAGAGCTTATATCTGCTGTGTCCACTTGACCTTACGCAGGGGTTCCTGATAACAACACAATCTTGTTTACCACAACAGTAGGGGTGTTAACTTGTCAACCTTATCGATACCTATATTATGTGTAAAATAGATCCCTATTTCTACAAATATAATTATATCATTACATCTGTTTTTATCTATTTCACCACACGATGGGGTGAGGTGTTTAGGCCATTCGTACGTACACCGTCATTTTGGCAGTTATGGGTAGCCCATTGTCTCATCAAATGCAATGGAAGACGAGTCACCCCGAGACTCGCCCCTTATTTGGTGGCAATAGCCATTAACTGGGCACAAATGCAGATAATATACTGCAGATTTCCATCGGAATCGGTGAATGAGTTCTATGCTGGAGGTTTATGCTGATAAAGACTGAAAAAATTGAGCGGTAACGTGCATTATAAAAATAATAGCCCAGTGAACCACCGTTTCAGTTTTCACGTTTAGGGGTACACGAAAGTAAATCACGTCTACGGCATAAATGAAACTCTTATCATGCAGACAGCAGACATTTAATTATACAGGGTCAAAATAAAGTAGCTAGCGTAGTAGCTCATGGCTAATAATAGCAGCCGATCGGGTCGATCTTAAGGATAAGCCGCGCTTGCCTGGGTTGGTCCGTGGGCAGGTGACCACACACTACATACATATGGAGTTTCCTCCGTAACTCAGAAAGCACGTTTAACCGTTGGTCCCGGCTGCCAAATGTAGATCTTTGACAGTCCTTTCAGGTAGTCAGTGGCCCGAAAGTCTGACAACCAGTCTTACCAAGGGGTATCGTATTACCAAGTACTAAAACTGGTTAGTGGGATCAGATAGGCAGTCTCTCCAGGTAAAATACTGGATTTCAGCTGCATTAGGTTAACTGGAAGCCGATCGCAACATAGTTGGGAAAAGGCTAGACAGATGATGATGAAATTAAATTAGGTTCCTATCGAAAGTCCGCAGACGGGATGGGTATCAATTTTTAATCATGATATCAATCTTGAAAAGATCAAAAATCCATCAACATATTATTAATGAGAGCGACAACCCTAACGTACTTGAACATCGTGATGTAAATAACTTGAGTTATTGCTCCGTGGCGGTAACAACAGCTGAAATGAACAAACATCAGAATTTCGATGTCCCTATCTCTTGTAATAATGTGCTTACGTATGTAACTTGATATTTTCCAATGAAAACATTGTGATAAATATTGTTTTCGTTAGGTAATTCGGTTAATAACACCAAACTAAATCTAAGAAGTCTAGTAAGTTCACTAGGCCTAAGTCTAACACTGGAGTAACATTCTTATGGGAAAAATAAATAGCCAAACGGGAGATACGGAAAAGTGATTGTTTGTAATTTTGTCATTGCTCATATAAGATAACAGACAGATGTGTTGCTGGGGTGTTTGTCCCGCCACTTCTGTTTCTAAAAATTATTTAAAACATTTTCAGACAGTCAATAAGTGCTGATTCTCTATTTTTTATTTTTTGTTTCTGATTTTGTAGGACACCCTTCACTCGGATCACATCTAATAGTATAATGAGTTAATCAAATAATCATGATTGAAATTTTATACTAACAGCTAAATAAAACAATCAGTGCAATAATTCAGTCATCTAATATTCTGCTAAATTAATCAAAATAATATATTGTTTAAACTTCTATACAGTGGGTTTACAAGGTCCAAGTATATGAAATTACAGATTTATAAAATTTAATTAAAATGTAATGTGTCAATTATGATTAAATTAGTCATTATTTTATTACTTGATCAATTGATTGAAAAAATATAGTTAATTTGCACAATATAATATAAAATAAGTTAAATGAGGTCAACTATTTTAGAAACCCTTGATTTCTAAAATGTCACAGATTTTATCAGATAAGTTAAATATCAGGCGTTACTTTGCGGAAATCCATGACATTAAAATGTAATGCAAAATATTTAGTGTTATCATCCATCATTGTCCTGCTCTTATCCCAATTAATTTGGGGTTGGCGCACTTTGTCTTCTTCCTGACTTCTCTAGTACTCGTCATTTCAGCAGTCACCTCCATTCCAGCTATATCATCTTTCACACAGTCCATCCATCATTTCTTTGGCCTTGCCCTACTCTTATAGCCATTCAAATTCATACTCAAAACTTTCCTTACCATATTGTCCTCATTACTCCGCATCACAAGCCCATACCATGACAACCGATTACCAAACAACTTTTCAATCACAAAATTTTATGCAAAAATTTTTGTGCTTGTATGCAGGATGCAGCACCACCCGCAGCGATCGTCAAGTCAAGTTTAAATAGGTTTGGTAGCAAAGTATGCTGTTTTTCGCATTTCCTGAATTTGCATATTTTTACAGGCTGCAGGGTGGAGCTGTGTCGTGCATCCAAGTCTGGATCTATTACGCGGAATTGACACTAAATATTTTACATAAAATTTAGATTTTATCAGGACAAGAAATTATTAAGTTACTTACGTTACCGATTGAAAAAGTAAGACCGTGTCAGCACACCAGTTGTAGATATTTGCGACTGGTCGAAATAAATGCGTGCTTAGCTAGTTTGCTTTGTAGTAGTAGGCAAATAATAATTTATAATCAATGTTGAAAGAACCTACTCACTCGCGAGAGATCGACGCGAATATTGATTTATTCGTCCTTGTGCATATGGACATTCATGAATGTATCGAGTAAGGCGTAGATAATTCGAACTGCCAACACAAAAAAAATCTAACCATTCTTTACGCACACTGCGAAACTAGAAGCTCATTCATTGGAGTATTAATTTGGCCTCAATCACGAAAATATCTATATATATTTTATGGATTGACTCGGACCTATTATGGAGAGTATTTATTAACAAGTTACTTGTTTAGTTTTCTTACTGATTTTTGAATATTTTGCTTTTATTGGTGACTAAAACAGATTGATGCGCCTAAGAACCTAGGAAGTAATAGTCTAATAGGAAAACCATAGCAAAACTGGGGTTTTGTTCCGCCACTTCTTCCAAGCTAAAACTTACACTAGGCTGTAATTGAGATTCAAAAAGTGCTGATTTTTAGCATCATTTGAATAAATGGCTTTTGATTTAAAAATACTACTGCTGCATCAACAGAGCAAAATCTTAAGGAGAGACCTGTAAGCTTTGCTGATAACCACCACATCTTTTTGAAATAAAAAATAATACCTACATGGTTATTAAACCATGTTTTTCACTTACATGTTACATTAAAACATGTTATTGTTGCTATGACCAAAAGATGATCTGAATGATCATCTTTTGTTCATAGCAACAATGGAGTGCAATAAAAATTTGTCTAATTAAATCTCCCAACTTAATTTTAGTTTTTAATTTCAGGTTTTGAACTTATGATCCTTTGACTTATGTGTTGATGTCTATTGTATAAGTAATCAGATGATAACATAAGTAAATAAGAATTGCTATAAGCTGTATGAAGGTTTCATCCTAATCGTCATCCACAGACCGACTTCACCCACTGCTGGGTATAGGCCTCTCTTCGCTGGTAAAGGTTTACTTAATTATAATTGACACAATTATTTTTCTTATCAATTTATTCGCTGGAAATATTATACGGTTACGTAAATACTTTAGTCATTGCTATTGTTCTTTTATTGCTGTTGCATTAATTGGATGTTGTATAACTAAAATCCGTATCAATTATCCGTATTAATTATTGATAGCTTGTTTATAATTTTTTTATTTTTATCCACCCGTATTCCAATTGGATAATATTTTAGTTACGAGGAGGATTGAGTTAAAACTTTTGGGACTACCCTATTAAGTTAAATTTCATGAAATGATTTATAATCATTAGAACCACAATATTAAAGAGCTTAAGCTCATTCGGTACAGTTTGTCAGTATGTACCTATAAAAGTAGCCTCGAATATTTTTTTTAAACAAATTATTTAGGATTTTAGCAAAGAAAAACAACACTACTCACAGGTGATTTACGTGATATTCACTAAATAATAATACCTTTATGTTTATTATTACATTTTATTTTATAGAAATTAATAGGAACTTCTGCAGATTTCTAAATTGAAAAAGTAATGAGATTGATAAAAACTCAAATGCCGTGTATTATCTCCACCGGAAATTGAGACTACCTGTATAAACGTAATACAGCTATCTATTCAAGATTCTAGATTGAAGCCTGACAGATTTTTCTTCCAGTCTAATAATTATCAAGCAGGCTTCCTATTCAGTTTTATTGAGAAGCTCAGTAGAGGTTATGTTTCTACATCGTCACATGTTATGAATTAAAGTTGTGATGAGATATTACTTCTTTGATCTATATTTATGATAATTCTTTATGACGTTTTAGACAATAACATTATATACTTGCCTCAGAAATGAAAACCGTGTAGTAAGATTCTTATCACACCACCACAAAACTCAAATCAAAACAAAACAAAACAAATTACAAAACGATGTGATGTTTTTATTTTGGTGTTGCCATGCGCCGGCACCAAAAGTTATTCTTTGGACCCACGCAGACTGCAGACTTTCCATCGGCCGAGGGTCTAATCGGGCTCTTAATTTCGGTATGAACATGCATGCTAATGCACATATTACAACATTTTGGTATCGACCGATAAATCAGTTAAATAAGCTACACGATTGTCTTCAAACTATTAAACTATCCGCCAGCTGCTAGATTAGTACGGCGCTCTTATCCCGCGCTAGCTTCTAATCGTTTAATTTGCCAACTCTGCGAGCACTCTCTTCAAAAGCCACCTACGCACTAGCGAATGGTTCGAGCGCAGTCGACCAAACTGTTGGTCTGGTTTGCGCATTCGTCACCAACCCAACCGTTCAGTTGGCCTAGTGTGCGCGCTAGCAGCGCAACCCAACTAAACTACCTATATATAAAAGTACTCTGTGGACTAAACTATCGGCCGACAGAAAGCCTGCAGTATGCGCGGACTCTTATCCTAGCTTTGATTGGACCATACAAATTTAATGAATAATGCTACTCATTAAATTGCCTCAAATGTGTGTCACATAAAACAATGATGTACTGTGTATGGTTATAGCGCAGACATAGCATGCGTGTGCTGTATTTCTAACATTTTCATATTTTATTCCACTTTCTATTTTATCTCTAATTCTCGCCCCATATTTCCTAGGATGATAGCTTGCTAACTAGTTTTTTTTATTAAGATTTGCTTTTGAAAAGCTTAAAATTTTTATATTTTCGTATTGCGGAACTTAAACACTGTTTTTTTTACAGGATTGCCATATTATTCTCACCACTAATGATAATCGTGGTTTTTGAACGATTAAAATTTGATGAATTCGACGATTCGTTCGAGAATTCAAGAAAGACAGCAAATGACAGCAAATCCAAATGACAGCTAGTCAGAAGCATGAGGGCCTGAATTATTTTGGTTATGTTGTGATTTGTTATTAAAATAGAGCTAAAATGTCAGAACCAACAGTAACGAAACCTTTGGGCAAAAGTTGGCGTGAAATAAATCAAGAAAGGAAAGCCTTGAAGCGTCAAAGAAATGAAGAAAAAATTGTTAAGCGTGAGAAAAGAGTCGCGTTGGAACGTGAAGCTGAAACTAAAGTACAGGAAGAGGTTGCAAGGGAAAAGAAATACGCTGAGATTTCTACTGTTAGTATAGCTATACCAGGTTCTATTCTGGAGAATGCTCAGTCTGCAGAATTGCGCACATATTTAGCAGGTCAGATAGCTAGAGCTGCTTGCGTATTCTGTATAGACGAAGTCATTGTTTACGATGATATTGGAGACAGAATGAACACAAAAAAATCGAAGCTAGGTGAAGGTGATGATGCCATAGTAGCACGCAAAAGTTGTGTACAGTTAGCTCGCATTTTACAATATTTAGAGTGTCCACAGTACTTGCGGAAACATTTCTTCCCTTTACACAAAGATTTGGAATTTGCCGGACTGCTCAACCCTTTGGATGCACCACATCATCTAAGAATGTCAAATGACTTTC
The DNA here is from genome assembly GCA_963576755.1 of Noctua janthina. NCBI lineage: Eukaryota > Metazoa > Arthropoda > Insecta > Lepidoptera > Noctuidae > Noctua > Noctua janthina. The sequence continues at coordinate 10,859,805 of OY755059.1, forward strand.
AGTTCAGGTTAGAATCAAAATTAAGTTAATTATTTTGAATATTATGTAAACTAACACACATAAGAAAACTTTAAGTTTTATTGCTATTTTCTAGGGAAGGAATAACTATGAACAAGAAAACCAAGCCAGGTCGAGGTTCTCAGGTCAACGTTGGACTTCTCCAAGATATTTCAACAGATAAGCTTGTGAGTCCAGGCATCAGAGTTACAGTAAGAATGCTTCCTGCCCAGGAAGGAGGTAAGAAGATCAAGGGAAAGATTGTCAGCCTGACCACCCCAAGGGCTGAAACAGGAGTATATTGGGGATATACTGTTAGGATTGCCCATAACTTGAGTCAAGTCTTCACACAGAGTCCTTACAAAGATGGGTATGTGATATCATTTTTTTTCTTGATTTATTGTCAGGTTATGAAAATCACAAAATATTTACAATAATGTGTTATTTTCAGGTATGATTTAACCATTGGAACTTCTGACAGAGGTACTCCCATTGATGAACTGCCAGAAAAAGAAGTTAAATACAACCATGCCCTGATTGTATTTGGAGGTTTACATGGTATTGAAACAGCCTTAGAGAGTGATGAGCAATTAAAGGAAGAGGAAGCTAGCTTACTGTTTAACCACTACATCAATGTGTTACCTACTCAAGGTTCTAGAACAATCAGGACTGAAGAAGCAGTCCTCATAACTTTGTCAGGTCTTAGAACCAAATTGAAAGCTACAAATGAGCCTATGGCTTTCACTGGCTCTGGTATAGCTGTTAGTTCATTATTCCCCACTGCCAAAGTGGAAATGTCAGATTCTGGTACTGATAATAACCTAGATTTAAGTAAATTTGACTAATAATAAACAGTTTAAAACATTTTAGAGATTTATTTCAACATCTTTAGTAGAAAAATATGCCTGTTTTAACCCTTAAACAAATTGGAAGACTCCCTTGTAGATCAACATTAGGAATGTTTTAGCTTTTGTTGATTGCCTCTTGGACAGTATCTCGAAGTGACCTGATGGTTGCTGCTTGATCAGCCGCCCCTATCACTGCTGTCCCCGACACAATCATGTTTGCACCAGCCTGTAAAATAAAATAGAAACAATCTCATTTTACAAATTAAAAGGTTTTTTTCTAGTTGCAATTTCTGTGAGGTTAACTCAAAGACTTACTGGCAGCATGAATAGTGAATTATGTACATGAACTTACATTAGCACAGCAGCTAATAGTTGCCGGTCCCACTCCTCCATCTACTTCAATATCCAGCAAGGGATACTGCTCTCTCAAATACTTTACTTTTGTCATTTGGTCTTCCATAAATTTCTGGCCACCAAAGCCTGGTTCCACTGTCATTATAAGCACCATGTCGGATATGGAGATGTATTTTTCAACTTCTGAAACTGGTGTCCCTGGCTTGATTGCTAGCCCCACCTAATTAAAAAAAAAACAAATACTTCATGTAAATAATATTGTGAAATAGGACTAAAATAATTTAAGTATGTTTTGTAGTAAATTTTTAAATGTATTTAATATCTACTGAAACATGGCATTGTTATGAAATAATAGGTACTTTATTTTGATACATTCACTGATTACAGCTGCTTAGTATAGATAACAGGTTTATACACACAAGAACAGTAACTGTGTGTGTAAGCTCTACATACACGTCAACTTCTATAAACATTTTGCCAAATAATTATTAGAAGACTATTATACCTTCATCCCATTTTCCCTTATTTTTCTACATACTTCTGCAACATTATCAACTGGTTCAATATGGAATGTGTATTGGTTGACTCCTGCATCTGCCATTGGTGCAATCCACTGAAATTTAGAAGGACATTTTAGTTATAATATAATAATAATATAAGCTTATTGTAACAAAACTGGCCACCAAGACCTCTGGATAATGAGATATTGACATGACATTTTTATAAGTACTTCTGTATTGAGTGAGGAAAAGTTACCTAATTAATTAACTTAATACCAATTCCTTGCACTATTATACTAACCTGTTCAGGCTTTGAAACCATCATGTGTGTTTCAAAAAATACATCTTTGATTTTGTTGCGTAAGCATTTCACGACGGGGTGGCCCAAAGTTAAATTAGGAACGAAATGACCATCCATTACATCTAAATGTAAATAATCTGCACCATTATCCAGTAGTTTTTGTGATTCTTCGTAAAGTCTTGATAAATCCGAGTTCAAAATTGAAGGGCCGATCATTGCTTTCAAGTTGCGACTCATTTTGATTTCTTCTAAATAATCACTGATAATAAGCTCGTAGAAGCCGACTATCTCAACAAAATAACGCGTTTATTAAATAACAAATAAATCAAGTACTTATAGGTGACACTTGACAGTTGGAGGTTATCTCCCGCACTCCCGCGCGCCGCTGATTTAAAAAAGTTTGGTTACATTCCGTCATACGGTAACACGCGGCGTTTCATTTGAATGGTGTAGGTAAAATGAAAGGTGCTTAAAATGTATTTTTTATAAATAAAATAAAACTAGAAATTGGCTATCTTGAACGATTATATGGAACTGACAGCATGACACGTTCTAGCAATTGTTCGTAGGTATTCATTTCAATTTGACTATTGACAACCTTATACCCTTGGAATAAAATCATTTGCACGTCTCTAGGTCACTTAGTTTCAAAGATAATTTAGCCTTTATTGAATATACTCTAGATCAACCGATTAAAAAAACAAGATGACTGCCATCAAAGACATTAAATTATACTACACAACAGTATAATCTGTATAATGTATTAGTATAATTTTAATCTCTTTGGCAACCATTCACGTGGTGTGGGGTTAGGAGTATCTAAAAATATGGTATTTGTTGATAGAAATGAGTATATAATATGCCCTTAAAGTATCAGTAACAAACAGGTAGTCAAAAACACTGTATAGGCTAGGTTTGAAATTCAATGAACACGTGAGTCAGACCCGTTTTTGTCTCGTATGGAGCTGTTAATCACGATGTTATTGCCCGAGTCCATCATGGTGTCCCCTGTGGATGTTTGTTGATAACTAGGTATCTAACCTCCTTGCTTTGTGATATCAGGCTTTTGGCAGTGCAGCACTTATCATGAAATGCAAGGACAGGGTCCTTTACATTATATGTACAAACTTGTTGTGCCCTGCGGCCTTCGTCCGTGTGAAATGGGGTGCATCTTGTATAAAGTTAAGTATTTGGTATATTTTCATTTCAATAACGTTCACAAGATGTAATAAACATGAGATATACCAACTGTTGATATAATTTCTTTACATATAACATTTATATACTCTACAACTTATTTCGTATAACGTTATTGGATATAAGGTTTATTTAATCGAAAATCACCGATCACGATAGTCCTAAATCGTTTAAAATACCTATATAATGATACCATCATTACGGTTACCACCCCGATTCAGAGCAATACGATTCGGATAGGTTAGGTTAGAAGGCTAAGGCGGAGCGGAGCGCCAAATCCCCTTTATTGTTGGTGAATGATTTAGTTGGGTGGGTTAGGTTAGAACAGTGACCATTAACGCGCGAAGGTGAGCGAGCGAAGCGACCCTACCGCGGCAACGGCACGCAAAAAAAAAAACAAATTATAACTTTAAATTATTTATTACAAAAACTTATAAATAAATAAATAATAATAAAATTGTTTATTTATCCGAGTAATACACACAGACACATAGTTCAAAACAAGGTGGCAGAAATACAGTAAAAATAATGATACAGTTTTTGTGCACCGAAGATTTATGTCTACAAAAAGTCTATGCATACAAAAATAATAATGAACCCTGTCTCTTAAACTAGGAGACCTGTATCTTAAGAGACAGAGATCGGACAAAAATATTAATTCAGTAAAACTGAACACAAGAGTGAAAGTGTGTCGGTCTACCATTATAATGCATATTAATAATAATCAGAAAGAAAAAAAAATGTGAGTGTTGAGGTGTGGTGTGTGTGACATGGGTGTGTGGGTGTGTGGGAAGGGAGTGGGAGAGTGTGCCGCTGTGTATGTGTGTGTGTGTAATTGTGTATATGTGTTTGAGTATTTGTGATATTAGTAGAGGTTTAAGCGGTTGTTAAGCTATGTAAGATAGTAAAGATTCTGTTTTGATATAGTCCTGCAATATGAGCCAGTTCGAGGTTTTTGATTTGACATTAAATTTATTTAGGTCTATTATATTTAATTCTTTCTGTATTTTTTAAAAACTTGATGGCTTAAGACATAGAATTGACGTCTTGCAAATGAGGTTTTGTACTGTACACCTGGGGGAACATATGTGCGCGCGTGTTATTGTTTATTTTTAAGCTAAAATTAGAAGCCAGAGTTCGTAAAAACTCATATTCTGAATATTCTTGTTGCCGCTGCAGTATACCTATTGTTAATACTCTGTTGCTGTTGCTCATGTAACTTCTTACATTTTGGTGGTGATAAGCCGTTTTTATTAACTAGTGTGTTTTTAAGTAGGCGTTTTTATATTAGACTAAAAAGGTTTTGTCTTTTGAGTGGTGTACCAAACGATTTTATATTCAATGTATGTTATGCTTATAAAAAAATAGTTATTTAAAAATTATATTAATCGTTTACCTATTAAATGAACTGATAATTATAATTTAATAATTTCAAATAAAATTATAGATTCAATTGTTATATCTTGTAAATATTAAAGATTTTGTAATTATATCATATATTACTTAGCCCGTGAAATGATTATAAAAATATAATTTCCCTATTTGAATCGGATTTTGTTAACAATTTCAAGGGTTTTCTTTTTTTGCATGGAAATGTTTTTTCTATAATAAAAGTAACCTAAGTTACTCCTTATAACATCAGCTATCTGTCACTAAAAGTCCCGTCAAAATCGGTCAGGCCGAACAAACAGACATACCAAAATTAAAAAAAAAAACTTCCCAACCCCCGTACTATTTAATACATCCATTAAGCACAGCAAAAAAAAAAAAAAAACATTTTAGCGTAAAGTTACTTAGTTTAATGTACATAATGCTTTGTTGACGGCTTCGTGAAGGGTCTGTTTACACCCTGTAGATATAGTTAAGATACAGTCGGTAGGAATGGGGTGGAGAAAACATCTTTAGTGATTCAATCTAGGCCAACTTGAGTAAAAGCACTTGTTTGTTAACTTGCGATTTTTTTATCTACATTATGTTGACGTTCATGAAAATATTATTTATTACTGTTTCTATATTATTTGTACCGACATGTTTTACAAAAGATTACTGTAGCACTGACTATTGCAATAACAGTAAACAGCATACGTTGTGTAAATATAGGGTAAGTCATGTAAAGTTATTTTCCAAGGTTGTTACTGAAAGATTTTAGAAACTGTTCCTCGTTGGTCTAACGGCGGAAGAGCGATTTTTGAACGATGCGATCAGAAGCCTTGGTTCGATTTCCATTTCGCATAAAATGCTGTTGGATTTCCCATCTGCAATTTATGAAAGCCAGCTAGAACTCTTTAAATGGTCTCATTTCATTACCTAGACATATAATTTATCCAAATCGGTTCATCTATTTAGGAGTTACGAGGTCACAATGGGACGGACCTAGGTACAGACGCCAGCACATCAAGCTACCCGAAACGGTCAAATTTTCCCAATCAACCTTGAACCTAATGTTTTTTTTTGTTTTAAAGTTGAACATCTATTAAAGAAATTTGACAGATTGTACTTAGTCGCTTGATGTTTTGGCGTCTGTACATAACCCACATGCATACATACATTTATGTACAAGTATATGCGTGTGAAAAAAACTACACTCCTTCTGAGTCGGGTCAAAATGTGGTGCCTGTCACTCGTGGTGTCGCTTACTAAGCGTAGATAGGCACCACATTTTGACCCGACCGCTTACTAGGTAGAATAAGTGTAGGTGGCTAGTGTTTAGAAATTGTGCTTAACCTGAAATTTCTACACAACAATGTCGTCAAAAAGTTCTAACATCATCAAAAGAAGAATTAAATTTTATTAAATTTCCAGTCATCGGCCCCAGCGAGTCACTGTGTCGCTTATGAAAAAACAATTTTGAACGAAAATGAGAGACAAATGATTCTTGATAAAATTAACAGTCGTCGTAATAAAGTAGCTGCCGGCGAAATTCGATCCTTGCCGGCAGCTGGGAGTATGCTGAAAGTGGTAATGCGTTTATGAATAATCTCTTTTCGTTAATATTTTTAAGTAGGTGTTTCGGATGCCAGTCGAACCTGCTATTGCAGATCAAGTTTTGCAAAATCATATACAAGGTGTAAATGAACCCTTCACGAAGCCGTCAGCCAAGCATTGTGTACATTAAGCTACGAGTAATTTACATTTTGGGTTAAACAAAAGTTGGAAGAGGTCGGGGCCCATTCCATTTTCATAATTTTATATTCAAATGGGCCTACCTGCTTCCAACTTTTGTTTAATTTAAAATGTTCTTGTTTTTTGCTTTTCAGTCTGTTTTTATTTTTAGTTTTTTTTCATTTTAATACTAGCTTTTACCCGCGGCTTCGCCCGCTTGGTTGTCAAACATATCCAACTACTTTTTTATTTCCAGCTTTTTAGTTTAGTAACGTGAATGATTTCGCAGACGGATTTTTTTATCTATCTATGAACACTTGTTTTTAAGACGAATATTACGATACCTTCGAAATCCACCCAGCCGTAAAAAAATACAAACATACATACAAGATACGCGCGAGAAACATAACTCTCCCTTGGTAACTTGTGTAAAAGCTGGAAGTTTAACCTCCAATATCTCCGTAACTAAAAGCTTGCCAGGTATGGTTCAGAACAAAAAAAAAACAATGACGGCGAAAACAAGTGCTTTTCGGTTTTGTTAAGGGTCTAGTTACACCCATCATACCTGTACATAGGTAAGTACATCAATAATTCTAATAAGAGATAGGTACATAGGGACTACTCTACCCTACCCACCCTTGGTACCCACTAGGGATGGTAGAGTTTTCTTTAGGCGAAGCGACAGCGTCTGGGTAGTGTATTCTAAACTTTAGATTTGTTGCAGATTGCAGTTAATGTACGCACGGCGACCCAATCGTGCTTTACAAAACCAGTTTATGTGGACCTCTCATTGTACGGGTAATGTATACAAAGCGAGGCCATGTTATACTGGAAACTGTAAAGGTTGATGTGTCGCCGTGTGTACCTTTCAGTAGTTTTTCCCTTATGAGTCCAATTGCCCGCGTGGTACCCGGAAGTAAAGTAGCCAATGTCCATTTGGAGTAATGTAACTTCCAAAATGTGAAAGCATTTTTCAAATACGTGCCGTGGTTTGGTTACCCTCCGCATACATACAAACTCACAAAATTCCTACTCTCTCTTAAAATATTATTAATATAAAACATCTTACTACTATTTTAAATGCGAAAGTTTGTGAGGATAGATGTTTATTACTCTTTCACGCAAAAACTACTGAACGGATTTTGATGAAATGTGGTACACAGATAGTTTAAAACCTGGATTAACACATAGGATACTTTAAGATCCCTTGGGACAATTACCGAACACAACGCGGGTGAAGCCGCAGGGAAGCTAGTATTAATATAAGTAAAGATTAATGTATAAATTAGTATATTTATGAAATCTATAGGAATGGAACAAAGAGTTGGAGATTTCAGCACAAAGATGGGCAGATCAGTGTGTTAAACATCGCGTGCCGGACGTTCAAGATGTTTGTCGCGATTTGGGTAAGCACGTACTTATTTTTCTTATTAAGTACTATGTAACCCTTTTTTTTTCGGATGGTAAATCATCAAATGACCCCCCGCTGGGCGGAGCGGAAAGTCAGACTTCTACTGACTAAAACCCATCCATGTTCCTTCTTGGCCCTTTGTGTTCCAGGGCCACGATATCGCTTTCAAACAGTCCCGCAGCCCTGGCAGGCATCGGCCCATGCGGACCCCTACATGGTTGCTGACATTTCTTTGAGGCGCGCGTGGAATACGAACGCGCCGTCGACACGGCCTGTCGTCATAAGACGGCCGGACGGCGAGCTAGCCCATAACTCGCCGTTCACAGGCCCACGCCTACGGTGACCGGGAGCCACCACGTGACCCCCGACGCCCGAGGCGTCTCCCGCGGCGGCTGGGACGTCATGAGGCTCTTTCCCTCTCACGTCCCGCCACCTCCTTCACTAGCATGACTGCTTCGCAGAAGGAGGTGACGGCTTCCCATTCCCTCTCGCTCCGGACCATGGCTTGAACTAGGGCCGGACGCGACAGATCGCCGCCGCCAATCGCCGCTACGAGGACACGGCGGTGCTCCGCCCAAGCGGGGCAGACCTGCACGGTTTCTTCCCGCCCGATTCGGTGCAGGACTATGTAACCCTGCAACCAACTTTTGTTTAACCCACTGCGTCGTCCGCGTGGAGCTCGTAAAAAATTCTACGGGAACGTACTTCTGGGATAAAAGTATCTTATAACCTAACCTAACTCAGGCCATGGTCTACCTTTGTGCCAAATTTCTTTCAAAGATAAGAAACAGACGGAAACAGAGCTACTGTCACATTCTCTTATAATATTAAGTGCGGATGAACCAATGTCGTATCCAGAAACGGTGTCTAAGTGGGTGTACCTTTTATTACCCATGTAAGCTTTCTAAAAAGGCTCCTTCTGAACCACCTAACGCTTGTCATTGAACCTCACCTCACCAACCAGACTCAAACTGACGCAACACATCGAAGATTGTTTTGAGGCGAATAACGTGACAGGTGTTGTATTCGTTGACCTATCAGCAGCGTATGACACAGTCAACATCCGAAGATTCCTGTTAAAGGTCAGCAATCTCACGAAAGATATTGACTTTATGAATCTTCTCAGTTAAATTTTGGACATTTTCCAAATGCATCTTAAAAACAGAAACAAAAAAAAACAGAATGGCTCAAGACAGTGTCTTAGCTCCAACGCTATTCAACATCTACACAAACTCAGACCAGCCTCGCGCACCAGAAACAAAATAATTTTTATACTCTGACGATCTCACTCTATTCGCCCAGACACCTAGCTTTGAAGAGGCTGAAGAAATATTGATAAAAGTTCTCGAAGCACATGGTAAATAATGATCAAAACGCCCTACGGCCTAATCTATCAAAAACTCAATCATGTGTTTTCTATCTTCGTAATGTCAAGCAAACAGGAATCTCAGCATCTCATGACAAGGCGTTAACATAGAGCACTGCCTTCAACCGCGCTACCAGGGCATTACTTTGGATAGGTCTTTAACATACAGACACCATTGTATGAAGACAAAGAAAAAAGGTATACTTCGCCGCCATACATCCACCAGCTAGGGAGCATCACCGCAAGTTCTTAGGCCTTTGTTTTTCCTCTCCTGCTGGCGAATTCGCATGCCCATTGTGGCTTCGTTCCCTCCACGCTAAAAAGGTCGACATAGCGCTTAATGTAACCTGCCGCTTTGTTACGGGATGCTTAAAACCCGACGCTCTTACGATATTGTACCCAATTATTCATTCGAAAGTTATTTGGTTAATTCTTATTATCGTTCTGTTACAGGTAAACTGTCCGTGAGTCAAAATATTGCTACAATACACGGTGATGCTCCCGGTATCACACCACTGGCCCTCGTCGATGTATGGTACATGGAATTGTTAAATATTAATGCAACGATACTGTCACGATATGTTCCGTAAGTGTAAATTACATACCCACCGACATGTCGCCAGTTATTTTTGAGTCCCATGTATGAAGGGCAGGGAGGAGTCTATTGCCAAACGGACCGCTGATAGAGATCCAGTCTCCTACTAAGACATTTCTAATGGAACTTCATGCTAATAGGCAGTCGAGCTTGCGACTACTACCTACATAGATAGCGAGGCAGTCAGTTTATATTATATATTATTGACTAAATATATTTCTCGCATTATCAAGAAATCCAAAACTCCAGCTATATACGTGTATAGCTCAAAGAAAGCCGTAGGATAGTATAGTTATCCTTACTTAATATTATAAATGCGAAAGTAAGTTTGTTTGTTACCTTTTCACGCCTTAACCCCTGAGCCGGTCATCCTGAAATTTTGCATAAACGTTGGCAGGTGTACAGAAACGGACATAGGGATCCTTTCATCTCGAAAAAAAGGTACTGTTTTCGAGGAAAACAAAAATAACGTTCTTATGATAATAGATGGCGCCACGTGCGCCTTCGTCTTTCGAATCATGATTGAATTATATTATTACAAGCAGTACAGCCCGAAATGATAGTCAAATTCTAAAGTAACGCGAGCGATGCCACGGGCAATAGCTAGTTATTTATAAAGATATTTTAAATTACAGATCTTCTAAGAATAATAGTTCTCATTACGATTATTTTACGCAACTGGTGTGGGAGGAGACAAATCAAGTCGGTTGCGGTGGAGTGAAATTTAAAGTAAGTAAAACTCATCCATCATTATTTTACCGATATCCACTTAATTTTTAGTTTTTAAAACGGGTTTTTTGCATGCTCTTATTTGGTAGCCGCCCCCGGCTCTAGGAATAGACAAGCTTATCCAGGCGATTTAGTCTTAACATTATTCTATACTTTTGTGGAACAGGAACGTCTTGAAGATGTAAATGTAAAATACAGAACAATTTACAGACTGGTATGCAATTTTACACCTGCTGGTAATCTACGAAATAGATCTGTTTATTCGAGCGGCCTGCCTTGCTCCAGGTGTCCCATTGACGCCGTTTGTGATTCCGTACATAAAGCGCTTTGCGGTGAGTATTTGCTTAAAAAAAGCCTTAATACAGGGCGTTTCCGAATTCGTGAAATTCATTACAATCAGCATGGTATCTATTCTTCTAGATATAATTACCCTACTATATCAGTCTGCAACAAGTAGCATAGGAACAATAATGAATTGAAACATGACCTTTGTATCGATATAATTTAAGTAAGCTTCACTTATTTTGCAGTTCATACATCAATAGCGAAACAAATACAAACAGAAAAAAACGACATTATTGCTCCTAATGGAAAAAAAGTGATAATTGAACATACTACTCAAAATATTCTTCCAGCGGATGCGGTAACTGAAGATAGCACCTCTGGTACTGAAATTATATACAAGTCTACTTCTAACATTGCATTGGAAAATGAAACACCTACCCCATTTGACTATTTTTCTCATTTGTATGATTATACGAAGCAAATGATTACTCCACACACTAAACCTCACTCTTGTAAGGATATTATGGCAGTGGACGACTTCGTTGAATTACTGAAGAAAAAATTGAGTAACGACCCTATAATCAAAGACTTGATATCGAGTAATAATAAATCTATTAATAGTCATTCAGAGAGTTCTTTTCATGACGTTGGCGTGGCGGCATTTGTTGACAGAGTTTATAGTAAAAAAGAAGCTTCTACTACAAGAAGAACAGTTTCAAGCGATCCTGTAAATTCTACTTTCTTAGTTGATTTGATTGAAGCCGTAATCTTCAGAAGTGGCGGTACAGTATTCTTTGATGTTATTAAATACCTTGTTTAAGAAATTGCGTTTATTAATAACCAATATAACCATATCCTCTTTTTTAGATAAATTATCAGTATCTGAGGGGTATACTACAAATACTCAATATTTGCCTTCAGTTAAACCTATTATGGTTCAGGCTGAATTAGCAGAAATCAGGCAAAATGAAGATTTTACCGGCCATTACTTCTTCCCCGAAGAAAACGAGGAAAGTAACACTGAAAGCACAGAATCATACTATGATGATGTAAATTTATCTGTGTCAGACTTGGTCTTGGATGATTTAAAAATGAGCACAGTTACAAAAGACTTTTTGGATGACATAATTGAATCCGAAACGTCAATCGAAAGTACGACTGCACTTATTATATTGTCACCAGATAATATAAACTTATATAAAACTGGACAAGGTGTTATGAAAAAGTTTTTACAAAATATCGTGGATAAGCCTCATAATTATGTCCCAAAGGAATGAATAAGGGTCTGTAATCTGGTTATACTTATTAAAGATACATATTTTTTGTGATATTTCAGAAAATGATAACTCCTTATTACGTTTTAATACAAACACCAAAAATAAAAATAAAATATATTTTGAACAACAATCGAAGCGGAACCGGAGGAATCTAAATTCCAGCAGAAGTGACTTCTATCAAAATATTGAATGCACCTATGAATCTAATAAACAACACAAGAAAAACATTAAAAAGAAGTTTATTAAACATATAACCAACAAAAGAAGATATGTAATAAGTTACAAGGGACTAGTGCGAAAGATAGTAGCAGATTTAAAAAACTAAGACTGAATGATAGATTTCATTGTTCAGAAAATAGATCAACGGCCCTTTTTTAAACTTCACTATTTTTTTACTAGGTTTATACATATTTTTATTTAATAGCTATTGTGGTTGGTTCAAACATTGGTACTGAGATTAATAAAATACACGTTCTTATTTATAAATAAAATGTAATTAAAAATATTGATAAATATAAAAACAAAACTGGGTTTGAGCTTATTGAACTGTTGCACGGACACTGTTTGTTATAAATATTTGCTTGGTTTGACTTGAGAATTTTATTTAGTATGGCGTAGTAAAGACTGCTATATGAGATGGAGCGTCTAGAGGGGTCACATTTATCTTCATTATCTCTCGAGCATTCGTTTTCTTCTCTCTTTTGTCTTGCATATTTTTCGTTACAAATGCAATCGTGCGAATTTGAAACACTCTCAGTCACGCTTTCTGTATTAAATGAGATAAAATCAGGATCGCTATGAACCTCAGTAGTTAAAATAGGAACATTTGAATTCAGGTCTAGATACCTGAGTAGAAGAATAGGTGGTTTTTTAGTTTCAGAATTTCGTCTCTGAACGTTAAGAGACCGACGTTCACAGTAATCTTCATCTTCTGGTACAGTTTCACTGGAATCCTGAATTGCATCAGGATTGGGGGTTATTGTGGATATTTTGTTTCGATCCATGAAGTCACGAGTGCAAGTGGAAGTTCTTGTACATCCATCCACATACCCGGGTGGTGTTCGGGAACCAATGTCTATTGGTTGGTATCCGCCTTCTCCTCCCCCTCCTCCTCCCTCACCTTCATCATCTCCACGAATATTCGTGTAAGCCGTCCACGTACACGTTAATTTCCGAGTACAATGTTTTTGTCTTTCAAATGGTGTATTTGCAGTATATTCTGTTGTTTCACTACCTCGCAACAGTGCTTTAATAGTTGGAGTAGCTTTAGCAGTTAGAGGGGCTTTAGCAGTTGGAGGGGCTTTAGTAGGTGAAGTGGGTTTATTAATTGGTTTAGCAGTAGTGGTGGTGGCCTTAGAGTTAGGTTTTGTGTCGTTACCAGGTTTTCCTGATTTTGTACCGTTTTTTTTAGGATCTGTTCCTGAGATTTTCTTCGTATTGTCCTTCTTTCGTCTTAAGTCATAATGTGCAAATCCATCGCTAATTTTTCTAAGATGCATTAATTCATCAAAAGATAAGTATTTTTCTGTGATGTGTTCCGGCTGATAGTCAGCGTATTCTGCCAATTGAAGTGTAATTGGTTCTGTACTTGTCAACCATTTCGGTGAATCCGTATTTTTTCTTCTTTTCTTGTTTTTTATATTTTTAAGTGTCGTAAATGTCATACTTTTTAACTGGGGCAGTTTTTGATAGTTAACATTTTCAATTTGCCAAAATGGTCTTTCTCTTTGGTCTTCTAGTTGACGTTTTTTTCTGAGACCAGAATTAAAGGAACGGTACATATAGTCACGATCTTGTGATTTATATTTTAGATAATCGGTCACACCCTTATGTATTAGATCAGAATCTTTTTCATCGTACATTGCTTTGTAAGATTTATTATTGTCCGGGTTAATTACTAACGATAAGCCCTTTTGAGATGCATTTTCTTGTGGTAGTTTTTGGTCACCACTTCGAATTACAACATTAGGAATCATATCGTAATCCTGAAGCGTAGCCCTTCTGTAGTCATTGAAATCATTGTTTTGCCTATGTGGTCCTGGACATTGTGTTGTGTGACAACAAGTATTTGTGGAACACGGTACACTACAACAATTAGTATTGTAGTTGCAGTTTGTACTTATTGGCGGACATGTCGTTTGCGCACACGCGCACGGGTCAGGAAGTGGGGGGATGTAGGGGGTAAAGCATGTGTGCTCTTCCACCGGCTGAGTACATGAGATCTCAGTACATGTAAACGGACACATAGTTACTTGCGGACAACAATCTGGTGCCGTCGTCGTGCATTGATTTAATGCACAGTTATCTTGAGGTGGTCTTATTCTGCGGGTGCATTGTGCCTTTTGATTGAATCTTCTAACATTTGTGTTGGGATATGAGTTCATAGGTTCAGTTGTGTAATCGTATCTTCTAAAATCTTGATTGGTATTGATTATTTTAGTGGTCTCGTAGTTATTTCGCGGCGGTTCTTGTCCATGGTAAAGGTGTGAGTGTCCACGTTCAAGTTGGTAATGGTACTCATTGTTATTTCTTGACATATTCACGAAACTATTCCCAATCATTTGCCTTCGTAGTTGTGGAATTCTTTTAACGGCAGCTGAAATGATGTATGAAGATTTGAATAAAATATCCTTTTGTAGGCTACATGTTGATATGAAGCGGAAACAGTTAATAATCTAGATTTGGTACATTTACAGTCACTAGCTAGGTGAAATATCTTTTAATCATCATCTTTCTGCGCTTGTCCCATGTTACCTACTTTGGGTCGGTGCAACACATTTTTTTCTTTCATTCTCCCCTGTCAACCGTCACGCAATCATTTACACGTAAAAACGTTTTCAAACCCTGGTCCAAAATTCAGCTTGTTGGGAATTATTGCAAACTGAATGTATATTTTGTCTGGACGATAAAAAAAGGTGCCCACCATAAGTCTTGTTAGTGAATATATGCCTTGTTTTCTGATTACGCTGTTCGTTGCTAGAATTGTTATATACATTACTTTGCTTCAAGTTATTTCGGATAGGGTCAATTTCGAGCTTTCCCGAATCGTTTGATAAATTGAGTATCCTGAGTAAACTGTTCACCGGACTGCCTTGACTGGTTAACTTTGTATCTGTAATTAAGATAACATTAATCTTTTGTTGCCAGTGCCTTAGTGAGTTTGATGAACTACTGGTTTATTTTATTTATTTAACACTTCAAGCACAGAGTATAGAGGCGGACTTAATGCTTTAGGCAATTTCTACCATTCAACCTTTGGGTTATGCAGAGACAAACGGTTTTAGGCGTAAATCTGAGAATAGTTTTTAATTAGTACTAAGATATACTACAAGGATATATAAAACTATAAATATATTTAGAAACATATATTAACATGCGCCCTAACCACCACACCACACCACACTACACCACTCTGCGCTCCAAAACACAAACTACTGACGTTACTCAAAAAGCCGATAAGCTAAAGTGGGACTGGGCTGGCCATGTCTGCCGCATGCCTGCCGAGCTGTGGGCCAAAATAACCACGATTTGGAGCCCTGACACAGCCAGACGGCGACGCGGTTCACCTCGTAGGAGATGGCGGGAAGAGCTGGACAAAACTAAAATCCAGTGGTACACATTGGCCCTGGATCGTAAAAATTGGATCTCATGGAGAGAGGCCTTTGCCCAGCAGTGGGATGACGCAGGCTAGCAGTATCAGTATCAGTATATAAACATGTACACGGATATACTTGAATAAAAAGACAAATGATGGAGAAAACATTAACGTTGTGACGATCCTGCCAGCTTTTTACGAATAAATAAATAAAAGACACACGGTTGGTGGCCATCCTGATTTCCTGGGGAAGCGCTTTCCACAGAGAAATAGACTGTACGAAGAATGATTGGTGAATGAATTCAGTGAGGTGAGAAGGACATTGAAGAACACAGTTTTACGATAAGCGCAGACTCGTATTATGATTGGCACAAATGTACTCTGGGAGAAACATGAAAAGAAAACAAGATGGTTAGCGCCTTTTGCTCCCTACGCAGATGTATAGGCAAACACTTAAGAAGAGACTGGTGCTCGGAAACGATCATAATTACGCAGCTTGAAAACGAATCGAAAGCAGTTATTTAAAAGACGGTCGCATTCAGGTCAAACTAGCACTCATCACCGTAGGAAAAATTAAGGACTGTACAAGCATTGTGTTCGTATTTGACGGTAAAAAGTTTCTCAAACGGTATATAGCCTGCAACGTACCAGGAACCTTCTGGCTGACACGAGCAACTTGAGTATGCCATTTCATAGTGGTATCAATATGCAAGCCTAGATACTTTACACCGGTGCCAAAAGGAACGACCGTACTGTCGAAAAGAACTGATGGCAAGGTTGTACCATTCAATTTGCTTAGACTTCGAGAACTCCCGATGGTGATCGACTGACATTTATTAGGGTTTAGGTACTGCCACCACAAATTTATCTGATCAGGTTTTTGTGTCTATCAAGTCCTTATTAATAATATTATAAAAAAAGAATCGTAATCCTAACTTCTTAATCCTTCCTAACTAATATTATAAATGCGAGAGTAAGTTTGTTTGTTACCTTTTCACGCCTAAACCACTGAACTAATCATCCTGACATTTTGCATACACGTTGTCAGGTGTACAGATACGGAAATAGAGTACTTTTCATCTCGAAATAAAAGTACTTTTCCCAAGGAAAACAACAATAACGTTCTTATGATAATAGATGGCGCCGCGTGTTTTTCGAGTTATGATTGAACTATGTTATTACAAGCAGAGTACAACCCGAATTGATTGTGAAATTCTAAATTAACGCGAGCAAAACCGCGGGTATGCTAGTATTATATATTTTATGAATAACAAATTATTTGATAATAATTGAACCAAATTGTAAAAGAATTACTAGAGTTTATTAATTACCAGTTTTGTGGCAGTGCTTGCACACAGGCAGATACTGCTAAATATGTTTAGCAATATGTGTGTATGTGTATGTGTGTTTAGTGTTTGGCTTAAAGAGGGAATAGCCATCCTTAAGCCAAATACAATAAGATTTGACTGTTTTCACATGCGTGTAATAGGTGGTCCTAGTTTGTTAAATTATGTGTTAATAGGCAAGTGTATTACGAAAGAATTTGATAACAAGCTTAATGAAGGCATCTAATAAGTTAATATTATTGTATTATAAACACAATCGTGCGTTTTCCACCTCCGAAACAGACAAGCGGGTCGTAAACTAAATATCGCCTGGCAGGGGTTACCAATCGCCCATAGTGATCACCCGAAATACCTCGGTATAACTTTAGACCGGTCGCTTACATATAAAAATAATTGGCAAACTATAAAAAATGAAGGTGCATACTAGAAATAACTTGTTGCGCCGCCTTACATCTACCAAATGGGGAGCGTCTCCTCAAGTTCTGCGAACAATTGGAATGGCGCTCTGCTTCTCCGCTGGAGAATATGCTTGCCCAGTATGGGACCTTTCTACCCACGCCAATCTAGTGGATACAGCTCTAAATGAGACGTACCGGATTATTAGTGGTTGCCTTAAACCGACCCGGTACGAATGCTGTATCCACTAACTGGGATTGCGCCTCCAAAAGTCCGTAGGACCATAGCTAGCCGCACCGAGAGGACAAAGCTACAATATGACTCACGCCACCCAATGCACAATTATGTTCCAGTGCCCCAGAGGCTGAAAAGCCGTAAAAGCTTTTTTGGGTGCGTTGGCCCAGCTAGTCAAGCGAATAGTAATGCCTCCACAGCGAGATGTGATCTCTGCCGAGAGCTGCTTAAGCCCCCTGACGGCTTCATCGAGCCGTCTGAAAGCCTTCCATCTGGGCATGCTTTGCCGTGGCCGACTTGGAAACCTCTGAATAGATTTCGAACCCAAGTTGACCGTAGCAAAGATAATCTCTTCAGATGGGGGTTCATGGACGGCTCAGATCTCAAATGTGTATGCGGCGTGTCTCCATAGACAATGGTCCATTTTCCATCTTGCGCTGCATGCCCTAACACCTACACAATTGACGATCTTATGACTGCATCAGCGATCGGAATTTGCGTGGCTGTTAATTGGGCCAAACATATCTAATAAAAATTTGCCATCAACACGCTAAGAAGAAGATAAACACAATGTTATTACGGATTGCATCGTTTTCGTAAGCGCATAGTCCTTTAAATTGATCATCTGGTACCATTCCAGTTTTACACTGAGTTGCCGGATATCCAATAGAATACACTGGCTGTCCATGAGTATTGCCCTTAGGTGCAAAGTTACATACCAGCCTTTCCAACGTTATTTTTCTTTCATCTACCTAAAACATTTTGATTATTAAGATTTCCCTTCTGTTTCTGATTCAAGAATTATTCAATTAAAACGATTCATATTTACGTAGAATTTCACTTTGCCACATCCGACATATTCTGTATTAGCCCATAACAGTTGTGTTAAATATCTAGTTTTGTAATCTCGTGATCTGAAATAGCAATGAAGAAAATATTATAATATGGAACATACATTGCACAGTACCTAACTCAACAAATAAACAAATTTATGTTAACTACTTAGCTTCTGCCCGCGGCTTCACCCGTGTGGCCTTTATGAAACAAATGACATTTTGTTTTAGAAACAAACACAAACACTAAAAGCGCTCTCACTTCCTCTCATTGAATAAACGAACAGAAAATATCCCAAACAAAGCAATAAAGACGAAGTTCTCCGTAAAAATAAACTAATCTCAGGGATGAGAGTAACTGTATGGTTTTAACAGAACTCAAATCGTGTGTGAAAAGATCCAAATAAGAAACAACTAAAAGTGGATAATAAATAATTCATATTTTTAATATTTTTATACGCAAACCCTGCGTAGGGAACTACAGTTGTTTGGCGCTAATGTCACCGTAAGACGTTATTAATGGAACAAAGATTTCGAGAGCTGTGAGCAGGGTGCGATGGTCTAATTGGTTAAGACGTCCGGTGTACTGAATCGGAAGGTCGCAGGTTCAAACCCTGCTCGCACTCGAATTTTTCTTTCCATATCAAAACAATAATTCATTTTGTTTACAACAAAATACTTTAACTGCCGCAGTATATTTCTTTGTCAACAATATTCTTTGTTTTTCCTTCAGGTGCTAAAATCACCAGTCTTCTTCGGGAGCTTTCTCTAGAGTACCTGCTTTTCACACGGCCACGTATAACTGGCCGTGTGAAAAGCAGGTATTCCTTAAGTCTATCCCTGGTAAATTAAGAGTTTGGCCTTGAGATTTACTTATGGTCACGGCAAAGCAGACTTTGAGGGGAAACTGCACTCTTTTGAACTTGAAGGGGTAGTTTGATGGTGTTAGAGAAATCCTCGGAATAAACACAGACTACCCTCGGAATCAACCGGTCAGTATAGTTGCCTCGGTAAAATTTCGTTGCAATGTTTTCACTCGCAACCTGGTGCCATGTATAAATTTGGCGGGTGTATAAGTACTTACCTATTGTAGTACGTGACGCTTTCCTCGTATTCCAGGACCTGTATGAACCACATCTCCACAAAACCTTTGACACTAAGACCGGGCGAAGGACCCACGACGCTGCCAATGCTTTGTCCAACGTTTACATTTACTGAAATATGGTTTTTTATAACTTAGTCCTTCAGTTAATTTTGTTAAACTTTTGTTGCGGATGTTCTATACACTTCTACACAACCCATCGTTGCACGCAGGTGTGGTGTTATAGGTAATAGTTCATTTAATTTTATTGTTTAGGTAGCCAACTTAAGAGGACGATAAGAATCTATTTTAAAAAAAGGTTCTAGCCCACAGCTGATCGTAGTGGGGTCCTGAGTTTTTTCTTCAGGTCGGTAAAAGAGTCTGGTTTTGTGACCAACTCTGTAAATGGCATCATGTTCTTCCGTACATGGGACTTATTACTTTATTTTAACTCTTGTCCTTTATTTATTTCTGCACACATTCAATACATTTTTAAATATTTCTATATAAAATAGAATAAAAAAATCAATTAAAAGTATAAAGACCCCCGGAATCGGGAAGAGGGTTCAACCTACCGGCCAGGTCAGGGCTCCAGACAGACTGAAGTCCTTACGAGCGACCAGAAACACCGCGTTCTGAATCAAGCCCTAATTATTTTAATTATTATTAAGTGGTCGAAGAGCTTACCTAAATCCCTGCATTGATCTTCCCTATCCGGGTATATCGCTGGATCGCATTGATCAGCCCAGCGCTGGGCAAAAGTGGCTAACTCCATTGACCATTGCTGAAAATAGAATTATGTAACAAAATTCACTTGTATCTCAAATTAAATGCCAAGGCGTAGTTAACTCACGATTTTTTTCATATTAGCGGCGTGTGGTAGAATTTTCGAGTAACCCATAGCAACAAAGTTTCTCCTTTCATTTATCCTGGTGACGAGCGCTTTGATATCCCGACTCGTCAGTTTTGCTGAACTGTCGTAAGATGTGCAAGCCGGGCTGGGCCCTTGTGCCTACCGATACAAGGAAGTACGTATATAATAAAAATGAGTAATTACATTGAAATTTTGTAAAATGTCTCAATCGTAATACGTACCTGGTATTTGCAAAGAGTGTGGTTGAGACATATCTCACAGAAATCGATAGGAATTGCACTAAAATCATTGACACAACAAAATACAACGATTAATTTAAAAATTATCATAATAAATTAATAATAACAATAAATAAATATATTTTTCCAACGTTCGATCATGACCATCGTGACCATCTAGATAACATCGAACTTGAAGACGACTCAGAGACAGTAGTGACAAATTTTAAAATGTACTATTTTGTATTACCTGGTTATGTTTTTTGTGTTTCCATTATTAATTTTTTCAGTTTATGTTTCCGACACAAATAATTTTGTTTTGAAAAATAGAAGTCAAGGCGAAGGTCCTAATGTTAAACAAAATGATAAGGATCTAGTCTTTCAAGGTAACGATAAAGTAAAATTGTATTCTGTTAATAAGTCACTTTAACGAAGAAAAATGTTGCTTGCCTGTCATATTAATGTATAAATTTTGTATTCTAGATGTACAAAATGATTCACCAGTTCTTCCAACCAGCCAATCAGTATTACATGTAATACACAATTTTACAAAAACACAAAATTCAAATCCAAAATCGAAAAGGCATACCAGAAAACTATCAGATGACATTCCTATTAAGCGACATATTCCGGACGAAGAAAATGATGAAGAAGATATTTCATCAATGTTTACAAGTACTACAAGTAGTATTGCAACTTCGACAATAGAATCAAATCGACAATGGCCCGTAGTAGAATTTCTTTCTCATTCATATGATTCTGTAGAGAATGCACAATATTTCGACGAACACGAAAAAAAAGAATTCCCATTATTCCATGATGTTGTAAATAAATCGAAACTTATAGATGTTCCCCCCAAATATATTAATAGATACTTTTACTTGCGAAAAAATAATTCGAAGGAAAAACCTGTTGGTTTAAGAAGTTTACCTCGACAAAATGTTCCAGGACCAAGTTTTGAAGAAAATGATAAATGCGTGTGCAGGCTCCCGAGCAAGACGAGCAAGGCGCGGCCAAAAATTACACATAAATGTACAAGATCTTCAATACTAAGTTCATTTGTGAAGATAATTCCAGTAAGTGCTCTAATACCAACAACTACCCCAAGTCCATCGCCGCGGCCGCCTGGGTCTCAAGGCTTTGACATGGGATATCTTGCCATGGGTGTTCCTATGGGTGTTCCAATGGGTATACCAGCTGGTTATCCAGGGGGCTACCTACCGGGATATCCTGGCGGTTACCCAGTGGGCTATCCAGCAGCTATTCCAGCGGGTCCTGTGGTTTACCAGCCTGGCTACTACCAGGAAGGTCCAAAACAAAAGAAACCAAATAAAAAGCCATCAGATGATTACCTATATTATGATGACGATGATGATGACGTCGATGATCATGGTGATTATGATGAACATGACAATATTCATAATTATAAAGGAAAGAAAAAGAAACATAAGGGTGATGTCTTTATTGATATCGAGTATGACATTGAAGATAGTGGTGAACGAAAACCAAATAGGGACCCAAAGTGCCGAGATTACACGGAAGACTTAGCAATCGATATTTTCAACGATATAAGCAAAACTGAAACAATTATTAAAAACTGCTACTGTTGTTCTGCATCTTCTTTTGGTATAAAGTTCGGAATAGTATTTCTTTATTCAATATTAGTCACTTTTTCTTCTTCTTATATTAGTCGCTTCTTTTAGTTTATTAAAAGATGATTATAAATTAAAATTGGTTTCATTTAACTCTCGACTAATAAGTATCTCAAACAGTTTCTTTATGTCTAAAAAGTTTGTGTCACAAAGTGTTTCTAACAGAAAGATAACTAGATTCAATTAATCACACATAGATCCAATTAATCACACATTGATCCAATTAATCACACATAGATCCAATTAATCACACATAGATCCAATTAATCACACATAGATCCAATTAATCACACATAGATCCAATTAATCACACATAAAGAAATTGTGCTTTCTGTTACGCAGTTATTGAGGCGTAACTGACGTCTATTCAAAATTCGTGCTCGAATGGTAATCATTTCTAGCTCCAATTATTTAGATTTATTCGAACTTTTGTTACGTGGTATTTAATTAAAGATTGTTTGGCTGCTTATTTACACCAGAGCTTGCTTTCAGCAGGTGAAATTGTTATGATAAGCACTAAGAGAGATGGACTCAGTCGCAAACCCGTCGTAGAGCCAAATGAAATGGCTTGCTTTTCAGTGTTGATGAAAAATATTTGGATAAATACTGTCTGGTTGAAGTTTTTGTATATTTGAGTTTCCTCAAAATTAATAATTACTTTATTATTTGTTAATTATAACTTTGAACGCATTATTCGCAACTACTGTAATAAAATTGTTCTTTTATCAGACAATTTATAACTTTTTTTCCATGGAACCGTAAACCCGTTTGAATCACTAGGTAACCATGGATATCACATAAAAGTAAGACAAGCTTATCACTTTTCAAGGCTCTTTTTAGTGCCTGTTGCAAATAACACGATGTTTAGTAGCATGGTTCATAAAACGTAAATTGACGCCCTTATTATTTGGACCCTCAAGAGGACTATAAAAACCGTTTTACGTTCGGGTCTATCTGCCCTTCGCCTTTATAATTTATCGTAAAGAGAGCGGTTCAGATTGCGTGCCTTACGATTCAAATATTTGGGGCGGGAATAAAAGTAGTAATGTAATAGTAATGTTTATTCACATAAATATGTACATTTTTATAAGTACAGTGCTTAATCTAAACTTAAAGTACACAAAAGTATTAGCATTTGGGGCCGAACTAGGCAAAACCTGTATTTCAGCCCTCAATGACGATCC
Organism: Noctua janthina; assembly: GCA_963576755.1. Lineage (NCBI taxonomy): Eukaryota > Metazoa > Arthropoda > Insecta > Lepidoptera > Noctuidae > Noctua > Noctua janthina. Next base: position 10,883,180 of record OY755059.1, read on the forward strand.
CCCTAAGTTACAAATTAATTATTTCTATATATGTATTAAGATAATGCAATGATCCCATGTATGAATGTACGTATCTTAAAAGTATTCTGTATTCTGAATGTAATATTAGGTTTCCTAATACGATGTCTTCCACGGATACATGCATGCATTGATCACTTTATAAGTAACATCAAAGATGCGAATGGTAAAGTTCACGAATTATTCCTCTCTGACCACAACACAGGGCAAACTTTAAAATTTTATGTTAATAGTTAACCAAAAAGATTAAAAAGTTGGAATGTATTCAAAAGAGACTATAGTAAAGATAACCTAGACAAATTTATAAACTGTTTATCAGCTCTAAGTTGGTCAGAAGTGTATGACCAAGAAAACTTAAATTCAGCTTTTAATATATTTCACGAAACTTTTTGTTTATTTTACAACCTCTGCTTTCCAGCCAACAAGGTAAGAATAAACTCAAACTGTAACTCACCGAGGTGGATCACAACAGGAATCAGGAAATCAAGTAGACAAAAAAGAAAGTTAAGATACCGGCAATACATATCAAAATCTGAAAATGAGTCATCCAATTTAAAAAAATATTGTTCTGTCTTCAAAGGATGCATTAGTCGATCAAAACACCTCATTAATTCTAAAATAATGTCAGCGGCAAAAAACAAAGGCAAAGCTACATGGCAGATTATCAAAAACAAAACGGAATACGTTAATACTAAAACAAATATAGAAACTATTAAAATCAACAATAGCCTTATAAACAAACCTTTAGAAATTGCCAAAACTTTCAATGACTTCTTCATTAATGTTGCCAAAGAATTCCATAACAACAAACACCAGCCTTCACTAGATAAGAAACCTACAATAGATGTACCGAATACGGCTCAAACCATGTTTTTACATCCATGTTATGAGAACGAAGTAATAAATATCATAATGTCCCTCAACAACACTAAATCGGTTGGATTTGACGGCATATCAACTCAAATTATTAAATCCTGTGTCACTATTATATCGCCAATTATTGAACACTTGATCAATCTCTCATTCTGGCAAGGGATTTTTCCAGAAAAACTGAAGCAATCAATTGTGAAACCCTTATTTAAAAAAGGTGACATAAAAGATTTGTCTAATTACCGGCCTATTACACTTATATCAAATTTATCAAAAATCTTTGAGAAAGTCATGCATCGTAGACTAACAAATTATTTAGAAAAGTTCCAAATTATAAAAGAAGAACAAAACGGCTTTCAAAGAGGTAAATCGACAACGTTAGCAGCATTTACTCTAATAAAAAATGTAATCGAAAAACTAGATAAACGAATTCCAGTATCTGTCATCTTCTTTGACATGAGCAAAGCTTTCGACTTTGTCAACCACGATCTGCTTCTAAAAAAATGCAATAACTACGGAATCAGAGGGATAGTTATTGACTGGATTACTAGCTACTTATCTAACCGACAACAAAGAGTAGAAATAAGCTCAATGAACCAAAATAACGAGTCCACATCATTCAGTTCTGAATATAGTCAAACTAAATCAGGTGTACCACAGGGAAGCATACTGGGCCTTTTACTTTTCCTTATTTATATCAATGATTTGCCCACTGCTTTACAACAACAATGCATACTTTTTGCTGACGATATTTCTGTAATCGTTACTAATGATAATAAATCAGACTTAAATCACGAAAAAAACCTTAATACAACAGTAAATCAAGTTTTAAAATGGCTAGAAAATAATTATCTCTGTGCAAACCTTAGTAAAACCAAGTACATAAATTTTCAAAATTACAACTCAAAACCAAAAACATTCAAAGTTATTTGTCAAGGACAACAAATTAGTGAAGTTGGTGAATACAAATTTCTTGGACTCATTCTTGATCAGTATTGTAACTGGAAATTACATATAGAACAAGTGTGCAAGAAACTGAATCAATTTGTGTTTGCTCTTAAACGTTTAAGACGTACCGCTAGTGAAGCAGTCGCCCTTACTGCTTACCACGGGTATGTATCCTCTGTACTTAGGTATGGACTCCTACTCTGGGGGAACTCCACAAATGTAAGTGAAGCATTTATTGTTCAAAAAAAATGCCTAAGAGCAATTTGTGGTATCAGCCCATTAACATCCTGTAGACCACTGTTTAAAAAATTAAAACTATTAACCTTAACAGGTTTTTTCATAATGCAGGCTGGTATATTTGTGAAGGAACACTCTAAATTTTTTATAGCATGTGACCTGCATTCGAAATACACTCGTCGAGACCCCACAAGATTGCGAATACCTTCACATCAAAGCACATTATGTCAAAAAAATAGTTTAATCACTGCAATAAATTTTTTTAACAACATACCAAAAGAGTTAAGAGAACTCCCTTTAAAATATTTTAAATCGAAATTGCATAAATGGCTTGTTGACAATTGTTTTTATAGTTTGTAAGAATTTCTTGATAAAAAAGTATCCGATAGATATGGCTTCTGAGTTCTTTAAGTTGATTTAATTTTTCTTTTATTAAATGAGTCTATTATTGTTATTTTTATTAACTAGACATATAAAAATATAAATATATACACTAATAATTGTTGTTGTAATAAAATTCTATGTTTAAGATGTTCAAAAATTTGTATGCCATTTTATGGCGAAACATGTAAGTTCACAAACCTATTTATAAGACCTTAATGTACCATGTTTTTACACAAATAAATTATTCTATTCTATTCTATTCTATTCTATACACTTATGTTGTTATGTTTCCAGGCTTGATGGCAGATATACGGTCTAATAACACATATTGTACTAAAACAAAATATGTTCATAACTTTCAATACGATCTGATCATGAACCCAAATTACTAAGTCAAGACATTTTGTTCTTGAAAGCTTCTTGAGGTTGTTTAAAATTGTTTTTAGTTGAAATAAGATCAGAGTTCTAAGTAATAGAGCTCTAAAGATATAAATATTAAAGGACAAAACAGCTTTGTTTTCACTTAGTCATTTAATTAATTGGAGTACATGCTTCTAACTTAGACTAAAGATTCTAAGTTAGAAGCATGTACTTAAATAATACTGCCTGCTTTTGACATTACCTAGTTAAATGTTTGAAAATTTCATTAAGTAATCTTCAATTGATTTGTATCGTAATTAGCATTATTCTTATTATTTAATGCGCACAAAATTAAAAGATATGCATACAAATTGCAATAATATAGCTTATATACAGACAGCCAGCACTTCAGGCTACCCGAAACTCTCAAATTTTCCCAATCAACCTTGAACTTTATTGTTAAAGCATTAGTGCTTTAACAATAAAGTTGAAAATCGATTAAAGATATTTGACAGTTTGTATATACTTAATACATATATAACATATAAAATCCTATCATCGTCATCATCATCATCATCATTTCAGCTGAAAGAGGTTTACTGCTGGACAGAGGCCTCCGCCAAGTGTCGCCACATTGTCCGGTCCCGTGCGACTCGCATCCAAAATCCTTTACACTATATTTATCATGTTGACAGTGTGACTGTTCGTAAATTACCCTAGGCTGATAAAATTTTCGTTTTTCCTAAATCATGCACATATTAGTATTAATGTCGGCTCCCCCCGAAGGAGGAGAGGCCGTGCCCCTCCGTCCGCACGGCCTTGTAAGACTCGACACCAAACTGGTCATCTTTCCACCGACTACTAAATTGAACTCCAGCCCTGTCCCGACTTTAGAAGCTAAGGGACAGGGAGGGGTACAAGGTGTAGTTAATTTTGGGAGGTCACAGTTAAGACATATACATGAATAATATCAAATCCTATAAAACTAAATCAGTAATAAAGTATGAAGCTAATAAGGCAAGAGGGCGCAAAGATATATATATATGATGAAAGGTTGGTGAAAGGAAACGTTACGCTTGCGCTTAAGAGATTCACTATTTACAGTTACGTTAATTTAATGGTTCAAACGTATTACGAACCCAACTCTATGGCATGTAACCGGTTACAATAACTGCCTCAGTACGTGACGGTTAGACCTAAGCGCATAGGCCCACTAAGGATCCTGCTACGAATTCTAACCGAACACGTTTCCTAAGCATCATTCACTTGTCCTTTTCAATCCTAAGACAGAGTACTGAGAAGTCCTACTGCCATTGAGGAAGACACGTTTTAGTAGTTTTCCCTACACGCGTATTCATGTTAGTAACACCCTTTACGGCAATCTACCCCTTGTCTAAGATAACACACAACTTGCGCAAGCGCACCGTAGATTCAGTCTGTAGCAGAACATATTGCGTTTGTTATTGGTGGACGCCGAAGTGGTGATATATCGTCACTTCACATTTCTTTACTCTTCCCCATGTCGTGGTTGCGTATCTCGTTAGTAATGTCGATTCAGTAATTTGCCAACCAGTGGCCGGGTTTGGGTTTAACGAGATAAACAGCCGGGGTTTGACTTTCTGTCCCTAGCGTTCCTTAGAACGGAGTTATCGATGTGGTTTGAGATATTTCGTGATGCCTACCCCCGCTCCCTGAAATGTGCGCCAACAATCCCCACGCAATGTTTCTGAGCTAGACCTTTACAGGAAGCAGTATTCATCAGCAACGTTTGGTTGATTTGTACTACAAGTACAAGTCGGCATCATATCACTGAGCAATATAATTTGTCTTAATCAACCCTTGAATATTACGGTGTTGAACAACATATTTTGTCCGAATGCGAATATTACGGTTCTGCCTTTCATTTTGTGATTAATCAGATAAAAGTCAACATTCGTCAATAGTCGGGTGTGTTGGTGTATAGTGTGTTTGTCGTATGCATGAAATGTGTGTATAGTGTTGCGAAAGGCGGTCTCCGTCCCTATAACCAAACGCAGATGACGAATATGTGCCAAGGTTCGGAGTTATTAGGACAAAGAACACATAAGATAATAATATACATTGTGATGATGAAGCGGCTCTGCCGTCATGCTGAAATAAATGATTATTAACATCGCTACGTTTCCGCCAAACTGTTACCTATAAAATACTATACAAATGTTTCTACGTGAATTATATTATAAAAGGTCCGCAACTATTGACACACTGTTGTTCCTACACATTGAAAGTAAATTAAAAGTAACACTTACCAAGTAGGTCCTTGAAGCGAACTAAAGTACAGCCTTACTTACAATATGCTGCACCGATTACCAGCCTCGCCGCTGCTGAAGTCCCCTTCCTTATCTGTCTCCTTTCTCGTCTCGAACTCACTCACTGATTCCTCAGACCCTTGCGTCCGACCACTCAAACCGTTCAAGATCAACTGCCACGAATCCCCCAAGCTTTCCCCGGCCCAGCCTCCAAAAGCCACCACGCTTGGGTTGTTCTCACACTTTTTACATCGCCTCTTTTTTGTGCAAACGTCTCAATTGTATTAAGTGCCTTTTGAACGCCCAAGACCGGAGTAAATTGCAGCCACATGTCGCACTAGCATTCAGAACTACGTATTGAAATTAGATATTTTTTTATATTTGGCCTGTCAGTCCCTAGTCCCTTTACCATTAAGTAAAGAATTTATGCGTTTCTAAGTGATGCAATATTGTTTTACAATTCAAGGAAGAAAGCTCACTAAATCTTTATTAATTACGGTCACTTGCCAGCCTGTCAAGCCATAAAATAGAAGTTTAATGTGTTTGTAAGTGGCATACCGTGTGATGATTTTAAATAAAAATCAATACTAAAATATCTACTTAATAATTAGGAGTACGTGACAGACAGTCACAACAGGAAATATTCTCTTAAACACTGTTTTAAGCTTTTACTGGACTTTATATCGGGAGCTCAAAATAATGAACAATCACGGAAGATATCCCGTAAGTGACAGTAAAAGTTTAATATTCTCTTATTCTTTTTAACCGACTTCCAAAAGGTGGATATTATTCCGCGGTGGCCCCATTTTTTTATTTGGTGAAGATCTGACGCTGGTCTTCGGAGATTAACACTGGAACTCTTCAATAATAAACAGCAAATCTGTCGCGATGGCCGCAATCCCTTGGATTTTCATTGTTTACCTTGTAATGTTCTCATCAAGGTGCATGAAATGAGCCGAAACACGATATAGCTGCTGTAAACTGTTGCGGACCTCCTGCAACTGCCTTTCGTATTCAAAACGCATGGAAAGCGATCGAACACACACTACAGGCTATATGTATAGATTTTCAAGCAGTGTCATGTAGACTAATCTAAAGTACGCTATCATAACTTTTTAACAAAGCCGGTCAGTCAATTTTACAGTTATCTTGTGAGCACATTTTTATTCATTAGTACCATTTTGGTTCAATAGATGTCGCTGCATGTATTTTCTTGAACATTTAGTATATTACTGCTACATAAATACCCTTGATAATAAAACGATTTGAATAAGAATTAATACTACGATACGAATGTAACCAACTTTTGTTTCTACCGGGGCGATCTGATTAAATTTTAGAACACAAAAGCAGCTATTGTGACTTAACTATGATAGTTAGATAGAAACTCTCGCGGACTTTTTTGTAGGTAATAATGAGTACTATAATCATGTAGTACATCATTTTTAAGTATCATCAATAGTTTTCTCAGCGCACGCCAAATAATGAATTTTATAGGCAAAATTTTGCTACTTTTTACATTGTTGCAATTTTCTTAAGGATCTCAATTTTCTTTTAAAATAAATTATAGTAGTAGTAGTAGTTTCGGAGCCTATTCGATACAAACAAACAAACAAACAAAAAAATCCTTCTTCTTTATAATATTAGTATTGATAAGCCTATTACCATGAAATGTTTCGTTAATAATGTAAAATAAATGTTTAGCAAATATTTGTATATGATTGTAATATCCTATAACACCCAAAAACATAACTATCCATATCCATATCTATCCTATATACTAAAAATGGAAAAATAAAAAATCTTTTTTGCAAAAAATAAAACCGACTTCAAAAACACAAAAAATTGAAAAATAACTTTAGCTTCAGATGTCGGTGACAAAAAAACTGAATTAAACAAACAAAAGTCACTGACTTCAGAAGCTAAAGTTATTTTTCACTTTTCTGTGTTTTTGAAGTCGGTTTTATCATCAAGACGTTTAACGAAGGGCTATCCCGCATGTAGTGTGGAAGTGAATACCAAAGGCGCATAGCACGAACAGTAAAAGATCCATGATGCCGACTTGAGGACTGGCGAAGGGGACGAAGGAGAAGAGATGATGATGAGCGGAAGATGACAAGGAACAAGATTCGCAAAGCGTTCTCGAAGATACGAAAGGGCTTTAGGATTGTAAAGAACAGAACAGAGACAATAAAGAATGTGACAATCTCGACGCTGACGAATAGGTAGCCAGTTTAGCTTCTTCCGGGCTGGCTTGTATTTATGCTTTTGCGGTTGCACAACGACATGCTTTGCTTTCGCTTTGCTTGGTAGTATAGATGCAGGCCTACCTTACTGCTTCCCTAAGAAGTGGTAAGGTGGCGAGGTCTTGAGGGTGAGCGCTACAGTCGTGTAGATCCTCAAGGCAAGTCTGGTGGGCTCACCTTCACGTGGTTGCCGCCCTGTTATTGGTCTAATTCCATAAGAAATAGACGCAACAGAAACCACCAGGCGCTTTCCAACCTAACCATGACCCTCTGTGACCGGGTGGTTGTGGGCTCGGCCGTCACTAAACACAGCTGGCATCGAGTAGGTAATCTGGTCACCTGTGCTAGGACCTGGACAGTTGAGCGCCGTAAGCAGGGATGAAGGAGTCCTGGAGGGTTGAGCCGATCGGCGCTGGTGGTAATGCGTCCGTGAGGCAACACGCCCTCTTTGGTCTGGATTTCAAGCAAAACGGTGGCCCTTCCCAATAGCCAGGGGCAGGGAAATGGTCACAGTGTCCCGTTAGAAGGCCACGGCGAGGGGCGGGTGGTCCGCGGAGGTTATTCTAGGATGGCCGAAGCGGTGGGTGAAGGTCATGCTGACGGTGTAAGTGAGGGTTGATCAGTTCAGAAGGGACGGGCGTTCAGTCCCCTATGCCAACCCGATCAAGCACCCGATGTCGCACTGTAATCCAGCCACACGCCCCTATATCTCGATGGTACTCCTAACGTTCGAGCTAGTTTGTAGCAAGACGTTCCCAAGTGCGGGCTCCATGGAGGGTGGGAAGCAGGAGAGATGAATTTTACCAACACAGTCATGGACAACTCAAGCCCGTTCGACACCACACACACACGCACACCAAACACGCACACAACAACCACACATATACATACACCCCCCACACACACACGCCACACACACACTCACAGGCACACTACACACACACACCGGAGTGGAGGCGAAAGCCAAGGATGCTCCCAAGGGGGGTGCTTGCAGCACCTCTCTAGCGCCCGGATGCTCTGCTGCCAACACAGCGAGCTCCAGTGCGGGTACCGGTCCGGCAGTGGCGAGAACCGCTGCTAAGACCAAAACCAAGTCCCGTAACAAACGGAGGACACCGGCGCTGCTTGGGACAAGTACCGATCTTCCTTCTTTTTCAGGCGACGGTTCACTCCGGTGGCCGGGCTCCCCTCATACATCCTCCTCCGCCTATGGTTATATAAGCCGCTCCCCCCCAGCTGGCCGTTACTGGTCAGTCGGCGGAGTTGCACCACAGGTGACGCGTTCGAGCTAGCCTGGCAGGTGCAAAGGAGTAGGCACAAGGGCAGGAAGGAGGAACATACTCCGGCAACACTTAGCCACCGCGCTGACTCGTCAGCGCCAGCTGCTCCGGCTTCTTCAGCTTCTAGGACGAAGAGAAAGAACAGGCCGTCCAAGAAGCAGCGGCTTCAGACACTGTGGAAGCGTAAGTCTCCACAAACCATACAGGCTAATGCCGCGGGCCGGGTAACACCGACCAGCGGTAATGTCAACTTTTCCGCAGGCAAGCGGTCGCAGGCAGAGGCCGGCACCAGCCAACCAGGGCCAAGCCAACCAGCAGCCAGTGGCGAGAAGGGACGAGTCCAGAAAAAAACACAGCGAGCCGTTCGGAGAGATCAGGCCGCGGCCAAGCGGGCTCTAAACGAGACTACAATACCTCGTGGAGAGCGTAAGCGGCCGCGTCTTGATAAATCCAAACGGGACGCCAACCGAAGCTACGCCCAAGCTGCAAGCTCCGAACTCGACGTCACAGTCACCTGCGGCCGCACGGGGCTAATCAGCAGAGAGGCGTCGAACCAGGTTCTCGCGGTGATCCAGAGGAGGATGCACCGCACCGACCTTCACAGCGAAGCCGGTGTTCAGCGGCGGGGCCCTCAAACTGTGGTGCGGCAGCGACCACACTTTGTCGTGGCTGGGGACTCTGGTCTCCGAGCTGGCTCCCATCATTGGCACCTCGCTAGTGATCAGGAGGCAGACGGAGATCCAGCGTCGGATAAAGTGTGGTGTGCTCATCCCCGACGAGCAGGGAATCTTCGCAGAGCCGTCCAACATTGGGCGTGCTCTGTGCTACCAGAATCCCTGGATAGACATCAGGGGATGGTTATTGCTGGGCGCCAACAAACGGACCGACGCATGATACGTGGTGGTCGGGGTCCCTGAGGACCAAATTCCGACCCTGATGCAAGCCGGGCGCCGTCTCTCTTTTGGTGTAGGGACGGTGTACGTCAAGTTCCAGGGTCCGAACGGCAGATTTGTCGACGTCCTTCAGGGATATCCGGCCGCTGTAACCAGCGCCGTGACACATGAGGAGGAGGAAACTCCCCCCACAACAAACACCACGGCGGCACCCGCGGTTGTGCCTACAGCAGCAGCGCCGGCCGCCCCTGCCATCGCTAGCGTGGGCGCCGACCCCTCGGGTGGGGAGCCCGATGACAGTAGCCTGTCCTCAGCCTCTGACCTTGAGGAGGGCGGCTTCGACGCTGGCGACCTATTTGCCGGGCTGCGGCTTGAAGGCGACGAAGAAGGAACGTCCTGCGATGGCGTCCCCTTCGTTGACCTGTTGTAAGGTCCTGCAGGCCAACCTCCACCACAGCCAAACCGCGACGGCTCAGCTGCGGAAGTGGTTGGAGGTTCAACATACAGCCATTGCCTTACAGCCAAGAGCCGTGGATTAGGCATGGCCGAATACAAGGTCTCTCCAATCTTGGGGGTAAGCTCCTAGTTAGTACAGATCACGATAAGCCTCTGCAGCTAGGCTACTGATACAGCGAGGGGACACAGAAGTAGCTGTAGTCTTCGTCTCCACTTACATGCCCGAGGCAGAGGAGCCGCCCCCGCATGACCTCGCCCGCCTCGTGACCTACTGCGAGAGCACAGGGCTGGAGGTTGTCATAGGCGCCGACGCAAACGCTCATTATCCTCTATGGGGCATGGACACGCTAAACGCAAGGGGTAAGGCTCTAGTTGAATACTTGTTCACAACTAACTTAACCCTACTTAATACAGGTTCCGAACCAACCTTTGTAAACTGACGTAGCCAAACAATCATCGACCTCACTCTGGCAACGGAGGGCGCAGCGGCCATCATCACCGGCTGGCAGGTCTCTAAGGAAGCCTCCTGCTCGGACCACAGGTGGATCCGCTTCGACATACAGGTCTGTGTGACTCCAATACTGCCACGGCGCAACCCGCGTAACACTGACCGTGCTGCCTATACACGCGTCCTCGAAAACAAGCTTGCGTCAACAAACTACTGGATGACCTACGAGGACACGCCGCAGATCGACGAGCGTGTAAGTCATCTCACTAAATCAATGCTAGACAGCTACCAATCATCCTGCCCGGAATCCACTCCGCCCACAACACCAGGAAAGCAACCATGGTGGGGAGCGGATCTGGAACGAAAGCGCGGGAAGGTAAAACAGCCCTAAACAGAGCCATGAATAACTGTGCTGATAAGGATTGAAACGCGTACTACGCGGCCAAATCTAGCTACAAAAAATGCATCAGATTCAGGAGCTCAACCGGATGGTGGAAATACTGCGGCAACATCGAATCCTGCTAGCAAGCAAACAGGGTAAGGAAAATACTGGCACAGCAGAGCCGTTGGGCCCGCTGTTCTCCGGAAACCCGACAACACACTTACCACCTCACCAGAAGAGGCGATGCGCGTCTTTATCGAAACTCACTTCCCAGATTGCGCTTTCGCTCAGACCATTGACTGGACAGAGGTCGCCCAAACACCCACAGAAAACGACTGGCGCTACGCACACAAAGTGATAACACTGGAGAAACTCCAGTGGGCGATCAGGTGCTTCCATCCCTTCAAGGCGGCTGGTCCGGACGGAGTCTTTCCCGCCTTACTGCATTGGGGAGGAGCCTCTGTCGCCAGTAGACTGGTACCCATAATGAGAGCGTGCCTGGCCTTCAGATACGTTCCCAAGGGATGAGGGAAGTGAAAGTTATATTCATTCCTGAGCCAGGTAAGAGTGACTATACCAACGCCAAATCCCATCGACCGATCAGCCTGACCTCCTTCCTCCTTAAAACCATGGAGAGAATTTGCGAGAGAGAGAGTGAGAGATGGCGTGTTAAAAACTATCCCATTACATGCTAATCATCATGCATACTCGGGTAAGTCCACTGAATCCGCTCTCCATCTAGTGGTCGGCCGGATAGAAGAAGCGATACTTCAGAAGGGCACCTGTCTGGGTACTTTCATAGACATCGAAGGAACCTTCGATAAAACAAACTTCTCCAGCATTAGCACCGCCCTCTCTCGACACGGAGTAAGTAAACGAGTAGTTCGTCTTGCAGAGGAACAGCAGATGGCCATGATAGCCAGAGGCTGTCCCCAAGGAGGTGTACTATCCCCCCTCCTCTGGAATCTGGTGATAAATGATCTTATCACTAAACTCAACGCGAACCATTTCTATACAATAGGGTACGCTGACGACCTCGCCATCCTCATCTCGGGGAAAGTGACGGGCACAATCTGCAATCTCACTCAACAGGCGCTACGCATCGTTGAACGGTGGTGCAGAGATTTCGACCTATCAGTAAACCCCACGAAAACGGTACTAGTCATGTTTACCCTTAAACGAACACTAGGCCTCTATCGTCTACCCAAACTTTTCGATACAGAACTCCAGTTAGCCGACGAGGACAAGTACCTGGGAGTCATCCTGGATAGTAAGTTAAACTGGAGCAGTCATCTAGACAACAAACTAAACAGGTCCTGCATCACCTTTTGGCAATGCAGAAGGATGATAGGTAAGAAGTGGGGCCTATCCCCTAAAATTATACTTTGGTTATATTGCGCGGTGATCCGACCCATGATCACCTACGGGGCAGTAGTCTGGTGGCCCCGCACCAGACTAGCCACGGCCTCCATTAAACTGCAACGCATGCAAAGGCTTGCCTGCATGGCGACTACAGGTTGCATGAGGACTACTCCGACCGCAGCTCTCGAAGCCATGTTGGGCCTCCCACCGCTCCATCTGTTTATACAGCAGGAGGCGACGATGACGGCAGTACGCCTTAATACACTTCAACTCTGGGGTAAGACAGAAACACAGCACACTGCTGTACTGGAGGGATTCTATAATGAGTTGGACCTGGCAAAAGCAACAAACGATCGGATACCCAAACAGTTCGTATTCGACAAAAAATACAAAATCCAACTCCATGAGGACAACCGCTGCGAGGGATTGAACCCTGCGGAACTACCGATCTTCACAGATGGATCTAAAACAGGTACTGGCACTGGAGCAGGTTGGTAATCACAATAATATAACCATCCAATGGATCAAAGGACACAGCGATTCCCGAGGCAATGATGCAGCGGACGAATTCGCTAGAAGGGGATCGAGCATGGCAGCAGTGGGTCCCGAACCCATTGTGCCACTCCCCTTCGGGTACCTACGCACACTGGTAAGGAAACGAACCAGCGAACAACACCACAAGCTGTGGCTGGACCATGGCGAGTGCAGGCAGGCCAAGGAAGCACTTCCCACTATCGATGGCCGCCTCACCAAACGAGCGCTTAGGCTGACCAAACTACAGCTGCGCACACTTACAGCCGCCATCACTAGACACGGCTCTTTTAATAAACACCTTTTTGTCATAGGAGTCACAGACAGCCCCCTGTGCCGAGCCTGCATGACGGAAGACGAAACAGCTGCCCACGTGCTTCTACATTGCCCAGTGGTTGCAACATACAGGGCAAAGTACTTCGGTACCCCAGGTACTCTCCGCGAGATTGTCAGCAACACCAAGGCGCTGCTGGCCTTTCTCGGGGAGTTAGGGTGGATCGAATAGATTTCCCACCCGCACGCAAAATACGCGCTTTGATGTGGAGTTGCGGACACCAGCCCGTTATACAATACAATACAATACAATAGCTTCTTCCGAAGTTCCGACACATGGTCATACTTACGAAGCCTGAAAATAAAGCGGATACATAAATTCTGCAGACGTTCTAGTTTATCAAGAAGTTCCTCAGTCGCCTCAAGAAAACAGACATCGGCATAGTCTAGAAGAGTTTTGTTGTTGGCAATAGGGTGGCCCCTTTTTCATGGGGTTTAAAACATCTGGCCAAATGTGGGTGTTCTATTTAATACACCTCTGCGTAGCCTTTCGTGGATTAAAGGCGTGATGTTATGTTTGTTATTTCCCTTCTGAAATACGTAACAACCACGTTCAAAAAAGTGTTATCAAAATTTAATTCTAATTCAGTTACCTTACAGCAATAAAGTAGATTTTACTGGTACTTGATGCCACATCATTTGCAGCATATAAATCCAAGAATATAAACTGTTTATTCAGTCGTAAAGCTTTGCTTTTGCGTAAAATTACTTACGTGTACGTACGTACAGTGTACATACTGAAATAGATGTCTATTTACTGTTGAAACGGCAAACCCATGGCAGTATTATCGATGTCTGCTTTAAGTAAAGAGAGAGTTGAGTATTTCTGATGTATTCATATCATGCCTGCATGTATTTTTGTATGTAAAGCCTGGTGTTTAAAAGTTGTGGAGAATCTATTAAAAAACTGCTACTTTTCTCATCGTCTAAAAGTATTGTAATGAATGTCTCTCTGCACTCTAAATACCAATTGGTAACTAGAGTAGGGACAAAAAAAATATTTTAGTAAGAAATTGGGGATAAAGCACGACTACCAAAAAAATACAAACTTCGAAAATATTTACATTGTTTACTTTATGCGAGTCACTAAACATTTCTTGTTATGCATAACTTTTAATTTTTCAAAGAATGTCAAGTGGATTTTAGCGTCTTAACATTCTTTACAAATTATGATAAATTTAAAATCAATGACGGGAATTTGGCTGTTGCTAGGAGGCTTAGCAAAATTGATGTCGAGTGAAATACGTATTTATATTTCGACTTTATTGTTATACAACATTATTTTTAGTTTATGCGAAACCTGAATATAGTTTGTTCAAAATAAGTAACTGAATCGATTCCATTATTTTTTAAACTATGTTATATTTTGTTCCAAAAGTATTTATGAAAAGCAACAAGTTGGACACCGTGCGACACTAAGTACATATCGCAATCATTTAGGTACCTACTGCCACATTATTATTATCAATGAGCTCAAGACGACTCTAGAGGCGCGCGGGCGGCCGCGCCGCGTGTTGACCACGTTTTTGTGCGGACAGTCAGGTTACACAACAAGCTTATAACTTTGTGATTTTTCATGATACAGGTTTGAAATTTTGTACATAGATTCTTTACATAAAAATACTAGACACGTGTCTCAGATTTCGCATATACTAAAACTAATGTTGTATAAGGCTTCGGGGATCCGGGAACTTGAGTGCTCAAACGGTAGAATAGCGATTATATTTTTGAATCTTTTGGTGTTGAAAGTCGTGTTGTTTGATCGATTATTCATCTTCTTTGCAGGTTAAAACGGTTGATTGAAAAATCCTATGACTTAAAAGGTTAGTTTTACACTGCCATTCAACTTAATCATACCTACCAAAACGGTGAAAGAAAACATCGTGAGGAAACCAGAATTTTCCTAGAACCATTTTGAAGTTGGCGGTGTATTATGGCTGACTCTCTCTCATAAAGAGGAGATCTGTGTCCCATCCCAGCGTAGGAAAATTATAGGCTGAAGTGCACAATTAAGTAATTTTTTAAAACGAAAATTTAGATATTCGCTTCTCGTACTCGTCCGTGCTTTAACTGCATAGTTTACGAAACTTGACCGTAGTACTGACTGCAACAGATACGATTTAGCTTCAGTTACTTGCTCAAGCCTTTATCGTCTGTTGTAGCTCATAATTATAGTTTGAGACTAACTATGAAATATGACAAAAAAATCTGCTGCGGCCTACGGTTTTTCGAGTTACGCAACCAGTAATGTATGGAGATATATGATTTTTTTTTTTATGGTCGGCCCTATATCAAAAGTTATTCATTTTCATGAGTACTACACGCCCTTAAACTATTCCCAACGTTTAAAAAATCACATGGTAGTTAGTACGCATTTCGCTGTGAAACTTTTTGCATTAATTTTCACTTGTTTTTTTGTTAGCCTGTTTGAGTGTCCCATAGCTGGGCAAAAGCCTCCCCTTTCTCCTTCTAAACCTCTCTGTCCTGTGCAATATCTGGCTACATTCGGCGTTCGCCCTTCAAACGAGATCAAATAGTCACACCATCATCTTCGCGGTCTACCTCGACGGCGATTTTCTCACATAGCATATTTTTGTTTTATCATGCCTTTACAGCTCGTTAAAATTTTTGGCCGATTTTTATCTGCAAAACAATTGACATTCGACGTGATGCAGATTACCACTACCTCTCCCCTTTTCCAATTAATAAGAACAAGAAAAAATTTACTTCGCTCGCTTTGGTTTTAATTCCTTGTAAAAATCTAGTTATCCGGCTGAAATTATTTGTGACGCTAGGTTGCGCGTCTGTGGTAACGAAACCTGTAGAATCTCGGTTCTTATTCTAATGAAACTCCGTATTACGCTAGGCCTGCTCACGGTCAAAGTGTTGCCATCGACGTGCGGTCTTGTGTACTTCACGTTACTCATCTCATCGAACTGTTTGCAAAATCTCTGTGATGATTGCTGTTAGGTACAGTCGCCAGCGAGTACTGTAAACTAGAGAGTTTGAAAATTTGCAAATGATTTTAAACCATAAAATATTGGTAGTTAAGTTCAAAATCGAATGAGAAAATTTTACAGTTTGTGGTAACTTAATGCGCTGGCGACTGTAGTTACGTGTACCTAATTCTTGGACATGGATCTTTTTTACGACCGTTCATTCTCTTTGATTCTATCAGAACAATAGAAATCAATATGGTGTGTTTCAAACAAAAAGAGTTCCTGCACATGGCGTTTGATGAATTGTCTTTTATGTGGTTTTAATTGAAAAGTAAAATCTGTTGTTAAAAGTCATAAAGACTCAGTTGTAGCTCGTTTCTAGACATTTTCGCGAGAGATCTACTGGAACGTTCTACAATGTCGACGACACGGTTGGCGCAGTTGTTGAGCGGTTGCCTGCTGCTCTGCGTGTCGCGGGTTCGATCCCCGCACGGAACAAATCATTGTATGACCGACAGGCAGTTGTTCCGGGTCTGGCTGTTTGTGTATCTGAGTTTAAATGTTTGTAACCTACGATACAGGAGAAACTCCTAGTGTGGGGCAACGTTTTTTTTTTAAGAAAAAATAAATGTAATCATAAGTTTCTTGTTGTTACTCGACGAACGTAGTGTAGTAAAATCGATCTAAGTTTTCTAAAAATTAATGCCGAACAAAAGACAAAGCATTAACTATTGAGGGTCAGTAGTGTTGCTGTTTATGAGTTACTTATTTGACAAAACGATCCAAGCCACACAATTGTTATTGCAAACAAACCTAATTACAAAGCAACTGCTATACCAGAGAGTTGGTAGTCTGTTATAACCACTTCATCATCATTCTGCTTCCCTTATCCCAATTAATTTGGGCTCGGCGTAGCATATCTTCTTCTTCCATAATTCTCTATTACTCGTCATCTCAGCAGTCGCCTCCTTTCTAGCCATATCATCCTTCACACAGTCCACTCTTCGTTTCTTTGGTCTTCCTCTACTCTTACAGCCATCTACATTCTTTTTCAACATCTTCCTCATTCCTCCGCATTACATGTCCATACCACGATAACCGATTACCACACCACTTTTCAGTTACCGGTGCCACTTTCAGACTTCCTCTTACATAAGAGGAAGTATGAAAGTGGCGCCAGTGGTTAACTCACTATAATACACACTTATCGCAATTTTAGGTACCTACAAACCTTAATACTTCCTAAAGCTGCTTGCTAAGCTTTGACTCGGAATCTACGCATCAACTATCACGATAACGATAAAAAAGCTATGCAATCAAGATATCTCATCTAGATTTCATGGCTAAGATGTCGTCGATATTTCTAAGGAGTTCAATCAAACCAATATCGATAAAACTGACCTTAGTTGACCTCCTCGAATAATCTAAATCTGTACAGTACCTATAAGCCAGTTTCGCTAGTTGAAGCAGAAAATAAACGGGAATACCAAAACAAAAGAGACTAGAGTTACCGAACAAGTGTCGCCAAAAATAGCACAAATTTGTGAGTTTTTTACGCAATTGATGATGATTAATGAACAATGAAGTAGCTTTTGACTAGTATTTTTATTTTTGTTCCGTGTAATTTGTTGATACATAATAAATTAATGCATATTTCATCAACGTCAACCTAGATTCAGCTCTGAATTTATTACATTCGGGCAAATAAAAGTGCGAAAGAGGAAGCATCGTAAAATACAGATGTCGAACATCCTACTGGCATTACAGAACTCGTACATAGACGTCTAATCTACATAGGCTAACAGATATGTCTCGGTTCCATCACCGACTTTCCCAAATGTAATCAGTGAGTCTGAGTAGGTACAGCCTGTAAGAGAATTTTCACGCAATTGTTGATGATTAATGAACAATGAAGTAGCTTTTGACGAGTATTTTTATTTTTATTCCGTATAAATGAAGACTAGGCATTCGATATAATTACATAACATAACATCACGCCGGTAAACACAGGAGGGTTATGCAGAGGTGTACAGTAGACGCTCAAAAGTGCAGTACCATGCTAAAGATTACATTGCTATGAACTGTGCGAGCGCGATACAGCAGTGTGTGTGCGTGTGCGTTTTAGAGTGATGTCTCAACATTCCCCACATAACACACACTAATGAACTGTCGTCACACTACGCGAAATAGCATTATATTTCTGTTGCATTTAGAATACACATCATAGTGATGACCTGTTCTTACCATTGCATTGTTAAAATTCGCGTAGTATTAACATGGGTTGGTAGCTGTTTGGGCTGAGCATGGGTTCACGATCAATGAAGTCCAAGTTCGAATCCATGTTATTACAATGTGTGGCTGTTTTTTGTTTCTTTGAAACCTTAATAATATTTGTATTTTAAGCAGAAAGTCGTTAGGTATTTATGTTTATTTATAATATAGTCATGCTTATTATTTATTTTATATAAGAAGTTAAATATTAGATAGTTATTGTATTATTATTTAACCTCATTAATTGATTTTTATTTTATGTTTTCGGTGTTGGAAGGTGGAAATAAAAAAATCATGCTGAATGATAACAAAAATGTTTATTCGTTTTATTTATTTATAAAATTAACAAACTTTTATGAGAAAGTGACGTCACATTCCTATCTAGGCAAAAAAAAGTTCTCTTATCACCGTTCATAAGATTTTTTGTTGTATACTCACTTAGTCAATTCATAATAAGAATAACATAACACGGAAAGGATATTCTAATAACACAAATATAACTGTTGATACCCGCTTATTATAGGTATCAGTATTCAGCAGAGTTCATTGAATACTAATATATGAGTTAGACTTTATGAACGTGTTTTTTTTTAATGTAACGTCACATTGAATGTATTGAGGTTATAGCTTAAGTGTTCATTTTCTTGGCGAAAAGAATATTGAAACTAAACCCCAATTTAAGATCATTAAATTTAAAATTTATTTCTTAATTTTTTTTACTTTTATTTACGGTTATGTTAATATTACTAAATATTTAGTTACCCGGTCTACTTATTAAATTAAGTATTATTATTTTTTCACCATAAATTAAGTCTTCCTTTTGGCAAGACTTGAAAGTCTTCTCGTCAGAAAATACAGTCACCTCCCAGTTAAAATGTAAATAATCTCGAGCAAAACGTAGTCTTTCCTTCCTGTGTTTTTGTATCAAAAATGGTTTTTAGCTGGCTTCCGATGATGTAAACCTTCAGCATGGACTGCATGGCGAACAGTCTGTAATGTAGTATCCAATTGCTCTGCAAACATTATAGTTGGAATGAAACCATTTGTTTCATATTCTTCCACTATAAAACATCGCTGAGTCGGGTTAATAAGCGGCGGCCTTTCACTTCTTAGACGACTCTTCAGACTACCTTCTTCCTCAAACCTCTTTACCCAACGGCTAACAGAATTTCTAAAAAAAAAACAAAATATGATTACACACTTGCAACTAGCAATTTATTTAATAATAAGAAAATCACACACCACAACTATCATTATAATAATTATAATTTTTAAAAATAACTTACACATTTTAAGCCAGTTTCAGTTGAAATTTGAGAAATATTAAGCCCATTTTTACGCAAAGTGACAATATTTGCCCTGTCATCAATACTAATATTAGCTTGCATCTTGAATAAAGACAATCAAACAATACGCTAATCGTAATAATAACACAAACGCTCGTAACAAAGTTCACCAACTAACAACGTCATAACTAACTACTTTGTTCAATCCAGAAGTTTATTTTGTTTCACATTCACCCTCATCTTTTTTGTTAATAATAAGTTCCAACTAATATTTAGAAAAACATATCTCATCGGGTCTAACGTATCATTTATAATTAAAACACAAAAAGTGTAATGTCACTTGGATTCGAACGCAGACTACACCGTGCGAGACATTTTATCTATAGCGTTAACCGCTAAGCCAGATAGACACATAATCGTTAGTTTGAAATTAAATATCACTAACTTAATACTCCGTCGCGACATGACAGGCTTGTCACTAAGGCAAATGATCATTATATCGCACTCTTTCTGACTAGATAATTATGAAAGAGTGCGATATACGAGATCGTGTATGTGTGCAAAATGTTTGTTATGGAAAAAGGTCGTAAGTGCGACTTGTTTTGATGCGATCGTTTTGTGAAACTACTACTGCACTTATGGTCTCTACTGTACCTAACAGAACACCCACCTCGCCAATTATGTTTGAGGTGCTCGTGGCTAAATAACAGCCACACAGGTTGATCTTCAAGGTTAAGTCGCGCGGGCATAGGCCGGTTTGTGGATGATCAATATAGTATACCGGGTTTCAAGCTCGGAAAGCACGTTAAGCCGTTGGTCTCCGCTGTCATTTGTAGAGCTTTGACAGTCGTTACAGGTAGTCAGCGGCCCGAAAGTCTGACAACCAGTCTTTTCAAATGGTACCGTATTACCTAGTACTGGCTTGTGGAAGTCAGATAGGCAGTCGCTCCAAGTAAAATCTGGTATTCAGCTACATCTGGTTAGACTGGAAGCCGACACTAACATAGTTGGGAAAAGACTAGGGTGATGATGATCGCCAGTTATGTTTAAGTCCCATGTAATAGGGAGCGAGTCTATTGACATCAACCAGGCACTAATTCATACTTCGTGGCTGCTACTGAGGATTCCCTAATGGAAAAATCCAATAATAACCTTGACCGTCCCGGGAATCGAACAAAGGACCTCATGCTCAGCAGTCGCTGCTAGTTGGTTAACGGAAAATTATATTTTCACAAGGTAAATCTGTGAATAGTGTGAATAATTACTGTCGACGTCCAAAATACTGGCAACATTGCCAGTTAATGTAGTCCGAAATAACGTTTCACTGTTGTGCTTTATTGCATATCCTGTGACCCAGATTGAGGAGGCTTACGGTCGAGGAGTGTCTACTAGCAAATTGTCTGTCAAGGTGCAGTCTAAGCAGCACCGTGCGAATGGACCTAAACAGCACAAAATCACAAATAATCTTAACTTCCTAATCCTAACAAATATTATAAATGCGAAAGTAAGTTTGTTTGTTACCTTTTCACGCTTAAACTACCGATCCGATCATCCTGAAATTTTGCATATAAGTTGTCAGGTCTACAGAAACGGATATAGGGTACATTTCATCCCGAAAAAAAGTACTATTCCCAAGAAAAACAACAATAACGTTCTTATTATAATAGATGGCGCCACGTGTCTTTCGAATCATGATTGTATTATATTATTATAGAAACTTTAGTAGTCTGATAAGAGTTTAATTGTCAAATTCTAAATTAACGCGAGGGAAGCCGGCCCGCGCGGTGCTCGATAATTATTCGACGGGGACGTAGGTAATCCCGAGATAAAAATGAATCCTTTATTGTTTTTAATCAATTACTTATAAATATGCTCACGAGACCACATATTATTACATGTTAATCTACTCAGGTAAGTCGCTTAAAATATAATTATGCGAAAACCATTGTACTCAATGGTTTGCTCTAAAAACTCTGTAAAAATATACATAAAATAGATTTTTATATATTTTTATAAAGCTTTTCACATTACTTCAATCTTAAATGAATAACTACAATGAAGTAAAAAAATCTCAAAATATTACATTGCATTTTGGTCTACACTGGAATACTTCCTCAATTCCATTTTTTTTTACAAGTTTTATTTTCGTGCTTGTTTATAATAAAAAACATAAATGCATACAAAAGCACAAGTAGTTGGTAAAACACACAAAGGTAAAAAATAGCAACCGTAGACATAATCCAATCTTGAATAGCGATATCGGATTTTAATGGAATCGATGCCTTGTGCAGGTGAGTCTAAGTTTATCGACCGCTTGGTTTCCGTCGCCAGTTACAACAAACTTTATTCATTCTTGAAATAAGTCAAAATAACAAAAAACCAAAAAAAAATCAAAAAAAAAAAAAACAACATCAATAACAAAAAAAAAAAGAAAAAAAAGAAGCAAAAAAAAAAACATAATCATCATCATTCATCATTTTTATTAATTAATCTTTTTAGAAAAGATCTTCGTTCCTTCTTAAGGCAAGAAATATTTATTTAATGCTACCAAGCATTACTAGCACTAAAGCTTAGTAACTTTTAAACTTTCCGCCATTTTATTTCAGGTTCCCACTTGAGCAAACTTCACAACATCTTGAGGCGCAAACAAAATCAATTTTGATTGAACTTTTGATATTGGTTTAAACTTAATAAAACAGGAGACGATTTTTTATAAAGTACTTAGGCACATTTATACGATATCTCATTGTTTTTGTAAGATCGAGTCCTTTGAAAGAATAAACCTCTGGTATGCCCGAACAGATTTAGTTTAATAAATTCCTCGAATTTATTATTGAAGACCATTTGGTAGATATAGGTTGTGTTCGCTTGGATATGTCTTAAAATCCAAGATTTTTTTATTAGGTACCTGAAATATTGAAAATTACGTTTTCGGCAATTTACATTTCTGTTACTATTGTGAAACGAGTACAGAGAAAAGGCTAGGCAGATGATGATTTACTTATAGCTAGTTAAACTTCAAAACTGCCCTGTAGAGGATTCTCCACTTCAAATTTAATTAAAACTTTTATTGTTATATGTAAACATGGCGGTTGTTTTCGGTCGCAAATTAAATAGTTCTAGTGTAGTTTGGGTAATTCGCATTCATGATTAATGCATAGCTTTACCTTTTACGGAAGGGACTATGAATTTTAACTGGAAGCAAACAACCATGTCTTATTTATACAACATTAAAAAAAACATTCACATTAGCTTTGTGACGTGTTTACCGCTTAATTTACTGTAGGCTACCTAAAAATGGAATTCTAAACGAAAATACGACGACCTTTCGACCGGCGACAATTTGATTTACCTACATTATGTGGACGACTGGCTTCTAAGATTGCGCAGAGGCCTTTAACCTACGTATATTTTTCGACACAGCCTAAAATGCTGGAAATAGAATTATGGTTGAACCTCCTTAGAAGCAGTAGAGGTAAAGAGAAGAGGATTTTCTGGGGACTGACGAGAATTTAGATTAAATATACTAACACGGACGAAAACGCGAGCTAAGTCAGGTCATTTTTAGGTAGGTACCTACATTTAGGTAAGTATGGTATCGGCAGTACATTTTATTTTGCGATGAATTAGGTGTCAAGCAGATGTCAACACAAATGAGGTAACGTACATTCCTGTATCTCCTCAAATGTAAGCGATCGTAATTACCAATACTGAATTAGGGCGCTGCCGCTGGTTCCACGAGAGCCTAAAATATTTCTGTTATAAACCGTACTGATTTGTTAATGAATGGAAGCTTCATGCCGACCGAGCTGTCTTCTATGATGTAGATTAATGAGTTGGCGAGTAAGAGGGATGAACACCTAAATATATACTTACAGTCTATGTAATCTGATGCGGAGATTGAACCAAGCGACGAAATATTCTGAGCAGATTTTTGGCACACGGAACATAATTTAAATGTGTACAAAGCGTAGTGGTTCACAAATTTGTATTTCAGTTTACAAACGGGTTCTATCTATATTTTTTAAACTGTCCGACCATCCATAGAACTGCTGAAATTGATACGCTAAGAGGAGACAAAAGCCATGGAACATAAACTTACTGATCATCATTGGTAGATACGTGCAAGCTAAATGGGAAGTGAAGATTTTGATTAAGGTCGTATATCAGTGCTTCATTGACCACGTAAGATCTATTTAGTCCGATCTGGATATGCCTCTCCTGTTTTTGCCAGTATTCTTGTAGCTTGCAAATGCAGATGAAAAGTGATAAAAAAAAGTACAGGTCTTCGTTAATAATCAGCTGGTATTTTCCTCGTATGGCTGTTGGTGTATGTATGCATTACGAAAGGAACGGAATATTTAACTTTGCAATTACCTGCGCCTTTGTGTTCCCTGTAATTTACGAGCAGCTAAAACAAACGATCGCGTGAAAGCGGCGCGGCGGTTATACTTTGTTTAGACGAGCAAAAACTACGGCCACACCAAAACTAAAATATCATCATCTGCCTAGACTTTTCCCAACCATTGTGGGGTCGGCTTCCAGTCTAATCGGATGCAGCTGAATACCAGTATTTTACATGGAGTGACTGCCTATCTGACTTCCTCAACCCAGTTAGTACTGGGTAATACGATACACCACAATTAAAAATCAAATATTTTATTTCACATAAACGTTCATGGGCAGTTATGACATCAGAAGGAAGGTGCACAGTTCTAATTGGTCGTTTCCTATGGAAAAGAACTGGCAAGAAACTTCTCGACAACAACGGTAAAAAGATGACCAAGCACACCCACTGTAAACAGACCCCTAGAGGGTGCATCACAATATTATGAGTTTACGACTGCTCCTCATCCTAATTAACAACGTCTGAGAAGGTTCATTAAATACATATCTTCGTAATGAAAGTCAACGTCACACAACATAGAATGTTGTGTGACGTTGACTTTCGCGAAGATAGCGCAGGGATTATGTTCAAAGTTAAGTAGCGAGAATATTTCTCAGCAAAGACACAGCTAACAAGATATTTCAAAATATGCAACTTATTCTGCAACGAGATAGTGGAATTGTCAGCTCCGACGCTGAGCATATTTTGCTAAGAATAGTACTAGGTTTAATAAATTCAGTCTAGCTGGAGTTTAATAAATACAGTCAAGAGAACCAAATGTTTCAATGACCTTGAAAAATCCACGTGCTGAACCTTTAATTTTTAATGTCAGCTTCAATAATATGTAGTAATGGTAAAATATTGTAAGATTTTAAACTTTCTAACTTTAACGACGACAACGACGACGACGACGACGACTTTTTAACTTTCTTTCTTTTTTTTTTTTCTTTCTTTCTTCCTTTTCTTTTTTTCTTTCGTTTATCCGTGATCATGGTGCTTGCAACAGCGCCGAAATATCCGGAAACTCAAAGAAAACAATAAACATGGTAAATATCCCGGCTTCTAGTTATAATAATTAAAATATTGTAATTTACAAGTCTCCCAGGAACAGTATGCGCTTCGGCAATCATCGTCTATCTTCGGAAATACGAACATGCGTTGATAAGATCTAGTAAAGAGCCGTTACAAGTACAAATATAGTCGTACTTGCCTATTTTAAATAACAATAGTTAAAAAAGATAGATTACTAACTCTAGCAAATTTAAAAATCTTTTCATGAATTTAGTGTGACAGAGAAAGAAGTGACGAAGTGCGGAGTAGGTAAACTGACAGAGCAAAAAGGCTTTAGAATTATTTGGCCTTAACTTCTGCCAGTTTCTTTTTTTTAAAAGTACAGATAAATACATGTTTAATGCGTGGCCACTAACTCATTAAACCTGTATTAATCAATAGCTGGCATCAATAAAAACAAGTTTTTAGGAGACCTAATCCTCTAAAGCGTCACGTTTCCGCGATTTAAGCCATTAAATTTACAAACTTCGCCATCAGTACAACTTTGATTTTATTAGCCAGTCATAAAACCTATATGAATCAATAGCTGGCAAAAATACAAACAAGTATTGTATGGGACCAAATCTTCCAAAACGTCACGTTTCTGAGATCGTCATATATCTCGAAACGTGACGCTTTAGAAGATTTGGTTAGCATATATGCTATCAAGGTTATAATCTTCGCCATCAGCACAATTCTTCGATAGCTTACATTTCTCTCTTCTATCTCGGATAGCAGAAATTATACAGGCCAAGTTTTGTACAAAAATATTCTTACCCCTTTCATATTTTAACACTGAATGTTTACCTCTGTGACGTTAGCGCTAATTCGGAACACAAGGATTACCGAAATGCATACCATTTCAGGTTTAGCTGCATGTTTGTATCCTGGCATAAACGTTAGTTAATTTATTTCACAAATAGCTCAATTTTCTTGTAACTGTCTCTAAAGTACTACCGTGACGGTCGAACACTTCAACTTTATTACTAAGGGCATAAGGGTGAAAAGTGGTCGACCGTCAGTGAACTCAGTAGTTCCTTCTAATAAAAAGTTACAAACTGCGGATACACGATTGTAGCAGTTGGAATTAGGTTTAATAAATGGTACTATGATGACTACATGTGCTACCGCCGCTTCCAAATGGCGACAATAAGTTTAACATTTGAAAATTTAAGGTTTAAATACAAAAGATAAGATCGCCTTGGAGATATTTCCGTTTTCTCAGTAAGATCTGCAAACGAAATGGAGTCTTCATAAAGATTATAACGGACATTAAGATGCAAATGGCTGAATAATTACAATAGACAGGGAATAAGGTCAGGAATGTCGTTACATTTTCAGTGGCCATTTAATTTAGGGAACAATTTTGCTCTCCGAAAAGTGATAAGTAATGTACCTGCAAATATCAGTGGCTTGAATAATTTTGAGTTTACGATTCGTTAGTGTAGGTTAGTAAATTTTGAATCGTAGGTTTTCATTTCGCTATCAAACGATAATTTAGTCGGAACATTCTTAGATATCGTAAACACGATATCTAAGAATGAACAAGACAGAATAAGACTAAATTATTCTCGCTAAAGATACAGCTAGTCGAATCACAAAAGATAATTAATTATTTAATGTCATATAGATTAGCCCAATGTTTGACGATCACCACGTCTTTTCTTTAGCTCTTCGCGTCCACTCACGTTGAAGAAATAAAAATCGAACGTGTCTGTTGGAACCTTTAAAGTAAACAAGAGAACACCGTAGACCAGTCTCAGTTAATTTTCCACTAATGGGACAAACTTTTTTCTTTCTTTGTCGTTGCATCACTTAAGAACTGAGTGACTTTTATGGCGTTCATTATCACAACCAATTTGCTATGAAGGGTAACGTTTACGTTATGTTCAAAGAAATTCTACCAGAGAAGATGTTTTTACCCTTTCGGTTTGAGTTAGGTATTAATGAGCCGTTGAAATTATAATGAATAAAAAAATGCATTTGATTTACGTTTTATCACTTTATCCCAAGATATCCTGCTTACTTATGAGAAAACTTGTCAAAAGGAAATAAAAAATACTTTCTTGTAACTGCGTGTGCGTACAAACTTGTAAGGAGCGAGAGAATCGCGGCGATATTATCGTACACATCTTCCATATTATTTTATTTTCTAAATAGCGGCCACAAGTAACTTGATGGCGAAGATTGTAACTTTGATGGCTTATATCTCGCTTTCGAAGATTTTGTCTTAGAAATACGTGGCACGACGATAATATCGCCGCGATTCTCTCGCTCACGGAGACGGCCCCTAAGGATTACGAGTTAAGAAGAAGTTATTTTATGCCTGTACCTAAATCAATGTGCCTATTAATGCAAACAAGGAAACTAAAACATTTTAATGGAAAATGATAAAAATTAAACTAGTGTTTATTTCCTTTAACATCTTTTTCTACAGGATAAACGAAAAAAAAATAAAAATAAATAACGACATACCTACCTATTTGGATATTTTTTCCATTTAAAAAGTTCCAAAGTGCCAACTGTTCACATCAATTCAAAATTATAAACTGTTTCGGTATTTTTGACAGAATAGTCTTTTTCTGAACTAGTTTGTAGGTAATGCATCAGAAAATATATAAAAGGCGAACCTTGAGGAATTCACTCGGAACGACCTCGTTTATTTAAAAGGGTTTTGTACTGTCTCAGGTCGTGACGTCAGAAGTTACAATAGGTGTGGACAAGAATAGAAATCGCATTGAGAAAATGTTGAGTATACGAACTGTGAAGGTTTTTGGTAAATTATTAAAAAAAAAACATAATTTACCATAGCTATTGTGGTATTCTGTTATAAAATCATATAATATATACTGATTTAAAATAAATGTGCATAAAGCGGGCAGTGAGGGCAACCCCGACAAGGTGGGTGGGGGCATGGTATAATAATATATTATTGTACCATGGGTGGGGGTCACTCCACTGTCATCCACCGTAGAGGACGGTCGTTGAAATCACTGGGCGTTGGATGTACCCAAATATAAACTTTGTGTTTAATTTCTAATATATAAACTTATATTATTTGTGGAGTTTGGAGTACTCCACAATTGGCGACGAGGAAAACTGGTGAGTGTTGAAAGATTATTTCAACACTAATTACATGCAAATCGGCAGTCAACGGGTTGTTATGATGTGTTTATTTCCTACCTACATGGAATACAATATATTTTCGCTAGACAATATTGTGTAAACAATAAAATCGTACATTAATCAGTCGTATAAAATATGCAAGTACCCTAAAGAAAAAAATAACAAACAACAAGGGCAAATTAGATAGCACGGATTTATAAGTGTGTGCGTTCAATCTTAGCGTTAACCACTGATAAACTAATAACAACATTACAGTACCTTAGCTACAAATAATTAATCAATAAAAATTTCAAATAAGAAAAGAAGTTGTTGCCTACCTACCCTCATTATAATTTATAACGTAGGTATTACTTTATTATTGCCAATAAATGAAAATATTATTATTTATGTTAATTTTAGGTAGATTTTATCTATGCGCGATTATATGTACTTGTTATTTAAGCATAACTCAGGCAGTAGGCACTATTCGAGAACTTTTGATGCAATTTTATGATATTTCTTGTAGGTCTAAAAAATTAAAGGGGTTTGATAGCCGATTGCATGTTAAATATGTAAAGATGTTATTATGAAACAAATAACATGTTTAACTAAATATGTGTTGAGGCATAAATAATCAGCAGCAAAAAGTACTATTACTGAGGAAAAATAGTGCTGACATCGAGTTTAATGTGTGTGAACTGTCAAAAAATTGTGCCAAAATATGCTAATATTTAGCAGCCGAGTACTAAATTGAATAACTGTAATAAAATTTAAAAATAACCAGTTTCCTCTTTCAATACATTCGGTCAACAAAGTATTTTATTTGCAGAAAACCTTATTATGTCTCAAAATATACCTACTCTTGAGCAGTTCGACTGCGAAGGCGAACCGAATTCCCTCTGTACTCGATGGGAAAAGTGGAAACGCGGATTAGAAATTTATTTTCAAGCTGCGAATATCGATATATCGGTTAAGAAACGGGCATCTCTTTTGCATATCGGAGGGTTAGCATTGCAAGATGTTTACCTTAACATCCCCGGCGCTCACGTAGAGGAGAAGGAATCGGTTGATGTATATAAGATAGCAATAGAGAAACTGAATGAATATTTCGCGCCGAAACAAAGTTATCTGTTTGAGCGGCATTTATTTCGATTAATGAGACAAGAACCGGGTGAAAAATTTGAAAAATTTTTAGTAAGGTTGCGCCGCCAAAGTGCCAAATGTAATTTTTCTAATGAGAATGAAAGTTTAATTGATCAGATAACCGAAAAATGTTTGTCGACTGAGTTGAGAAAGAGGATTCTGGTGTTGGGAGATACAGTTACAGTGGATAAAATTATTGCGGAGGCTAATGCGCTCGAAACTGTCGAAAGACAAATGATTGATTTCCAAGATAAACAAAATGTTAACGTGAACAAAATAGACACTGTGAAAAACAGATCGATCAATGAGAAAAAAATTGAATGCACTAGATGTGGAAGTAAAAATCACAAATTTGATAGTGATCTATGTGTGGCCAAAGATAAAATATGCGCTAAATGTGGTTATAAGGGTCATTTCCTTAAAATGTGCAGAACAAGAGCCAATAAACGTAAACCCAATCCCAGAGACCAAAAAGCTAACTCTAAAAGGCGTCGTTTTGAGAAAAACTATACCGAGGGCCCATCGGAAAAAAAGAACAAGTCTGATGCGGAAATTGACTACATATTTCATATCGATGAAGATGCTGCTATTTCATGTCAAATTGGTGGGGTCGACGTAGATCTGCTCATTGACTCGGGGAGTAAATGTAACATCATCAGCGAAAAGTCCTGGAATCTTATGAAGGCAAAACATGTGATAGTTACGAATCAAGAAAAAAACCCGAATAAAACATTTATGTCCTACGGTTCTAAGAATCCCCTGACAGTACTGGGATCGTTTGAGGCCGAAATTAGTGCAGGTCCAGAAACTATTTTGGCAAAATTCTATGTGATAAAAGATGGTGTAAGGAATTTACTAGGGAAAGACAGTGCGATAACACTAAAAGTATTGAAACTCGGTTTGGAGGTTAATGAGGTCAGTGTAACTCAATTTCCTAAATTTAAAAATATTGTGTTAAAGATTACAATTGATAAAACAGTTACTCCTGTTTGTCAGCCGTATAGGCGTGTGCCAATATCATTAGAAGTCAAAATCAACAATAAAATTGACGAGTTAATGAAGATGGATATCATAGAACCAGTGAATGAACCATGTCCTTGGGTTTCCCCTATGGTTCCCGTTCTCAAAGAGGATGGTGATGTTAGGATTTGTCTTGATATGCGCTGTGCAAATAAGGCAATCATTAGAGAACACCATATTTTGCCAACCATGCACCAATTAATGCCAAAATTCCGAAAAGCTAAATTCTTTTCCAAATTAGATGTCTCTAACGCTTTTCATCAGGTAGAAATTGCTGAAAATTGTCGAGAAATTACAACATTTATTACAAGCAAGGGATTATATAGGTATAAAAGGCTCATGTTTGGTATATCGAGTGCTCCGGAACATTTCCAAAAAATTATGGAACACATGTTGATCAAATGCCAAGGTGTCGCAAATTTTATTGACGACATTATTGTGTGTGGTAGAGATGAGAAGGAGCACGACGAGAACCTCAAAAATGTTTTGCATGTTCTCAAGGCAAATAACGTATTGTTAAAAAAAACGAAATGTCTGTTCAAGGCCAGAGAAATCGAATTCCTTGGACACCGACTATCGGCAGACGGTATAAGACCTTTAGACAAATATATAAAAACAATTGAGTCTTTTCGAGAACCTAAAAATGTTGAAGAGATCCAAAGTTTTCTAGGCTTGATTAATTTTGTAGGGAAGTGGATACCGAACTTAGCCACTTTGACTGAACCAATCCGGGAAGTTTTGCGGAAAAAACTCCATAAACATGCAGACATTTTTAATTTCTGGAAAGTTAAACAGAAAGAAGCCTATAATCAACTCAAACAATGTCTGAGCAAAATAGATACGTTGGGTTACTATGACCCAGATGACAGAACACAAGTCATCGCTGATGCCAGTCCTGTAGGTTTGGGAGCAGTTCTTATACAATATGATTCGACTGGGCCGCGCATCATTGCTTTCGGAAATAAAAGCTTGACGGACGTCGAAAAACGTTACTGCCAAACCGAAAAGGAAGCGCTGGCTTTAGTTTGGGCTATAGAGCATTTTCACATGTATTTATATGGGAAAGAGTTTGAGTTGATTACAGATCACAAACCTTTAGAGGTCATTTTTAAACCGCGTTCGAAACCTTGTGCTCGAATTGAGCGTTGGGTTCTGAGGTTACAAGCATATAACTATAAAGTTGTTTACCAACCTGGTAAATCTAATATTGCAGACCCACTGTCACGACTATGCACAAACCAAAACTGTGCTCCGTATGATAGCGAATATCATATCAACCAAATTGTACAGTATGCGCGTCCAACAGCGTTGTCTTTAAAAAGTATTTCAGAAGCATCTAAGTCTGATAAAGATTTTATACTCGTTAGGGATGGATTACATAATAATAAATGGGATCAAATTGTAAATAATTATAAATTATTTGAAAAGGAACTCTGGCTGCATGAGGACCTGTTATTACGCGGCAACAAAATTGTGATTCCCTCTAAATTAAGACATGAAGTGTTAGCGGCTGCTCATGAAGGCCATCCCGGGATAGTAAACATGAAAGCTAGGTTGCGTACAAAGGTTTGGTGGCCCAAAATCGACAAAGACGCAGAAAATGTTGTAAAAAATTGTAGAGGTTGTATCTTGGTGTCTGGCCCAAACCCACCTACACCGATGAAAAGACGAGAGCTACCAATTCAAGCTTGGGTTGACACTGCTGTAGATTTCCTAGGTCCATTGCCCAGCGGA
Organism: Noctua janthina; assembly: GCA_963576755.1. Lineage (NCBI taxonomy): Eukaryota > Metazoa > Arthropoda > Insecta > Lepidoptera > Noctuidae > Noctua > Noctua janthina. Next base: position 10,915,151 of record OY755059.1, read on the forward strand.
GATTATCTTTTTGTTATAATTGATTATTTCAGTCGTTATAAAGAAATTAAAATTATGAGATCTATCACAGCTAAAGATACAATTAATGTCCTCAAAGAAATTTTCTCCCGTTTAGGCATTCCAGTTAGTCTGACTTGCGACAATGGCCGCCAATTCATCAGTCAAGAATTTAAATTATTTTGTGAAGAGTTAGGAGTTCGAATTTATAACACAATCCCTTACTGGCCCCAACAAAACGGAGAGGTTGAACGGCAGAATAGGGATATCTTAAAAAGATTAAAAATAAGTCAAATACAGAAGTCAGATTGGAAAGACGATTTACTCAAATACCTTATGATGTACAATAGCACTCCTCATGGTACAACTGGGAAATCACCTTCAGAATTATTTTATGGACGTTTGTTTAGAGATAAGTTGCCGAGCTTAATTTCTGTTGAAAATATGGATTTAGATCTTGAAGTCAGAGATAAAGACACTCTAAAGAAAGAAAAAGGGAAAATCAATGAGGATAGGAAACGCAAAGCAAAAGAACAAGAAATTGAGGTTGGTGAGAAGGTATATGTAAAGAATTTTGTAAAGAGTAATAAATTAACGCCAAATTTCGATCCAGAGCCACATACAGTAGTCGGTACACATGGGAATGAAGCAAATGTCCGTAATGATTCAACCGGTCAAGAGTTTAAAAGAAACGTAATTCATCTTAAGCGTGTAGAGGGAAATTGGACAGTTGTTGATAATGATGAATATTATTTGTCGGACGAAGATCAAAATGAATGTAGAAAGGAATAAAAGGAAACAACATTGTCAAAATATATTGAATAAAAACATGTAGTACAAATAGATAGAATAATGAAAAACAAACCTTACTTTTGTAATAAAATGTAAATATATATATAAAATTAAGTATATTAAAAATTTATGTTATTAAAATTGAAATGATTGTGCTAGTTAATTAAAAAGAATTAAATATTAATAATTTACAAAATTTTGAATGTTAAAATAATAATCGATGTATTAGTAATGTTTATTTATTTTTCTATAAAAAGGAAGAGATGTGGTATTCTGTTATAAAATCATATAATATATACTGATTTAAAATAAATGTGCATAAAGCGGGCAGTGAGGGCAACCCCGACAAGGTGGGTGGGGGCATGGTATAATAATATATTATTGTACCATGGGTGGGGGTCACTCCACTGTCATCCACCGTAGAGGACGGTCGTTGAAATCACTGGGCGTTGGATGTACCCAAATATAAACTTTGTGTTTAATTTCTAATATATAAACTTATATTATTTGTGGAGTTTGGAGTACTCCACAGCTATAATAATATATCAGCTTCTGACTTCAGAATAAAAAAATAAAAAAGCCATTTGTTAATCCAGGTTATAAACTATATGTGTGCAAAACATAGGTACAAATCCGTGCTGCCGTTTTTATGTCATTGACTAACAAATATTTGAAAAAAATGCTTTCATATTATTAATATTATAGTAGGAATAGAATATGTAGGATCTACCTACATGAGCCAGAACAATACAGCCTTCGAGGCAATCTGTAAAATTGAACGCACACAATCTGTCGATAGCCAAATTACCAGCACTGGGAGTGAGGGACGCATATGCAATAGCAGCTACTCTGAGTACCACAATAGTTATATAGAATGGTAGATTAAAATGTAGGTATGTGGCAACACAGCCAGTCTGTTGGGCACAATACCAGTTGACAGTGTTGAGAAGGAGTTGTTTGATACCATTTTTTAGTTTATTTTGTTTTATTGTATTTTATTTTGTTAATGTATGTGAGTGGTTGATATGAATGTTGAAGGATGGTGAGGGAGAAAATTTATTTATTTGCCAGAAACATGGTATGTTTACAGAGGTGTTCATAATATTGCATAGAGCTACATGTCTCACCGTTTTAACGGTATGCAAAATCAATTTATAATTACATGATATTTTAATTATCGTTATTAAAAGAGAAAGGCCAAAGAAAAGATGGATGGATTGTTGTTACGTGTGAGGAATTATAAAGAGAGAGAAAAGAGTAAATGATGCCGTGACATCTGATAGGGGAGAACGGAAGAAGAAAACGTGTTGAGTCGACCCCAAGTGGAATGGAAAAAGGGCAAAAAGATGATGACGATAATGATTTGTTAATGCATGTAACTAGTACTAACTAGTTAGTGTGATGAAGAAAATTAAATCGATTCAATGAGGAAGTTGCAAGAAATATAAATAATTCATATCGTTTCGTTTCTGGTTAACTTCTAAATTTACAGTCCTGAAGGCTGAAGGTAGATTATGTTAGCACGTGCCACTTTGAAGTTCGCATCAGCTTACAGAGTTTTTGGAGGACACCACTGAAATTTAGATTATAGATTATTACAATATTACATTTAATTTAATGATTTTATTCTCCTCATTGGTTTAGTGTTGTTAAAATGACTGTTTCTTTCGTTTTCAATGTAGAATTTAAGTTATTAATTGACCATTTAGATTATTAAGATTTAAGATATTTCATTTGCATAAAATACGGTATTATATATTATTATGTTGACATTGGAAATTATGTATGGTTTTCGACACAACTAACTTTATTATTATTATTATTTGTATGCTCTCGAGTAAAATGTAGCGAACTGAACATTTTATTATAACATCCTATTTTAATTAAACCTACATTTAGGAAATTTGATTTGATAGAATTAATAACATTTTTCTCAAAAGTTAAATTAGCATATTTTCTCCCAAGGGTAGTGTGAGATAATGCTGCCTAAAGAATAACGAGCAGCGGGTTCTCAGGTATCCGCTACTCGTTTTTTTCGCACGGTGTAAACGTAACATAAAAACGTCGGTTTTCGTATCGAAAATGCAATTACCCTATAGCATTTTAGTTAAATTGCTAGCAACAAGCCCACCAGTATCATCCATAAATTTGAATAAATTCTTAAAATTATGAATAAATTAAATGTGAAACGCGTATTTTTAATTTAAAAATTCGACGTATTTACGACGTTTACACTGCGTGTCTGTGCCCCTGTTTGAGCAAATTACTGTATGTAATATCTACTAATCTAAAAAGCTGTTGAAGTAAGCAACAAATTAATTTCATTTTGAAAGCTTGTTATTCTCGAAAAGCGCATTTTTGCATAATAGACAAATTGGTAAAAATATACGGAAATTAATAAAATAATAAATGAATGTACGTAAATGTAAAACGTTTGTATTTGTGCTTCAATGTGCTATAAATATGACTGCTAGTCGTAGCCCCAGTTCAATTATTGTAAATACATATAAGTCGGAAATGTAAAGGATCATAATTTAATCCTGCAACTTGTATGGAAGAGGGCGCGATTCTAAACTCATTTAGAACTTTTACTTGTTTTTTTATTTTAAAAAGATGTTGTTCCATACATCGCGTATTAAATTGTTTGTATAATGTCATTAAACATTTTACAAAACATGTTTAACATCTTGTTATCGTTAATTCACAAACTATTATTTCTGTAAAACTTTCTAAATTTATGTCTACTGACGGTTTTACTAATTATTATTGCCTTCAATTATATTACTTGGCGTGTTAAAGATTACAGTACTTTCACGAGTTTTTTATTCTGACAGTAACAGCCAAAAACCACCATATCGTCACGAAAATAAAACTCACTATAATTTTAATAGACTTATCAGTGATAGTAACCTAACAATGACCGTATTGCTACGGCTATAAAGGGTGTAAAACGAAACCGACTTAACGAACACCAACTCAACGTGGTATAACTCATTTTGCGTCGCTGTGTGGTACCTACAAACAGGATTTTAGTTTGAAACTGAATGCAGCGTAAATTCTGCAACTCATTTTACGCGACAGCTCAAAAAATTACGCTCGTTTAACCACAGCCTAAACAAAAGCAAAACAACCACATATTTTTAGTTGCAAAACAACTTGTCCATTGAGTGAACCTCCCTATTTGCAAAGATGCGGTTACTGTGCAGTTTCAATTCAGTCAGGTCCACTCGGGAATAGTCGTAACTTCCACAGAACAAAACTCAGAAACAAAACTCACAAACTTATATTTAGTTTATTCCTATACAAGGAATAAACTAAAAATAATATACAAAACTACTCGTATAATATCCTTTGTTCAGTATAAATGAGACCTGAGACGTGACGGTCATAAAAATTCTACGTATGTAACTGTGTGGGGTGTTTATTGAAAGTTCTTGGTTTCTCCACACCTCACCTTGGTTCCTCAAATACTTATTTCTTAAAAAAAAAGTATTTGCTTCCTCAAATACTTTTTTCAAAAAAAAAAAAGTATTTGAGAAAGCAAATACTTTATAAGAACTAAGTATTTGAGGAACCAAGGTGAGGTGAGCTTAATGAGATATTCGCTTCTAAAGCCGTAAAAATGGTGTCTCTCCCTCTCTAATTTCTAAAGTGGAGGGAAAATTCTGAAAAACTCTAGGTTTATAGAACGTAAAAAGAACTTTCAACGAAAATTGGTTTGAATAAGATTTGATATTTAACTTTTGAGAAACGGGACTGCAGGAGTAAATTAGTTTTTCATTAAAATGCTATGAAAAACAAATTTAGTTTTGCTATTGAGTGTAAATTTACCTATGAATAAGCGGTAAAAATATTGTTAATTGTTTGGTGCTACGGAACCCTTTCTGTGCGTCGATGTTGGCCGGTTTTAATTCTTCTCACCTTGAAAATACTAGAAATTCATATTCATACTAATATTAAAAACGTGAAAGTAACTCTGCCTTTTTGACTGTAGGAGTAAATTAGTTTTTCATTAAAATGCTATGAAAAACAAATTTAGTTTTGCTATTGAGTGTAAATTTACCTATGAATAAGCGTTAAAAATATTGTTAATTGTTTGGTGCTAAGGAACCCTTTCTGTGCGTCGATGTTGGCCGGTTTTAATTCTTCTCACCTTGAAAATACTAGAAATTCATATTCATACTAATATTAAAAACGTGAAAGTAACTCTGCCTTTTTGACTGTTGCCTTTCATGCCTAAACCAATGAAACCAACGTTAGAAGGGCCTAATGAGCCTTGGTCGTTTTAGCACAAGTCTGCTGAAACCGCCAATGTGATCACAATGACGCAGTAATTAGCATGTCAACCTATCCTGTGAATTTGCAAACCAAATATTATTTCCCACGTGACGTCCATCAAAATATAATACTTCTACAGTCTCTGGGGTTGATCTCAAAATTAGATGACTTCGTGTTTTCCTTCTGCATTGTGTTCATAACCTACGTACACCTCGTATTTTATTTTACTTGGTGAATAATGCGCGTGGATATGAATATGCAATCCTCATGTAATCTAATGAGTTGCTGTATAATTAAGGTTTTGCAAGCTTTTTACTTATTTTAAATACTCTGTGCTTTTTACGTGGTGCATTTTTTGACGCTGGCAATTTTAATTAAGTATTATTTTCATAGACAGAATATATTTTTCTCGACGGCATGTAACGCCAAGTCAGAGGCCCATGGGCGGCATTAAAACTCTGACACCAGGTTAGGCACTAACCACACGATAAAGAAAAAGAAGAAGATGATAGACAGAATGTCAGGCAGAGTAATGCTCATGAAAATGAACAACTTTTACTATGGAACCAGCTCTGAAATATAGAAAAAATAATCAGCTGGTCCCTTATGTATAAATAAGATTACGGTACACTCAGTACAGTAACTACACAGTTTTGTTTATCATAAACAAAACTGTCAAATAAAAATGTCAAATAATATTTATACGTAGAAACTAGACCATCTTGCTGTTGTAATTAAAAATATTTTCAGGGTAATTAAACTTCATTACAGTTGTAAACCAACTTGAGCCCAACTCTGATGAAAACCAGTTTAAATAAAACTAATCCCTTGAGGCGAAATCGCGTAATCGGCAAACACAAAAAAAAAAAAACTTGAATTTGGCTTTTAATAGAAAGTATTAAAACCCTGTGAAAATGAGAACGCAGATCAGAAGCAAAACGGCAAAAATATAAGGTAAACGCCGAAAAGAGCCTCTTAAACTGTTTTCTGTTCTGAAATTCGATGAAAATAATTTAAGGGAGGATTTTTAATATTTTATAAAGGGTGTAAATAGACCCTTAACATATCTGAAAGGTACTTGTTCTCCCCGTCTTTGCGATCATTTTTTTGTTCTAGACCATACCTGGGAACCTTCTAGTTTCGGAGATATTGGGGGTCAAAGTTCCAACTTTTTCACAAGTTTTTTTTTAAATACATGTTTTAGATTATTATTTTACACACCTTCACGACCCCCGTACTATTCAATCCATCCATGCGATGGAAAGCACTCAAAGTATTATGCAATCAGCACAATGTGTTGAGTGCTTTCTATCGAGTCCTACCGTAAAACGTGATTTTTCACACCAAAAAAAAAAATAGTCTAATCCCAGCAATAATTTTTGCGTAAAGTTGCTTAGTTTGATGTACAAAATGCTTGGTTGACGGCTATGTGAAGGGTCTTACTGTATGAATTCTTGAAAAAAATATCCGATGTTTATATAGGGTTAAGTAAGGATAAAGTAACTTAGTTATAAGTAAGCTAAGACACAACAGTTAATAAAATATATGATAAGCATCTCATAAAGAAGCTTGTTTATCTACTATTACTGGGATTTAATTAAAATGATTAAATTATGTTCATCGACTTGAAGTTATAACTTACTATTAAAACTCATTGGATTATTCCAAAAGCATATCTAATCTGATTTTTCACTTCATTCGTTTTCCAATCGAACTGTTGAGAGTTTCGAGTCTCAAGAGCGCTAGGGTAACTAAAGTTTATTTATTCATTGTAAAAGTATCAAACTAAGTGAACCTTTAATCTGTTATTAAATTTGATTTTCAAACATTTCTGTCATTTGAAAGTAGCTTTTAACTTTTTGGTGAATGTTCTGTTATCAATTTTCCACTTTATCAATTGAAAACTTTGAAGTAGAAAAGTTTCAAAAGATACATACAATGGGCACAGTCGAAACCAATTCATTCGTTTGAAGCGACTTCGAATGATCGGTGTATAAGGGAAAAAAATAAACATATGGCGTAGGAGTTACTGGTTGCATTAAAAACGTTTGAGTAAAGAAAGAAAGAAAGAAAAAGTATTTATTAGACTCACACAGGACAATACAAAAAAAAGGTTAAATTCACAATAAAACAAAAATAAAGAAGATAGAGAGAGAGACAGAGTGAGTATTTGAAAGATAATTCAAAATAAACTTCATCAATAAATTAAAATATAGCGTAATACTTGATTATTTATCGCAATAAAAGTTATAAATAACGTGTTTCTGACGTTTTAATTGCTATAAAAAATCATAGTCTCATATTCTGTTGAGATTGAGATACATTGAAAGTAAACATTTACATTCATCATTTTACATTCATCATTTTACATTCAAGAAACATTTACATTCATAAACATAATGTTTTTGAAGGTTTATTGTGAATTCGACTGACATGTCTGAGTCTCTAAAGCAATCTGAGTTTTCCGGTCATTATAATAGTACTGTTAATTGCTGTGTTATAGTTAAGTTTAGCCTATCTTTAGCGTTGATGTTTGGAAATTATTTAACAAACATTTTAATTAAATTTCTTGATAATATTACAACAGTTGCAAGTTTTCAATGTTGTTTAATTTTTTTTTCCATATGTGTACGGTATATTTATTAGCTAAATATTATATACATTAAAAATTAAAATACCTATATTACCTAACTAACTTAAAAATAACCTAAAAAAAATGGCGTCAAAAAACTCCTCCTCAACGCTTTTAACTGGTAATGTACCCAAAAGACTGGCGGCGTTGCCACGTCGTATGGCAACGCTAAGCCTTTGGCCAAGGTAAAAGCCAGCCCTTGGGTCACAGAAAGTGTCAACTAAGCGTTTAGAAATGTCCTTGAAAAGTCTGTGAGCACTCGGACCCTAAGGTCCTAGAGTTTCAACCCCAAACGGATCGAAAATATAGTTACCAATAAGGTTACTATATTTTAAAATCGTTTTCATTATTCACTTTCTCTGTATATTGATGATTCCTTCGTTAGATAATAGTTGTTGCTGACTGATTCAAGAGGACAACGGCCCTATATAATTTATCTGAAAACATGACATATTTGTGACAAACAACGTAATTTTCACGACAGATGCTGAGAGCAGAAAACTATGCATCAAATCTTACCAAATTGTCAGATGTCGAAAATTGTGAGGACGGGTTGTCGCCTGTCAACTGTTGGTTTTATTCTATAGGTCTCTAGGGTACACTGTACAGCAGTAGCGAAGGGACAAGTTTTGTAAGAGGTAAGCCGGAGTACATATCTTTAATGTGATTCTATTATTTGTCTATAGAATACTGACTGTGCCATTTTTCAAAGTGAAGCCGGTAGGAATCGTGTTGTATGGAACCTTCGCCATTGCTGTACAGTGGAACACAGCCTTATCGTCTCGTAATCTTCTTTCGCGTTTCCCAAGAAATAAAGATTCCTAATAATGATAGACAAACGAACTGGAAACGCCTCCAACCCTTTCGTAAAAGGACGAAAATGATATTGCTCTTTTCCAAAATGATTGGGAAGCTGTAGTGGAAAGTATTGGCATAAACACTGCCTTATGAGCCCGTGAGTGATGTGACTAGATTATATTGTTTATTATAATGTTAGCACGTGTGTTTTGAGAGTAGTTTAAGTCGTGATGGTAAGATTGAGCAGTCATTATCGAAGATGAACGTTCAGGCCTGAGACTTCCTAACCTTCTCCTCTGTGCACGTTGTCCATGTTCAGACATTAAATTGTTAAATCATCTTGGCCTAGCCTTTTATCGACCATGTTGGGGTCGGCTTCCAGTCTAACCGAAATTTAAAATATGCCTATTTAGTGAGTAGGTACCTATTACTTAATACAAATAGAGCCTATTTATATCAAGTAGATATCACTTATCTCAATAAAAAGAAATAGACATTTGTGACGCCTCCTCCACAGAAAGATTTTTCCAGGAGCCATCTATTTTCATCATAATTTACTAAGCAAGTTTGTTGTAATGAATTTTCATTAGATAGAAAGATTGAACGCGTCAGTACCTTAATAGGAATTTATATTAATGTCGCCTTTCCATATTTTAATTTAGTTTCCAAAGATATAAATAATTTTAATTTTGTAAGCAAGATTTATTGTTAAGATTTAGTTAGCTCAATGATTTTTTTGGCATATGATGCTCTAAATGGCTCATAATAATTATAAGTGTGTAGGTATTATATTTCAGTGAAATTATTAAGCAATAGTTAGTACCCATCTATCAAAATAGACCGGTGGAAATAATAAACCGCGTTTTCACTGAAAACGATAAGTAGATATAGTTACAAACTGTAGATTCGTTGAATGTTTATTACTGATATGGATGATATTGGTATCGTAGATTTCATGAAGTGGTGCAATTTGAAGCTGATATTATTACATTTCGTGACCACTGAAAACAGAGCCTTTGTCATTGGAAAATTCTGATATCGCAGGACGATGACGTATGAGTCCAAAATAACATACATTTAATCAAAATAAACCCACTCTCTTTTTCCTGCTACGAACCCTAAATGCTCCTTTCGCATCGTCCACATTTGCTCATCTGTTCATTCACGAAAACGAATACTGCGCAGTACTTTGACCTTTCTGAAGATTATTATCATAAGGTCAGTCTTAAATAAGGATAGGTTTTTAATGTATTAAACAATGTAATTAAAGACATGCATTCAAAATCTATTCCTAATATCTTATTGCATAAACTACTTGATAAATGTACCTACATCCGAGTACACATATGTACAGTCGGTCAAGCTAATAAGTTTAGGTTTAATTGAACATAAGGATACCATTCTAGTTCGGTAGCAATATTATATAGCTAGACTTTTAATATTGCGCTCAATAAACAAAACAAAAGCTTATATGTTCGCTTTTACTTAGTACTTATATACGTAACAGGCCCCAGGGATTACTCAACACTAAAAAAACAAGTCACCATCTCCTATTTTAATATTCCATTACAAATAAGCTTGCCGCAAAATAAGGCTTAGCATATCAAAATCAGTTTTGTTCCCAGTGCTCGGACCAGAACCCACGTCTTCACTCTGTGAGGCCTCGCGGTTCATCACTCTGGTTCAGTGGGGTTGTGGGAAGTCACGTCTTGTCTTCGAATTTTTATTCTAGTACCGGATCTGTCAAATGTTCCCAATCTACCTTGAACCTAATGCTATAGCGATGAAGTTGAAAATCTATTAAATAAATTTGACAGATTGTAATCGCTTGATGTGCTGGCGTTCGTACAAGCTAGTTTTCTTAAGACGTGTTCCTCCATCGTTTTGACTATTGAATAAATGACACAAGACAAGCCATGGTGTCTCCGTCGAAGATGCGCACTCGACTCCTTCGATATTTGTCACTACTATAAATAAACATAAAATAAGCACAAAATAAAACACCTGACTGGGTTGAAACTTTTAGGTCAGTCTGCACTACACTTAAATAATAAGCTAGAATTTAGAAAAGAGTAACAAAGGTTTGACTCATATAACCAGCAGGTAAGATTACTAATATTTGTAAAGCCAATCTTAGTGTATAATGTTGGAAGTTGGAAATTAATCCCAGTAAATGACTGGGATTCATTTCTAACTGGAAGCTAATATGAGAAAATTTTCACAGCAGTATATCATCATTCTCTTGTACTTATCCCAATTCATTTGGGGTCGGCGCAGCATGTCTTCTTCTTCCATACTTCTCTATTACTCGTCATCTTTGCATGTAATATCACGAACTGCTTTCACTGTGTCATTTAAGGGCAGCTGGTACTTATAGCTCAGGGTTTCCTTTTTTAAGTACCAGCAGTACATCATCTGTTCATTCTTGCTCATAAATTTGTACTGAACTTGTATGTCACCTATTTTGTGGAACAATAAATACATTATTATTATTTCCTTTATTTATTTTTAAACAAATCTTCTACATTTTTAAATATTTCATAAACTAAAAACAATATAAAAAACATTTAAAAATATAAAAAATTGTAGCCCACCGGTATCGGGAACAGGGTCCAAGCTACCGGCGGTCAGGGCTCCAGAGAGAGGAACCTTCTAACAATACGAGCCGTGTCCAGGAGCACCGCTTTCTGAATCAAACCCTTGATCCAGCTGCCTAACGAGAGCCTCCTCAGGTATTGGTCGAGGCTCTTGGCAATTAAGCCATGGGTTGATACAACTATCGGCACAATGATCGCTGAGTCCACATCCCACATGTCGACAACCTCGCGAGCCAAGTCAAGATACTTGATTTGCTTATCTTTCTCGGCTTTCACGAGGTTCTCATCATGCGGGACCGTTATGTCTACAATCATTGCGCGCCGCTCTGACCGATCCACCACCACTATATCAGGTTTATTGGCTACAATAGTCCTGTCAGTGATGATGGATCGATCCCAGTACAATGTGATACTGCCATTTTCGAGAACTGGGTCGGGCACATACTTATAGTACGGTACTTCCGATTCCACAAGGTTGTATTTTAGAGCAAGTTCCTGATGGATAATCCTGGCTACAAGGTTGTGTCTATGCAAGTACTCTCCGTTAGCCAGACGAGAACACCCGGAGATAATGTGACGGATTGATTCGCCTGGACGGTGGCATGCCCGACATATGTCAACCGTACCGTCCTTCACAATAAATCTCCGGTAGTTATTCGTCATCATAACTTCATCCATAATTGCACAGACAAAACCTTCGGTTTCTCCGAAGAGGTCCCCGGAACGTAGCCAGGCTACGGACGCTGATAGGTCTACATCGGGCACATGCAGGGCCCGGAAAAAGCGTCCGTGAAGCTCCTTACTCTGCCATACCTCCATGCGGTCGTTAGTGTCAAGCACTACAGGTTTGCGCCAGTTCTCTTTAGCCAAGGAGAGCGGGGTGAGCCCCTTGTCCACCGCGACCACATCTCGATGCATCCCCACGTCGGTTTCAAGGAAATATTCCCTGAGACTGCATATCTCGCGATTGCGGAGAGTCTTAGCGTTTAAAAAGCCTCGACCCCCACACCTCCGCGGGATATACAGTCTCATAACAGAAGAACGCGGGTGATGCATTCGATATGCCGTCAACAATGTACGGACCCTCCTATCCAGGGCGTCTAGTCCTGTCTGAGTCCATTTGAGTATGCCGAAAGAATACATCAAAACCGGCATGACCCAACCGTTGAAGGCACGCACCTTATTGCCGCCTGATAAAAGACTATTAAATACTTTTTTCAGACGGCCAAAGAAGCGCTCCTTCAACGATTGCTTCATGTCAGCAACATTGATGCCCAGCGCTTCCGACATACCCAAATACTTATAGGTTTCAGTTGCTGAGAGGGATCTAAGATTTATGGAATCCGAGAGCTGGGTTCCCACAGATTCCACAATCTCCCCTCGCTTTACATGCATGACCGCACATTTGTCCACACCAAATTCCATCCTGAGGGCGCAACTGAAAGTTTCAGTTACTTTCAGTAGCTCCATCAGTTGCAAATCGTTGGGGGCAAAGAGTTTCAGGTCATCCATGTAAAGGAGGTGAGATATAACTTGACCACCTCTCCTCAACCGATAGCCTAGACCTGAATCCTCCAGCAGCGTGCTAAGAGGATTCAAGGCTAAGCAGAACCAAAGCGGACTCAAACTATCGCCCTGAAATATACCTCGCTCTATCCTTATCGGCTCGCTATTCCTCTGGATTTGCCGACATCCTGGATAGCGAAGGACCGTCCTCCATTGCCCCATACATGACATCAGGAAGGTGCGCAGAGTTGCATCAATTTTATACAACTCTAGCACCCTCATGAGCCATGTATGTGGCACCGAGTCATAGGCCTTCTTATAGTCTATCCAACATGTCGACAGATCCTTTCGGGAACGGCGAACCTATTGACTAATGGCCATATCAATGAGGAGTAGCTCCTTAGTACCCCGGGACCCGTTCCCACATCCATTTTGAGAAGCGGACATTACAGAATTGTCATCAATGTGTTTGTTAATTTTAGCTCTCAAAATAGATGTAAGAACTTTTAGACCGTCGGAAGACAGGTAATCGGTCTATAATTTTTGGGTTCCGCAGTACTACCCGATTTATGGAGCAGGTGGGTTATACCTGTTGTCAGGAACTCTGGCAGTGACCCTGACTCTAAGGCTGACTGGAACAGGATCGCCAGGCGAGCGTGCGATCTTGTAAACCATTTAATCCAGAAGTTGTGCAGCCCATCCGGCCCTGGAGATTTCCAGTTAGGCAACGGACGGACTGCACGAACTACGTCTTGGGGGCTGATATTGATTGCCCCCATTTCTGGTACTAGATCGCACGCTCGCTCGACCCTCCGAGTCCATTCACCCTCGGTATGGCTAACAGGCACCGACCAGATGCTGCGCCAGAATGAACACATGGCATCATCATCCGGTAGGCGCGTGTCAGCCACACCTTGGTCCGGTCGCTCCCAAGCCCTAAAAACCCACCTTTCATCTCTTTGAAATGTGCGATTCTGAGTGTATCGGTCCACCCGCCGCTTATACCTACTAATACGGTTTGCCCATGCATACACTTTCTGCTTCAGGAAGTCGATGCGCTCTGTGACACGGGACATGTAGTCTCGAGGACTAATATCAGTCCCCGAGAATGCCCGCCTCACCAAACGCATCACTCTAGGGCGAGTATTGCCCTCCCTGAAGCAGATCAGTTTGCCGATGAGTGCTCTGGCCCCACCAATACGTCGTTCAATCCTGTACTGCCATGCTGGTACGGCTGGTTTAGGTCGTGTAGCTCTGTCATCAGAAAATTTGACATGAGCTACACGACATGCCGTTACAGCCGCACAATACAGAATTGAGTGAGCATCGGTGAGGTCTTCGCAGTTGTCAAAATAGTTTGACAACTGCGAATCCAGAACAGCCACCAGCGCCCTATTTTTGTTATGCATGGGCAAACGAGATATGCGTGGTCTAAGGTCGGGTTGCATGAACCGATACTCTCGAATCGCACCTTCCAAAGCACTCCTCATTTCCTCATTGCGCTGGGTACTTACATTAGTAACCATGTCATTATTCACGTCATTAGCGTGATTAGATATTGTACTAGACTGTGGTAGAACCACAGCCTGCACCGACGGGGTAATGACATGGCTACTCTGCATTTCAGTTCGTAGGCGATCAAGTACAGTGTCATCCAACATACGATTACGTTGGATGACTCGCACCTGATCCGATAGTCGTTGCGCCGACACGTTGACAGCTGGCTCAAGCACCTGAAACAGAGAGAGCATCCGAACACGGTACGTGGTCAGGTTGTTACCCCCCTCTGTAGCCCCATAGTATGCGCGCATGACATTTGCATTAATGGATTGCGTCCATCGCATGCGCGGCACACTCCCGCCGGGAGCTGGGACCCTATCAGAGGCCGGTGGGCCTCGAGGTCCTAAACCATCCGGCGGCCGGCGTCCTCCTCGTCGACGAACAGGTGGTGGCGTCGTCGGCGGAGAGAAATACTCGTCGCTCGAGCTCGAAGCAACTGCCACGGCCGGTGTCACAGCACTCACGACGGGGCTGGATTCCGGCGGCGGCGAGGCGGAGCTGAGCGACGGGTCCGGAGGCGATAGGCGTGCGCGTCGTGCCGCTGATCTCGTCAACATTTCTTCATATCTTTAATCTTTACTAAAATTTTTGATAGACATTGACAGACATTGTGTCAAATCAATGGTGGTGGTGTGGTTTTTTCTTATTCTATTTACTTTTTGCATTTTCATATTGTTTCTTCATTGATTATTGTAATAAAAATTGATATTATGAAATGTGGTATGATTTAAATCTTCCGGTATACTGTAAGTTTTTAATTTTAAAAATATTTTGTAGATCTTATATGAAGACGTAATTGTTGACGTAAGTGTTGCCAATTGTAAGCTTTTTTTTTTTTCGGATGAGAAATAATCAAATAACCCCCCCCTACTCTCCCCCCTAATTGTAAACTTAAGGTGTTTAATTAGTAAATAGTTCCGTTTTGGTACTAAGAAGAAAATAATCTCTTTATTCAGGAAAAAAAGTGACGATTTCTTTGGAAAGCATTTTACCCTAAAGGAAGGTGCTTTTCAGAGAGATTTGTTAAACTTTAATGGAAATCCGTGATCTATTGTTTTATAGAATTATTGTTGTTTTGTAGATTACTTGGTAAATATTTTTACTTAAATCATCATCATATCAGCCGGAAGACGTCCACTGCTGGTCATAGGCCTCCCCCAAGTGTCGCCATATTGACTGGTCCCGTGCTGATAATAATGATTCCTGCTCAAAAAATGTGACAAAAGAAATTTTGCAAAAAAAATATCACTCGCAAAGTAACTTTCCATATTTAAATTATGAATAAACGTCTTATTTTTATTTTCATTTCTCCTACTTACGTGGCTAATACTTTTGCCAACCTTTCTCACAGGTCAATATTTTCCTGTTAAAGTGGATAAAGGAAAAGTCGTTACTAAACCCACAGAATACAATCTACATGTAGATATTGTGTTCCGTAGTGGGTCCACAGGGTATAAAAGGACCCGTCAAATAAGTATAGCATATCAAAACAAGTAACATTGCGCAAAAGTTATTGCTGGGTAACAACTTTTTCTTAATGTAAAAAAATCACAGTTTACTGTTGGGTTTAATGTAATGCAATCAAAACGTTGTGCTGAGAGACGTATTATACAGGGTCATAGAGGTATTTAAAGTGAAGTTATTATACCATTTAAGAGCGGTTATCCAAAAAGTTGGCAACGTCGCAAATAGCTGTCAAATATTTAACTGTTGTTATTATTAAATTGGCAATATTACTGTATGGAAATATCAAATGAGGCTAACTAGTGAACTAGAATAATAATAATGAATTGCAATTAAAACACTGAATTTAATGTTGTAACCGTTTTAGGTGTAAAAAAGACATTTGGAAAGTTTCCAAATACTTTTTTTTACATCTAAAACTAAATATTCTATTGCATTTCATAATCAATAAGTTCACTAGTTAGCCATATTTCTTATTACCATACAGTCATTTTGCCAAATGAATCAAATAAGCGAAATATTTGACTGCTATTTGCGCCGTTACCTTGTGACTTTCTGTATAAACGCTCATAAATACATATTATTTAAAAAAAAAAAATTAAAAGTTTCCGCAATGACCGGAAGAAAACGTGCCTCCCGGCTTCGCTGCGTCACACGCGTCACATCCGCACTCGAGTGTTACCTCCTTGGATGAACTTACAGCTCGACACTTTGACGTATTGGTGTCGCTTTCATCGCTTTCGTGCAGCGCCACAACCACTATTTGTTGCTGTTCTTAGGAGAAACACGTTCGATTTGTTTGTATGGCTGTTTTGATAGAAGTTTTTGCTTATTGGTAGTGTATGATTTCCTAATATTAATAAGAATTACAGTGATAAAAAAAAAAATAGTATTTGATTTGACCGAGGAGGTTATGTAAACTCGTTTGGTTCGGTTTGACTAGAGACTTTTGTGTCAAATAAAAAAAAGGTTGATTTGACAGTAAATCCTCGAAAACGCAGTTGTAGGGACACATTGGACTGGTCGGGAGACACCTATTCGCATGGAGCTGTTACAACCATAGAATAACATATTCATTAGTATCACCATGGTTAGAATATTACAGATTTACGACTAAAATGTTCTCAGAACGTTTGAGTTACATAAATAAGACGAAGACGCGATCAAGGTGGAGAGACTTCATAAGTGCGCAATGATATGAAAAAGCTAACACAGAAGTGGGGGCTCACACTGCTGCGCGACGTTCGTGTTAATTCGGAATTGTTTTCCATCGGCTGATTAAACTCTCAGAGTTGAAAGATTTTTTTTAAGAATATTAATCGTCAGGACCTATGATAGATCATGAATTGCATCTATGTGCTTTCGTTCATAAACTTCTTTTTAGCTTGCCGATGGCAATCTAAAAATGAGCCGTACGAAATTCGCGCGCGCGCGCGCCTGTGACCTATCAGCTGTTAGCCGCGTGACGGCGCCGTTCTGTCTCATTACTATCGTACCGTGCAACAGTTGGTAGGCAGAGCATCCGCGCGGCTCGCAAGCCCGCTCCGTAATGCTCCGCTGTTGTGTTATTGTGATAAAAGTGAATGAGTATTTAAAAAAAACTTTTTTTGGGAAATTCGTTTGTTATCATGAGTATAATCACGTGTTTAAGTATCGGTCACTAATTACCAGTCACCCTATGTACATAAGTTGTAGACCAGCAACAGTAATTCTGATTTTGATGTCTAGAAGCCAAGATGATGGCAGGTAGGTAAGTAAGGGCAGAATGCGGCCGGTTCCTCGGGAAGTCTAAGCACGAAGGACCGAGCTCTGTCAGATCCTTGTGGCTGAATGGAGGCAGCGACTTGCGTAACTCAGATAGGGACTCGCTACAATAGTGGCGTTAAGACCATTTATGGAGGAATGACTGGAGAGGCGGCATGGCGCCCTCAGCTTCCGGTATCCATGAGGATATTCCTACACAAAAAAAGGGTAAGTAAATGAGTAAGGCAGTAGTGGTTTTATTTGTAACATAAGGGCAACAGTACCTACCTAACTCATTACTTAGTACAGTCACGTATAATAAGATGTTTACACGTCAAGCCTACATCTTATACCACGCGACTACACTCGCGTGAAAATCATTCGAGAACAAGGAAAAGCCCCAAATATTATCTTATAATATTAGCTGCTCCGAAAGAATGGGTCTTAAAAAGAACATGGATAAAATCATGGTCATGTTGAATGCCCAGGTAACACCCACTCCTATCAAGATCGGAGACTCTACACTCGAAGTTGTAGACGGTTATGTCTACCTGGGACAAACGGTCCAGTTAGGTAGGTCTAACTTCGAAAACGAGGTCAATAGTCGAATCCGACTCGGCTGGATAGTGTTCGGGAAGTTGAGCGGTATCTTCTCGTCCAACTTACCGTAGTGTCTCAAGACGAAAGTTTAGTGTGTTGCCAGTGATTACATACGGGACCGAAACGTGGTCGCTCACAATGGGCCTCATCAGAAAACTTAAAGTAGAGAGGGCTATAGTAGTTTATTTCCACAAAACGGCACGGAAGTGACAAACATCAAGGAGTCGAAAGTGCGCATCATTGACGGAGAAGCCATGGCTTGTTTGCGAGGAATAGAGTTTCCTCGTGCCTCTAGCAAATCTTCGTACAGCAGGTGTAGATCGTTATGCAAGGACAGCAGCATCCTCCAGCTATGTTTGGAGTACCTTGCGTGATCGGATCAGAAATGAAGACATCCGCAAGAGAACAAAGGTTACCAACGTAGCCCGAAGAATTGCCAAACTTAAGTGGCAATGGGCAGGGCACATTGCTCGCAGAACGGATGGCCGATGGGGCCGAAAAATTCTGGAGTGGCGGTCGTGAACCGGAAGACGTTGCGTTGCAAGGCCTCCCACTAGGATACCCCCCGATAACCTAGTGAAGGTTGCGGGGTTCCGCTGGATGCGAGACTCACGGGACCGGTTAATGTGGCGACACTTGTGGGAGGCCTATTTTTTGTCTCTGTGGGAGAATCTGGAAAGACGGAAAGACCATAATCCTTTTGATCGTATAAACAAAATGACGTTTCCTATTAATTGTATTTTGTGCGAAGCCTCATCCTGTAAACGGGTATTAATGTGTTATGCAGGCTTTCATTAAGAAAAATAAACTCCGGGTCAAAATAGAAACAGGTTAACATAACCAGGCATAAAACTAGTTCAACTTGTAGTTAGGAAACGGTCAAAGTTTTATATTTGGACGATAAAATCGGAAAACTATAAAATACTGCGCCATGATCGAGTACTTAGCTCTACTCGACATACTTAGGTGCTTTCTGCCTTCAGGTCAGTAAAAACCTGCCATAAATTCTGCCCATCTATACTAGCCATAAACTGTGTTATGGTATTATAAGTACTTACTATGGGATCTAAGGTAAGTAGGTACTTGATTCGCAATCTGTTATGTATTATTTTAGAAGGTAAACATCTATAAAGATGTCTCGCTAAAACGTTTCTCTGAGTAAGCGCCATAAAAATAAAATGATGAATCCATAAATATTAATAGTTCAATAGAATTTGTCTGGCTGGATTTATTTATAGTAAGTGAATAAATATTTTTTGGGGTGAGGGTGAAACTATTTCTACTTATTCTAATACGATTGGCAATCAATTTATTTATATCAAACAAATTACTTCAGAAGTAACTTGACCGAAAATAGTTTTCTAATCCTAGCTCTCGGCGTAATTGGACTCGCATATGCATACTAGTGGGAAATTATTTCATTCAGTGCACTCTGCGAAATTAATTTGTAGCTAACGAAGGTGATGAAAAAGTAAAAAAAACTTTTGGCCAAAGTAAAAGATGATTCCCACTAAATTGTTTTATTGCTACCCGCAGCTGACCCTCATTGCAAAAGTTAAATAAACCTTTGAAACCCCAAAGCCTAAATAATTCAAATTGTTCCCATAGGTGCCTCTGTCTACCTCTTTATAAGCGCGACCTTGGTTTGCGTCGTAATTTCATATTCCACAAGTTGTTCTGTCTTGTTCAACTCATAAACGTCAAGTGCGAGTGACAACTCTATTTAGCAGCCCATTAATGTTAATATTGTCATTTCAATTTCAAAATTCTGCTAAATACAATCCTCGAGTAATGAGAACTTGGAAAGAAGCATGTTATTGACATTGAACACTGATGAAATATAAGAGCATGTAATCAGTGTTCAACCAAATTGGTTATTAAAACTTTGCTTGCATTATACATATGATTGAGAAGAATGCACAAAACGAGTCTGCACGCGTTTTAAACGATTTTTTGTCTCTAATTGACATTGGGTCATCATTCTACTGCCCTTACATCAATTCATTTGGGGTCGGCGCAGCATGTCTTCTTCTTCCATACTTCTCTATTTCTCGCTATCTCGGAAGTCACCTCCTTTCTAGCCATACCATCCTTCACACAGTCCATACATTGTTTCTTTGGTCTTCCTCTACTCTTCTAGCCATTTAAATTCATACTCAACATTTTCCTCACTACTTTTTCCTAATTCCTCCGCATCACATGTCCATACCACGATAACCGATTACCACACAACTTTTCAGTCACTGGCGGCACTTTCGAACTTCCTCTTATGTACTCATTCCTTATTTTATCCATTCGCGTTACACCACACATCCCCCTTAGCATTCTCATCTCAGCCACATGCATGCAAATTGACTGTAGGTACCTACCTCTAAAAAAGTTAGCTGTAAGTTATATTCACTGTGAAATAGGTATGTTGCTGTATCTTGCTGAATTATTTTCTGGCACGTCCGACAGGTATAGTTATCGGCTTGTATGAAATCTGTTGATACCTCACACACGTATACCGATTGACTGCGCGGCACACTGCCCGTACATCCATGATCCACATCGCCGCCTCCGCCGCCGGACAGCACGGACGGGCGGTGTCGTGTGAGAATCGCCTTAAACACAGGCTACACCGCCAGCTAGCGAGCGAGCGAGCGACCGGGCGAGCATCGTTTCACCTCTTTTCATACTTCAGTAATTCGGTTTACACTGCGAACTACCGAAAGTGCCGAACCAAAGTATGAAAAGAGTGGAAACAATGCTCGCCGGCTCGTTTGCTCGCTTTCTAGCTGGCGGTGTGGCCTGCGCTTCAGATTTAGATTATCCAGAAATGCCGAGAGATTCCTGTGGTGTTATAACCGACCAAGGAGCTAAAGTATTTAATAATTCCATGCAGCAAACACAATCGCAACTTACGTAACATTATTCACCGAGTGAATACGACGCTTTAGATATTAAATACCATGCGTCCATGACACGATGACGTAGCATGATATTTGTATGGATCAACTACAAATCCGAGGCTTTTTGTTAGTATAATCGCCACTCCTAATGTGACCGACATTTTGGAGCCGCTCAGATTATTACAAATTACAGCCTACAGGTTTATATTCAGGGCATTTCGTCTGGGTGACGTAGGTACGTGTTTAGAATTCCTAGCTTATACTGACGAAGTAGCGGAAGTAAGTAATCAAATGAAATTTGTATGAAAACTGTAGGTAAGTAAGTCCTTTCGCTGAATTCAGATGTTGAATATTAATTTGCCTTAGTAGGTAAATCAGACAGGTACTTCTTGGAATAAAATGTTACAGTTTCGAAAGCCATGTTACAAGATTCATAGAATGAAAGCAATAGATGTGCCTTTATTCGTTCTTTAAAACCAAGGCTTGTGTTTTCCAGGTACCAACGTTCCAGCGCAAAGCTGTAAAAATACCCGCATTTATTTGCGGCACTTCCGACGTACTTACAAAGTAACTATGTCGCAGGTCTTTATAAATGGTCTTTGTTACGCAAGTGCTTTTACTTGAGAAAACGTGATATTTTAAATTAATGCTTGCTGCATAATATTTGAATCTGAAGTAATAAGCGAAGTAAGCTCACACCGCTGGTAGAATATGAATTTTAAGACATTGCCTGCCGATCAATCAGTTATATACAGTTTCCTTTATAAATTCGTTCCATTTGAATTGTTTATTTGAATCTGATTTGGTTTGCTCTGATCTGGTAATGTGTACCGGTGTAATATTACTAAGATCTTCTTAGCGTGTCGATGGCAAATTTTTATTATATATGTTTGGCCCAAAATTCAGCTACGCAAATTCCGCTCGCTGATGCAGTCATAAGATCGTCAAGTGTGCAAGTGTTAGGGCATGCAGCGCAAGATGGAAGATGACCCATTATCTGTGGAGACACGCCTCATAAACATTTGAGATCTGAGCCGACCATGAACCCCCATCTAGAGAGATTATCCTTGGTACGGCCGACTTGGGTTCGGAGTCTATTCAGAGATTTCCAAGTCGGCCACGGCAAAGCATGTCCAGGTGGAAGGCTTTCAGACGGCTCGATGAAGCCGTCATTGGGCTTAAGCAGCTCTCGCCAGAGATCACATCTCGCTGTGGAGGCATTACTATTCACTGGGCTAGCTAGGCCAACGCACCCAAAAAAGCTTTTACGGCTTTCCAGCCTCTGGGGCACTGGAACATAATTGTGCATTGGGTGGCGTGAATCAGCTTGTAGCTTTGTCCTCTCGGTGCGGCTGGCTATGGTCCTACGGACTTTTGGAGGCGCAATCCCAGTTAGTGGATACAGCATTCGTACCGGGGTCGGTTTAAGGCAACCACTAATGATCCGGCACGTCTCATTTAGAGCTGTATCCACTAGATTGGCGTGGGCAGAACGGTCCCATACTGGGCAAGCATATTCTCCAGCGGAGAAGCAGAGCGCCATTCCAGTTGTTCGTAGAACTTGAGGAGACGCTCCCCATTTGGTAGATGTACGGCGGCGCAGCAAGTTATATCTAGTATGCACTTTCATTTTTATAGTTTGGCAATTATTTTTATATGTAAGCGACCGGTCTAAAGTTATACCAAGGTATTTCGGGTGATCACTATGGGCGATTGGTAGCCCCTGCCAGGAGATATTTAGTTTACGACCCGCTTGTCTGTTTCGGAGATGGAAAACGCACGATTGCGTTTTTGAGGGGTTTGGTTTCAAAGCGATTTCAGCATAATAGTGGCTTAGATCACTAAGAGCTGTGGAAAGTACGGCTTCAATATCCTCAAAGTTGGTGTTTTGACAAGTTAGTGCAAGGTCGTCTGCGTATAGAAACGGGTTGTGTTTGGGCTAACTGGTTGTTCGTTAGTGTAGATGTTGAATAGTAGTAAGGCCAATACACTACCTTGAGGTAGTCCATTTTTTTGGACTCGCCACCTACTTTTATCTTCAAGGAGGTGCACCCGAAATCGTCGGTTACTGAGAAGTTCTCGGAGAATCCGTGTAAACTTGAAGTCGTCTGTCAGGTTGGTAACTTCCCATAATAGGCGTTTTAAATTTACAGTGTCGTAAGCTGCATGCAGGTCCACAAATACTGCCCCCGTCACTTTCTTAGTTTCAAACCCGTCCTCGATATGTTGGGTGAGGTTAAGTACCTGGCTACAGCAAGATTTTCCAGGCCTGAATCCTGCTTGTTCTGAGATTAATTTTGGATCAACGAGGTTTGTGAGGCGAGATAACAGTAGTCTTTCGAACAGTTTGCAGGTGTGGCAGAGTAGGGATATAGGACGAAAGTTTTTAGGGTCGTCATGTGGTTTTCCAGGTTTTGGAATAGCAATGATTTTTGATCTCCTCCAAAGACGAGGGATGCTTCCTGACTCCAAACAGTGGTTGAAAAGTTGCAGCAACCATGACACAGATACGGGACCAAGGTGTTTAATTTGTTCGACTGATATGTTGTCCACTCCGGAGGCCTTACCGGACCTCAGTCGTTGAATGGCCAAGACGACGTCCGTTAGTTGGAATGGGACACATACAGATTCACTGGAAGAAGAAGTGTTGCTTACTTTGGGAATTCTGTCTAGTGGTTTTAGAGGTTTTCCATTTAGGATGAGTTGGTGGGCAACTTGATAAGCTGTCACTGTGCTAGGCGTATGTGGTGGTGGTGGTTCGCTGGTGAGTTTGCGGATAGTGGTCCATGCCTTTTTGCTATTGTGAGTCATGTCAATATTTGTCACCGTATCCATCCATTTTTCTTGGCGTCGCTCACTAATAAGTGACAGCTGTTTTTCACCAGCTTCAACGGTCTCCTCCGAGCGGCTCCTCCACGCTAAGAAGATTACTAAGATCACCAATCAGCTTGATGCAAAATGGAGCACGGTTTTATTGATGACCTTAAAGTTCCTTTTATTAGTCATTCTTCTTTAGTAGAGAAAGGTTTAAAGATTTATATTGTTGCGCCAAAATCTATTGTTTTATCTTAAACGAATCTTATTGTTCTGTTTTCTAAAGCAGGTTCATTAGGTACAAAATATGTAAACAATTTTCATGAAGCGAGTTATGTCTTAGTCAGTTAATTATTTGTGTTATTCATCAACCAGCACATCAATAAATAATAACTGTGAAATCGGCGCACCTAACATACTAACGATTTTAATTTAACATGCTAAAAAGTATGCTAACGATTTTAATTTTAATCGTCTTAATAAAACGAGGTTTTTTTGAAGTCGCTTTAAAATGAAATCTTTTTCGATGCAGATATACATTTGTAATAGGGTATTTACAGTGTTACTATAACTTTCTTCCAACAATGAATTATCTTTTTGTTCATTAGAAAACATAGCCTATACGCTTGCCCATCCATCACGCAATCGTATAATGGAATACCAAATTTTCAATATTAATTACAATATATACACTGAAACGAGATCCATCAAATCAGAGTTGAGGCCGACGAGACGCTCTCTGTTTACTAATATTTACTAGGCTAGGCTAGGTATTAATCTGCTCTATCCAGTATTTTAGGGTGATTTTCACCAATGAAACTGATCGCGCTTATCACATCTAAACCGCAAGAGCTGTCAGTGTCATCATTAAAAAAAAAAAAATCATGTAAAATATTGACAGATTACGCGGTAGAACGCGGTCTAAAGTTCTACCACAGTTATATGAGTATACCTCTGACAGCGGCTCAGCAGTTGCGCATGCGACCAGTGACCAACGAGGCAGTCTAGTTACATAACGCCTAATATATTTGTAACCGATATTATTCAGTTGGATCTGCAGATTAAACAAACTACCTTAGCCGCTTACCGTATTCAGTACCTTTTTAAACCCATGTATTCATAGGTTTACGTTATGAGGCGGTAAAAAGCCGAACTTGCGTAAATGTTTTGTGCTTTCTTTTCTATTTACAAAATGGCAGCTGAAATCTCACAGGGTTTTCGCATCGCCGCGCGTTTCTGAAATAAAAATCTGGTTTGTATTCCCACATTTTGTGATTAGTTTTATGAGTTCCTTTGCTGAAAGCTTTTCTTATTAGTACCTACCTAGTGGGGTAAAAAAATATTTTGCGTGACGTGACTTTTGAAGGTAGCTGAAAAGAAGTAAGAAGGTAGGCTACTACTTTCGTTTGCTTATTAATAATAAAAATAAATATGAAAGTGCTACATAAATTAGGTACGTGTCGAAGCATCCCAAAATTCCTACACTGGAAATGTATAAAGCTGACAGTGCGGCCGGATACCAAAATTCTGGAACGCTCACTTCGTTACTCGCTAGACGACTCGTTAAGCGCAGGTCACACCGCCAGCTAGCGAGCGAGAGAGCTAGCGAACCGGGCTAGCACGTATCACCTCTTTTCATACTTCGGTTCACACCCCGAACTACCGAAAGTATAAAAAGATCAGACTCCATGGCTGATACTGAGAAATTCCTGATGAAAAACCCCAATAGCACTTTGCCGGATCCTGGAATCGAATCCAGGACCTCATGGTCAGCAGTCGTGCTTGCGACCACTAGATCAACGAGGTAGTCTAAAGTAAAGTATTATAACGCTTCACAAACACTTGAGCTGCTGTGCCAATCTCTCCTGTACGCACGACGGCCAATCAAGCTATACAAAACCAGTTTATGCGATCTCTCGTTGCACGGGAAATTAATACAAAGCGAGGCCATGTTATACTGGAAATGTACAGCTTGATGTGCCGCCGTGTGTACATACACTTACTGCGACGTCTAAACAACTCCCAGTTGTACAATGTAAATGTTAATCTTGTATTCGCTGCGACACTAATTTATTGTGTACCGAAGAAGCGTGCAAAGAAATGTATCTTTGCAAAACATGGCTGGAATCATTTAACATGTTTTTATTCTGAATGCGAAGACTGACACGATATAAATGCTCTTAAGCCTAACATTTTGTATATTTGTAACAACAATATTTTAGGCTTTGTACTGGAGACGCTGTAACGGATTGCTCTGTTGCTGTGAATAGATATGAAAGAAGTTTGTTACTTGTTAGATGTTTCTTCAAAACTAAGTAGACGTTTTCCGTCCAAAAAGATGTCTTCCATTTTTAACATACAAAAACAAAAAACATCACAGAGAGACACACGAACGGTTAGGCTTAGTGCCTACAATAGTCTATTGACATTATTTGGTGACAAATCCAGACTCCGTAGCTGTTACTGAAAAAAAATTCATGGAAAAACCCAACAACACTTTGCTTGGCCTATACCTATTTGTAAAATACGACCTTTTATGATAAACATGCAGATGTGTCTATAATTCTTTCTTACTAATATTATAAATGCGAAAGTAAGTTTGTTTGTTACCTTTTCACGCCTAAACCACTGAACCGATCATCCTGAAATTTTGCACATGCATTGTCAGGTGTACAGAAACGGACATAGGGTACCTTTCATCCCTCCCGAGGAAAACAGCAATAACGTTCTTATGATAATAGATGGCGCCACGTGTCTTTCGAATCATGTTTGAATTATATAATTATAGAAACTTTAGTAGTGTGTTAAGATTTTAATTGTCAAATTCTAAACTAACGCGAGCGAAACATTGGGCAAAAACTAGTAAATGATAAAAGCTTTTCATGTTTTAAATAAAGTGAGTGGCTTTAGGTAGATTAGCTTCATTCAATTAATTAATATCATCATAGTTTCTCACAATGACACTGAAAAATAGACTATGATTTATCATTTTGTAAAATTAAACAAATTGATTAATGAAATAAAGTTTCGAACAAATGAAACAGTAAAAGCAAGGGCGAAGTTTTGCTTGCGAGTTGAGTTTCAAGATTAAATTATCCTGAAACACAATAAGGAATTAATCAACAATAACCTTTTGATTGAAAACTGATATTGCCAAAATTTTATTTATTTATTTAAACTTCATGTACAATAGTGATACATAGGTGGCTTTTTGTTAGTTTTACTAATTTAATTAACAATACATATTGGTGCTCGTGATTGTACGCACTGTCTGTGCGTACAGTCACGAGCACCAATATGTATAAACTTTTCTAAATGTAAAAGCTATTTTCTCGAGAAATAACGATTGTAACTTGGAGATAGAAATATGAGGTCGACAATACTATGCTCGTAACAACATGAATGGTGCTCATGACTGTACACAAGAAAGAATTGAAGAATGATTTTGACTGCCTCGTCAGTCTAGCAGTCGCAAGCGCGACTACTGTTACCGTTGTGTATGTGTACCTCTATTGTCTTTCTATATAGCAATGATATTTTTTTTATCGATGTCTCTATAACTGACAGTTACTCAGTTTGCGCACAGCCAAATATTAATATTCGTTCTTTCACAGCTTGATTAGACTCCCAGTCAAATTAGTTCTACAATATGACGAAAACTCCGACTGAAAGCGAGCGTCATCTTTCCAGGTGCAGTAAATGCAAAAGGCTAAATGGATTGCACTTAATTAATTGAAGTTTGTTGAGGAATGGTGCTCATCCTACTTAGACTACAGCTGCACATATTATTTCAGTTTCTCAAGAGAATAATACAATGTGTCTCATTTGATTACAGTCCATTTATTATCCGTCTGTGAACAAAGTCTCCATTTTGTTTTTGTTTTTTATATAAAACTCATTCTTGCATAATGAGTTTTTTTTATAGATGTAAATTAAATCGGTGTTCATAATTTTGAGTTGAAGGATAGCTAATAAGATACTACGTACTTAGGCTCTCATTTTTTTCTATGGGCCATAAATTTGGGATTGCTTCGTCCACGTTCATACATCTAAAAGTGAGCTTGTACTGATACTCTCTGCGATCTGTACCTTAGTATGTATCTTTACACAACATAACATAACATCACGCCTGTAATTCCCGAAGAGTTAGGCAGAGGTATACCCAATAATAGTACACCCACATTTCGCCAGTTATGTTTAAGTCTCATGTAATAGGGGCGAGCCTAGTGCCTGATATCAACCCGGCACAAATCTAGACTCTGTGGCTGCTACCACGAAAATTCCTGATGGAAAAACTCAATAACACTTTACCCGACCCGGGAATTGAACCCAGGACCTTGTGCTCAGCAGCAGTGGCGGGGCTAGACCACAATTTTATGTGGGCAAGGTACATTTAGCGAGGCCCTCTGTTAGCGCAAGAAGCAATGTTATAAATTAAAAAACAGTTGAAAAATAGTTTTTACTACTTTATTATAACAAAGACACTGCAATCCAAACTATTTTCTTAGACTAACATTAAAGAAACAGAAATTTCCTGCTCTTAACCTTACTAAACTCCTTAATGACTGTACCGTAATTATTAAGCTTAGATGCATGTTTTAACATAAATTATAGCCTAACTCAGTACATTATAATATAATAGTTACCATTATTCAAACAAAGTTTTGAAATACAAATAATAATAAAATCGCGTGGACTAAATTCGCCCGCACCGTTAGTACAAAATATATACCTACAGCGGCGCGACGCAGAGTGTAAACAAATCATTTGACAACTTCGAAATCATAGCTAAATGGTATGGTAAAATATCAGAAACTACAATGGCTTTCTGTGTGTGCGTTAGCGGAGCGGAGCGTTTACAAACACGTCAACTCGCACCAGCGTCGAAGCGGGGGGCCTCATTGATCCAGAGCTTATAATTCTTTTTTCGACAATTTTTGACAAATTCAGTCTTCAATTGACAAAAAGAATTAGATCTCTAACCCAAGTAGTTGCTGAGATATCCATGGCCGCGCAATCCTCCACGTTACGTTCGCGCGGCCAACTTAAAACCCTTATAACTTCTTTATTTCTACTTTGACAAATTTTTGGTTTGTACCCTTCGATTTTGACAAATTTCGACAAATTCTTTGGCGAAGTTTTTTTCTGTTTTGATAACTTGGCGGAGCAATCGTAACGCACACCTTTCTGTCAGTAAAAGAACGAAGAATGTCGCTGTGTTAGCAAAATCGAATAAAAAATAAAACAGAGCGTGCTGTCAACAAAAAATATTTGTTGGCCAAAATTGGCCATGTACAGTTTAGTGTTTTTTCGTTCCGGTCCCAATTTTGGCAATGGGTTTTCGAGGTGTCAGGGTGGTGCGAGGTGGCCCTCGTAACGCGAGGCCGTAGGCGGTGGCCCACGTCGCCTACGCCTAGCGCCGTATCTGCTCAGCAGTCGCGCTTGCGACCACTCGACCAGCGAGGTAGTATCTTTACACTCGTAATTAAAAGTTTACAACACTCTTAATCGCTAACAAGTCCCTAGAAATCGTTTTCACACTTCCTCTGGGCGAACGGAAAATCCTAACCAATATTATAAATGCGAAAGTAAGTTTGTTTGTTTGTTACCTGTTTACGCCTAAAAACCGTAAATCTCTCTGAAACGATCATCCTGAAATTTTGAATATTCGTTGTCAGGTATACAGAAACGGACATAGTGTACCTTTCATCCCGAAAAAAAGTACTTTTCCCGAGAAATACAACAATAATTTTCTTATGATAATAGATGAATGCCGAAATCCCGAATTTATTGTCTAATTCTAAATTAACGCGAGCAAAACCGTTGGCAAAAGCTACTATAACATAAACTTAATTCTAAGTACTCGTAGAATGAGCACTTTATGAACGTCAAAAGTTTTAAAGACTTATTTGTGCCAGGAAGAACAAGTTGCGCAACAAAGTTCGCGGCAATACGTCTCTATCTGTATAGTTTTAATTGAAAATTAAATAGAAATATCACCGGCCTTTACCTACTGGATGCCAGGCGGTGCCAATAAGAATAAAGAAACAAACATTATAGTTTATATTACGCCCAGTACATAAACAGAGCACAGTATCATGTAACGTGTTACCTAATCGTGTCATCATCTGTCGTAACAATCTATCCATGGAATGCATAGAAAATTATGATTTCTTACAAACTTTCAATTCTGCTGCCAACTGTCCTAAAATGATAGCATAACGTTCATTGTTAGCTACTGGATGCCAGACGCTGCCAATAAAAAAAAAACACAGTTTTAATTCTGCCCAGAACGTAAGCTGCGCAGAGTAGTGTTTTTTTTTTAATTTAATCATATTATCATCTGTCGTAATGTACACTTGGGAGCAAATAATCGAGCCACTTCCTTTTTTCACGCATTATGGTAATTATTTTTATTATTATGGAACGCATCGAATCAAAACATATATCGCCTAAAAGGTTATTTAATAGCCTTTACAACGAGGGTAGTTAGTTGCCAAGTTTTCATTTTAAATTAAAGTTTAAAGGGATAAAATTATCGCATTTAATTTGGTTGTGACATTTTTATTGTACTCCATTAAGAAAAGGTCAAATTGGGGGCTTTTGTTAATTATACCCATATTGACCTTTTATTGTTGTCTTTATCTCTGTCTGTGTAAGCAAATAGCCTTATAAATTGGATATTACACCGACGGAAACTTCCCAAGTTGTAGCTTTACTTGAGGCTGCACACGGATAATGAAGTGACATGCAGACTTCATTTGAATCGTTCAAAGATACAGCGGGTATGCCACAGGTATCTGGAGACTGGTGCTTTTGTTCGGCGACCTGGAACCGGCAGACCAACTACCGAACGTGATGACCGCTTTATTGCAACCAGTTCGTTGCGCGACTGTGGACTTAATGTTGTTCAGCTACGGCAAGCGTTACGTGACGTTAGAGGTGTCGAGATCAGTAGTGGAACACTAAGACGAAGACTTAATGAACGAAATTTAACTGTACACAAACCGGCAACTGGCCCAAAATTGACTCGAGAACACATTAATTAGACTTTAAGAAAGTAGAACTGGAGGTCAGTTTTGTTATGTGACGATTCGAGAATCTGTCTTTTTAGCAATGATGGGAGAAAACAATCGTCACGAAGCCCGGATTTGAACCTGATCGATCACCTATGGGACGAGAAATCAACGGAGAGTCCGAGCCAGGGTTACCGCTGTTTCACGTAGCTGTTTTTGAAGAGTGGGAGAACATACCACAATACGTCGTCGTAACGCTGATCAGATCAATAAGTAAAAGACTAAGTACAAAAATGCATCAGTGCACGGCGTGGATAATAACAGTTTTTAAAAAAAAAATTGAAATAATTTTGCTTTTTACTAATATCAAAATTATCATTTTTCTTCCAGAGCCAATAGTTTTTCATTCAGTAGGTTATTATTCAATAATTTACCCTCATTGTAAAGGTTATTCAATAAACTTTTAGGCGATATATGGTTCGAATTGATACGTTCCATATTACCCGAAATATTAACCATTATACGTGAAAAATGGAAGTGGCTCGATTTATTTGCTCCCAAGTGTATAATTATAATACTTCACGAACTTTCAATTATTCACCGAATTCTGTTAAAGCGTCACAAACGATTCACGACAGGTAATTTCTCACTGCGGTCAGTGGGTCGTCTTAGGTGCCATTGTTAATAAGTATTATTACTCTTTAACGATATGTGAAGTCACGCAGAAACTGTACGAATTACGAGTATGTATGTAATCCACGAGATCAATTCACCCAATTGATTAAATCGCTCGCTTGACGTACTAATTAAATTGCAGGCTTTTATATCATTAAAACAATTAATTTGGGTAATGAACGTGAATATTTAGTATTAAATCATTTTATAGTAACCTCTATAATTTTAATAATTATTTACGCTATATTTATTTGTGTCATTACTAGCTTATGAAATGAAATATTTTATTGACCAGATATAAATCCACATACAACTTTCAATAAATACACACATAGATGACGTAATATGACGGTAATGGTACACACATACGGTCATTTAATTGGCATGCAGCGTTAAATAATCTCAATTTATTGAAAAGAAAACTATTTAGGCGTACATTAACTCAGAAAACTATGTACAATCATAAGTGAAAACGATTGAATAATAAATCTCTAAGGTTAAAATATCATAGCTATAGTTTTGTACATTTTATTGGCCTAACCTCAAAATAATTGGTAGTCTAGAGAAAGCTTCAGTGGGCAGTTTTCCCGCGGAGCGAATGTCGGCTCGCTCGAGTCTGTTCCCCGCCTTAGTGTTTCGCGGTTCATGTTGCAGACTGAAACTCGTGGCGCGTCGAACGCTCGTCTCGAACGTGTCTTATCCACTCTAAACTCGCGTATACAACGACGCACATTTTCTTTTTTTTTTAATGTAGCAAAAGTTAAGGAGCAGTGATCGTGTTTTTATATTTCATTAAAAATGTTTTAACAACTTTTTGATAACTTTTGTGAGTTCAGACTTTGAGTTGAGTTTTTCGCAGTTGTGGTCTGTTTTATAAGTGCTTCTGAAAACTTTTGATTATCGTTTTTATGACTGTTTAAAGCTTGTTAAGTTTTAGTTGAGAATATAAGTGTTTGGAAAATCTCGACACATCAGCTTTGTTGGTAGGTAATATTTTATTCTTTGTTTTACTAAGGTTTGTTTTATTACTTTAATGAAGCTTTGATTGAACCTCATTTTACGACCAGATATTGTCTTGAAGAACTTTTTTTCAGGTCATAGTTAAGTTTCTAAGAAAACTTGTTAAATTAGTAGATACTTCATGTTTGTGTAGGTATTTAGTTACCTGTTTTACGACCTTGTAGCTTTAATTGACAGGAGGTAGGTAGGTGTACTATGAAACTAATGAATGAACTGAAATTGATCTTTGACTGCAACTGAACTATAACCTTTCAGCTAAAAAAAACCTTTGAGTTACGGTAAACGTGAAACTGAACCCTTTAGTTCATTAAGGTTTAAAGTGCAAGCGTAATACAATTTTCTTGGACAGCTCTCCGGTTTCAGCTACAAAACTAGTTTTCCGAGAGCAAAATAGGGGCAGTACATCTACACTATTTAGTTACCCGTTTTTCTTTCATTTTGAAAGCGGGACTCTGAGAAAGCTCAATTATTGGAAGGCGTATGTTGCATTTATACGTGTCCGTATACCGTATACCGTACAGGAGATAATTTTGTAAATAATATGATTACTACTGAAGGTGACTTCTCTGAATTAGTTTCTGTGCTTTTCCTAAAAGTAGCCGGATGGAAACACTGACCCCATCTAGTTTTTTTCACATTTTGTTTGACTTGTGTTTATGAAAGCCAATTAACATAATCAAAACAATTTATCGTTTCACTTTTTGCTTTTATTGGTTCGTCCTGTTGACTTTATAGTTTATTGTTATTTTTTTGTCATTTAGTATGATGCACGTCATGTACCTGCGACATATTTCTTTTTTTCAATATGTATGGAAACAACGTCTTTTACGTTATTGCCTTTGATTCTAATCATAATGATGTGTGCTCATTGATAAAGTTTTAAAAAGCGATTTTTATAAAGTTTTAATGATATTTTTCACATCACACTGTTCATTTTGAAACATAATTGGCACTCATGATGAAAATGTTCATTGTTATTCAGTTATGTGTCTATATTGGATTTCATCGGAAAACTATCCATGACACGCGTATCGTTCAATTTGCAGTATATTGCACACAGCGCGTTTACAAAGTAGTTTTAGGGTTCCACAGCAAAAAGGTTAATCGAATCTTCTATCGTGAGAAGCTGTCATTCTGTCTGTCACAGCTGTCTTTCGGAATTATCCAGGTAATTAGGAAGACGTGAAATTTGAAGAAAAAACATGTTAATGAATCTTATAGTATTTATAAAGTGTTTTTCCGACATCTTTTCCATATTTATCACGTTTTTTTGTTTAGGATGAATTCAAGTGGTAATTTTTGTTTTTGTACATGATAATTAATAAACTTTTTCATGAATGTGGATCATTTTATCCACACGATTAAAAAAAACAGGCAATTAAGCTTATTGAGGCCCTGTTGCACCACAAATCAATAAATGCTTTTAGGATTGAATTTATTTATTTTATAGTCGATTGTCTCTTTTTCGACCCACAAATGATACGAAGAAACACAACGATGCATATTTAAATGAGTTTAACATCAAGCGTAAGAGTAATAATTATAATTAAAGTTAATTAAAGCGTTTAAGTGGTTATTATAGTAGTAGATAGGTACATGATATTTAAATTGAATTGGCTACTTAAATTAAAACGAGACCTAAATTTACGGTTGATAAAACATGTTTATAGGACCTGATAAAAATGTTCCTAGAATTTTCCTTTTTATGTACGAGTGAGTAAATAGATTTTTCTTTTTTTTCTAATTAGTACTTTTAACTCATTTAAATAACTTAGCATTATTTCGCGAAGGAATAATAGGCAGTAATTATTATTTATAAGTTTCTTGTTGAAAATTAAGACTCAGTTTTACTTTGTAACAAATTTCCTTAATCCTTTAAGAAAATGGTTAAGTGGTGTTTGCTATTTCTGAGTGCTCCTTTAATTTAATTGGGTTTTAACATCATTGGCACAGTTCGTTGATCAACGGCAACTCTGCTGATTGCTAGATTCATATTTCGATGAGCGGTCTTTATAATGTTCTCTCAAAATATTTAACTAATCTAATTATTTTTTGAGAGTAGACGGAACCATTAAAATTAAATTCGCGGAATAACGTTATGCCATACAAAAATTAATCGTTACTCTTTTTTAAAAACTCTTTTTAATTTCCTATAGTTATGTTTCTAGTACATTCTGAAAGCATTTCAATATGAAAGATTTTTTGAGTTAGGAGTTTTTCGATGCCCTTTTATAGTTTGTTGTTAGTTTATTTAATAGTTTTTATTAATAATGTTTATAGTTAGTTTACTCTACTTAACAAATATATACTTTGATTAAAAAAAAAAAAATCAGAGACCAATTCAGAAACGTTAGATATGTGCCACCTGGTCCATTGTCTCGGGTAACATTGGTTTTACGTGATTTATTCAGCCAATGGAGCCACTATTTTATAAAGTATCATCATCATCATCTGCCTAGCCTTTTCCCAACTATGTTGGGGTCGGCTTCCAGTCTAACCGGATGCAGCTGAATACCAGTATTTTACATGGAGCGACTGCCTATCTGACCTCCACAACCCAGTTATTACTGGATAATACGATACCCCTTGGTAAGACTGGTTGTCAGACTTTTTGGGCCACTGACTATCTAACGACTGTCAAAGATTCACAAATGACACCCGGGACCAACGGCTTAACGTGCTTTCCGAGACACGGAGGAAACTCGGTATTTTATAAAGTATGGAAATACAATTTATTACCCTCTTTCCAGATTCCGTGCCGGAATGGCAACTACAATGGTTGTATTTCCTGTGTGTTTTTTTTTCTTATAAACAGATACTTGTTTACAGTACTAAAGTAAGGTACTATACTGTATAAGGAAGCCCAGCGGAAAGTTAAACCAGCTTTGTGGAATGAAAATATGAATAAGGGAACTCGTCAAACTTTATTTCAGTATTACTTAAGGTGTTTCCTTCAATGTAGCCCGCGAAATTCACGTTTATTCGTTCGTTTCATATTTTTTTACAATGTTGGTGTACCCTATAGTATAGTCTTTCTTTCTATCCATCTATCTACCTACTTAAGTGTATGTTGTTTTTTTATTTTGTTTTCTCCTTGTCTGACGAGTTCTCAAATACAAATTCTCAGTTCAGAAATTGGGTATACATATATCTTTTTCCCATTTTGTTGTCCTAAACAGTCTAATTAAGTTAACAAAATACGATCACTTGATAATCAGTTTACCGAGCGTGTTTATTTTAGTAGTGGACCCACGGCGAAATCTTGAGGATTTGCAGTAGCAATGGATGTGCAGGGACAAGGAATTACCCCCGACATTTTCGTATTTAATCGAATTCAATACTAATCTGTGCTTGATTCTAACTCATTAGTACGGAATTAAGCGGCATTAATGGGGAGATGGATAGGATGCCAGTTTGAAAGCGAGAGGAAGTGAGTTTTTTCTACCTACTAACTGATCTTTTGACGAGGACTTATTATTCCATACTTATGTAGCTTAGTAAGAGGAGTAACTGAAATAAAGGGTGTAAAAAGACCCTTAACGAAGCCGAAAGGTACTTGTTCTCCCCGTCATTGCGATATTTTTTTTAGTTCTAGACCATACCTGGGAACTTTCTAGTTACGAAGAAATTGGGGGTCAAAGTAAACTTTATAACAAGTTTTTTTAAAATACATGTTTTTAATGTAAGATTTTTACTTTAATCACCTCCTCCATCTCCATACTATTCAATCTATCCACCAGCACAATGTTTTGAGTGCGTTACATTGAGTCCTACCGTATAACGTGATTTTTCACCCGAAAAAAAAGTCGTTTCCCAGCAAAAATTTTAGCATATAGTTACTTAGCTTGACGTACAGAACGCTTGGTTAACGGCTTCCTGAAGGGTCCGTTTACACCCTGTACATGCATGCTAGCAGGTAATGAGCAACTTACATTTCTGGAAGGTAATTGGGTACCTTCTAGAAATGTAAGTTAATCATTTCAAGGTTAAGTATTTAACCAATAATTCCAAGATACAACTTCTCTAAAAAACACACTTTATTTTAGACCTGTAATACTCGATTAATTTTCAATTATTTCTTAAATAAGATTAAAAGAGACTTTGAAGTCAATAAATAGTTGAGTCATTGCATTGGCTAATTATTGACGTCACCGTTTGCTATTACCGTACAAAATCTATGGGGAATCGCGTTCAGACAGCTCATAAAAAGTATGTCAATTGACCAACTATTCACAGGTACATCTACCCATATATACTGACTTTATTGGTGGTGTTCTTCAGAGAGGTCAGGTGCAAAATAATCTCAGTCGTTACCGGCGTGCGTGTATGTATGACCCGCTGTATGAACAGGCGATGTTTCCTACTATCCTTACGTGTTTAAAAATACCCGAAAAGCATCTGTTCTCCACATCATTTTGATCATTTTTTTTGTTCGTTATATTTGGGAAACGTCTAGAAAAAGTTGAGTAACTCCATAAAAATACTCAACTTTTTCCCAATAAAAAAAAAACAAGTTTTTAATGTTATAACTTTGCTTTGAATACCTCCATGACCTGTACTACTTAAAGCATCCATCAGAACAATGTTTTGAGTGCGTTACATTGAGTCCTACCGTAAAACGTAATTTTTCACACAACAAAAAAAGGCTTTTAACACAATAATTTTTGCGTAGAGTTGCTTAGTTTGATGTACAGAATGCTTGATTAACGACTTCGTGAAGGGTCCGCTTACACCTTGAACTACCTATATTAAAAGCTTCATGCCGAATTTATCTATGTTATATGTATTTATTTATTAGTATTTTAATTTGACATTAATTCTAACAAATTATGTCTAGAACGTCGGAAACTATTAGCCGAGGTTGTTAATGTCAAGTTCAAAGTAGTTTATTAGGTAAATATGTGTTTTTGTAGTATCTGCAATAAACAGATTGTGACTTGGCTGGGCTGTGACGTTGATTGATTGTTATGAGCTCGGCCGCCGCCGCCCCGTGGGGTACTTTAGTACAGCGTGTACTGTACATACATTGATCTCTAGAAATTAATACTCACTAACGAACCTAGCCCTTAAATTCATTACGACAGTCATTGTCGTGATAGATTGGGATCAGAAAATCGATCTCCGACTTCCTTATAAAGGTATCTGAGTGAGGCTGAATGAAGGAGCTCGTGGCTATAGGTCGGTTCGATCTGTAGGGTAGGTTAGGTTGGTCCGTCGATGGTTGGTTGGCCGTGGTGGTGGGGTAACCACTAATTACATATCGAGCAAACTACGCTGACGCCGGTAGGGAGGTCGGCGCGCAGCACCCAGTCGTAACCGATGTTCCACAGGGCCGGTCCCAGAACCGATCCCTGTGGAACACCGCACGACATCTCTCGCCGGTTCCATTCTCCGCTTCGACCAGGGTAGATGACGGCTCTATCCGTCAGGTAGTCCCCGACCACACGACGAAGGTAGGTCGGCACCCGGTGATACCGGAGTGCCTCCCTAATGCAGCTCCAGGGCATGGAGTTGAAGGCGTTGGCGATGTCAAGAGACACCGCCAAGACGACCCCGCCCCGGGACACCGCGTCCCCCGTCGTGAGGGCTCTCACGCGCATGATGGCGTCCACCGTCGAGCGCCCCTTGCGGAAACCAAACTGGTGTTCCGCAAGATCCGGCCCCATCCCCGCAAGGTGCCCGGCGAGGCGGTTGGCAATGACTCTTTCAAAGAGCTTGCCCACCTCGTCGAGCAGCACGATGGGCCGGTATGCGGACGGACAGTCCGCAGGGCGCCCTGGTTTCCGGATGAGGACCAGCTTCCCCGTCTTCCAACGAAGCGGAAACTGGCCTCTCTCCAAGCATGCGCTTAGGAGCCCTTCCAGTCGGGGCCCGAGAGCCTCAGAGGCCAGGACCCAGGCTTTGCCAGGCAAGCCATCGGGTCCCGGGGCGGTGTTTCTGGTTTTCAGCCTGCGTATCGCCACTCTCAGGTCTACCCCAGTCACCTCCGGAACGTCGTCATCGTCATCGGTGTGGTCCGCTTCCGGCACCGCACGCGGCGGCGGAGCCATAGGCGGGGGAGGATGCTCCCCTCGCGAAGGGAACAAAGCGCTCACCACGTCCTCCACGAGCTCAGGCCGGAGACTCTGCGTCAACGGGGGGGCCCGGGTGCGGAGTTTGTCCCGCACCATCTTGTAAGGGCGCCCCCACGGATCTCCGTTCAGAGACTCCAGCATCTCCTCGCGGGCCAAGTTCTTGGCCCGCCGGACAGCCTCTTGGAGGGCGGTCTTCGCCGCTCTGTACCCCTCGTACAGCTCCGTCTCAATGGCTGCCGCATCCGGAGGGCGGATGCGGAGCCTGCGATGCCTGGCGTACAGGCGCCGCGTGGCAACGCACGCCTTGCGCAGAGACGTCAGCTCTCGCGACCACCAGTACACCTGACGCCGGGCGCTTCCTGGCCGAACTCGGGGCATTGCCACGTCGCAAATGTCGGACATGGCCTCCTGGAACCAACCCGCCTCGTTGTTGATGTCGGCAGGTCTGACTGGTGATGACACCCAGGCCTGCACGATCGAGGCTTCCAGGAGGAGCTCCCGGTCCAGCTGCTTCAGCGCCCATCGCGGACCACTCGGGGCCTGTAGGACCGGCACGCTTGAGGACTGGGTGGAGACGTCGAACCGGATGTACCGGTGGTCGGAATAGGTCTCCACCCCCTCCATGACGCGCCAGTCAACGACACGCGGCGACAGAGCGGGGCTGGCGAACGAGATGTCATATGCTATGTGCTTATGAAAAAAAAAAAAAAAAAAAAAAAAAAAAAAAAAAAAAAAAAAAAAAACAAATACAAAAGTTTTAATGATGAGCGACTACATACTTAGGAGTACGTAGAACGACGAAGATTTAACAATTCCATTTTTGTCAATTGTTTGAAGTTGCAAGAGACAGATTCGTGAATGCTTTTACTAAGTAATATGTTAAGCTATGTACTTAATAAGTTATCCTGCAAGCGCGCTTTATTGAAGTTTCGTAATTATTCGTAGGTACCACGCACACACAAGGAAAGGTTTCCACACAATTTCCATGTTAATTTTGTTCTGGAAGCATATTTTACGCAAACATTTTATGGTTCAGTTGTTATAACTAGAAACTTTTACGTCAATAATAAGTAAGTAAGTCTGACACAGAATTAGCCTTTCTTTTGTAGCCTGTATTACTTATTTAAGCATTGTAAAAATCTCGTGACGACCTACGGAACCTAAACTTTTTC
Organism: Noctua janthina; assembly: GCA_963576755.1. Classification (NCBI taxonomy): domain Eukaryota; kingdom Metazoa; phylum Arthropoda; class Insecta; order Lepidoptera; family Noctuidae; genus Noctua; species Noctua janthina. The sequence goes on from OY755059.1 coordinate 10,954,780, forward strand.
AGGCTTAATATATTTCCTTAAGAAGCTTTTCCGCTTGCCAAAGAATATTATGCATTTAAATGTATGTACAAAACCAAAATATTTCGTCGTCAGAAACAAATTTCAAGAAAATTACTTCACGTAAATTGTTCTGTGTTTGTTGGTTCATTACTGAGACGGATATATGATTTCGAGTGATCTTTAGCGTATTTTTGCTTATACATGCCGTTTCCGTTACCAAGCCCAAGTGTCAAACTACCAAAAATCGTATTAATAAACATAACAAATCATGAGGGAACGATATATTTTAAAATCGTGAGAATCCTAATGGTCGTGATTTGTAAACATCTGATACCTTTCAAGTTTCCTAGACTTTTATCGTTCAATTTCAGCAAACCGAGATGATTTAAGATACATAATACATGAAGATACCTTCTGAGAAAATACGTTTTCGTTTTATTTGATCGTGATAGATGGGCCCTACCCTTTCCTGACTCGTTACTGTTACTCTATCATTGTGTATAAATTATGTACTGACATGTACATTGACTTTAATTGAATTCCTTTATTTTGATCGAGTAAATATTGACAGTAAATATTATATATATTATTGACTACGTTGTTGCTTTTAAGGAATATTCGGTTACTACAAACTGTCAAATCTTCTCATTCGATTTTGAACTTAACCATCAACATTTTATGGTTTAAAATCATTTGGAGTAATATGACAGTTTGTGGTAACTTGATGTGCTGGCGACTGTACAAAGATAAGAAAATTAAAAATAATATAAAGCCTCTGTTCGTCTATAAAACACGTGTCACATCAAAATTTAATTACAACTTTCTAAACTTGACTAAATTACTCCTTACAAAACACTACTTTATTCACTGTATCACGTTTGAGCATTCCGAATTCAAATTCTTAGACAAAGTCGTGTGTGACTGACAGACTGACACCAGAGTGAAACCATAAGTAATAATAAATAATCTTTTTTGGCAAGGAACACTTAAAAACAAGCGGTTCGCTGCCATTAAAAACAAGCCTGTCACCGTCGCTAAACATTTTTGTTGAACAGTTCCCAATTTATCTGTGTGAAATGAGATTTGGAATCATCCAAATCTAGATGCTACAGAGATCTATATTTATTTATATTTTATCTATACTGTATAAAACACTAGCTGTTTCCCGCGACCTTCGTCCGCGTAAAATTTTATATCCTATAACCTTCCTCGATAAATGGGCTATCCACCACTAAAAGAATTTTTCAAATCGAACCAGTAGTTCCAGAGATTAGCGCGTTCAACCAAACAAACAAACTCTTCAGCTTTATAATATTAGTATAGATTTAATGATAAGCAACTAAATGTCAGACACTTGGGGAGCTATCAATTGATGTTAGAGGTAAAGTTAAAAAATAGATGTTTATGCAAAAGCGAGCTCAGTGCTGTGCCTTCAAATAATATTATGTGTCCTCTCCTGATAAAGGAAAGAATTTGAAAACTGACAAAGGTGTAAAAGATTCAACGGTATACAATAATGTATGTATTTATAGCTATCGGACATGTAGGTTGAGCTGTGTGCGTAAGGGCCGTAACGTAGAACGACGGAAGCTGTACTAAGGTCTATTTTAAATAGAGATCCATTTTTGAGCATCTTCTCAGATTACAGGCTAAGAAAGGATTTTTGGAAACAACTTCTGATCGCGTCTCGAGAATTTGAATTCTTAGAAAATCTTACATTTTATTACTACATAAGAGTACTATGGGAGCACAATTCACGATAAGACACGTGTCTCGTTGCTATGTTACACACGCCCTGTTTTTAGCCACGACAGTGTACGCACAACCTATGCAAAAGAAGTCACCGGCCACCACTAGTCTATGTAACTATAGGGATGTAACTCGCACTGCGGTTGTCGCAATAGAAAGGGGTACTGAAGAGACGGCACATGCCACCAAAACGTGATTTCCATTGTAAGTACTCGTACTATAGGACAGTTTGTTGTGGTTGGTGTGATTACTTACGGGCGACACGTGTGTGAGTAATTTGGGTTCTTGTAAAGCGAGTATTTATGCAAACAGTGGTTCCACAATACTTTTTACAATTATCAGATTCTTCATTCTTCCTCAATTCAGGCCGGAATCACCCACTGTTGGGTATGGCTTTTCTTCTGCCATTCTTCTCTGTCCTGTGCGTCTTGTATCCATCCAGGTTGGCACACAATTTATGAAAAGTCGGCGCTTATGGCAGTTAGATATGCGATTATCGATATGATAGTAAACTCACAAACGTAAATGTTTCATTGCTGAATAGAGTGGGAGTGCTTTTTATCTTAGAAATAAACAAGGAAAACAGTATAGGTGCACGAAATCCCTTAGTTAGGCTAGTTCTACAAAAAAAAAAAATTACCATGTAGAAATAGTACATTATTATATAAGTGGGGAAACTTTGTTATTACATTCGAGGCGGACAATCGAGGCACAGGCGAGATTGTTATGGAGCCGAGAACTGTAGTAAGTAATGCCCACGTGTATTAAACGACGTTTTTCAATTCACTTTCGAAGAAATAAAATAACAGAAAGAAAAGTATTTTTGTCATGAATAATTAGGAAAAAATTATTTAATTTCCTTTTTTTTTCCGCGCTTTGTATTTGAAGAAGAAGCAAAGGTATTAAGCCGCCAAACAGCTTAAAAAAAATTGTAAATACAAATATTTTTTAATTTAGAACACAAATAAATGATATTTGTTCATGAAAGTTTTGTTTTTAAATAATCATATTGATTAATGACTAGCTTTTGCCCGCGGCTTCTCTCGCGTTAATTTAGAATTTGACACTCGATTCGGGTTGTACAGCTTGTAATAATATAATTTAATCATGATTCAAAAGACACGTGGCGCCATCTATTATCATAAGAACGTTATTGTTGTTATCCTCGGGAACAGTATTTTATTTCGGGATGAAAGGTGCCCTATGTCCGTTTCTGTACACCCGAAAACGTATGTGCAAAATTTCAGGATGATCGGTTCAGTGGTTTAGGCGTGAAAAGGTAATAAACAAACAAACAAACTTATTTTCACATTTATAATATTAGTAAGTAAGGGTGGACGTATGGATTAGTATAAATAATCACCGACGACTATAGTCATTGAACCAATTTGGGCTTAGTATAGGTATTGTTCATCATCATCATCTGCCTAGCCTTTTCCCAACTATGTTGGGGTCGGCTTTCAATCTAACCGGATGCAACTGAATACCAGTATTTTACATGGAGCGACTGCCTATCTGACCTCCACAACCCAGTTAGTACTGGGTAATACGATACCCCTATGCAGTATAGGTTTAGTTATCAGTGGAAATTTTTATTTCCGCACACCTTGTGATAAATGAAAAAAATCGACGCGTATGAAATACATTGCGTGTTGAACCTAATCGTAGTGCGATATGAACCGGTCTTCCATGAAGTGTATTGACAAGAATATTTCAATAAGGTACAGTAAAATTCCTACTACGAGGTATTCTTATTCAGCAGTATATCGTATTACGAGGTATTCATAAGCCGACAGTATAACTTACAGGAATCTTTAAACGAAGGAACGTTAAACCGAAGTTGAAAGGAATTTTTCGGTGTCCGATAAAACGATAAAGAATGGTCGTAAAGCAGGGTAGTTATTAAACTTATTAATACGACGAACGAACGGTCAGTCGCCGTCGCGTTTTCTTCGTGAAACTGCCAATAAGAGACGCTATTAAAACAATTCTATCAAAAAGTATATTGGTCATAAAATTATATCGGTCGTTAACTGAACATCAGTAAGTCGTGTTTATTGTCAAATTGTGTTTCGAGAGGTGTCTGAAGATCGAATATTTTGTGAAAATAGTCGTTGTGACAGCTTCCACGATATTGGGTAGGCACTTGTCGCTGTCTATACAGTCTGCCTTTCAAATAAAGAATTCTAAACCATTCGATTAGAAATAGAAGTACCTAAATATTTATACATTTTTGCACCTACCTCAAATTATGGGTCTGTTTATCGATCAAGATTGATTAACTTCAATTCTTGGGTCTAAATTAAACGAGCTGTGATTGGTTTAGACATATCAACAGAGTGATGGACTGGGTCATTGCAAGCTACTGGGCCGTAATCTAACTCTAGTTTGCAAATACATTCCAAATTCAAGATAGATAGAGAGAAGGTATAACTCCCAATCCAACTCGGGCTCACAAGGCAAGAGTAACTACATAACTTAGATTAAAATAGAACGTTATAGTAGCATGTGTTATTTGTTTCAAAATTGGAACTTACTCACAGGATTAAAAGCAAGAAAAAAATATATACACAGAGGATAATATTATGCTCGCTGGACAGATTATTAAAAAACCTACTCGTAGGTAGTCCTGGTTAAGTGATAGTGACAAATGAGTAATAATTACTTGAATGAAGGTTTTTATAAATTAAATAATTGTAATCCGATTGCGTATATCAAACATGCGGAAGATATAAAATAATTATAAGTAAGCAAGCTTTTTAAATAGATTTTTTTTTTAAATATTTTACACGCAAACCCTGCGTAGGGAATTACAGCTGTTTGATATGGAAAGAAAAATTCGAGTGCGAGCAGGGTTTGAACCTGCGACCTTCCGATTCTGTACACCGGACGTCTTAACCAATTAGACCATCCCGACCGTAAGATGTTATTAATGGAACGAAAATTTCGTAAGCTGTGAGCAGGGTGCGATGGTCTAATTGGTTAAGACGTCCGGTGCACAGAATCGGAAGGTCGCAAGCTCAAAACCTGCTCGCACTTGAATTTTTCTTTCCATATCAAACAGCAGAAAAAAGATTGTATTACAACTCAAGCACTAGATTGCTATATTAACAGCATTTCTAATAATAACCAATCATTTTTTAATCTTTTCGCAATGGCATTCAATTCAGAAATCGTATTTTGTATCATGAAAACAAATAGAACCATTATCAAAGGACGCCGCACTTTATCCGCAACTGCCACTCTCACACTACCGTCATTTACCTTTGCAAGGTTCTTCTTTTGTGAAACCCTTTTAGAGGATATCAAAGACGCTCGCTACACATGAATTTTCTTTGTGAATATGTAATTGGAAAAAAAAATTCAAGTCATGCTATTAATAAATATCAGTCAAATTTAGCTTCAAAATTTTATAGAAATGGCAAAAGCAGTCGAACCTAGCTTAGAGTTTAATTTCCAGTGCTTTTTTTACCGAGACTTGTTGCTATCTATCTGTCTAAAGCTTTGCTTTATTTGTAATTTTTAGGTAACTAGCTTATGCCCGCGGCTTTGCCCGCGTAGATTTCGGTAATTGTCCTACGGGATCGTATATGGGATAAAAAGATCTAGATTACAACCTACCTGTGCAAAATTTCATCCAAATCCATTCAGTATTTTTTCGTGAAAGAGTAACAAACATCCATCCACACAAACTTTCGCATTTATAATGAATTAGTTCATGTCAAGCAAGTTTATGTTTAAAAAAAACAAATTATGAATTTGTGCCGTGTGGTTTTATTACCAGGCAGGTAGATTTTCATAAATATTTCGCACCTTAATAAAATGGATCTCGATTTGAATTTGGAACAAACCGAAGAGTCGTAGAATCGAATATCAGTTGAGTGGATCACATCGTCTATTTTAAGCAATTATATTCGATTTTGAGAACTCTAACAACCTACGCGTTTTCCGCAAATACCGGTCTTACATAATTTTATATTGGGAAACTTCCTCCAGGAAGTCCTTAATAAAACCTCTATGAGGATGAAGTTGTGGAAACAAACTTGTAACAAGATCTTTCGGCGAGGAAAAAAAATGTTGACGTGTATTATACGGTTCTGCGACCCCACTAAAGGTTCAGTCAAAGTCATCATCTGCCTAGCCTTTACCCAACGATGTTGGGGTCGGCTTCCAGTCTAACCGGATGCAGCTGAATAAAATCATTTTACATGAAGCGACTGCCTATCTGACCTCCACAACCCAGTTCGTACTGTGTAATGCCATACCCCTTGGTAAGACTGGTTGTCAGACTTTCGGGCCACTGACTACCTAACGACTGTCAAAGATCTACAAATGACAGCCGGGACCAACGGCTTAACGTGCTTTCCGAGGCACAGAAGAAACTCGGTATGCAATGGGCGGTCACCCATCCACGGACCAACCTAGGAAAGCGCGGCTTAACCTTAAGATCGAACCCAAGCGGCTGTTATTATTTAGCCACGAGCTCCAAGATTCAGTCAAAGTGATACGGATAAATTGCTGACCGGGTTTGGACAGTGACAGATTTGAGTAACATTTGTAAGGGGGTCACCGCCTCTTATTTTCTCTATACCAGTTTCACCAAACCGTACGACGTCAGTACTATGAATTTCATTTATATTTTTGAACGTTTGAAGCAATTTAAATGAAGAATGTAGGCAGATATGTAGAGCAACTAAGTATTTATAGAAAAACGTAAACATTCTTGATTGATGTTCTATAATCTATATCCGTATTGTGCTGAAAATATTCTTATCGGGATGCTTCATTTGTGATAGATATTCAATTATAAATAGTAATATACTATGGTATAATGATTTTAAAGTTTTATCTCTTTTTGTTAATAGCTAGTTCGGCTATATGGAATATTTGATTTTTATTAAATTTTTAATATCTATACAAATAAATAAAATCCAAGTGTCTGTTTGTAATTTAAAAATCACAGCTTTTTACTGAATGCATATGAAAGTATATACAGTAATTATAACAAAAAAATATTTTTTGTCCGTTTGTTTGTTCTGGCTAATCTCTGAAACAGTTGGACCTATTTTGACGGGAAATTACTGGCAAATAGCTGCAATTATAAGGAGAAATTAGGCTTTTGTTTTAGAAAAAGGATTAGGGTTCCATGCGAAAAAGTTAAATTAAATCCCTTGGATTTGTTAATGATTCAAATAGGAAAATATTTTTTTGTAATAATAACACGTGGGCGAAGGTCGCGAGCAACAGGAATTACACAAATAAAATTGAGAACTTCTTCAATACAAACATGAATATCTCTTGAATAGAAGAAGGATCAAGCTCCATAAGAGTTAAGTAGAAACGGGGATACGCAAAGCCGCGTCAAACGAGGCCGACATGTCCCAAGGCTTTAATTTGTACAAACGCGGAAAATGGCGCTTTAAGTACACTTACTAGAATATAATTTACTTTCGTAGAGCAAGCAGGTTTAAACAACTGGCCTTTGTGACTTCAAATATCATAATAATAGTTTTAAGGTTCTAGTTACTAACACAAATTGTTGTATTTCATTTTTACCATATGTAAGTTAATCTGTAAGGTAATATCTATGGGCCAAAGTAACCTGAAAATGAATAAATGTGATGTAATGGATTGTATAATCATCAAATTGATTAATGCTGCAGCTTATGAAGTGAAGTGTTTAAGAAGTCGTCAGACAATATCATTGAAAAGTAAAAAAAAACTGCGCCGACCCCAATTAAATTTAAATAAGAGGTTGAAGAATGATAAATGATTTAAAAAAATTATCCACCTTTCGTTAGGGAAAATACTTTAATGAAACCTAAACTTAATTTCTCTCAAACAACTGGCTTACCGCAGACAAGCGCGGCGATCGACGTCCAATTGTTTGTTCACTATAGGAACTGATGGACGCTACCCAAAGCGCAAAAATCAAAATCAAAATAAAAAATCAAAGCGTTTATTTCAAGTAGGCCAGTTACAGGCACTTTTGAATTGTCGAAACAAAGGCAACAGTAAAATATAGCTACAGTCCCAGTCACAAGGCACAAAAACTGTGAAAGTACTGTAGTTGCCCATTCCCTAACGTAGATCTCAAAACTAGTAGCTTAGTTCTGGGCTGTCACAATTTAGATTGCCATCGACACGCTAAGAAGAAGAACGTGCATTCCTTATTTGTGACTAATTGAGAAGCTTCTTATTGTCCTTAACCTACCTTACCAAAAGCAGAACTATCACGCAATAAAAAACCATGAACCATAAATTAGCTCAAACACGCGTGTCGAAGTAACGGAACAGCAAATATTTAAACTAATATTATAAAGAGGAAAGATTTTTTTGTTTGTTACTTTGTACCGAATAACTTCCGAAACTATTGGACCGATTTTAACACTTTTTTCAACAGTAGAAATTACATTATCAGGAAGTAACATAGGCTATAATTTATTTTCAAAAAATTAGAAATCCTTAAGAAAATTGCAATAATGTAACCCAAAGTAGCAAAATTTTGCCTATAAAATTTATTATTTGGCGTATGCTGAGAAAACAATTGATGATACTTAAAAAGGGAATATATCTAACTATCGTAGTTAAGAAGTCAATTTATTCCATAAGCTCTCAAAGCTTCCATTGCGTGCGCTGCGTAAACGGTTAAAGTTACGCAACAATCATGTATGACGGGATCGTTCTTCTTAAAAAGTTCTAAAAAAATCCGCTATAGCATATGTTTATCTTTTAAGGTTGACTCACACTCTCTCTGTTATGTGACGCAGACGAAGTTGCGCGGGTCAACTACCTAGTTATTTTTTAAAATAAATTACCTAATGACCTTTTTTTTTTCGGATGTGAAATCATCAAATGACCCCCTCACTCTGGGCGAAGCGGAAGGGAGTGTCAGACTTGTACTGACTAAAACCCATCCATGTTCCTTCTTTGCCCTTTGTGTTCCAGGGCCACGGTATCTCTTTCGAACAGTCCCGCAGCCCTACGTAATGCCATCGGACTAACGGTAAATATTTTTTGCTACTTTAAAATTGACCTTTTTTATTACAAATGAGCTCCCACCGTACACGTGAAAAGGTGTCAATTTTTTTTGGGACGTAAAGTGCCCCTTTTTTAAGCTTTTTATAAAAAGTATGTACTTAGATCCTTATTTTATTTTTTACATTAGTACTAAAGAGTCGTACAGCTACTTGGCTGTTCGCCCGAAATTATGCCAGTTATATTTTTGCTGTTCTGTGTATATTATATGGCCGTAACAACGTTAAAAAGAAAAGTAACTAAGTAAGTAAGCAGATAGAAGGTTATGTAAAGTAAAAACCTCGGTAATTAGATATGTAAACAGACGGTTTCGTAAGGCAAAAAAACTCTGCGGGCACCCTCACGTATAGCCTTCTAAAATGTTTCATTTCTTCTTTCAAAAATATAACCACTCCACATTATTGAATGTCAACAAGTGAACGTCTTTGCTTGTTTGTTTTTTACTTTAACTTATCTTTTCATGCTTAAATAATTAATCAAAAAAACGTTTTGCAAAAAATGAAATTCATTTACCGTTCCGTGAAAGTCACTTTCCGTTCACTGTTGCGATGGGGTATTTAATTTAGGTATTGCACTGAGCTGAGACAAACGTTGTAAGTGAAATAGTGGCCATTTATTTAGTGGTGCCTAGTGTGAGTTAATACGGGAATTAGTACATTTTGTGCAGTTTTGGAGGTTCTTTTAACGTAGGTACTACTGAGCTCTCTGACGGTCGACCACTTTTCACCCTTATCATCATCATCATCATAATCTGCCTAGCCTTTTCTTGTCTCTGCTCATACCATATATTACCTTTGTTTTCATTCTGTTTCCTTTCTAAATAGTTTATTTGCCCGTTTACTTATACTGCATAATGGACTAGTCATATTTTTTGGAAAATGGCATGTATGTACTAATTACAATTAAGAAACATCCACTAAAGGGTCGGGCCCAGCATCTTTAACACAAGTTGTTTTGACAACTTAGCAAAGGTGTTGGTGTCTCCACAATATTGTTTAATTTTCTTTAAATTGTATGTATTAACATGTATCTAATGTAAAATGTTAAACTTGATGCAAATAAATTATTATTATTATTTATTTTTATACATATTAAATACATTTTTAAATATTCCAATATAAAACAATATAAAAAAAAACATTTAAAAATATAAAAAATAGTGGTCCGCCGGTATCGGGAGCAGGGTCCAAGCTACCGGTGGTTAGGGCTCCAGAGACAGGAACCTCCTCACAATGCGAGCCGTATCGAGGAGTACTGCCTTCTGAATCAGGCCCTTGATCCAACCGCCTAACGAGAGCCTCGAAAGATGGTCGTCGAGGCTCTTGGCTATAAGGCCATTGGCCGTCACGACGATCGGCACGATGATAGCCGAGTTCACATTCCACATGTCGACAACCTCGTATGCTAAGTCGAGATATTTAATTTGTTTCTCTTTCTCAGCTTTCACGAGGTTCTCGTCATGCGGAATGGTAACATCGACTATCATTACACGGCGCGCTAATCGGTCTATCACTACTATGTCAGGTTTATTGGCGACAATAGTCCTGTCAGTAATGATAGACCGATCCCAGTACAACGTGACATGGTCTTTCTCGAGAACTGGGTCGGGCACATACTTGTAGTACGGTACCTCAGATTCCACAAGTTTATATTTCAAGGCAAGTTGTTGGTGAATAATCCTGGCTACTTGGTTGTGCCTGTGCAAGTACTCGCCGTTAGCCAGACGAGAACAACCAGAAATAATATGTCTGATGGACTCACCCGGACGGTGACATGCCCGACACACGTCAACCGTCCCGTCCTTCATAATATATTTCCGGTAGTTGTTCGTCAACATAACTTCGTCCATAATTGCACAGACAAAACCTTCAGTTTCCCCAAAGAGGTCGCCGAAACGTAACCAGGACACGGACGCTAGAAAATCTACATCGGGCCCATGAAGAGCCCGGTAGAAGCGTCCATGAAGCTCCTTGCCTTGCCATACTTCCTTGCGGTCATCGGTAGTAAGTACTACAGGTTTGCGCCAGTTCTCTTTAGCCATGGACAGCGGGGTGAGTCCCTTGTCCACTGCGACCACATCTCAGTGCATACCCACCTCGGTTTTTAAAAAATATTCTCTGAGACTGCATATCTCGCGGTTGTGAAGGGTCTTCGCGTTTAAAAAACCTCGACCCCCGCACTTCCGCGGGATGTACAGCCTCATTACCGATGATCGTGGGTGATGCATCCGGTTTGCGGTTAACAGTGTACGAACTCTTCTATCCAGGGCATCGAGTTCGGTCTGAGTCCATTTGAGTACGCCGAAAGAGTACATTAAAACCGGCATGACCCAACCGTTGAAGGCGCGCACCTTGTTACCGCCTGAAAGAAGGCTATTTAATACCTTGTTCAGGCGTCCAAAGAAGCGCTCCCTCAACGATTGCTTCATGTCAGTTACGTTAATGCCTAACGATTCCGACATACCCAAATACTTATAGCTTTCGGATGAGGAGAGGGATCTCAGGTGTATGGAATCCGAGAGCTGAATTCCCTCGGATTCCATAATCTCCCCTCGCTTTACATACATGACTGCACATTTGTCCACACCAAATTCCATCCTAATGGCGTTACTGAAAGTTTCAGTTACTTTCAGTAGCTCCATCAGTCGCAATTTGTTGGGGGCAAAGAGTTTCAGATCATCCATGTAAAGAAGGTGAGATATGACCTGACCACCTCTCCTCAACCGGTAGCCTAGACCTGAATCCTCCAGCAATGTGCTCAGAGGATTCAGGGCTAGACAGAACCAAAGTGGGCTCAGACTGTCGCCCTGGAATATTCCCCGTTTAATCCATACAGGTTCATCATTCCCCTGGATTTGTCGACATCCTGGATATCGAAGGACCGTCCTCCATTGCCCCATACATGACTTAAGGAAGGCACGTAGAGTTGCATCTATCTTGTACAACTCCAGTACCCTCATGAGCCATGTATGTGGCACCGAGTCGTAGGCCTTCTTATAATCTATCCAACATGTCGACAGATCCTTGCGGGATCGACGAACCTGTTGGCTAATGGCCATGTCGATGAGGAGTAGCTCCTTCGTACCGCGGGACTTATTCCTACATCCATTTTGGGAGGCAGACATAATAAAGTTTTTGTCAATGTGTGTATTAATTTTCACTCTCAAAATGGATGTAAGAAGTTTATAGACCGTTGACAAACACGTGATCGGTCTATAATTTTTGGGTTCCGCGGGACTACCTGACTTATGGAGCAGGTGGGTAACGCCTGTTGTTAAAAACTGCGGTAGGGGCCCAGATTCTAAGGATGACTGGAATTGGGATGCCAGGCAAGTGTGTGAACTACTAAGCCATTTGAGCCAGAAGTTGTGCAGTCCGTCCGGTCCCGGGGATTTCCAATTCGGTAACGGACGAACTGCTCTGGCTATATCTATAGGTGTTATTAAAATTGGCTCCATTTCTGGGATAGGTTCACACGTTCGCTCGACATCACGTATCCAGTCAGCCTCAGTATGACAGACGGGCACCGACCAGATGCTACGCCAGAAAGAACTCGTGGCAGCATCATCCGGGCGGCACACGTCTGTCATATTTTGCTCGGGTCGCTCCCAAGCTCTGTATACCCACCTCTCATCGCCCTGGAATATGCGATTCTGTGAGTACCGATCAACCCGCCGCTTATACCGCCGAATACGGTTCGCCCATGCATAAACTTTCTGCTTCAGGAAGTCGATGCGCTCTGTGACACGGGACATGTATTCTTGAGGACTGATTCCAGTCCCCGAGAATGCCCGCCTCACAAAGCGCATCACACGTGGTCGTGTATTGCCTTCCCTGAAGCAGTGTAGTTTGCCGATGAGTACCCTGGCCTCGTCGATGCGGCACTCGATCCTGCGCTGCCAGGTTGGTACGGCTGGTTTTGGTCGAATAGCTACGTCATAATTTGGGAATTTGACATTAGCTAAACGACATGCCGCAACAGCCCCACAGTACAGGATCGAGTGTGTATCAACGAGGTTCTCGCTACTCTCGAAAATATTCTTGAGTTGCGAGTCCAAGGCACACACCAGCGCCCTATTTTTATTATGCATGGGTAACCGTGCTTATTATTATTATTATTAGAGTGCGAGGCAGCGCCAACACCTTTCTGGCGATGATCGCTAACAGACTGGATTGCCCTTATATTCGGCAATGCTGTAACAGACATATTGTTACCATGTGAGTGTTTGTTTTTGTCTGTGCTTGTTATCCTGTCTGTATCCTTTTATGTATCTGTTTGTGTATGAATCTTGTGTTATTTTGATTAAACTAATTTTTTTTTATCCCGTCTTCTAGTTATAATAATTTTATTTTATTTATTTGTTATTTATTTTCCCAACTATGTTGGGCTCAGTGTCAGCTGCATGCCGACGCTGAAGCTACATGAGCTTCAGCGTCGGCATGCAGCTGAAAGTGCCAGTATTTTACAAGGAGCGACTGCCTTTCTGACCTCTACAACACAGTTAGTACTGGGTAATACGATACCCCTTGGTAAGACTGCTTGTCAGACTTTCGGGCCACTGACTACCTGTAACTACTGTCAAAGATCTACAAATGACAGCGGGGACCAATGGCATAACGTGCTTTCCAAGGCACGGAGGGAACTCGGTATGTAATGGGTGGTTAACCATCCACAGACCAACCTAGGCAATCGCGGCTTAACCTTAAAATCGTTCATCTTTTCACCATAATGCCCTGAGTAATAAGATTGTAAAGTGGTCGACCGTCAATGAACGCACATACGGTGAAATTACGCACTCTTGGCGTAAATATGACCTAGCGAGTTTGCCTGCATAATTTATTTAATTACTAAAAGGAGAAATTTATTAAGATAATAAAGTAGGAGGAATGTCAGAAAACCACATTTGTATTCACTCATTCATAAACTGTATGATTGCTATTTCTCTTGCGTGACGTATGAAGGTGCCGTAGATTTCTCCAGAGAATTGTTTGCTTCAGAATTCTTCTATAAAAACGTTGTTAAATTACGTGCTGACATAGTAACAAAAAATGTGTGTCTTTTTGTGCTTCGCAGTTTCTCTAGGACGGCTAGGGACTAACATCTAGATTAGGTTCTACGGATAGTATGGCAGAGCAACTATGTGAGCAAGCAAAGGAATCTTTTTGTACAACTTTATTTTGTTTGGTGACTAAACATATACAGTATCTAAATAAGTATACCTACACTAATTTGGGTGTTATCTTTAAGAACTGGGTCAATTGTGGTGCTGTTTGCAAAAAAACAACATGGGGATAAAATTAAACTAAACTCCTATAAATATTTAAAACTAGCTGAGCCTTGCGGTTTCACCCGCTGCTTCTGACTTGTTTTATTTTTGCTCGGCTCCTATTGGTCGTAGCATGGTGTTATAAAGGGTGTAAATAGACCCTTAACATAAAATAAAGGCACTTGTTCTCCCCGCCACTGCGATAATTTTTTTTTTCTAGACCATACCTGGGAACCTTCTAGTTACGGAGATATTGGGGGTCAAAGTTCAACTTTTTCACAATTTTTTTTTTAAATACTTGTTTTTAATGTAAGATGTTTACTTTACACACCTCCATGACCTTCGTACTATTCAATACATTCATCAGCACAATGTGCTTTCCATCGAGTCCTACCGTAAAACGTGTTTTTCACCCCAAAAAAAAAGTCGATTCTCAGCAATAATTTTTGCGTAAAGTTACTTAGTTTGATGTACAGAATGCTTGGTTGACGGATATGTGAAGGGTCTGTTTACACCCGGTATCGCCTATAGCCTTCCTCGATAAATGGGCTATCCAACACTAAAAGAATTTTTCAATTCGAACTAGTAGTAGAGATTAGCGCGTTCAACCAAACAAACAAACAAACTCTTCAGCTTTATAATATTAGTATAGATAAGGAAAACTAACTGTAACGAAAATTGATTACCAACTACAATAGTCTCTACTATATTCACAGCTATCATTCTTTGACAGTTGTGTGAAATGGTTGCACAAATAACACCGTGAATTAGGCCCGGACTCCACCAAAGCGGAGACAAGCGGAGATGAAGCTAGGGTGTATCCACTGAAGCCATGCGGAGATGTGCAAAACGGAGATGAGAGGAGATGTGTAAAGCGGCACGCCGCTCACAGCACACCGTTCACCGCACGCCGCTTACGTCTCTTCTCGTCTCCGCTGGCCTAGACAAGACAAGAAACAAGACCTCTCCTGTACTCTCTACTTAACCGTTGACCGTGCAAACGGTTGAGTAGAGAGTAGCTTAGCCTCCTAGTTGCTTAGTCTCCGCTTAGGTTTAGCTAAGCGGAGACGAGAAGTGTAAATAACTAGATTCTGTAGGTGGTTCCACGCATCTCCTCTCGTCTTCGCTGTAATGGAGTCTGGCCCTTAACGTAGGTTGTCAATTGGCTTAACTAGTAATTTCCTTGACAGTACTAACTTACTCTCCGTGTTCACAATATTTATTTCCTAAAGTTCAAAAATAAAATACCTACGACCTACTCTTTTCTCTTTAGAACAAACATCGAAGCCAGATAATGAAATAACTGCCGTCTACACAAAGATACCTGTCGTCTGTAAACGCGTAAGGTCGAAAGTTGGAAATCCTTAAATTAGGTTTGTAGTTCTAAATGCATCTCACCCCCGCAATACCTGATGGGGATGTTAGAGTCAGTACATAATGCTGATAAATTTATATTGGACTTAGGCCTTTATAGCATTGTTGCCTTTAGCTTCTTATTGGAGCTAAAATACTAAATAGGTTAGGAGTTGGAGTGGATATAGTGACACACAATAACACAGCTTCGCTATGATTAAGTTTGACGTATCGTCACGCCTGTTTCCAATAAAAGTTGAGTAAATGTGTTTAGTACTCGCCCACTTAGGGTAAATTATGTTTTAAATCCCTTGCAATATGAGCCTCGACCCATTTCATTCATTCTTTCTAATTTTTTTCCATTCATTTCATTTTCATTTTTTTTTATGTGTATGGGCCAAAGTTGCCTGGAAATAAATGAGTGTTTTTGTTATTTACTCAAAAATAAAAGACGAGAATCTCAAATCCATTCCTTTAAGACAGTGATATAAATTCAAAATGTCAGGAAATTATTTTTTTTTTAATGTGAATGTAGGACGTACACAACAAATTATCCTCTAATAGTATGACATGAAAAAATCACAACTAAATTGCCAAATATTTCCTCACGGTTAACAAATATTGGAGATATCAGTGAAAAATGCCGTTCGTTAAATCGTTAGCGATAGTGATCTATTTGAGAAACTCAAACGGTCAATCTAAGTCAACGGAAAGTTAAATTACTCTGTAATAAAATTTAACAGCAGACTAGTCTTGATAACATGATGATGTACAGAACTATTCGTCAGTTCAGTC
This sequence comes from Noctua janthina, assembly GCA_963576755.1. Classification (NCBI taxonomy): domain Eukaryota; kingdom Metazoa; phylum Arthropoda; class Insecta; order Lepidoptera; family Noctuidae; genus Noctua; species Noctua janthina. The sequence continues at coordinate 10,970,981 of OY755059.1, forward strand.
CGAAGTTCTTGTACGTAGACTGGCTGAGTAACTGTGCCCAGTAAATTGGATGGCTATCTTATTGATTTCATTGAAATAAGAAAGTCATAGGGACGTTTCATTATTGATAGACTTATAGTGTTAGACTAATAACTTTAGTATAAGCTCATCAGTTTCAGGTATAAAAGGAGTATCCATTAATCCGTACATTTCTGAGTTATTGACAGTCTTTCACCTGATAACAATACCGGCCTGTCATTCTCCCACTGTAGGTTAAAGACTTCTTCAAGACTTCTTCACTCTTGAGGAGAAGTCCAAAAACCATGGAAATTATCACCATGTTCAATACCCTACTGAACCCCAATTAAAAAAGAGTACAACAATTTCACAATATTCGAAACACATACATTGTATGATTCGTATGGCACGCTTTTTATACTTTATGACTGGTTTGAAAGGTAACTATGAAAACCTAATTAAGGCTGTGCAATTGTGCATTCTGAAAGTTGAAAATGTCGCAATTGGATGTCAAATATTTCGCAGTTTGTCGCAATAAAATATAAATTTGTGCCATGTTGAATTACAAACATAAAATAAGAAACAAAAGGGTAACACAAGGTGCTGTAATAGTTTTAGGTATAAACTCAGCATTTGGAGTGCTTCCAAAGGCTTTTGAAGACCTGAATATTCAGGGTCACGAATTCACGATAAAAGTTTTGTTATTCTGTAGGTTGAGGTCATCCTTACCCGTGAATATATACTAATCTCTGTCTGCAGATATTTTGTTCATAATTAACCTATCATTATGAACAAAATATCTGCAGATCCAAAACTAGAAATGAATTTCTTACGGTATAATCCTGCATCATCATAATGCATCGCAAAAATAGAGCATTACCTCTCCCACTGTTATGATTTAAGAAAAACTTAATAATCCTTATTGAAAAACTAAACACCTTATAGTAGATTAATACCAGGCAACGCATAGCCGAGAGAGATTCCGGATGTTTTCCATTCTTGCTGTTCGTTCTCACAGTTGTTTTTAATTTCCTGGCCATAAACTTGAGAAGAAGGAGATAGGTATCTCCTCGCCGGATTACCGCCATGGGATCTGGAGGCGATAGTCCTGGCGCGCCTGCACGAATGGCGCGCGGAGGTACTACGTCGGGGGGAAACTCTCTGCCGCGGCAAATTGCCGCTCAGCGGACAGTCCTCCGGCGTGATCTCATGGCGACATGGACAGAGTAACTGTCGCTACCCCGTGCAAGGCACGCCACCACAGTGGCGATAAGTCCCCTCTTTGAGAAGTGGCTACGGCGCCCTCACCTACCGCCTGACGCAGGTCCTCACCGGACACGGTTGTTTCGGGAGGTTCCTGTACCGAATCGAGTGGGAGGAAACGCCCGGGTGTTTCCCCAGCGAGGATCGTCCGGAGGCCACGGTGGAGCACACCGTGGAGGTCTGGCCCTCTTGGGCGGAGCACCGCCGTGTCCTCGTAGCGGTGATTGGCAGCGGCGATCTCTCGCGTCCGGCCCTGGTTCAAGCCATGGTCCGGAGCGAGAGGGAATGGGAAGCCGTTACCACCTTCTGCAAAGCAGTCATGCTAGTGAAGGAGGTGGCGGGACGTGAGAGGGAAAGAACCTCACAAGGTCAACTTTAGAGTAGAGTGATTCTAAAATAAATACACGAATCCTCCGTGTATTTTTTTTAGAATTACTCTGCATACATGTTGGCCTTTGTGATCTAGTTCATTTCCACGCAGAGACTGCTAAAATTTGTAATACAAAGTTTAGGAACAAGCAAAGTTATGAAGGTTAAATTCTTAAAAATGGTTTTCCCCTTGTTGTTGAGTAAGCTATATGCACCAATTTCGAAAAAGACGTTCTCTTACTACAGTACTGCGATAGTTATTTTCATGATATAATAAAATAAAAAAAGCCTTTTATTTCATGCAAATTAAATCAAATTACAGTTACATTAGTTACACAAAGTGAATTCTTTTATATTTAATCCGCAAGAACTCCTCCGCAGGTGAAGGCTTCCTCCAAAGAAGCCCATCTCTCTCTGTCTTGGGCTACTTGTAGCCAGTGAGGGCCAGCCATTTTTGTAACGTCATCATCCCACCTCATGTGGGGTCTTCCTTCATGACGTTTACCTTAATGAGGTAGGTTTTATTCATAAGTTTTCACTCTCTGTTCAACTTTTCTCAAGAATCCCTACAAAATAGCGTAGCTTCTTAAGTTTCATTTTTGTTTGGCTTTCCTTTCAAATGATTAACAATGTTCATAACCTAGTTTTTGAAAATCTTTCTTCAAAATATGATTAATGTTGGCTGAATGAATGATTGGCATAGTGAGAACTAGCGAAGTATAGTGTGGGTTTCTTCCATACTTATTGCATAAAAAAAATTCTTTCAATAAACGCTGTTTCGAAAAGCAAAAGTTTAAAAGTGTATTGTTCAAGTTTTCAAAACAAATTGTTTGTGATGTTTCGGAAAGTTGTATTCTTGCCTAGTTTTATAACGATTTGGATAAGGGTAAGGGGGACACTAATGATGTTATACAGTCCCTGTTGCCTTTTCAAGTGAGTAAGGCGTTGTCTAATACGTTTTAGAGTTGGTGAAATTGTGCGTCAGATGTACTTAAACACCCTAAAAATACACTTAATGGACCAAGCTAGTATTTGTTAGTATTAGCTTGAAAAGAGTAACCATGGAGTTTCTTGCCAGTTCTTCTCCTTAGGAAACGATCAACCCGAACCATGCACCGTTTTGTAGACGTTTTATAAGTGCCCATCTAGGTCTATGTGAAATAAAATATTTTGATGATTTTGTTGATTTAATCCGGCTCAAAAGCGAAATGTAATATACTAGCTGAGATAGAAGATTAGCAGTTAACGTTTTCCAGGTTAAACTAGGTGCTAGGCCACGACGCATCCTCAGGAGGTGTTGACTCGACAATCGCTCGGGCGTGAATAACACCTGAGGATGACCATATAATTTGTAAGGAACGTTCCTTACGATAATTCTGAAATAGTGCTGACTGATTTCTCAAGTAAGCACTGTTTTACACTTTCACGTTTTAAAACTAAACTTATACCGTCACTTACAATAAAAAAAAACTAACCGTTTCCGTTTTTCCGTGATTGTTCATTATTTTGAAGATATCCCGTAAGTAACGGTATAAGTTTTGTGCAAAAGTATGTGCCAAAAACTGTCGACTTTATTAATAGCACTTTTTTATGTAACAATTACCAAAGTTCATGCAAATAACGAACTGTAGGAACATACTTTATCAATCTCTTTGACAAAAACCACCAGTTTGTAATTCTAATTTAAGACCGGAAAAGGCACTTCTTTCTAACAACACATAATCTTAATAAATTACTTCAACATCACTATTCGTCCGAAAGCGGAAAGCTCGTAATGTTACTGATCTCCACCGTCACTCAGGAGTCACGTTAAGCTTCAACTCCATTTAACACCATTAAAAAATGTTGCTAAATTTACCCGCGCGCGGAAAGCTGTGCTTTATTGTTCTAGTGACGAAATTGATATTATGAAAGAGCTGAAAAATGTGCCGATCTAAATAAATCACGCTGTATTTTTAGACAGAGTTTTATGTTGTGGTGGGACTATAAATACAGCTCTCAAATAGAAGTGAAAATAGATTCGCAATCCGCAAATAACTTGATTTATTTCTAGTTTATAGTTAAGCAATTCCTTTACTTTACCAGTCTCAGAAATTAAGGTTTCAGTGTTCAGTGAAGGATTACTCGTGTGCTCAAGTCGTCCCAGGATTAAAACATGATTCGTGTTAACTAACCCGTGATGATTTGGGTCTTTAACAAGCTTATATTAATGCGGGTATGATAGTAATGTTATGAATGAGTCGTTTAAGTCGTCAGAGGAAACTACGTTCTCGATTTCCATTTATAACCCTTCTCGAAAACTGTATATTTGGTGATATTAGACTACAAACTGTCTAATTGTAGATGAAAGACCACTTCATATTCAATTACTCGTTATCACTTAGGACATTGAGATGATCGAAACCAAATCAAATTAATTTATTCGGCAACTCATATGGAATTGAAAAGGTCACTTTGGTTTTGGTCAGGTCTTGACCCTAAAAGCTTTAGTTTAATAAGCAAGTCGTAAGCCTCGGGGCTATATTGATACTCAGAAAGATCGAAGACAGACTTATGTATGTATTCTGTGATTTTACAAAGCTTCTGTCCTTTTTTAGAAATGATATAAAGTTATAAAACGTAAAATCAAAGGGGAATAACACCATTTATAAAAAAATATGATTTATTCATTCACAAAAGGACTAAAGACTTTGATTGCATTAAAAGCATTTCAATAAAGGGCGCTTGATTTTAGAGTCGACTCAACAGTTTTGATTCAATGTCAAATCCGGACAAATCTTTTTGTCATTACAACAACGTTTCTTTTTGCTGAATCAAAATACCAGCTAAAAGCCTAGTACTTAAAAGTTTTTATCCAGCAGATGATAGTGAAGAATCAGATGATTTCCATTTAACCATAAAGTTCGGTACGGGCCCCTTTCGGGGTCTGACACTCAAACCTCCGCTGGATTGGTACCGGCCCCCGAAGGGGTCTAGCGTTTAAGTCATACGTCATCCTCATTATTTATGTAAATATTTAATATTCTGATTATCAAATACTATGAGTGTGCGTTAATTAAGAGAGTTGGATAAAAAGTTCATATGTTTTCGCCATTAAAACTTCTGTATTTAGCGCGCAAGTTTCTTAATTTACCCTTTAAAAATCCAAGTGCATAAATACGGTCATCGCCATTTTGACGTCAGTGCTGGCCGAGGCTAAAAATCATAAAAATTGTGGTTTTTGGACATCCAAGCTCCACTATGTTGAGAATGATTAACTCATTATTAAATGATGTGACGAATTAATCCATAGTTCAATTTAAATAAGCAGTGGTAATGATGAATTTTGATATCTAAAGTCGAAGTTTCGCGCCAATCGTGCGTGTTTACATTTTTATTTTTCACATTAAATCACACAGACGCGTATAGATTCGATTACAAATATGACAAATATCATTCCAAATATTATAAACAACATGAGAATGCCCGGATGTTAGCGTAATTTACTAATACGGGACTAATAACTCGGAATATTCATTACGACTCCTCGAATTTGTATTCTAAATTGACGACCATTTTTTTTTTTAAATTATTATGATGTGTGGTAGCGATTGTTTCAATCGATTCGTTTTTTGTAAATTTCGATAATCGAGAAATTAAATTATGGAATTGAAAAAATCGATAGATCGAAATTAAAATAATTTTGTTTTAAGCGTAAAATAGAATAAATAAATACAATAATATTTTTTTAAGCTTTATATTGGGAATTTTAATAGTTTTTCGTAAATTTTAGGTACTAAAACCGACGCAACAAACAGCACAGACTAATCTATGGCTAAATTCGCACCGTTTTTTTTTCACATCAAAATTTAAATTATGAATGCATTCGCTGTTCAAATTTATATTGTATTTTACTCGATAATTTATTGTTATTTTTTTGTATTATTAAAATATGCTTTTATTTAACTTACCTTGTTAGTAAGTATTGGTCAAATCTTGCAACTGAATTTCAAACCAGTTCACTTATACCGATTAAGCTGAAATTTTGCACACACCTTTTGTTCTGGTGACAATACATTTTTATGATAAACATTACTTAGTGCAGCCAGGATCGTCTCCTCACGAGAGAACTCCTCAACGGTATTAACCGTTGTTTAATTTTTATAGATATAGATAATTTCTATCATGACCTCATCCTGCAGTCAAAATGTTCTTCTCACGAGGGAACTCCTCAATGGTTAATAGCCCTGATACGAAACTTTGATAGATACGCGTTCAATTTTGATCAATAAATATAATTTCTATCGTATTTCTCCTACAGCCAGGAATGTCTTTTCATGAGGACACTCCTCTACGGCGAATAGCATAATATAATGATGTGGTATCAGAAATTTACAAAATACAACAAAACAAAAATTCCAAAATAAGATTTTTTTTTTTTAATTAATAATTTTATTTGTCTATTGTTTGGTCGGTTGGATATAAAAAGCCCAGGATCTTGGAAGGCATAGTAAAAATCTATTTGGTTCCCAAGATGAATTTAGTATGGTAAATTTATTATGAGGTTAGATTCGTTATTGTGGTATTCACATTTACAAATACTTATTTTATCAGCCTGTTCTTTCTCACGGCGGGGCAAAGGCCTCCCTATGGCTTTCCAATTTTCTTTATCTTTTGCCTTCTCCAACTAATACCTTTAATAGTAATTTTTTTTCGATACTTAATAAGGTTGGTTTAGTAGCAACCAAACTATTTTTAAGTAAACTCTACTAATGCGAGTAGGGCTCTTGCCCTGAGGGTTCTGTCGCATAGCTATTCACGGCTTAACTCAAGTGACATGGCCCAAGGCCTTTAATGGATATCCTGAACTTTGCAGTTGTAAGAGTTTTTAGAGTTGACAGTGAACCGCTTTCAAAGAATAACTAATGTTTCTTCAGGATAAGTCTTATGAATTGCCGATTGCGAGAAAAAAGACATTAAGTTTGTCGGTCGTTGTCACCGAAGCAGGACCAAGAAACGATGGCGTGACGATTTGGACTCATTCTTGGCTGATTGACCAGAGAAGGCAAATCACCGACAGAGTTGGAAAGGATTAGAGGACGTCTGCTCAGCAGTGAGAAAGAATTGGTTAAACAAAAAAAAAGTTTGTCCTAATCTAACACATAACCGACAAAACGCTAATAATTGATACACAATTTTGTAGGAATAAATATAATTTATCTTTTTCGGATCAAACCAATTTTTTTTTTCTTTGCTACTTTTTTACTATTTTTGTTACTATATTCTTTATCCAACCTTCAGATATTACAAAACAAAATTCGCAATAAATGATAATAGTAAATTAAAACACTTCAGTATAAATTGAATAAATTATTATTGAATTAAATGCGAACGCATTCCTAATTTAAATTTTGAAACAAAAAAAAAAAACGCAACCGTGCGTACTTATGTACAATTGAAAATCAATAAATTTTCGGATTTTTTATTTGCTTGAATTGTGAAACTTTATTTCATGCCAAATCTCACGCTGCTACTTCAACGGAAAGTTAGGAGACCATCTATAAGTTTTTAAAAGAAAGGTAATCATCAAAATGTTTACTTAGAAACAAGTTTTTTTTGTGATTACACATTTCAGTGTTTCTTATCATTTATAAATGTCCTTCTCTTGAAATCAACCAAAAGCATCGAATAATTACTAAATGAAATTATTTATAAGTATTTTAATTTTAAAAAGATTTATTTTAAAATTAAATAATTATTTGAAATTTTACCAAAGAGTTTTTATTCCATTTCAACTCTTTTTTTCCAAACTTGATTTCATTGCGAGTATCGATTAGGCTTTATGCAACTTTATAATCGAATGATGAAACTTTGGATAACGATCAGCACTAGAGTTTTTAGTAATATTTGTCAAGACTTTGATCGTGTTTTTTCATAAAATTATGTATGAATAATGGTAAAAATAAGAACGCAGATAGAATGTTACTGTCTTTATTTTGCCCTTTCGAGTTTTTTTAGCAAACGAGAAAGTTATCTACGTACATTATTTCCAGTGCATCTATGTTACCTATTTTTTGGAAGGGTGTAGTGGTATGTAATTTACACATATTTGGCAACGGACTGACGCCGTTTTACCGACATCAACACGTTATTGGAGATATTAACCACAAACTTATCGTATGAAACAACTGCCGCGACATATTTTTCATAATAAAATCGAATTCTGAAAGTTCACGAAAATTCTTGAAATTCATGACAATTCGCATCACCGCACCGATTCAGCTGGTGTGTCATGTGTCAAAATCTTGTCGAGCATAGTGGTTAAATTGCATCAGGTTCCCGATTCGAATGATAAGACTTTTTTTTAAATAAAATCCTTTTGTGACACAATCATGTATTGACATAATAATAAATCGAAATACATTTAAAAAGAAAAATGTACAATTGAACAAATGAACAATGAATCTCGTGAGCATAAAAAGCAATTTCAGGTTTTCACTTTAACGTGTAGTTGAGTGACGAAAGAATGTTGCCTCGTCATGAACGGACTGGGTAAGACGACAAAAGATACATAAGATATATTTTATGCTCTGAAAAGGGTTTTTCGCCCGCTGTTGGACTTGAAAAAAGAAGTGCCTTTTCATTCATGTGATGTGTGCAACGCTAACAATTCGTATTTACATTACTTTACGTAGATTTATGTCATGTATCTTCTTTTTTCTTATTTGTGGTACAAGCCTGTTGACGTGACATATAAAACATTTTATTAGTTGTTTGTCTGAAAATAAGGCTACAGAAACATATTTTTTATACGACAAAAGATACGACGTAATGTGATTGTTGTTTGAGGATTACTTCCAAGATGTACGTACTTAATATTTTTTTGTCGAAGTACCTACTTGGCAAATCTTATGACCTTTAAAAAACCTTACTTAGCACTCGAGACTCAAAAGCTATATTTGAGAGAAACGAATTTGATCGGATAAACTTTTAATAAGATTTTATCGAACATGTTAACTTGACTCTGAGAGTGCAAAATAATTTCGTTGGATAGATTATTTTGGGCAATATCTTGCAAGCAACCCATCGTTCAACTATTTTAAAACTTTACTATGTTTGCTGGTCATATATTATCTGTTATTTATAAAGTAATAATTCAACGACTAACACGCCGCGCCACAGACTAATTCATAAACGATGGGATCTAATTTCTTCGTGCCACATACATACATAAACTCACACTTGTTTCCCATGGAGGTAGGCAGAAACCAATAAACACCACATGCAGTATCCTTACAAACTCCTTTTGCCTCCTCCACGTTCACACATATAGACACACGCGCACGCCGGTAGCGAGAACTACGCACCTGACCTCCCTGAAGAACCTCACCTATAAGGTCAGTATGTACTTCTAGGGCGTCGCCACCCGGCGTTGCCACTCACATCTGCCTTATAAGTCCTTTTTAGTCACCTTTCACTTATCCTCTTCACATGACCAAACCATACTCTTTTCAATTTTTGTCACTATATCTTCTATTAAACCGCAACGTATTACCGTATAACGTATTTTCGTATAACCTCATTCCTCAATTTATCGTTCAGAGTTACACCACACATGCTTCGCAAGGAACGCATTTCCACAGCAGTAACTCTATTTTCATGCCTCGTTTGCCACACCCAACATTCATTCTTCGTACTAATTTCCAGTAATTTTTATTCTCGGCGTCCGTCCCCACCTTCGTTCAGCTTTCAGTCATTTTTCGTAGAAGTTGATTGAGCACTTTTCATAACTTTCGCTGTCACATGCCTTTTCCCAGTTAATTACTCCTTCATCAAAATGTTTTTAATTAAAGAAGCTTTTTATAAAAACTCTTGATGAAGAATAGAATGACCCAACCTTTTGCATCAGTGCTATGCAAAATTCCCTAGAGATATAACTAGATGGTAGATCAGCAAAGCCATAGTCAATGATCAAGATTTATTGTTGCCCAAATAAAACCTTACTGAATCAAAATCAAAATCATCAAAATCAAAGCATTTATTTCAAGTAGGCCAGTTACAGGCACTTTTGAATTGTCGAAACAAAGGCAACAGTAAAATAAAGCTACAGTCCCAGTCACAAGGCACAAAAACTGTGAAAGTACTGTAGTTGCCCATTCCCTAACGTAGATCTCTATGGAGAAGAACGGGCAAGAAACTCCATGGACACTCTTTTAAATCAGAATACTTTAACAAAACCTTGGTTACATCATTCATTTTGAGATGGTATATGGAATTTTATTGCGCAGTTGAGCGCGCGTTGCAAATCACACAGTGCGTTTTTATTTATTCAATAACTAGCTTTTGCCCGCGATTTACGCCCGCGTGAAATTATTATAAAATATTACTACCTACTTGAATCCAATTTTGTTAACAATTAAATTTTTTTGCACGGTCTAAAATATAAAAAAAACGGACGGTCGGTTAAAATGTATACAGGGTGTAAACAGACCCTTTACATATCTGTCAACCAAGCATTCTGTACATCAAACTAAGTAACTTTACGCAAAAATTATTGCTGGGAAGCGACTTTTTTTTTGGGGTGAAAAATCACGTTTTTCGCTAGGACTCGATGGAAAGCACTCAAAGCATTGTGCTGATGGATGGATTGATTAGTACGGGGGTCGTGGAGGTGTATAAAGTAAAAATCTTTCATTAAAAACGTGTAAGTTAGAACTTTGACCCCCAATATCTCCGTAACTAGAAGGTTCCCAGGTATGGTCTAGAACAAAAAAAAATATCGCAAAGACGGGGAGAACAAGTGCCTTTCGGATATGTAAAGGGTCTATTTACACCCTTTATAAGTATTAGGAGACTAACATCAGCTCTAGCTGCCAGTAAAAGTCAAAATCGACCCAGCCGTTTCGGAGATTATAGCCGGAACAGAGAAAGTAAATTTTAAAAAAAGTATTTTTTTTGTTTTAAGTAGGTACTTATCGTAAAACAAGTATGTGCCTATTTAAAAGAAATGCATTACTCGTCGATAGTTCACGTATTTTAAGACAGCACCCTGATTCAACCACCCTGTGTAGCTTCTTAAAAGCTCAAACACGTCGAAAAAAACTTGATAAAACAAACTCTTTCAACAATCAAAAGCTGTCATTGACAAAATATTGGTGATTTCTAAAATGTATATTTAAATTCCAACTAGGTATTATTGAAACCTCCGTTTATCATAAACTAGCACAACAGTGTATAATAAGTTGCTCGTATGAAATAACCCTGATAAAGTTTACCAAAGTCACCTTTGTCTTACTTAAATAGTAATGTAAGGATTTTGTAACATGATATATATCGTGTTCTCAGAAAATCCAACTTGCGTTCTTTTAAAAATATCAGGTAGGTTTCTAAGAAAAACTTATTTCAGTAGCGTGAGGAGCTTATTATAAAGTAATAGTAGCGTGGATCAATCATTAAATCTAAAGAGGGTAATTACATAAGTCAGATACAATAAAACTCGTGGAAATCTATGGTCTACCTATGCGTTGCTGTAAGCGCGATTGCTGATCCTGGGTTCGAATTCCAGGTAGGACAAAGTGTTATTGGTTTTTTTTTCCATTGGGAATTTCGCAGTAGCAGCCACGGAGTCTGGATTTGTGCCCAGTTGATGACAACAGGAACGTCCCCTGTTACATGGGACCATGGTCGTCGGCAGCAGGGTGCAAGGGGGTGCACTTGTACTGCTTGTCGGGAAAGAAAAGATTTAAATTTTTATAATATGTGACTGTGTTAATAAAAACTAAAGTTGCTGTCCTTTGTTCATCTATGTCGTGAACTCCTCTACTCTTTTCCTGTGAACACAGCATGCTTAAGTCGCTAACGCCTCGTGTCTTCCATTGTCGGGGCCATAGGCAGGAGGAGGGTGCGAAATCTTGTGCAACTATAAAGAAACTAATCTATCCGAGGCGGGAATCAAAAAAATTTCGAGCTTGCTTCGCTCGCTTGTACTCCTATTATCGTGCTTGTTTGTATGAACAAAAATCACCTAGTTTATGATAGATAGATGTCTGTCCCTTTGCGTTTATAAGCTTTTATTTATAAGTAGGCAGAATTAGCCCCATTTTTGTAAAGGGCAAAAGAAAACCTGTCAAATTCGAGATGGATGCTAAAATTTTCAAGCTCGCTACGCTCGCTCTTGCATCCTAGTTTTTTCGTTTGATCTGACAAATCCGAGGTGGAGTGAAAACATTTTGAGCTGTTTTCATGGAACTGAAGATGTACCCCCTGGAAATAATCTAGCCGGCGCCCATGGATAGGACTTACTGCTAGGTACGCTTATGCCTAACCCTTCAGGCATTACAGACTTTGCAAGTCAAGCGGTGGGCGAAATCTTCGTAACTACTGATTCCGAAAATTTTACTACCTTGTAATAAGAATAAGAATAAAAATAAGAATAAGAATAATTTATTTTAAAAGTATTACATAAAGTGTACATTTAAGCGCAGTAGTATTATTTCTCATACTAATTATAAGTACTTATAAGTAAACTATAACTAAAAAATATTCTACAGTCGCAAGTATTCAATAGTTAAATTTAGATGTCAGCGACCTGCCCGATCTAGGTTTATTTAAACCTGTGTTTCAGGCCATCACTTTTCCTAGCACAATTTAATAAGGACAATAATATTATAAAATTGAATTAATGTATTAACAATTATAACATTATAATATTATAATGTAATGTAAACAAGTAGCATAGCATAAGGCCATACTTTATATATTTTTTTTTATGTTATTATGTATTTATTCTGACAGTAGTTCTAGTATTTGTTTTCTGTTATTTAACCTACTGTGGTCTCTGCATCGCCCTAAGGTAGACTGGTGCAAAATGCCCAAAGCGTTAGGTCCGCCTTGGTACAGTTTTTACTTGTACATAAAGTTTTAATAAATAAATAAATAAGGCTGTGTAAAAAGAACAACCATTCTGCAAAAACTGAAGAAAAATAATCTTCAGTAACAAACAAGAATGTTAAGTAAAAAAACTTGCTAAGGTAAACTGTGTTTTTCTTAGAAGTTTGCTTTTAACAGCAGTATCTTCTTTGCTGGCACTGAGTAAGCAAATACATAATAATAAATATTCATTCCTTTTTCTCTCCATTATTTAATATATGAGGCATCTCTTTTCTTTGTTAGTTCGTAATATCAAGGAATAGCTAAGATTCCACATTGATCGCACATTTTCAGTTCATGGAAATAGAGGTATTATTTAGTTTCGTGATTGTTTCTAGAGAACCGAATATAGTGATACTAGTCTAGTTTTTACTTGCGGTTTTGTCAGCGCAGTGGTCGGAACCAAGGTTACCGACGTAGCCCGAAGAATTGCCAAACTTAAGTGGCGGTGGGTACATTGCTCGCAGAACGGATGGCCGATGGGGCTGAAAAGTTCTGGAAGACGTTGCGTTGGAAGGCCCCCCACTAGGTGGACCGATGACCTGGTGAAGGTTACGGGAATTCCCTGGTTGCGAGACGCACGGGACTGGTCATTGAGGCGAGACTTGCACGCGTCTTGACCACCGTAGAAACGGGTTTTGTCGATGTATGAATCGACAAAATGACAGATTTCTTTTGTTGATCTGTCATTTTGTCGATTCTTCCGACGACAATACCCGTTTCTACGGTGGTCATGCTGCGCGTGTTGGGGGATATAGTGGACGTCTTTCGGCTGAAATGATGATGACGATGAGTGGTTGGAAATTGTATTCTATCTCCTAACCCAGATCATTGTCTATCCATATGGCAAAAAATCTAATGAACCGTACTTAAAAACATATTCATACATATTCATTACATATTCATTCATATTATTAGTACACATGAATGAAAAAACATACTTGGAACAACGTAACCCTAGTTCCATATCTTCATAAGGGCATTGTGATGGTGCTTGTCATAACAGAATCATGTTGGAACTATAATCCTGGAATTACTAGACATTGCACGCTTTTGTGAATGTCGGTTCTGAAAATGGACCTGTTATTTATTCGTAGATAGGTAATCGAAAATTGGAGAGCAGCGGTGCACGAACAGTAAGTAGTGGACTCGAACCCAGGCAGGCGCATTACTTTCTGTAAGTTATTTCATCACCACTGCTCTCAAAACGGTGAAGGAAAACATCGTGAGGAAACCGGCATGTCCTAGAACCTAAAAATTCGAAGACATGTGACATCTACCAACCCGCACTGGGCCCGCGTGGTGGTTTATAGCCCATTCCCTCTCATATAGAGGAGGCCGGCGTCCCAGCGGTGGGAACATTAATAGGCTGATTATGCTATGTTATGCTAATCGAAAGTCCCTGATACCCGGAAATTTGCCCGTTTTCCGTTGGAATGCAGTGCCTGAATTTTACAGACCAATTAGTGAAATTCGGGTAATAATAGTTGTTTTTAATAATAATAACAGTATGAATATCACGAATATCTTAATTATTGAACAGACAAATTATTTTTTATTGTTGGTACAGGCTAAAAGTTGATCATTTATGTGTTCGCTCATTCGTACCATAACGCTAACGAGTAATATTATTTGTAAATTGGATCCATGTTTTGCAGATACGTAGGTAGTAAAAATTGATAGGTAATGCGAATATTATACAGAAAACCGGTGAGCGTGCCAACAACACGTAATGAAAATGTACCTATTACAAAATAACGCATTTAGCCAAGCAGGAAATCAAATTGTATTTTTTTTTATTTTATCTTTATCCCGTCAGTACCTATACAAAATATTTGTTGCTAGCTTCCGCTAGCGGCTTTGCCTGCGCCGAGGATCAAAATAGTCCCACAGAAACGTACTAACAGGATAAAACGTGTCTTATGTCCTAAGCTGTGTGGCAAATTTCATCGAATCGGTGCTGCTACCGTTAGGGTGTGACAAACAAACAAATTCAGATCGCAGATGGCGATAAGAGGGTTCTTTTTATAACACACATTCTATTCTGACATAACATATAGACTTCATTTATCTGCAGCAAAGGTGTTCTTTTCTATATACTGAACACGTGTAGTTTCATGTGGAAGTTCACGTGCCCATTATAGAGTCCATTATTGAACATACCTACATATTTTATATGACAGTAACAAACGTACCTATTCAACCACCGTCAAGGGGTGCATCAGAGGAAACAGAATCAGGAAAAATGAACCTTACGTACTAGATGCACCTGTTTCGTTTATCAAGGCTTGTTTTTCTTTACATTTCCCCTCATGTGCATACTTTTAGCCGTTTTAGCGCTCCCTCTCACAGAGAGGAGGCCTGTGTCTCAGCCTTGGGAACTTTATAGGCTTAACTATATTCATGCCTATTACATTACACGCCCTTTTTTCATACAGCTGTGGCCTCAAACTTACAAGACTTGGAAATACTAAATGAGCGGGGAAGGTTCCATAGAACTCGATTCCTACCGGCTTCCCTTTGAAAAATGGCGCAATCAGTATTCTGGAGACAAATAATATAATCACATTAAAGATATGTACCTACTCCGGCTTACCTCTTACAGAAATTGGCCCTCCGCTACTGATGCCCTTTCAAATCTTTTCCATTAACTGCAATCATTTAATTCGACTGAAAAGTTTAACCAGTCACGATTTTACGCCTGAAATTATAAAAGGATCAGATAATTTTGTTCAGAAATTGCGTAATTTAAATGGCGAAGTGAAATGAGTTTTCTCTCTTATAAATAGGTAAGATGTCTCTGTAATGGCTCCGCCGCTCCGGGCTGTCATCTGCATTGGCACGGCGAAGTGACGGAAGTGTGCGTTCTAATACGGCTTGTCCCTTCTGCGTGCTTGTTATGGTATTTTCGGTTAGAAAATCTGATTTATATTAAATGATTGAGTTTTATACTGACAAAGAGAAACTTATAAGATTTTGTGTGGGATACAGGGTACTATATCTTAAAAGGGTAAGAGTTTTTTGCAAATAAGTTTTTTATATGCAGCATCCCACACAAATTCTTGTCATGAATTAATTTTACATTGTAACTAGAAGTTATTAAAGGACCATCATGCCATCAAAATAGGCCAAGATGACAAAATACGTTATAAAGAGAGCTAACTCATAAAGTCCTCAAACAAAATTATGAAAAAAGAATCAAGTGAACAGGTAAGGCCAGTAATCACGGAGTAATCGGTGTACACACATGAAAAAAAAATGCAACACCGCTGACAAAGTAACAGGTTTGAATTGAGTCGAAACGATTATGCCACGCTTTTCGAAAATTTTCAGACTGACAGTAAAGTTATTTAGTAGCTGTTGAAATTAAAAAAAAATAACGGCATCCATCATACCCCTCTCTATTTTTCATCATGGTTGCGTTTTGAGGAATAAACATATCATATTTTTAATTTAGAATTTGTGAGCGCAACTAATGGTTGCGCTTCGAGGATTACCCCAATCGAATCAAATCACTAGATACTAAATTTGACACAGGGCTTTTGCAAAATGGGAAGCAACAAAAATATGATGAAAAAAAAAAAGCGAAATTATGTACCTACCTAGTTGGGATTGAAAGGTTGTTAAATGGAAATCAAGGGAAGCTCTGTACAAACGGATTAGTGTCAAATGTGTGATTGTGTAGGTACCTATATAATATGAAAGGCTTTTTAACTGGAAGCTTTAAACCAAATTGTGTAAGCATGGTATGTTCAGTAATGTTGAACATGGTATACAATATATTTCGAAAGGGTTTGTTGATATTAGTAATATAATATGTTTTAGGGTCGAATAATCACGACGGTGCCGATATTCGGTCAAGGGTCGGTTACATACTAATAAATTGAAAGTCACAAAAGATTTTACGCCATTCCCTTGAATAGTTCACTAAATTCACAAAGTTTTGCGATAAAATTACAACACACAGAGGTCAAATGTACAAAATAGATTCCAGACCATTAAGCACCTTTCGACCTTGGATAAAGGAGAACTGAATTCGTATTTAGAATTACAGTTTTACGATTTATTTAACTTTAGTTTTCTAGAGTGCTATAAAAAGAACTTTTGAGCAGTTTATACTTGCTTTATATTAAGGCGTTACCTCGAAAATAAATCGTAGCTCGACTGATCTACTAAGCGAGCGAAAGTGATGCAATTACTTTTGAAACGAAAAAGAATTGATATTTATAATGTGCGTGCGCTCGGGATAAAACAACGTAGGTATGTGCCAAAACGAATTTACTCCTTTTTTAACTAAATAAATGAATTAAATTTAAAATTACTTTTGAGTAAACTTTGATATGATAATTCTCTGTTTTAAAGTAAATTCCATTAAATAACTCTTAAGCGTTACGCCGTGATGTCGAAAAAAGTCAAAAAAAATTGATATAACTTACTTTTTTGTGTCGAGAAAAATTTATTGAATCGTGTATTCCTTTTAGATGATACTAGACCAAAGAGTCTATTAACATACCACAGTTTTAAATCCCTATTCCTCATACTTAACAAGTTACACGAAATAGAATAACCGCATTTTCAATATATCACCTTAAACTTTAATAGATTTTCAACTTTATCGCTAAAAAAATCGGTTAAAGGTTGATTGGGAAAATTTGATAGTTTCGGGTAGCTTGATGTGCTGGCGTCTGTACATTGAATCTCTGACGTAAAACAAACAAATTTCGTCTTCCATTTTATATCACGGTTGCAGCGTTGATGAAACTCTTGATTGTGATAATTTGCCTTTTAAAATTAAAGACAAACTCAATCACTATGGTACCCGTTGTTCAGACCATTTCTTAAGTCGCTCCTGAAGATCTCTCAATTTATAGGTACCGTAAACGTAAGATCTTCGACGGAATCAGTTACAGTTTGTGATAAGACGGAGTTGAAGTTCTTCAATATAAGTTTTTCTCATTTTTATATAATGGAAATGAACCTGACATGTTGTGTATTGTGGAGTAACATGAATGTTCCGAAGTCCGACCAGTTAGTGGCATAATTATTTGTGCCTACTTAAACGGCCCAGGGTTAAAATTTATTCAAGTATTACTTCTTTATTTTCATTCAATCAATTTGCTCCAATGAAATTTAAAAAAATGAAGGACACATCAAAGAAAATTATGCATAAAGTTTTTATACAAGACACATGTAAAATTAAATTGTATTCCCAACTTTACTAAGTGAAAATCTCTTTGAGTCTACGTTACACAGACCTTATTTGCTTAGCCCCGAGCACTTATATGTAGTAAAGGTCCTTCTCGGGTTGTCCTGAAAAACAGATTAAATCCTTAATATGTACAGGTTTACATGAATGTTTGCGGTTATCAACCATTTGTAGACAAACATAAATCAAAGATTGTACGTAAGTTTCGAACGTAGATATTGTTTCCGTCCAACCCTATCCCTACTCGTGAATACTACGAAAGATTATATAGATATTGATTGTGTTACTTTAATACCTTTTTCCTTCCTTCTGAAAGCTTAACAAGATGGCTGATTGTTTCTGGAAATGTAAATCAAATGCTGTATTGGATGATAAAAAATAGTTTATTGTAATGAACTGGGAGCACAATTTCTCATTTAAAATGCATTCAAAATAAGTACAGGAATAATATAAAAATAAAAAAAGAAGGAGAAACTCACCAGAGACAATGAAGTGGCCAGTAAGTTTCTTTTTAACACTTTTTATCTAAGCCTCATAAATGAAGATGCATAAATTAAATTTATGTCATACTAACTAGCTTATGTTCGCGGCCTCGCCGCCGCGCCGGCGTGAATTAAAATGCCATTACACAATTTAAAATGTTATTAGCATTACGTACCTACTAGTCAGCCTTTGTGCTACTGTACAATATTTGACGGCGCGTTTGGCGCAGTGGCTGACATTTGTGGAAAAGTACCTACGAGTAGTTACATAAAAAAAAATACATAAAATAAAATTGTATAAGGGAGCTACATCTGCCAACAAACTGCTTTACAGTTTAGCAAACGTATTTTTTTTTTGTAGTACTTAGGATATCACCATGAATAAACGCCTTTAATTTTTTTTGTTATATTCACAAATGTAAGGGACAGCCCTCCACAAACTGACAGGGTGCATTCGGCTCCTTATTTTGAATCATATTCAGCCGGATATATATATTTTTTTTTAAGTTCTGTTACTATTCCTTTACTCCATTATAAAATTACATTCCCTGTACGCCGAACTACATTTATGTAAATAATACGGCTAAAATCAAAAATCTAATAATTGATGTTGAAATACTCTAACGAACGACGCGTGGAATCAGCTGCTCACTTCCTGCCTAGCTACAGAGTTCATCGAACTTGTCGTCGCGCTTGCCGTTCGCTACGTGCGTTTTGCCACGGTAACGATACATTGCGTATGAGGAAATAAAACAAATCAAATTTATTGGATTCCCATAACATTCCTGATATAATTTCTTGTACCGGTCTCATCGGTTGACCGGATCTTAGTATGATATACTGAATTTACCCCATCAGTTTGTAAAGGACTGTCCCAGTGTCCCTTACACCCTGTATAGTGTTGAGGCAAATGTTTGGGTTAATTAGATTTATTTCAATCATCATCCATTTTGTTAAGTTTTTGAACATATACAGCGCTACTTTAGAAACGTTTCATAGTTTGTTAAGGAGGTGCAGAGCGCAAGTTGTTCTAGCGTTCCCGTCTAACAGACAGGAGTAAGATTTTGTTGGAAGTTTGTTAAGTTATAGTTTGTATACTTAGTTTTAAGTTTTAAATATTGACACTTTGGACAAGTATAACAACTAGAAGTACCGCAGTATAGCTTTTCTTAAAAACTTATTACGTACTTCGATCAGAAATGTGTAACCAAAAGGTGAAGGAAGCCAATAGATATCACAGTTTACGACGATTTTAAGAAAAAATATTATAAAAATAAATAATGAAAGAGTACTGAGTGTGTATATGTGTGTACTGTGTGACTGTGTGTGTGTGTGTGTGTGTGTTCTGTATTATATCACGTGATCAGCGAATAATAACATTTTGATTAAATCTTGTGCTTAATAATCTTGGGATGAAAAATATTATAGAAGAAATAAAATAAATCATTAATAAATTGGAAGCAGGTGACGAAATAAAAAAAACATTATGAAAATGTTAATGGCTGTAAACATAGGCATTTATCACTAATAATATAGCTGGTAGAAAATATAGAGACAGTTTATACTCTAATTATTGTGGAAATCTTAAATGTTGCTGAAATATCTACAGTATGTTAGTAAATGTTTTAGCTTTACTTGTTAGCCTCTACTGAAAGGGATAGTTGGAATATGTTGAGAGAAAGGAGGACCAAAAACAATAGCGTGTGTCAGAATCAGCAAAGTCATATATAAAATCAGTAAAGTTATATATAGTCGTAAAGGGACGAAGAAAGGTATGGTCATTACAGACCATCAAACTGATCAACTTTTTCCATGGGAGCAACATCACTATCGCGAAAAAATAAGCTGCCCCACACAAAATTTCAATATGATATATGTTTCAGCGAGAACCCGGCAATTAAATGAGTTCAAATGTTATTTTAAAAAAAACCTGTTATAAATTATACCCAAGCCATAAAAACGAAGCAAATGGCGTAACCTAGAGAAACCTAGTTAGCAATAAATATATTGTTTGATCATTTATCAATTTTATCACATTCGCCCACGATTAAACAGATTACATTCTACCAGTACATTCTATTTTAATTTCCTTAAAATAACTCAAGGCGATAACTATTATTCATAACTGTAAGCAAAAATAAATCAGGCAACATAAAAATAAATCAGTCTGAAGGCGTACTTACTCATAGTACCCAGTGTTTGCACAATAACTGTAGATAATATGCTAATATATCAATATTGTTATGTATATTAGTGTATTCAGGTATCTACATAATAGGGTAATTGAATAAATGTATTAATTTTGAATGACTAGAGAGCTGAATATAGATATTTTAGGCGTAGGCTTGGGCCCTGTAAACGGTTTGCGGCTTACTGTGGTACCTATAAAGGGATTTTGGCAAGAGGATTTGTGATTCCATTCATCCCATTCATTCAGTCTTGCCACTAATAAGCTTTGTAACGACAAGCAGTGTTTATGAAATATCAAGTTAATGGTAGGCCTGAGGTTAATGGGAGCAGTGGTGGCTCAGTGGTGTCGGTCCCGACTTACGAGCAGTAAGTCGTGGGTTCGAACCCAGCCAGTCGCATTACTTTGTGTAATTTATTTCATCACCACAGCTCTCAAAACGGTGAAGGAAAACATCGTGAGGAAACCGGCATGTCCTAGAACCAAAAATTCGAAGACATGTGACATCTACCAACCCGCACTGGGCCCGCGTGGTGGATTATAGCCCATAGAGAGGAGGCCTGTGTCCCAGCAGTGGGAACATTATAGGCTGATTATGCTATGCTATGCTATGCTGAGTTTAATAGACTTTAACGAGATGACAGAATAAGCGTGCGCTCAGACCACGAGTCTAGACTCAATCACATGAGCATCTTCATATTCGATTTTAAACTTTCATGGTCACTAAAATTATTATAACTAGAAGACGGGATATTTACCATGTTTATTGTTTTCTTTGAGTTCCCGATATTTCGGCGCTGTTGCAAGCACCATGATCACGGATAAACTGAAGTTATTGCGGGTGGGTGTTTATGAGCAGACAAATCGGTCTACCCTCTTTCTTGTTCGTTTTTTGCACTCAGTACCGCTACCACTGTCACTCACAACTCGATTCTGTTCCCGACACACGAAACTCACTGTGTCTGCTCGCGAACTTTTTTCGGAACTATTCCGCTTTCTTTCTTTTCTTTTTTTTTTTCTTTTTTTTTTCGGGAACTCAAAGAAAACAATAAACATGGTAAATATCCCGTCTTCTAGTTATAATAATCTTCATATTCGTTTAGACGTAACCGCACGGTTGCCGAAATGCAATCGATAGAAATGGCTAAACCGCACGGGTACGCAACCGGGTCCTGCGTGTCTGAACGAGCCCTTAGGATCATTTTATTAATGTTCCTTTTCCCTTGACAATAATATACGCGTAACTTTATCTCTGGCTTCGTATGACGTGTTAGATTCAATTGTGTTTGCCAATTTCTGGTGTAACATAATCCTTCGCCGAGTTTTATTCTCGTTCATTAAGAGAATAAACACGCGCATTGGCATTGTTATTGTCTTTACGATAACAATGTGAGAAAGTGGATTTTTGTTAAAAAAGTGAATGAGAGCATCGATGGAATAGATGAAAGCATTCTTATGATCTAGACGTCTAGTGCTAGAGTCTATTAATATTTTCCTGGGGGCGACGTAACGAAGAGCGATAATTTTTTTATTCTATGGGTAATATTCGCATAATATGCTGTTGGCAATTTTAGCGACGAAACAAACTCTGTTCAAGTAGCGTGCTGTGATGTCCGCAGCTAAACTTGTTTTTCGTAATATTTAAATATTTCTAATATTTCATTGACTGCCTTGTTGGTCTAGCGGTCGCAACCGTTGAGCATGAAGTCCTGGGTACGATTCCCAAGTTGGGCAAAGTGATAGATTTTCCTTGTTTAGGGCAAAGTGCTAGGTGATGGATTTTCCGACAGAAATTTCTCAGTAGCAACCACAGACACTGGATTTACGCCCGGTTGATGGCAAAAGCCTCGCCCCCTATTACATAACTGGCGAAATGTAGGTCTATTATTAGGTACACCGCTGCTTAACCCTTCAGGGATTACAGGCGTGATGTTTATTGCAATGCCTCGCTATTAGAAAAGTTGAAAAAAACAGCTGTCCATGTTGTTTGTAATCTGGTATGTAATTAACCGAACTGAGCCATGCGCAAGGAATATCACAGGACGAGGGCCGGAGGTAACACGCTTAATCGAAAAGGTCGATGTGCCATTTTAAAATGGCCGACGTCCCAAAATCAGAAACTTTTCCGCCAACGACCGCTCTAAGCTGGTCTCCCCTACTTTATAATTTATACGCTTGACCTTCCCCTTTACTAACTCGATATTGCATTGCTTTACAGAACCTCGTTTCCAAGTTTCACTCCTTGGCAGGTTCAATCGAACATTGTTTAAGTGGTTAAGTTTCTAATAAACTCAGTATTTCACAAATAGCCATCAAATCAAATTATGACCGGAAGACCATTTTCAGTTTTCTCTATAACAACTCCATCAATTTCTCCGACATTATTTTTCAAGACATTTTGTCTGTAAACAACAAAATAAATTAGTTTCTGCCTGCTAAAGTTCTATATTTACTGTACACCTATTTAGTTTGTTGTTTTATAAAAAATAAAAATCTAGAAGGATATTTTTATTTTTTACGTAGCAGTAAAGTATAAATGATATCAGTTCGAGTCAAAATCAAAAAGTTAGAAATACGTGAAACTTATACTGTCACGTACGGGATATCTTCCGTGTTTGTTTATTGTTTTGAGCTCCCGATATTTCGACGCTGTTGCAATCGCCATGATGCGGAGAATGCGATCAAGTGAAACCTTAAAACAGTGTTAGAAATCC
The DNA here is from genome assembly GCA_963576755.1 of Noctua janthina. Classification (NCBI taxonomy): domain Eukaryota; kingdom Metazoa; phylum Arthropoda; class Insecta; order Lepidoptera; family Noctuidae; genus Noctua; species Noctua janthina. The sequence goes on from OY755059.1 coordinate 10,994,108, forward strand.
GTTATTGTACAGACTCGACCTATTAGAAGTAGAACAAGATCAAGAAACAAAAGCAAGCAAGAAAGAATGATTAGAATTGTGTTTTTCTTGTTTCAGCTAGAGAACGGGACAGAGTTTACAAAGACTCGTGCTTTTACTTTTAAAATGTGTTTCATACCATGTTTTTTTCTTTTACTATCGATATTATACTATTGAAAAGCTCATATTTTTCTCGCAGCATTTCGTTAACAAACCTTCCCATTTTTCCCTTTTTATTTGTTTGCTATAGTAAAGTTATTGCAACGTAGATACAACAGAAAACGTAATAAACGATCAAGTTTCGAATCAAGTTCCGTTTGTTGGCAATCGAATCAATTTGCATAGTTGAAGTGTGGGTGAAGTACTGAGAGTTCAAACTCCAATGAACACGAATTTCCAACAAATATCAAGTAGTTGTACCCTCACGAGGGCACCTAGACGGGCGATAGCGCAGCGTGAGAATATAACCTTGATTGTTTCATTAGATTTAAAAGGTTCTCGAGAAACTTTTTATAATGTTTTACTATTTAAAGAAAACCGTCTCATATACACATGTGACGCTATTCTATGTGTTTGTGTACCTAGTAACTACTTAAACACAATGCATCGGAAAGGTCTGGTCATTAAAGACCCCTGCCTTGTTAGTGTAGTGGTCGCAAGCGCGACTGCTGAGCATGAGGTCCTGGGTTCGTTTCGTAGTAGGTAGGTGGTAGGCAGGTGGTAGGCAGGTGGTAGGCAGGTGGTAGGCAGGTGGTAGGCAGGTGGTAGGCAGGTGGTAGGCAGGTGGTAGGCAGGTGGTAGGCAGGTGGTAGGCAGGTGGTAGGCAGGTGGTAGGCAGGTGGTAGGCAGGTGGTAGGCAGGTGGTAGGCAGGTGGTAGGCAGGTGGTAGGCAGGTGGTAGGCAGGTGGTAGGCAGGTGGTAGGCAGGTGGTAGGCAGGTGGTAGGCAGGTGGTAGGCAGGTGGTAGGCAGGTGGTAGGCAGGTGGTAGGCAGGTGGTAGGCAGGTGGTAGGCAGGTGGTAGGCAGGTGGTAGGCAGGTGGTAGGCAGGTGGTAGGCAGGTGGTAGGTAGGTGGTAGGTAGGTGGTAGGTAGGTAGCGGCAGCTGCAGTACAGTTTCCATGGTAGATGAAGTAAAGAATCCTCCAAAGATCCGCTTATATTCGATGGTTAATCACCTCTTTCGAATATGATTGATCGAAACACGAAATTTTTCTTTAACGGAGTATCCTACCGGGTGCGCCATACCAAGCTTATATAAATTAAACATCAGCTCAGGTTAACGACTAAATCATTTATTACGTACATCTTGTTACCTCCCTACCCTCAGTTACAATTATAATTTTGTAACTTACACGAGACAAAAGTAAGCAAATTGTTCATTCAGTGTGCCAGTGGACAGCCCACAGAATCAATCAGATTGACAATTTTATTTTATTCCATTGTATTCTGTCAATAAAAGTTAGGTTGAATGGTGACTTAGGTTTTTAGGTCACTGCTGTCTTGCCTTTTAATATCACCCTTCTTTGTTAGAGTCACTATTCTATTGGACAATCCTTTTGTAACGATCGGTAGCAGCGGGGCTACAGTAAAATACCGGCAAAGTGCGAGTTGGACTCGCGCACCGAGTGTTCCGTGTAAATTTGTATTTTGTTATTAAACTACATATAAAATTTTATTACAGTTTTCAGGTACCCTATAGGTATATATACCCTTTACTTCATTAAAAACTGTTTGCTAAATGTTATAAACATTTATAAATTAAAATAAACTAAACAATAAACTTAAAATTTGGCGTCAAAAAACTCCTCCTCAACGCTGTCAACTATTAATGTACACAAAAGACTGGCGGCGTTGCCACGTTGTATGAAGCCTTTGCCAAGGTAAAAGCCAGCTCTTGGGTCACGGGAAGTATCAACTAAGCGTTTTGAAATGTCCTTGAAAAAGGCTGTGAGCACTCGGACCCCACGGTCCAAGAGTTTCAACCCCAAACGGCTCGAAAATATAGTTACCAATAAAGTTACTATATTTACGCCGCTTGAGGTTCGCTGCAGCCGCAGCGCCAGCCCCAGCACAGCACGGTGAGCTAGGAAGATGGGGTGGCGCAAGAGTATCGACACATGACAAATTTCAAACTGTTCGTAAAGGATTTATGAGAATTTTCTTCATTATGACAGAAACTGCTTTGTAGCGTAGCGACAACATTTTTTTAGTTCGTACTTACTACAATCTCCTTAATACAAAAAATCTACGATCACGCTTTGCGATATCAAAAAAATAAACATATAAACTTATGTTAATACTCCGACTTAATATTATAAATGCGAAAGTTTCTAAGGACGGGTGGATGGTGGATGGATGTTTGTTCCTCTTTCACGCAAAAACGACTCACCGGATTTGGATGAAATTTGGCACATAAATAGTCTGTAACCTTCCATATAAATATGTATCCTATGTGTTAACATAGGACCCGGTAGAACGATCCCGTGGGACAATTACCGAACACCACGCGGGCGACGCCGCGGGTATGAGCTAATAGTTTAAAAGTGAAGCATTGTTTAAACTGCTTAAGATTCGAAATTGGAATGCAAGACGTTAAATATCTATCTCAATACTGAATTCTTCTCGACTTTATAAATATTAATAGCTACTACACTTTCACTCGGTTCCGCTAGCGTAAATATTCCATTTTTGCGAAGTCCCCTATAAATATTCCACGACCGGGTTTCCAAACTCCCCACAAAATTGGTATGACAGTTTAGGCATGAATGGGTAAAGAAAAGGTTGCATTAATTACGTGGCTATCTGTCCACCAAACTGTAAGTGTTGGGTACTTGTTCGTGTAATAATTTTTATTCTCCTTTAGTTTAGCTTAGTGTCTGCGCTTTATAAGTAAATGCGACTGGACTTGTATAATAAAGTAATACCTTTCAATTTAATGGTTTTAGTAGAAAAAATAATGTTTTGTAAAAACAAGAACTTTGAAATATTACATAATTAATCAAACTAATTAGTTCATAAAAAGCTTTTGTCTATAAAAATATTAAAAATCGTAAAACTTGATTAGGTATTTAAGCTACAGACATGTACATATTATCAACTAACTGAAATAATGAAAGTGCACTAATGAGACCTGACCACCGAGTATTCGTATAAAGGGTGTATTAAACGTTTACTTAGGGTACTTACCAAAGAAGTAGAGAATTTTAAATTGTTTCTGCTCTGTTTAAACTTTTGCTAGAATAGTGAGATATCAGGGTGATAAAAGAGAGATATATTTTCAGATGTACATATTATTTAATATATTATTTTTTGTCATACTTATTTTAAGCTTTTATTTATCTTGCTTTGTCATTTAGTAACCGGTTCCCCCCATCCGATTAAGCTGAAGTATTGCAAACACCTTTGGTTCTGGTGACAATACACTTTTATGACAGACATGACTTGATCTTTCAGGATCGCCTCATCGCGATATAGCTCGGTTAATAGCGGGGACACGAAGATTTGTTTGCGTTCAATGTTGATAGATACCTACCTAACCTAATTATCTTTATTTCACTTTAGTAAAAGCTTGTTTCTTAAAGAAAGATTTTTGTTATGTTACTTCTGCAAATCTCGCAATCGAAGTAAGGTTTGTTGTAAGAAAACCCAATTCTGATGCTCGCCGTTGTACATTACAATATATAGCTTATGTAGGCTATATATTGTAATTTTGTGTGTATATATTTTAATGAAGTGTGCAATAAAGAATAAGAGTAAAAAATTAAAAATAATTTATTTTACGATTCCAACACAAGGTTAATTTTTGAAAGGGTTCGAAATTATCATTATAATTATTTTCTTTGTCATGTATAGATAATTATCCAGGCTGATTTATAACTTCTCTTTATTTATGTTAGCGCACTTCGAATCTGTCCAAACAGGGTTTTTATTTTTCGGCATTTTAAAAATAGTGTTGCATTTACATTTTCGAAAAATAGTGTTGCAGCTAAATTGAACCGATTTTAGATTTTCCATAGAAACAGAAATTTCCAACTATCTTTTTTTTTTAAAGACATTTCGAAAAGTTTAGACTAATGTATTTGTATGCTTATGTGTACTAGGTTTCATTAAGATCGGTTCAGTAATTTCGAAAAAAAATCACTTGAAAGTTTGTATGAAATGCCGTAAGATGTTAACGCTCTTAACGCGTTTGGATACTTGAAGTGGCATTGATAACGTTGGCGATTGTTTTATTAATCAATGTTGTATAATTGTTATTATTATAAAGATAATTATCAATGGTAATTGTCACTTCGAACCCTGATTTTTGATAATAATTAAAAATATATAAACTACTAATAGTATCATTTTCAACTATAAATAAATTCGGATACCAAAGTATCCGAATTTATTTGGGGTCGTGTAGCATGTCTTCTTTCCCTTACATTTGGTCAACATCTTTTTGCTATCCTTTCACGTCACATCAACCATGATAATTGATTGCATATCCTCGAGTAAAACGTTAGTGATATCATCAAAACTAGATTTTCTACACATTGAAGAGAAGTTTCTGATGGAATACTTCATCTAATAGAAGTTTAATACATAAAACTTCAAATCAGATAGATAAATTGGGCAGTTGTATGGCTTATTCTCTCTAAGACAGATTGCCACGTAGCAGTTACAACCAAAAACATCAAAACGAAAGTCTACAAAAGGAATTTCCGTATTCGCTTATCTTGAGCAATTACAAAAACTATATTGCAGCCAGTAAAATCCTTTACGAAGGTATTTTTCCGGTTGTATATCTTTCCGTTCCGTATATTAAACTTGGCCCGGATTTATTGTGCGAGAATAAAACAAATTGTCCTTTTTATTTCTTACATGGCAATAGCTACTATATTTCTTTCATATTAGCTCTTTTGAATGCAAGAAAGAGTTATCTTATCATACATCGAAAATACATAGATACTACGAAAGAAATCTTAGTCAGTTACTACTACAGCTACTGCTGTTGCAGTATGATTCATATAGACGACAGTTATTCACACCTAATTGTTAAAGTTAAATAATGCAATGTAAGTGGGTTTGGTACTAAGAGGAAAACTTAAGTACATCCAAGTAGTACACGTGATACCACTTCAAAAAGCAAATTTTGTAACTACGGAATTAAAGTAAAGGATTGTGAAATCATAGTTTAGCTGAACGAAAAGGATGGGAAACTAGCGACTTCTTCGGATTTTCATCACGCTCCCGAGTAGGAAGAATTTGCATCACAATAGTTTCTTTAACTTAGGGGGAAGCGCCAGGGTAGCCCGCGAAATTCAAATTACCTTAGGTTATTTTTCAATTTGCAGGTCAGCGTCAGCTTTTATGTTGAATAAAATATGATTCGCGACCGTAACACGCACATACGTAGTTACAGAATTAAAAGCATCATTAAATCCCATTCACTTAGAGGGTTGTATTGATGATTTTAAGGATTATAAATCTCTAAAGCCATATTTATAACATTCGCGAATCTTATTTTAGTCAACATACAACCCGACAGTGACATGAAACATGCAAAAACGTAACAAAAATTGAATTTGCGGGCTACCCTGGCGCTTTCACCTTTATACAACATTAGTTTTAGTATGTGCGAAACCTGAAACACGTGTCTAGTATTTTTATGTAAAGAATCTATGTACAAAATTTCAAAACTGTATCATGTAAAATCACAAAGTTATAAGCTTTTTCTGTTACCCGGTTGTCCGTGCAAAAACGTCGTCACCACGCAGCGCACCGACGCGCGCGCCTCCAGCGTCGTGCTCATTGATAATAATAATTTGGCAGTAGGTACCTAAATGATTGCGATAGGTACTTAATGTCGTTCGGTGTCCAACTTGTAACTTTTTAAAAATATTTTTGGGACAAAATCTAACGTGGTTTAAAAATTATTGGAATCGATTCAGTTACTTAGTCTCAACAAACTAAATTCAGGTTTCTCATATACTAAAAATAATGTTGTATAGATAGGTAGGTACATAATGAAGATACTTAACTAGTGATCTTATCAGGAAACGGCATTGCATTTGTTTAAGCACCAACAAAATTAAATATTCATACCAGTCCCGCAAACATTCAATAACTTTATTAAAAGAAGTTGATACATTGCAGCACAAGCGAATCCATGCAATATTCATTTCGATCTATCTTACAATGTCAAGGTAAACACTACCACAATTCGTTGGCACTTCTGGAAAGCTATTTCTGTGATAAATATTTAGCGAGTTCGGAATTGATCTCTCTATAACAGCTATATGTCCTGGATTACTTACAGTCTAGTGGCAAACGATTTCTCCCAGACAAATATGTTTGCTAGTCTTTGTTCAGCTGACCCCTATATATCGTCCTTGTTTGATTCCTATTCTATTAACGCCGCTGATTGTGTATGCGCATGCCCACTCTAGGAATTTATTGCGGTTCAAGACATGCATGTATCACGTTTATAATAAAATTTAAGCGTAGCGAGAATTTTGCTTTAACAATGTGTTATTTTTCACTTGCCATTGTTAAAAAGTGACTTTAAATCAAGTTTTTATTACCCTCAACTTTTATTGATAACGTTCTACGTGTAAAATTCGCTATTTACAAGGCTTTAAGTCCACCTTTGTATAGTGTTTTTGTTAATATTTATGCATAAAATTTTAATAAATAAGTAAAAATGCGGTATATAGTTGATTTGTTGCGTTTACAACGTTAAATTAAAAATTCCTCCGTTCTTTTCACGTACGATTTATTTTCGTAGCGCGTCGAGAATGTGTCGGATGTGGTGCATTCGCTGTCGACATCAGCGGTGTGTGGTATCCTTCTGCACTGTTCATTAACGTACAGACACCTCACGTAGCAACGTCGTAAAACTGGACTGTGGGAACGGTCATTTCTGTATTTTCAGGCGTAGTAAAGGATCGTAAGTCTGATTTTATGTATGTTTACTTTCAGTCAAATGTGTTCGCGAAACATGTCTTCGTTACCTGCACTTTACCTCGTATTTTATGTGAATTAAATACCTATCTATGCTGCAAGTTTACCACTGACTGACGGTGAAGGACAATATCATCAAGAAACTATAGACCGACCGCTTTAATGAGTATTCGCGTAGGAATCAATTTAAATGGAATATTCTGAAGGTTGATCACGTATTGGTTCAATTAGTATGTAATACCTAGGTACATGGGTTATGGTTATTTTAAAGCAAATAACCTGTGGGATATTGTTAGGAGTTTGTGGACGCTTAATGTGGCTTTGATCGGGCAAGGCTGAGCACTCATTAAAGCGGTCGGTTTATAACATCCCCATTGTGTAGCTAACTGTCAACCCACCCATTGTTTCGTATAATGCTCGAAAAACTCATCTGCTTAGCAACGTACAGTTCGCATTGAATATGATTGAAGTGTCAAAATGAATGGGATTGGCTTTGTCTGTATAAATATGTTACCGGCTAAACCCGATTTTAGGCCAAACTATTTTGTCCTAGGCCAAACTAGGCACTCTGACTAAATGGGTTAGGTTAGGTGAACTGTGACCCACCACGCGCGAGCCGAGGGCGCATAGAAGGCCGATGAGCCCCACAGCAAAGTTGGGCGCATTGTAATTGCTTTGTTTGTGTTAGTGTATCCTGACACGATAAACACGTCAACTGGTTTGGCCTAGGACAAACTAGTTTGGCCTGAAATCGGGTTTGGCCGGTAACACATATAACTACGCATTTACACCGCAAAACCAACCATTTGATGCCAATGTAGAATTCAAATCTCATTGCTGCTGTATGATCAGAGATATAATTACCCTTCAGTAATTATATTTACAAGGTCGGTAAACACATTCAAGGTTTATCCTGGGACTACACAGATGAATTTGATTTTGTTTACATTAGTACGGCACAACAGAAAACAAAACAATTTAAATATGAAAGAAAACTTTCAGCTAACAAGATCGAAGTTTTGGTACAAGTTTAATTGTATTATGAAGTTGTCGTGATTTATTAATGTAATCTAGCTAATTTTATCGTCTGTTAAGAAAATGCAGAATACCACAACACCACGGAGGATCCTTGACCTTCATTTCATATTCTTGGCATCACATAATATCACGCCTGTAATCCCCAAAGGGTTAGGCAGAGGTGTACCCATTAGTACCTACACTCACATTTCGCCTGTTATGTTTAAGTCCCATGTTATAGGGGACGAGCCTATTGCCATAAACCAAGCACAAATCCAGACTCTGTGGTTGCTACTAAGAAGTTGCTAATGGAGAAACCCAATTACACTTTGCCCGACCTGGGAATCGTACCCAGGACCTTATACTCAGCGGTCGCTTGAGACCACTAGACCAACGAAGCAGTCTTGACTAAATAATTATAATAATAATTAAATAATAGAGAAGAATTTATAATAAATGAAAGAGCAATTAATTAATTGCCAAGAGCCTCGACCAATACCTGAGGAGGCTCTCGCTAGGCAGCTGGATCAAGGGCTTGATTCAGAAAGCAGTACTCCTGGACACGGCTCGTCTTGTTAGGAGGTTCCTCTCTCTGGAGCCCTGACCGCCGGTAGCTTGGACCCTGTTCCCGATACCGGTGGGCTACAATTTTTTTATATTTTTAAATGTTTTTATATTGTTTTTAGTTTAAAAAATATTTAAAAATGTATAAGATTTGTATGAAAATAAATAAAGGGATTAAATCAAAATAATAACCCAATTATAAAAAAGATAAAACGTAAACACTGGAAATGAAATAAGCAATATCTGAAGCTAGCCTTTGACCCTTCAGGCCTTTACGGTTTTTGTAGTACCTAACTTAGTATTTATTTGTTCTTATATCTTCTACGATACACAATGATTCCATTTGACCCAGTGATGTGAAAAACCCTTTCACAAACCCTTTGTGCACAGATAATAGCAAATAACTTCCAGTATTTGTTTGTCAAAAGACACAATTGGGTCTTTTCCGTATAAGTGGTTACATAATATATAGCTATATATGTTAGCTTAGAATTAGTTTATACCAACTGTTTCCCGCTGTTTCATTCGCATTTTACGGACACTATTGAATGTAATTGGATATTTTATGGAAACTATTGCATGTACTTGGATATTTTATGGAAAATATTGCATGTACTTGGATATTTTATGGAAACTATTGCATGTACTTGGATACAAAGTGTCCTATAATGTTAAAAGGGGCCTAGTTTACCATATGACACATTTAATCTAAATCAACATAGCCGTTAAACAGCGATTGAGTAACAAACATACAAACTTTTATATTCAAAATGTTACTAATAGAAGGGTTCTTGTTTCTTTTGTGTTCGTCGTGTTGGGGCAATAACATAACATAACATAACATCACGCCTCTAATCATAAGCAAATATAACTTGCGAATTGTACATTTCACTAGTTATATTTAAGTCCCATGTAATAGGGGGCGAGCCTATTGCCATCAACCGGGTCAAACCGGACCGAATCCAGACTCCGTGGCTGCTATTGAGAAATTTCTGATGGAAAAACTTTATGCACGACCAATGAGGCAGTCTGGGGCAATAAGTTTTTAATTAACACAAGCTGTTTTCTACGTTCATACATTGCCAGCTTATTTAACACGATGTGTACACAAGTTTCTCCGACACCTTTCGTAGTTTATAGCTATAATTATAAGAACCTCTGAAATTTTGTGAGGAAATGTAGATTATCCACCATCATCATTCTCTTGCCCTTATCTTAATTCATTTGGGGTCGGCGCAGCATGTCTTCTTCTTCAATGCTTCTCTATTACTCGTCATCTCATCAGACATGTCCTTTCTTGCCATATCATCCTGTACATAGTCCATTCATCGTTTCTTTGGTCTTCCTATACTCTTATACCCATCCACATTCATACTCTAAACTTATACCGCACGCAAAATACGCGCTTTGACGTGGAGTTGCGGACACCAGCCCGTTATACAATATAATACTCAAAACTTTCCTAACGACATTTTTCTCATTTGTAAAAAAAAAGGATTATCCGTTTTGAAAATGAGATGTACCTAATTATATAAAGTTGTTGAGTTCGAACCCAAGGCTTATATTTCGGATTTATGAATTATCACTAGCTTCGGTAAAGGAAGACATCGTGGGGAAACCAAGCATGCCTGAGAGATATTTCTCGACGGCATGTAAAGCCAAGTCAAGCAGTAACCACACGAAAAAGAAAGAATTAAAAGTTATTCGCCAATTCCTCCTTTTTTTAAGTGATCAACAACCACAACAATCCTCTTCTCTCATAACCAAAAATTGGTCAATAATTTCAGTAAACATGTAAAGCCAATCCTTTCCCGATCAAATACTTCATAAAATCAATGAATATTGTTGAATTAATGTCGAAAGCCACTAGTCCGCGGGTTGACTGCGCGGCCGATTTCAATATTGAATTAACCACGCCGGGTTAAGCGCACTTTCGCCGCGCTTTTATTGGGTAAATGACTTTTATTGAAGGAGTGGATGAAAAATCCGTGAAGTGAACACGAGTTTCTTCAATAACTGCAAATGCCTTTATTACTTTAGGTATTTATTATTCGAAAACATAATTCTGACTCGTTGGTGTAGTGGCAGTAAGGCTACTGTTGAGCATGAGGTTCTGGGTTCGATTTCCGGGTCGCGCAAAGTGTTATTGGGTTTTTACATCAGGAATTTCTCAGTAGCAGCCACGGAGTCTGGATTTGTGCCTGATTGATGCCAACAGGCTCGCCCCGTATTACATGGGACATAAAAAAACGTAACAGGTGAAATCTGGGTGGACTATTAAGTACACCTCTGCCCCTTCGGGGATTACAGGCGTGATGTTATGATGATGATAACTTTGCACTGCTTTTTTGCCAACTGTCCCAAACACAAACGGCTGCTTCATATAAGTAAGGGTCATAATCAAAAAATAAAGACTCGAGAAAGTCTGACATGGATAAATTATTTAGATTTGAGTCTGCCAGGTACCTTATCCTTGTCCGTTATAATGAAAATGTTCTGTTAGGATAGCTAATGTACGTACCTAACGTTTATTACGTTATAAATCTTTATCAATGTAGTAATGGCCACATCTCCGAACATCGACCACGCATTAGACGTAAAAGCCCTGAAAATATTTCCTGTAAAATATGTTTATATCCCTCTAAACGTTTATAAACCGTAAGTACTTACATTTTCAGGCGATGAAAACGTGTTTGCGTGAGTGTAACTTAATACTGCTTTTTTTATAGTTAGGAAATTGTGGTCGGGTGACATTTTCTGTTGCTAAAATGACTTTTCATTCCGCGGTTCATAAAGTATCTGTATTATTGCCGATCTCCTTACAAAGGTCAATAATAATTTACTTGACCAATGAGATTTTTTGATGCGTAACCCGTTTGTTTTTTTTTTTGTACTGATATTAAGGAAATGCGTTTTTGTTTATTTAGGTGATCAAAATAGAAAAGAGGTAAAAAAGCTAATAACTTTTTTATTGTACGTGCATTCTGATACTATATGGGTCTGCGTTAAAATGGTGAATAGATTACTTTGAATATTTAATCGTCTTAATTCTACGAACAGAAATATAAGTATCGTCGCATTGGCAGGGATAAAGTGGACCAGAACGGCCCAAGATTGATATAGATGGAAACAGATGGAGGAGGCCGTGATCCCGAGATGGATGAACCCTTAATAGGTTAAGTTTAAAAAATATAGAATTGTATGTTATAGGGAAATAAAGGCTATTTTTATTTTCTTTATTAGATTAAAGTTTCGGGTCAAACAATGTTGTGAGACGGTGTAGTGATTGACTATATTCTAAGTAAACGCCCGTGATCATAAAAACAATTTTTGATTATTAAAATGATCTAAAAAAATAATGTAGTGTTGTTAGTTTAGTACACTTAGTTCGCAATAAAGAATTTGAATTTGATTCCCTACACGAATAAGTTACGGTACCTACATAAAATATTTTCAGCAACAATTTTCGATCGACTCTTCTCAATATTTGGTTTGCCCCTATCTATCAAGGCTAGGCGTGCGCCATGTCAACGTATATCACTGTCGCAGATAAAAAGCACAACGACATGGCAGAGAAAAAAATCAAGGTATCAACGTGAAAATAAAGAAAAAATCAATTGGGGGATTTCAGTCTGATCCTGAAACCTGATCTATCACTAGGTAGGTAATCCTAACTAATATTATAAATGCGAAAGTAAGTTTGTTTTTCTGTTACCTTTTCACGCCTAAACCACGATGACCATGTCGTTCTTGCGCTCATAGATGGCGCCACGTGTCTTTCGAATCATGAAAATTCAAAAGCAAAAGCCAGTTCAAGATAATATTATAGCTAATGATGCTATGATATCGGGGAGTTCAGATCGGAATAAAAGCTTAAAACATTTATCACCACTCAGTCTTTTAGGTCCATTCCAGAGAGAAGCCATCGCCGGCCGCGTGCGTTGAAGACCGGTCCGGTTCCGTGTGTACGTGCGCGCTCTTGTTGTTTTAGACCGACCTCTTTAATGACTCATCGCGAATGTATCAATTTAAATGGAATATTCTGAAGGTTGATCACGTATTGGTTCAATTAGTATCGTAATACCTAAGTGGATTATAGTTATTTTGAAGCAAATCATGTATTGTTTGTTTTGATCTGATAAAAATGAAAATGAAAATGTTATTCTACGGTTTAAAAACATGATATTTACAACTTCACCCGATCATAAAAAATCGTTAAAACGTTAAAATTTTGATGGTTTTCCAAGTCGTACTTTTTTTTTATAGTAAATGGGCTTACTCTTGACCTCAATCTAGTCCAGAGGACAGCGATGAGGTCGACGATGGAACGAGCACTAGCACTGTTTGATTTACTTGAAGTAAATCAAACTTTTACTCCCAAAAAAACATGCGGCGACGATAACGGCGACGGTTGCGTGCCCCGGCTTTGCTCTAAAATAAACTGAAATGAAATAGGCATGACTGTAAAAACAATCCAATTACTCAAATTTGATGATGGTTTTGCCACTCAGTTTTCATCAAATTGAGTTAATATATGGTTTGTGCAAACACACATCACAACGATATAATGTGTAAAAGGGAAGGGTTTATATTTCCTTTTTGATTAATATTCAGTTCTTGGTTCTCATAAAAAAGCGTGATAACAAAGAATGTAACATCTTCAATCAAAATTAATGAGGTTACCTCGTAGGTACTCGATAATAATCTTCTGACGAAATCTCGGTCTACGAAATAAAAAAGAAATCAAGCTCTTCTTAATAAAATTACAGCTTTGACTGACTGGAAGCGTCTCATTTCAGAAATTATATTGATCGCGACCGCGTCCTAAGCTTCAATTTACATTGCTGCAAAATAGAATTGAAGCGATTCCGGGGTATGCGCAAAAATCGTCCGTTGTAGACTTGTTTTTTGAATCGTATTTCGTTATGTTACACAATTTGCATAAGTTCAGTATGTTTTCATTTCATTACGAAAATTTGTTTACATTCCACGGCGTGGCAATACGAATTGAGCCTAAGGAACTATCATGAAAAAATAAGAACGAAGGGAATATGTCCGTATAAGTTTACATACTACTAAGGTACTTCGGAACTAGCTAACTAACGGTAATTAATTTGGAACTAGATACTCAGCTTTTATGTATTCTCTGTGTTGTAGAGCGTAACGAATGCGCTAAGTAGGAAGTACCCGTGGGGCCATTGTTGTTGTTATGATAATAATATCAAGTTACTTAATTAACTACTCATGACTTTATGTCAGTTAGGGAAACTAATTGTTTTTCAAATTCAAATCAAATCAAATATCTTTATTGGAACAAAAACACATTTAACAAAGTAATTGCGTACGTAAATAGCTGCATTAGTTAAAAAACTGTGTCGCAGCTATTTACGCCCACCTCCAAGAGGGAGAAAGCGTTCCAGATTCCGATAAGAGAAAAATTAAAAAAAATTAAAAAAAATAAAATTAACATAGCAAAAATAATTAAATAGGTAGGTACTTAATGTTGTGCACGTGGGAGTGTTGTATGTGAGTGCGGAGCGTGTCTGTGGGGTGTAAGTGTAGAGTGTGCTTATGGAACCTCCACACGAGCACACTCCATGCTACGTGTATTTGGTGTGCATGTCTACGGAAGAAAGATCTTCACGGTTTGACTAAACTCTCCAATTCTTCGTATGTGAGAGCATGAAACCATGGATCAATAATTGACACACGACTTCGATTTATAGTTTCGTCTAGTAGTTATATGTCTATTGTTATTTGAATTGATTTATTTAATTCTTCAAGTACACAAAAGTACAGGGGCGGACTTAATGCCGAAGACATTCTCGACCAGTCAACCTTTGGGTGATGCAGAGACAAACTGTGGTAGGTGCAGAGACAAACTGGTAGGTGCAATTGAAGATTTAATATTTATTTTAATAAACAGATAATCAAATATTATTTAAAAACTAATAATATATATATATCAATTTGTGGCTGCCAATTAAAGTTACTGATCATTGTGCCTGACTTTTTATGTATGTATTTATACTCACAAGTTTACCAGATACTCGGTATGGTGTCGGACGTAAAGAATAGCACCATCCCATATCTTCCCGTGGGTGTCGCAAGAGGCGACTAAGGGACTTACCAGAGAATGGGCAGCAGCGTTCTCTGTGATTTTATAACAACCATACTGCGATCGCCAACCTGCCTGCCAAGCGTGGCGATTATGGCAAAACCCTTCCTATGGCAATGTGGCGCCACTTGGGGGAGGCCTGTGTCCAGCAGTGGACGTCTTTCGGCTGAAATGATGAAGTTTTTTTTAATGCTAAATAGGCTTGCGTTTGAAGCGATGACGCGGCCTGGGGTGAAACACGGTTCCCTAGAAGAAACTGATTTACTCTAACTTTAAAAAGAACTTTTATTCTTGTTGTATTTACAGACGTCGAGCCGTCTTTCACAAACTAAAAGAGTTAAATACTTAATGTTATTCAAATTACTTGTCAGCCAAATTCAGCTTTGTTTACTTTTAATTTTGGTAAGGATGTGTACTCGTACAGAAGGGGTGTGAACGTACATAATATGGTGTTAAAGTAAGTAATCTAATGTAGGCACTGAAATTTTTATTGTAGTAACTTGTGTTTAAAAGTTCTGTTCTAAAAAACCGATGAAAGGTTTATATTTGGAATCCGCTCATCGAATATGTGATGTGGAGAAGATAATCCCGTTGTGCAGAGAAACAAAAAGGAAATACAAACCAGTCCAATTTTGTATTGAATGATGCGCTGTGGATTAAATACGGTGGCTGGTAGTTAGTGACCGATACTTAAACACGTGATTGTACTCATGTTTAAATTCTACTCATTGTACTCATATTTAAATTCTTACTTTCAATAAAAATCATTTTTTTAATGTTTATTGAAGTTTTAACTTTTGTCCCTCAAATTTTTTTCATGAATGGTTTGTAAAAATCTCAATACTCAATACGCAATACTCAATACTTTATTGCATTCCATAATGTATACAAGGCTGGTAGGTAAATTATAGAGAAACAATTATGGACCCTGTCGGGCACAGCAAGTTAGTTTTTAGAGGAGAGGATGAAGCGCTTTTTGTTTAAAAACATAATAATATTGAAATTAAGGAGTAAATCTTATATTTAGATATTTAAGTAGATATTATTTATGAGTAGATTTATATTAATTTTGTTTATTATTAATATTTCTATATTTATTTATTTATTATTAATAGATATTTTCTAAATTATAAATTAGGTAATTATTTTATATATTTATTTATATATTAGCTGTAATTTATTATTAACTAAATAGTAAGTAATTAAAGATATTGCACGGTAGATAAAGTAAATAGATGTATTAGGTACTACTTGGTTATTCTAATAATTATAATCTAGATTTTTCATGAATGATTTAGATAAATTCTACTTTTGTTTCTAGTAACACATTTTACGGTCTTCACTGAATGTTCCATGCAGTTTACCTGTTAAACTCAACAAAGCGTTACTGCTTAAGTCCGTTTTACATCAAAAGTTTGTGTTACCGTTTGAGTAACCCAAAAACGAAATAACGAGCACAAAGACAAACTTTGGGTTAATTGTAAAGTTAAGTGAATTTACCCGGAGGCTACACTGATTAACCAGATCAAACTTGTGAACTATAGCCTTGATTATTTAAATAGGATAAATCTTATTTGTTAATTACTTAACTCAGAGTGTTACTGTGTAAATAAGTTTACTTAATATTAATTAATGCTGAGCTGAAGGAGTCACCGGCGAGTGAAATGAGATTTTCAAGTTAATCATTTCTGTAACTTCAAAGAAAATTTAATATTCAAATCATACTCGGATGATACTTAGATAGTTTTGTGACTTACACCATTTAAATTCCGATATTATGACCAAGCTTTGGTTATAATTAAAACTTGTATCCCCACCAAAATGGACTCATTATATGGGTTTGTACAATAAAATTGTACAACGAATGTTTTTTCTGTCATGTCATGTCATGTCACTGTTGTGTTGAAATGAAAAACAACTTAAAATATCATAGATACTAAGTTGATTTTAGAGTTGAAAAATGTCAAATTCAGGTTCAGTAAATTCAGCCATTACTGAATAAGGTACGTATTCGCTCGTCATTATCTCGCTCTGCCTATGAATGCGTGCTTTATATTCAGAAATTAATTCCAAGCTTCGTTTAATGATACTTACCTATATAGTATTTACTCGTCTACAATCTGCGAGCGAGTTAAGTGAATCAACTAAAGCTTATTGTTTTTTAGTCATTACAGCGGCGATGGATAGATATTTATTTAAGCTAGGCAATTTGAAATTATTAGGAAAATAGACCGTTTACAAACTGTGTTTACTATTAGTTGTACAAGATTTGTTAGTAGGTAAGTAGTAGGTACACGTGCGGAACTTTAAACGTTTTCTCTATGGTTTTCTGTGATTGAGTACCTAATTGACATTATATTACCTTTCTAGTTTTGTAAAATATGTACAGGTATTGTAGATACCTAACATTATGAATAATTATAACCTATATCATTTGGGGGTCGACATTGATTTTCATTTCCATATTTCGGTAATATTAAACTTCTAATTAATTGAATGGGATCCGCGATTGATAAAATTAATTACCTAAATAATATAAAGGTTTTTTAATAGCTGCTAATAACTAAATTCGTGTGCTAGTATATAGGTATGCGTATTGTCTATATCTTTATCTATCTATCTATATCTATCTTCTATTCATATAATAGTATAATAAAATCGTTAAAATTCAAATCGATGTTCTGAATTGGCGCAAAAACTACTGCATAGATCCTGTTCAAATTTTGCTAAAACATTCGAAATATTCTTCTTCAAATGTTAGGCTATATATTATCACGCTACTTGCTTAAGGGGGTGAGCAATATTGCATTATGTCAGTATTATTTAATTGTTTACCGTTTTAGTCATGATATCCGTAAGAACGTCTATTTCAAAGTATATGTCAGCGAAACAAATAGAGAAATGGTTTCATGATCGCTTTACGTGCATCGCGTCGCAAGTTCGATCCTCAAGTAAAATTATACTTTTTGTAATTTTTTTTGATAGAGGGTATTATTATTTATTTTCTCTTTTTTATGTATTATATTATAAATTCTTATGAATAAAGTTAAGTCATTGGTAAAATCTCTTTCCTCATGTTTGAATCTGGCCGTTCGATGGTGTTCTGAACTGACAACGTCGTTGTCTGCTGTCCAAAGATGCTGTCAGACTCGATGTTTTGAATTTCACATATCGCTCCCAATAAAAATAATAGCAGTTATGAAAATTAATTTGAAACTATTTTGTTGTGTCGTTGTTCTTTTAGTTATGCACAACTATAATAGGTTTAGGTTGTTTCTCTGCATTGTTAGGTCCCAAAAATAAATTCGATTTTGTTGTCTTTGTCGGAGGGTGGATGATTCGTTACTTGAAAAATATTTAGGTATCTTTATCATATCTGTCTGTTGTATCTTATTACTATTATAAATGCGAAAGTTTGGATGGATGGATGTTTGTTATTCAATCACGCCAGAACAGCTGAACGGATGTAGATGAAATTTGGCACAGAGATAAATTATCGTGCTAATAACTTAGGGCGATATTTGTTTTATTCTAATGATTTTTGAATTATTATAAAGTAGATTAATATGCTTTTGCTGCCCGCGGCGGCTGGGACGTGAGGTTCTTTCCCTCTCACGTCCCGCCACCTTCTTCACTAGCATGACTGCTTCGCAGAAGGAGGTGACGGCTTCCCATTCCTCTCGCTCCGGACCATGGTTTGGACCAGAGCCGGACGCGAGAGATCGCCGCCGCCAATCGCCGCTACGAGGACACGGCGGTGTTCCGCCCAAGCGGGGCAGACCTCCACGTTGTGCTCCACCGTGTCCTCCGGATGATCCTCGCAGTAGAAACACCCGGGCGTTTCCTCCAGCCCGATTCGGTGCAGGAACCTCCCGAAACAACCGTGTCGGTGAGAACCTGCGTCAGGCGGTAGGTAAGGGCGCCGTGGCGCCTCTCTAGCCACTCCTCAAAGAGGGGACTTATCGCCACTATGGTGGCGTGCCGTGTTAGTACTGCCTACCCCGTTGAATTTCACAAGTCCCTGGGGTTAACTCCCAGACTGTGCAATGGAACCAGGCTTGGTATCACTGAGCTGGGCAGTAATATTATAATAGCCACCATTATTACAGGAGTGGCTAAAGGAGAAAGCGGTTTAACTCCCCGCATACACGTTATTCCAAATAACTTGCCAATTCAATTTAAGAAGTTGCAATTTCCCTTAAAATTGGCTTTTAAAATGACGGTCAAAAAATTCCAAGGAAAAACCTTAAAAGTGGCAGATATTCATTTGGGCTCCTCATGCTTCTCACACGGTCATTAAACAAATCTTTTAATGTTGTATACAAAACGGTATTAGAATAAATAAAGAAATTGAGCCCAACAAGGCGTTTCATTGTTCACTTTGAAAAAAAAAAGTCGTATGGCACTATAATGTTCCAGTTTTAAGCCATATCGTCGCCTCAACGCCTTTTAATTTTGTTTTAGACCTCTGCCGCCCAGAATTACAGCGCCCAAAAAGACGCCTTTTGTAGTCATCACCCACATTATCACATTTTGATCAGGCCTTCAGTTCTCACACATAAGATCCCACCAGTAATACCCGAAGGGTTAGGCACAGGTGTGTACCTAATCGTATACCAACATTTCACCAGTCATGTTGAAGTCCCATGTAATAGGGGGCGAGCCTATTGCCATCAATCGGGCACAAATCCAGACTCCGTAGCTGCTACTGAGAAATTCCTGATGGAGTAACCAAACAACACTTTACCCAACCCGGGAACACGCATACACAACAAAATTTCCACGCGAACGAAGTCGCGGGCAACAGCTAGTATACAAATAAAATTGAAGTGTCTTATTGTAATTTCAAAATAACTGCTTTTTACTTCTGAATGCATAATGAAAGTATACCGGGTACTTATAATATATTTTTTTAATTTTGTTTTTCTGTCTGTC
This sequence comes from Noctua janthina, assembly GCA_963576755.1. NCBI lineage: Eukaryota > Metazoa > Arthropoda > Insecta > Lepidoptera > Noctuidae > Noctua > Noctua janthina. Next base: position 11,013,704 of record OY755059.1, read on the forward strand.
TGTCTGTTTGTTCCGGCTCCAAAACGACTGGATCATATTTCGACGGGCAGATAGCGATGTTATAAGGAAAAAAATAGGCTATTTTATTTTAGAAAAAAGATTAGAGTTCCGTGCAAAACAAATAAAACCCGTAAAATGTTAACAAAACCAGATTCGCGAACGAAGTTCACAGGCGACAGCTAGTGACAAATAAATCGAGAACGAATCCGTAAGGACGCGATATAAATGTCAGTTCGACCGGTCCTCTCTGCAACTATTCACTCCAGAGTATCAACTTTTATTTGCGCAGTTCCGTGTGAATGCGGCCTTTATATTTGCTTTAAGTTAAATAGCAAAGATTTCTGTTTGATATTTTCACAGGCCGGCTGCGTTTGAACAGCATAAAGTGAATTTTTGAACATTGCCACCCGAATTTCCAACAATGTGACGGGAATTGCAACACCTGCCACTGTTTTTATCGGACTCTTTGGTTTCAAATAAAAATGATAGTTCAGTACGTTTTCAGCAACTACTTCAGCCATCCTACACATTTGAAAATAGTAGAAGGAAAAAAGCATTTTATGTCTTTGGGGGTATGAAGAACAGGGTGTAAAGTTCTTTATTCCCCTTGAAAAACGGAGGATCCCAACAGTTGTTTTTTTTTTCGAAATGGCGTTTCGCAGTTCAACATAGGTCGTTGTCGTCTGCTTAACCAACAACACGACGCCGTCACTTCGTGTACAATAGTTTATATTTTCTTGTTTTTATAAAATATTATGATAGTCTATAAGGAATATATGTTATGGGTCTTTGTTACAAAAATTTGTTATAAATGATATATTATTATTATTATTTCCTTTATTTATTTTTATACAAATCTTATACATTTTTAAATATTTCTTAAACTAAAAACAATATAAAAACATAATGCAAGTATTAGTGTGTTTAGTATTTTTCTTTCCATGTCAAAACAGCAATATAAAAACATATAAAAATATAAAAAAAATTGTAGCCCACCGGTATCGGGAACAGGGTACAAGCTACCGGCGGTCAGGGCTCCAGAGAGAGGAACCTCCTAACAATACGAGCCGTGTCCAGGAGTACCGCTTTCTGAATCAAACCCTTGATCCAGCTGCCTAACGAGAGCCTCCTCAGGTATTGGTCGAGGCTCTTGGCAATTAAGCCATGGGCTGATACAACTATCGGCACAATGAACGCTGAGTCCACATCCCACATGTCGACAACCTCGTGAGCCAAGTCAAGATACTTGATTTGCTTATCTTTCTCGGCTTTCACGAGATTTTCATCATGCGGGACCGTTATGTCAACAATCATTGCACGCCGCTCTGACCGATCCACCACCACTATATCAGGCTTATTGGCAACAATAGTCCTGTCAGTGATGATGGATCGATCCCAGTACATTATGATACTGCCATTTTGGAGAACTGGGTCGGGCACATACTTATAGTACGGTACTTCCGATTCCACAAGATTGTATTTTAGAGCAAGTTGCTGATGGATAATCCTGGCTACAAGGTTGTGTGAGAACACCCGGAGATAATGTGACGGATTGATTCGCCTGGACGTTGGCATGCCCGACATATGTCAACCGTACCGTCCTTCACAATAAATCTCCGGTAGTTATTCGTCATCATAACTTCATCCATTTAATGTTGGATTTTTTTTTGATTTTTCATTTCACCGGACTATAATGTCAGGTTCTTCTATATAGTCTTACTCGCGGATAATTATACTTGCGCGATGTAGGATTACGATGTTAAGTTCATCATCTGTGTCATAGATGGCGCTTTAGTACGTTTTGTAGTGCCGCTTCATGCATGCTGGAGTTACAACTACATAACTCGCACACAACGGTCAAATTTGGTAAAAGTATAAAAACACATATTCCACCAGCTCTGTAACCCAATAAACTAAGTCTCGGTTATAAAATCTTATGCTTCAAAACAGATAAATCTCATAAAAAGATAAACTAGGACCTTGGTAGGGATAAATGATTACAAATCCTTTTATAAGACATAAATAATTTTATATCTCTGGCCAAAAGGCGGTTGAAGGATTATCCCAAAAAAAAAAACATCAAAAGACAAGATTTAATGAGATTACAAAAATAAACTCAAACGCTTTTATTGCTATCTTTTATATGTCTTTCAAAAAAATCTAATTAAGTAAACACCACGTTAAAAAGCACTCTTGTGCTTAATTACAATGTAAACAAATGGAAAAGTACCCTAATCATACGGGGTGTGTCCTAAACATCAGGGTGAAAAGTAAACATTGTCTACAACTTTTCTTTTACTTAAGTCTTAATAGCCGTAATAGCTACCAAAGTCGAGTGGACAGAGAAAAGACAAGGTACGTTTTACGTCTGCGTCCATGTGTTAACAGGGAGGAAAGGTACAACAGTAATAAAAACATAAATAAGTGCCTTCCTTCTACTGTAAATGCGGGCAGACCGTGACCTTGTAAGCCCCTTTACTCACGTTCAGCTGCTGTCGGGTATCTGAGGCCCCAGCACGAGCGCGAGGTGTAAACGTAACGTAAATACGACGACTTTTGAATCAGTAATACAATTATTCTTTAGCATTTTAGTTGAATTGTTTGCAACAAACACAATCAGTATCATTCATAGATTTGAATAAATTATTAAAATTAAGAAATAATGTATGTGAAACAAATTAATTTTAAAATCGATGTACATAGTTACGTTACGTTTACACCGCGCGCCCGGATACACTGGTGTAGAATCGTGTGAGAAAGCTTTTAGACTCTTGGCCACATCTGAACCACCTAAACGGCGTGGAGGCGGCGCCGACGACGGCGCTGACTTTCCGGAAACCTGGACGTGTGAAAAAGGGCTAAGGTCTTGTGTCATTTAGCAGCTAATATATTAAAAACCTAGTGCGAGAGTTATATAAATAATATTGTTCAGTTCCCGATACTGGTGGGCTTCTGTTTTTTTATATTTAAAAATATACAAAGTATGTATATTTTTAAATATAAAAAAACAATAACTAGAAAACGGGATATTTACCATGTTTATTGTTTATGATAGTTTAAAATCTTATAAAGTAAGTATTGATGTCATTAAAGCAAATAATAACATCAACTTACCGTAGACAAGTTTAACTATAACTGCGATATTTATTACAAACTCTGATAAACTCGGAGTTCCTGGCGTTTCTTATGCATGGCATTGTAAATGTCAAATTTTCATTTACGTCATCATCCTTTTGCCTTTTACCCATGTTACTTGGGGTCGGCGCTAGACGTTTAATTTTCCCTTCTCGCCTGCCTACCGTCACGATATCATCATTAACTACATACATCTTTCCTTTGGTAATCCTCTCTTTCTCTATCCATATTTCATCATTCTTTTAGTCACATGCGTCATAGTCAGACATTAATTAACATTTTCGTGATGGGAAAAATCTTTCTCAGACTCTCATGCGTGTGTGATAGGAGAAAGGAGATGAAAGTTGGGGAGGTCTGACTTCAACTTATAGTTGTCAGTCTTTAACATACGTAAAAAAGGGTGGAATAGGGCTTCCAGGGAAAATCGAGACAAAACGTTGAAGGGTATTTATCATCATCATCATCTGCCTAGCCTTTTCCCAACTATGTTAGGGTCGGCTTCCAGTCTAACCGGTTGCATCTGAATACCCGTATTTTACATGGAGCGACTGCCTATCTGACCTCCACAACCCAGTTAGTACTAGGTAATACGATACCCCTTAGCAAGACTGGTTGTCAGACGTTTGAGCCACTGACTGTAACGACTGTCAAAGATCTACTAATGACAGCCGGGACCAACGGCTTAACGTGAAGGGAATTTATATCATTTGGTATTAAAAAGGTATCGGAAGTAAATTTTAATGATCATTTATTTATTTTGATCCCTTGCATTGTAGACTAAAAAAATATTCAAAATTGGGTCATCCCTAATCAAGCTCGTTATGATTATTTTTCTCATTTTTAAGGTTCTACAGGCAAATAAACAACCCAAAGTCTCTTAATTGCTTGGCTTTAATAAACAATCTTGTTGACAACTTTGATAACTTTCGAGATAAAAAATAATTGACGGTGGACAGGATAACGCCTACTAAGTAAAAGTAACAGAAAGTACTTAAAGGTATAAACTCAAAATAAACAGCTAATCTTTAACAATTTTGAAATTAACTTACAAGTTTACAACGGATAACAGAATAAATACACTTCCTCGAAAACTGTCTCTTATCGCACCACGATTATGTTTTGACGTGGTCAGTTTTTAATGCAGTTCTAGGCTCTATTACATCCTCACCTGCAGCTCGGGCGTGAATTCCGCCTCGGCTGCAATAAAAAAGTTGTATTTTATTTTTTAGTTCAAATGTATGTACAGTACCGATACTACGGAATTCGGCTTAACTATCTGACATTTGTGAATGTTTGTGTTGGTGATAAAAATATATCTGGTGGTCTACTATGACGAGTAATTCTAGTGTGAGAAAGAGATGGCGCTAGACGACCTGTATAGCTCTGTCTCTTTCCGACACTGGAATTACTCCTGCTTTAAGACGTCATAGTAACCCACCTGGCTTGGTTATTTAATGCAGAGCATTTTTTCAAGTGAATTTTAAGTTACTACCGAGTAAAGTATGAAAAATAGCCCTCGGAAAAGCTTATAAATCGTCTCATACTTATATATTTGCGTTACTTACAGATGGCGTAAGTGAAATTTTTCCTAATTCGGTAGCCAAAGTTACCTACATTTCAGATAATGGGTGGCTATTTATATGGCGAGAACTTTCCAAAAACGCTCGACTATGTAACGTTCGGCAATAAACGTCTGATGTAACTATTCCTTTTTTTCCGAGATTCCGAAATCACAGTAGAAACAAAATTATTCGGTAGTAAATACCTAAGTGTTCCAGCTGTAAGTTTATTGCGGAGTGTCGGCTGTTTTAGCGCTCGGGTTTATTTCCTAATATAAATCTTCATTAGGAAGCAAGAAAAATAGACTACATCAAAATACGCCTAGTCGTTCTTGATATTAGCGCGATTCACGTGATTCGTAAACAAGACATCCGCATACATTAAACGAAGATCATTTGACCGTAAACACTTCTATTTGTAATCACACCAACGTTCAAACGTTCGTTCGTTCAACGTTCAACGTTCAACGTTCGTAAATTCCAAGATGTTTTTGCAAATATTCTTCAGTAGCTTTTAGACAGACATGTCCGGCCATCATCTTGATATTTTCGGCTAAATCTCATTTGCAGACCAATAATACTAGATCTGTTAGCGAATTTCTCTATTTAGGTTCCAGTCTAAACATTTTTATTACTTCTTCTAGTGCATCATTTGAAAATACTTGGAGATGAAATAATGTTTATTTTCTTCAAATAAATAATATTATGATATACGCGGAAACGATATTTTGAATTTTTTTCAAATTTATACTGACACAAAGTCAAATTATGTTTTTCTTATGATAGAACAATTTTATGTGTGATGTCTGATAATTTGGGAAGGTTTATCAATGTACGTAAGTAGATAAGTATTACTGGTCTTAAACAATGGACATAGAAATACCAAGGTGATATTAAAAAAAAAAACTGCATATTTTCTTCTCATATAGGTTGTGTTTAATTTCTAAGAATATTTACTTACATTATTTACAAACTACAAATCTATAATAGTAATAAAAATATGTACAATTATCAAAAGGGTACCAAAAGGGCGTCAAAAATTCGTCCACATCGCTGTCAACAGGAAAGGTGCCCAGAAGGCTGGCAGCATTGCCACGTTATTCATTCTCATATAATGAATAACTTCGGAACTTTCAACGTTATTAATTAACTAGTTTTCATTCACTTTGTCTCAGAGTTTAAGAAACGACCATTAGTAACAGTAATAGATGTTTCTGAAACTGTCGATAGCAGTACTTCAAAACTGTTATCTTTTTATAGATTGCCAACAGAAAGCTGTCTGTGAATATAATAACCTCTCGTATTTTAATTAAGTATCAATTTCCGTCATTGATTTTCTATGTTTTCCTTTATAATATTTTCCATATCAGTAAATTAATTAAACCAATCAAAGTGTTTTGTTAAGGCTTGCTCAGACAGGACGGGCGTGTCGCAACGAATCGCATTTAAAAAATCGTCCACTTTCGTACAATTTGCGTTTTCGCACACCCATTAGGCATATTTATGCGGTTGTGGTTATACCTTGCTGATGGAAGATTTAGGGTGTTATCACATTTACACGCACGGATCTACCGAGGTCCGAACCCTATTAAGAGGACATTTAATTGTATATCCTAGTTTGTAAGCCATGGCTCGGGGTCTTAAATTCATAGTACAAACAAGCTCGTATTTTGAGATTGATTCAATGTAGGTACCTATGCTCAGTTTCTGGAGAAACTTGTGGAATAGTGCCATCTGCTTCGATGGCTGTTTGATGACAGCTACTGCATATTAAAATTATTATCGTAAAGTTTCAAAGGAAAGTAGATCTAATAGAATAAGATTTTTCAATGACATGAAAGAACCATAATCGTTTAAATAAAATATTAGGTATACACGAGTTTTGAGATAAAAGATGAAAGTCTACTCGGATTTCCACTTAGCAAAATATACATATTAAATGTAGAATCTCTTTGCTCTTATAAAAAGTGTTGATGCTAACAATCATAAAGATCAAATGAAACATAGAATCATAAACGTCCATAATTTATGTGTTTCATATTATTGTGGGTGCTATATTGTATTATAATAAGAAAGAATAAGAATAACTTATATAAGTATTACAAAAAGTGTACATTTAGGCGCAGTAGTATTATTTCCTAAACAATGGTATAATTAGTACTTATAAGTAACTTATAACTAAAATATTTTCAACAGTTGCAAGTAATAGTAGTCCAATTCAGATGTCAGCGACCTGCCCGATCTAGGTTAATTTACGCCTGTGTTTCAGGCCATCACTTTACCTAGCGCAACTTAATTAGGACAGTAAAATATTAAGATTAAATCAATCTATTAACAACAAATGAATGAATCAATTAACAATAATGTATGAGGAAAGAAAAATCTGGAGAAATAGAGAAGTTGCACGAAACAAAGTAACGTCGTCTAAGTCGTCTTAAACCATGTCAACCGTCGTCTCACCACTGTTTCCACAATGGATCGTCTAACCAAGCAACAAACTGTCTTTGATCTCTGGTCTTTCGCGTCCTCTTATTGATCCGTTTCGTTTCATTTCGTTCCAGTTGAGCCGGGAGAGATCAGGAAGCTCATTCTTTAGTTTGCCGTTTGTCATTTCTTCCCAGAATTGAATCCTTAATAGCGAAGCTATCGACTATTGTAATAATATAGTTTATTTTTTTATCAAAATATACGGGTTCGATTCCTGGCCTGGATTATTGAGTTTTCAAAAATCCAACGATGCAGTTTTAGTTTTCATCAAAATCAGGCCCGAGACTCCTTTGAGTATTTTTTGCTATTCTTCATAGTTTGGATTTGGCCATTCATGCCCACTTGGCCATTCACTCAGTATATTGAAAGTATATATACTTTAATAGATACTAATTCAACTCATAATACTGAATTTCAATTTAAAACGCACGCAAATCCTCCCTATTAAGTTTTAAAACTTTATTAATTAGGAATTGGTTTATATCTATCTTTAGAGTAGGAATAAAACATTTAAGTTTCTTCAATTAGCTCTAAAGTTCAGAGATTGATTTCTCCTAAGACCAAGGAGTCACGACTTGATGGATTGCAGAGCGGTTCCTGGCATTTTGCCATTCAAGTCGTGGCTTTGTTAACGGAAGTACATTAGCTAAGAACTGCTTACTTTATTTAATCTTTATGTGGAACAATTTGATAGTTTATCAAGTGGTTTAAAAATATAATAATTATATCATAAAGGAAAATCCATTGAAGGGCGGGTGACGTCTTCTATCAAACTGAGGTGCACATTACTTCTTTGAACCGATTTTCTAGCATGGAAATTGCAACTATGAACTATAACAACATACATGTATACCCACTATTTTCTCATAAGCTTTGTTTTACCCGGAACAATGGTTGTTCAACCGGATGTTCTGGTGTCAAGGGCGATTAATCGCAGTAAGACCGAGGACCGCGCCTGGTCGAATCACGGGAGACCGCTGATTAAATAAATAGGTACATACAGAAGGTCCATTCAATGAGAAAAGTGCACAAACAAATGATACACGTCACCTGCAACTGTCTTTAGATTGAAATCGCCTTACGTAGGCGCATTTGATGTTTACGGATTTGAAAAAATATGATTAGATAAGTACAGGAGTTTAGAGGTATGTGGAACAGAGTGTACACTCCAATGAGATGGGATATCCTCCGACCAGACGGGTATTATGTCTAGTAGCTACTGTCTGACAATCGTTTCCCGGTTCTTGTATATACCTAAGCTTTACTCGCGGATAATCATGATTGCGCGATGTAGGAATCTTATTTTAGTTCCTTGTTTTGCGCCGTAGATGGCGCTGTCAGTAAGTCTGACAGACTCCTTCGCCCACTCCAAAATATGTAGCGCATTGTACAAAATATAGTTTATTTGGTACAATGCCGCTACAAAAGTGTCAGATGTTTTTTTTTGCGTTTAGAAATCACCATGCATGTTTTGGGGTGGGTGAATAAGTCTGTCAGTCTCTTACTAACTAAACCTACACGATGTTCTTCAACTACCTCGCTGGCTTAGTTACGATCCGGCCATATCCGGTCTATTAATTCGGCTAGTTAACCCACCGCCTTTGGGAGGCTAATCAGAGCAGATATTATAATTAACTGTAATCCTCTTGGCGTTAAGTTAATAGCCTCGTTAGGTATCGAATACCTAACTAACTAATTACATTACCTAATGACCCAGTGCATACCAATACTATCTCAGGTGCTGTAATAGGTAAATTCATCAATTTTCGTCTTAACTAATTGGGTTTTCAATACCCTATGTATTAAGTAAACGTTAAGGCGATTAATTAGGTAGCTTGGTAAATGAGTAACGATAATTATTATCAAAGTGTGTTGTTAACGAGCTAAAAGCCTCTTACATGAGTGAAATAGCAATTTATTCTCCACGTGTAGTAAATTAATTATTTCTTAGAAGGTTTCGCTTACGTAGATGTCGGAATATATTATCCCATGGGACAAATGTTGTCCTAACCCAGGTTCTGGTCTATCCGTATGCCCATTTGGCGTTCAGTCGTTAAACTATGAAAACTATGGTTTCATTCAGCTAAAAATAATTTACATAATTATGTATCTCTTGTATTGAAGGATCTCCATCTATCCAGCACCTTCATCATCAAATCAGTAACGTTTATAATTGTAAAAATCAATCACAAAATCATTCATCTAATAAAATTCTCCAAGGTAACTTTCGTAAAATATTACACATAACTGACGAAATTTGAGTGTATTATTAGGTGCACCTCTGCCTAAACCTTCGGGGATTGCAGTCGTGATGTTATGATGATGATTTCGTAAAACTTTTGATATTACACAACACATTAAAAACATAAAGAAAAACTAAGCAAACGATAAAAACACGTTATTATACGATAAGCGCTTATTGAATTGCATATTTAATACGCGAACAAGATTAGATGCCAAAACTAATGGAAACAAACAATTTTTACATGTTAAAGATATTATATATTATATTTATTATATTATTTCATACATATTTTGGCTAATGTAGATATTAAAAAGCAAACAAAAAGTGAAATCGGTTTGTGCCTGTCAGAAGAACTTTATGCTCATAAAATAAAATCGAATAGTCCAACCCGTGTTGGACTATTCGTTTAGCTTTTAATGTTTTGACCTACTCAAGCTGGTGTCGCGTTGCTGACCGATCACTCCTTGAATGGGAGTGAATGTACTCATGCACAAATGGGAATTTTGGCTGTTATTTTAGTTATGCTTTTTTGCCGTGAATAAAACGAATTACAAACATAACATCATGCTTTGTAATCCCCGAAGGGTTAGGCAGAGGTGTGCCTAACAACTGGTGAAATGTAGGTGTCCTTGTGTCCTTCCTCTCTCTACATTTCGCCAGTTATAATAGGGGGCTAGCCAATTGCCATCAACCAGGTACAAATCCCGGCTCTCGGCTGCTACTAAAAAAATTCTGATGGAAAAACCCATTTCGGATTGCGAAGTTCTTTAATTTTCCTCCGTAAGGTTTTATCGCTCATACCATTAACAAAAAATTCTATGTGCGTGTCGGGGTTCGGAATGATGTACTGAATACGTGGTATTCGTTTGTAAGGGTGTATTTAGCTCATAAAACTGACCATGATCATTACCGTCTTAGCATAATCCCACTGGGATTGTGTTAAGCCACTAATGGTCAGATGCACGTACAATTGTACCTATAATAACGATTGAGGTTGTTAAAGTACTATTGCAGCCCTCCTATCGGTGTGGTTATTATGTTTCATCTGTTTTTACATTCTAATTCTAGATTCTTATAATTTATGTAGTTTATAAATAAATGATCCACCTACTAATTAAAAAAAAAAAAACAAAAAGAAATAACAATTAAAATAAATAATAAGTTGCGTAGTTATGAAGAACAACGTTCTCACATAGAAAGACACTAAGAGCGAAATTTATTTATGATATTATATTTTTTTATACTCTATTTAAAATATTTACATTCTGGGTGAATTTTAAAGATCCCGGCCATTTTGGAAAAAGTACAGTCAGCAAGGTCATAAAAAACCACCTTGTATAGCAATCGGACGTAATGGTAATATTTTCTCTTCTTCTTTTTCTCCAATAAAAATGTTCATATTTTCCTTGATATTCGTGGTGAGAATGTAAATTAAGGTGCAAGGTCATGTGATCGTAAACTACACCGAGTTACGACTGCTGTGACTCGGGTATTTTACGTTCAAGACAACATTTTCGCCACGAAAAACGTTTTATGATTTTTTGCGTTTATAACATTTTGTTTGGTTATGTTTTGTGTTTATTTTTGCCTACACAATGGCCCATATCTATGTATGATGTAATTTAATGGATAAAAAAAAATCTGCATGGAAATTCTTGAAAGATATAATAGCAATTTGTTTCAAACAACAAATAGAACATTTTTTAACATTGGTGATATCGTTTAGTACACCTACTTGTAATAAATATGTACAGAAAATAAAAGAAAATACAATGCGGCTTTCTTTTTCAGGTACGCATCGGCGAAGTTAAGGGCACAAACAATGTGGAGATAAAATCCAAAGCCGGCGCATTATGTTAGATACCAATAACTTCGACTATGAAACGACTACTTTATACGACGCCCTCGAAGCGTTCACCAGCAGAACTGAGAAACAAAATGATAATGTAACGAACTCCACAAACACAACATGGCCAGGATACGACGTATGCGATCCCTCGTCTTATCCAGAAGACTTCCTCACATCTTCGCTGTTTCACAGCTGTATCTACCTGATGTATTCAATAGTTTTTCTAGTAGCTCTTGTCGGAAATGGATTAGTGTGTTTCGTGGTACAGACTTCCCCGCGAATGAAGACAGTGACGAACTACTTTATAGTGAACTTAGCAGTGGGAGACATTCTGATGACACTGTTCTGTGTGCCATTTTCATTTGTGCCTATGTTGATACTCCGGTACTGGCCGTTCGGTTTTGTGATGTGCAAAGTAGTGAACTATACGCAAGCAGTGTCGGTGCTAGTGAGTGCGTACACATTGTTAGCTATATCCATTGATAGGTACATGGCCATCATGCGGCCATTGAGGCCCAGGCTGGGCAAGGCAGCCGCTAAGATGGTAGTGGCTGCAGTATGGCTGGGCGCGTTTACAACGGCGGCTCCCATCGTAGTTGTTTCAAAACTGCAGAGGCCTTCTCCGTGGCATCAGTTGTGTAAAGCGTAAGTAAAATTAAAATTGTAAGAAAGCTGTGTAACAACTTTGGAGTACTGTAAAGTATATTCTATTATCTCTAAATAAAGCTGTCTTTTTACATTAGTAGTCTTCAAATCTTAACATTTTCCCGGAAGATCTTGTTTACAATCTTCCTGTAACAGTAAAGTAATTATTCTTTATAACATTAATTAGGATGAGGAAAAACAAGCCGTAATTAATTAGAACGAATAATTAAATTGTAATGAACGCTGTAGTGAAACGTTTAAGAACAACGAAGGCTGAGAGAGGGGCACACGATGCAGTGCGGTGCCTGAGCAGTGAAGCCCTGTTTTCCTACATATATACATTTTGATATATATGTAGGAACTAGGTGTACTTGCTACCCGGTGCGCTGCGATATCGCGCCTATCCTCCAACCATTATTCTTGCGGCGTCAGAAACGATTTTGAATTTAGGCAGATTTACTTACCTAGTTTTTTATTTTGAACAAACATACTCTTCTAAACAACTGGTTAGACTGGAAGCCGACCCCAATATACTTGGGAAAAGGCTAGGCAGATGATGATGATGATGATACTTTTCTAAACAACGTAACATTACACAAAAAAAAACCGGCCAAGTGCGGTCGTACTCACAGACACACAGGGTTCCGTAGCACCAAGCAATATAATCAAAATATTTTGAAGGCTCATTTATTTATTGTATTACATTCAACAGCAAAACTAAATATGTTAATGAAAAACAAAATTACTGGCCAGTTTGACGAAAAAGTCCCATATCTCAAAAAGTAAACACCAAATCATATTCAAACCAATTTTCGATGAAAGTTTTTTTACGTTCTATAATCCTACATTTTTTCAGTATTATATCGCACAGATCGTCCATTACGGACTGTAACAGCGAAGGACAGATAGGCAACCGTGAAAAAACCACGTATTCAGCTGCATCCGATTAGACTGGAAACTGACCTACATACTTGGGAAAAAAACAAAGCAATTGATGAGACAGACACTAGATTTAATTCACCGCAATGAATCGTGTGGCCTGTATCTTATGCTTCGTCCTTATGGCCTGTTTACAGAGACATTTGTCTAGAGGAGTGGGAGCACGTTGGGCAAAGTGGTCAGTACACATGCGCGCTACTGATCTTGCAGTTCGCGCTGCCTCTGGGTGCGCTCGTGTGCACGTATGCACGCATTGCGCACGCCGTGTGGGGAGGCCGACCCCCAGGGGAGGCGCAGGACGCAAGGGACTCAAGACTCCAACATTCTAAACGTAAGGTTAGTACTATAAACGTAAATAACATCTCGTGTGTAATTGTACATAACATATATGAACACTTGTACAGTCACTAGTAATGGGTTCACCCTATATAAAAAAGTCTTTATTTCCTTTAAATAGCGTTATAAATGTATATTTTGTTTCTAATTTGTTAGTAGTTTTATTTATCTTATAATCTAAGTTAGTACGTTCTTCGGGATATGGGTCCATCCACGGGAGGAGGCCTTCCCTCCTCCAGTGTCTTCCATTTATCCCTGTCATTTGCAATAATCTGCCTATTATTTCCTGCTGTATCTATTATGTGGTCAGCCCACCTTCTCTTTAATCTGCCTACTTTTCTTTTTCCATCTGCGCCTTTCCACTCTGCAGTTTTAGCTGTCCACCTACCGTCCTTGTATCGTGATACGAGGCCAGCCCATTGTCATTTCAGTTTTAGGGCTTGCTTGAGAGCATCAGTTATTTTTTTTTTGTCTAATGACTTCGCTTCTGATTTTGTGTATTTTCCTTATGTTCAGTATACTTCTCTCCGTGGTTCACGTGATCTCGCTTAAAACATATTATCGCGGGGCAAAAATTTGGGCTCCAGGCTGCCAACTATGAAATTTCTAATGAAAATATCTATCAAAATTTTTCCTGCTTCTGAGGATCGAAAGCGGAGAGGCCAGGCAAAGTTACATTCTAGCTGCAATAACGATGATAGAAAAGTTAAAAACGAATCAGATTGACATAAAGCTGCCAAAAAGATAAAATCGATCCTGTTGAAGTCGTAGAACTACGAAACGATTGGCACTTTACACTAACAAATGGCCACTAGATCCATTAAGAGATAGCCCGTTCATTATTATGACTACATAACATAACATCATGCCTGTAATCCCCGAAAGTTTAAGCAAGGTGTTACCTAATAGTACACTCACATTTCACCATTTATGTTTTAAGTCCCCTGTAACAGGTAGCAAGCCTATTTTTTTTAATTTTATTAAATGGACCTACTCTTGACCTCAATCTAGTCCCGAGGACAGAGTTGAGGTTGACGATGAAACGAGCTAACCCAGAAGAAGACTATTAACTCGCGACTTAAATAGATTGGGGTTATATGAACTTAGGAACACCGACGAAGGCAGGCCACATTGCCATTACCCGGGCACAAATCCAGACTCCGTAGCTGCTACTGAGAAATTCCTGATGGAAAAGCCCAATAACACTTTGCCTGATCTGGGAATCGGCCCCAGGATCTCATGCTCAGCAGTCTCGCTTGCGACCACTAGACCAATGATGACAGTATTCTAATCCTATGCAAAACTGATCATAAACGCAACTTACTCCCAGCACATATAAGGAGCTTTGCCTTGACCTTATTAAACGCTCCCTCTTACAGAGTGCGTGTCTATACTTACCTTGTCTCCAACGACGTAAACAAACAGTTATCAAGGTCCAATGATGTTGTTGAGTTTCTGAAATTCTTAGAGCCTTTGGGGTTGTTTTTGGAAGTGTCGTGGAGATTGTTGTAAAAATTTTGTCATTTTGTATTTGGACTACATCGTTGGTGTAGTGGTCGCAAGTGCGACTGCTAAACATGACGTCCTGGGTTTGATTGTTGGATCGGGAAAAGTGTTATTTGGTAATAGGCTTGCCTCCTGTTACCTACATGAGACTTAAATAAAAATAACTGGCGAAATGTGGGTGTTCTATTAGGTACACCTCTGCCTAACCCTTTGGGGATTACAGGCGTGATGTTATGTTTTGTAGTTAATATTATACCTAATCATCGAACGTATATATAAATACTCTGACATCAGGTTAGGCACTAACCACACGATATAGAAGGTAGACATAAATTATCAGCTGGCCCATGCAATACTTCGATGCCTACTTAACTCAAATATATGGGCAGCAACGATGTTGTTTAATTGACCGGACCATCACTTCTGATACATGCTGCATAATAAACGTCCAATCCTGGGCAGCATCTACATAATAAGTACAATAAAACTTTTCATTGATATAAATAAAAACATACCACCTTTAAACGTATTTAATAAATAGCTTTGCCTTGAACTCACAAGATTGCAATATTTATACAATGAATGTAAATGCTATTACAAGATTAGACTGTTTTATAGTTGTTTTGACATGGAAAGAAAAATTCTAGTGCGAGCCGGGTTTGAACCTGCGACCTTCCGATTCAGTACACCGGATGTCTTAATCAATTAGACCATCGCACCCTGCTCACAGCTCTCGAAATTTTCGTTCCATTAATAACGTCTTACGGTGACGTGTTTTATAGTTTATGTTAAGGTGTTAAAAAGTTCATTCTATACAGGGTGTAAAGGACAGACCTCCACAAACTGATGGGGTGAATTCAGTATATCATACTAAGATGACCGGTACAAAAAAATATTTCAGGAATGTTATGGGAATCCATCCAAATTTGATTTGTTTTATTTCCTCATACGCAATGTATTGTTACCGTGGCAAAACGCACGTAGCGAACGGCCAGCGCGACGACGAGTTCGAGTGAGCTGATTTCACGCGTCGTTCATTAAAGTATTTCAACATCCATTGTTGTTTTTTTTTTTTGCCGTATTATTTATATGAATGGAGTGCTGCGTACAGGGAATGTAATTTTACATGAAATAAAGGAACAGAAAAATTTTCCGTACAAACATTCCGGTAAAATATGATTCAAAATAAAGAGCTTAATGCACCCTGTTAGTTTGTGGAGGGCTGTCCCTTACACCCTTTATAGAATGTTTTCAGAATATTTTCCATGGACGTTGCAACGCAATCTGGACTGTTCGAGACAATCCTGACAAAATACACGTGTCACGATGTATCTTTTCAAAATATAGAGATAAACGGAACATCGACAATAAAATATTCTTGAAGTTTTCATACAATAAATGTATGCTGTCAAAAATATTCGTGAAACTCGAGGAGAACCATTTTACAATTTAAGTGACACAATGTTGAACACGTTTCAATACTACAGAAACGAGGTTATGTGCATCGAAATATGACAGGAATATCACGTTTGTGTTGTTCGGTAGCTGTTGGACATTCTACATAATAATGTGTGTGGGATTTTCCGTCTTTGTTGAAACAATAGCATCTAAAAAAAAACCTATTAAAAATTATATCATCACCACGTATTCGTATTTCCGAAGAAGGTACGATGAAGACCGAAGCGTACACTTTTTCTGGGAAAACTGTACCTAATTTGCAAAGCAAAACCAACAGTTTCAAATAGAATTTTTGACTATAACGTACGCTAGCTGTAAATTATGTTTATTACTTTAAATATACGTTGTTGCCTCGGCAGCCGTTAGGTTTGGGTGTTATAAAATTCAACTAAGGACTGTAAGCCGGCTGGCGTAGTTAATTTTCACGAATAATAATAAAAACCATACCGCTTTCTGTTTCGTAATATTTACTTAAATATTTACTAAGGAAAATTATTAGGTGTTTAGTTTAAAGGAAAAGCTTTTAGGCTAATAACTTTATGAGGCAAATATAGTATAATTTACATAATTTATTGTACCTAATACTCAATACGACGACTTTAGACGGCACGGTTGGCGCAGTGGCTGAGCGATTGACTGCTGCGCTTCGTGTCGCGGGTTCGATTCCCGCACGGAACAAATATTTGTATGGCCTACAGGTAGTTGTTTCGGGTCTGGCTGTTTGTGTATGTGAGTTTAAATGTTTGTAAACGCACCCACGATACAGGAGAAATTCCTAGTGTGGGGAACGTTTTTATAAAAAAAAAAAAAAAATACAAGATACCTAATAAAAGAACTATACTCGTTAGTAATGTACAGTTGAAAACATATTAATTAATTCACTGTATCTAATTATTTTACAGGGAAACGGAAAGTGTTTACAATGAAATACGAATAAAAACTTTCTTAAGCCTACCAACCAATTAGACTAATGTATTGTTTAAAAACCAGTTAAGTAGAACATCACAAGAGAATAATAACGTAGTATAGATATCAGTATCGTAGTACCGCTTACGTATGTTGGTAGCAGAATACTGTCTCATCGTCATTCACCTGCTTTTATTCCAATTTATTTTGGGTCAGCGGAGCATGTGTTCTTCTTCCATACTTCTATATTACTCGTCATCTCAGCAGTCACCTCCACAGTATACTATACAGGTGGAAATGGACCCTTCACGAAGCCGTCAACCAAGCATTATATAATAATAATAATCAAATTAAGTAATTTTACGCAAAAATTATTGCTGGGAAACAACTTTTTTGTTTGGGTGAAATTAAATCACGTTTTACGGTAGGACTCGATGTAACGCACTCAAAACCTTGTACTGATGGATGAATTGAATAGTACGAGGATCGTGGAGGTGTTTAAAGTAAAGTTCTTACATTAAAAACATGTATATAAAAAAACTTGTGAAAAATTTGAAACTTTGACCCCAATATCTCCGTAACTAGGTTCCTAGAAGGGTAGGTATAGTCTAGAACAAAATAATGATCTCAATGACGGGGAGAATAAATGCCTTTCGGCATCGTTAAGGGTCTTATTACACCCTTTATAGGTATCAATTTATATTGACCTTGAATATGTCTGAATCAGTGATACAGTTAAGTCGTCTTCACATTCAGTGTAGGCGTTGGTTGAACGTAGACGCGTTACATTTTCAAGGTGTCAAAATCTACGATGGACATTACGCAACGACACCCTTATGTAGCGTTAGTTCTTAGTGTTAACCACCCGGTAAAATCAGGGAAATTGGTCAATCTTCTAAACTTGTATACGTAATGGCTACAACAGGGAAAATTTATTTAGTGTGAGTTCGTTTTTCACGAAATAGCCTTTCGTTTGGCCGCAACTTGCCTGATTTGTTGCGATCATGTGGCCTAGGGTGGAGCAGTCTAGCTTAAATTAAACCGATTCACTCATACCTGAAAGACATCTATATTATAAGAGTCAGAGAGAGTCGGCTTCCGGAAAACAGAGAAGCCGACTGTCTCTGTCTCTGACTAAAGACCTCACGCGTCTTTTACAGATGCGCTTTAATTCTCAATTCTAAATGTATGTAATTATTTCAGATGATCAAGATGATGGTGATCGTGGTGACAGTGTTCACGATGTGCTGGCTGCCCCTCAACATGTTTATTGCAAGTAGTCGCTCTTATTTACACTCATATATTCCCTAATCATATAGAGCAGCGGTGGCCCAGTGGTGTAGACCCCGACTTACGAGCTTTACTTTGTGTAAGTTATTTCACCACCACTGCTCTCAAAACGGTGAAGGAAAACATCGTGAGGAAACCGGCATGTCCTAGAACCAAAAATTCGAAGACATGTCATCTACCAACCCGCACTGGACCTGCGTGGTGGATTATAGCCCATTCCCTCTCATAGAGAGGAGGCCTGCGTCCCGGCAGTGGGAACATTAATAGGCTGCTTTTGCCCTAATCGAAGAAAGGAGACGCGAATACATGATCGTCGCGTTAATTTTGTTTGGCGAACCCGGTTGCATCGGCAGAGGGTCGGAACCGCATTGTAGTTTTCCAAACAAATCAGTGATATACATACAAGGAGTGCGTCATGTTCCTTTTGACGCGTGGTCATAGTCGTAACTAATGCCGCCATCTATAGTTTTTAGGGTTCCGTTCTCAGTCGGCAAAAACGGAACCCCTGTAGCATCACTTTGTTGTCCGTCTGTCAAGACCCTTTTCCTCAGGAACGCCTGGAAGTATCAAGTTGAAATTAATATCAAATACTCAAGTTTGCTACGTCTTAGAGCAGTGAAAAAATAAAACGTATAAATCAAGGCGAGCAAAAGATATGACCGTTTATGTCGCATATTTTGGGATTACACAAGTGAACCAAAACCTATAGGGTACTTCCCGTTGACAGCAATGTCTTACAGCACATGTAAAGGGAAAAATTTGAAAACCGTAAATATGTAGTTTAGTAACAAAATAACTACAAGTTTTTACGGAACCCTCGGTGCACGAGTCCAACTCGCACTTGCTCGGTATTTTCAATAAAATTTCAACAGCATATATTACAAATATTTACCAGCTGGGCAGCAGCACTAGCAATGCCATTCAAAGCACCATGACGCATTATATGAACACTACGATCCCATATTCGCACGACCTTTTTTGTAAAGACGCAGGGATACGCTGCTGGAACGTGAAATGCATTTAAATAAACGAAATAGAAAGCCAACATCCAAAGTACTGGACATTGAATGCTGTATTTGACTGGTTTAGACGTTTTCCTTTACAGGCAGCGCCGCCATCCACGTCCAAAGATACATGTCACAATCTACAAACAGATCTGTTCAGCATCCATTCTTGAATGTAAAGCCACTTCCTGTAGAATTCATTTTACTTTGCCAAGTAGATAACATCCAAGCGTCATTGTATCCTAAACATATAAGTCTCTTGTGTTTATAATACGATGATTATTATTTTAACCATTGCCAATACCTTCAATTTTTTTATTGTCTGGAAAGTACTCGATTTTAGCCGGTTCGATTCCCGAGTGTGGCAAGTGAATTTTCGAAAATCTTTGAATGCAGATTTGTTTCTTTTTAGAAATAAAGGAATGCTTCTGTTGAGTAAAATTTGATATCTCCTACTGGAGATATCAAATTTCTAAACAAACCTCACCTCACCTGAAGGGAAAGTACTCTAAATACTTTTAGAGTACTTTCCCTCCAGGTGAGGTTGAAAAATTCCACCATATACAACATTAGTTTTTACAACATCATTTTTATCTAAAGAATCTATGTACAAAATTTCAAAACTGTATCATGAAAAATCACAAAGTTATAAGCTTGTTCTGTTACCTGGTTGTCTGCACAAAAACATGATCACCACGCGGCGCCGCCACGCGCGCGCTTCCAGCGTCGTCTTGAGCTCATTGATAATAATAATTTGGTAGTAGGTACTCAAATAATTGCGATTGCTACTTAGTGTCTCAAAATTATTGGAATCGATTCAATTACTTATTCTAAACAAACTATATTCAGGTTTCGCATATACTAAAATAGTATAATGTTGTATAATTCGTATCATGCATTCATTCAATACTAACTGGCGTCCGTACATTTACCAGTTAAACGTCGATGAATTTCAGTAATTCAGAATACCCTTTGTACACACAATTTCCAGATTCATTAAATTGGTTTACAAAATTCCGATAAACGGTGTAAACAGAGTTCGGAATCGGGAAACATTAAGACCATCAGATTAAATCAGTTCTGCGTGGAAAAACGATTGCGACTGCCTCGGCTTGATAATTTTCTAATTAACGGTGTCGACGAGATTCCGCATCAGAAAACTTGTAAGACTGTTAGGTCGAAATGGCTGTGAAAATAGATCAGACATATTGTCTCTCTCTCTTTCTCTCTTTACTATTGATACACAAACACACACACACACTCATGAACAATCAAAAGGGTCAGTTATAAAAGGTGATTTACGTACAGTTTCGGATGAAAGTTCTTGTTACAAAATATTTAAGAATACTTTAGAAGAATTCAATTTTGAGTAGATAACTAACCGGTGTTTCATTATCGTACGATTTTGAAAACAATAATGTCAGTTATACGAAGGTAATTAAAATATCAAAAAAAAAATTCTGACCACTCGCAGCACATGACAGATAACCAAATTAATCATGTTGCAAGTAGAATGAGTAAGAAGTAAGTAAATTAATTACTTTAGAGAAATTCCAAGTAATAATTACTGACAGTTATGAAATAAAATATTTAATCTTCTTTAAAAGAAACTTTGTTTTATTTAAAGGAATTATTATGAACGGCTTTGTCTCTATTTTATTTTTACATGGCTCAATGCAGTTCTTTGAATTTGTCGGGCAAGGAAAGGCTAGCTTTCTTTCTAGTATATATAGTTAAAAATTCAAATTCAAATTCAAATTCAAATTTATTTATTGGTGTGATTTTTGGTACATTTTACATGAGATCTTAATAATAAATAATTAGTTCCTCAAAAATCTACCTTAAAGGTGTACACTCTTTTACATTATTGGTCATTATTATAAAAAAGAAGAATAATCAACATTTTAAAATAAAATAATTGCAACAAAACACAACATAACTTAAAACAGAAAAAAGCAAGCAAAACATTAACAATTGAGTATACTTATAAATAATGAATGAAATAAAGATAATAGTACAATGTCAAAATTAAATAAATATCAATGTCAATTTACAATTACAATTTATCATTAAGGAATTCGTCAATAGTATAATAACATTTTTCCAATAATAGATGTCTTAATTTGTTTTTAAATTGAATAATATTTAAGTCCTTAATTCCATTTGGTAATTTATTGAAGAAAACGAAAATGTTCTTATAGTTTATTTGTGCGTAAATGAATACCTCATTTTACACTCGGTCATACCTCAAATTACTAGCCTTGAAAAAAGTCCCAGAAACACCAGCAAAACTAAATTTGTAATTACGTCACAAAAACGATTTCTTTTTTATTCAAAGCACTAAACGTAAGTTTGTCAATTTTTATTAAGGAGTAAAGTAATGTACTCCGAGAAAAAAAACTAAGCGCATTTTTCACTTCAATTTAACGCTAGTGCAATTTATATTCTCACACGTGTCTGTAGCCGAAGTAACAGATGAATAATATGATACTAGCACTCATATTATTCATCTGTGACTTTGGCTACAGCTAATCGCAACTTAAGTTATTTATTTTAATAAATTACCCAGAGTTACATAGTTTGCTTCTACGTGTGAAACCATGTCCTTTCCCCTCTACGCCGTAGCATTTTCGTAGCGTACAGAGTTTCACGCTACGAAGGTGCTACGAAGTTAAACAAAATTATTTTTACACAGGTTTTATGGACGATACATGAAGAGGATGAAAGATGGGCCACTTGGCCTGGTATGCCGTACATGTGGTTCGCTTGCCATTGGCTGGCGATGTCACACTCCTGCTACAACCCCATCATATACTGCTACATGAACAATCGGTACAGGAGAGGATTTAAACAGGTAATATCTAAGACTTGGCATTGTGTGAATTGGCTTTCTTTTAGTAGCAGTATCTTTTACTCATACTTTACGATCGATTATGATTTAAGTTTCGAATTTTGTTTATAGCAGCTTACTATTATTGCAGTCGAGAGATCTAAGCTTTAATATCTAATTCAATTATCGAGTGAAGAAGTGAAGCACGCGCGCCTCCTGTTATTGAAAGTCAATCTCCAAGCCACTACAGTTAATAATGTCATCGACAAAGTACTTAAGAATCCGGATCCGTAATTCCATGAATTTGAAGATGTCTTTGTAGAAGTAATTACGATTCTCAGAACGTTGAACGGTAATATCTTTTGGAACAAAATCTTACTAATTTATGGTTACCAGGTAATTTAAGATTAAAGGTTTCTCTATCTCACGGTTATCTACAAGTAATTTGTTTAATAAGGCAATTTCAATTCAATTTTTTTTTACTGTGATGATCAAGACGCTCCTAGTTTTTTTACTAGAGTGACTAATATTAGGTACTCTCGTGAAATATTACTTTCTTACATTTAGAATATAGCTATCATAAAACAAATTTTTAGAAAACAAAGACTATTTACGAAAGTATTATAAAATATACTTTGCGATAGAAAAAAAATCTCAGCAGACTTTATGAACAATGACTTTATTTTCCAAAATATTTGATATCTTGAATTGCCTTTTTAATAAAGATAGCTGTGTGTATCATTCAATTAACTAATTGATTCCTCATATAAAAACGGGCCCAAACTTACGAAATCCTAAAGGTCTTAATGAACTTCTTAGTAGTCTCTTGGGAACGTTAAATTGTGTAGTCGGGTAAATATAGCGAGGTAAAGGAAACGCATTGCCCGGGGCTATCGGGTAGGATCTTATGGCTTGATACCGGACAATTAAGCTGCAAAGTTTAGCTGTGCTTGCCTCGGGTGAGTTTAGATGGATGTTCATCCTTATCTTATCCTTGCTTTATATATTTTATATGAGTAGAGAATATTACGGTTCTTCGTAAAGGTGCTTGATTTTGGTTCCAGACCTATCAGTGGCGAAGGTTCCATATAACTCGATTCCTACCGGCTTCCCTTTGAAAATGGCACAGTCAGTATTCTACAGACAAATAATATAATCACATTAAAGATTTAGAGACCACCGCTTACCTCTTACAAAATATGAACCTTCGCTACTGAGACCTACTTTCATTTAATTATGTGAAAATCGAAGGTCTCTGGACGTCTGCGGTTTGGAGACATTCGTCCATCTATTTCAAACTTTCCGATGTTATCAATCCGTCCGGCGAGAATTCACCTGCATGTGGTGAAATCATTGCATTCGTGAAATCACGCATTTGGGGTAGTCGGCCAGTCTGCCGTCCTACCCGAGATTTACTAATCTACCTAGAGAGGCATATGAAATCGATAAGAAAGTTATTCATAGTTTTTATTTATTCTGTGGCCTATAATTTTACTGTCGGTCCAGCTGTTTCAGTTTATAATTTGTTCATGTCTCTTTTTAGGCCTTTGGATGTATATTTCGAATACGCCTGGACACGTCGTCGCGACATCGAACTAGCATGTGCGAAGGAGTACAAATGTCGGGTGAGTAACCATTTTGAACTTCTCATTAATTTTCAGGCTCATATTCAGTGGCTCATTTACGGTGGCAATATGAAGGAACGGGGAAAGGTTGATTGATTGCAGTATATTATTTGTAGATCAGGGGGCCTAAAATGGTCACAGACGCGGTTAATATTATGAATTGTCGCTTTGTGACCATTTTACAAATTGTAACGTAATTCGTTCTTCGGATTCTGCTAAAGCAGCCTTTTTAGGCCCCCAGGCCCTGGCTAGATCATCGAATTAACTCCTTATTCGACCTCGTGCTTTCGACGTTATGCTTTACTTAAAACCACACAGTATAATTTAAGTTAGAGTTTTGTTATGCTGAAACGAGAAAATCTTGTTATTCAAATGAAGAATTCCCATAGGACAAAAATAAACTTCACGAAGATGAATGAGACTTTTCAAGTTTCCACCCCGACTGAAATCGATTTGAGAAAAAAGCTTTCTATTTGTCGTCTCGGTCTACGATTAATCTTTCTGTCATATTTATTATCAATCTGACCTGCCAGTAAAGCTTTGATAAAAATAAAGTAGGTAGTATAAGAAGGCCGTACGTCAGTGATAACAAAACCAGTATAAGCTGGCCTGTAATTCTTTTGAAACTCCGAACTAGGACAGCTTACTGTCGAAATGTAACCACTGACGAATGATGTTGGCAAGCTGTCGAGTATAAAGTAGGCGAGTAAAGGGACGAATTCTTATTACAGATCTGAAGACAAATTTGATCACTGTGTTACGGAAATAGAATCACATCAATAAGACATGAAGTACTCCTCAACAAAATTGAATTTGGCTGAGTATCTCGTCCTGATTATCCTTTTGGTTAATAAGACACATTTAGACCATTCATTTTACCAGATTTACGAAGCGATGAATTGTATTGATTCAGCGCTAGGGTTTACTCTAATAAGACACTGCTTAGCTTGACGTGGGTACATTTTGAAATTGCATTCTTTGTTTAAGATTTAAGAGTTTAAAGTAAAGCAGCCAGCACGGTTTCTTGAACGACATTTTACTAAGAAAATACAGCGCATCCAAAGTAAATATTTAAATGAGAAACTCCTTAGGTTTCTTTATTCAAAATAATGTTTTTTTTTTTCACAAAACTGTGTTCTGAATAAAACTCGACTCTAGTGCCAGTTGTGTGCATTTAATTTGGATAAACTTGCATATGAGTCAAGTTAAGGAGTCAAGAGTCAGTTTTATTATTTATTTAAACTTCATGCATAGGACTGATACCTAGGTGGACTTAATGCCACAAGCTTAAGCAATTTAGCATTTAAGTTGATATCCTAAACGGGTAAATATTAAATTAAAGTATTATCAATACTTTGACGGCACAGTTGGCGCGGTGGCTGAGCGATTGACTGCTGCGCTTCGTGTTGCGGGTTTGATTCCCGCACGGAACAAATATCTGTATGGCCTACAGCCCCCGTAGCATGACCACCGTAGACAAGGATTTCTTTGACGGAAGAATCGACAAAATGACAGATTGTGTCGAAACAATGACAGATTCCTTTGCACTATCTGTCATTTTGTCGATTCTTCCGTCAAAGAAATCCTTGTCTATGGTGGTCATGCTACGGGGGCAGGTAGTTGTTCCGGGTCTAGCTGTTTGTGTATGTGAATTTAAATGTTTGTAAACGCAACTACGATACAGGAGAAATTCCTAGTGTGGAGCAACGATTTAAAAAAAAAAAAAAGTAAAAATGATTTGAGCATTCTTTTACCTAATGATATTTCATCTGTTTTTATATGCTTAACACAAATTAACTGTACACAATAATAAATTTCCGTACCTATCTACACTGTGCAAACTCTAATTCAAGTACCTACAATGGGTGATCAGCTGATCATTCGATCGGTCCGCAACGAATCCACACATCGAACGTCAAATTATTATGACGCGTGTCGCGACCGACGCCATATTAATAATTATTGTTATTAATGGATGCGACGAGTGCTTATCATGTTTTGACGATGTCATTCTGTCTGACATAGGAGTAATGTAAATTGTTAGGAAATGAGTGGGGATGATGAACATGGTACAATGAAGTACATAGCTAGAATTTCTCTAAGCAATTAATTTTGCTGTACATTTAGATTTGAAGTTCCACACTCTAGTACTAAGTAAGACCTAAGTGTGAATTGGTAAAATGACATTGTAATAAAAATCAATCAATCATTTATTTTGTTAAACATAGGTTACAGATATCAGATAGTATATTGTCTAGAATATGTGCACTATGTTTTGCCAATTTATGGCGTACAAACTTAACAAATAAGGTGGCATGTCAATAGATTACATTAAGAACAAGAAAAAAACAGTCAATTTAAAATATGTCAGTTAGGTAAACATTGCCTTTTTTGGATTAAAATTATTATTTTCGAACTTTTCTAAGTGCGATCACGATTTAACGTTAAATTTTTAAGTACCAATTAAAACGACAAGGGTTATGAAAAGGATTAACGGAAATACTTTTAATTGACAAACTTTTTCAAAGTCGTTACTTCAAATAAATGCCCTAGTTAACAAAGTCTAATTTTAACCACTTAAATGTGTTTACTTGCTTTTGAAAAACGATCTTAATGTTCGTAAGTACTTAAGAGCTCTTTTGCGACACCTTATTAAGAGCGCCACAAAGAATACTTAGAATATTAAAAGTTAACAACTTTTTGTAGCAAGAACTGATGCTGAACATAATATGAACATCATTATGTATTTGTAATATTTTATTTTTATTGACATTTCTTGTTTACAATTTTTTATTTTTTCATTGACATTTCATATTTGTAATGTTAATTGGTTTTTTATATTTTAATTTGTAAGTCAGTAATGACAAAATATAACAAGAACCTTTAATACTCATTTTGTGGAGGCTAGTGATATTCAGCTTGTGTAATGCTCTCTTGAACAATAACGTTTTTATTTATTTATTTTTATGATCCTTAATGTTGATACCTATGTTTAACAAATAAATGATACGGTCAGTGGGACATCTTAGGGGCGGAACGGGTTGGGGGGGATTCTGATTCATGTCATATTGTTTGAAAAAAAAAACTTCTGAGAACCTCTCGACTGTAATGCGGTCTGAATCAGGCATCAGTCCAAAAAACGCGTAACTGTCACGCACTTAATTCAATTCGATTCGTATCGGAGCGCAGCTAGTAAGTAATAAAACTATACAACATATATCTTACATAAATATCTCCCGCTTTACGGCCACGCTTAGTTTTTTGTATCTGTAGTTATCCCGTAGAAATCTTCACAAATAATACATTGCTTTCTAAACTTCCACGATGGATAAAAAAGGCATGCATGCAATAAGGATCAATAACAAAATCCTGTCGGTCTTCAAAATTTACTGTTCTGTTACAGAGGAGAGCCTGTGCACAGAACGGTACGACAACTCGTTTTTAATTTTCCGGGAAACGGGATATCAAAGGCACAATACAATGTCAAGCAAAAAAAAGAAAAAATTCAGTCCTTTGGACACACGCTCATGGGGGGCTGGGCTTTTTATTTCTAGAATCTACGGAAAGTTCTCAACGTCAAGGCTCTATTTGAAGTGCACTATAGTGCTTATTTAACTTGATTAAAATGACAACGGTCAAGGTATACATAATTATGCCAATAATTTTATCAAGACTATGTACTTTACAGTTTATTTTAATTGGTCCTAACTAATACCCATATTTATACAGCGTAAAATACTGACTGCATAAATATTTATAATTATTGATTTCGATTTGACGAAAGCTACAAGTGCCTTTTGTTTTGCCACTGTCGTTTTAATCGAGTTAGATTTTATGGACTGGACAGGTTTTCTCTTCAGTACTTTGCGTGTATTAAAAATATGTATTAATGAACCTACACTTACAACTTCATTGTTACTTCATTTTGACATTATTTGTATTATTGAATATAGTGAAGTAACGATAGTAAAGTAACGACAGAAATAACGATAGATATTTGAAAATATTTAATAGTAATGATATTTACATTGACATAAAGAAATTATATTATTTGTAAATAAAAACAATAAAAGACGTTTAGTGGATGCCAAAAATAATATTAGTGCTTATACATAGTCGTCGACGCAATTGATGTGTTACTATTAAACAAACGTTACACACAATTATTTAGTAGTAATAGTAATAAGTATTTTATGTACGTAATAAAATTAGTAGCAGAGCACCATTTATTACAAAATACTTTCTGAAATAATTTGACATATGATTTATATTTAGCCTTATAAGAAATAGTCGGTAAATTGTTAACTTTTATTAATCGTTAACGTTTTTAAGTATATTTTATATTAAGGTTTTTCAATCTATTTTTGTATACTTGCTAAAATGTCACTGAACATTAATTTTCCTTTGATATTTTATAATTTCATCTCTGCCACGCTATAATGAACTTACGAATACCTACCTACTTAAGTATTTTTTCCAGTGGAGTAGGTACTTAAAATATTATATAATTTCTTCGCATTTTGTAGATTATATAGATTATCCAGCAATATAAAAACAGCTTCAGAAGATTCAGAATTATAAAATATTTAGCAAGACGTCAGTACTATAGGGTTACTAATTCTCACTAAATATCCGTCCGTTAATTTGGTTCGTTGAATAAGGAGTACTAACATATTATTTAAAACTGAAAATGCAGCTTTTCATACAAGCCTTGGATAAAACTGTACTTGATAAAATATTATAGAATAAAGAGACTAATAAATATAAGACAAAATTAAACGGAAACATAGCACTGGATCTAAGGTACCTATAGTGAAAGTATAATGTGTGTACACGAAGTCGCCATATGAGAAAACTTTGTTTGGAGTTTCAAGTAATATTCACGTCTAACAAAATAGTTTAAACAAGGCCAGTTGGTTTGCTGAGTTTGTTAGACGAAACCATGAAACATGTTGCAAACTATTTTGTTACAGACGAGCTAGCTTTTATTAAATTCGTTCGTGCCCTTTTTGTCACGACCTAGGGACGAGTGGAGCCCATTCGTCAAATAAATTATATCACTAAAACATATTTTTTTGGATGATAAAGTTTATTATTTTATTTTTTGTTGAGACTGATTTTAAGTTTTAATAAGACCTTAAAAAAAATAAAAGGTGATAAAAATATCCAAAAACTTTAAGTGTCTCCAGATATTTGCTCTAAATTTACAGGTTGAGTAAAGGCGATAAGAACAATATAGACAGAAATAAACCGAAACTAACTACCTACAAGCTTACATTAAATGAAAATAATCTATTTCCCTTATACACCTCGCTAAGCTGTGTATAAAAAATTATTTATTGTTATCCTTTGATGGTGGCTTATATGAATGACTTTGGGAAGAATTGCTTCCTTAATTGAAATTGATTTTGGTGCTGATGTACGCCTGATTGAGGATAAAGGGTGCATCATGTGCCATCGTCATTCTTAAGATTACCAAAGCGAGTTGCCCCATTGAATAGGGTCTATATCGCTACCAAAGGCGCCAAACTCGTAGCCATGTTGAGGGCCCACTTAATTTAGATTCTGATCCACAAAGTAATACTATGTATTTAATATAATACAAGTTACTTATGCAAATATTTTAATGCAATAGACAACTATTTGAACGAAGTAAGAATCGTCAAATAAAGCATCAAGAATCGTCTAAGAATTCTTACTTTTGACAGTTCTAACTTCAAGCAGTTACTAAACTACAAAATAAAAATCGTATCTTAAATATGTACTCTATACTTTTAATCGAGTATACTTTCACTTGTTTATAGATACGGGTGTCAGAAGAAAATAGTCTTTATGACACCTAACTCTCACACAGATTTTTGCATTAGTCTCTGATTGACTAGTCACCTTCCATTAGACAGTAAAAACAGTGTATCAATATTATTCTGAATACATACATTTATACTTTGCTTTATGTGATGTGAGTCACCAGGCAGAGCAGATCATGCCTTTACCTTAAAAAAACACGTCTCGTTATTAAGACGTAATTTGACACGCAACCTCTAGTACGCTGATAAGGTCAACCGCACCACACATTGTTTTGTTTTAAGGCTACACAGACGAGGCGCGACTTCGTGTGACGACTTTTCCCATCTAAACAAAATTTTATTAAAGTAACTGAATGCATCTTAAGGAGAAAACCCTGGAATCGTGAAAAAAATCAACTGTTTCCTACATCTGGCTGTATTAAGCTTCGCGATTTCAGGCTTGGTCCCAAAATATAAGATTTTTCTTCAGTTCTCGGCTCCATAACACACCCTCACCTGCGCTGCGGCTCGGGCGTGAATTCCTCCTCGGCTGCAATAACAAAGTTTCCCCACGTTTATCAAAATGTACTATTCATACTGGTAATTACGAAAAGGGCATACATGTGTTACTCAGCACGAGTTCCCTCACGTGCGTCACGTCTCGACCCTGTCATTCTAAACGGAAACCCAATCAGGGAAGTAACAAAACAAAGGCAGTCACTCACATTTTCAAAAGTATCTAAATGTTACGAAAACGAACCCTTTCGGAAAAACTTTACGGTTCTTTGTAAATGTGGTTTTGTTTGTCATTCTCATACTTATATGAAAAAGGGGCTAAAATTAGTTTTATTTTGTTTTGTTTACGTAAAGTTACCTGAATATTAGCTTTGGTATCTTTATACCAAAATTCATTTCACACTAAATCGGACTTCAGTACGCTTCAATGCACTTAGATGAACTCTGTCAAATAATTTGAATATACGGTTGAGATGTGATGTGGTAGTTCATTAACCCGTCTTGTTTGATACATGAGTTGTTGGATGCGTGTACATAATGAACTAGTGTAACAAAAATTATTCAACCTGTGAGACGCTAGAAAGGTTTTTAAGGTACCTAATGTTACAAAAAAATGCAATCAGTGCAATGCTGGACTTGTTGGATAATCCCTAATTTCTTGAACAAGATTTTGACCGTGACTTCGTTCGCGTCATGGTCGGAAATTATTCCACGGGAAGATCCTACTTTTTTTTAAATATAACCTGTGACATTCGGGTCTAATATAACTTCCCATTAGTGAAAGAATTCGTGGAATCGAATCAGTACTTCTGAAGATAACCCTCTACATCCAAACTAACAAACTTTAGCTCTTTATAATATTAGTTTTAGTATAGAAGTATTAATATGCATTAAAGTAAACGCTTTTGTTCTATCACAGAGATCGTCGGTGTGAACGGCATGACGCGTCGAGGAACGACGAGTAGCTGCCTCAGTCGTCTCCACAGAGCACCGACGTGTTCGTCGTGTACATCAGTAAGACGTGGACTGCCCACAGCGGCAGCGCCTCGGTCGTGTGCCTCCGCCGCGCCCGTCCGCGCCCTGTCGGTGCGAACCCACCTTAACTAATGGACAACAGTGACGTGACATCTCAAGACTTTGTGGACTCAATGAATAAATTATTTATATTTAATAGTTTTCTTTTTATTACATAACATCAAGCCTATAATCTCCGAAGGGTTATTAAGTGGAATACCTAATAGTATACCCACATTTCGCCAGTTATTTTTCAGTCCCATGTAATAAAGGGCGAGCCTATTACCATCAACCGGGCACAAATTCAGACTCCATGGCTGCTACTGAGAAATTTCTGATGGATAAACCCAATAACACTTTGCCCAACCCGGGAATCGAGCCCAGGACCTTATGCTCAGCAGTCACGCCTGCGACCACACGACCAACGATTAATTGACCCTGATTGTGTAGTAGGTATGTACTGTACGGTAATGCACTTTTGTTTTAAACAGCAGATTTTTTTAAAATATCCGACGAAAAATTTCGATGTGAGGAGGTTAGAATTGCCTGTGGACGGTGAGTAATGGGTTAGCTCGCCGTCCGTCTGTCTTATGACGACAGGTCGTGCCGACCGGCCAGGGCTGCGGGACTGTTCGAAAGAGATACCGCGGCCCTGGAACACAAAGGGCAAAGAAGGAACATGGATGGGGTTAGATTGATGTAGTGAATACGTGGTTACCCGTGTGTGCGTCGGGGTCCCTTCCACCCCGTATATCTATCTAGTCATATCGTCTTTCTCACAGTCCATTCTTACTTTAAGTTGTCGCATAATAACCTGTTAAATTTAACGCTTTTCCTGTCTAATGATCCACAAAAATGGTTGACTGCGATTATTTTAATAAACTATTGTGTCAGGACAGTAAAATAATGATCGACCGCAGTTATTGCTGCTTCAGTTTTAATTTTAACCAAGCTATTAATTGTTAATGTGCTGTTTATTTGCACAAACTGAAAGGTCATCTAGGACTGTGGAACACACATTTTTAAATTGCTGTTCTGTTGTGCTCGTTAATCTTGTTTACCATTATGGAAGGTTTTGGTGATGTTTTGCTTTCACTAATGGTTCAAAAACATTTAAAAAACACTCGGGCGTTAATTTGGTACACCGAGTTTTTCAACAGAGAATGTGATTAATAGGGTTCAGATATTCGGATGAATATTTTTACCTAGACTGTTGACTAGTATGGAGTGCGAGTTCAAGTATCAAAATAATCATTGGAGGAAAAATGGATGGATTGTGTGAGGAATAATATGAAAGAGAAAGGAGTAAATGATGCCGTGACGTCTGACTGGAGAGAATGGAAGAAGAAAACGTGTAGCGCCGACCACAAATAGAATGAGACAAGGACAGAAAGATGATGAGAATAAGCCCATATAAAAGTTCTCTAGTCATGACTGTCAAAGACAACGCTCTTCAAACCCGAACTATTTCTAAAGCTCAATGCGCTTCAATTATTAACACTCGCGTTCTTTGTATCAAAAATTTTGTTTCTTGATAGAAGCCCGTTTAACTAGCTAAAACTTCACTTCTTCAGAATCAAATGAAGGCTAATAAGCAGTTAATTGAAGCTCCAAACGAAACACAAGTTTGTAGATAATTCACTAAGCTCCTTTAGTTTTCTCATAAATTGAATAAACCTAAAGAATATCTGTGAAAATCTGAAGTCAATTTTCTACGATATAAGTCGAGTTTATGATTCTAATACAATCTAGGTAGACAGGTGCTTATCTTTTTATATACAAAAGAGACAACCCCTAATTACATCAGCTGTTGATTTCCCACCATTAGTCGAGGTAAATACCCCGCTCCTAAATAAGCAGATACCTACCTAAGCTTAACGCTTACAAATCTGCGCTCTCATAAATGGATTTACTGTTCATACCCGTCTTTATTACTCCTCGTTCAGGGAAGATGACGATACTTAACAATTAGAGGATAATTAACTATAATTAGTTGACTAGGTAAATCAGAATCAAAATAATACATCTGTTTTTGAAAAATTCTAGTGCGAGCAGGGTTTGAACCTGCGACAAAAAAAAAAAAACAAAAAAAAAGTAAAATAAAAAAAAGGAAAATAATACATGTTGTCTGCTAGTCTCACTGCAGGGCCAAGGCATCATGCAATCATCACGCTTTTTCAAGGTGGATTAGCGATTATAATATTTATAAGTCCAGGTTTCCTTATGAGGTTTGCTTTCCTTGTTTGTTTATGATGTTTTATTTCACCGATGTCAGTGGTGTCGAAAATAAACAAAGACTTTAGGTACAGACATCAAGCTACCCGAAACTGTCAAATTTTCCCAATCAACCTTGAACCTAATGCTTTAGAGATCCCAGGGCTGCGGGACTGTTCGAAAGAGATACCGTGGCCCTGGAACACATAGGGCAAAGAAGGAACATGGATGGTTTTAGTACGTCCGAAAAAAAAAATAGAAAAAAAACTGCTTTAGCGATACAGTTGAAAGTCTATTAAAGAAATTTGTCAGTTTTTAGTAGCTTGATGTGCTGGCGTCTGTACATACGGATTAAAAAAACAACAATGGTATATGTCGGGATTTGAACCCTCGTGCATGAGAGTATTAACTACTGGTCCATCACGATGTAATGTGAATATCATATATTATCTAGAAGTAGGTACAAACTTTATCCCAGCAGTAACGAGTGAAACAAGTACAACAAATCAACAACACAAGTTGTGATATAATAACAAGTCCCCAAACATATTAGGTCGCGTATATCAACGTTGATTTTCAAAGTTCAAGTTATACTTACCTAAGTTTGCTTTCAAAGTTATAAGTCCTTGACTACGTACGACCTTTGAAGTTAGTTGATCTATTATGTAATCGATTCCAATATAAATTCCATAAATATAACAAAAAACTAAGGGTAAATAATGTTTGGCATCGCTACTCAAAATGTGGTCGGTGAAGAATTACTGTATAATTTGATGTATAATAATAACATAACATCACGCCTGTAATCTCCGAAGGGTTAGGCAGAGGTGTACCTAATAATACACCCACATTTCACCAGTTATGTTTAAGTCCCATGTAATAAGGGGCGAGCCTATTGCCATCAACAGGGTACAAATCTAGACTCCGTGGCCGGTACTGAGAAATTCCTGATAGATAAACCTAATAACACTTTGCTCGGTCCGGGAATCGAACCGAGGACTGCAGTATAACAACTTTCTATGATAACGTTAAACATCATAGGCTAACTGATACGACGAATCCTGTGTCTGTTTTCACGATACCTAAATGCATGCCTAAATAAAAGTGCATTGCTCAATACAGAGACTTAAAATTCCAGCTGGGCAGTAACTTTTACACATTCATTTTAAGTGTCACTTATTATCAGCGAAAACGAGCAC
Source organism: Noctua janthina (assembly GCA_963576755.1). Taxonomy (NCBI): domain Eukaryota; kingdom Metazoa; phylum Arthropoda; class Insecta; order Lepidoptera; family Noctuidae; genus Noctua; species Noctua janthina. The sequence goes on from OY755059.1 coordinate 11,048,247, forward strand.
TGAACAATAGACAAGCAGACACGACTACTGACGCCATCTAGTGCGTTAGCTAGGAATTATTGTGTCGTATAAGAAAGGTACCGAGTAAAAGGTATTGTAGAGAAAAATAATGAACCGCGGAATACAATCCGTAACCAGCAATTTGTTCAGTACGTAATCGCGATTACGTTTACATAAAACAGAGAATTGCCAAAATCTTTCGACTCAACCAAAGCGGAGACGAGACGAGAGGAGATGAGATGTGTTGTAATCCACCGATAGAATTTCGTTATTTACAGTTCTCGTCTCCATTTATCTTTAGTGGAAATAGTTGAGCAGAGAGAGGAAATGAGATGTCTCGTAATTGTTTAGTCCAGCCTCCGCACTAGACGACAGCGGAGACGAGAAGAGACGTGAGCGGCGTGCGGTGTGCTGTGAGAGGCGTGCGGTGAGCTGTGTGCTGTGTACGGTGTGCGTTGCACATAATGCACATCTCCACTCCTCTCCTCTTTGCACATCTCCGCTCGCCTCTGCTTTGGTGGAGCCCTGGCCTAAACGAGTAGTTTTGTAAAACAACTGAAAGTCAATAGTCATATAACCAATTAAAAAAAACAATTACAAGTTCCAGTGACATGTTTCGGATGATTTGTTGATTGGCAAGCGATAACCAAAACTCGCTGGTCTCGACTCTGGAGATTAATACTCAGATAGAATGAAGAAAAAACTGGGAGCGATTCAAAATTCTTCTAAACTAGTTGTGCCCGGCAAGCGTTGCAATGTCTTTTTTCTGTGTTTTTTTCCGGAACCTTCCCTGTCGTATGTAGAACAATTGTGCAAAATTTCATCAACATCGGTCCGGAGTGTAGGCGTCTGTAGGGGGGAGTACGAACAGACATTGATTCTTTTAAATAAATAGTAGATGTGAATAAAACATGATAGTGTGAGAATCATGAATGCCAATTTGGAAAATTAAATAATACCAGACGGATTTTCGAAAACGTTATTGAGTTGTTTTGGTCTCCTAACCATGAAGTACGTAACACCGATAAGTATTTATTTAACACCAGTAAGATTGGGAATTACAAGTAATTGATAAAATTACCTAATTAATTAAGGTTAGTAATAAAAAATCAATATGTTCTCTACAAAATACGAAATCCGACAAAATACTTGCAATAAATGGTTTTCACCCAATTTAGTGTCGTCAATCCGTGGCCCCAATAAGTTGATCTATTTTGGGCAGCCACTACCATTTTCGAAACAACCTAACATAAAAAATGGTGGAACTATCACAAACATGAAACATCACTGAAAATAAACAAGAGTCCAGTAAACACATGGCAAAATAAACATTATTCTGGACAGAATCAGACTTAGGTTTGATTTAAATTCTTATAGAATGACGGATGACTTGAAACAGATATTTCTTCAGCAACTATTTCCGTGAGTTACGGCATTTAGTGTTGTATTATTTAGATTTCTTTGAAATGGTCACTCAAAACGTTTTGGTCTCCTGAACATGAAGTAACTAACACCGATAAGTATTTATTTAACACCAGTAAGATTGGGAATTACAAGTAATTGATAGTTATGTGTTTGAGCCGTTTGGGGTTGAAACAGGGGGTCTAGGCTCAGGGGGTCCGAGTGCCCACCTAGTATTTCGGCTCCACACTCGCATTGTGTCCGAGATGGGTCGATTATATGTTTAATTCAGGTCTAGCATTGAAAATGGTGAATAAAACGGTATTATGTTCGATGCTAAATTAAACATACATTGTTTAAACTAAAAATTGAGTATAATTAACTATATGTGTGTAAATAGTTTTATTTACACACATAAAATGTTGTACGACATTGTATTGCTTATGGCCAAGGTACGAACTAGCTTCACGGGAAGTGCCACCAGACCATTTTGAGATTTCTTCATCCTTTTGACCGCCAGAGCAAAAACGCAAGCTCGTGCCCTCCAAACCAAGTCACAATTACACCTACCATTTTGTCACATATTTGTGTCGTTTGGCGTACAGGGCACGCGGTTGCTCGTCACGTTTATGTGACAATGGCAGTCAAAAAGCCAAATAGTGTATGAGCACGGCTCAACAAAAGTTATTATTTCCGACAGTGTTATTATAATTATTTACACCGCTTGAGGCTCTCCACAGCCGCAGCAGCAGTTAAACAATAATTTAATGCATTTATAACACAATACTGTATTTCGTGCCATTAGTTTCCAAACCGCGGATCTAATGCATTACTATTACACAGCGTGTAAACGGACCTTCACGAAGCCGTCAACCAAACATTATGTTCATCAAACTAAGTAACTTTACGCAAAAAATATTCCTGGGAAACGATATTTTTTTTTGGGGCGAAAAATCACGTTTTACAGTAGGACTCAATGTAACGCACTGACACATTGTGCTGATGGATGGATTGAAAGGTATGGGGGTGTTAAGTAAAAATCTTAATCATTAAAAACAAGTATTAAAAAAAAATTGTGAAAAAGTTGGAACTTTGACCCCCAATATCTCCGTAACTAAAAGTTTCCAGGTATGGTCTAGAACAAAAAAATATCGCAATAAAGAAGAGAACAAGTGCCTTTCGGCTTCGTTAAGGGTCTTGTCACACGCTTTATAAACCACTATGTATATTGACGCTGTGAAACCACTGAAGGTTTAACCTTCATTGATTGCTAGCTTTTGCCAGCGGCTTCGCTCGCGTTATGGTCGATATTATAATTATACCACGGAAACGTCCTATTTTCACATATAGTTGACGTCTTAATAAAACACTCGGAGATAACGTAGCTTAAATGTATTTCAACTTCAACAAAACACAAATGACAAGCCACTGACGTCATGCATGAAATGAAACTGAAGAATTTTCGAATTCAGATCAGCAGTTCCAAATATTCGCCAACATCCGAACTTACAAACACTACCTCTTTATAATATTATTTGTGTAGAAGCAGGCATCTGATTATTTCCACTTTACGCACCTAGCATATTGTACCACTACAACAGGTACTTTACTACATACAGCCCTCGTTTATATAAGAAAATTCAGCCGCGTAAGCACTCTAAATGTCACAAGTTTATATGTAACACGTTTTCTAACCTGGGTAAATAAAACCCACAACAAACCGTTGCGCGAATGTAAACAATACCTATTGATAACATTTTCATTGTTTTCTTTTCTTAGCTTATCATTTTACTACGATGCTTGTTCAGTGAAAAACAATATTCAGTAGATTTAACAATAACGCGAATCAATCCCTACCACAGTAAGTTAAGTCATCACGTAAGTAACACACACTCACTCTGTGGGTCTCTCGTGTCTGTGTGTGTTTAGTATGTTCCACATTCATCTGTAAAATTGGTGGATAAAAAACTGGGTCGGTCTGTGATTTTGAAAAAAAACTTAGTTCACATGTGACGTTTTCGCTATCAAAAATAAGATTATAAAGCCTATTATCCAGACTCCGGCTTTTTGCCACACAGTTACCACGTAGCAACTGGATGTCACAAAGGAGGAGCTCGTGGCTAAATAATAACAGCCGCTCGGGTCGATCTTTAAGTTAAGCCGTGCTTGCCTAGGTGGGTCTGTGGATGGGTGACCGCCTTTTACATACCGAGTTTCCTCCGTGCCTCGTAAAGCACGTTAAGCCGTTGGTCTCGGCTGTCATTTGTAGATATTAGACAGTCGTTAGGTAGTCAGTGGCCCAAAAGTCTGACAACCAGTCTTACCAAGGGGTATCGTATTACCCAGTACTAACTGGGTTGTGGAGGTCAGATAGGCAGTCGCTCCATGAAAAATACTGGTATTCAGCTGCAAGCGGTTAGACTGGAAGCCAACCCCAATATAGTTGGGAAAAGGTTAGGCAGATGATGAACTGGATGTCACAAAATTGTGTGTGTCCAAGATCTAGGTTTTCCCGTTTATGATGTGAAAACTTCGCAAGTTGGGGCATATTACGGAAACTGTTTTTTGTTTCTGGTAGTATCCCTACACATTAGTTTTAAAGAGTCAGAGTTCGTTTTTTTTAACTAGCGTACCGACATTTCGGACTTCGGACATTTCCGTAAGTAACAGCTTAAGTTTAGTTTTAAACCGTAAAAGCTTAAAACTTTGTTTAAACTACAGCTATATAGATAGGTACTTAATTTACCGCTGCCTGTGGTCTAACAACAGAACTAAGGCAAGTGGTACACGTGGGACCCGCAGGGGGTATAGAACTAACATCGTCCGGATTCCGAATAGACTGTGAACAAACTTCTTGTATTTAAGAAGATCAAATATTGTATTGGGATGAACTATTTCGCTCCGAATGGCGAAACGTGTTTCCGTTAATACGCAGTACTGCCTTATGCCCGCGGAGTGGAGCTCGGTAATTAGTCCACGGGATCGTAATACCGGAATAAAAAGTCTAATGGATAAATCTTGTGCATAAATCAGGTAATCCAAATCTGTTCACTAGTTTTTGCGTAAATGAGTAACAAACATCCATCGGAAGGACACATTTTTACATGTTTGTTAGTCTTCCTCACGAACTTTCGCATTTATAATAGTAGTAACATTGAGAGATAGACTTATTTTACTGGTCATAACAACAACATCCATTTATTTTTAGGCAACTATGGCCCAAAGACATGTATACAACATTAGTTTTAGTATATGCGAAACCTGAAACACGTGTCTATCTACAAAATTTAAAAACTGTATCATGAAAAATCACAAAGTTAAGCTTGTTCTGTTACCTGGTTGTCCGCACAAAAACGTGGTCACCACGGAGCACGCCCGCGCGCGCGCCTCCAGCGTCGTCTTGAGCTCATTGATAATAATAGTTCGGCAGTAGGTACCTAAATAATTGCGATAGGTACTTAATGTCGCTCGGTGTCCAACTTGTAACTTTTTTTTTAATATTTAGGGCAAAATATAACATGGTTTAAAAATGATTGGAATCGATTCAGTTACTTATTCTGAACAAACTTTATTCAGGTTTCGCATATACTAAAAATAATGTTGTATATCTTACAGACTAATATACATAGAGTGGTGCGCTAAGGCTAAGGCAGAGGTGTAAGAAAAAAAAACTTTAGATCTCACACTTAGAAGCCGCTCTTGCGACTTAAGCTAACGGGACGGACAGTACTTTTAGAAGGAAAATATTTTGTTTTTCTAATACACAAGTCACTCTAAGTTGACATAATTTTCCGGACTTATCCTACACTTGAAAAGTCATCATAACGAAATAACTGACCCTCACATCAATCGTTAATTCTGCCTAACAAGCGAACATGACGAGGCTTCGCTTTCCTTAATTTATATTCCCGAAAAACGTCTCAAGGCAACTACTTCGGTACTTAAAGCTTTTAATAGGAAAAAGCCCAGCAATCGGTTACCATCCAAATGGAACCTCTTTATGAAGTTGACTTTGATAATAGCTGAAAAAAGTTGAAGTTCATTATATGGCTTTATTTTTTCTAAAAAGGATTTTCGTCTAATTTATATCTATCTGTACTTAGAAAAAACATATTTTCTTCTGAAACTAGGGTCTAACTAACTAGGGGTAACTAATTCTACATCTCAATGTTTCATAAACTGACTTGTAGACCGTACCTCTATGGACGTTAGTTCCTACATTACAATTTCCAAACTAGCGTTAAAGTTAACCGACACATTGAAACATGTGTACTTACTTATTTTAGTTTCTCTTGCAAACCGGACGATGACGTATACATCTTTAACAAAATAAGATATATTGCTAGCTGTGCCCGGCTTGGGTTTCAATACACCTTTTTTATCCTCCCTACTAACCCCCTAATCACCTAGCTGTGTGAAATATACTTTACGACCTATTCTCAAATCTAGCCGTGTCGGAGGAGTGCAGCCACAAACACCGTGACACGACATTTTTATACATAAGAAGATTTTGCTATAATATAAAGCATAAAGGTCACTCTTCAAGGTAAAGCCGTTGGTCCAGACTGTCATTTGCAGATCCTTGACAGTCGCTACAGATAATCAGAATGCCCGAAAGACCGACAACCAATCTTTCCAAAAGGTATCATATTACCAAGTGCAAACTGGGTTGTGGAGGTCAGGTAGGCAGTCGCTCCATGTAAAATACAGCTCTTTAGCTGCATTCGTCTGTTAGACTGGAAGCCGACCCCAACATACTCGTAGTTGGCCAAAACCTAGGCAGAAGATGATAAAGGGAACGTCTTTTTTAGGGTGCCGTTGCCAAATGGCACAAAATGGTGCTATAGGGGTTCCATTTCGTGCAATGAAAAACAAATTTAGTTTTGCTGTTAGTGTAAATTGACCTATAAATGAGGGTTCAATATTGTTGTTACATTCTTTGGTTCTAAGAAACCCTTTAAGTGCGAGCCCGATTCATACTCGGCTGGTTTTATTTGATTTCTGTAGATCTTATTTTTTTTCGGCGAATTGACTCATCATTTTTAGTTCACAACATCAAATTCAATTCCGTAACTGAAAACTGTGCCACACAAACAATTTTTTTGAACAAACACAACAACACAACAGTTTTTTAAGTGTTTGCAGGGGATGTTACGGAAACATCGCTCGGCCCCTATCAAGACCAAGGTAAACTCAAACATTGTGTGGCCATTGACGAAAGAGGACTGTTTTCTTTCGATCACCTGGAGAAATAATTCTTGCATTCGGGGTTGTCTGATCAAATAAACCTTGGTTTTCTCATTATTTCCAAAATGTAATGCCAAATAGTCTCCAGGTAAGACAAGACAAACAAGTGGCTCGACGCACCGAAAAAGCTTGGAAGAGCTATTGGTCGATGAAGCACCTATTGAAAAGACGACTTCAATTTTCCCTCAAAAGGAAACTCATGGACATGTGCATTCTGCCGACCCTCACCTATGGAGCGCAAACATGGTCATTTACGAAACGTCAAAAGTCTTCTCCAGGTCTGTCAGCGAGCAATGGAACGAAGTATGCTCAGAGTCAAAATTACTGACTGTATAAGAAACAGTGTGTTTACTTCGTTACAAAACAAATTGCAGACGTAAGCAACGCAGCCGCCAAGCTAAAATGGAACTGGGCAGGCCATATACGCCGCATGTCGAATCAGATTTGGACGAAAATATCTACGGATTGGGTTCCGAATAACAGGAATCGGAGACGCGGCAGGCCCAGAAGGAGATGGCGTGATGAGCTGGACTGCTACTTAAAGGATTGGGCTGAAATAGCTATAGAGAGAGAAGACTGGAAAAAAGGAGGTCTTTGCCCTGAAGTGGGAACAACAGATTCACAATAAATAAATTATTTAAATAAACATTCCAAAAATTTTAAAGGTAGAATGATGTGAATGAAAGCTTGTAATTAAACGAGTCTGTCAGAACTGTCGAGTCTTATTATTTAAATAATTGAACTCATGTGTGATCGCTTTCAATTGTTTTACAGTGAAAATGTACAGCAACACCACAGGGATTTTCTTAGAAGTATAGCACAATCTTGTTAACATTTTCAAGACATGCATTGTGGATTACCGCAAACTCCTTGTCAAAGAGAACTGTGACCCAGCATCGGGAACATGATAATGATTATTCCCTTTATTTATTTCTGTACAAATCTCATAAATTTTTGAATATTCCTTAAAATAAAAACAATTTAAAAATATAAAAAATTGTAGCCCACCGGTATCGGGAACAGGGTCCAGGCTACCGGCGGCCAGGGCTCAAGAGAGAGGAACCTCCTAACAATAGGAGCCGTGTCCAGGAGTTCCCGCTTTCTGAATCAAGCCCTTGATCCAGCTGCCCAACGAGAGCCTCCTCAGGTATTGGTCGAGGCTATTGGCAATTAAGCCATGGGCTGATACGACTATCGGCACAATGATCTCTGAACCCAAAGGAATATGATAATGATTATTATTATTGCCTTAAAAAACTCAACATTACTTTTCGAAAACACTCATCTCTATACAGTAAGTATATTAAATAAGTTTCGTTTCGTACTATCGTACCAAAACAAATTGCCGTTTCTAATTACCCTTGCTACAAAAGCTTGTTTGTCGAGTAACATTGTTTTCTAAGGCCTTTCCGGAGTTCAACTAAATTGCCTTTGTAAATCTTCCGAGGATAAACTTAACATAACATCAGGCCTGTAATCCGCGAAGGGTTAGGCAGAGGTGTACCTAAAAGTAGACCCACATTTTTCCAGTTATTTTTAAGTTCCATGTAGTATCCGACCAAAAGTTCGGTTTCGGTTTAGAGTTTCGGCAAAAGAACGGGTTTCAGTTTAGTTTCGGTTTTGGCGGCAAACCTGCCGAAACTACGACCGAAACCGAAACTGCATTCAAGAGTTCTCACGCTGTGATCGGTCATGTTCGGAGGCCGGTGCGTTATATCATATATAATACCATCCAAGCGACAAAGGCATTTTGACGCGTCCACGTGCCTAATCATGTCGTGACTGGCTTGTGTTTGCAGTTCGTTGTGTTCGTTGTGGGTTTTCGTGTGATTTATTTTGAACTCAGTAAGTTTTATCATAAGAGTAGATAGTAAACATCAAAAAATAAATCAACATAACAAACTAATACATAGATTATAGTAGACCCAAGTTTAACCCAATTATCTAAATATATTTTTGGTTAATTTAAATAACGCTATACCTAAACAAACATTAGTTAGGTCCTTGGTACTTACTATAATGCATTAGAGGTGATAATATTATGGATTCAGAGTTTCAACGTTCATTTTAATTAACGTTTTCTTTATTTTTCCCTCAAAACATGAGTAAGGAAGTTTCGGTTTCGGCCGAAGTAGACAATTGCCGAAACTTGCCTGCGACAAATAGACCAACGGGGCAGTCAAACTTAACCAAACAAGATTTAGATGGATAATCATTTGCCTAGCCTTTTCCCAACTATGTTGGGGTTGACTTCCAGTCTAACCGGATGAAGCAGAATACCAATATTTTACATGGAGCGACTGCCTATCTGACCTCCACAACCCAGTTAGTACTGGGTAATACGATACCCCTTGGTAAGACTGGTTGTCAGACTTTCGGGCCACTGACTACCTGTAACGACTGCCAAAGATCTACAAATGACAGCCGGGACCAACGGCTTAACGTGCTTTCCGAGGCACGGAGGAAACTCGGTGTGTAAGGGGCGGTCACCCATCTACGGACCAACCTAGGCAAACGCGGCTTAACCTTACGATCGGCCTGAGCTGCAGTTATTATTTACCCACGAGCTCCTCAAGATTTAGATGGATAAACGACGTATTATTCTGAGTTGAGACAGCCTTAAGTGTCGGTCAAACCTGTACGGACAAAGAGAACGGACTTACTGAAACAAATGTCATTGTCTATGTCCGAAGCCATGTCCGCAATTTGTTCAAACCGATTTGAGACCAGCTTTTAGTTATGTAGGTACAGTGGACGAAATAATTATCTAAAGAATAGACTAGAATATTTATTACTTGAATTTCTTATTTTGTAGTGACTCTTAAAATAGTAATAAAATAACAGTTATACTTAATTAAGTCAGCCAGAGGTCCTAAATTATTCAAATGATTTTGTTCATGATGATTTTATTCATGATATTCAAATAATACTCTTAAATATTCATAATGTTTTTAAAATACACAAATGCAATAAAAGGTAAGTGATCAATCTCTAAACATAGATAAGCTTATGTATAAGCCCTTCAGATTTTCAAAGAAGTGCCTAGGTACCTAATGTCTAAGGACACGGCACATTAATATGTATGTGTGTGTGTTATGTGAGTGTATGTTATTTTGTTATGTATTAGTTTATTATTTTATAAGATTATTTTGTGTATTTTTATCTATGGGCCTCAGTTGCCTGACAATAAAATGATTGATTCATTAATTAAAACTCTTTCGGGTAGGTTAAGCTCACCTGCATTATGCAGTATGGAAAATAAGACAATTAACTGATGTAGCCACCGCTAGGTTACTACATTGTGCTTATTTTCACAGTATTATGTCTTATGGCATTCTGCTGTGGGGATCAGCAGCAGACGTTGATTCAATTATCATATTACAAAAGAGAGCAGTCCGCACAATGTATAAAATTGGTCCTCGCGTGTCAAGAAAGACAATTTTAAAGATATCGGTATACTGACTATGTTTTACTTTATATCTTAGCGTAGAATGAATACATGTCCGCACAAACCGCGGGCTTTTCTAAATTAGAAGCGACTTCCATAATATAAATACACGCAGTGAACACGAAGTTGTAATACCTACCCAAATTCAGATTAACAAAACACTTAGAATTATGGATGTGTCTCTAACTATTCTCAAACGTTTTTTTTCTGTCCTTTTTAATCAGACTTTTTATAAAACATTGAACATTGTAGGCCTTTTAGATAGATTCCCAGATGCTTGATCTTGTTTTACGGTTTTGTGAAGTAAGCAACGACTTATTGTCGGGCCTAAGCGGTCATCCCATACTAAAGTACTAACGCTGTAACAAAATAACATTATAAAACTAAATATTTTAAAAGAGTAATCATGGAGTTGGTGCCGGTTCTTTTCCTTATGAAATAACCAACCCGAACCGTGCACCTTTTCTCGACGTTATAACTATAAGGTAGTAATGTCATTTTTCCCACTGAACAACTAGGCATGAGTCAGGATAAGATAACAATTGGACAGGTGCCTATACCCGGCTAATTATAAAGTTTTCCTTAACAAGATATTTGTAGAACCAGAGGGTAAGTGACCTTTATTTTACTTGCCTAGCGCTTATTGCCAGGCAAGTGAAAAGACGAGAACATAAGTTTGGAAGCACTAACATTACCTCGTGTCTGATATTAAAAAACTAAAGCAATAAGGAGGCCGAAATATAAACAAAGTTAACAGTTAGTTGTTCGGCTTCGTCCGCGAGGTAGGCGGAAAATAATAATTTTGGAAGTCATACTGGGTCTAATGTATCAATATCTAAACACAACAAAAATAAATATATCTGATCCAATAACTGGATCCGATATATTTATTTTTTTGGTCCGGATTTAAAATGAATCGCAAGTACGCCAGTGGCGACATCAAGCGACCTACTTACAAGTCTACCCACACCACAGCGTGCTTCTACAGAGCCCTGATGTTTACAGCTCCATCTCATCTCACACATTCGTATACACATCCATCTTGTCAATCCTGGCGAAGGGATATAGAGGAATCCATAGCAAAGGGTGTCTTAGATTGGATTCCTGACTTCCACAAACCTTTGTACCTCCAATATTTGTAACATCTGTATTATTTTAGTTGTACTTTGTGGGAGAAAATAAATCGTTATTATTATTAATACTGATAGAAAGTAGGTAGGTAAGATAATATGTAAAGACTAATAAAGTTAAAGTTTGTTCAGTTTCCTACATCTAATGTAAATTTTAACTAACCCAATAGATAATTACATTGTTAAGTTTTCACAAGTCTCACAAAATTCACTCGCTTAGATACACGAAGTTGTTAACGTACATTATTACCTAAGTTAATTTTGTAAAGATAATTATCTCACCAAACCGCAATTTGTTATCAATTAAACTGATCGTGGAGATTAATTAGTAGACTTTGAATAACAGTACATGGAAACATACTTATTCTTACTTTAGTCACTTCCTTAGTTATAAACTCTTGGGTTCTGATGAGTTTGTGAAATTCATAATAGGTATCTATTTTTCATGATCCATATCTGTTGGTATTATAAATATTTGTGTTCATTGTTGTGTGAAATTAATTGGAAACAAAATATGGGTTTCTTCCGTTTTCGGGCACGTGTCAAGAGATCTTTTGTATAGCTATATTTATCTGACTCTGAACATCTTTTTCATCTCTTTTTAACCCCCGAACCGAAAAGAGGGGTGTTATAAGTTTGACCGCAATGTGTGTGTGCCTGTCTCTGACACCGTAGCTCTTAAACTAGTGAACCGATTTGGATGCAGTTTTTATTTGAAAGCTAGTTTCTTGGCGATGGTTCTTAGATACGTTTTATCAAAATCGGTGCATCGGTGTAGCGGTGGACTAGAAATGGATGATGAAAGTGGGTATGAAAAATCGAATATTTTCAAATATACCCAAGTGGGGTATCAAATTAAAGGGCATGATGTGTATATTACAATTAGACTTGTATTATCAAAATCAGTTCAGACATTTTAAGCATGGGGGTGAAAATGGTTATGAATAATAGAATACTTTCAAATAAACCCAAGTGGGGTATCAAATGAAAGGGCATGATATGTATATTCAAATTTCAAATTATTTCAAATTATTTATTAATAATCATGTACATTAAACATAGAAATTTGAACGGTGATCCCCAAACTAGACGATAGTCTGAAATTATAATTAGACAATTAGACTAGAATTAATATTACAATTAGACATGTTTTATCAAAACCGACTCAGCCATTTTATTGTTTTTTCAAATGTTTGTTCGCTTTTCTTTGTTGCGATGGGGGTTTTTAAATTTAATTTTGTTATTTAAAGTATACCTTCAGCGCCTGTCACTATGATCCAATAAGGTTTTAATGCTTTACGAAAACTGAATACAAAATATTTATAAGAATTTCAGTTTTCAAATTCGATTTATACAGTACGTTACCTTTATAAGTAACATATATTTACTTTGTTAATGCAAAGATGAAGACATCAAGTAATTGATCATTGATCCATGTTGATTTGTATTCAATACTGTTCAAACCACTCTTAATTTATTTCAAAAACCTTAAAAGAAGCGAACTGACAGACACGGAACCGATGGTAAACCATGTCTATCATAGAAACTGTTCACGTGTTATTGGTAGTATTTAGAAATAAACACCGAGGTGGTATTTTGGGAGATGCTGATTTCAATTGGTGATTGAGATAGATGAATGAAACAGTTGTGAAATAAACTGTTCCTGGCAACGTGGGTGAGACATTACTCACACGTACACATACCAACTCGTGGGATTTGAACTCTCGACCTCTCGCATAAAGCGAACACGATACACACACGACACGACATACACTTCACTTTAATTTCTTTGTTTTGTTGACATTATTTGGTTTGTATTAATGTTTTAACTAATGTAATAATTTGCACGCCGTAAGGTAGACTGTAGCCGATCTCATTAATGTATGTACAACACCTAACCCGTACCTACTTTCATAGCAAATAAAATTCTGATTCTGATTCTGATACAGGAGAAACTCCTAGTGTGTGGCAACGTTTTAACTTTAACTCTATTGGACAAAGTATCGCTACATGAAAACTATGACGTTTGAACACTCCCTACGAATCCCATTGCGCATTGTGCAGTTTTCATTCCAGGAACATTCCTGGAACGAAAACTGCACTTAATTGGAACTGGACACACTATTAATTGCGTATACTTCAATATATACGTAGGTACATGGAAACCTCAACAAGACCGAATAACATGGCGCCTACACCTTTGGTCAGCCGTGTTATAAATAGGTATGGTCAGTTTCTGACAAATCTTGTAAACGTTGTTTCATCTGTTTTTAGAAGGTTTCAACTTTATACCTCAACACTTTTTCCAACAATTCGAACAATAAGTTCGAGTTACAGTAATAAAACTGTGCTCGGAAAATGTCGACGAGAATTGAGGTTGTCATTGACATTATAGAGTTCGATTTTTGAGTTAAAATAATCAAAACAAAGCACTGACTGTCTGGTACATTTGTTAACCAAGTCGACACACACTTCTAGAACAGATCATAGGTATGTTCCTAATAAGTTTTAGGGCTCAGTCGAGGTTTTCATATTCGACGGAAGATAATATGTTCGCAAACAATAGACTGCAACTATTCTAGATGTCTAATCTGCAGATTAATCTAACTTTGTGTTGAACTGCAATTTGGCATTTCTGCAATTTTTCCAATAAATTGCACGAAAGTCGAAACTAAATGAAAGTGAGCAACATATCTCGTCTGGAATTCAATGTGTTTATAGTACCTAAATATATCAAGTTTTAACAAGATTCAAGACTCAAACACATCTTACAGTAAATATATCAAGATAACGGTAAAAGTTAAAGCTCTCGGGATGGATATGAGACCGTACGAAAGCTATAAAGACAGATAGGTAAAGTATAGACTGAATATTTTAGAAGTTAGGATAAATAAAATATGATTAGATCTCTGTGATCACTGAAACTTTAGACTAGATCTCAATGCTAGAACACGATGATTATCAATATGTGTACATTTTTGGCGATAGTTTTTTTATAGAAAGGTAGAGTAAACTGATTCTCTATGGTAACCTAATTATGTACTTAGGTTTTGTAAGGATACACAAGAAGAAACGATTCAAAGCATATAAAACAAACAAATATGCATACGAGAGAGCGGGCCGATGTCACATGTCGTCGAATTTATTAGTTCCCGGACATAGGTTTCGTTCAAGGTTTCGAGAGCAATGGTGTAGAAATAAACTGCACAAAGTAAAATGCTTGGAGTACAACCTATGACCCACACATAAGTTGGGGCTGTTACTACTGCCAACGCTGTTATCAGTTCATGACACCAATACTGAAAAGTACCTTTGTTAATGGTCCTGGGTGGACGATGATACCTCACGGTAGGGACCGTGGGGAATCATCGTGGTGACAAGATTGGTCAGCTGACACTGTCGATATGGCTGAGTTCTGGCCGAAACGAATTTAATCAAATAATTATGGGAATCATCGAAACGAATAAGAAGAACTAGGTCATACTTTACAGATTCTTGAGAAAAGCCGGGATTTGAAGGCCGTTTACCCGAATACATATAATAAAATTATCGGTTTTCAATTGTGAAACATAATAGGGCGAAAAAATTCCTTGAACTGTTTGGTAAACACAGCGTTTATATTTTGCGATCAGTAGCGAGAAATTGGAAAGGCCTTTGTATGGCAGAGGCCTGCTTAAGCTTCTACTGGTGCTGATGCTGCTTATTCAAATGGAAAAGTTTAAATAGAAAAAACTTATACTGTCACTTACAAAGTAGGTAGCCATTTAAATGTTTAGTTCGTAACCCTTATCTATATTACGATGACCCCAAAGGGTCGCGTGGAAATGACTGGCTTTATTACCTCGCCTTGATTTATCTTCCGTAATTGTTCATTATTTTGAGCTCCCGATATTTCGACGCTGTTGCAAGCGCCATGATCGCGGGTTGACTGGAGAATGCGGGTTTGTCTGCTCTTAACAATTTATTTTCCATCCACCCGCATTCTCCAGTCAACCCGCGATCAACGCGCTTGCAACAGCGTCGAAATGAGATCACACATTTCACAACTGAGACATAGATCGATGGACTCATGTTAACGTTCATTGATATAAGCGTTATCTGTAGGTATGTCATGCTATCGGATCGCAGGTCGAAGATCCGCTTTTGTTCGAGAAGATATTATTTTCAGTGAGTAGGGTTATAGATATTACTTTTAGAAGTCAATGTTTTAAGATTTCTCCAACTATTTATAGATGGCTCCGGGTGTCTCTCATAAAAATGCTGAATCATTCAGACGTTCTTTGTTTTAAAACATTCGTTCTATTGTTGATAGGTAAGCTTCGCTCTTGAAAGGAGGTTCTAATAAACATACCGATTTTTCTTTAATCACTGTCTAAAACTTTCTCTTACAGAGGAGCCTAGCAGATAATGTTTAAAAAACCTGCTCGCATGATGTGGCGTCAGTTGAAAGATTTACTTCCTCGATCCCGATTTTACACTGTTTTAAATTGATTATTAAACACTCACTGCTCCATAAAACTTGAAGTCTCTACAATTTATTTGTTTTTAGCTTTCCAATCAAAGCTACAAGTATTTAGGTACCTTCCTACGAACCCGGAAATCGGAAGATAAATCAAGGCGAGGTAATAAAGCCAGTCATTCCCACGCGACCCTTTGGGGTCATCGTAATATAGATAAGGGTCACGAACTAAACATTTAAATGGCTACCTACTTTTAGAATAAGGGCGTAGGAAATCTCGGTGTTTTAACGTTTTAAAGCTTTCCAGCAGACACTGATAATATGTTAGTTTCTACTTGTTTTTGATGGCGTCCTCAAGTAGCACGCTGCAAACACAATTCGACGTAGTATAAATCCTGACTAAACGTTAAGCAGCGATTATAAATAAGTACCTAAGACTTTACTAGCTTGACTACCCCGTTGGTCGAGTGGCCGCAAGCGCGACTGCTGAGCATGAGGTCCTGGGTTCGATTCCCGGGTCGGCCAAGTGTTGTTGGATTTTTCCATCAGGAATTTCTCAGTAGCAGCCACGGAGTCTGGATTTGTGGCGGGTTGATGGCAATAGGCTCACCCCTATTACATGGTACTTAAACATAACCGGCGAAATGTGGTACACCTTTCAAAATCAAAATCAAAGCATTTATTTCAAGTAGGCCAGTTACAGGCACTTTTGAATTGTCGAAACAAAGACAACAGTAAAAAAATAGCTACAGTCCCAGTCACAAGGCACAAAAACTGTGAAAGTACTGTAGTTGCCCATTCCCTAACGTAGATCTCTATGGAGAAGAACGGGCAAGAAACTCCATGGACACTCTTTTAAATCAGAATACTTTAACAAAACCTTGGTTACATCATTCATTTTGAGATGGTACATTATGTGAGAACGATGCAGCAAGATGTGTAAGTTAAAAGTGTCCATAGTACAAACAATTCAATAATAAAATAATTAATTCAAATAAGCCGTGGCAAATAAGAGATGACCAGTCACAACTGACAGCGCCCGTTCACGAACATGACGCATGTGTCAGCACCATTCAACTCAACCATTTTGAAGGAACTAAATGATCCGACACACGTGCCACCATCAGCGAGACATTTGAGTGAGCATGACATACTCCTAACCGCCAGGGCACATTCAAGTCAAGAAAAGACGCAGGTTTCCAGCGAATGAGAGATTTCTAGTACATAGTACTCACACAATATGGGCTAGGCGGCTATATAATACAAAAGAGATTGAATCTATACAATACAAAGATAGTTATACAATCTTCAGCAGCTCCGACAATAAGATAAGATAAGATAAGATAATTTTTTATTTGTTCAAAACATGAGTATACACACATAGCATGCAAGATGTTAATTCCAATTATGATTTCCGTCATGTTTTGCCTGAACGGCGTACAAATATGAGATGTCGAAGTTACACAGCCTCAATTATTTTTATAATCGTTAATTAAATTGCAGATATAGCAATGAAACAATCCAATTTAGAGCATACTAAAAGCTAAATGGTAGAATAAAATACAATCATAAATAATACTCATTTCAAAAAATAAAAAATAATAATTATACAATCATGTCAAGATACAAATACATCTAAAGGAATACATACACATGTCAAAGCAACTGTTAATAAAATGAATGTCAAAATGCAAGTCAAATTAATTTGTCGGTTAAGAATTCGTCAGTGCTGTAATAGATTTTCTCTAAGAAAAGGTTTTTTAATCTATTTCTTAATTGTTCAATAGGTAATTCCCTCCAATGTTTTGGCAACTTATTATAGAGAATTGGCGCCATACAGAATACACTTTTACGCATTAGAGCTTTTCTGGATCTCGGAATACATAACTTACTATTGTCGCGTCTATTTCTAACTACTTTATCTGACTCTAAGGGGAATAGGTGTGGATTCGATTTCACAAACATGATGATCTCTAAAATGTACATTGATGGAAGGGTTAATATTTTATATGTTTTAAATAACGGCTTGCAACTCTCTGTAACATGGAGACCAGACATAGCCCTCAGGCACCTCTTCTGTGTTTTAAATATCATATCTTTATTTGTTGAATTTCCCCAAAAAATTAGTCCATATCTCAAGTTAGAGGACACCAAGCCGTGATAAGCAGTTAGCAGTGCATCAACATTTAAGATGGGGGCCAATTTATACAGGGCATATGTGGCATTACTAATTTTTTTGCTTAATTCTTCCGTATGAGCTTTCCAATCTAATTTGCTGTCAATAGTTACACCAAGAAATTTGGTTGTGTTCACCTTATCTATTTTGTTATTACAATAATGGACATTTACATTTGGTATGGATGATCTTTGGGCAAAATGTAGAATATTAGTTTTCTCAAGATTTATCTTAAGATTATTGTTTTCCAGCCACTTTACCATTGATTCTATGGAATTGTTAATATCAGATTCGTATGTGTCTCTGTTTTTTAAAGCAATTGTACTGTCGTCGGCAAAAAGTGTCATCGGGTGGTCGATGCATTTGGGTAGGTCATTAATGTACAGTATAAAAAACAGCGGGCCAACGACAGTTCCTTGCGGAACGCCAAATTTAACTACACGTTCTTTGGACTTATACACAATTTCCTTTTTATTACTTTTATTTACTGCTGAGATTTCTGTAAATTGAGTTCTATTGCTTAAATAAGATCTAATGAGGTTTGAGACATTACCTCTAATGCCATATGCTTCTAATTTTTCAATAAGTATGTCGTGCCGGACATAGTCGAAAGCCTGTGTCATGTCACAGAAAATCGTACATACAGGTATATTTAAATCTACTTTTTGCATGACATAATGTAAAAAATCGTATATTGCCAAGTTTATTGTTTTACCAGTTCTAAACCCTTTCTGTTCATTAGTGAGTATGTTTTCTCTTTCAAGGTACGTATTCAACTGTTTACATAGATACTTCTCAAATATTTTAGAGATTATGCTAATAAGAGATATTGGCCTATAGAATTGCATTGACAGACAAGGGGCGAGAAAAAAAGAATCTCTTCTTATTGGTATCAGTGATGCAGCATTTTTACCAGACCCTGCTATAGGGTTAATTTTGTCAATGAAGTAATTATTAAATGCATCTGCAATAGCCTTTAGATCTGTAATGACGTCATTTTTTACACAAATTTTATCAATACAGTTTTTTGGAATGTTGAATTTCGAGTCATTTATAATTTTCCAAGTAGCTTTTGATTTGTTATCTGACGTCTTTATTGCATAGTTATTCTGTGCCTTTTGAGTAAGTTTTACAATTTTTTTAAATATTTTTAAATAGCAAGTTAGTTTTCTTTTATTAATCGGATTTGGTTTTAGTCTATATTACCATAATAATTGCCTTTTCTTTTTACTACATAGTTTTACACCACGTGAAACCCATTTTGGTTTTTCCATCGTGCTGATTCTAACATTAAATTCAGGAAAGCTCAATTTGTAGAATAACGAAAATATGTCAAAAAAGGAATTGTACGCTACATTAGGGTCATCGGTTTTGTAAATGTCAGAGAAAGATAGTTTATCTAAGCAATTTTTAAATATTGTCATATTTTCGTTACAGTAGTCGCGTCTTGTAACCTGCCAATATTTAATAGTACATTTCTTTTGCACTGGGAATGACATTAGTTGTGCCGTATGGTCCGATAGAGCAAGTTCTAGGACTTCAACCTTACCTGCTTTGCGAAATTTATGAGCAATATTATCAATACAAGTTTTACTCTTTAAGCGTGTAGGTTGATTTATGGCTAACTTTAAATTGTAATTCAGTAATATGCATTCAAATTCCATTGTCTGGACGCTCTTTTTTAAGATGTCGATATTGAGATCCCCTGCTATGACAATATTATGATGGCTTTTCTTCGTTAACTCTTGCAGGAGGAATTGTAATTTGTCCATACATACGTTGAAGTTTGTTAACTTGGGAACCCTGTACACACATGCCAGGACAATGTTATAACTAGGTAACTCTATCGCGTAGCATTCAAATACTCCGGGTTCTGATATGTTGGCTATCCTCTTTAATTCGATGAAGTGATGTCCGTTCTTTACCAGGATGCATGCACCACCTCTCTTGCTTCCTTTTCTGCAATACGAAGCCGCTAGTTGATAATTTGGTATGGTTAAATATGATTCGTATCCTGCCATAATGAAGTGTTCAGTTACGCACAATATATATAATACTATTTAATGCTATCAATTTAGGCGCCCCTGTTCTTGTGGAGCAGGACCGGCATTGAGCCAAGCATTTTTATCAGTGATATAATTGTCCAACTTGTAATATGCTTTCTTACATAGTGTGCGTTTAATGCATGTTTTAAATTTCGTTTCATTCAGTTCAAGAATACTTTGTGGAATTTTATTATAGCATCTCAAACAGTACCCATGAAAGATGAGTCTACTTTAGCGAGTCTGAAGCCTGGCTGAACTAATTGGTCTCTATTTCTAGTACCGTAATTGTGTCTGTCACCTCTTTTATTAAAAAGATATAGATTTTTTCTTACATACATTATGTTTTCGTAGATGTATTGACAATGTACCGTCATGATATTAATTTCCTTAAACAGTTCCCTTAGAGAATCGCACCTACGAAGATTATATATGGCTCTGATGGCTCTTTTTTGCAGAATAAATATAGACTCAATGTCTGCAGCCCGTCCCCATATTAAAATGCCATAAGACATAATACTATGAAAGTAACTAAAATAGACCAGTCTAGTGGTATCTACATCAGTATATTGACGGATTTTTCTTATAGCATACGCTGCTGAACTTAGCCGCCCCGCAAGAAATGTTAAATGAGAACCCCATTGTAGCCTTGAATCAAGCGTAATCCCCAGGAAAACCGTTTTATCTACAAATTCAAGTTTCTCTTTATTCAATACTATATCACAATCGCTACTTTTAACATTCGGTAAAGCAAATCTTACGCATTTCGTGTTTTTTTCATTTAACACTAAATTGTTTGCTGTGAACCAATTATGGACCTGAAGTAGGGCATTATTCACGTCATCTAGATTTTGGGCCCGTCTATTTATCTTAAAAATTAGGGAAGTGTCATCAGCGAATAACACCATATTTTGAGGTTGGTTTTTCAATAAATAGGGGAGATCATTTACATATACTAGAAAGAGGAAAGGACCCAATATTGAGCCTTGCGGTACCCCCATTTTTACTTTTAAACCCTGTGAATTAACACCATTTATTTGCACATGTTGTTGTCTATCACTCAAATAAGATTTTACCAAACTAAGTGCTAGTTTCCCTAGTCCGTAATGCTCAAGTTTCAAAAGTAATGTGTCGTGATTTACGCAATCAAATGCTTTGGAGAGGTCACAAAATATTCCAATGGCGTCTTGGGACTCTTCCCACGCAGTAAATATGTGTTTTAATAAGGTTACACCGGCGTCAGTTGTACAACGTCCCTTGGTGAAACCATACTGTTGATCGTGTAAGATTCCGTTGGTGTTAAAATGATTGAGCATTTGATTTAGCATTACCTTTTCAAACACCTTGCTAAAAACTGGCAACACGGATACAGGTCTATAATTATTTGTATCTTTACTATCTCCGGATTTAAACAGAGGTATGACTTTACTGTATTTCATTAAATCCTTGAAAACTCCTTGATCTACACACAAATTAAAAATTAAAGCTAAGTATGGTGCTATAGTCTCAACTATGGATGTACAAACTCTGACAGACATTCCCCAAAGATCTTCGGTTAGTTTGACTTTTATTTGCCGGAAAGCTTTAATAACTATCATAGGGTTTATGTGTTTAAATTTAAATTCAGCCGGGCAGTCAGACACATTCGCCTTTAATAAACCAATTGAGACTTCAGGAGAGGAATTAAGAGCCTCCGTAGTTTTTAACGGTATATCGGTAAAGAAATTTACAAAGTCATGAGCTACTTCCTGATTAGAGCTTTTAGGACCACATGCTGTATCTAATGTGTAGCTAGTGTTACGTATTTTCTTCCTGTTAGTCTCGTTATTTATGACTTTCCAAACTGTCTTAATTTTGTTTTCTGCTGTTTTGATATTGTTGCTAATGTGCAAGGCTTTGGCAACCTTGCATGTATTTCTAAAAATTTTTGAATACTTAGCAACATACTTGTTAAAAGTTTCAGAGTTTATATAAGGCTTAAAGCCATAAAGCTCAAATAGTCTTTCCCTACTTTTTCTGATACCTCTAGTTGCCCAATCACTAAATATAAATTTAGGGCAAATACATTTAGTCTTCTTTTCAAAAGTTTTGTTAAACTCAGTGTGAACTATTGAAAATAAATTATCATACAATTGATTTATATTAATATCGTCCATATGATGGCTCATAACACTTAACTTGTTCTGTAGGGAAATATTATACCTCTTTAAATTATTAGTAGTTATAGGTCTAAATTGAATCTGAACTTTTTGCAATGGTATGTTACACCTAAAAGTTACAGTTTGTCCGCTATGGTCAGACGGCAAACAATTTACTATGGCTTTATCTAAGTAATCACAATTGCAGAAAACATTATCTATACAAGTAGCAGAAGATGAAGTGACTCTCGTAGGTTCAATAAAAATGTTGGTCAAGTCAAATGACAACAATGAGTTGAAAAGATTTAATAATCGATTGCTATTAGAATTTTCTTCTAAAATATTGATATTGAAATCACCACAAATAATTACAGGTTTATTACTGGCTGCAAGTTTTGCCAGGACATCTTCCATTATTGATTCAAATAAGGAAAAGTTTTGATAGTTTGGGGGTCTGTACACACACACAATTACATGCTTATCTAACTCAACACAAGACAGTTCGACGCAATGTTCCGCCGAGAGACCTACTATGTCATTACGTTGCTTATATTAAACACAATTTTTCAATAATATTAGGAAACCTCCACGCAGCATAGATTTACGGTTAAAACAGCTACCCACCGCATAGTTCTCAAAATTAATAAGCATTTGGTAATCCTTTAGCCAATGTTCAGTAAAACAAATATATCAAACATACTTCTTTCTAAAAATAATTCAATTTCTAATAATTTGGAAGAAATGGCTTGGATATTTTGGTGGAATAATTTTAAGGTGTTCTGCTGAGGCCCTTTTTTAATATTTAAATGAGTGCAAGAAGGTACCTTGATGTTGGTAGGTTTAACAAAATTGTTAATGGTACCTTTTGTTGTCTCACTTCCTAGTTTAAACTAATATTAATATCTGGAGTGAGCCCCGAGACTCCCGTGCCATCACCAGACAATAAAATCCTATTACTAATATACCCTAATTAACAATTTTCCATGGTGACACATGGATCCTCCTCAGTACAATTTTTGTAAACATTTATAGCACTAATGTTATATTTATTTAAAGTCGCAGTGTTAATAATATAACTAAACTTCGACATACTACTTATGTCTGAGTGAATATTAAAAGCTAATAGCCGAGCTATTTTGTGTCTACATCTAATAGGTAGATACACTTTGCCTCACCCTTCGGGGATTATAGGCGCGATGTTATGTTATAATACCTAAGGCTTTATAATTAATGAATTTCTACTACTATAAGCTGCCCGCTTTAATGAGTCCTCCGCCTTGCCCCATCAAAGGCATATTAAGCGTCCACAAAGTCCTAACAATATCCCACAGGTTATTTGCTTTAAAATAACCATAATCCACGTAGGTATTACGATACTAATTGAACCAATACGTGATCAACCTTCAAAGTAATCCATTTAAATTGATACCTTCGTGCGGACTCATTAAAGCGGTCGGGCTATGGATAGGAAGTAAAACGCACTTTTTCTAATAACGAAAAAAAAGGCATGTCTGTTTCGCTGCAGTATTTGCATGGCCTCTACAAAACACGCTTACAAACGTAGTGCACGCCTATCGTATACTCGGTAAATCAAATTGTGTCCGCAAAAAACTGACGGTTACAATCAGCGAGCACCCAGACAAACCAAACTCAATTTTGATGCTGTTAGTGGCCTAAAAAAATGGAGTTCGAAAGAAAATAACAGAAAGGTACGAATACTTATTTTTTTAACTCGTATGGCCCAGTAAGAGGTGGACGACCATGTCGCATAGGTGGAGCGGGACAGGACAATATCTTGGAGTAGGACTTTGCCGCGCCGTGGGACAGAATAGGCTATTCAAAAAACTAGCATAATTAAATATGATTACTTTACAAAGAAACTAAATAAGTTGAAAACGTTGTTTATCCGAATGAAAGCCTTTAAATGAAGAGTTTTAAAGGCTGATTACAATAATAATATATGCAACTTGTATGTTTAAAAGTAATTCAAAGTGAAAAATCATATAAAAAAAGGGAGACTGCGAAATCTTTCACGTTACTAAACTAAAAAGCTGGAAATAATAAAAGTAGTTGAAAAAACTAAAAAACCCGACTGAAAAAACTGAAATGCTTAAAACAAGCACATTTTAAATTAAACAAAAGCTGGAAGCAGGCGGGGCCCAGCTTTAGTTTTAATCAACCTTGAAAATTTGTGATAAGTGTAAATAATGCTCGTAAAATCGGCTTTCGTGATACTTACAGCTCCTTTGTGCCATTCAAAGCAACCAAGGTGCGCCCTTTCCTATCACAGTTATGACGGAGTGATAAACCCAAATGTGATTTGCTCATAAATCCTTACAGTCTAATAAAATAGCCGTTTTTAAAAGGGGCGATAATATCTTATACTTACCAATACTCAGTTCACTTACATTTTTATGACCAACTTTTTGCGAGCATTCAATGAGATTCTTCGATCACTAAAAAGCTGGTTTCACGTCTTAAATATGCTTAGTACCTACCATAGGTACATTATGACACCTAAAAATGAATGTACGTAATCTTTTTCTTTTTTAATTCCAATTTTTTTTAATAAATATTGAAAAATGTAAAATTATAATGTCATCATCATCATCCACAGCCCGAACTCACCCACTGCTGGGTTTAGGCCTCTCGTTTCTTGTACCAAGCTCCACGGTCCTGTGCCAGCCTCATCCAGGCCCCATTGTAAACTATTCGTCTGCCCATCTCGCCGCCGGACGACCCACGTTTCTATTGCCAGTTCTTGGACGCCATTCGGTGACAGCCTTAGTCTACCTGTCATCACTACACCTTGTTAGGTATCCTGCCCAACTCTATTTGAGCTCCGCAACGCGATTTCCAATATCGAATACCAAATTATAATGTAAGGAATGTAAAAAAAGGAATGACATTGAAATATGATAAGAGAAGAAGACTAAACGAACTTTAAAAACCAGTGGTGCACATTAGTCCTGGCTTGAAAGAACTGGAATTCATAGAGAAGCGGTCTTTGGCCAACAGTTGTATGATGTTAGCCAAGAGTAACAGTAAGTTAAACAAGCATCCAGTCATGAAAAATATATTCAAAAGTTAACAGGAATATATCGATGGTGTTCTTACTTTTTTTACGTACTTAATTGTTAATCTACTTGGTACTCTCACTTGGTCGGGGCTCGGTTGGTTCGTTTTTCTAGTGTAGTGTTCCGCAAAGTGTGTGCCGCTGTACACTGGTGTACCGTGGTCATTCTTTGGTGTGCCTCGGAAAATTTAGGTTATCTCTTAAAGTTAAATAGACAAACTGAAGAAAAATACCTACCTAAACAGCCGCAAAACTTCAATAATAAATGTTGATTTCTATTACGTAAAAATAGATTTTTCGTTTAAAGTGTACCTCCAAAATTTTCCGATTATCTACAAAAACCATGAACACAAAAAGTTTGCAGAACAATGGTCTAGTGGACCGTGGACGCAATCGTGACTGCTGGTCATGAGGTCCTGGGTTCGATTTCCGGGTCGGGCAAATTGTTATTGGGTTTTTCCATCAGGAATTTCTCAGTAGCAGCCATCCTTATTACATGGGTCTTAAACATAACTGGCGAACCGGGGTTTACTATTAGGTACACTTCTGCCTAACCCTTCGGGGATTAATTATAGGCTTGATGTTTCGTTTATGTTCTTACTTTTTTTACGTACTTAATTTTGAAAGTAATGTCTTACTACTAAGTGTTTGGCTTCAAGGTTCTGCTCCAGTATGGATTAGATATTTAGTAAGGTACAGAACAAAATTAGTATTTTTATCGTGTACTACTTTGCACCTTAATTGTACCAACATATTACTTGAGAAAGAGCCTACATAAAAATATAATGTTAAACATACAAATATAATTTTATCTTACATTTTCATAAAAAAAATATAAAAAGAGGTTCCTTACAAATGTAGAACTTTGATCTTTCATCATTTACAAGTAGATATGAAGGTAAGTAGATGAAAAATATACCAAAAAAACATACGATACAGGAAAGCCGTTTTACCTTCCTGTTTATGGAAACATCTGATACCAAAATTAATTAGAAATTTTGATTAAAATTCACTTTTAGGACTTTTCATAATATTAATTTGATATTTCATATCAAATTAGTCCTAAAATTGGTATCGTATTTATATAAAAGTTCGAAACCTACGTATAGTCACTAGTAGTTGCTACATATAGGTATACATTTTAATGGCCGTGACTGTGCGAATAATGAGCATTGATGCCAATCAAACAGGTTTAAGATAAATATTAAAATCTAATCTAAAATATAATTATTATATTTTTGGTTTTTTGCGGTGTGGGTGGATGTAAAAACATAGTGTTATCAGTTGGATGCTCCGCCTTGTTTGTCCTACTGATGCAAAAAAAAGCATTGAACGAGTTACAAACTTGTTTTGGGTCGGACGTTAGTTTAGTGATCTGGAGACAAACCAGAAATGTTGGAATTAGAAAAAAGAACCGGAATCGAATTCTCTAATTGCGTCATAAAGGGTGTAACAATACCCTTAAGGAAGCCGAAAGGCACTTGTTCTCCCCGTTATTGCAATTTTTTTGTACTGGACCATACCTGGGAACCTTCTAGTTACGGAGATATCGGAGGTCAAAGTTTCAAATTCTTCACAATTACTAGTTTTTAAGGTTTACTTTAATTCCTCCATGAGCCGTTTACTATTCTAAGCTTCTATCAGCACAATGTTTTGAGTGTGCTATATTGAGTTTTACCCTAAAACGTGATTTTTTAAACCATATAAAAAGCCTTTACCCGGCAATATTTTTTGCGTAGAATTACTTAGTTTGATGTACAGAAGTAAGTTTAACTCCGAGGATTCTCGCTCCATTGCTCTCTGATGGACCCCGAGTGCGAAGATAACAAACCGTTTTACTATCACAGTAGCCATGATCTAATAGAAATATAAATCCTATAAAATCGCCCTACTGGTGTTGAACAAAGAGCAAATATTCGGCATTGTGAGCAAACAGAGTAAGTCGAAAATAGAGAAAAACGCGTTGAATATTTAGTAGTTACTCGTAGTATAACGTGTTTTAAATTTACATTAAAATATCTCGTAATTCAAAGAACATCACAATAGAACTATTATAAAATTTTCTTCGAAAATCAATCCATGTATCATCTGTTTTTCCCCGAAGTTAGGCAGAGGCGTAAAGGAGGAGGAGGAAGGAGGAGGTGTGTGGTGTGTGTGGTGTGTGCTGTATATTATATAGTAGGTAGGTACCTAATAGAGGGCGAGCAAGGTGCTATTAAATGGAGGCACATTCAGAACATAAGTTGCTTCCGAGTTACGTTATGAATTTGTAATTGAAAATCCAATAACAATTTGTGAGACCTGCGAATAGACCTCTAGACAAATGAGGCAGTCTATTCAGCAAAACCTTTAGAATATAGTCGTTTTATAAACATTCTTATGCCATTTTATCTCGGGAGCATAAGATAGGAAAGTTAAGGCCTGGCCCGTCCATAAAAGAAGCTTTTATGTCGAGTTTTTATGGGTGTATCGTCATCCAAATGGATAAGCTATTACTTCCATTCAAATAAGATTATGTGGTGTCCTTTGTCGACAGACGAAATAAAAATAAGGTGTCACAGCTATGATATCGGTAGGTCGGGCCATTTTTGGGGCTTCTTTATTTTGTTTCGTATAGAATAGAAAGTTTTTATATCAGACCGCAGGCATAGGGTTAGTAACAATCTTACTTAACTTCTAGTGTTAGTAGGTTTCAGACACAGATGAAAATATACAATTAAAATTCAGCGTGGAGCTGCATCCACCTCCGCAACATCGGGGAATGCAAATACACTGAGAACACTGTTGGTGCTGCTGCAAACACGTGTCATCAGGGATGCATATTCCTAATAATGGCGGTAAAACCATCAATATTATTATCTGCAAACATCCTTTACGCACTACCACGCCACGGCAGCCGCAACAGTACTCTCAGTGCATTATTATATTGAACGAGTAGGTCGCTGTATGCCCGTTGATTGAAGTTGACCCACAGGCTGCACGTATAGAAGAACTGACAGTAAGCTTTGAAAAGCTTACTGTGTTACTCCAACTGGCTTTGTACAACGTGCAAACCTGCGGGCCAGCATGTTACAACGGACAGCCAGCGACTTACGTTCCCTTTCAATGTCACAATTATCCTTAAGATCTTCAATGACCCAGTGGCCCATATACTTAAACTTGTCCACCCTTCGTAGTGGTTCTCCACAAAGTGTGTAACTAACTACTAGTGTGTAAATAACTAATATTGTTAATACACACCCCGTCAATATGACATCCGACATTGGTGCTGCTGAGCTCAAGGATCAGCTGGTTTATGTATAGGTTCAGGAGCCGGGGTGAACTGAGCCTCCCTTGCCTCACCCCACACTCCAACAGATACATGTCCGTGTGCGAACCATTCCACATCACGCAATTGCTTTGACTACTGTACCAGTATCAAAGCAATTGCGTGTACTAAGTTACCATCAGATAACATAGTTTATCATTCTAGTTTACGCCAGAAAACATCGTAACATACAAGATCAAATGCCGTTGACAGATTTAGAAAACAAGCAAATATAAGAGTCTTCCTGTCTGTGTAGTATTTGCTCGTCCTGTAAAACAAAATATTAAAATTAATATTAACAAAATTTAAACTTTGATAGTAAACTGAAAAGTTATTTTCGTGATACCTACTTGGAAGCTAGAATATTTTATGCATCTAGGCTGGGGCCTCGATTTTTGAAATTGCCATCACGTAAAATGTCATTAGACATTGGACTATCAATAATACATATAATCATCATTAATTACGTGACAAGTAAATGTTTCTAAACTTTGTTTCTTTTTTTGTAACTACACCTAATCTTCTGGGAACCCTTTCATGTCTGTCCATTTTTTACGATTTCACACACGTGCACACTTTGGGGTTTACTTCTTCCCTAGTCCCAACATATTATCTCGCCTGAAATACCTCGTGGCATAGGGCTAAGCGTGTTTTCCACACCGTGTATATTTTGAAGACGATGGTGTTGAATCTTACGTGACAGGAGACGAACGTGGCTCTATTTGTATTCACAAACCTGATACCACAAATCAGCAAAGGTCCGGAAGCAGTTTTTTTGAGCTGGGATATGACAATTTCTGTAAAAATTCATTAAACTGGAAATAATGTTTTGTAGAAGATAATAACCGTTTTTATATCGTATTTCATGAAGGTACACGATAGAATTCCATTAAGTATATTAATAATAAGTTATCAAGAATACATTTCCCCGGTTAACATTGAATTGCTCAAAACTATTAATTATAATCATTATAGAGACATTTCAACAATGTGACAGAATACTCTATTCAAAAGTTTAACTGTGAGAGAATTATCGTTTCAATAGAAAGTTACTTAATTGTTCAAATACAGTGAGAATTCAGCAGACCGTGAAATTAATTAATGTAATGAAAACCTTATTCCATTGAGAAATACGATGGCTCGTACAATCTTTGTCCATTCATAAATCCAATTCACGTTAATAAAGTTTAAAGGACCTGCCAGTGTTGAGTTTGGACGGCATACTGCATAAATAATTTCGGACAATTAACGATAGTAGACATAAAATTGGAAAAGTACTTAAGTAAGATTTCTAACAGACCTAGTACTTTGGGTTTATTTAGCAAAACTTTCATTTTCATACGAGGTTTCCTTATAAGTCTCATTTTATCGAAATCTTATCAAAAATGTGGGTAAGTAAATTAGATTTTTTTATGAGGATACTGACACTGTAGTTAAATGTTTTCAAAAACACAGGAATTGCGCCTCTAATACAAAGTGACAACGGGAACTTATCTTGGGGAACGAGGTCCCTCCTCCTTCATTCGAAAGCTAAGTCCGGATATTACGAAACCTTGGCGGACTTTTTTGCATTTTCTCCAAGGTTGATCAACCTGAATCACCTCATTTTCTTGTTCACCTATAGGTAGTTAAATTGTGTTCAATGTTAAGTAGTTTAAAAGAGGTATTAATGTTTTTATTTCGAAACTCTTATCATCATTAACATCATTTTCCTGACCCTGTCCCAATCTATTTGGGGTCAGCGCAACACGTTTTCTTCTTCTATTCTCCCCTGTCAGACGTAAAACATTTATATTTATAAAATGGTAAAATGTTAAGGTATTAATGTTCTGGATGCGAGACGCACGGGACCGGTCAATGTGGCGACACTTGGGGGAGGCCTATGTCCAGCAGTGGACGTCTTTCGGTTGAAATGATGATGATGATGATATAAAATAGTAAACTGACTGAGTGGGTGATATATCAACACACAGCCCAAACCGCTGGTCCTGGAGACATGAAACTAAGAAAGGATTTTTATGAATTCCACCCCTAAAGGGGTAAAATAGAGGAAGGAAGTTTAAATGAAAGTCCGTCAGTTTTGAAGTTAGGATCTTCAAATTTTTTGTTTAGGCTGACGACTGAAAATTAATCTATACGTGTCTCAGCGTTTTTGAGAATTCTACCCCCGAAGGGTTAAAATGGGGGATGAAGGTAAGTAATCGGATATTTTTCGACATCCACGCGGGCGAAGCCGCGGGCAAAAGCTAGTACTTAATACAATTTCAGTAGTTTAAACAGTATCCTTCAAAATGCCTATTTCAATCCAAATCTGTTCATCTATTTAAAAGTTCAAATTTTCATTAGGAACTTTGCCTGTAACTGTAAGTTTTAACTTTGATCATCTACTAATAAGTTTCGTAATGATTTTAACTTAGTGTTAAAACTTTCCCTTTTCTAAGATATTAAAATTTTGTTGAAAATATTTTCTCTTTCTCTAATAGGGCTGTTAGTAAAAGGGTACTTTAAAAATGAACCGTGATTTAATTGCCAGTAAAAAGTATTTTGGTTGCATCGCTCGTCTATTATTACTGTAAAGGTGTTTATAATCTTTCTTTTAGGAATAATCAATAATATTACATTTGCGAATCTTCAAAGCTCTGCGTTTATTCGCAGACACACATATTTTCTGCCTCCTTTTGTATTTTTGTTTTCTCATATGCATCTTGTTCCACAATAAAGGTTTTTTTTCCGCACGCAAAATACGCACTTCGACGTGGAGTTGCGGACACCAGCCAGTTATACAATACAATACATGGTTTTTTTTTTCAATCTTTGTCCCACACCACAGGATTTTCTCCTGTCTTTTTTATAGGATTTTCCCTTGTCTTTTCTCGTCGGTGCTTTCATTTTTTTTAGTCTTTATTTTTATTGGGCAGTTAACTGCTAGAAGAACTCTCTTTATTGTACGTATAAATATTTTTCAAGAAAAATAAATCTAGTACTTTTCCAAGTCCCATTTTTACCGGGCGAAATCTGAAATGTATTTTTTATAAGAATACTAGTGTTTCAAACAATCTTTTGCCAAACATCAATGACTGCCTGCGCTTCGTTTAAATCTTTATCTTTAATAATCTTTTTTTCGGAAATCTGAATGTCTCATGAGATTTATCAGTGATAGCCTAGTGGTGTGACCGTCGGACTGCCAAGTCATAGGTCTTAAGTTCGAGTCCAAGACATGCACCGCAGATTTTTCGAATTTATGTGCGTATTGTTTAATTATCACTTGCTTCGGTGAAGGAAAACATCATGAAGAAACCAGCATGCCTGAGAGATATTTCTCGACGGCATGTAAAGCCAAGTCAGATGCCAAACTGACCGAAGATCTTTGGGGAATGTCTATCAAAGTTTGTACATCCATAATTGAGACTATAGCACCATACTTAGCTTTAATTTTTAATTTGTGTGTAGATCCAGGAGTTTTCCCGGACTAAATGAAATACAGTAAAGTCATACCTCTGTTTAAATCCGGAGATAGTAAAGATACAAATAATTATAGACCTGTATCCGTGTTGCCAGTTTTTAGCAAAGTGTTTGAAAAGGTAATGCTAAATCAAATGCTCAATCATTTTAACACCAACAGAATCTTACACGATCAACAGTATGGTTTCACCAAGGGACGTTGTACAACTGACGCCGGTGTAACCTTATTAAAGCAAATATTTACTGCGTGGGAAGAGTCCCAAGACGCCATTGGAATATTTTGTGACCTCTCCAAAGCATTTGATTGCGTAAATCACGACACATTACTTTTGAAACTTGAGCATTACGGACTAGGGAAACTTGCACTTAGTTTGGTAAAATCTTATTTGAGTGATAGACAACAACATGTGCAAATAAATGGTGTTAAATCACAGGGTTTAAAAGTAAAAATGGGGGTACCGCAAGGCTCAATATTGGGTCCTTTCCTCTTTCAAGTATATATAAATGATCTCCCCTATATATTGAAAAACCAACCTCAAAATATGGTGTTATTCGCTGATGACACTTCCCTAATTTTTAAGATAAATAGACGGGCCCAAAATCTAGATGACGTGAATAATGCCCTACTTCAGGTCCATAATTGGTTCACAGCAAACAATTTAGTGTTAAATGAAAAAAAAACGAAATGCGTAAGATTTGCTTTACCGAATGTTAAAAGTAGCGATTGTGATGTAGTATTGAATAAAGAGAAACTTGAATTTGTAGATAAAACGGTTTTCCTGGGGATTACGCTTGATTCAAGGCTACAATGGGGTTCTCATTTAACATATCTTGCGGGGCGGCTAAGTTCAGCAGCGTATGCTATAAGAAAAATCCGTCAATATACTGATGTAGATACCGCTAGACTGGTCTATTTTAGTTACTTTCATAGTATTATGTCTTATGGCATTTTAATGTGGGGACGGGCTGCAGACATTGAGTCTATATTTATTCTGCAAAAAAGAGCCATCAGAGCCATATATAATCTTCGTAGGCGCGATTCTCTAAGGGAACTGTTTAAGGAAATTAACATCATGACGCTACATTGTCAATACATCTACGAAAACATAATGTATGTAAGAAAAAATCTACATCTTTTTAATAAAAGAGGTGACAGACACAGTTACAGTACTAGAAATAGAGACCAATTAGTTCAGCCGGGCTTCAGACTCGCTAAAGTAGACTCATCTTTCATGGGGTACTGTTTGAGATGCTATAATAAAATTCCACAAAGTATTCTTGAACTGAATGAAACGAAATTTAAAACATGCATTAAACGCACACTATGTAAGAAAGCATATTACAAGTTGGACGATTATATCACTGATAAAAATGCTTGGCTCAATGCCGGTCCTGCTCCACAAGAACAGGGGCGCCTAAATTGATAGCATTAAATAGTATTGTTGGAGCTGCTGAAGATTGTATAACTATCTTTGCATTGTATAGATTCAATCTCTTTTGTATTATATAGCTGCCTAGCCCATATTGTGTGAGTACTATGTACTAGAAAGCTGTCATTCGCTGGAAACCTGCGTCTTTTCTTGACTTGAATGTGCCCTGGCGGTTAGGAGTATGTCATGCTCACTCAAATGTCTCGCTGATGGTGGCACGTGTGTCGGATCATTTAGTTCCCTTCAAAATGGTTGAGTTTAATGGTGCTGATACATGCGTCATGTTCGTGAACGGGCGCTGTCAGTTGTGACTGGTCATCTCTTATTTGCCACGGCTTATTTGAATTAATTATTTTATTTTTGAATTGTTTTTACTATGGACACTTTTAACGTACACATCTTGCTGCATCGTTCTCACATAATGTACCATCTCAAAATGAATGATGTAACCAAGGTTTTGTTAAAGTATTCTGATTTAAAAGAGTGTCCATGGAGTTTCTTGCCCGTTCTTCTCCATAGAGATCTACGTTAGGGAATGGGCAACTACAGTACTTTCACAGTTTTTGTGCCTTGTGACTGGGACTGTAGCTTTATTTTACTGTTGCCTTTGTTTCGACAATTCAAAAGTGCCTGTAACTGGCCTACTTGAAATAAATGCTTTGATTTTGATTTTGATTGATTTTGCCCATGGGCGACATAAAAGCTCTGACACCAGGTTGGACACTAACCGCGTTGTAAAGAAGAAGAAGATTTAATAACGTTAATAGCATACATTATACCTACACATTCTACTACCAACAGTAGTAGTTACTACGACCACAAATCTCAACAAACACCTACGCCTTATTGGTTTCAAAAACCACCGAAAAAGATTTGTTTATTTATTGCAAACACATAAAAAAATATAAAAAAAAGTTTCGGAAAATCGATCTTTTATATGCAGCCATAAATAAAGTCAAAATAAATCCGACTACATTTTAATTATTATTTGAAGAGACAACGTATTCTTCGATAACCACTTACGAGTTTCCCGAACTTTCTAGAATCAAATGATGTTTCTGCTGAATACGAGTATAATTCTAGATTAACAGGAAATGGTGGGATACATTTAAATGTTCTTAAACGAAATTATTTAAAGACTACCTTCCGCCCGCGGCTTCGCCCGTCTAAATTCATTTATTTACACAATCCTTCAAAACTTCCTAACTTCCTAACTAGTCCTAATCCTAACTAATATTATAAATGCGAAAGTAAGTTTGTTTGTTTATTTGTTACCTTTTTACGCCTAAACCACATGAAATTTTGCACATACGTTGTCAGCTGCACTGAAATAGACTAGATATAGGATACCTTTTATCCCGAAAAAAAGTACTGTTCCCGGGAAAACAACAATAACTTTCTTATGATAATAGATGTCGCCACGTGCCTTCCGAATCATGATTGAATTATATTATTACAAGGAGAGTACAACCCGAATTGATGGTCAAGTTCTAAATCAACGCGAGCGAAGCCGCGCGTATCGTTATAAATTATAGCTTACTAGCGACACGGACCGGCTACGCACGGGTTCAATATTCTAATGAAATATAAAAAATATTTCAAACCTAAAGCCCTAGTAATTAAGAAATCAACAAAAAAGAAATTGCCAAATCGGTTGAGCCGTCCTCAAGTGATGCTCCGTCATACATGTGGCAATTGATTTTTATGTTCATGTATTGCATCATAATCCGTTTAAGTAGTTTTTGCGTGAAAAAGTAAGAAATATCCATTAATCCACCCATATTATAAACTTTCGCATTTATTATAGTAATAGTAAGATTTTTCGGTCAGGTTGGTCGCAGCAAGGAGAACCTCTTCAGGTGGAGATTCATTAATGACTCTGCCCTGGAGTGTAAATGTGGTGCTGTTCTACAAACGATGGGGCACTTAATATCGTGTCCTGCATGTCCTCTTGTTTGTTTACTACAGGTACTGATGGACGCTACCGAAAGCTCCAAACTAGTAGCTTAGTTCTGGGCCGACACAATTTAGATTGCCATCGACACGCTAAGAAGAAGAAGATAGTAAGATTCTATGTTTCTGTCTGAACCGAGAAATTTGTTGTGTGCTAAATAATACCAAGCACTAAACAGGAACATTTGCAACCACTCCTCAACACGACCGTACTACAAACTACCAACGTGCAAAGGCTTTTGTCAAAGGTTTGTCTAGCGAGCAAATAAGTTTGTATAAGTTGTTCACAATTATGAACAACTTATACCTTTATACCTCAATTTGTGGCAATAATATAAGTTGAACAGAAGTCAGGAGGAGCTCGTGGCTAAATAATAACAGCCGCTCGGGTCAATCTTTAGGTTAAGCCGTGCTTGCCTAGGTTGGTCTGTGGATGGGTGACCACCCATTACATACCGAGTTTCCTCCGTGCCTCGGAAAGCACGTTAAGCCATTGGTCCCGGGTGTCATTTGTAGATCTTTCTTTGACAGTCGTTAGGTAGTCAGTGGCCCAAAAAGTCTGACAACCAGTCTTACTAAGGGGTATCGTATCTATTCTGCCAGGGCTGCGATATCGAGATACCGTGGCCCTGGAACACAAAGGGCAAAGAAGGAACATGGATGGGTTTTAGTCAGTACAAGTCTGACACTCTTTATTCTTGCTACAAGAAAAAAAAAAATATCGTATTACCCAGTACTAACTGGGTTGTGGAGGTCAGATAGGCAGTCGCACCATGTAAAATACTGGTATTCAGCTGCATCCGGTTAGACTTGAAGCCGACCCCAACATATTGGGAAAAGGCTAGGCAGATGATGATGGACAGAATTCAGGAATTCTGTTTGGCCATCAACAGCAGATTTACCAATAACTATAGCAGGATCAATCCAGCTGTCATTTTCATCTTTCTTTCATTCAACTACGTATAACATATTCTTTGATGCATCATACTCTGTTAGTTCATTGATAAACGATGCGATAGTAAGCAAATTAATTAAAAACAAACATAACAGCCGAGATCATGTTTACTTTTATGCTCAAACGACATTTTGGCGAGCTCAGTTTATTTATTTATTTTATAAAAGGTAGCTTCACAGCTGACAGTAAATAAACGTGACATTTTTAAGCTATACATTACGCCAATTACGGAGGTGCTCAGATAAATAATAGTAAAAGCAGATAGTGACTCGAATTTAGTATTATATATGCCGTTTTCCTTACCCATGAAGGCTACAAAAAAAGGAATGAAGAACGACCGCAATATTGGCTAAAATACTAGGGCAAAACTCATAGTTATGCCTGCAAAAGTATAGAATAATCAGTGTTTTAATCGGTAATTTCGAATATCTAAAAGATCAATAATATTTCAACTTTAATAACAATTTTGTTATAGAAATAATACAGGTTTTGAATAGACTAACAATCTATTTTTTGAAGATAATTAATTGATGGTCAAAAATCTGCAATCTTCGATTGGTAAATACAGCAACATGGCAGCTGTATGAAAACAGGAAGGGTTGTGCTCAGCGCTGTGGGTTGCATTTGGAAACTCCTAAAGGTGTTCAGCAGTTGACTTCCCTGCTGCAATGGCTGATGCTGAGCATGATAAACATTCATTGTACAAATATCTGAGCAAAAAACCCTAATAAAAAACAAAAGAAAAGAAAACAGGAAAATGGCTAGTGGAGTACATCAATAAAGTCTTGATACTTTTTATGTTTAACAACTAATTTAATACTTTATTCATCGTTGAAATTTCGTAATTATTAGATATGAAACTCGCATCAATTATCTTGGTATAATTTGCTTCACATAACTATTAGTACGGAAAAATAAGTCCATTGATGTACTATTTTTAATGTATCAAAACTGGCCCGTTCTTAGAAGAATTGTGAGCGCACTGAGGTGGCTCTGACGGGCGGAGTCGAGGAGTTTCCAGAAGACCGAGGGGGTTGTTTCGACGTGCATAGTGTGCAGGTGGTACTCTTGCTGCCGTTGGAGACTCCAGCACTCCTGGACAACTGGCATCTGCACACGAAGAGACCGCGGCGATGCGCTGCCCCAGTGCCGTTCACACCCACCAGTTCTAACAATGACAAATATAATCATGAAGTTAGCATCATCAAATCACTCCAGTATTTCCTGAAGAGTTAGGCAAAGGTGTAAGTATCTTTCTAACTGGAAGAAACACTTTGTCCAACCAGGGAATCGAACCCAAGACCTCGCGCTTAACAGTCGCCTTTCCGACATCCAGATAAAAGGTATGGCAGTAATTATAAACATTTATGTAGCAATAGACGTTTACGAGTTGATGAGTGTTATCATTTAGAAAACATATTAATTTAAGTATCTTAGTAAATTACGTTAAGCACCAATTACGAGAAACAACAGAGTATTATCTTTCCATTTTCCATACCAATTGCTAGAAAATTACAATAGCCGAGAATTTAAATCTGACAATGATTCATTACGCAAAATCTCGTAGTGGAAATTCCGTAGAGCTCCACGGCCATGGATGATAACTTAATTTTCAGTGAATAAGTAAAAAAATGAAATTCGATTAAAAAAGCGAAATAAAATTATTCTACGAACGCGTCTTTTCCTTTTTGGGGACTGTTTTCGTGTAATTTTACCGATCAAAAGTCCCGTCGCATCTTCAATGAACCAGATACTGCGACGGAACATTATCTGTGAGGTTAATTTAGGAGCCTGCATATATTTGCGTAAATAGATAGCCCGATACCCATTCGTGTGATGGAATTGTAAGTTGTATCGTTGAATTTCTAATTAAGAAATAATAGGGAGGTTATCAGAAAGTTATAACCAGTAAACTTTAAACTTGGACCACTAGATAAAACCATAAAATGGCACAGGACCGAGAATAGCCGAGCACAGATTGCGTTATAAAGTTCTAGACCGACGGATACCTAGAAAGGTCGTACCAGAGCTCCGGGCTTTATTTAGGAGCCGCAACTAGGTAAGTGTATTACTTTTCTGAATGTAAAAGCCATAGGTATTTTTAATGTGCCTTTTCGAGCTATAAAATTTAGCAAATGAACTAAACAAAACATGAAACGAGCGATAGCATTTTCAATCATTTCCAGAAAACAAAATTCAGTCATACAGAGCTGAATACGAAACAATACTACCACAGCCGTTTCTTTTTTGCTACCCATCCACTCGAATTAGTTGGTCAAAACCACCACAACCATAGTTTGAATAAAAAACAAAAAGTTACAAAGTGACAAGCGTTTATGGGCGCTATTCTATAGCTAATGTCAAACTAAAAACACGTCATTGACCCTTTATAGTGGTTTGTTAAACCGCTATGAACTCTTATTAGTTTTAATATTATTCTCGAAAGCAATTTAACTTTAATATCCCCCAGAGTGGCCGAGAGCACACATAATGTCAGACCATTTAAATGTAATATTAGGGCAGGACCGTTGAAATTGTAGTTCTTGTGGTTTTTTATACGTTAAAAGCTAGCTTTATCGAGAGCTGAATTGCACAGTAGGCTGGTAAGAGATTTTATAAACTAGCTTACGCCCGCGGCTTCACCGGTACTACCGGGTTACTAAAGCACCTATCCTATGTGTTAATCCAGGTTATTAACTATTTGTGTCACCTGTGTGCCAATTTTATGCATATCCGTGCAGTAGTTTTTGCGTAAAAGAGTAACAAACATCCGACCATCCATCCATTCTCACAAACTTTCACATTCATAATAGTAGTAAGATTATTCGCGGGAGGAATATCTTCGTGCATGGAGTATATTTTAGCAGCATAAGCTATAACAATACCCTGAACGCATTATGCACACTAAAATACCGATGAGTTTTACATTCAGAAAAGTAATTAGTACATGGCGCTGTAGGACTTTTTGTTGTATGTTGTTGTAGCCTATGTTACTATGTTGCTGTGCCGCTACAGAGTCATCCCATGTCGTGATTAGAATAGTGATAGGTCTATTTGATTGGATAGGTATGTACTACTGTTTGTAGGGAAATATTCAAATCCGTCACATACAGGATGAAAGGGACGTCAATGCGCGAACTGTTACCATGAATTCAGTACACGATTTTAGACCCCTCAGAGTATTATTTTTTCGTCTGCTGTAAAAAATTTCATACAAAACATCATCGTAATTCATCTGCTGTAAAAGTGTAAGTATTATTTTACTATTTATGTACACACAGAAGACAACACAGGAAAATAACATTATAATATATGTGTACAAAGGTACTGCTTATTGTTTAGGTATTGTAGTTTTACATATTCAGATTTATTTTTTAATAGCCGAAGAAAAATTTCTACGCTAGCGAAAGTAGATAGATATTATTTGATGAACGAATCCCGATACCGGATTCGTTAAGATAAGTTGTCGGAAATTGCGTTTTTTTATCAATAATTGTAGTGAAAAGATCGGTCAACAGGTTCGAAATGGTGACAATCCAACACCAAACTCGTTACTAACTGTAATTTGTGAGGAACATGTCGTGAGAAAAGTTTTGAGTAAGACCAAAGAAATCAAGATCGATTGACGATTGGTTCCGTAAAATATGTGACTGGAAAGCATTAGTGTGACTACTGGGATTACAGCTAATAAAGATATAGCGAAGAATAAACGTTATGTGTGAAACCGTATTTTTACACTTTAAAAGTCATTCGAGTTTACTTTGCGTTTACTCCGCGAGTTTGTGAAAGACCTACTAAAAAAAGAAAACGAAAACTTATGTCCACATTATTAATAAAAAATAATAAAAACCAATCACTATAAAAACTTATTGTAGAATAAAATATTACATTACAATACTGTAAATTAAAAAATCGATTTCAATTCAAACCAATCAATGCTATTCTCAAAAGTCAAATATTTACATTTGTTCGGCCTGTATTAAAATCTAGTTTGCTCTGTTTCTTTTTTTAATCTTGTTTGTTTGTTTGTTTGTTTGTTTGTTTGTAGTTTGCTTCATGAGTGCGGGATTGAAATTGAATTTGATTCACAATCCAGCAACAATAGAGATCAATATTATTTAACCTGGACGTAACATTCAAATTTCATTCCCTATTCTCATATTTTTTGAAGGTACAAAAACCTTGTCTAGCTATTTTCAATAGAAACATTTATTCAATTTATTATATTAAGAACCACTTTAAAAAAACAACAAACAATGTAGGAAATAATTGAATGATAATTTAGTTGACATTTGGAAAGGAATTGCAAAAGAAATTCCGGATGCTCCATAAAACGGAGTAACAAAGTTACTCCGTTTCTAGTCTCCAATATTCTTAAAGTAAAAGTTGTCGGATCTTATTATAAAACTGTTTTTCGTTATGGCTTAGGAAAGAAAAGGGAATTGCATCCTTTTTCTTTTTGTCTTTCTTTAATCTGATTTAACTTGTGATAGAAAGTTGGCTAAACTTAGTTCGGGTCCGTGACGTACTTTTTTCGTTAAGAAGTTTATGACATATTTGTTTTTTTTTTTTAATAAAAAACTTTACCCCACACTAGGAATTTCTCCTGTATCGTGGGTGCGTTTAGAAACATTTAAAACTCACATACACAAACAGCCAGACCCGGAACAACTACCTGTAGATAATACAAATGTTTGTGGGATCGAACCCGCGACACGCAGAGCAGCAGCTAATCGCTCAGCCACGGCGCCAACCGTGCCGTCGAAGATCATCATCATCTGCCTTTCCCCAACTACGCCTACCCTTTGGACGGCTTTCGGTCTAACTGGATGCAGCCGAATACCAGTATTTTACATGGAGTGACTGCCTATCTGACTTCAATAACCCAATTAGTGCTGGGTGATATGATACCAATTTTTAAATATTTTTTTATACGAAAACCCTGCGTAGGGAACTACAGCTGTTTTTGATATTGAAAGAAAAATTTGAGTGTGAGCAGGGTTTGAACCTGCGACCTTCCGAGACGTCCGGTGCACAGAAATCGGAAGGTCGCAGGTTCAAACCCTGCTCGCACTCAAATTTTTCTTTAATAATTTTTCTTTAAATAAACAATCAATGGCTGGTTCGAGGTGGCGCAGGAGAAGTGTACCTGGAAGGATATGGGGGAAGCCTTTGCCCAGCAGTGGGACATACCAGGCCAATAAAAAAAAAAAAAATAACCAATATGACCACTTGGTAAGATTGGTTGTTTATGACCAAATCATAAGGAATGTTTTGGTTTTTTTGGGCTTTTGCATTCCTTTGTTTTTATACCATGTGGGGGACGACAACGCGACAATAAATTAAAACACTGGGGTTATATAACCATTGTATTGAGAAGTGTGTAAGAAGAAGACATGCTGCGCCGACCCCAAATGAATTGAGATAAGGGCAAAGGAACGATGATGATGGTATTGTATAACGGGCTGGTGTCCGCAGTTCCACGTTCAAAGCGCGTATTTTGCGTAAGGAAACACTGGTATTACTAGGGCGTATTAGGAGTATTTTGAAACAATTAAATACCAAACACTGATAAAAAAAAAACAATATAAATATCTAGAATACAATGAGCCGACTACGTGTTTGATGTAACCAGTCAGCCAGCTAGAACGGCTAATTGGAAAGTATTTAGATATTTGACTACATTTTTGTTTATATGGTCCGTTATTTAGTTTTAGAAAGTTTTATTTATTGTGCTCGCTTTATACGTACTCTTTTTATTTCGTCCACCTTCAAAGCACCTGACCTTTTAGAAGGCCTTCTCCAAAAAGGTCAGTGTTATTTCAGTGTTTCCACTGAAATACGCCTTGTATGTTTCCTTTTGTTACTTGTCAAAGAACCAATTGCGCTATACTATAAAGTTCAACTAAAAAGTACTAAACTATAAAGTTTCTTACCAGATAAAGGTATGCCTTCACAAATACTTGAGCGCTGATAAAGTCTGCTGGAGTCATTCTTTTTCAAACACAGCAGTCCACCGAGTATCTATTGAAATAAAAAGAAAACTCATTACAATTTCAGAAAACGTAGCGTTTCATCAACCTAAAAATTGTACGGTCATTGCACGCCACAGAAAATGAATACATATGTCTAATGACAACTTGAATCAAAACTTGGAAGTCTTATATTGTTCATCAGTGTTTCTTTATTATTGGTTTCTGCAAACTACTACAAATAAACACAAGTTATGATATCTTATTTACCAATGGTTTGCCTTTAAAATTCTTAATAAGAAACGTTACACAAGGTTAACCTTCTATGAGTTCTATGAGTATATACATTCCTGCATAATTTCCTTGTTTTTCCAGTAATTCTTGTACAAAATATTTTGAGCTAATTTTGTCTCAACAGAAGGATATGGACTTACAAAACATAGCCTTGTACGACTTACGTAATAGGACTAACATAGCGTTCCATTGCGCAAGAAAACACATCTGAAATTCAAATTAATTGTCATAGCCTTAATGGTGCTGTATTTACGAATATCTAGAAATATGAATGACGTGTAGATATTTTTTCCTGAACGCGAACATAGTGGCTGCCAGTCACGTTATAAAGACAACCTAAAAAGCTATGCTTATTTGAAAGGAATCCGGAATTGCTCTTTTATATACAAATTTTCGGGTGCCTTTCTGAGCTCCGGGATGTACGGATAACGTTTTTGTCAAAGCATTCTGCGGAGCACTTAATAAGTTCACTCAAAGTGAATAGGCGCCATATTTTACCATTCCTGACGGTACACGGGGTCAGGTTCTAACCGCGATAAAGGTGGACAATATGTAACATAAGAAAGCTTTTGCCCGCGAATTAATACCACTATAAACTAAAAGATTATTCCACCGCGATAGCGTCCACGAGCATGTAGACCAACAATGTTAAATTGAAAGTAACAGAATGTTTTACCTCTTTAAACCCCCGTCGATACCGCACGTTCATATAACAGTAGATCATTGGGTTGTAGCAGGAGTGCGACATGGCCAACCAATGGCAAGCGAACCACATGTATGGCATCCCAGGCCACATGCTCCACTCCTCATCGTCTTCGTGGACCGTCCATAGTACCTGATGACATGAGAAATATATGTCAATATTACAAGAATAGGAAAATATTTGCTGAAACAAGTTAATTTATTAATTTTAAACATTACTTTATACTTTTTTGCTGTGCTTTACCGGGTTTGTACCTTGTAATTGTATCTTAGGTTTAAACCAATAAAGAAATGAATATGAAATACTTTTCACTAGCAGCGTCAATTGTGTAACAGTTGTTATGAAATATTATAGATATGTTAAACCGAATCTTGATGTACAATGGACAAAGAAAATTCAACAGTGCAATACAATTTAGACATTCATTACGGTGTCGCTTAGTATTAATTAACACAACACTAGACTCCTTCAACCTATTACGGGTCAAATTCAAAGTTTGTTTGAATAAAAAGGAATGTAGGCTCGTAGTTAGTGTCTACGTGGAACGACCGAGCTGTCGGCTACGGGCTACGAAGCTCGTAGCAACCACGTAGCGATTTGAATTTACAACGAATTTTGAAACTGTTAGAATTTTTAAATAAATCCTTTTCAACTGTGTATCTTCCTCATGTAAAAGAAAATAGTTTTCTTGTGTTAAGGGTTCTTAGAAAAATCAGGGTTCTAGTTAAAACTTGTCACACAACTTCAGACTAGCTACGACTTCAGAATCCTTATAAAAAACCCCAGAATTGACTGAAAATAATAAAGACTGGCTGAACGAGAAAATCGTCAGTGCCACAGTGACGGAAACTTCTCGGAAATTCACTTTTGAAACATTCGTCGTTTGGCATTGCATTGATGTTTCTTATTGCTGAATTAAATCTTTCATGCCTCAATTACTTTGTACTAGAAATGCAGGTTACTGTAAATGATAAAGTTACATACATTTTCAGCTTTAAAAAATACGTAAATGATTTTACTTTTGGTTTCATCTTTATGAGAAAGATAGTAAGAATTTGATGATTTGGTTACAAATAAGTTCTAGAAAGTTTAAACTGATAAACTAACTTTAAATGTGACAGATTATTTCTGCAAGTCTAAAGGCGAAAGCGCCTTTATCAGTAAACAGTTCCACATGACTTCGCGCGATGTCCTTGGAGATACCTCCTAGAAAATATGGCTCATTCAGTCAACTTACAATGAAAATGTTGAGCGGCAACCAACTCATCGTGAACACCGTGACCACTGTCAGCATCATTTTGATCATCTGCAAGAAAGTTAAAAACATTATGCAAAAGATACAAAATTCGTCCATTAATTTCAGATAACCATATGTTAAAGGTATGTAGGTATCAGTGGCGAAGGTTCCATACAACCCGATTCCTACCGGCTTCCCTTTGAAAACTGGCACAGTCAGTATTCTATAGACAAATAATAAAATCACATTAAGGTATCTACTCCGGCTTACCTCTTACAAAAATTGACTCTTCGCTACTGGTAAGTACATCCACACCGAAGTAAGTTTTTGTTGA
Source organism: Noctua janthina (assembly GCA_963576755.1). Taxonomy (NCBI): domain Eukaryota; kingdom Metazoa; phylum Arthropoda; class Insecta; order Lepidoptera; family Noctuidae; genus Noctua; species Noctua janthina. The sequence goes on from OY755059.1 coordinate 11,093,011, forward strand.
GGAACATTTTGCAACATGATACAATCAAGTAATTTTCAATCATTAATATTTTTTTAATTTTCCTATGGCTTTTGATACAACTTTTTGTCATCCGATGATACCCACTAACATTTTCAACCGCAGTTCCACAAAAAATAATTACGGTATGGATATACTTTTTAGTAACGTAAACTTGTTAAAAAAACCGGGTAAGTAAATATCAAGCACCCATCCGATAAATCGGGTCATTTCAATTCATTAATATCCATTGATAATGACAAATTGATTACACTTTTATGACTGAGTGGTGACGTGATAGTCTGTCAAAATATCATCAAGTATTCAAACGAAATAAGTACTTCGAGCCGGCGCCAATCCGCAGATTAAAGGTCAGCGGCCCGTTTGTCGATTTCTAACATTTTCAATGAACTCTGAATAAAACCATGTGATATGGCATCATCTGAGTATTTACATTGTTTTTTAAACGTCGACCGAACCAATTTCATGCTGTCTGAAAGGTCAACAAAAATGTATTATTATTTTTATAAGATAGTGAAGATGGAAATATGTAGTAATCCCTAGAGGTTTTAAAAAGCGACGCGGCACAAAAGAGAGCCTAACGAGAGCTTGTCCTATGGGTATAAGCTTGAAACATAGAAAACTAAGCCAGTCCTTTATAATACATATTTTCTGTTACCTACCTTTCGCTTGGAGTGTTGCATACGCGTGTCTCGTGCGTCCTGTGCCTCCCCAGGTGGGCGCCCGCCCCACACGGTCTGCGCAATCCGTGCATATGTGCACACTAGTGCACTCAGCGGGAGCACGAACTGCAGGACCAACAGTGCGTAGGTGTACTGTCGGCTCTTCTCCGCACTGGACCATTTCTCACCACAAATGTCTCTAATTGCACAGAAAGCGAATGTTTACAGATAAAATAAGAGGATTAAACAAAGAATCACTAACAATAATTTAATTTTGAATTAATAAACATTTTAGTACAATTACTAGAAGTAAAAACCCACGATATACAAGAACAATTTAATAATATTTTCAATAGTGTTATAATAACTAGTACGAAAATCAAAACATTGCCAAACAAAATCAAAAAAACTTTCATCAGACACCATATTTCTTATAGATGAAACATAATCCTCCTTTTGGGCTTCGCGTCAGTCGGGGAAGAACAGACTCTAAGCGCAAATAAGACAAAACATCTCATCATCATCTGCCTAGCCTTTTTCCAACTATGTTGGGGTCGACTTCCAGTCTAACCGGATGCAGCTGAATACCAGTATTTTACATGGAGCGACTACCTATCTGACCTCCACAACCCAGTTAATACTGGGTAATCGATACCCCTCGGAAAGACTGGTTGTCAGACTTTTCGGGCCACTGACTACCTAACGACTGTCAAAGATCTACAAATGACACCCGGGACCAACGGCTTAACGTGCTTTCCGAGGCACGGAGGAAACTCGGTAAGTAATAGGTGGTCACCCATCCACAGACCAACCTAGGCAAGCACGGCTTAACCTAAAGATTGACCCGAGCGGCTGTTATTATTTAGCCACGAGCTCCTCCCGAGCGGCTGTTATTATTTAGCCACGAGCTCCTCCATCAAGACAAAACATCTATACAAAAATAAATATAGAAAATTTCCCACGCAACATTAGAAAAGCACATACGTTACAACATATCATTTTTCGAGTGACAAACCAACCGAAATGTTATGACGACGGCAGGCGTGTTTCCGCCCACAATGTAAATTACGCATAATGTAATTTATAAACTGGCTGAGCTTTCCGTCGAATATTTTCCACGGATGTGTCAGTATTAAGACTAACAAAACAACATTGTTCGTCACAAAAACTTCAGTTACTTTCCATTAGAGAAAATACAGCATACAATCCGTAACATAATGAACTACATCGCGTGTATTTGACAAAGTTAATTAATGGGAACATTGGGAACACAGACAAAGCATCAACAAATTCTAACAAGTTGAAGTACTCTTAATTCGTGTCAGGTCCGTTTGTTTAACTGTCTGTACGTTATAGGACTTTGACCTCCAAATTCGTTAAAAGTTAAGCTAAAACAGATGACATTTTGTTTCCTCATGTTATATTCAAATCAGTATTTTGAATACAACAAGGAAACAAAATGTCATCTCAAATGTCAATCATTGTCAAATTCACTAAAGATCAGTATCTTTAGTGGATTTTTTGAAAAGGTAACACAATAAATTGATGATACATACACTTCACACGCCTGGTGCCAGAGCGACGGCCTCTGCAGCGTAGATACGACAGGTATGGGCGCCGCTGTGATGAACGCCCCGCTCCACACAGTGAACACCACCAGCTTAGTAGCCGTCTTGCCCAACCGCGGCTTCAGCGGGTGCATGATGATGATGTACCGGTCTATCGAAATAGCTAGCAGAGTGTACGCGCTTACAAGCACCGATACTGCTTGAGAAAAGTTCACCGCCTTACACATAAACAAACCAAACGGCCAGTACCGTAACAATAACATAGAAACAAAAGAAAACGGCACACAGAACAGAGTCATCAGAATGTCTCCCACGGCCAAATTCACTATAAAGTAGTTCGTCACTGTCTTCATACGCGGCGTTCTGTGTACTACTGAACACACTAACCCATTACCTACCAACGCAGCTACGAACACTGCAATATACATCACGTACACAAATACTTTAAAAATCCCTGTTGTAATGTCCTCGTCGGTATGAAAAATACAAATGAGTTCGTCAGGATTAGTGTAGTTATGATTATTATACGACTCATTGTGGCAGTTGATGCACGAATAGTTAAAATCAAAAGCATTTTCACTGTCGTAGATCATCTTCTGTCATTCACATGCTTAGTCGAAACTCTCCATGGTTTTCTGAAACAAAAACAAATAACATTTTGTGCTTCGTAGGTGCTCACATATTTTTTCAGTCAAGGATTACGTATAATAAAATGAACAAAAACAAGGTGTAAAGAGTGTGAGGTATATTAACGTAAAAAGGTGCGTGACGAGACTACCAAACAGGTCCCATTGTGTGTTGTCATAAAACTGTAAACTTGTGACACATTTCATTACAAGCCGTGAGCCCGATAAATGGGATTTCCCATTGGCAAATATAACGAACTTTCATACAAACTTTCATCCCTTTTTCAACTCTTTCATGGGATGAGTTTTCACAAATGCTTGGTTTCCTGCATAATACAAGGAATTCTTGAATAGTATTGAACGCGCATTCTGTTAGCGAGCAAAAGGTAAAGTCATACTTTCAAACAAATTCTAAATGCATTAATAAATAAATGTAAGTGGAGTAAATACACGCCACAGCCTAAATCCTAAAATATGTTCGGTAAATGTGAAGTTTTCGCTCTAGTTTTTTGTAAGACAGGCTGAATCTTACGGAGACATATTCCTCACTGTAGTCGTAGACAACTCTCCAGACACAAGGGTAGACAAGTAGTCCACTCTGACTTATTGTTTTCGTCGGTAAGTAAGTATGAAAATAATTGTCAGTTAGCCTTCGACATTTTCAGCAATGTCGAAGGCTAACTGAAAAAAATTAAATGTGTCATTGACAGTAAATTTTGTATTTCCTTTTTTTTATGAGACTGGCTTCTGCTTAACCGGACTATGCTGTGAATGCCTTGAGTGTAAGGCCTCCAGCCAGGGGCATAAAACTTATAAACTAAGCGACCGCACACTAAGGACACCTCGTGTGGGGTACGAGCCTCAGCTTAGGGCGTCGCTGGGGAGGGCAGTAAGGGGACAGGCAGGATCTGAGTGAGATTATTTAGGGGCTGATTTAAAACTACTGGCTCAGCATCGCGAGCTGGCTCAAGCAAGGGTCGGGGCGGTTTTGTATTTCCCGAATCAGTAAAGTATCATATACCGCTTAGACAAATATTTTTCGATAAAAAATAATTTGTGGCTTACCCACAACCGAGTACGGATAAAAGTCGCAACGACATTTGTCAACATATTAAAATTCAGCATGTGAAATTTGTGATTCGCTCCATGTAATATTCTGGTATTCAGCTGCATTCGAAAGCCGACTCCAACATAGTTGGGAAAAGGCTAGGCAGATCTATCATTCCTACAAGACATGAAGTTGAGGCAAGTCAATCTTTCATAGTCATCAAAAAGTTTCTGCATTTCTTTTTTATCACTAAGTTGGTGGTTTCAAAATGTTGGCAACGTGCTACCGATTACTCGAAAGTACAAAAAAGTGGTCATAGAGCGTAATGTAGGCATCTTGCTACGAAATCGTTTTAACCGTAAAAAGACTAAGCAAGTCATTAATAACAAATTTTTGACAGTCTTCTAAGACAAAACCATATAAAAAAAATTACTTAGTGATCATGACTCACAATGACAATAATTTAAAATTGGTCTGAAGCAGTTCTATAAATCCTACTTAGGTAAGTGCTAGCCAGTCTCTTGGCTTGAATGTTACTTATCTTTGGTATAAACTTCATTATTTTCAGTTTACATCAGCCATACTTAGTACCACTTACATATATTTTGAGACTACTTCTAGGGAAAAACTTTATTAAATAAGATGTCTAGAAAAGAAATTTTACCTTCTTTCTTTTTCTTTAAAAATTTTGAGATAAGCAGTAGCATAAAAATTAAAAGATTTGTCTTATTGAATTTACCCGTTTCTAAAGTAAAGTTTATTTGAAAAACGAGTTTCGTCTACCACAAGCTTTATAACTTCTTCAGCCAATATGTACACCGCCTTATTCATAAAAGTTGTTCAACTTTCTCCTTAAAACTATTTACTGTTTTTCGAAGGTTTAGGAGACAGAGGTGTATAGTGCAGAATATAGGTGTTCCTATATTCCGTCAGAAACTATGAAAGGCTAGCAAAAAAAACAATTTTATCTTTAATAGGTTTCTTAATTTAAACAATATTCATATTTTACTTTCCCCACGAGAAATCAACTACAATTAAATACATATAGATTAATTAATGTTCATATTAATTTGTTTAGTACCGTATTGTATAAACTAATGGAACTTTACAAAGATATATATATAACACCCTAGCAGTTAGTTATGCAAGGTTTATTTTTTGATAAAATTCCTTTTTTTTTCAAACTAAAAGAAATAGACACTGGGCAAAAGTTAGAGTACTGTATTGTCATCTCCACCTCGTATACAGTGGCCTTCAAAAGTTAGTTGATTTTTTTTTCTTCAGATGCTTCGTTGCATTGCCATCTAAAATCGTGATATTGATTGTTTGAACTGTACACACTGGCTTTGACTTTGTCTAATCCAATTATTATTACCATAAGGATTTTCCTATTATTTTGATTTGAAATTTGTGTTTTACTGGTCTTCATAGCCAACATATCAATACATGTATTCCAGCCACCAATCTGATGACACTTTCATTTCTTAAATAATCATTAGGCAACTAATTTAAGTGGCGACGTACGCCTAAACAAGTTAGGTGATCACTTAGTCCATAAGAAGTGCAGATTGGTCTTTACCCCACCTTTATTAAGTCTGTTAAAAAAAAAAGCAGTCTCTTAAAACTGTTCCTTTTTTTCAATATAACCCTGTCTGTGCTTAACACTGCGATGGCAAAATAGATCGGAGTGTTAAGCACACAATTAACACTGGAAGGATGAAATGGCAGCCGGTCACGGGAACAATCTGCGACCCCTGTATTCCCCATTAAACTTAAGGGGAAGTTTTATAAAACAATGGTTAGACCTGCGGGTTTGTTGGGACACAAAAGGGATGAATGAAAGGCATTTGCATGTGGCTGAAATGAGAATGCTAAGGGGGATGTGTGGAGTAACGCGAATGGATAAAATAAGTGAGTACATATAAGAGGCGTCTGAAAGTGACGCCAGTGACTGAAAAGTTCTGTGGTAATCGGTTGTCGCGGTATGGGCATCTGACGCGGAGGAATGAGGAAAATGTCGTGAGGAAAGTTTTAAGTATAACTGACAAAGAAACTATGGATGGACTGTGTGAAGGATCAATCAGTATCGACCAATAGTCTATTTTCAAAATTTGCTAATGAAAGTGAAATGAAAATGAGCAACTCCATTGGTTTTTTTTTCCAAGTCCGGAAATGATTATAAAATCACATTATAAGTACCTATACATCAAGCAAAAAATACTTGAAACATTTGACGTGTACATAAAAGTGCTCCTACGGTCCTGTGGGAAATGTAAACTTGAGATGTAATCCGCACGGTCACTTACAATGTTAATGTCCTTGTGACGAGATGAAACGAGGAACAGTTATTTACTTACATAATGTATTGCATTCCTCTCCAAGGGACTCATGTTGTAAATTACGCGAACCACATAACTTGCCTTATACTACAAAGCACTAAACTGTTTCACGTGTGATGAATTCTCGGATTTCATAAATACAATGTAATATAACTGTAACATTTGCACATAAGTAGATCGTTATGTAAGAAATTTCTTCGAAGCTGTTGTCCTTTGACGTTGAGTGGTGCTTTACGGATTATACCTAATAGACTTATGAGTCCTTGATATCAATGTTCCGAAAGCTTATGACTTCACAATTAGTAGCAGCTTATGTTCTCTAGTATACAGGGTGTAAACAGATCCTTCACGAAGCCGTCAACCAAGCATTCTGTACATCAAACTAAGTAACTTTAAGCAAAAATTATTGCTGGGAAACGACTTTTTTTTGGGGTGAAAAATCACATTTTACGATAGGACTCGATGGAAAGCACTGAAAGCATTGTGCTTATGGATGGATTGAATTGTACCGGGTTGTTTAAAGAGAAAATCTTACATTAAAAACATGTATTTAAAGACGGGGAAAAAAAGTGCCTTTCGGCTTCGTTAAGGGTCTATTTACACCCTTTATTAACGTCACTATAAACATATTTAACAACAAGTTTTTGGCTGCGACTTCGCCGTCCTAACTCTAATCATGGTCTACCGTTGCGTGTGATAGGCTAAAAGGTAATAGACAGACAAAGCAGTTTTGCTGTTTATCATACAACATTATTTTTAGTATATTATATGCGAAAACTGAATATAGTTTTTTTCAGAATAAGTAACTGAATCGATTTCAATAATTTTTAAACCATGTTATATTTTGTCGCAAAAATATTTAAAAAAAAAGTTAAAGGTGGACACCGAGCGTCATTAAGTACCTATCGCAATTATTTAGGTTGCTACTGCCAAATTATTATTATCAATGAGCTCAAGACGACGCTGGAGGCGCGCGCGCGGTCGCGCTTCGTATTGACCACATTTTTGTGCGGACAACCAGGTAACAGAACAAGCTTATAAATTTGTGATTTTTCATGATACAGTTTTTAAATTTTGTAGATTCTTTACATAATAATACTAGACATGTGTTTAAGGCATCGCATATACTAAAACTAATGTTGTATAAGTACGGATTAGTTTGATTTAATATAGAAATGTATCTACAGTTTGAAAATGATTGTCAGGACTCAGACTGAATTTTAGTTACTAATTGTTTCTGTTCTAAGGTATTGGAAACTTAACTTAACAATCCTAGTTCTGCTTAGTCTCACAAGTAAATGGCACACTTAGTCAAATGTCATTAAAAGTTTGTAACTGTGTTGATCGTCAACGCTAAGATTCCGTTAACAGTGACTCACTTTCACAGAAGTGAGGTTAACTGTAATTGGCACAAACGATTACATAAGACACAGGAAGGAATTTACGAGGAACTAGTGGCTTAATAATAACAGGCACGCGGATCAATCTTCAGGTTAAGCCACCCTTGCCTAGGTTGGTCTGTAAATGGTGACCACCCATTTCATATCGAGTTTCCACCGTGCCTCAGAAAGCACGTTTAGTCGTTACTGGTATTCAGTGGCCCGAAAGTCTGACAACCAGTCTTACCAAGGGGTATCGTATTGTCCAGTGCTTACTGGGTTGTGGAGGTCAGATAGGCAGTCGCTCCATGGAAAATACTGGCATTTAGTTGCATCCAGTTAGACTGGAAATCAACCCCAACATAGTTGGGACAAGGGTAGGCGGATGATGAAGAAAGGATTTATGGAACATCTACAAAAAGGAAATGGAAAAGGCTTCCGCACAAAATGCAAATATAAAGTAGTGTCCAAATTCATCCACCCGGTCTTGTGATCCCGAATTTCTGATATCAACTCAGAGCGTCAGCCATCAGTTCACATTGGCGGCCAATCTACGCTCCGCGTTCCTTTCCGCTGCGCCACTTGAATTTTTTAAGCCTTTGAGTCACATTGACAATCTGTTCTGACAGCAATGCACAAGCACACTTGCGCCCACTACAAACCGTGCAGTTCGAGTTCTGAAACCTGCCAAAGTCTCCACTTGAGGACGGTGACATAAGTACTGTACTGGTTTTGTCTTGATGGCAGCACACCACCTCCAATAAATGATAAAGTTAATAGCCCATATTGAAGATAAATACTACATATTTCATATTAAGAACAGGAAAATATAAGACAGTAAGACCCGTACACTGACAGGCGAGATTTTCATAAAATAAGTAGCTCTAGCAATACTCACCAAATATAAAATAATAAGCTTTTTATTGCGAAAGTTAATACCAAGATCCTTTGGAAACTCCAAAAGTCTCTTACAGTACCTACTAAACAATTGGGTCACCCGTAAACGATGGCACTTGAAGCTAAAAACTTCCTATATATTCGATAATTGGGACCATTGACAATGGGATCACCAATCAGTATCAATTTGACACCGTTTTCACATAAATCTTGCCTGATGCTTTATTTTTGTAACAAATATTAGCAATCGGATACACGAAACATTTCAATTCCCGGAGTTATACCTGTAAACATTCTGTCACAAGGCCAGAATTGAACTATGTAGCAATAAAATCAGTCATATTTCAGAGTACCTATTAGTAATTTAATGTTATAGTAGTCACAAAGAAAACCAGCTACACCGTAGCACAGTGTTAGGTACGCTGTAGCGCAGTGTTAGGTACGCTGTAGCGCAGTGTTAGGTACGCTGTAGCGCTACGGATTATTAACGTTCGGGTGACACGAACGCTCCGCTACGGCGTAACTCAAGTAGAAACGGCATAAGGTGAAGGCGCGGCGCAGGCGTAGCGCAGGCATAATGCCGCTTCAAAACGTTTTCATATAAAATGTACGTCAGCGACTTGTCGTGAATGCGCGACGAAGGCACGGCGTTCTTTCGTTTTCTTATAAATTCCTCGCCTGCGTTGTGCCTGCGCCGTGCCTTCACCTTACGCCGTTTCTGTTTAATTCGCGCCTAAGGATTCTAAGAAATAAGTCGTTTGGATTTCATTAATTATTCATTATATACCAACAACCGTTAGCGTTACTAGGAATACTTATAAAACTGAAACGGTGAACTAGGGTAATTAAACTAAAGTTTACGATATGAAGGTGTTCACATCCTAAGTATAGCGAGCGGGGTTCAAATTTAGTCGAAGTGCTTTTGCTACTTCTTCTTCCTCGTATCGCGCAAAGCATAGAAGTAATAAGCATAGTAGTATGCATCATGAAGCACCAGTGAACTATAGATGTACTACTACTATGGATGATGTAGGAAAAAAGTCTTTACACCAGGCCCGAAGACATCTGGGAAGCCGATTGCTTGCGGCTATCAGCATAGTGTTTCAGAGTGCCATTGGGAACAAGGCACTCTGAAACACTATGCTGATACGACTACTTATGTATTAATACGTCCGGGGCCCTAGTTTGCAGTAATAAAACTTTATCTTCATCAATTTAGATATAAGGATTTCGTCATTTTTCGTAATAAGGGGGTGTAAAAGTACCCTTAACGAAGCCGAAAGACACTTGTTGTCCTCGTCGATGAGATAATTTTTTTTTACCTTCTAGTTACGGAGATATTGGGGGTCAAAGTTCCAACTTTTTCACAAGGTTTTTTTTTTTAATACAAATTTTTAATGTTATAACTTCACTTTAAATACCTCCACGACCCCCGCACTATGCAGTGCAGCCATCAGCACAATCTTTTGAGTGAGTACATTGAGTACTACTGTAAAACGTGATTTCTCACCCTAAAAAAAAAAGAGTCGTTTCCCAGCAATAATTTTTGCATAGAGATACTTAGTTTGATGTACAGAATCCAGCTTCGTAAAGGGTCCGTTTACACCTTGTATTTTTAATAGCCACAGCAACCATCTATAAAATGTTGCTATAACCGACATATTATTTTGCATTTTTCCCTATTTTTTACCTATAGATAAAGCCATGACATTTTATTCAAAACTTCTGTTTTCTCGACTGTGTCAAGGGACAGTGAGTTAGGTTTCAGATCGAATTTAGTTTCATGATTCAAATCCTCGGTTCTCACAACACGAACTCATTAATTAACAAACAATATTGCAGCATTACAAACCTTTGTGAACTTTGGATTATGTAATACCAATACTAAACTATTATGAGATATGAATACAACAATAACAATACAACACAATTACAACAATACAATTTGCTAATGATAACCTGAGCAAAGAGTATGCACTTACGTAATGCATATTGAGTTTCTGATAAGTCGAGAGCCTTTGAAATCATATGACTATTGTGGTCTCCTTTCTGAGACAGGTACAGTAATATGCTGAGTAGGTACTATGTTCTCCGTACAGGCTGCCAATCCAATATGAGTCTATTATATTGCAGTTTTAAGTAAGGTACTGTTGTTAATTATGTACGTTCCTGACAGAGAGACCGACATTTAGTATTGCTTTCTTGCAGTCCCGGTTCTGATTGACGGCACGGTTGGCGCAGTGGTTGAGTGATTGTCTGCTGCTCTGCGTGACGCGGGTTCGATTCCAGCGCGGAACAAATATTTGTATGGCCTACAGCTAGTTGTTCCAGGTCTTACTGTTTGTCTGTGTATGTGAGTTAAAAATGTTCGTAAACGCACCTACGACACAGAAGAAATTTCTAGTGTGGGCAACTTCTAGTAACGTTCTACAAATCGACATTTTTTCAAAATTTGACGGGGGCCAATAATTTTACGGGGTTATCGGGATATCACTAACAATAACAGTCTTGGATTAAATTAGCTATGACATACAGACGGACCCACAAATAGACAGACGGATAGGACGAATCTATAAGGGTTCTATCAAATTCTGTTTTGCTTTCGATATTCCAAAAAAAAACACAGGTATGGTCTTTAAATCCGAAAGTATTAAAGGCATAACCGTTTTGCATAACCTTGCAACAGCTGACTATAACTAGCAATATTACATTGCTAGTTATAGTCAGCTGTTGCAAATGGCACTTTCAAACGCAAGATTGTATTAAAAAAAAAAACACTGATTAATCACGTTAAGCAACTTTGCCTCAACTTCGCTAAATGCGTAAGTTTTAAAATCTGCAGACCTTAGTAGAAGTAGTTTATATTAAACAAAATACAACATTTATTTCAATAAAAAAGAGACCAGGATCACACGCGAGTGCTTTGTTAAAAGTGGATGTTTTCCATCATGTTTCGAGGAAGCACGAATGCTACACGCACCACTTACCCGCTGCGGAGGATTAATTGCAATATTGCTAACGCACGATAAAACTCTGCAAAAATGCAGTTTCTATAGTAACTTCGATAGTTCAATTTACGAGACGTTTTGGGGTCTAATTGTTTAGCATCACAGACATTAAAATACTTACGAGTGACAGACGGGACAAGATAAAGAAAACCGTAATCCAGTACTTGTTACTAATTAGTAAGAAATCGTTTTGTCTAGTGTCATTCGCTCGCTTGTCTTCCGCTCTCGGCTGTGCCCGGCTTTTTTGCCAATAACCTTCGCGCAAAAGCTAGGAATAAGTTGACATTTCTTTATCGCAATCGTATGAACGGTATGGCAGCGCAGAAAATACTATCAAACAAACATAAGTTAAAAATATGTTTATTTTTTTGTTTGACTTTTATTTAATTACATTATTAGGGCAAACAAATGTTAATGTAACTGCACATTTTTTTTGCGCAGCTTTTGTTTAATGAAAACCAATACGTAACTAGTAAAGTTTCCTCCCAACAAATTGGTGAGGCATCCATCTTATCTCACACACCATTCTTGACTACTCCTTGACTTTATCGACATAACGTCAGCTCCAGCCGTCCCATTTTATTTCCCTAAAGACCTATTGATAAGGGTAGTGCTATTTTTAATTTGCAGATAACAATGATTTGATTATCTTGAGCTTTCATGTCGAAAAGAAATAACAGAAGAAAAGTAAGAAACTGAAACTAAAGCAACATTTTATTTGCATAAACTTTTAAGCTTAGGTCTTTTTTTTTTCGGATGGGAAATCATCATATGACCCCCCCACTCTAGGCGGAGCGGAAGGGAGTGTCAGACTTGTACTGACTAAAACCCATCCATGTTCCTTCTTTGCCCTTTGTGTTCCAGGGTCACGGTATCTCTTTCGAACAGTCCCGCAGCCCTAACAGGCATCAGCCCTTGCGGACCCCTACTTATTTGCTGACATCTCTTTGAGGCGCACGTCATAAGACGGCCGGACGGCGAGCTGGCCCATAACTCGCCGTCCACAGGCCCGCGCCTACGGTGGCCGGGAGCCACCACGTGACCCCCGACGCCCAGGGCGTCTCCCGCGGCGGCTGGGACGTGAGGTTCTTTCCCACTCACGTCCCGCCACCTCCTTCACAGCTTTACTCGCAACTCTTTTGCATGGAACAAGAATACAGAGGGCATTCGTTAAATGTTCCAAACGCAGTTAATATTATAAATTCTCATTATGTGACCATTTTGCGGATTGTTATGTAAGTCATTATTATTATTATCCTATTATGAATCTGCTAAGCGGTTATTTTAGGCCCCAGATGGGTATTATTTTGCCAAAATCCTGATTATCTTAAAATTTTACCTTGTGTTTGTTTTCATTGTAATACTTGTAAACAAATATTATATAGCACCTTGAGCATAATAGTTCACAAACAACTGACTTAGGTATTACATAACATTGGTTTTCGTGAACTTATGCGGAAACCGTGTCCCCAATTAAATAATTATATCTGCTTCGATCAAGTCGATTAATCCGAAACATGATTTGTCAATTATTACTTCTGTTTGTATATCAAATCTGAGTAATCAATCTTTCAGTCCAGTTACCAGGGAAGCGGGAACAGGTTTATATTAATTACACAAACATACAATACTGTTAGTTAAACATAGCAATAACGTTAGTTCAGCAAAGCTTCGTGCTGTTGAATTTATAGTTTATTGTTTATTTTTTGTAATTTTGTATGATGCACGTCATGTCCCTGCGACAAATAAATATTTTTTCTTTCTTTCTGTTGTTTAAGAAATAATATTTTCAACGCACACGTCGAGGCACTTGACGGGATCACCCTCCTCAACTCGAGTTGTTTGAGAATATCTTAGTAGCTAGTTAACCATTAGAAATGGGCTTATAAGTTAAAAACTCATTTACTTCAGTTTCTTTTTGAAATAAATAATTGGTAGTTACCTAATTTGTTTGGGTATTTTATTGAAGATTTTGTCCGACATGTTATACCAATTATTTTGGAAGAGTGTGCTTCTCAATGCCAGTTTGGTGAGATCTCTAGGGAGAAACTCTTAGGTACGCAGGCGACTTAATAACTGCCACTTAATTTTAACCCCCTGTTGCGCAAGCCTCGTATTGCTAAGTCTTTGACACCGCTCGCGTACTCGGTTGTATGTTTCATAACTAGACATCAGATTAAATAGATGCATGTTTGCGTTTTGCAAATGAATAAAACGCTAGTTGTTTATCGTTATATTTATATCGTAATATTTTAGTACTTTTTCAACGAGAGTGCTTATACGTGTACGGTAGTTAAATGTGTTAAGCGCGGTGCATTACGTTGTTCTATACAGTCAGAAAGTTAACGCATATATCAACGGCACCGGCCGAAGCCGATGAGGTTTCTACACAAATGACACCAAAGGAGATGTTTGATTTTGGACCACAACTAAATAAATACATAGCAAAAAAACGGTTGGCGCAGTGGCTGAGCGATTGACTGCTGCGCATCGTGTCGCGGGTTCGATTCCCGCACGGATCAAATATTTGTAAGGCTTACGGGTAGTTTGTTTTTTTTTTTTTTTTTCCGAGTCTGGCTGTTTGTGTATGTAAATTTAAATGTTTGTAAATGCACACACGATACAGGAGAAATTCCAAGTACGGGGCAAAGCCTCAAAAAAAAAGAACTGTTTTTTTTTCTTTCTGCTTCATTATCGAGTGGTTAGTGCCTAAAACCTGGTGTCAGAGTTTTTATGCCGCCCATGGGCCTTTGGCTTAGGTTTACATGCCGTCGAGGAATATCTCTCTCGCATGCTAGTTTCCTCATGATGTTTTAATTTTTTTTTTCTTTAACTCGTTTTAACAGTCAGTATATGTGTTGCCCCCAAATGAATTGGGATAAGGGCAAGAGAATGATGGTGAACTGTCAGTATATGTGTAAAAATACACTCGACATTTTTAACATTCAATAAAAAAAGTAAGTATTTGTTTAGAATATGTTTTTGAAACACGAATGCTACATGACAAGCGGTGACACTTGTGGGAGGCCTATGTCCAGCAGTGGATGTCTTTCGGCTGAAATGATGATGATGATGGGTGTATGACACTAGAAACTAGACAGAACGATTTGTTACTAAGTAGTTAAAAGTATTGGATTACGATTTTCTTCGTCTTATCCCGTCTATCGCTTGTAAATATTTTAATGTATTTGATGCTAAACAATTTGACCCCAAACGTCTCGTAAATTGAAATATTGAAGTTACTATAGACATTGCATTTCCCGGAACTTTTAACACTTTATTTCGTTCAACGAGATTTTTTCGAATTCCGCTTTTTTTGCCTCTCTAGACAGAATAATAGCGACATTTTAATGGACTTCAACATAATAGGTAAGAATGAAAAAGTGGGCATAAGTACCTTTTGAAATATACTCAATGAACTTTTATAAATCCGGATTGAATTAATCCATATTTTCACTGAGTGAACGCGAACAAAGGAATACTATTAAAATAATTTCATTACCAGGAATTTCATTTTAGTACCTACGTTCTTTTCAGGTATTAACATCATTAAGGCCTTAAATAATATGCGCGCCTCTTTGCAGAATTAAAAACAAACAATCACCGCCGACTATAGGAATTGGAAATAAAATACTAGTGGAAATAGATGAAAAAAATCCACGAGACACACTGCATGTTGAACGTAAGTAGTGCGATAAGAGCCAGTTTAGTTAAGAGAGAGTTTTCGAGGAAGTGTATTGAAAAAGTTATAACGTAATATTTGTTGCCAAGGAAGCACGTGCCGTGCTTATAATATTTCAGGTGCTAGTTAAAGTACGTGATAACAGCAAAGTTATGAACCTGTAGTAGGTAGGCACTTCATCATCATCATTATTATTTCAGCCGAAAGATGTCCACTGCTGGACATAGGCCTCCCCCAAGTTTCGCCACATTGACTACGTTATTATTATTATTGGTAGGTACTTATGACTATGTTATTTAATTATCTTCTTAAGCCTGTGCATCACTAGGGTTTTTTTACCACAGTAATTAATAACCTAAAATAAAGATACATTATTTTATTATTTTATATTACACATTTAGTGTGGTAGTGGCGTATTACCAATCTTAGTGAATTTAATTATCATAAAGTATGAATACTGACTGACTATGAAAATGAAAACATTCATTGTTTCGCCTGTCGGAGTCTTATCAAGAACACAAGGGAACTGTACCATATTCGCAATTTCAACAACACAATTTTAAAAACAAAAATGTTTCTAGATTATCATTTTCGTGAGAATTTTCCGCAACACTGGTTCCAAACCAATTTTAACAACATGTCAGTTTTACAAAACCTCGATTGCTTTTGTGTGTGGTCAAAGAATAAATTTATCCTGTAACATTACGTTATGATTTCATAAATAACACAGAGAGCACGATTTCCCGTTCTGTGGTTTTATTGCCCAATACATTGCCTCTCGGTCGCTCTCTCTGTTTAACAGTAAATAAACACGATATTATATTTGTCGGATCCGGTCGTTAGAATGGACATAAAATGAATCGCAAGTACACCGGTGGTGACATCACGCGGCCTACTTACGAGTCTACCCACATCACAGCGTACTTCAACAGAGCCCTGATGTTCAGCTCGAGGCGAGGGCGACAGTCAATGTCTGATCGCGGCGGAGTTGAGACGTCTAGGAACTGTATCCGATTCATTGCGCCCCGTGTTATTGTGTTAAGTTGTAATATAAAGTAATTCGGTTCTTTGCTAGAAACAGTGATAGCACCCAGTGTGTTTTCATAGCACGAAACCCATCGTCTGCCCACATGATGCACGAGCCTAACGGAATAAATCCTGACATATCCGGCATATTAGTTTTATATACAGTATCCCTAGTCCCTTTCCTTATTTCATATGCAAAACGATTCATTTTCTCTTCAAATGAAATATTTACGCAGAACCAACTACTTCCCGCAGGTTCGCTTGCATCCCTAAAGAAGATAATTTAAGGAATATACCTGGAGCAAGAGTATTTCATCCTATGTGTAATTCAAGTCATACTCTAACTGCGTGTCGTTTCTTTCACGTAACAAGCATGATTGATTGACAACACTACGCGTGAACTATCACTTTTATAATACCCATCTTTGAACATAATAAGTCATCACTTAGGGGTCGTCCATTAATCACGTGATGTTTTTTAGCAAATTTTTAACCCCCACCTCCCCCATGGTGATTCGTGGTGAAGTTTTAGACTACCCCTCCCTCCTCCCACCCAAAATCACGTGTATTTTTTTTGGTACAAAGTATCTTAAAAAAAATCAGAATATTATCTTTAAATACAGGTTAACAGGTATAATCTAATTTAATTCTGTAAAAATAAGCACCGTGATAAAAATGTCAAGGTCACGCACCGCTTTTCGGTTTAGAAATCGCGCGTTCAAAGAAAAAATAAATACACGTGATATCTCACTACACCTGCCCCTCCCCCTAGTGATATTTCGTGATTTTTTCCGAACCCCCCCCCGTTTCCAGCCTCACGTGATTAATGGACGACCCCTTAGTAGCCAGACGAGCCTAGATAGAAGTGTGAGTCATAAAAACCGATTTGAGTATTTGTTACGATGAAGGTACAATCTACACTAAGGTGATGGTAAAGAAACCCGTGGACACTCAATCTATTCAAACTCAGTGTTATGATAGGTTAACTCAACGTCGAAGTGTTCCCACCACCGCCGTGCGGTCTACCGTACTTATATATGTCGAAGTGTTGTGGTACTACGTAAACGATAGGTTTCCTTTCCACTCATAATGCTGGCAAACTACGGGCATAAATTGTAATGTTGACGTACCATATCGAATGTGACGAATTGCAAATGTAAATTAAGTACGTTCAAGCTTTATTGTTTTATGCAAAATGCTCAGTTTGCTTTATGAAAGACTCATCATCTGCCTAGCCTTTTCCCAACTATGTTGGGGTCGGCTTCCAGTCTAACTGAATGCATCTGATATCTACTAGTATTTTACATGGAGCGACTGCCTATCTGACCTCCACAACCCAGTTAGAACTGGATAATCCGATACCCGTTGGTAATACTGGTTGTCTGATTTTCGGAACTGTAACGACTGTCAAAAATAACAGCCGGGACCAACGGCTTAACGAGCTTTTTGAGGCACGGAGGAAACTAGGTATTTAATGGGTGGTCACCCATCCACGGACCAACCTAGGCAAGCGTGGTTAATCCTAAAGGTCGACCCGAGCGGCTGTTATTATTTAGCCACGAGCTCCTCCACTACTGCTACATGTAAGACTGAATTCTATTTTTTTTCTTATTCATTACAAAAACAACAGTGAAAATAAATAGTATGTTAATATTTCCGTATTCAAATATTTCCATTATGTTACGATACGTCCTATACACACACACAAACATCACTATTCACAAAATATAAATAAGATTAGTGCGACCACATTTTCATTACAGCTGCAGCATTCAGTTGAAAAATCCTGAGCGAATTCTTTTGTTCCAAATATGTCAGTTTTACCAATAGCTCATTGTCGTCATGTTTGTTGAAATCTCTCTAATGACTGAGAACAGAAATAAGAGAACTAAAAAATAAAGAAAAAATAAGCGGTTTACCGTAAAAGATTTGCTAGAAAGTGCGCCTGTTGACAAACAACGATGCTAACAAGCCTGAAGTTGAATGCATAATTTTAAACCCTTTGTACTTTAAATTGAAGCTTAAAGGATTTTAAAATGCATGACAAAAGAAACTGGGTTTTTTATAGACAAAAACTTCTTTCTTACATTTAAAACGGGTCTAACGAAGGATGAAGTTCGTATGTAAGTGAATTCGCGGCCGACAAAGAGTTTCATATAAATAGACACTCCCAACATTTGCTTATAGTCTGATTAGTGAAACGTTTCGAACTTCGACGAGTTTAATTTGATCACCCTTACAAGGATTAACCAAAAATTCGTTAGGAAAAGGCCTTTTGGTAATTTTTTACCTAATGAATTATCACAATGACCCCAAACCGAAATGTGGCTGGTTTGCAGGTATAAATATTTTCTATTTAACCGAACCTAAAAATGCTTAAGCTTTTTTTTTTTTTTCCGGATGGGAAATCATCAAATGACCCCCTCACTCTGGGCGGAGCGGAAGGGAGTGTCAGACTTTTACTGACTAAAACCCATTCATGTTCGTTCTTTGCCCTTTGTGTTCCAGGGCCACGGTATCTCTTTCGAACAGTCCCGCAGCCCTGGCAGGCATCGGCCCTTGCCAATGGCCAATGCTTAAGCTTTGGCCTTTAATCCTAACATAATTATATAACTAGTATTAGGTACTCAATAAAGCGAGCATTCTAAAAAATATTCTATGTAAGAACTGACCCACATGTAACAAAAAGTAAATACTGTTTGTTTCTAAAGAAACTTCAAACAAGTAGTAAGAATAACTGAATTATTAATAATATAGTTGATAGTTGTATCAGCCCATGGCTTAATTGTCAAGAGCCTCGACCAATACCTGAGGAGGCTCTCGGTAGGCAACTGGATCAAGGGCTTGATTCAGAAAGGGGTACTCCTGGACACGGCTCGTATTGTTAGGAGGTTCCTCTCTCTGGAACCCTGACCGCCGGTAGCTTGGACCCTGTTCCCGATACCGGTGGGCTACAATTTTTTTATATTTTTAAGTGTTTTTTTTATGTTGTTTTTTTCTAAGGAATATTTAAAAATGTAATTGATTTGTATAGGAATAAATAAAGGAAATATTATGAAAAAAATATTTAAAGATGTACAAAATAAAATAATTAAATGCATAAAGATGATAATATGTAAAAGTTTTCTCATATTCATTTATGCTGTATGAAGTTTCGTTCAGCTTGTTGTGATTTAAATAAAACTTGTATGAGAACCATGTTCTAAATCGATATCAGAATATTTAAAGGAATTTTATTAACTGATCTAACCCACAACGTTATAACAAGTTTATCACTTTGTTCAATTAAGAATAAAACAACTTATTTCAATGCAAAAACTTTTCTATTAACATAAATAGTTTATACTCCAATCATTAGTATTTAATACTCACCAAAACTCACAGTTTATAACATATCCAAAAAGCCTCTTTATCAGCTGTTAATTTTGAACACTAACATTGCATTTGACACTGCTAGAATTAAAACAAAACTTAACTTTAACTTCACATCACAGAGATACACTTTATCGCAATAACTTAAAAAGTCTTCGAACTAATTTTGACAAATATTTACTGGTCACAAGGGTGTTTAAATATTTACTGTACGTTTGAAGTTGCTTGTTTTTAGATGAAGGGCGGTGGGAGCCGACCTCCCTACCGGCGTCAGTGTAGTTTGCTACGCTGACGACACGCTGGTACTGGCACAAGGGAGGTCGCACGAGGCGGCGGCCGAAAACATGACACGCGGGGTTGCGATAGTTGTGGAGAGGATCCGGCAATTGGGTCTCGAGGTGGCATTGCACAAGTCCGAGGCCATGTGTTTTCACGGGCCTCGGAATGCGCCACCGTCGGGATCCCTACTGACGGCAGGAGGGGTTTCCATCGGCGTCGGGTCGACGTTGAAGTACCTAGGACTCGTCCTCGACAGCCGGTGGAACTTCGTGGAGCACTTCCGACGTTTGGCTCCCAAACTGGAACGGGCAGGGGCTGCCTTCAAGCGGCTCTTGCCCAACCTGAGGGGTCCAAACGCCTCCTGCCGGAAGCTTTACGCGGGGGTCGTGCGGTCCATGGCCCTTTACGGGGCCCCGGTGTGGGCGCGTTCTTTGAGGCGGCAAGCCGCCCACTACCTGAACGCGCCCCAAAAGGTGATAGCCATAAGGCTAATCCGGGGGTACCGCACGATCTCCGGCGAGGCGGCTAGCCTCCTTGCCGGATTGCCGCCATGGGATCTGGAGGCGATAGTCCTCGCGCGCCTGCATGAATGGCGCGCGGAAGCACTATGTCGGGAGGAAACACCGCTGCCGCGACAAATTGCCGCTCAGCGGACAGACCTCCGGCGTGATCTCATGGCGACATGGAGAGAGCGACTGTCGCAACCCCGTGCAGGGCACGCCACCATAGTGGCGATAAGTCCCCTCTTTGAGGAGTGGCTAGAGAGGCGCCACGGCGCCCTCACCTACCGCCTGACGCAGGTCCTCACCGGACACGGTTGTTTCGGGAGGTTCCTGCACCGAATCGGGCGGGAGGAAACGCCCGGGTGTTTCCACTGCGAGGATCGTCCGGAGGACACGGTGGAACACACCGTGGAGGTCTGCCCCGCTTGGGCGGAGCACCGCCGTGTCCTCATAGCGGCGATTGGCGGCGACGATCTCTCGCGTCCGGCCCTGGTTCAAGCCATGGTCCGGAGCGAGAGGGAATGGGAAGCCGTCACCTCCTTCTGCGAAGCAGTCATGCTAGTGAAGGAGGTGGCAGGACGTGAGAGGGAAAGAACCTCACGTCCCAGCCGCCGCGGGAGACGCCCTGGGCGTCGGGGGTCACGTGGTGGCTTCCGACCACCGTAGGCGCTGGCCTGTGGACGGCGAGTTATGGGCTAGCTCGCCGTCCGGCCGTCTTATGACTACAGGCCGTGTCGACGGCGCGTTCGTGTTCCACGCGCGCCTCAAAGAGATGTCAGCAATCAAGTAGGGGTCCGCATGGACCGATGCCTGCCAGGGCTGCGGGACTGTTCGAAAGAGATACCGTGGCCCTGGAACATAAAGGGCAAAGAAGGAACATGGATGGGTTTTAGTCAGTACAAGTCTGACACTCCCCTCCGCTCCGCCCAGAGTGGGGGGGGTCATTTGATGATTTCCCATCCGGAAAAAAAAAAAAAAAAAAAAAAAAAAAAAAGGGCGGTGGGAACGCGCGCTACGGTCCGAGGGTGCGATGTCTATGAGAAGAAACCAGCATACGGCTTCAAATCGGGAGCGCATGCCCGCTTCCAAAACTCATCACTTCTATGTTATATCATAATTTATTTACAATAAATTCATATGTTCATATTCATACTGAAGGGACCTTTTTTACTGTTAGTAAACATAGAAGGCGGACAAAGGGATGACCCGTCTGCCATCCCTTTCGATTCGATTCACAGTAATTCAATGTTAAGGGTATATATAGACCCTTCTACACCCTAAGGGTTCCGACTAAACTTATCAAATTCTAAATTGTTTGTCTGTTTTTTTGTGACTGTTAACAAAAACGACAATAAGAAAACAAGACACGAAAACAAGATCGATAAGATAGAAAAAGCCATTTGAAAAATGAGTTTTCCGTTTTAATTTCAAATTATCGCGACTAATATTTAAGATTGTAGATTTAGTGCGGTTGCAATGCAATCTATCAGTGTGCAGTGTGAAATATGCACCTATGCACTTTATTTAATTATGTAAGGGCTTCCACACACATCCGTTGTCCCTACCAACGAACCGTATGTTAACACTACAACAACTCAATATTTAATCGGCAATAATCGAGTTAATCACCGACATTGTAATTGTAGTTTGTACAAATGACCGAACCTCCATCCAATTTGATTGATTACATACACCGCCAGCGATAAAATGACCAAATAACCTAATTAGTGCGTCAAAAAACCATTACACGATTAGATCTGAAACAAGTTGGATCTGTGAACTTAAAACAGCAACTACTTTTTTTCCCGCCATCTATTTATGTAATTAGCTATTTAATATATCTATTTACTAATATAAACACCGGTCAAGTGCAAGTCGCACACAGGGTTCTACTATAGCACCAAGCAATATAATAAAAATATTTTAACACTCATTCATTTATGTAAAAACAGCAAAACAAAATTTGGTTATTGTAATGTTAATGAAAAACAAATTTGCTGCTGCAGTTTGGCGACAAAATCCCATAGCAAGTTTGTTTGTTTGAACTCGCTTATCTATAGAACTACCAGTCGGATTAAAAACAAATCTCTTTGCATTTCTGATGTGTATGCATCCCCACTTGGCGGGAAGCGCGGCTACGCGCCGCCGCCCCGCTCTTGCCCGCGAGCGCAGAGTAATAAACGAATCTTATACCAGACGGTCGTTAGTTTCATTGCGCTCTCGTACCTACACATCAATTTCATAGCCTAAGTCTTAAGGAAGTTATAAGCTATTCTATATCACGCAAAACGAGAAACGTCTCGGCCGCGGCGGGTAAAACCGCGGGGCACTGCTACAGTTGGATATACAATTCAATCAGCTATCTGCAGTAGCTCACACATATTGGCTCACAAGTCGAATAATCTATAGACTATGAACAATGTCCCTTTTTGTCTAGATACGTTATAATGAATTACGTGACCAAAGAAGCAGCTTTGTGTCAGGTTTTGTGTAGACTTCATTATTTACACTTGCACTAAGAAGACTGCCTTAGGGCTACGACATAGGTTTATAAAGAGGCTATCAGTGACAAATTGTTACCGTTAAGACCCCGTAGACTGAACCACAAGGAAAAGCATGACATAATGAGTAGAACCTAACTATTCTAGAGACACCCACACTTTGCAAATGACGACATTAAATCCTACATGAAATATTTTTAGATATACTTCCCCTTCGTTTATAAAAACTGGACATTTATAAATGTTCTGGCTAGCAGACGCCTGTAAGAATATTACTACTATTATTATTCTGTTTAGTTTTGTAACAAGAAGAAATAACTGGTTTATATTCTCTCTATTCTACGCAGTTTTAACGAAATCTCTACCTTTTTTGGAGTCGGTTTAAAAATGTTTTTTTATCGTTTAGAAGCCATTTTTGTAAGGTATTAACACAACAATTGTTACATAACTAAACCTATGTTGATAACTTTAATAGTTATTTTTAAATCGTATTTAAAATACCCTATATGTAATAAAAAGAGCGGTCGTCATGAAATTATATGATCGCTTATCTGTAGGAAGTGGCTATATCTGTGAAACCTGAACTGAACTACATAAAGAGGTCGACTCTAATAGAATAGAGTATTTTTTAGTCTTTTTTTTTCTGTTATTGCACCTACTGTATATTGTCTCTGCATCACCCTAAGGTAGACTGGTAATAAATGCCTATGGCATTAAGTCCGCCTTTGTACAGTTTTTACTTGTGCATAAAGCTTTAATAAATAAATAATGTACTTTATTGTACACCAAACTTGAAACACAACTGTTTTACAATATTGTTAATTCTATGGCTGCATTCGCAGTCTTATCTTTGATAGCGATATATTCCAGAAACCCTAATCATCATCTTTGGCAGCATTGTTCCACCCGCTTCTGAGTACAGGTCACCTTTCTTTTGGCCCATGCTTGCCTGGAATATGTGATTCTTATCCAGGTCTTCCCTGGGATCTTCTGTTGTAGTCCACTCATCTGGTTATTGGTATGATAACGCTGGTTCTGCCTTAATGAAATTTAAACCCTATTATTAAATTAACTCACCTATGGAGCATAGACATGGTCACTAACCAACCAAGCGTCAAAAATCCGCATTCGAAGTCTGTCAGCGATCAATGGAGCGTCGTATCCTTGGAGTTAAACTTACTGATCTGAACGTATAAGGAATTCGATACTGCGTTCCAAAAACTCAAATTGCCGATGTAGGTCACACGGCTGCCAAGCTCAAATGGGACCCAAACAGCAGCCAACGGCAACGCAGCAGGCCCAGAAGGAGGTGGCGGGACGAACTCGACTCTTTTCACAAGGTTTTACGAATAACAGCACTGGATAGGGATAACTGGAAAGAAGGAAGGGGGGAGGCCTTGGGCCTGCAGTGGGACACAAATGGCTAATAATAAAATACTAATTTAAAGTATCTTAAAATGTTTATGCCATAAAACACTTCATATGTCAGTGTTAAAAAATGGTCAGTGTCCGGAATCGTCAATAAAACCAATAGACATTTCAATCAGAAAGGTTTTTTGTACGATAGCTAAAGGACATCGGACTGAACATTCCGAACTCGACCGATGTAATGTCTTTTATGGTACAAATCGTCCCAAAAACCCTGTTGTTAGAGTGATCGAGGATTCGAGGATAACCGATTTGCGGACAGAAGGATAATTTAGCGGTCAATGACATGCCATTTCCTTGGTACAAATTCAGGTTTTCTTTTTACTATTTCCATAGTTACAGTGTGGGTGGTTTATGTTATGGTAGGACAGTCTAGAGGGTTTTTCAGCAATGATATTACACCCAACAGTACCATTAATACCTTTAATATCTTCGTCAGATTTGGTTGTTTATGTAGTTTTGGTGCAGGGCCCAAACGATGAGACAAAAAATCAACGTCTGTGAACATTATTACATTGCGTTATTTTTTTGAAGTCTAAAAGTGAAGACAAGAATTACGTAAATTGGCACAGTAATCGCACATGAAAAAAAAGATCCGTACCATAATGTCCGCCTTTTTTAAAAGTTGATTAAAAAAGCATCATCTAAATGTTCACCTACAACAAATGCTGCATTTTCAAAACTATATGACCCCAGTAGTGGGTTTATTAGCTCATAATGCTTGTGTATAATTAGCAATACCACAGCAACCACTTTTTTTTCAGTATACTCTGTCGTATATACTCGGTCGTTTCTTTATTTGTATTCGCTTATAAGTTAGTATATAAGCAGTAAATTTCATATTTTTAGTATGCTCATATTTAGTTTCTTTTTCGGTAGTAATACATACTACCTATTCTAAAATATCTTTTGCCATTGGCGTTACTCGCGTAAAAGATGGTTTTACTAAATCCAACTCAGAAACATTCGCGAGCATGATGATCATGAACATGCCTTTAAAATATAATACTACAAAATAAGACGTCTTTATCTCTTTCTTTAAAAACACATTTGAGCAACTTATTGCCACAAAACTTCTAAAGGCGTTGCTGTAATAACTCTTCTAACTTAGCGCCATATGTTGTCTGTAGCCCGAGGCAGAAATATTAATTTATGCGAAAAACAGAGATTAACAAGTTTTTATTTTTTATTTTAGAACTGAGTATAAATAAGAATAAAGAAAACAATCGAGTCGGCTCCGTCTCGACAAGGGTAGTGTGAACTACTTAGAGAGCTTTTTATTTTTAAATTTTATAATAGGCTGTGCCAGTGCCAGTGGCATGTCAAATGTTAGTATCATCATAACTTGTATAATTCTAAAATAACTACACATCACATATTATATAAACTAGCGATCCACCACGGCTTCGGTACGGGTAGTACTAGTCTATAGCCACGTGACAAAGTCTTTTAGGTTGTACAAAAGCAGTCGTTCCTAAGATTAACATAAAAATTACTAAAAGGAGAGTTTTAGTAATTTTTATGTTAATCTCAGGAACGACTTATTATGGGATAATATGAGGCAGAAGAAGAGTCTGTGAAAGAGTTTGCCAAAGAGCAATAGAATGCAGCGTTACAAAACAGAGGACCTCTAGACCATACCTGAGAACCTTCTAGTTACGGAGATATTGGGGGTGAAAGTTGCAACATTTTCACAATTTTTTTTTTTTTAAATACATATTTTTATGTAAGATTTTTATAGACTTTAAACACCTCCACGACCCCTGTATTATTCAATCCATCCATCAGCACAATGTTTTGAGTGCGTTACATTGAGTCCTATCGTAAAACGTATGTATCTTTGTTGGATCGAAAACGTTCCAGATCACCTACGTGTTAATGAATCGCGCACGGCACGTAGTTACAGAGAATATTTGAATACAGTCATCACCGAGGCGACATGTTTGCGTTGCATTCGGTTTTAGCAAACTTTGTTTCGTCACCTATTGTATTGGAGTTATTTGAATGTGTAAATCCGGATATTCAGGAAATATTGACGAAGTCACTTAATTAGTTTCAGGAAAGGCCGTTTTTGTCGCCAACAAATGAGCAAGTCAATGATTTGATTCTTGTCAAGTCCGACATACCTATTTACTATTCAATTTAAATAAATTTATAATGGTCTTGGATATAATATAGCAGTGCGTTCTCTACTGAATTCAACAACAAATCAACCGACTCCATACACACTGCTGAACGTTGAACGTCGCCTGGGTTTGCCTAAGGTTTCTATGTTTTTAACACGGCCAATTTTACGTTACTCTCGTCCTCTGCCAAGCCTTTTCCCAACTATGTTGGGGTTGACTTCCAGTCTAACTGGATGGTGAAGGGAGTGTTAAAACTTTAATGTAATTACTATAGATCGATATAAAATGTATTTATTATTTTATTAACTAAAAGCACAGCCGTATTTCGTTTTTAATGCGACTGTACTCAGTGACAGCCATGTGGAGGTGAAACAAAAGACAATACATCAACACCAAGAAAAATCACGAGTTGACGTAAAGGGAATCGACATATCGGGAAGGATTCATTTGTAACGTACTCAACAGTGTCTCTCTTGTGTACACTTCACAAGTGGATGGTGAACATCTACACTTAAAAAAATGTAAATAGAAACACACATTAATAACACAACCAGCATACACACACATTAATTACATAATTAGTCACTACTTATATTATAAAAAATATATTTACAAAAACAAATAGTGTTAAATTAGGTTTAAAAAAACCAATACTTACATACATGTTTAATATACTTGATATTATGAAATTGCATAACATTTCGTAAACGGTATCAAATATTATGCAATGGTCTTGTTGGATAAAAAATTAGGGTTCCGTGCTTTAAAATGAAGTAACGGAAACCTTTTACAAATAGCGTTAAATTAGGTTTAAAAAAACCTATACTTACATACATGTTTAATATACTTGATATTATGAAATTGCATAACATTTCGTAAATGGTATCAAATAATATGCAATGGTCTTGTTGGATAAAAAATTAGGGTTCCGTGCTTTAAAATGAAGTAACGGAAACCTTTTTTATTTATTTTTAACTCCGACACCTTAACACCTTAAATAAAATTTGATAGTATTACCTACTTTATGTTTAGTTTTCTTTTGACTGATTGCTTTTCTGTATGTCATATTAATTTTCAAGTAATTTAGAAATTGATGAAAAAAGTAAATAAACTAATAATGTCAGTTTGAAAGTCATTAAGTTGAAACTACTCCAGTCCCATAAAATAGTTAAAAAAATAAGATAAACTATCAATGACGCTACGAACTGGATTATCATCGTGACTCGTCTAATATTTTTATTATTCAATATAAGCGTGTTTTGGTCGGGCCACCGGCTACATTCCGAAGCGTCGCGTGAGTGCGACAGACGTACTGTGATTGTGTCCCTATTGTGTTATTGTGAACAATAATTAAATAAAATGGCACCTGAAATAAAATACACTAAGGTTTGTATTTCTCATAATTTTAGTAGGTGATTTCCGGTAGGTTTAGGTTAAAAACTAGTTAATAAAAAAAATATGATGTTTAATTTTCCTAGTAATTATACCGTTATTCTTAGCGTTTATTTAATTGATTTCCTTTAGTAGTAATTTGTGTAAAGTCTAATAAAAAACTTGTAAAAATACAAATTACTATGTTTATTTTTGAATTATTTCCTACATTTAAATAAAGAAATTTTCCTACAGATTCACAATACTAAATCAATTTAACCACTGTTGCGGTTATTATTTTTAACAAAACGTCTAATATTTATGTTTATTTTAATTATGAATAATAATTTTAATTACAGTTGTTCATCGACAACGAGTGGGTGGACGCGAAGAGCGGCAAAACCTTCGACACTTACTCTCCTCATGATGGATCCGTCATCGCCAAAGTTGCCGAAGGTGACTTGGTATGTACTACGAGGCCTAACTGAAATTTGAAGAAAAATTTAACTAAAACACAAATTATTTTTTCCAAAATCGAGTTGGTAAATAAGTGGCCACTTATTTTAAATTTTATAATTTGGAATAACATAACAACTTTGTTTCTAAATAATAAGAAATATCATATCTACTTAGCCAGTAGATACTACGAAAAAGCTTCTTGTAAACATAAATTGGACTGAAATATTCTGTTTAACTGGAAATATATACGTAGGTAAATAATGCAATAATAGTTGTAGGACACAATCACTTAAAAAGTTGCATGACATGGTTGCGTGACATAATGTCATGTCATGCAACTTTTTAAGTTTTATCATCCACCTTAGGGCAATTAAACTGCTCTAAGACACTGATTACAGCTAGGCTAAAATCACGTTTTAGAACATGCTCTTTACAAGTTTTCAGAAAACAAGTCTCCTTCGTGTTACAACATCTGTAAATACTCGAGTTTATCTTTGGTAAACATGGGAAGTGAAGTGAGAGTAGGCTACTCAATCCTTCATTGGATGGAATGACTAGTTTTATAATAACATTAGCTGTTGCCCGCGACATTCGTCCGCTTGAAATTATTATAAAATATTAGCTTTTGCCCGCGGCTTAGCCCGCGTGGATATCGAAAAATATCCGACGGGAACGTACCGAACAAACATAGTTAATTACCTTCATCCCCCTTTTTAACCCCTTCGGGGGTTGAATTATCAAACACGCTGAGACACGTATAAATTAATTTTTAATCGTCAGCCTAAACACAAAAGAAGATCCTAACTTCAAAACTGACGGTATTTCATATAAACTTCCATCTCTTATTTTACTCCTTTAGGGGTGGAATTCTCAAAAATTCTTTCTTAGTGGAAACTTACTCTTCACAAAGAACACACCCTTCAAGTTTCATGTCTCTAGGACCAGCGGTTTGGGCTGTGTTTTGATATATCACCCAGTCAGTCAGTCAGTCAGTTTACCATTTTATATATTACTTCCCTACCTGAATTAGATTTTATTTACAATTTAAAGGGTTTTATTTTTTTGCACGGAACCCTAATCCTTTGTCTAAAAAGCCTAAGTTACTCCTTATAACATCAGCTATCTGCCAGTAAAAGTCCCGTCACAATCGGTCGAGCTGTTTCGGAGATTAGCCGGCAAAAACAGTCAGACAGATAGAATGAGTTTTGGTTAAAAGTACATACTGTATAATTGTATATACTTTCATGTGCATTCACTAAAAAGCTGTTGTTTTGAACTTACAAACAGACACTTCAATTTTATTTATTTGTATAGATAATTAATAATTACGCGATACTTACCACATACTTAAAAAAATAATTGCCTATAGGAGTGACAGGATGTAGAGCACAGTCAGCATAGAAACTAAGTATCTATAAACCTCAATCAAAATCAAAAATGGTGTTAAGAATGATTTGTATCTTTCCTTCTCTTCAGCTAAACTAGAATATAGTGAAATATTGTATTCTGCTAGACCATTTTTGCCTTTAGCTTTGTATTTTTGAGATACATCAAATTTTATTTAGCATAAGCACAAAATGTATCTTAAAAAAAAAAAAAAAAAATTTTTTATTTATTATATTTTTTTATTAGAAACAACAACATATCTCTGATTTATCTCTCAATAACATTATGAAGAAACTCACTCTGTTTCCCTATACAGGCTGACTTTTAAAACAGATTCCCTATTGCTAGAAAACTAATTATAAGTAGATCGCGTTTTGTTAGAACGAAGGTTTTGAATAACTGTGACTGTTGAGAGCCCCTACGACAGAGATTTATACTGGACGATTGGTCATTGTTGATGTATTGTAGGTGCTCTCTGAAAAGACTAACCCAAATATTTTGTTTAATAATGGATGTAAAAAGACCCTTAACGAAGCCGGAAGGTACTTTGTTCTCCGCGCCATTGTGAGATTTTTTTCCGGGCCCATCGCTGTGGTGGCATTTTCTTTCAGAGTTAGTCCAATAGATAATAAATTCCATTACCAGCACCATAACTTTTTTTATGAACCCGATAAAAGCGAAGCAGTAGATAGAGATGTGTTTAATTCCTCTAAATGTTTCCTTAAATACACACATCAACACCGTCTAGGGATATTTTGTATAAACTTCTTAAACTCAAAAAATACTGGCCAGTTTTAAATTCTTTTGAAGAAAGCTTATTTTGTAAACCTTTTTGAACGATTCTATATTTGAATTTGAAAAAATAAATTAATAACAAAATATTTAAGCGGCATAACGGTTGCGAAGTCCGAAGATTTACCTACAGTAGTTTTTGGCTATTTTTTTGTGTCAAATTTAAGTTTTATAACAAGTTATCGGTTAATTTCGAATTAATGTTATTGTGTGCATCATGCAACAGCACCATTTAACGAGAGAGAAAGAGATTGGAATAAGACACAACGTGATATCAAGGTTATGGCCACGTTATCGTGTTACTGGTGAAGTGGCTGAAAGACACCCAGGCGGGAAGCGCATAACCACTTAACGACAAGACCGATTTTTGCAAGTTGCCGCGAGAAGACAACCAAATGTTACGGCCATGCAGTTGGTTCCGAGGCTCCAGTCAGAGCACCAGTTGCTAGTGAGTGAGCAAACTGTGAGGAGAAGGCTGCATAAAGCTAACCTTCATGCTCGCAGACCGCTTCGTACTCCAGCACTAGGTCGAGGAAATCGTGGACGACGACTAGAGTGGGCTCGTGAACATTTGCTCTGGGAAGATAACCAGTGGTCTGTAGTGCTGTTTACCGATGAGTCCCGGTTCGGTTTCCATCCAGATACACGTAGAATACGTGTTTGGAGAGTTCCTGGTCGTGAGAGCCGTCTGCAACATCCTCAGGAAGTCCATTCATACCACGGCGGGACAATTATAGTTCGGGCGGGAATTCGTCTTGGTGGAAGAACAGACCTCGTTTGGATCAGAAACACCATGACGGCTAAAAATACCGTAACGAGGTGCTAGTACCAATAATCTACCCCCATCGACAACAAATGGGAAAGAATTCACGCTCATGCACGATAACGCCCGTCCGCACACAGCGAGAGTGGTAACGAGCTGGTTGCAGGAGCACGACGTATCGGTCTTAGGCTGGCCCGCTCAATCGCCTGACTTAAACCCCATAGAATACGCGTGGGACATGCTCCAAAGAAGGGCTTTGAGGAATTTCCCTGCAAACATTGCGACGGAAGAGCAACTTTTTTTGCATCTTAGCCGGACTTGGGACAATATACCGCAGCAAGACTTGGATAACTTAATCCAAAGCATGAAAAACCGTTGCAGGATCGTTATTAACGTCATGGGTGGTTTTACTAACTTCTGTTTTTTCATATAACTGTTAAAAACAGATAATTTTTTCCTTATTTTTTACTTTTTCTTGAGAAACACATTCATTGTTAGTTTTACCATTATTTCACGTTTTTTCTTTATTTGAATAAAAATTTGTTTACGCAAAAAAAAATAGTTTTCTTTTATTCTGGAGTGTAGTCTGATAAATGGGCTTTATAAAAATATACACGTTGTATGTTATTTTGAATAAATTTTGAGTAAATTGAGTAAATCCAAAATATCCCTAGACAGTGTTGATGTGTGCCTAAGTCCACATTCTTCCTTTTGTCAAATAAGTATAAAGGAGTATTTCCATTCAGAATAAACGAGAATGCCTTATTAACGTTTTCAGGCTGACATTGACTTGGCAGTAGCCGCAGCGAAGCGGGCCTTCCACCGCAACTCGGAATGGCGCCAGCTAGATGCCTCCCAGCGTGGAGAGATCATCCGCAAGTTCAGTGACCTCCTAGAGAGAGACACGAAGTACATCGCTGAGCTGGAATCCTACAACAACGGCATGGTTTTCACCAACACAACGATATTCATGGGAGTAGCTCTTAAGGCTGTTCGGTATCTTGCCGCTTGTGCGGACAAAATCAAGGGCGATACCGTCCCTGCTGGTAAGAACGAAGTATACACAGCCATGAATGAGTTGCAAGACTCGCTCGCTCCTATCTCAGTCTCTACAAGTTTGGTTCATTGTCAATAGATGGTGAAGTGTTCTCATACACCCTGAGACAACCCGTCGGCGTGAGCGCACTTATTCTGCCATGGAATGGTCCCGCCTATATATTCGTCAACAAAGTTTGCACAGCATTAGCTGCAGGTAAGTTATAGTTTATAAAGTCAATACAGCCTACTAAGCCGGCCTTAGTTGCCCGATAATAAAATGATTATTATTATTAATAGCCTACCGAGTATAATTTGGGTTTGTCTGCTTATTAAAAGTTGCTTCACGAGATACAGACCATATGAAGTGAAAATCAAATTTTACAACGACCAATTGCTATTTTATAAATCTTACCTAAAAATCGAACACTAGATGAAAGACACGATAACCGATTTTGATGGACGGCTTGGTCCACAGCAGCTGAACTTGGCTAACAAAAGGTTTGTTAGCCTTTTTTGTAGTGTTGAGGATTCAATTTCCGCACGGAACAAATACTAACATATTTATGAGGACTGGTAACTTTTAGCATAGTTTGTTTTCAGGTTGTACCGTTGTGGTAAAGCCAGCAGAACAAACTCCGTTAACCGCGCTGGTACTGGCAGCACTTCTGGCCGAGGCTGGTGTGCCTAAGGGTGTGGTGAACGTTGTCAACGGTTTCGGACCTGGCGCTGGAACTGCTCTTACTCACCA
This sequence comes from Noctua janthina, assembly GCA_963576755.1. Classification (NCBI taxonomy): domain Eukaryota; kingdom Metazoa; phylum Arthropoda; class Insecta; order Lepidoptera; family Noctuidae; genus Noctua; species Noctua janthina. The sequence continues at coordinate 11,126,030 of OY755059.1, forward strand.
CGCAGATGTTGCCAAAGTCTCCTTCACCGGATCCGTTGAGGTTAGTCGCACAAGGAGTTAGATCCAAGATTTTCCTGATTAAGCAGTTTTTATAACTTTGCAATTTTTTTACTCTAAAAGGAGATAGTGGATCCTAAACAAGATATAAATTAGCTCGTGTAAACTGAACACTTTATTGCTTACAGGTCGGCAAATTAATTCAACAAGCAGCTGGAGTCAACAATTTGAAGAGGATCACACTCGAACTCGGCGGCAAGAGCCCTCTTGTCATCATGAATGATGCTGATTGTAAGCTATTCAATAATTTATCAAGACTAAAAAAATAATTATTTATTAAAACTTTACGCACATATAAAACACCGTTCAAAGGTGGACTTAATAACTTGGGTATTTTCTACCGCCTGAAAAATTCGTGACTGCGTGTATTGAAAGCACTAGAAAAATCTATCAACACTAAATCGGAAACTTTAGTGTCTTCCATTGGGGCCTTATATTGTCAGTCACTTTAAGAAGAGCTGGAAAGATACTGTGCCCGACCCTGAACTCGCATTGGTGTGGTCCATTGAGAGAGTTTTAGTGAATTAATTGGCAGAATTGATTATGGACACAGGCCTCGAGTACTTTAGATGACAAGGGAAGAATGGAAAATGGTCGAAAGCGAGTGGGCAGAGTGGGATTAAGAATCCTAGGTAGTGGTCGAACATGAGCTTTCCAAAAGCGAAGGGGAAAACCAGAGTAAAAGGAGAAGTTTACAACATGATAGATTGCAGGAAGGTGCTGATCAAGAGCCGTCAAGATCAAGTGGCAACTGATGTTATCACGGCCCACCGTATAGCCGCAATCCGTATATTCAAACATGTACTAACTAGCTCGTTTATCGGATTTCAGTAAACACTGCCGTTACGTTCGCTGCAAATGGAGCATTCTTCCACCAAGGACAGATCTGCACAGCAGCTTCTCGATTGTTCGTTCAAGCTGGTATCTATGATGAGTTTGTGGAAGCAGCTGTCAAACGCGCAAAGAGCATCAAGGTTGGAAACCCTACTGACCCCACTACACAGAACGGCCCGCAGGTAAATTGGAAACGGATTCAAAAACTTATTCATTGTTCCAATAGAGTAATAAAAAGACGTAACTATAGTCAAAATTAAAGCCACCAAAAAAGCCACATGTTCTTCCTTTGTTTTAATTTACGAAATTTTGAAAGTAATTTCTTTAGAAAAAACAGTACCTTCCTTTGTACCATTCTTCATTTTCTTCTTTTTTTTTTCTTTACTAATTACAGATAATTAGTGTGTAAATAAATTACCTAAATCAATCATCTTTGTAGATTGATGGAGAAATGATGAACAAAGTCCTGGGATACATCGAAAAGGGCAAAAACGAAGGCGCGAAGTTGCTGTGCGGAGGCAACAGAATCGGCAAAAGCGGTTACTACATCGAGCCGACAGTCTTCGCTGACGTCACCGATAACATGACTATTGCAAAGGAAGAGGTAAATTAATTAACATAAAGTTATCTCACCTAACTTTTTAGCTTTTGCAAACATTAAGCATAGTCAAACATAATTTTATAAATCTCTTTAGTAAACTTCATCTTAACCATGAGTATGCATTTAGGCATTTAGGAAATGCCTACCTCATAAGATCCAATCAAACTATCTTTAACTATTACTACAAATATATCAGTACGTCATCATCACATCACCCCTCATCTATACCAATAAATAAAATTGAAGTGACTGTTTCTGATATCAAAATAATAGGTTTTTACTGAATGCAAATGAGAATATATACGGCACTAATAACAAAAACACATGTTTGTCTGTCTGTTTGTTCCGGTTAATATCCGAAACGGCTGGACCGATTTTGACGAGACTTTCACCGATAGATAGCATCTTTCATTCTATCCTGGTCTCTTGTTTGCTAACACAAAATGCGTGTGGAATGATACGGGATAAGCTGACCTAAACAACTAATTTGGTAAATGGTTTTACACGCGTGTTGAGTTATTTTTGTTGGAATCGTATTGCAATTAAGTGGGCTTAATCGTACAAAGATTTTATGGATTATAGAAATATTTTTTACTGATTAATTGATGATTTGGACTCGTTCATGACAGATTGTCAGAGGACGCAAAACACCGAGAGAGTTGGAAATGGATGGGGAGGTCTGTGCCAAGCAGTGGGACAGAATAGGCTAATTAAAAAAATATCTTACTTGTTTCTTGGGTTAACAGGAGCTGCCTTTTAGAGCTCACGATAATAAACGGTCTGTAATAAAGATAATTTCATGGTAACGATAGAATTATTTGCAAAGTACCTAATGATGGCGTAGTCTTGAAAACCATCTTCAAACTTCATCGAAAGCACGCCACTGATCTTAACTGCAGGCTAACTCTGAATTCTCTTCTTGCAGATTTTCGGCCCAGTGCAGAGCATTCTGAAGTTTGACACTTTGGAAGAAGTCATTGACAGAGCTAACAACACAAACTATGGCTTGTCATCTGGAATCTTCACAAAAAATATCAACAATGCCCTACAGTTCATCAAATACGTTGAGGCTGGCACAGTTTGGTAAGTCGAAAGAATTCATTGACGGACCTCATCTTAAGTAAAGAGGCATCTTCTTACGAGCTGGGTCTTCTTCTTCTTCTTTCTGCTCTTGTCCCATTCTACTTGGGGTCGGCGCAACACGTTTTCTTTCTCCGTTTTCCTCTGTCAGACGTCACGGCATCATTTACTCCTTTCTCCTTCATATCAGTCCTCACACAATCCATCCATCTTTTCTTTGGCTTTCCTCTCCCTCTCCATCCATCAATATTCATGTCCATCACTCTTTTAATCATATGCATTTCATTTCTCCTCATTACATGTCCATACCAAGACAAACGACTTTGTAAAACCCTTGAAATTGGTAACAAAGACCAAATCAAAAAGGGCAGTCATATTTTTTTAAATAACTTCACGCGGACGAAGATCGCTTGCAACAGCTAGTAATGTAATAAGCAAGACTGACTGACTGTCGTCAGATACAACCTGTGTTTACCTTTAACACTATTAATGAATAATATTGAATGTTATTTTTTTTACTTTGCAGCGTCAACAGATACTTCTCTAGTGGCCCGCAATCACCATTCGGAGGTTTCAAGGACTCCGGAATTGGTCGTGAAAAGTAAGTTCCCTTTAATTCCTGAATTGCATCATGTCTTTTCTGAATCACTTTATTTCTAATCTAGTCACCACAAACAATTATCACGTAAACATAATTATTTGGTCGTGTAATAGGTACTTACATAATATGTTGTTGTCATAATATGTTTTTTTTCTTTTTCAGTGGCACGGACGCCATCTTAGCTTACACCGAAGTAAAGAATGTCGTCATCGCCTTACCCAAGAAAGTCTGAATTTTAAACTAGTTGATACGACCTTTTTCCAATTAATAATTAAGCTATAACTAAGTATTCTGTTAAGTTGCGGAAATCCATGATGTTAAGGTGAAAGCGCCAGGGTAGCCTGCACCTTATGTTAGGACTAAGGGCTAAAGCTTAGGCATTATTAGGTTTGGCTAGCTAGATAATCCTTATAGCTACAAGCCCGCCACATTTTGATTGAAGTGTCTAACATTTAGGGTGGAAACGCCAGGAATCATATTTTCATCAACATACTACCTGACACTGACCTGCAAATTGCAAAAAACGTAAGAAAATTTGAATTGCGCCGCCTATCCTCGCGTTTCCACCTTAAATGTTTTGCAAAATATTAAGCTTTAATTCCGCAAAAAAGGTCTACACTAACTGAATATTTTTTATAACATTTAAGTTATTATAGATAAGATTTATGCCAGTACCTAAGTAAATGTTATTTTTTATATGCGGAAACACGCGGTTGTTAAATAAAAGTTCATAATAATTAGCATTACAGCGTTTTATTCAATCAAAACGTAGCTGGCTTGTAGCTATAAGGATTGTCTAGCCAAACCTAATAATGCGTAAGCTTTAGCCCTTAGTCCTAACATAATTAAAAAGCTAGTTAATTTACAGTAATCTCAGAATACTATTTTTTGCGAGTTTTATGAAAAAAAATCTGTGTAAGAACTGACGCAACCCAATTAACTGATGATGATGATGATAATGCACAATAATTATACACAATCATAGTTACACGTTTGCAGGCTTCCCAATTGCATGATTTATTTTTGTGCTCATTAAGTAACGGTTAAATTAAACTAATCAGTATGCTCAAGGCGTTGTTCAAGTAGTAACAACCATTTTATAGATACAAGATAGATTAACTCCAAAACTTCCTTTGTAAGTTAACAGTGTGTTTTTGTAGTGAGCGAAATATAAAGCAGGATTTAACTCAATTGAAACAGATACTTATAATTCAGATAATAATGTTCTGTAGTAATAGAGATCGCTTAAGCAGACCTAAATAATTGTGTACTCTTTGTATACAATAAGACCCTATATTATGAAATAAACGTTTATTCCACTCTGAAGACAAGACGAGAACACTTTTGTTTTATTTCTAAATTAAATTACCTGTTGAAGAGCCTTTAATAAATATGACGATATTTCTCAGGATCCATTCTCAAATCCAAGAAATAGAAAATGCCAGAAGCAGTAAAAGATGCCGTGTTAAAATATTGAAATGACGAATTAATGTTTTCTTCTAGAACTTCTCTTTTTATAAACTTCGAACTATCTACTATTCGAACTAGCTTTTCAAATATGTATATATTTGAAAAACAATCGATAGAAATAATTTTGTAATGTGTTCTTGAAATCCATAATTATAAACAAAACATCAATCCCCGATGGGTTAGACAAAGGCTTAAGTATACGGGGTGGAAGGGACACGGTGTGCTGTGTAACCTACTAGGGCAACCTTTTTTTTTTTTTAATTTATTATATCACAATCTAGCCTAATAAGGCTAATAAACAATTTTAATCTAACTTAATTTGCTAAAAGTAAAATTATATCTAAGAGCACGTACGTCCATTGCGTTTACTTAGCGTCTGTTAAGGCGAAGTCACTTTGTTCTTGTGTCCATATAAATAGCTAGGGACTATATTACACTCGCGGTAAAATCACAAATAGATTACACTACACTAACTCAAAAGGCTTAGTCCTTTTAAGCATTATTACTATGTCCGTGTTACTAGGGCAACATCAAAAAATAGGAGTAGATACGATAGACGCTCTCGATGTGTGTAGTCGCCCCTAGCACGCTGCCCGCTGTTCTTAAGAACACCAATAATGTAATACATTTACTATCGCTATTTAGGAAATGTATAGCTTTCCTAGGAAAAGTGCATATTACAAAATATAAAAATAGATTTCCTATCTATTTAAGGAATTGTACTTTCCTAGGAATTGTATACAATGACGGATTACAGACTTTTCCGCTAACATATGCACTGAATATGTGCTAACCATTTTCGCGACGGTGTCCTTTCCAGCCTGTATAATAAGTACACTCACATTTCGCCGGCTGTGTTTAAGTCCCATTAACATCAAACGGGCACAAATCCAGACTTCAGGCTACTATACTGAGTTTCTGATCGAAAAACCCTGTATCATTTTGGTTCGACCTTAGAACCTCCTTCCTTTTTGAACCTGCTTGTGGTCCTTAGGGCCGTCAAACTACTTTTCAGCAGACATTACCTTGATCTGCGAGTTTGCTAAGTTGCAGTGTGGTGCTTGTGAGAAGCCACATGACCGCAGTTCGTAGTTTTCGTAGTTATCACACTTAAGATTATTCGCACCAGCCTGAAATTCTGAACACACATGTATCTAGTCATGGCACAGTAACTATTGTAGAACATACTTATCCATCTAGGTCAGTCATTAACAGGGCATACGATGAAATAGTCCTAAAGCAACACCAATTAAAACTAAATAACTTACGTAAAAACACGGATATGCCAGTCACATCGAAGGTTTTAAACGCCTTGATTGGAACCCGCCATAGTAAGCCATCATCAATCTTACTGCTACGCCAGAAGAAAAAGACATCCTGTGTAGTGTACTTTAAAGTAATTTATTCCTAACAGAAAAAGAAAAATACAGATTTGGCTTTTCAATAACGAAACCAACACCAGAGTAAGCAAACATAACATTTTTATTAATTAATTATTTTGAATGGAATGTATTTTATATTCCTGGAAAACTCAACGATTGATTGCATCGAAACGATCTTTGATATTTGATTGAAATAATTTCCAAAAAGAGATTATATTAATGTCCAATTTAAATTGTTATTATACGAAGGGAATATGTAAGGATTTTTAGGCTTTGCATTATACCTTTGTTCCAAAATTTAAAGGTGACTTTTTAAACGACCGCTGTTTTTTTTTTTTTTTGTTTATCTGATGGCAAACGCGAACCACACGCATAATTCGACTATGAGCTGTTATAATTACATGCAATGGTGTATTTACGCTTAGGGCAAGGGCCATGGGCCAGGCTGGTAGACTGAGAAGGGCGGTTGGCGCGTGCTTATTTTCTAGTCTGCCACTTCATATTTTTTTTTTTTTTTTAAACTTTTCCCCACACTAGGAATTTCTCCTGTATCGTGGGTGCGTTTACAAACATTTAAATTCACATACACAAACAGCCATATATTCACTTGATACAAGCACTTTAAGCCTGAAGCTCCGTAGCTTCGATATCTGTATTTATGTTAAAAAGAAAATCTAACATCTCCTAGGCAGTATACTAAAAAAAATAAAGCTCGCTTCGCCCGCTGTTATAGCCTAAGGTCCATCAGTTATTCTAAAACTCTTGTGCTTAATTTGGCAGAGTCACTTAAATATAATCTGTTTGAATGTTAAGAAGAAAATCTAACGTATCCGAGCCGGTACGCCAAATTAAATCTTGGACTGGAAAGGGAGGCCTTTGCCCAGGTGTGGAAGACAGAGCAGGCTAAAAAAAAAACATTGCCACCTGTACTAAGGGACCTACCCTTAGTACATGTGGCTTAATAAAGATGTCACAGTAAACTGAAATTCAATCACTCTTCTCATGTTGTCTGTGTCAATAACAACGACAGACAACAATGGTTCAATTAAATTGATGTTTATATTCGTTGTCAGCACGGTTTCCACCTGCCACAAGTATTGCGACTTATTATCTGTCCAACACTTATTTCGTAAAGTGCAGAAACCTCGGTGGAACTTCATTGCAGACTTTTGTTTTAATATTAAATGTAGGCCTACTCTTGGACCTTAATTTTGCCCTGAGAATAGGGATGAGGTCGACGATGAAACAAGCTTACCCAAAAGAAGCCTATTAACTCGCGACTTAAAAATATTCGGGTTATATGAACTCGGGGACACCGATGCAGCCACTCCTTGGCTGTGCGCATCATAGAAGATGGAGCAAAGCGCTTATCGACGAATATCGACATGGTATGGGTGATAACCCACAGTACTTTTGGACTCCCGATGGAAGAAGGAGATGGTAGAATAACCTCGCGAAGTTCTTGGGTACACTCACCGAAGACTACACCCCACCTTCTTTTCTGCCCACAAGCTGCAGTCAAAATGACCCCTGCGCTGCCACAGACGATGCCGGTCATCGAAGTATTGGGCTAAAATTGAACAGTTCCTGCGACGCAAAGATCGGTCTAACATTATGAAGAGAATAACGCCTCTTCTCTCCGTCGCGTCGCCTTGGCAAGATTCGGTCTCACAAACTTTGCAAAATCAAATCAAATCAAATCATTATTTATTTGTCAGAACATGGTCGGTATGTATATTACATGGTCTTGAGTTAATGTAGGTTGTCACATCACATTCTACCACATGGGCGTACAACTGTTAAATATACACTGGTGATTAATTATCATATTTTTTTAAATTATAGTTAAAATTCAAAAAGGAATGTCACAAAAGAAATAATATAAATAATAATTGCGTTGCACTACTTAACATCACGCCTCGTAATCCCCGAAGGGTTAGGCAGAGCAGTACCTAACAAGTACCACCCACATAATTTGCGTAATTTATTTAATTTACCTTCATGACGAGACTTGAAAAATTCTGGAATAAGTTGCTTAACCTTTCGTAACAAGCTAACTGCAATAAAAAAAGGTCAACATTAAATTTATTTCACGCTCCGTATATTAATTATAGTCCAGAAAACTTTTTTTATTGATTTATGATCTGGGAACCCTACCTATAAACTAGTCACTCTTATTCTTTCTTTACTATAATTTTCGGTGACGTGGGGAACAACAGAAGTTTACGAATGAACAAATATATTTTTTTATAAATAAGAACCTTTGGCTATAACTGTGGCTAAGTATTTTGTTATAAATATCATAACTGGCAACCTCCTGATATAGCTATTTTAACCTTTTGAACGCCATTGTCACATATACGTGGCAAGCAAGCGCTTGCCCTGTACGCCAAACGTCACAAATATGTGACAAAATGGTAGGCGAAACTGTGGCTTGGCGTGGAGGGCACGCGCGTGCGTTTATGCTCTGGCGTTCAAAAGGTTAATGCACTTACACAAGCAACCTCGGCAGGTCACATTTTTTTCAATCAAGCTATACAAATCCAGTTTATGCGGATCTCTCATTGTATAGGAAATCTATACAAAACGAGGCCAAGTTATACTGGAAACGTACAGCTTCATGTGCCGCGGTGTGTACGTCATTTGTAAACAAGAAACAACGTTTACTATCTTGATCTTAAGCACCTAGATTTCTATGTTACATTGTACACATAACCCTTTAGAGATTCGAAGAAATTTTAGCTTATTAGATTCAAAATTCTCTAAATTATTGTGAAAACCGCATATAATGCTAAAAATCCATTGTGAATCTACATTGTTTAGCAGAGTACTAACAGTTATCATATCACAGATAGATTCTATCTACCATAATCTGAACATGTTTGTGAATAGATTGTGTTGCTGCATGATAACTGTCATGTAATCAACCATAATAAAGGTAGCTATGCTTCCATGTGTTTGCGTGCGTCAGTGTTATCAACTCCTTATCTCTGTATTATGCTGAAGTTTCACCTCGAATTTGTAAATATAGTTATAGCTATAACTGTATGACTGAAGTTCAATAATGGGTAAAGCAATGCACGCTTCTGGTCTTAAACTATTCGAGTATCTTCTTGCACCGATCCGAAAATGTACACTCCTCAAGGAGTAATGCAAGAAGAAGAACATAAAAAAGTGTTCTATAGGCAAACTGTTAAACCAAAACATACGACGTGTTAACAAACTGGCATGTCCTATACGACGTGTTAACAAACTGGCATGTCCTATACGACTTGTTAACAAACTGGCATGTCCTATACGACGTGTTAACAAACTGATGTCCTGGAACCGCAATTTGCTACACATTTCTGACATGTGTGACCTCCACCGACCCGCATTGAAGGCCTGAGACAATGCGAGGCCGCGCACAGCATAACAATAGGAACATTGCAGACTGATTATGTGGCTACAACCCGTCTGGTAACTTTCCCGATTCGCCAACTAAACAAAATGCCGTTTTGTAACTATTTTGATCTTCATACATTGAGTCTCGTCTCGTCAACTTTTGAGAATGCGTGTATTCATTCCCTTTTTGGTAAACATTTTGTTCGGTAAGAACAGTATGGTCAACTTGGTTTAGTCCTCTTTAAGGTATCAAGGAACAGGCTCTTAATCAGAAATCAATGCTTACAATGATAGTGAATGCAGGCACTGATCGGGCTTGTCAGGTTAGGTATTGTTTGATAACAAAAATAAATATCATTTTCAAACTTTGTCGCTGATATTTGATAAGTTAAGTTATCTTTGAAGATGATAAAGCACGTTGAAGATAAGTATTATTAAATAATGAGGTATATATGTAATGCAAATGCAGGACATAAATATAGGTATTATGTAGCATGTACAGAGGTACATGCTACATAATAACTGGAGGAAATTAAATCCTGGCGGCTAAAACAGTAGATGCTATTTTCTATTCTGTTACTAAACTGCCCAACTAATACTTAAGTAAATCTGACGACTTGATCTTTATGGTAATGCTGCAAACTGATATTACATTTCAACGCTACGAAACACCTACTAACCTACTTAATGGGAAGGGCACAAAAAAGGCTAAAAGTAGCGAAAAAACCTCTCACGATGAATGCGAAAGACAACCGTTTTATCATGCAGAACATAAAGCGAATAAAAACGTATCGCAGACATTCGCCTATTGCGCACGGATTACAGAACACTTGTTGTCAAGGACATAGGGATCATAACATTAAGCGAACACGGTCTATTCAAATTGTACAGTTACAAGCAAAAAATGTACACATAGCCAAATTCAAAAGCAAATAATATTAGAATTTTGATAAAAGTGTTTACATTTTACTACTTCTAAACTTAAATTATGAAGTGTGTGTGTGCAGCAGACAGAATCTTTGAATTCAACACAAACCATTTCAGTTCAACTTAAAGCTTACAAAAAAAAAACTCATTCTTGAATTTTATAAAGTGTGTACACACACATTTTTGCTCACAACTGTACTCAGGGTAAATAGTGTATAGGGGATATGGTGCTATATAATTAGATGTATTTATGTAAATATTATGCACCTGGTTATGTGCTGTCTTACCTTATCAATTGAGATGCCGTTTATAACTAACTATTCAACCTCTTGTTTGTAATGCTTGATACTGCTCATTAGTTCTTTTGAATATGTTCATCAGCGTCACATATTATAATTATGTCGTTTAGACGTTTGAATAATCAATATTCCACCAACTCCTAACCTCACCGATACAGTCCAATATTGTGTCAAATATTTTGTTATTTTACCTTTTCCAAAGCATTCTTTGCCCTCTATTGAAGCCATCGAATGACATAAGAGAGAACGAATATTCAACATTGTGCAAACATTCGCCAACTCTTACAAACATTAATATTTTTTCCATGTTTTCACTTTTCAGTTTCACACTGCAGTTTTCAGTTAACAGTGTTGTGGTATTTTTGATATTCCAGGCACTGTCGGTAATTGCGCAAGGCCATAATGATCAGCAAAATTATACCGCAGACAGTAATTTACCAACGATATCAATGTCCATCATTATTGCTGCCCACACTGCATACACGCCTGTGTGGTGTTTCATTTTGAAGTTCACTATCATAAAGGTAATAACAACAAATTTTAAAATGACTTCTTCCTTGTTGATTGAGATAAATTAATTTTGACTTGACAACGCCTCTGTATATTCGAGAGCACTACGTGAGGTCGTCAAACTGACATCACGCTAGTGAGACAAATGTTTGTGCGTGACAATCCCTTACGCCACGCGCCGCCCGGGGTCTTTCACAAGGAACGGCCATCCGTTGTGTATAGTTCAAAGAAGGGATGTTTATCAATGATTCATAGCTATGGCATTAAATATAGAACCAAACAGAGCATAACTGTATATCGAATCTGCTCTTTGGCGGATCAAGTAAAATTTTATCGAGATGGAAATGTGTGTACGCACGACGGCCAACCAACTATACACAACCAGTTTATGCGGATCTCTCATTGTATAGAAAATATATGCAAAGCGAGGCCAAGTTATACTGGAAATGTACAGCTTCATTTGCCGCGGTGTGTACTAAGTCCTTCAGGTTTACAATAACCAGGGAACTTTATAACAAGCAGTAATTCCTTTTACGAGACCATGAACTCATTCCTACAACGAGACTGAGACAAAACAAATCTACAATTTAATTAAACCTTTGCTCGGTTAGAAGATCGCTGTTTAATAGAACTTTAGAACACAACGATACAATTGTGGACACATAAGCATCTCTACAGAGCATACATACCTACAGGCTTAACAAATATAGTGTAGGTTACATAAGTAAGACTATTTGTATTAACAAGCAGCTCAATAGACGGATCTCCAAATCCTTGAAAAGCGACCTCCGCCGTGTTAAAGACGCTATTGAGCGGAATAAAGGCTCCAAGGTATTTTCAAAAGATCTGGCTATTGGGCAGAGCCAGCTCACGAAACTGAAGACCGACGACGGCAGGATCGTATCCGCCAAACCGGAGCTGCAGAGGGAGATCGAGAGTTTTTATGGGCAGTTGTACACTTCAACCAGTAAAGCTGATGATTTATGATTTTAATGACTTTTTAATGATATTTTTGTATGATTTTCTACTTTACTGTTTTTATTCGATCTCAATTTATTATTTATTATTATTTTTTTGTTGTTGTATATGGGTATTATGCCTGAATTAAAACACAATTTTTTTTTTTTTTATAGCTGGATGCGAGTCGCACGGGACCGGTAAATGTGGCGATACTTGTATGTGGCCTATGTCCAGCAGTGGACTTCTTTCGGCTGAGATGATGTACACTTCAACCAGTAAACCCGTTGCAAATCTAGCAAACGACGCAAGAGCTAGACTGACCCGACACCATACCGAAGATTTTCCGGATGTCAGCCTATACGAGATTAGGATGGCACTGAAACAGCTTAAAAACAACAAGGCACCGGGTGATAACGGAATTACGGCCGAACTCCTGAAGGCTGGTGGAAAACCGGTACTTAAGGCCCTTCAGAAGCTGTTTAATTCTGTCATACTCGAGGCGAAAACACCACAGGCATGGTGCAGAGGTGTGGTGGTACTCTTCTTCAAAAAGGGCGACAATGCCCGGCTGAAGAACTATAGGCCCATCTCACTTCTAAGCCATGTCTACAATTTGTTTTCAAGAGTCATCACGAATCATTGGTTTGATGATTTTCAGCCTCCCGAACAAGCCGGATTCCGAAAAGGCTTTAGCACCGTAGACCACATACATACGCTGCGACAGGTTATATAGAAGACCGAAGAGTATAACCGGCTTCTCTGTCTAACGTTTGTGGACTACGAGTAGAATAGACAAACTTAAGTGGCAGTGGGCAGAGCACATTGCTCGCAGAACGGATGGCCGATGAGGCCGAAAAGTTTTGGAGTGGCGACTGCGAACCGGAAGATGTTGCGTTGGAAGGCCTCCCACTAGGTGGACCGATGACCTGGTGAAGGTTGCAGGGATCCGCTAGATGCGAGTCGCACGGGACCGGTCAATGTGGCGATACTTGGGGGAGGCCTCTGTCCAGCAGTGGACGTCTTTCGGCTGAAACGATGATGATGATGATGTATTAGCAATATTTGTTTGTGTGTTTGTTTGTGTTTTAGATTAGGTCACGCCACCTAAGTTAATTATGGTGTTGCTTTATTTATTTATCAGTTGTAGATCTTGGTAAAAGAGTGTCCAAGGATTTTTTTTCTGTTCTTCTTCTACACTATACTTTGGTAAGTGGGGGTAATGGATTCATCGTTTTGTTTTTGAATGGCCGAGTCCTTGAAAATTAAAAACTCTCAGTGATTGGTTTGTTTGAAATAAATGTTTAATTTGAGTTAAAAACAAAAGATAGTCGCAAAACAAGTAGGTAACCATAGATGTGTTAGATAGTTAGATAGTTAGCACTTAAACTGTACTGCCAGTATACGGCAGATAGTTAGCGCTTTAAAACTTAATAGCTTGCACTTTAGAACTATACGTTTTAAGTTCTATTCATGCCAGAACAGATAAGTGTAGCCATTGATATACGGATTAAACCCGACCGAGCAGTGGCAATGGCGCATTAGGTGTATGTATATGGCAGGGTTGTAGCCAGGAATTTTGTTCGGAGGAGGGTTTTACCCTAAGTAAAAAAAGCAGATAGGGAAGGGGGAGGTTAATTACCTTACGAAAACTCCTACAAAAAATTGCACTCCATTTTTGGTATTTGTTAGGTTTTCGCCTGACAAACTTTGTCGACTTACGTAGAAAAGCTTACCAATCGAAGAAATGTAGGATTCAAGAGCGTGCGCACCGAGCTCGTAAATTTTGCCATCCATCTGGAATTTGATGGGTTTTCTTTTGTCTATGAATATATAAATAGAACAAAATTAATTCTGCCAATTTATAAAATGAAAACTTGCGAACGTAAAGAAAGATCATCACACAGAATTAGGAGTTATGTAGATATTTTACTTTGTCGCGAAATGTAGAGAAGTTTCCAGAAAACAGAGAATACAAGAGTGCATCGCACAGCGAGCTCTAAAATTTTGACAAACCTCTTCGGAAAAATTAGGTTGATTCATTCAGAAATGAGAATCTGAGTAAATCTGTGAACTTTATTGAATAGAGCAAGTATACGAGTATGATGTAGTAGCGTGTGAAGCGAGCTTGAAAATTGGAGTATTCCGCCTGGGATAGGTTGGTTTGTCTACAGTTGTCTGAAATTTCGGGGGAAAACCCCCGGGTTTTAAGTTGAATAAAAACAAACTTGCCTGTACAGAACTGCCCAAGCAGTTTGTTCCTAGCCAGGCCCAATTTACTTGTATATCCTATCCTATCCTATATTTCTTCTATTACCTAGCCCTAACTAACGGATATTTTCGTTTAAATAAAATACAAAATAAATAATTTTCGAGACACGAAAGCTTAATCTGATAAATAAGTTCTTATTTAGACATGATGCGGTTGTATTTCAATTGACCTCGTCATCTACCAAAAACGTAACATCTGTTTGTCTATGTTGTTACTTAGAGAGACGTACAAAATATTTTGATCTCTATTAGAAACAGGATCGATTGTCACCAAAAAAGATGGCCTTATTCTGGCACTGTTTTCCTGTAGCTACAACGATCAGGGTAGCTGCCCTTACTGCCCCATCTCAAAATAAAACCCTAGAAAATGTTAAAGAGTTAGTAGATATTTCTTAACCTTTATTGAATTTTATAACTATTGCACCTTAGCCCAGTTAAAAATATTAAAACACGTATTCAGTATGTGAGATGTAACGCGGTTATTTTTGCTTGTCAATAGTTCAGTACAAAATAGTTAGACCGTACCTATGTGAAAAGTTGTCCAAACCATGAGTAAAAAGTTAGTTAGTACAGCAATGTGGGCATGGCATGATAGTTTTAGTACCTACATAGATACGTGGCCTACCAAATTATCTCTCGAAAATACAATTCTAACATGTAACCGTGAAACAGCACTTTTCGTAAAATACAAAGATTGCGTAATATTGCACAATGATTTCTGTTCGAGCTTGAAATAGCCCCGGCTAAACTCGGGCTTATCTGTTGAGAAGATTTTCGCGAAAATCTATGTGATGTATCTCTTACCAATTATAGCCATAGGTACGTTAGCTGTTGCTGTATTGATCAAGGAATCTCTAGTATCTTGTGCCTATAGGGTCCTAAACCAAAAGATTTGAACTAAGCAATATTGTATACAGAAAATCACTGTATTACTCATTCAATGTATTATGAAATCGCATTATTTATTAAATGGTATCAAATATTATGAACGGTCATTATGGATAAAAATTTGGGTTCCGTCATTAAAAATGAAGCAACAGAAACATTTTCTATTTTTTTTTTTTTGTAGTTGTTTAACCCAGGGCTACCATAAATTAAAGTTAGTATTACTTTATACTTCGTTTTATTTTGAATATCTGTTTATATGTACGACATGTTAATTTTCAAGGAACTTCCATTTTGTAATTGACGAAAAAAATTACAATTTTAAAGGCATTAAATTGAAACACACAGTTCCTTAAAATAACACACAATAACCCGTTCTGTTCACTAAGAGTAAAATAAAAATTATTTGACTGATTTTCTCCCTAAATCAAAGTAAAAAAAAATAATATAAACTATCAATAGCAATGTTTGAGTTACACCAGCCGCTATTGCTATGAACTGGATTATCATCGTGACTCGTCGAAAATTGTTTTATTATTCAATATAAGCTTGTTTTGGTCAGGCCACCGGCTACATTCCGAAGCGTCGCGTGAGTGCGACAGACGTGCTGTGCTTGTGTATACTTAGTGTTTTGCGCAAAATAATAAAATAAAACAAAATGGCACCTGAGATTAAATACACTAAGGTTTGTATTTCTCTTAATTTTAGTAGGTGATGTCCGGAAGGTTCAAAAATAATTAATTAAAAAAATAATTATGTTTAATTTTCTTAGTAATTTTACCGTTATTCTTAGCGTTAATTTAATTGTTTTTCTCGAGTAGTTAATTATGTAAATTTTAATAAAAATCTAGTAATAATACAAACTTCTAAATATTTACTTTTAAATTATTATTTACATTTTAAATAATTAATTTCCTAAATTTATATAAAAATAAATCAAATCAACCACTGTTGCCGTTATTATATTGAACAACAAAACGTCTAATATTCAAATCTGTTTAACTCTGAATTGAATGAACTAATAAATCGTAGAATTCTTATCGGTTCTAGCTATTTTGCATTTAAAAATTACAACAGTTTTCAGTCAAGCTCATGCGTTTACTGAAATAGTTTTCAACGGTATTTTAAAATGAAACTCATTCTTAAAACTGTTCAGTAACAGAGATGTTCCATTGTATCATATTATCAATCAATGAAGAATACAGAACCCACAACAGAACCGGTCGAGTCCTTGGGACATATGACCTTGATCTTTGTTGAACGTTATAATAGAACTCACATTCTGAATAATAGCATCCTTTACTGCGTCAACTTCGCAATCGTTATGTTGATTACTTGATATGGTGTGATATCATGATGTCATAACACTCATAACAGAGGATTATATGATATCTCAGCTATCTGTTAATTACAGTATGTTATAATGATTATGGGTGAACGAAAATATTTACACGAAAAGTTTTTGAGCTACTTATGTAAAATCATAAATACCAATATGACTCTCTGTTTTGAAGTTTTATGAATAAACCGCGGAATGCCTTAGGTGAAATTTGATTATGGTTTAAGATTGGGGGTTATAAACTTAGACTACTTAGACAACTGGCCCTTTATGGATAAAATTGGGTGCTAAAGAATTCCTATGAAAATGCGAAACTCACGCAGACGAAGTAGAAACAAAAGGGCTCGTCTTTCAAAATTATATTTCATGTTTTTATTGTACTATTTCAGTTGTTCATTGACAACGAGTGGGTGGACGCGAAGAGCGGCAAGACCTTCGACGCTTACACTCCTCATGATGGATCCGTCATCGCCAAAGTCGCCGAAGGTGACAAGGTATGTACTACGAGACATAGCAGAAGTTTGAAGACACCATAGTAAAAACACCGCTCAGTATGCCAAAATTTGTGTTGGTGCCAGCGGGTGCCAATAAAATTTTGTATATACAGGAAGTTGTTTTCGTGTATTTTTTGCAAAAATTAAATCTACAATTTATATAAAAAAAAAAACAGGATAAGTTAGTTTCTTATGGTAAATAATTTTCATTATACTTGGCCGGTACGTAGATAGGCAAGAAAACACTTTTTGCAAACATAATTTTATTAAAATATTCCGTTTAACAGGAAAATACGTAGGTAAATATTTAATATTCTGTCACGAATCCACGGCACTGCTTTGATAAATAAACTTTATGGCAGTAAAACTCTGCTCTGAAACACTAATGATTAAACTTTTTGAACATGCTCTTCACAAGTTTAAAAAAAAAAAAACAATTTTCTTTCTTGTTACAACATCTATAAATATTCGAGTTTATCTTTGGTAAACATGGAAACTGAAGTGGTACTCCCACTTCCCTTTCCATGTTTACCATGGCTACTCAATAATAGCATGGTTAGTAACCATGACAGTTTAAGAACTTATACTCAAGAATACCTTGATTATTCTTGAGTAGCCTGCTCCCACGTCACAAAAGAAAAAAAAAATATTGAAACCCTTCGTTGGACGACTGGTCTTACAATAACATTCTTAATGATACCTACTACTTATTTATGGAAAAATAAAGAACTGAGAAACTGCCTATTACGAAGAAGAGGATGTTGATCACAGTCAGCATAAAAACTAAGTATCTTGAGATCGCAATTTAATTAAAAGTAATGTGAGGATACATAATATTTGTGTTGTCCTTTGAACCATCTAAAGTATAAAGCAGTGAATTATGGTGTTTTGTTAGACCACCTAGCCAAAAGTCTTACGTCGTTGTACCTACTTTGGTTTTATTTCTTTACTAGCGACCCGACCCGGCTTCGCATGGGTGCTATATATTTAACCTTCCTCTTGAATCACTCTATCTATTACTGAAAACCGTATCAAAATCCGTTGCGTAGTTTTAAAGATAGGGACAGACAGCGGGAAGCTACTTTGTTTTATACTACATATGTAGTGAAGTTTTTAAGGTCAATGTTTTTTTTTTACTTTGTATTTTTGAGATTCAAACACTTTTATATTATTAAACAAGTGAAATAGATTTTTAATGAGATATAGTTTAATTAAATCTCTCGAAAATATTTTGAACTAAAACTTCATGTCGTTTCTGTTGCTGCTGACCATACCCCATTAATGCCTTTAAGGAAAAATAATCGAGTTTTCGTGTCAATACCATTTTTTGTTTACCCGTTTGTAAGTTATTATTACGCAACAGTTTTGCTCTTAGTATTCTTAAGCAATTCTTCGTCTTAGTAGAATCTATTATTTTTAAAGAGATGTAATGAAATCCTCTATAATAATAAACTCATCCTGTATCTCTACAGGCTGATTTTCAAAACAGATTCGCTACTTATCTGACAGCTTGGCTAGAAAACTAAACATAAATAGTACGATTTGTTAGAACAAAGGTTGCGAATAACTGTGACTGTTGTGGGCCTAAGATAGAGATTTAGACTGGAAGATTAGTCAATGGTGATGTTACAAATAGAGGATAATAGTCGATGTTATCATCCCGCATGACGAGAACCTCGTGAAAACTGAGAAAGAGAAGCAAATAAAATATATCCATTACTACTAGAACACGAGGTTGCCGACATGTGTAATGTGAGCTCAGCTATCATTGTGCCGATAGTCGTTACGGGTACTGGCCTGATGGCCAAGAGACTTGACAAACACCTGATCAAGGACCAAGGACCTGATTCAGAAGGCGGCGATACGGGTCGCATTTTAAGGAAGTCCCTGTCGCTGGAGCCCGTAACTTGGACCCTGCTTCCGACACCGGTGGACCAGCACTGCGTTCTAAAAAGACCAAAGCGATGGTTGAGATGTACCTAACTATAATTCCTCTAAATATTTCCTTAAAGACCTGAATCCACATTCTTCCTTTTGTAAAATAAATTTGAAGGAGTTTTTCCATCCAGAGTAAACTACAATGCCTTTATGAATATTTTCAGGCCGACATTGACTTGGCAGTTGCCGCAGCGAAGCGGGCCTTCCACCGCAACTCGGAATGGCGCCAGCTAGATGCCTCCCAGCGTGGAGAGATCATCCGGAAATTCAGTGACCTCCTAGAAAGAGACGCGAAGTACCTCGCTGAGCTGGAATCCTACAACAACGGCATGGTTCTCAACAACGCAACGATATTCACGGGAGGAGCTGTTAACTCTGCTCGGTATATTGGCTCTTGTGCAGACAAAATTAAGGGCGATACTGTCCCTGCTGGTAAGAACGAAGTATACACAGCCATTAATGATATATAAGATTCTCACGCTCCTATTTCGGTCTCTACAAGTTTGGTTCTTTGTCTACAGATGGTGAAGTGTTCTCATACAGCCTGAGGCAACCCGTCGGCGTGAGCGCTATTATTCTGCCATGGAATGGTCCCGTTTTTCTATTCGTCAACAAAGTTTGCACTGCACTGGCTGCAGGTGAGTTATCTGTTCTATTTTTATAAGGAGGTAAAGTTTATAAGGTTGGATGTAAGGGGTAATCTGAACTACTGATCAGATTCCGAAAATCCGAATGTCTGTATTTGAAACGTTCCCGTGGAATAATTTCCGACGAAGCCGCGGGATAAAGCTATTAATTTATAAAGTTAATACGATAACTACGTTCGTGTCGGGCTTGTCTATACTCGTAGTTTAAAAGTTAATTTTATGTAAAGTCATGGTTCAAACGTAAAATAGAACTTTCAAAATAGTAGTGGGTTCAAATTTACAGAAAACCACCGATGCCAATTTCTGTGGTTATAATATGAACATCCATGAACTGACTACGGGAGTCTAATATATGAGACAAAAGATCTAGATCCAACTTTCACAAAGGTTTCCGACTGTTACAAATACATATTAAATGAACTGGCAGATTATTAAAAACTATTCCCATCTATGCAGGTTGTACCGTGGTGGTCAAGCCAGCAGAACAGACTCCGTTAACCGCGCTGGTACTGGCAGCACTTCTGGCCGAGGCTGGTGTGCCTAAGGGTGTGGTGAACGTTGTCAACGGTTTCGGACCTGGCGCCGGAACTGCTCTTACTCACCACGCAGACGTCGCCAAAGTTTCCTTCACCGGATCCGTTGAAGTAAGTCGCACAAGGAGTTAGATCCAAGGCTTGTCTGATCATGGCAAGCAGTTTTATACATATCCTTTTTTTTCCCTAAAAGGAGATAGTGGATCCTATACAAGATTTAAATTAGGTCGTGTAAACTGAACACTTTATTACTTACAGGTCGGCAAATTAATTCAACAAGCAGCTGGAGTCAACAATTTGAAGAGGATCACACTCGAACTCGGCGGCAAGAGTCCTCTGGTCATCATGGATGATGCTGATTGTAAGCTATTCAATAATTTATAAAAACTAAAAATTTCTTAAAACTTTACGCACATATAAAAACACTGTTCAAAGGCGGACTTGGCATTTTCTACCGCCTTGGGCATTTTCTACCGCCTTGGGCATTTTCTACCGCCTAAGGAATCTCTGGTCATCATGAATGATGCTGATTGTAAGCTTTTAATCATTTATGAAGACTAATAATCCATACATTCAAGTATGTACTAACTAGCTTGTTTATCGGATTTCAGTAAACATTGCTGTTCCATACGCTGCACATGGAGTATTCTTCCATCAAGGACAGGTCTGCATAGCAGCTTCTCGATTGTTCGTTCAATCTAGTATCTATGACAAGTTTGTGGAAGCAGCTGTCAAACACGCAAAGGGCATTAAAGTCGGAAACCCTACGGACCCCACTACACAGAACGGTCCCCAGGTAAATTAGAGTCCAAACCTATTAATTGTCCCGACGTTTAAACGTCTCTTAACTTTAACTAGTGTTTATGAATAACAACAACAATACTCATACATAGTCAGGCATCTTTGGCCACAAATTGTATTTTATTATATTTACTTTACAGACTAACATAAATATAATAAAATACAATTTGTGTTAGTAAATAGACCCTTAAAACAATGTTAGTAACACTTTACTTGAGCACTATGTCACTGCACGTTCATGTGGCACTTACCCGTGGAACCGACGGAATACCCTGTGGCCAAAAATCCTCTTCCAAGACGAGGTGCAGATAACACTCAAACACCCAATAAGCCGCTTATGTATAATCTTATTAATTAATCTAATCGATAATCCTTTAAGATTGATGGAGAAATGATGAACAAAGTCCTGGGATACATCGAAAAGGGCAAAAAGGAAGGCGCGAAGTTGCTGTGCGGAGGCAACAGAATCGGCAAAAGCGGTTACTACATCGAGCCGACAGTCTTCGCTGACGTCACCGATAACATGACTATCGCAAAGGAAGAGGTAAATCAGAGCTACCGGAGTTCTTCTAAAGTTTTTCATCTTGATTAAACATTAAGCAGAGATAACCAAATAACTACATCTCTGTGGAATAAACTTCATACTAACGGAAGGTGTACTAACTCTGAATTCTCGTCTTGTAGATTTTCGGGCCCGTGCAGAGCATTCTGAAGTTTGACACTTTGGAAGAAGTCATTGACAGAGCTAACAACACGACCTATGGCTTGGCAGCTGGGATCTTCACAACAAATGTCAACAATGCCCTACAGTTCTCCAAATACGTTGAGGCTGGTACAGTTTGGTAAGTTGACAGAATTCATTAGAATATTACAGTGTCTCTCAAAACTTTACATCTTTAAAACTAAAAATGCGGTCGAAATACTTACAATGTTACCTAGACTGAACATCGTTGGTCTAAGTACTGCTTCTAACCGTATGTACCTAAATTTTATTACTTTAAGGTTATTTTTACAATATTATTTACTTTACAGGGTCAACACATATCTGGCACTTACCCCACAATCACCATTCGGAGGTTTCAAAGACTCAGGAATTGGCCGTGAAAAGTAAGTTATCCCTGTAAATTATTATTTTCACTAGTTTTGAAAAGACTTCATTTCAACACTGTATGTTCTCTCTTTTTATTTTTGTTAAGAAATTATTATACTGGTCCATTCTTTATTTTACCTCATTTCGGATGTAGAAATCATTAACGATTATCACGTAATTATTTTGTCGTGTGCATTCATAATGTATTTTTTCTTATTTCAGTGGCATGGACGCCCTCTTAGCCTACACCGAAGTAAAGAATGTTGTCATTGCCTTACCCAAGAAAGTCTGAAATTGAAACTAGTTGTTACGACCATAACCTTTCCTAAAATAATAATTAAGCTATAACTAAATATTCCGTGTAAACAAAAATAAGTTATTTAATAGATAAGACCAATAACAGTACCAAATGTTATTTTTTTACTATCCGTGTTTACACAGTTTTATAGATAAATATTGATAAATATATTATTATAGCATTCTTATTTCATACTCGTAATTCCTTATATCTGGTTTAATTTATTTTTTTTAATATAAGCTCTACACTAGCGGCCTTAAATAAGAGCCTTGCGGTACTCTTGACGTTGGTACATACCATTTGGTTAGATGGAACAGCACTGATAAGCATGATTCAGGTTTGCTAACATGAAGTTACTACCCGAATACTCTAAGAAAATCAGTAGTTGATAGTCAACTGAGAGTATGAAATCTCCCTTGGCATATTTGATGTAATAGGTATGTACCTACACAATTATCTTAAGGTGAAAGCGCTAGGGTAGCCTGCAAAATGAAAATTTTATTAGGTTTTTTTACAATTTGCAAGTTGTTGATTGTAAGTTTTAGGCTACATGTGAAACGAAATATGATTCGCGACCGTAACACGTATGTAGTTACAGAATTATAATCATCAATCATCATTAATGACTATTTCATAGAAAAGTCATTCAATGGAATTATATGAACTTTGGGGGTTGTATTGATGAATTTAATGACTATAACTCTGTAGAGCCATTGTTACGGTCGCGAATCATATCTTTATCAATTTAATACCTGACACTAATATGTTAATAAGAAAAAAAGTAAGAAAACTTAAATTTCGCGGGCTACCCTGGCGTTTCCACCTTAATGTAGACGCGTTAACGAGCCGCCAACGTGGCTTACTTGAAACAACCAATTTAGAGGTCTGAAACTTAAATGGGTTTTTTAGATGACGATCCTAAGATAAAACAATGGGTATGCCCATTGCCCAATGCTATTCATAAGGACTGTGATTTGTAAGCATAAAGAGTCAATCTCTTTCGAATAGGTAGACAATAATGTTATCTACAGTCTCTACCACACCTACTCCGTTGTACGTTTTGGGCCACCTTATCTCTGTGTTATTGAAAACAAATAAACGAATTCGATAACTTATCGTGTACTTGCTACGTGCTTATCTTAACACTTTAGAACATAGTTTGAGTAGGTACTTTAATTGATTATATAAATCAGAAATTAATACAATTGTTCTAAATTCAAAAAAATAATGTTTTTAACCTATTACGGTATTGTTGACGCGACGCGAGACGTGTAGCGGCCGCGCGTACACTTAGACCGAGATCTAAGCCTTGGCTCTCGCTTTGATTTAGAATTATTAATGTTCCTGTCTCTATCTTGAATTTGCAATTTAACAGCTGTGTGACAGTGACAGGAACATAGCGTGACAACAGTTAGTGTTAAATTACGTTTCTAAATCTCGGCCTCATTTCCATGATTGTAACAATAAGAGCGCGCGTGTACACTCCGGCTTCTCTCTGAAATAGGCCAAGTTCTTCAACCTTATCATATTTCTACTGTTGAGACACAGGCTGTGACAGGCTTCCTTTTTGTGAATGCGAGTGGGCTTTAGTCCACCATATGGGCACAATACTGGTTAATGGAAGTCACATGGCATTTGAATTTTCGTTACCGTGTGGTCCTGAAACAAATTACATAAAATAAAGTGACTTGGTTTGAACCCACCCACACGCAAGTTAGGCCATAACCCATGGGCCAGGATAGCTTAGTGCTCACGTGATTTATTGGTAAATCGGCATTTTAATCGATATTTCGCTTTCAGTGGGATATTAAAGAAATTATTAAACTATCAGCCATTTATTTATAAACGAGTTTAGTTCCATTCAGTATTATTTCAAATTAGTCATATATTTTTAGAGGTTTAAATAAGATCACAGTAGTTTAAAAGCTGTAAGTTATATTATTTAACAGTATCCATTATTTTTCTTAGTCGAATAACAACCAACTCGACTAAATAAACTTCTAACTAGTAATCCCTCGCCTTAGCTGTCATTAAAACGTCAACGTCAAATTGCTGTCAAAACACCAAGGTAAACAAAGCTACAAACAAATTGTTTTGCATTAATTTGAATTATAATCAGTAGTAGTGCACGGAGGTTTGAGTGTTTTGTAAGGTTTTTTCGTTTGTGCAAAAAATTGGATTCATAATAGCAATCGAAGAATCAATCTTGTGTACAGGAAAATGGAAGAAAACCACGTGAATAACAGCGCTTTATATTTTGAAAAGGGTCAAGTAAGTATTTTATTTATCTTTTAAAGTTCACCATAGATAACACAGTTATAAATAGAATAAGAACTGATATTAGGTACTTATTTTCACAAGTTTATATAAATTATAGTTTGATATGCTTCAGACTTATTTTTATTGAACAAAGACTTGAAGTAATAACTTTCAAAACTTCGCGTTGTTTTGCGGCACTTTTAATTTGTCTTATTTAATGAGTGCTGAGTTATAATCTAGTGAGTGGTAATCTAGGAATCTACTAAAAGGATTCTGTTAATTTTTTTAATAAAAAAGTATTTAAAATAGGCAAATTGTTTTTACCAACCAGAAACAACTACAATAAACCAAAGGTGACAGACATAATAATTATGTTCACAGCTTAATTAAAAACTGAGTGTTATACACCATGACTTTTTAGTTGACTTACAACGGCAGCCCACTTCATGTATCCATTGAATACCAAAACATTCATAAAAAAATAGGTATTTATGAGATTAAAATAATTTAAAAATAAAAATATTATTCAGTATTATGACGCATGACGACGTAGTTAAAACACCCTGTTGCGAGCGTTGATCTACTGGACTCGAGTGCTGGGTAGGTAATGTTCTCCTGTTCGACACGTAGACATCATTAGTTTCATAATTTTATTCAAATTTTTTTATTATTATTTTTCTTTGTACTTATTATGGAAGATTAAAAAAAAATCCCACTGAGACCTATTTTATGTCAGGGACAATGAGTGGATGACCTTTGTAAGACGACTAAAAAGTCACGGTGTATAACAGCAATCTGTATGTAACATGTTTCCATCACTCTTCTAGTAATATACATCATATATGTATAATAATAACTTAATAATATGCAATTCCAGATAACAGAATAACATATAAAAAAATATTTAAATCAATGTCAACCAGTTAAGTGAACATAATAAATTAACATATCATTAGGAAAAGTATAATTATTACCAAAGATGAATCATCATCTGCCTAGCCTTTTCCCAACTATATTGGGGTCAGCTTCCAGTCTAACCGGATGCAGCTGAATACCAGTATTTTACATGGAGCGACTGCCTATCTGACCTCCACAACCCAGTTAGTACTGGGTAATACGATACCATGAATGAAGACTAATAAAAAGTAATTATTTTTAGCAGTAATTAATTATGATGATTTGTGCAGTAATTAAGTTGATGGCAAGATATAGCATTAATTTGACTATCACATAACAAATAAACAATTACATGCTTTTTGTTTCCCCATGATCTATTAAAAAATCATGTTTTTGAATTTTAAATATTGCACCATACACATTGTTATGACTTTGATGTTAAAATTAGGCTTGACATTTATTAACTCTTGGAATGTTTTGCCGAGCACAAATAATAATTTACTACTTTTTTTTTTTTTTTTTTTTCTCTATTTATTTACTAATTTTTTTTTTTTTTTTTTTAATTTTTTAGGGATGTGTTATCTTTATTTGTTTTTAATGTATCCAAAATAAAAAATAAAACAGTAGTTCCATTGCAAGTCACATTTTTGCACACTCAAGTATGCAGCTGTAGGCGACACAATAATGTTAAATGCGACTGTACTGTCTAGGCAAGTATGCGACTATACCTACAGTTATACCATCACTAGGCCACTGTAAACTAAGAAAGAAAAACAAATAAGGAAGAAAGAAAAAAAAAATAATATACAGACAGAAATACAGAGACATCAATACAGAAACAATTGCATTTTGACTCAGTAGGTTAACACTGAGCAAAATAATTAATAAGTGGCTACTGCATCATCCGTCACAAAAAATGTGTAACTACTACTGCAAAAATAGTAGTGGTCGCACTTAGCGCCAAGACTCGTCGACTGTCATAAAAAAAATGTGAGCCGTCACGGGACGCCTGGCAGATGTGAAACATCTACATTATTTTGTAAAAGTAATATGCAGAAAAGAACAGATTGTGATAGGAACTAAATATGTCATAATGATAAAATAAAATATTACGATTTTTTTTCCAGATAACGATGACTATTTATTGAATAAACATTTATTTTCATTAAATACAAAAATTTACGAATTTATTTCAAATCGTGACTACTTAATTCGTTTAATCAGTGACTTCGGTAATAGTTATATTCGATGTTGCCTCTGAGGACGGTATTACTGTGACAATTGGTCGATGGTAACTGAAGTATGTTACAAAAGTATTGGACATAACATTATCAAGATATCTAATAAATACAGCATCTATTGTTGTTCCGTATCTGGTGGTAGGTTCTCTTGGATTGTTATTAATTTGCAATTGAAATTCTTCTTGGAGAAACGTAATTAATTAATTAATTAATACATCCAGCAGGTGACGCACCGTACACACTACTGCATATATACTGTATATATACCATCTTATAGCGTGGCGACGCGTCGCCACGGCATGCGTCGCCACGCCAGAAATCGGTTTTACGTGCGGCTATAGATGTTTCACATCAAAAGTACAAGTAGAATCGTAAATAATTACTAAATACCCGATTTCAAACATTCTATACTTTGTCTCTGGCCATTTTGCTCCCGCATTTTATGACCACGACTACCACGAAAGTTTGTGTCATGTGTGGTCAGGCGATCCATCAATTTGGCAATAAAAGGTACCGAACACTGTTGAACTTGACCCATTAGCTCGCAACTGTCGCTTCATGTTTCGCTGCACTATGAACAGTTTTGTCCGTTGCAGATAAAGGTCTTTAAATTCGCACGTAAACCCGTAGCTTCAGCCGAAGTTACGGGCGTTGCTAATTCCGTATTACCTACGGGCATGATATTCCCTAACTAAGAATTAATGACAACATGATTGGACAATTGTCCTTCCCCAAGACCCTAACCCCGAAGTATTTTAAAAACTGAGCAACGAAAATAATAGCGCGTAGGATTCACGGACCCGTATCTTCGTTGACGGACTTAGAGAGTCAGAGACCGACTCGGCACAACAGAGACTACCTATCCTATTATCGTAGGTATAAGCTACGAACTTAGGCCACAAACTTGACACACTTCAGGAGTTCAGGTGCAATCATGTCAAGAAATATCTTCTTGCATAAGTACTACATTACATTGTGTGCAGTAATTAAATTATGCATGAATGATGCCATAAATAGGATAGCACTAAGAAACTGCACCGCATTACTTTTCTAATCTTTCGCGAACTTGTTTACTAGAAGTGTTATTGTTATCTTTGAACAAGTGTCTTTTCTGTTATAATTAATAATGATTTAATCAGCTCATCTATAAAGTAAAGGGCGTGATTTTGCAAATTGTGTAATTAACATACGGAAGCAATTTTCATCTTTATTTGAAGAGATAGCATAAACGTGTCTTGCTCAACAGTAAAAGAAGCAATTATGTAGTGAAAATAAATAAGTAGTGTTTTCCAAAATGCCGTCTTACATTGACACCGTATCCAGAAAACTGTCGGAAAATTTCGGCAATGTTCTCAATGTTGGCATTGTACTCCTTACATACTTCGAATCGTATTTATTTCCTTTATGCATATACAAGTTGTTGGTATTGATAACCAAGTATGGCGGTGTATTTGCTCGTTTGAGAAAAGCCCAAGATTCTAATAAAGTGTTAAAATCGCGC
This sequence comes from Noctua janthina, assembly GCA_963576755.1. NCBI lineage: Eukaryota > Metazoa > Arthropoda > Insecta > Lepidoptera > Noctuidae > Noctua > Noctua janthina. The sequence goes on from OY755059.1 coordinate 11,154,326, forward strand.
TTCACGTATAGATTAGATCTGCTAACTATTGAGAACTTTGTGCTTCCTAACTATAGAAGAGTGGAACACATTTCTCATGTCAGTATTTTAATCGAGGAAGAAGAAATTCTGGTAAGAACTCCGCTATTATCCTTTCAAATATTTTGATGATGATATCCATACTTCTATACAGATAATATACATGCGAGAAACTTTATTAGTCGGTCGGTCACCTTGACCTGGGTTAGGAGGACATAGAGAAGGTTCTCTCTAACCCGATTGATCCCGATATTACCTTTGCACAATGTATTATCGTCTATCTACAGCCAATGCCCCACAATATTGGATTAGAGGGATCAAGGCTTTACAATGGACTATTGATTTGTTTGATGTCTTGGTGTAAGGTATAACAGCTACCTGCCTAGTAAAATAGTAAATTATCTGAGTATCCGAAACCCTTATCTTACGGAAATATTTTCTGAAACTCGTTCTCGTCCCTAACAATTAGTGGTGGTACTTACATACAAGCCTACAAGCTTGGCTTGCCCTTATAACCTACTACTACTCTTCATGATGTTTGGGTTTCTTAACAGCCTGCTTGCCTTATGGGCTTGCAATATTCTTGGCCCCTTGGCTCGCCACTGCTCAATCAATCGGTACTAAATTAACCATTAAGTCTTTAGTTTTATCAGTGAACTGTCAGCCTGAGATTTTCCGCGATAAAGCCACTTGCAAACGTACGTAACACTTATGGCAAGTACAGTCAGCCCCAAAAAGATGTAAACACTGACTAGGAACAGAAGGAACCATTTCATTGTCTACTATCATTATTCCATAATTTTGTCTACAATGTAAAGCTTCAAAACATAGTAAAAAATTAATTTCACCAAAACCTCCTACATCGGAAAAGAAAAACAAATAATGGTTGAATGGTTTAATTATGAAATAATAGTTGTAGACATTGAAATGGTTCTTCTGTTCCTACCTACTCCGTGTTTAAATCTTTTTGGGTCTGACTGTACGTAGCTACATAACTTGAACACAAGATCAATGTTTCCAAAGCACACATCTCAATGACGACCTCACCTCGATATGCAATAAGAACGATAACCGACCTACGATACTTCTCGACAGAGCTAACCGGTCTGACTGCATTATTTACATTAACTTGTACAAGAAAAAGCCCAAAAAGAAAACCAAGATGAACCACCGTCTTTTTGATTTCACAAAAATAACTCGGCCGCCTAAGAAACTATTGTAGAAAGTCATGAAAAAAATTGGCTAGATTCAACATTTGCGTCGGAAAATATGTTTACAACCAGAATCTAATTTCAATAAAAAATATAGGTAATAGGGTAACCTACCCAAGAACAGATAAATCTGGACATAACTTGATCTGAAGAGTCATAATATTATAAGTATAACGAACGGTAATACAGTTATATACGTGTAGTGCACGCATCTGTAACATCGTTGGCAGTAAATAGATTGTTATGAAGCTAATAAAATGACCCGCACCCTCGCAGTAAAGATAAAGCAAGCACAATACGCACAAATAAAACCAGTAAGTGACACGACCGTAAAATTCTACCAGAATATGTAACTTTACCTTCCTGAGGTCAGGATGTAAATTTTTTATAACATACTTCGAGATTTTAGTAGGTTATTAAGACAACCTAATTACGAACTGGTTCTCTTTTCTGTTTCTGAAAGGGGCTTTATGGTTGATTATTATATCACAGCTTTTGCTTACGGGTTCGCCCGTCGAAAATTATCCCACTTAAACCTACTAGGTACCGAGATAAAAAGTATCCTATGTCCTAACCCAAGTCATAACTAGTCTACCTGTGATCGTTACATTGAAAACTGTTCAGCCGCTAATACGTGAAAAGGGAAACAGACAGATATACCGGAGTGACCATCGCATTAGTAATAAATGTTTCAACTTCGACTCTCAAAAATACTCGTCCGGTTTTTTTTTTGTGCATTTGCGGCCACTTTTGTCATGCACGCTCGTCTTACACACATAAAAGTTCACAAGGCCTCTGACTAAAGCTCCGAATTTAGACACAAGCCCGAACCGGTTTTCAAAATCGATTAGGTGTGCCATTGCCTTCATGTCATGTACTAGGCCGGGTCCTCAGGCATATGATTATTATACCCCATTAGCTAATCAACAATTGATTAAAAGAAAATCTCATATTATTTTGATAATACTTAATAGGTTACATGGGATGGGTGGCAATCTATTACGTACCGTGTCCCTCTGTGCCTCGGAAGCTGTTGGTCTCGAATGCCATTTGTAGATCTTTGACAGTCGTTACGTCGTCGGTAGTTAGTGGTCCGAAAGTGTGACAACAAGTATCGTAGGGGTATCGTATTACCCAGTACCAACAGGGTTGAGGAGGTCAGATAGACAGTCGTTCCATGTAAAATACTAGTTTTCGCCGAAAAGGCTAGGCAGATGATGAATGACTACGCTTTTATGTCAAGAATTCCTTAACGAAGTTTATTCTTCAGTGCTATTAGGTCTGTACAGTTTCCACTTTTCCTTTGTTAGATATACAATAAATAACAATTATTTTCCTGTTCAATAAGTAGAACATTGTAGGTACATAGAATTGTATTGTTATCTGTTATTATTTTTATTGTACCTTATCATTGTTGAAAGCAAACAGGCTGTAATTGATATGAGGTAAGTAAGTAAACTTTGTTTTTCTACACAAATCCTTTGTTGGTAAACAGAGTAGGTAGTTTGCTATAGATAGATACATTCAGTTTGTGATATTTGCGCTATGCTGTGATTTGATTTTATCTGTATTAGCATAAAATATGTAAAAAAGGCAAAACAAGGAAGGAAGTCATGTCCAGCAATACTTGATCAACAGAGCTGGGATATTCACACGTCTACCAATTTTTTTCTTAATTAGCTGATAGTTTCCTACGAAGCTACAGTACTGTACAAGGTTTTTAAAAGAATAAAAATGCTCATGAAAATAGGAGTACATCTGATTAGATTTAGTATTTGGTATTACTACCATATATACCGCTACGGTCCGACGACGCGACGTCGGGCCAATAGGAATAAGGTTTATGGATAAAGTGCATCATGAATTTTCTCCTGAAAACGAATCAGTCTTCGTAAATTTCGGTCGCCTTTCGTCATTGAAAGTGAGACGGCTTAATTTTAGCTTAGGCTTAGTATTTTTTGTTATTTAGATTCTTTGTGCTTACGCAAAAAAAAAAAACAAGTTTATGAATAAGCAAACTCGTGTGATCAATGAACATAAGATTATGTTAAACACTGTTGTGTCCTTTTCCATTATTAACTTCCTTAAACTTTTGGTACATTTATTCGTCTATATTAGCATTTCAATAAGAGGAAGTGGTCATGAATGTTTAAGCTCGTGGCTAAATAATAACAGCCGCTCGGGTCGATCTTTAGGTTAAGCCGTGCTTGCCTAGGTTGGTCTGTGGATGGGTGACCGCCCATTACATACCGAGTTTCCTCCGTGCCTCGGAAAGCACGTTAAGCCGTTGGTCCCGGCTGTCATTTGTAGATCTTTGACAGTCGTTAGGCAGTCAGTGGCCCAAAAAGTCTGACAACCAGTCTTACCAAGGGGTATCGTATTACCCAGTACAGACTGGGTTGTGGAGGACAGATAGGCAGTCGCTCCATGTAAAATACTGGTATTCAGCTGCATCTGGTTAGACTGGAAGCCGACCCCAATATAGTTGGGAAAAGGCTAGGCAGATGATGGTCATGAATGTTTGTGTGATTAATAGGTTTTTAATTTGTTTTAGTTGAGCTACTGCGGACAAGATTGCAGAAGGATACCCCCAGCGTTGCAAAAAATGTATGGTGCTAAAGTTCGATGCTTAGATTTAAGGTACCTATTTTATTTATTTATGTACACACAGAAGTCAACACAGGAAAATAACATTATATATATAAGTAGAACGGTACTGCTTATTTCATAAGAATTTTTTGCCAGCAGACCCGCAAAAAGGACAAATGAAAAAGAAATGTAGACAATAGTGTGTGAAAAGGAGGAGAATAATGTGTATATGTGCCTTACCTATTTATTTGTGTTATGATATCATTCATTTATATGTGAGGGAACTAGGTTCCTAAATACTCCATAGATTGAGCATTTTGGACCTATATCTATCTTATCCCATATACCAATTTTATTGGTTCAGGTAAAATAATTTTGATAATACGAAACTAGCAAGATTCGAGAACACAAAAAATGTACTTAGATGTTAAAAAAAAAATATTTTTCATAAGTCTGACTATTGATAATTAATCTACCTGTTTACAGAAGCCGAGTTGTAATAAGGTTTATTTTTTACCAAGTATAATTATTTAAGAATATTTTTGGTTATACAACATTAGTTTTAGTATATGCGAAACCTGAAACACGTGTCCAGTATTTTTATGTAAAGAGTCTATGTACAAAATTTCATAACTGTATCAAAAAAAAAACACAAAGTTAATTGTGATTTTTTTTGATACAGTTCAATAAGCTTGTTGTGTTACCTGGTTGTCCGCACAAAAACGTGATCATAACGCGGCGCGCGCGCGCCTCCAGCGTCGTCTTGAGCTCATTGATAATAATAATTTGGCAGTAGGTACCTAAATAATTGCGATAGGTACTTTGTGTCGCTCGGTTTCCAACTTGTAGGCTTTTTAAATATTTTTGGGACAAAATATAACACTGTTTAAAAATTATTGGAATCGATTCAGTTACTTATTTTGAACAAACTGTATTCAGGTTTCGCATATAGTAAAATAATGTTGTATATTTGGTTATAACTGGTTTTTAATCCATTTGACCAAGTTTTTAGATTCTTTAGTTCTTGCTTATCGTTACTAAACTGTCCTATATTCGTTATCTCAACTTGCAAATTGCTACAGCAATTAAAATCTTCATTAAAATAAAGTAAACATTAAATATAGGATGTAACTATAATTAAACGTTATCTTAAGCATTCATACTTTTTGTAGATAAGTTGAACAAAAGAAGATAGATATGTAGATACAATATTCTTTAATATGTACACGATTACAACATACAAAATTCAATTTACTTAAAAGGATACATTTCACATAGGGTGGGTGACAGAATTGGCGGTCTTATCGCTAAAAGCAATCTTTTCAAGACAACCTTTGAATGAACTTATACTGTCACTCACGGGATATCTTCCGTGATTGTTAATAATTACCTTTTATTTGTTCATTATTAACATTTGGATAGATAAGAGGAAAAGGGAGAAACAATACTGCATATAGTCTGTATTGACAAGATCTTCCTCTTTTCGTTGGTTGTAAATTTCTGAAACCAACGAAAAGAGGAAGATCTTGTCACCACAGACTTTCGCGGTTTTTTTTGTATTGCAACTGGAGATAGCTAAGTCTATTTCCAGAATCCATCAATAGATTGCAAACTTGCTACTAAAGAATTTTTTGGCATTAACTCCGACGAACTTTTGTCATCGAGTAAAATCGTTAAGGTTTTATAAAGAAAAGGTACAAACTTCTAAAATCTGTCTGCTTTTAGTTACAACAGTATCGAGACGTTGAAAGGGCTGGAACAGTTTGGCCGACTGGAGGAACTTATATTGGACAACAATAAACTGAGCGACGCCATATCCTTTCCATACTTGTCCAATTTGAGAACTCTTTCGCTTAACAATAATGAGGTAAGATCTTAGTTTAATTTGGACCTGATTCAGCTAAGAAAAAGTCTAACTACAAAAATAATTTTATTAAGTATTTTAAAAAAAATGTGGTTTTTTTTTAACATAATTTTTTTGCTAAATTCTTTTTTGTAGTAAAAATATATTTTATGGGTTGTTTTTCCTTTGCGTCGTTAAATGGGGTGCGCTTTAATTTTACTGCGTGTCATTCAGTAACTTCAATTTCTCAGAATATCGACATTTTAATCTTATACTTGAACACGTTACTGTGGCTATATTAAGCTCTTTGTGGCGTATTGATAATTCTTATCACGTTTTTAATTAACGCTTTGTATGAAAGCATTCCGGCTGATGCAAATAAATTATGATAGTACACAGTATGAAGGAACCCACATGGCGGTCAATGTTTTAATTAACTACTGTGGCTGGTACACAGCATATGATTTTAGCGTTACAAATTGTCTACTTCAGATATTTTTGGTCTCATCTTCCCCTTTTAATTCTTTTATGTTTTATTAACTTAGCTCAAATAAATAAAATACAAAAGAATTATAAAATTCAACCATTTATGCAAAGGTGGGTCAGCTAATTGCTATCACTCACTGTACTCTCTATCAACCACCATCCCAGCCTACTTTTCTGAAGCTGCCATAACACATGTCACGTTGGATGGTTCCATCATTTATTTTGTCTTCCTCTGCTTTTATTATAACCAATACATTATTAAACCTTACCGACATACTCAAAACTTTCCTCACAACCTGTAAGTAGGTACCCATTTCCTCCGAATCACATGATTCGAAGTTAAAGTACGTACTTATTTGACACAACTCATTCGAAACAGCCATAAAATTAAATGGAAAACTCACACAAACATGACTTTTGTTAGAAGAAACACTCCTCATCAGAAACAAAAGACTATTAATGTTAGAGGTACGTACGCCAAAACAAGTTCGAGAGACACCCTGAACATGTTTCAAACATATTATCATGATCAAATTCATTACAACTCATGTCGAACATGTAATATAAAGTTTCGCTTGAGTTGCGAAACTAATGAAATTGACTTGTAGTCTGTTACCAAAGTTACTGTTAGCAATTTTCGAATTTACGTTTGTTTGCTGTCTGAAATAATTTTGTTTTTAATTTTGCGTTTGGATACGAAGCATGAAAAAACTATGGCACTAAAAGCTGACGTTACGTTTGCATTAGTCAAGTAGCGAGTTAAGTTCCTTGAGGTCTATTCGTGACTCTACACACTGAAAATTTGGACACAATTCATTCTACATAAACTAAACTCAGAATAATCCAATGCAAAAGCCATAAGCGTTTAGACATAGACAATGTAATTTTCGGCAAATTGCAATGGGGAAGACCGTTAAAAGCTAATTATAGATGGCGCCACCATAGCTAGGTCTCAATCTGACGAATGAGGTCAAGCTATTTTGAAATATGAAATGACATTACCAGATTTTCAAACAATGACGATGTTTGGAACCTGCTATGCTAACGCCATTAGTTTCATAGTTGCCATCCCCATTGTTACAGAATGTTATTCGATTGAAAACCGTGATGCTGTATGTGCCGCAGTCGGCTTATTTGGTAACTTGAAACAGCAAAATCGCCTGTAGCGTGCAATGTCATTTAATATCCTGCTATCTATTAATACTGTGCTTACCAATCTCTTCTAAATGGTGGACGTTGTAGAAAGCTTATTGAATGATGTTATATTATTGTCGTAATTCCAGATAATCAACCTAGACGAGCTAGTAAACAAAATAAGCAAACACTTGCCTGCACTGTCATACTTGAGTCTACTGAGTAATAAGGCGTGCCCCAACCAACTGTCAGACATTGATAAGGATGAATCGGACTACCAAAGATACAGGTAATTAAAATACATAAACATATCATAACATTACGCCGAACCCAGGACCTCATGTTCAGCAGTCGCGTTTGCGACCACTACACTAACGAGCAACGTAATTTTATTTATTTATTATAACCAACTTATACGTACAGTTTACACCACACATACAAGTTATTGGTTGAACATAAAAATCAGAATAAAAAATAAAAATACTAATAATATTATTAAGTAAATAATAAGGTAGACGCGAAGAAACTATATATTTTTTATTAGGGATACAATTAGCTTTGGATTTAATTTAAATATATACCTACATTTTAGCAAAATTGCTGTTATTAGGTACAATAACTGGCGATGTCGCGTTGGTCTAGTGGTCGCAAGTGCTATTGCTGAGCATGAGATCTTAGGTTTGATTCCGAGGTTGGGCAGTGTTATTCGATTTTTCTATAAGGATATTTCTTAGTAGGAGGCCGGATTTGTGCCCGGTAGACGGCAACAGGCTCGCCCTCTTTCGGTGCACCTCTACCTAACCCTTCGGGATTAAGCAGTTTCAGTTCATATTTAGCGATATTTTATTTGTGCGTTGTAAAAAGTGCTCATAATTTCCTAATACAAATACTAACTTAATATAAAAAAAACTTGTAACTTGGGCTATAAATAACTCAGTTTTTTTTTACTAGTGAACATTCAATTTTATTTTTTCGAGTTGCTTATTTTATTTGAGTGTTGATATAGTAGGATATTTATGAGTGATAAATCAGGCAATTTGAATATTTAATTAAGGCGCCCAAATGTTAAATAATTATTCTTCTGCAAAGCAGACTGATTAAAATATTCATTCTGAGATAGTTTGCCATTAAATGACCACAAAATTAATGTAATGCTTGATACTATTTTTATTAATCCACATTTTTAAAAAACTCAGTGATGAATTTTAATGTCGGTATGCATATTTCATTCATTCATTTACTATTTATTAAACTAGCACATTAGATTAACATTTTTAAATAGGTGTAAAGAAAAAACGTTTAAAAATAATAATTGTAACCGCTCTAATGTTGGGAACAGCGTCTAATCTACACCATTTATATTAAATGTGATTGAATTTTCTTGTCCAGATACTTCGTAATATACATGCTACCAAACCTGCGGTTTCTGGACTCTCGCCGGGTGTCTTCAGCGGAGAGAAAGGAAGCGGCGACGCGGGGAGAGTTCATGCGCGTGCGCCGGCCGCCCATTGATGAAAATGATGCACCCCTTACACCGTCATTACAATCTAAAGGACCACAAGTGCGACCCCTGCCCCTGGACTTAGGCGCGTTAGGCAAGCATAGAGGTATGTACTGCATAAACATCAGCCTATAACGTTCCCACAGCTGGGACACAGACTTTCTCTATGTGAGAGGGAGTAGGCCATATCCACCACGCGGGCCTACTGCGCGTTGTGGCACATCTCTTCGAAACGTTAGTTCTAGGACATGCCGGTTTCCTCAAGATGCTACTTGAACTAAATATGACCTCGTCATTATTAATAGGTACCACGAAATAGATGGATTGCGATCGGTGAAATTAATGGAGGGACACATTTGCCCAGGACTGGGGCAGAATAGACTAGCATTCTAAAACTGTGCTCGTACATAAGTACTCGGGCCTCGGCTGACATTGGCTAATATAAAACGGTCACGGAATTAATATTATTATATACCTATGTATGACCGCCCATTACATACCGAGTTTCCTCCGTGCCTCGGAAAGCACGTTAAGCCGTTGGTCCCGGCTGTCATCTGTAGATCTTTGACATTCGTTACAGGTAGTCAGTGGCCCAAAAATTCTGACAATCAGTCTTACCAAGGGGTATCGTATTACCCAGTACTAACTGGGTTGTGGAGGTCAGATAGGCAGTCACTCCATGTAAAATACTGGTATTCAGCTGCATCCGGTTAGACTGGAAGCCGACCCCAACATTGTTGGGACAGGGCTAGGCAGATGATGTATGACTGCGCCTGTATGTGTCTTCGGTATTTATTTTAATTGAGTAATTAGTAATTCAGTTTCGTATGCCCAAAACAACTTGAAACTTTAAAATCCGTGCTGTAACTCCAAGCTTATGGTACTGAAGGCGTGTCTGCCAGATATTAAAAAAAAAATATATATTTATCGACTTACATCTACCATTATAGCTAACCAATGCAATTAGTCAAGTAGGTATTATTTTTATGTTGCAACATTTCTAACATTTTCTTGTGTGTTTCAGGTGCCTACGGGAAATGCAATTACAAGTACACCGGCAAACATTCTGAGGGCAACAGATTTATTTTGAATAGCGACTTATGACCGCATTTATTGTTATCATTCATTCAAAAGTGCTAATAGATTAATCAAATAGAATTAAGTATGTAAATACTATATTATAGCGCATGAAAAAGGTACTTGATAAACGAAGAAAGCGTCTCTAAGAAATTAAATCATGTGAAAGATGACGTTTCGACGACGAAAGATGATGATGTTTGACATTAGCTATTCCAAATAGTAATCTAATAGGTGCATGTTGTCATACATACCAAGCTTAAGTGGATATACAGACTTTTTACAGATAGTTTAACCACGACAGCAGCGACTCATCAGCAACCTTATTGTAAATAAATTAAAGATCAATATGACTTATCAGTGGCAGCAACGTTATTGCAATGAATTCAAAAACAGATGTAGCAAGTTTGTAAATTTAGAAGCCTTTTCTAAATTAATCTAGTATTTAAAAATATTTTAGGTAAATAATATGGTACACACGCCATGCAGTTATGAATAAAATTTACTTATGTAAATATTAAAAATTTGTGGCACACCTAAGAATTCGCTTTTATTTTTATTTATGCTGCATTACCATTCCAAAAACATTCCACTCTCTCAAGTTACAAGGTTTGATTTCTACTGACGTAAATGCTGAGAAAATTAATTCGTTGGATCTAAATCTACAAGGATTTCGGGTTTATGTATACTTAGATGAACTATATATTTAAATACATAAGGTCAAGAGTAAGCCCATGTAGATAAAAAAAAACATAATACCTTGTCACGAGTTCGCCGCACTGCAAAGCCCATTTTATTCATGGCAAACAAAAGTTCCGCTACATCGTTGCAGCAACATTATGTTGTGTGCAACTGTCACATGTCGCTATTGTCAATGCGTCGACAAACAACCCTTAGGTGGGGAGTGATGTACACTATTTGGGACGTCTTGTTTTTGAGATATGGGTTAAAACCAAAATGGGAAAATTACTACATAGTTTAAAACAAAGTCGCTTCCCGCTGTCTGTCTGCCCCTACGTATGCGTTAGACCTTTAAAACTACGCAACGAATTTTGATGCGGTTTTTTTAATAGAAGCAGGGCGGGTCGCTAGTTCTACATAAAACAGTGGCTATATTAAAGCAGCTTCAAGCTATGTTTGTCCAACTATAATAGTCACTTTAGGGCCAATTTGAGGTCATCTCAGTACAGTGGGTGTTATACAAAGGTGAGATGTTTCTTTTTTCTATTTTTGACTTACGTGGGAAGTCTAGTATTTGAGTTCATTGCCAAAAACGCAAAAAAAGTATTAGGACTTTGTTAATTAGGCAGATAATTATTAGGAATATGAATGTTATTCTTTGAGCAAATTAGAATTCGAGTTTCGTGTTAATCTAATTAGATCCTTATTTTTTAGGAGTTGATAATCGTAAAAAAAGTATGAATTTCATAATTCATACTTGACAGAGTCAAATCAAAAACCGTTCTATGAATTTTGATTCACAGAACGGTTTTTGATTTGACTTTTGAGTTCGCAGAATAGTGCCAATGTGAATAAAACCTCGCCTGCAGTGCAGTAATGCAGAAATGGATTCCTTTAATTATGTCGTTTCATATTGGCCCGCAAGTATTAAATTAGTATTTGATTGTTTGGTCATTTTAGGCGACGCCGATTGACAATGCCAAATACATGAAACTGGTTTAAAATCGTTTTTTTCATTTCACATTCTTTAACACTTTCGCCTACATTAAAGTGTCATTAAATAGTCGTCATATTTCGCCATTGCATTCTAAAGGATATAATGAGAAAAACAAAATAACTGGTTTATCCATAAACATATTTTATTATTTAATTTTATTAATCATATGAATATTTTGAATTGTTTAAATCGTAGGAATGCATCGTCGGAAGTATAGCATACATAAAAATAAATTAAGTACTAAAAATTACATCAAAAATTGTCCTATATCATACAATGTTACCTAGGGTTTATCATATAAACCTTTATAATATTATTGTTATGTACTTTTCACCAAGCTTTTATGTACAACATTTTAAAAATAACTAGTTATGTATTTATATTTATTTACATGATGGATTAAATGCAATTGCAATAGGCTCAGAAACTGCTGTTAACAAAAGATAATATTAGCTTGGTGAGTTATGAGAAGCAACAAGGAGTGGGCTAGCGACATCCATATACGTTCAAATAATTCGTATTTGATGTTTTTCTCCACATACTTAAGACATTGTACGAAAAATTCAACTTTCTCTTTGCAATCTTATTACATTCAGTAAGTACACCTCTCCGGCCCTTTTGAATATCTGCTACAAACAAAAAGACATTAAGTTCCAAATTTTATTTAATAACACGACTTTATTTATCAATGATTGAATGTATTACTTAAATTAGTTTCAGAAATGCAACTTGTGTACATAAAAATGCAACAATACCCACCCAAATACATACTTCTTGCGTCAATGTAAATTTCAATGATGCGAAGCTTTACCAATGTCACGTTTGAATTGACTACCTGATCATTATTTACGTAAGTTTATGAATATACATCTGCAGTCTATAATAATCTCAGGTACGACCCCGTAAAAAATAATACAACACGAATCTCACGTTTCATAATTATACAAAGCTGTCCACGAACGACTATAATCATTCTCAACTACTTATTAAAAATACGTTGTATTAATTTCAAAATTACAATATCATTAACATCGCAGTGTTCTTGAACTAAAGGAGAAGAAGATAGCATGGTTTCAATTTCAGCTTCACTTAAAATGTGAATTTAGTAAAAAAAATGCCTTGATTTGTCTGTTTTATTTTACTGAATAAAGTCTTAAGGTCGAAATCAAATCCCATCTAATAAAAATTCTAAAAAAAGTTTGTGTGACTCAATTTGTGCATGATTAAAGCCATTGGAACGTGTTACAAAGTTAGTTTAAAACATACCGTTAGTTAGGCATCATCTATCACATAGTAGCCTAAAAACTACAACCTCTAGAATAACACTAAGCATTTACTTATTAATTAACAACTATATTTATCAGTTGCCATGATTCAATTGTTATATAATTTATCTATTTCGAATAATTTAATTGCCAACACGTGGTATACAATGGATGGCCAAACACAACCTGGGTTTTAATTTCACAAATAATAATTAAACTTGAATTAGCATTACTCGTTTTCAATACAATAATAATCCGAAATCGATATTTAATTAATTCAGAAATAAATATGTATCGAGATATGTCTTACAAAAAGGTACACTCGGTGTCTAAATAAAACGTAAACAATCTCTGTACAAGTACAAAAATATATTAACTGTTACATAAAAATATTGATCTCGATAAAATATAATATTCGTCAATATTCCATTGTGTTAATGCCGTTCCAAATGAAGCTTTGGTTAATATACTGCGCCCAATAACAGATCGTATCGATATTACGTACACACTACACTATACAAGTCAAAATGGAATGTGTTAATCACAAAATATTAGGCTGACGTAATCTACTTGCATCACATGTTACTTAATTTTGTATTACACATAAAAATACCCTTTCAGTTATAACATTATCATGTGCATCGATCAAATAAAATGGCACAAAATTTTGTTAACGTACACGACGCTACTATAACCTACGCTCACTTGACGAAAGCACTTATTACTCAAAATAACAAAAATACTTTAAATGACGCATTTACTTATACTTCTAAAACTTGAAAACGATACACCAGTGAAAACAACAAAATAGGCAATAATATAAATAGAGCCCACTTTAGCATTGATAAAGAATATACAAATATTGAACAATTTAGGTACAAGTAGTTACCCTCTTCTGGTCTTGATATACACGATATAAAAGTTATTCTTAAGACACTACGGTTATTAGTGACGGTTAAAAAAATGAGAAATACAACAAAACTGACTAAATAAGTACCTCGATCACTAAGCGAGCTACGTAGCATCGCCGAAGTCAATGATAAAAAATCATCGACAATAATTATACACCATCATGAATATTGTAAAAGCTTACAAGTATTGACTTAAAAAAATCGCTATCTGAAGATAAAGCAGCCTACTCAACAGGCTGCCTCGTAAAACTTTAGAACCGGTCGCGAAACCATAAGTGAGCGCACCCGCGAACTAGCACTTGCCGAATAAGCAGAAGTCTTTTACGTTTGGGCCTAACTAGATACACTGCCCCGGAACACCATGAACGCGGTTTCGAAATAAACTTTAACAAAATCACTTGAAACTTTGAATAAAATTCAGCGACAACTAAAATGAGCTAAATAGTATCATGGTGATTAATTTTCAGCTCGATAATGTTTCTAGTCTTTTTCAAGAATCGGCTCCGTTTTTTCTTAAAACCGCGTTCAGTGGCACACACGGCACTTAACGTTTGGGTCTAACTAGAAATGAACATAGCTAGAGTATTCCCTTGAGTTGGCGCGTCCACGAGCGAAGGCGTTGTGCTCGAGTGGAGGCCGCAGCAATGGCTACACTTGCGTCACACAGTGCGCCAGCTTCTCTAGCTCGACTTGCAACGCTTGCCGCTTCTCGCTCTCTTGACTCAGCTTCGCTTTCAAGTCCTCGATGGCCGTGTTGAAAACTGTGTTTTGTACTTCTATGAGCTTCTCCAAATTCATTATCTGTAAATTAAATAATGGAATTATTTTTATGTTTTATATTTCTATCGATAGTAAATCATCCGGTTGACAACTTACCCTATTATTGAGCTGCGCAATCAACGCGTCGTTGGATTCTACTTTTTCCGTTTTGAGGGAATGCATTCGCCTCTCCAACGTGCCGGCGCTGGGTTTGTCTCCGCTCACAGCATTCGTTGATACTTTCTCTAGTGACTTTTCTATTCTCTCGATGGTGCTCGTTTTGCTCGTCTGTCTGGTGAGAGCAGTGACTTCGGGGATGACGGGGGATTTGTCGAATTTGGCGTTGGAGGTCTTGTCGGGGATGATGTGGGAGGAGAGGATGGTTGCGGACTTGTCAGGGATAATGTGGGAGGAGAGGATGGTTGCGGACTTGTCGGGGATGACGTGAGAGGAGAGGATTGTTGCTGACTTGTCGGGGATGATGTGCGAGGAGAGGGTATGTGCAGACTTGTCGGGGATGATGTGAGAGGAGAGGATGGTTGCGGACAGCAGGGTGGCGGAGTGCGGGATGGGGGATGTCGGGACTGCGGGCGGCGCCGAGGTGGGCGGGGCGGAGGGCGGGGCGGCGGGGGGCGCGGCTGTGGGCGGGGCGGGGGGCGCGGCCGTGGGCGGGGCGGGGGGCGCGCTGGTGGGCGGGGGGGGCGCATGCGGCTTCTTAATCTCGTCCAACATCGACATGATCGTACGACCTGCCGACCGATAACATTTCAATCAATTTCGTGACACAAGTAATATTCTTTTACTATTTTGAAGTTAAAACGCTCATACGGATACAATAAGGTACAACATTATGTATATTAAAGTAATACCTGCAGCGGTGGGTGATTGTACTGGCTTGACAGCGTGAGTCTCGGTGTCACGGGGTGCAGGCGTAGCTTCCTTCTTTGAGTCCAACGAATGACGAACTTTTGTCTGTAGACGAATAACTTATTTTAGTAATGTAAATAAATAAAAAAAAATACTGCTAACTTTGAACTATAACATTACCTCTTCAAAGCTCTCCATTAGTGACATTCGACTGCTAATCGATGAGGTGCTTTTAGACATTTCCATAGAATGAGTTGATCGTTTTTCTTCTAGACCAACGTCTAGGATTCTGAAAGGAAGAAATAAATTAACTTTAAACCTGATTAAGTTACAAATGAGATGAATTTGTAGGTAGGCTTTGCAATCAAAGAGAGAATCAGATAGAAAATACAAATAAATTAATTGTAAAATCTGATGACTCGCCAAAGCCTCTAAAGGCGCTTCCTCACCGGAGCATTTGCCTGTAATGTAATAATCCAAGACTCGATTTTGAGCATTACGTTACAAGTCGTTGTTACAAATTAATTGTATTAGGTACAGGTACACACTGTAACAATACAATTTGTCACAATAACTTGTTACTGTACAAAATCCAAACTTGAGTAACAATCCAAGTTAAAAAAGGCGATTCGTCCGTGGCTAATGCTCCCGGTGAGTGGCGCCTTAATTTTTTTTCTATTATGAATTGAAGCTACTTTAGTACAGAAATACCAATTAACCTGTCCGTACTACCGCTGCCCGCCTTGCTCGCCACGCCGAGCTCTGGTCCCGAGAGGCGCGACTTGCCGTCCGCGATGAAGCTGGTCTTCTTAGCCTGGTTCAGCTTCAGTTCCGCCATCCACGGCGCCTTATGTTTCTCCCATTCGCGAGTCCGAGGCTTAATTTCTTCCGCTGCTTCCGGATGCTCCGTTCGTGCTGCTTTTTCTGGTGGTTTTTCGGCTGTAAGTATTTTTTTTTTGTTGAGTTTTTTCCTTGGTTACACTCAGACTCAGACCTGGTTGGAGTTTTAAGAGACTATGTAAACATTTTCGTGAAATTTTGATACCCATTCACAGATTTTCAAAAAAATTTACAGTTGGCAAGAAAATGGCCATTTTACTTTTTTTTTTATTGATCAATCGATCCTGCTTCTAATACTGAACAGAAACTTCTACGGGACCAACCCAGGTTAGAGTACTAAAAAAGTCAGAAATTACAATAAAGTTCTGTGAATGGGGCTCAAAATTTTACGAAAAATTATAGAAGTCTCTTAAAACCATTTTCGTTTAGCTACAACGGTTAAGGTAGTTCCCCTTACAGCCCCGTTGAAAGTTTCCACCCTGTATACAGTAGTTGGTAGTACCTATTTTGTCTCTCAGTTGTACCAAGTAACACACTAAACGAGCCATTGTGTCTCCACTGGTACATAATGGCTATTCTATGTGGATTATTGAGTTCGCATTGTATTTGACAAGGCCAAGGTTAGCAGAGACAATCAATTACTAAGATGGCTGCCTATCGAAGCGGAGTCAAGCGGAACACTGAATTACCATTGCAGATGACAACAAAAACAATGCGCACGCGTCATCCTTAACATATTCTAAGAAGTTGTTTCAGCTTGATCTAGATGTTTTCTTTACTAGATTTAAAAGATGATCATTATCAATCAAATAGACTTTCCGTCTACTTAAAGTTCCTCCACTCAAATACTTTCACGTATTATTTTTTTTTTTTGACCGCTCGCACTCCTGATCCAAATGTCTTTACATTATTACTGTTCATCCTAATTACATTTCCAGCTCAATACAAAAGCCGAATAACTAAGACAAAGTTTGAAAGTAAATAGGTCACGAGGCAATGCAATCTGGGTCAATTAGAATTCCATTCATAGCAGCGATAAGTGAACACGCTTTATACATTTTGGGTGGCAAGTAATTTATTTATTTATTTAAACTTCATGTACAATAGTGATACATAGGCGGACTTAATGCCACAAGGCATTCTCTACCAGTCAACCTTTGGCTTAAATAAGAAAACATTGTGATAGGGTACAAAATAAATATATAAAAATAACTTCTTGCTATCGAAAATTTATATAGGCACTTATAATGATACTAATACTTATATACAAATAAAATAAACTAATACATATTATAACAAATACCAAAATTAAAAACGAGAAACCTAATAATAATTACTATGACTCGACTTCTAATAGAGAGAGAGCTATTTATTCTGACTTAAATAGTGGTTACGCACTTTTCTTTTAAAACTGAATTTGCTTTCAGCTTTTTTAATGCCAAAAGGTAGCGCGTTCCAGAGCTTTATAGTAGAGATAGCGTAAGAATTTGACATAAATCCAGTGCGGTGTGAAGGAATCAGTAAGTTTATCTTAGGTTAGATGTTACTTTGATTTATCGGTCGTTAAGAATTCTAAATATGAATGATAAAATAGGTTCGGGTGCAAGTCCAACACTGTGATATCTTATTGGGAGATACTCAACATGTAAATGACGTGGAGAAATATGTCTAAATAATTTTTGTATTTGTGATTATTTATCAACACTTCAAGGCTTTTTTTTATTGGTTGTGTAATTTATGATATTTTACACTAGTTAGACTCTCGGTGGAGTGTCTAGGGTCAAGGTTTATAACAGAACCTCGGTCGCAAAATAGACCATTACTTATTTAACAGTGTTAATTATAAAATAGCAAAAAAAATATGAGCTTTGTCTACTAAGGCAGAGTACTACTACTATTTATTTAATATTAATTATAACGGTATATGTTGACTACTAAAGCAGCAAACGGGCATAGAAAACCACCAGTGCTGTCCGATACACCGATGAACTGTAAAGCTGCGTCTATTCAAGGCGTACCGAACACGAGCAGACCATAAGTGTAGCACAAATTCCCTTTTCGGGAGTGCTCGGTCGAGGCTTCTAAGACCGTCTTCGCTAAGCGTGAATTCGTGCTCCGATCGTGATTGGCTGGCCTAGCGTAGACGCAGCTTTAGGTTTTATGGTAATTTGAATAGTAAGGTTACCTTCGTGTCCGTTGCTTAATCCTATTAGTTGTGGAGTATCATCGCGAAGTGCTTGACTAGGCGGCCTGCGCCGTGGTGCTTTTACTCTGAAAAATCAAACAAAGTTCTTAGTTTCTTTAAGGTATTAATGGACAAAGTCTACTCCCAGAAAAGGCATTCTCCATGCTTAGCAAACAGTACGCTGATCGCATAGACCGTCTTGTCGCCACGACGTCGATTTTGTAGATGCATTTTGTCATTAGTCTGGGACACTGTGATATCCCAGGTACCGAAATAAAAAGTTGATTGCCAGATTCATCTTATAAACATGTTCTCTTCGTAAAATTCAGGTATAAGGTCTAATTCATAAGACCTGCTGTAGCTTTATATTCTTACCTGCCAGCTCTTGGGTCGTTGAGTAAGGAGTTCCGTTCGATATGGTCGAAGGTGTTGGCGTTGTTGGCATTACTGTTGGCGTTGGGTATTGCCGTGGTCTTGCTGGGCGCTGCGCCGTCGGGCCGGTCCCACTCGCCGCCGCTACTGCTACCACTCGATACTGTTGTCGATGACGATTTCTCTCTGGAAGTGCAACAACGATTACGATAATAGTTACAGTTTGTTTAGGTTACACTCGGGTGAACACATAGATACACACCTGTGTTCATCCGAAACTATGTAAACTGTCGGAACGAACTCCCAACAACACTGTTACTGGGAGTTCGTTCCGACAGTTTTTCTACCCAGTTAAAATACTAGGAAGTTAGAACGGGCGGGCATTATGTAATTTTGAAACTAATTTGTATTTTGATCGAACATTGAGCCCAACTGAAACGCCCTAACGCAGAAATGTGCGGATAAATATTTTCACTGTAACTTATAGGAGACCTGAAAAATCTAATAGGTCAAGTCTACTATTTCATTTGATCCAGCTCACATCCAGCAGTAGATCTGATTGTTACATCGACGACGTCAAATAGAAATCGGGAAGCTTGTGATCTACTTTGATAGCAACAAAATTGTTTGAATATAAAGTTCATAAGGATTTACAGTGTGAAACTCACTTGTCTGTAGACGATAACATTTTATTCTTGAGCCCGCTGAACAACCCGCCCACCCCTGACGTGGGCGTGGGACTCTTCTTCAATGGCACTGGAGGTTTCTTCACCTGAAACACATAAACCATACATAAAAACATTACTTGGGATCAAAGAGATCGCCCAGCATTGCATGAGACTTAAAAATTACTGGCGAAATGTGGGTGTACCATAGACTGTACAGCTCTGCCTAACCCTGAGGGAAGTACAGGCGTGATGTTATGCTAAACTTTACTTCTTGTAAGTTAGAACATTCTAACAATCGCTCGGACACTACAAGTCGTCCCATTTTCACGTTATCTTTAAGTACACAAGTGCAAGCACTCGTAAATGATCTGATTAAATATCAGTACAAGTTAGATTAGTATTGGGAGCTAATAATTGCATTGTTGCGTATATGTATAAAGATTTAGCTATTCAAGGACGGCGCAACACGACTCTGAATAATTTAATGAAAGTTTACTGTGAATAAAGAATCGTCATCTTGAAAGATTTTAACCTTTAGCTTCTAAACAAGAAATTATGTATAGAATGGACGGAGGACGCAAGAAATTGGAAAAGTTTTTATAAAGGCCTAATTTGGAGGTGACGGTGATGAGATCTTGGGTTCGATTCCCAGGTCGGGCAGCGTTATTGGATTCTTCCATCAGGAATTTCTCAGTAGCAGCCACAAAGTCTGGATTTGTGACAATTGGCAAGCCCCCTATTACATTGAAATTAAACATAACTGGCGAAATGTGGGTGTTCTATTAGTACACCTCTGTCTAACCCTTCAGGGATTACAGGCGTGATGTTATGTTAATTTGGGGGTGACTGCCACTAGAAACCAAGTGCCCCCGTAGATGTGGAAATAAAAATGAAAGTAATACCGAGATCGCCAGCGTCTACTTTCCTAATGCAACTAAGTAATCTTAGGATGCAAATACGATGCATTTGCAACAGATTTACGTATGCAAATAAATGCAATAACCTCACCTGATCCAAAGATCCATCGCTGACCGTCTCACTATGTATAATCTTCTCCAACTCACTTCTATTTGTTACTGTGACTGTACTCTGTGCATCCTTACTGATTGTGTTCTCCTTGTGCACACTGGAAACATACAAATTGTCGTAAAAGAAACGTCATGTAAACACACCTAAAGCGACGAGTTTTACGATGAATTCCTTAAGAGAATTTATTGGCAAACCCGTTAGCTTCGGCCCACTTTAAATGCCTGTATTCGAAATCATAGAATGATGATTCAAGTTTTTTATTGTTGTGATTAGCATATTTATTTTTAACCCATCTTTATTAGACACATCATCATCTGCCTAGCCTTTTCCCAACTATATTGGGGTCGGCTTCCAGTCTAACCGGATGCAGCTGAATACCAGTATTTTACATGGAGCGACTGCCTATCTGACCTCCACAACCCAGTTAGTACTGGGTAATACGATACCCCTTGGTAAGACTGGTTGTCAGACTTTTTGGGTCACTGACTGCCTAACGACTGTCAAAGATCTACAAATGACAGCCGGAACCAACGGCTTAACGTGCTTTCCGAGTCACGGAGGAAACTCGGTATGTAATGGGCGGTCACCCATCCACAGACCAACCTAGGCAAGCACGGCTTAACCTAAAGATCGACCCGAGCGGCTGTTATCTTTATTAGACACAATTTTTGCGAAATTCGTGAATTCACTTATACAGTAGTTTGCACGACAAATACAGAGGAGAAACAAAACGGGGGCACTCACTAACCATCAAACTGACACTGTAGGTACGAAACAGACATCTAAAGGCTGTTCAAACTTTCAACAATTAAATTTATTACGGCTATACAAAAAGAATGATCTAATAGGTACTTTACCAGAGTCCATTTACTAACAAAATCTTAGTAGGTCACCACCGTCAACTCTAATCTCTAGGAAGATAAGAACAAGTTATAAGTACAAAATACCTTATTTTAGACGTGGTCAGTTCCTTGACGGATGCTGTTTTCTCAGAGTACTTGTTTGTGAGTGAGGGGTAGATAGAGTTCGAAGTCTTGACTGGAGGTCGGTCTGGCTTCTTCTCTTCTAGTTCTGTCGATACTGGAAGTAAATATGTAAGACACCTTAGTATTGCAGGTAAGAGACGAAGTTGTCACTAGTAGTGAGTACTGGCGGTAAATGACTATTTTTTTTTTTCCTTAAAGTACTATCTGGCCTTCAAAGGTTTATTGTTGTATCCGCAATCTATCGATATGATAGTAATTTTGTAACTATAATGTAAATTAAAAATGACGACGTATTGGGATTATTATTTATCTAAAATTAGTCGTAATATGCCGTAATATGATGTAAATTCAGCTTCATAAATAATTTATGCACACTTACACATTTTGGAAAATAAATTTTGTTCACTTGAAAACATTTTTCTAAACTGCAACATTATTATTAAAACAGCAAAAAATACTTCTTTTTAACTGACATTTAATAAAAACGAATATTATACTCTTGGCACAACATAAACACTTTATTATTTCGTTATCAATTCCTTAGTTCAGAAACGATCACACAAACCACACAAATGTCTCACAAAGTTTCACATACACAGATAAAACTTTGAACGAATCCGACTCACTTTCAAAAACCATTTTAGAGAATCACAATATCGAGGAAATCAGTGGAGCAACGTGCAACATTAGTGTTACACCAACGCGGCTAGTGAGGCAACTAGTTATAAAAAGACAGTGTCGAGACACAGCGTGCTGAGGCAAGTTACGCAAAATCACGACTCGGTCCGCAACCTTCATGAGAAATGTCAATAGCAGAACATCGAAAACTAGAGTGGGCGGTGTTTACCAACAGGCTGTGCGTGTGTTAGCGCGCTCACGACTCCACAAGTACTTCGCGCGCGATTTAGTGGTACAATGTTATTGTTTTGCTCTACGTAAACTCGTTGTGATCGGAGTTAATATTACGAATGTCCGAAGATTTCAAGGTTGAGCCTCCATGTGCTACTTACTTTATCTTGTTTAATACGCTTGACTAGTGAGACCAAATGAGCGATATTCAGTTATCGTATCTTCAGTAAATTATAAAGTATCAAGACTACCAAAAACCGTCTTAAAATTCTATAAAATCCAAATAAAAGAATACACAAATCAAGAAGGTCAATCGCCAATTTTAAATACGATATCCCCATTAACCATAAACTCAAATAACAGAGTGGTCTAAAAAAAAATATAGATACATAGGCCAAAGTTTTTCTTCATCTGCATACATCAATGGCTGCACGCTAGTTTTGATGCGCATAAATTAGTAATATTGCGTGTCTAACCAACCGATTGCATTCGGCCAGTGTTACAAAGTTTACGTCATTCAAGATTATGCTATCATACTGTATATATGTGAGTTTGTTACCGGACTTATTGGTGTAACCTTGTAATATATTAGAGAGCGTATGATACATTAAAATCGTGCAAAATTCGTCAGTGTTAATTAGAAAGTCAATTTGAGTACATAAGCACGTCTCTTTTTTGTATGTAGCTACATGTTCTGATATTTTTAAGCTAAAACTTCTTATTTACGACTACATTTATCAGAACTTAATCAATTACACTAACTTACATAGCTTTCAATTTTTTAAGCAAAGAGAGAAAGAGCGGCATAATCCATCCGACCCCTTATTATTTCTTTTCTTTGTTAAAAATATTAGAATCACGAAGACTAACCTTGCAAATATCCAAAGTTAATAAACAGCAAACTTAAACACTCTTATGCTCAACCTCCCAAGTTTTAGCACACAATGTTCCTTTAGAATCTGACATCACTTATTGAGTGATCATTATTACAAAACGAGTTTTAGTTAAGTATCAACACATAAGTTGTTTAGGAGACAGAGTACATCACACTATAAATGAATTCAAGGTGTGTGTTGGGATTACATCAGTTATCTGTCATTGGACTGATGATACACGAGAGAATTTATCTAGTAGCCAGACACTACCGTACTCTGTCTCTATATTAATAAAGCCTTTTATTGATTAATTCAAATTGACAGACGCACTATGTAAAATACTGGTATTCAGCTGCACCCAGTTAGACTGGAAGCCAACTCTAAAATAGTTGTGAATATCGTAATTTAATCCGTTTAAACCCATTTATTTTTTATTTTAATTGTGCAATCTACAACGATTGATGCGTTTAAGAAACGAGCGACAGTTAATTGAAAAGGCGATAAAGTGCAATCTGTGTAATGGGTGACACAACACAATGTCATCATTTAATTGATTTGAGCACCACAGACGGTATTATCTTTTACAAGCTTGTTTTTATATGTGAGGGAGTTTTGATGTGAATCCTTAGCTTTAAATAAACACGCATTGTTGACAGTTGGATAGGTTGCAGAATAGATTTTTATTGTAGCACTAAACTGATAGCGTAGATCAGAATCAAGTAACTTTACTTCTTTATTTTTCTCCAATTTTGGGAAAAGGCTTCCGCTTTTGTCTTCCAAACCTCTCTATCTTGTGCGATCTCTTGCCATGTTTACCCCAAAAAACAATATTATATCGTCACACCACCTCGCCGTGGTCTACCTCAACGACGAAAATGAAAAGATTCAATAAACGTCCGCTGTTTAACATACTAACATAGCTAGTCCCAAAAGATGATGTAATGAAACCTAACAAACGCATCTTACGCATCTTCACCACGCTTGAGCAACAGAGTAGTAAATACAGTTTATATGTTGCGGTTTTTACCCACAGATAGATGCTTTCCAATTCCGATCTTCCTGACGTAAGCCCTTTGTATTAAATGACGCCTACACAAGGCGCGGCAAACGGGGCTTTACTTCGCAGATTAATCAGGCTTGTAAGTAATGATGTAGCTACAAGCCTCTAGATAACCTTGAATACGCTATAAGAGAACCCTTTTGGAATTTATTTAATAGTCATTAATATGTGGATTTGTATTATCAAATGATGATAACAGATCAAAATTACTATCACAACGATAGTGATCAATTCACATTTTATTGACTCTTGTAAAATACCATATACGAGCCATTCATCATATTCTATTCATAGCGCTTTTCCATACATACATACATACATGTAGTCTATGATATAATAAGATGACTCTGCGTTTAGATGCCTGCATTAATCAGGAACCCATCTCGCATACAAATACAAAAGAAAAAGGGTATAACCATTTTACGCAACCTTCTGTACATCATTTTAAAGTATGTTGACAATTTACTTATTTTACCGCCGTGTTTTAATGTCATTCGCTTGACATACGAGTAACCTTTCATACCGTTCACATCCTGGAACAACTACATATATTCTAGGCTCCTCAACTACGTTGAAATCTAGTACTATTTATATCCATACTCCATAGGTACTAAGGGGAACAATACCATAACAGTAATGCGCAGATTCGTATTCAAGACGTCATGTAGATGATGCAATCAACTATTTTTTTAACTGTTATTTTACTAGAAAACGGAAACAATGAAGAGTAGAGAAAATCCATAAGTAATTTAAGGTATGCAACCTTCTTTCATATTAATTTTAGAGATGCTATTTTGAGTTTCATTTCCTCTAGGAAATGGCACAATTTGTCAACCACAGCAAGTATTTTGTTTACCAGGTTTCTTCTTTTACAAAAAAGGACTTCTTTACTAAATCACTTTAGCCCTGTGGGTGGCCGCGTTGGTAGCTGCTTCAGAGGAGTTCTTTACGTCCTCAAATGTGCAGAAGTAGGGACACTCATGAGTTCATGACTGAGACCGGATTATATGCAACTTAAAATCGCCGACTTAAGCTAAAATTTGCATTATCTTCAAAAAACAGCTATATTAAATGCAAATGCACATGCAAATATGAATTTGCATAATCCAGTCTCTACTCATGACACTCCCATAAGTGGGACATAGGACATCGTCTGGTCAGGAGCACTGCACCAGCACTGGTTGGCGAAAAGGCCTACAATGCCCCACAATCTTCTTATCGTTTATCATCAGCTGCAGAACATTAACTTTCTCACAAAACTCGACAAGAACAGGACTACTACTAGTATTTTCAAACATAAATAATATCGTTGACACTACAAGGAATTTGGACCTGACGCTTGCCAATCTCATATTTACGCGACCTCGAATAATTAAGAAATTTATTTCATCAGGGAGATGAGTTGCAAAAGCCACCTCTTTGGTAAGAAATAAGGTAAATAGTGACCTCATACTGGACTATCCTCCAAACCCTAACATAGCATAGGTCGTTTTCAATGCTACAACGGAAATCGGCTCAACACGCGACCGCTCGCTACATTGAAATGGGTCAACATTTGTGACATTTCATCCGGCTTGACCCCGTTTTTTCCACGGTCAAGGTCACAACCCACGGAGTACTATTTGTTGACATATCACAAAATGTGTACTCGCCCTTTAGAGATGGGCTATTGTTTCCCCTTATAAATATTTGATTGTTACTAATGTTTTGATGATGCAAGTTGTGGCAATAACAGCTGCACGGTGCATCGGCACCACCCGATTTCGTCGATACCCGGGAATGCCTGCAGGACTTGACTTATGGACCTCATTCGATTGGGCACCCAAGTAGGTCCCACAATTTGATAATATTGGGATTAAAGATCCTTCCTGTACTCAGTGTGCATGTGGTGCTTCCAACCAGACCATGGCCCACTTGCTGTAGTGTCCAAAGAGTCTCTGTACCTGAACTTTAGAGGACATAATAGACCAGTCGTAGTAGACCAACAATATAAAAAAAAGAAGACTGATGTTTAACATACCTTGTGCAGGCAGTGCTTGCACGAAGTTATCAGGGAACAGTCCAACTCGACCGTGAAGCTCGCCGCGCCACCAGCCGCGGTCGGGAGCGTCCTTCGATAAGATGGTCACGATGTCGCCTTCCGACAGCGTCAGCTCGTCTTCATTCACAGCCGAGTACGGGAATAGCACCCGGCACAGCTCCTTTACTGTGTAAATAGAGCTCATTATTGCTTGGAACTGGTGAGGATATTTTTATGGAGATTAGGATGTAGGCTAAGAACAAAATTGTCTTGTTTGTCACATAATAGACATTTGTTCACATTTTTATGTCACTATTTTCCATGTAACGTACTGTTATCATTTTGTAATTAAAAATACAACAATAAGGGCTTTGTTTAAAACAAGAAACGCAGTTATCTTTAAAAACAATAACAACATTGTCTAAGTTCCCCAGAAACCACGACAAAAAAAAAATGTTACCGACAACACTGTTAATAAAAATGATTAAACAATTTACACACATATTTTCACATGCAAATTTCAAAACATCCGGAATCGTCAGCGGAAGATGCAATCACCAAAATGATAAGCCGTGCGCCCCCTTCGAAACGTTGTCATCGCTTCAATTAACGTAAGTATAGCAACAATATATCAATAAGACTGGGTGACGAACGAGCTTCGTACGGTATTTTGACCATGACTCAGACCCTATGAGAAAAATATTAACTTGTAATAGAGCGTGAATACCATAAATAACTTCATTGTATGCTTAGAGTCTATGAACGAGATTGTAAGGATTAATAAAGACTTTTTGCTTGCGTTTTTTGTTCATATTTGCAAAGATATTAACAAGGTAGGTACTTGTTCGTTTTTGTTCATCGTCTTATTTACTTCAGGCATTGACTAACTGTTTACAACTTCGTAGTGCTTCTAGACAAAAGTAATAATGCATGTTTGCATTGTAAATGCAAGCCGAATACTTGTTTTCTTTAGTGGGATTCGTGGGAATAGGTGAAGTGGTACATAGTAAGGAGTCTTGTATCAAATTCGTTCATCTGAGCCACATAGGCAGCAAAAATAATGTTGTTTAAAAAAATCTGCTGTGTTCTGCAAAACACAATCAAAACGTATGGAATAGCAGTTTTTTTTATGAAAAGAAAGAATGAAGAATGATGAACTCAATACGTGGTAACCGTTTAAGCGTCTGTTCCACCCTGTATAAAAAGAGTAATTTCAGTCAACCACTCACCAGGTTTAGGCGGGAGCGCAGGCGCCGGCTCGAAGGGCGGCGCGGGCGTCTGCGGGTCCAGCATCACGACGAAGTTCGAGGGGAACACCCCCACGCGGCCTTGCCGGCGACCCTGCCACCACCCCTCTTCTACCTGAACGGTCACACGGGGTCAATAACAGCACCACACAAACACACTCCTTCACTTTGATTTCTCACTTCAAACTGAGTTATCGCGATCGAAGAATTTTTGTGTACAATTATAATTAGATACAAAAACTTTCGCAAAACACTAATGAAACGATTAAAAAAAAATATTAAATTGCACTGCAGCACCACTGACGCGTACGGCCACTAACGGATTGCAATCTTCAAAGAAACCCACTATAACTTTGTCGTGTAGCGAAATTTCTTTTTCTTTTACATATTCGGTCGCAGTCTAGTCTAAGACGCCACCAAAAAGAGACTAATTTAAAACACCAACTGGGAAGTGATATCTACATATTAGAAAACGATTACCAGTTA
This sequence comes from Noctua janthina, assembly GCA_963576755.1. Classification (NCBI taxonomy): domain Eukaryota; kingdom Metazoa; phylum Arthropoda; class Insecta; order Lepidoptera; family Noctuidae; genus Noctua; species Noctua janthina. Next base: position 11,182,282 of record OY755059.1, read on the forward strand.
TGAGAGTGAGTCATTGGTTCGTAATTGTTCCATTAACGTACTAATTTGCGTTTTGTATTACTTACATAGTTTTCTAGTTTCACAATAGTACATGACATACCTTAAAATCAATGGTGATCTAATTACAATCTTAAGTAGTTGTAACAAAAGGCACTTCAAGTTTTCCATGCCAACTATCGCAAACTGAAAAACACTGTCACATCTCTACGCACGGTGGCGGTATTGCACAGATGACGTGCTATACAAACAAGAAGAATAATGTAGAAAAGTTCAATTACCTCTCCTAGAACCTCGAGGACGTCACCGACGCTCAGAGGAAGCTCGTCCGGGTTCGCTGGCTGGTAGCTGAACACCGCTCGACATCGGCCCTGCACGCCCAGCGGCCTAAATCGAACAAAACGTGACGTTTTACTCAACTGTCCAAGACATTTACACTACATATTAAAAAAACATACAATTTATTCGTTGCCGACAGCAGATTTCATGTTTGCGTGCTAAATGTACTGCGTTGGCTGAACATGTGAAATTGACGCCAATTAACAGAAGCTCTAAAAGAATCCAGTTTGATATGTAAATTTTGTAATTGATTAACTAGTCTGATTTCTTTGATATTTGTATTTATTCACAGACAACACAGAAGTCGAAAAAACGAGGGCAGATTTCTATAGCGATCTGACAGATGATGTAAACGACTGCGACAATTTGCACAATAATGTTTCATTCAAATTCATTTCAACTATAGAAAGAAATAAAAAAGAGGATCGTAAAGTGTAATTCAAATAGAAAGGGGGATCGAAAAGTATAACATTAATTCGTATCCAAGTATTTTTCATTTGAATAAAAGAATACTATTATTATACCCTGTTTAAAGAATTTGCAACATTCCCGTGCGAGAGCTAGGCTGGGCAGTCACCAAAAATAATTACAGTTGCACACTACAGTTGACATAGTATGCTTTTAGTTATTGAGATAGCAGAGTTTTATCCACATAATTAGGTATACCACGGTTTGTCATTAGCATTACCATTCCTACTATTCATTAAACCTCTTGGACGGACTGACACATAAATTACAATGTTTATCATTTTTATACGTGGAATACGTCTCCACAATAAAGTCAGGATGTTTGAAGCATCAAAATAAACGTCGATGAATCACCTACCTTCCCAATTTCTCCTTATTATTGGCAATGTTGTTATAATAATAGAAAAAAAAACTTAAGACAGACAAAAATATATCACTAAGGGCCACACAACAAACACTGACTAGCGGACCGCGTTTCTTATCGCGCTATCCGAACTGATTAGATAGTAAGTACAGTCATTATTATTCTACTAATCGAAAACATAATTCAAAAGCCATATCCAATTATTGTACAATAAACGATTGCGGTGGTTGAGCGACTTTCCCCAGAAATGACCGCCAACTTAGCCGGATGTCGTCGGATATTAAAAACATCATTAAAATTACAGTTTATAATGAGTGCCTCTTCGAAGCTTTAAAACCATACTGCAAACCAAACACTTTGTAATATAATCATTCCTTAAGAAAATGACATCACTGATTGTGTTAGCAAGTGTATGACTAAAACGGAATAACTTTGTATGTGTGGAACTGCATAGAAAATGTCTTTGTCAACAATACAAGTATTTAGTTTTTTTTTATAGTCAATTGATTAGTGAGCGTTTAAATGATATAGTATTATGTTTCATATTGTCACGTTTCTGTTTTGTTCAACGGTATAATTTCTAGGTAGTCGAATCTACTAAATATTGTATGGCTCGGAAACCTTGTCGGTAAAAGAAAATTATCGGTTTCATTTTTTTATTCAGTTCACTATTCGATGTTTCTACTCATGCGGTAAATGATAGTACTACGATAACTTTAAATTATTAACTGTTTACTAATAAAAAACAACTTTTAATACCCGCTAAAAAAAATTACGCTACTTTGAAAGACGTGGATGTTATGTCTGAGTAATAACATCAAACCTGTCGATAATATTGATCTAAATTAGAGATTAATAACAATAACATTATAAAACAAGTATAATAATTAAAATGTAAATGTAAATATGTATGTCAGTAAACTAGACATCAGACACACATGGTAATTTTATATCGGTACACAAACCAGTTCGTTAGGAACCGTGTACACTCACGAGCACAAATACGTATACACTTAGCATAATTCAAAAGCTATTTTCTCGTGAAATAACGCTTTTTACTTCAAGATAAGACCTATTTCGAAAGAGTATGGGGTTCAAAATACTATGCTCGTGAAACCGTAAAACGTTAATCAATATTATTAGAGAAAATCACTTTTAAAAGTGATACATATTAATGCTTTTGGCTGTACCTCGGCACAGTCGCTGCAGGATACCGAGCGGTACAGCGGTGTTCAAGCTAACTGTAAACTGGTGACCTTAGCATTAATCTCTGCCGTTAGTATTGAACTTTGACATGCACATTGTTTTCTTTGCTCCAGTAAGTTTTTAGATCAATGTTTGTGCTTGCCTTTGAATAGTGCGATACTACCTACATAAAATAACGTCAGCAACGAAAGCATTAATAAACACAGTCCAAAGTTTCAGCTCGGATAGTAGAATTGTTTAAAAATTAATATTGAATTGATCATAGAGAACTAAGATTTCTTTAAAGATTATTTTTTTGATTAGGAAATAATCTTCGACAATATTTCCTAATCAAATCATAATAATCTATAACGCTGTCTATATCGAAATGATTATCCTCATATCTTGACACTAATTGTCATATTTAGGGTTCCGTTGCCAATAGCAAAAACGGAACCCTTATAGATTCGTCCTGGCCATCTGTGTGTCCGTCCGTATGTCACATCAATTTTACTCCGAGATTGTTGACACCACACTGTTGTTTGGAGAGTAGGTATCTTCTATGAACCAAACAGAAGTGAATTATGAAAAAAATGAGGCCTTCCGTCTAACACGCAAATGGCCGGTTTTTTTAAATAATTTTTGTTTTTCAATTTCACAAAATCAAAACAATTATGATATATACCTAACTCAACACTTCATTGTAAAGGATACTAAGATATTTGATACATGCTACCGTTTCATTAAAAAAAACTGGTTTCTCAAATTGGAAGGTAGGAATTTATGGTGGAAGGTGAAAACTGACGAAACAATTTTATCGTTTTAGTCTGGTAGGCAACACGCGATAGACTGAATCTAGTTCGTTTTAGGTAAACATCAATTACTTGAAAATCGAATTTTTTCTTCATAAAATTTGTGGTTTCAATGAGAAATTCGTTCGGAATGGTAGAAAATAAATAAGTTAGATCAGTACTTCGTCGGAGTTTAACTGATTGTTGGCAAAGCCATTTTACTGTTTTGGCCCGACTAAATAAAACAATGCTGTGGTTTATAGCTCCGCCGAGACACGCGTCGTGCAACCGCGACAGGACAAATATTTGTACGACCACTAGGTGTTTGTACTCAGGATGGAATACTGATGGTATACATCAGATGTTTGTGTATATGGTACTGGCACCCATCATCTTTTGTCTTATGCGGGTATAACCATTAATATTTTGAGCCACACTGAAGCTGGAAAGTTTTCAATTTGGTTATCAAAATATAAGAATAGCTTAAACAGCTTAAAATGTTCCCACTGTTGGGATACTGGCCTCCTCTCTATGTCAGAGTGCGCCGTAATCTACAACGCAGGCCCATTGCGGGTTGGAATAGATGACACATGTCATTTCTTTTTCGATTTTTTTCTAAAACATACCAATTTTCTCACGATGATTTCCTTCACCGTATTGAGAGCAGTGGTAATGAAATTGCAAAAAGTAATGCTCTGCCTGGGTTCGGAGCTACAACCTACAACTCCAAGCGGATATATCCTCGTGCAATTCTTTGATTTCACTGAACAACAACAACACACTGTCGACTTTGTCAACTTTATCATTTATATTGCCTTTAGGCATAAAATTAGGCGCTCGCGCATCCTCAAGCACGCTCAAGGAGACTCTTTGTCTGCGTAAGTGCCACACAATCCTGAACCGGGACTGAATAGCCGTTGAAGAACCTGCACCAATAAGCAACCATCCTCACCTTGAACTAGTCTGTTCGGTGACCGACACAAAGTTATCAGGGAACATGCCGCGGCGGCCACGCAGCTCCCCTCGCCACCAGCCGCCTGGCAGCCGCTCCACGTCACGGATGACGTCACCGGGTCGCATCGTCAGCTCGTCCGCCTCCGACGCGTCGTACGCGAAGTTCACCAGACATGATACTGCGATCAAACAAATGACATTGTTAAAGCCCACCTTGAATATCTAATGAGGCACACATGATATGGTTCACAAATGATCTTTTTCCTTGTTATGTAGTTCTTTATGGCTATCATCTGTACTGTCAATGGTGGAATATTTTTTTTATCAAGCACAATCCTATGGAGCATTGCACTTGTAATATGGAGGGACTGAAAGTCAAATGCATTCTAACAGCCAGTAACATTGTTATTGTTCACTCTTGTAGGTCATGGATTTATTTGACCTTTTCATAAGAGGAAATTAAAGAAGCAAAACGCTTGATGTATGGGTTTTTAATTAATCTATTGCTGTCACAGTCGAACCTAACCATCCACAGCGCAAGGTGAGTGAAACTCAGACTGATAAAACAACATGATCTTGTGTTGGAACTATTTCTTAAATTATTTTTTTATCAAGGACAAACAGACTTATTCCACCCTCATCTGAGGATAGGGCTCCTCCCCTATCCTCAGCTGAGGGTGGAATAAGTCTGCTGATCTAGTACAATAGATAATGATGATGATGATCTAGTATAATAGAAGGTAGGCCAAAATACTTGCTGCATCATGTCAGATTGTAATGAATGAATTAATTAATTTTATTTCGGACACAAAAAGATCCATAGCCTAATAACCTCAAACCAAATCTCTGTAATGGCTAGGCAATTTTAGTCATATTTTAAGGCTTTTGCCTTAAAATATGACTGAACAAAGCATAAATCAAATCAGTTTATTGCAAACATGTTGTAGAGAAGTTGCAGTAAGATTAATAAAAAGTTTAAAAATTTTAGTTTTAATGCAATTTATTTGTTTTGCAGTGCCCTTGAACTGCATAATTATCATTACATATTTATCATGTGTCATTTTACAAAAAAAAAAATTTATGAATTTGAATAATCATTCATCATAATTCTTCTGCCCTTATTCCAATTTATTTGGGGTTGGTGCAGCATATCTTGTTCTTCCATACTTCTCTATTCCTCGTTATCTCGGCAGTCACCTCCTTTCTAGCCATATTATCTTTCACAAAATCCATCCATCGCTTCTTTGGTCTTCCTCTACACTTATAGCCATCTATCATACTCAACATTTTCCTCATTCCTCTGCAACACATGCCCATACCACGATAACCAATTACTACACAACTTTTCAGTCACCGGCGCCACTGTCAGACTTCCTCTTATGTACTCATTCCTTATTTTACCTAATCGCGTTACACCACACATCCCCCATAGAATTCTCATCTCAGTCACATGTAATTGCCTTTCATTCATCCCTTTTGTGGCCCAAAATTCTGATCCATACAGGAGAGCATGGATTAAAGAATTTGAATAATTATGTCAAATCAAAATAACATTAATTAATTCAAATAAATTAAATATGTACCTTTGTTTGTTTACAAATAATGGTGAGCTATTTATTCTATTATTTCTTATTTATTCTTGTTTTCAAAAATCTGTTGCAGTGTGTAGTAGCACTTCTGGTTCAAATAAGTGTCAATTTTGTATTATATAAATTCTTTCTTTTAATTTATTTTAAGAATTTTGGGATTTTATTATAAATCTTGATACATATTATATATGAACCTGAATGGAAAATGGATAGTTTTGAAACGGGTAATGCTAGATCATGGCTGGGTGTAATGATCTTTATTTAAGGGCAAAAGTGATATATTTTTCCTAACAAACAGACAAGTCAAGTCTCTGTATTTACGAGATATACAGAGACATGAGTGTAAGGATAATCTGTTCAATAAAATGTGGTCTACAGCTGTCCATGTCTCCTATATTTGTTAAGATTCATATGCATATTTTTTGTAGCTTAAACAGTTTACCAGTGTTCATACTATTACCTCAAAGTATTATACCGTAACAGAGCCAAGAATGTGTGTATGCGTTATAGGCTGCTTTAGCAGAATAAATAAAATCATTAAGGAAGAGAACCAAAGAGTATTTTTGTATGTACTCAATGTTGTCTGCATTTCCATAATATTACAATTGTATGGCTCTTTTCCCTAAAAGGCCATATTATTGATATTTCATTGTTATATAGCAGGATAAGTATAAAAAAACGAAAAATCTGTTAAATTTACGTCCTTTAGGCCAACCAACCAACCAGGCTTAGAACAACTTCCAATACTCATAAACCTCTATCAAATCTTATAGTAATTCATTAGAATTATATATAAAATATTCATTGCAGATAATTGTTTACAAATTTATCCATCAAATTAACAGCATTTGTTTAAAAAAAACTTTAACACATTATTTTATTGCAGCAAAAATACTACAAAATGCCTATCCCAAAAAATTTATAAGTAATTTTCAGATTTAAATAAAACCTAAAAATTAAGGGTTTAATTAAATGTGTAGTAAGTACTCATTAAATGACTGTTTCTGAAGACTTAAGCTTTCAAATTTACATCCATCCCTTTCCAGTGGGATTAAATGAATTTATTATGGGTAACAAATATTAAATATTTTCAAGGTACAAGCAGTGTGCCCAATGAAGTTTCACATCAGCAAACTTTTATCCCTGTATTGTTTAACACGGTTAATTAATGAACAATAAAAATTACTTCCTCAGGGCTTGCATTTGTATAAGGAACTATTTTTGCAAATTACATGTTTCTAAACCTAGTACGTTAATCGGATTTTTTTGAACTTCATGTTGATTCCTTTCATTTATTAATCATACAGAAATATTGAATTGGTTTAAGTTATCTTTATCAGTTCAATCATACTTATGACAAATAAGATAACAGATAAGTACAGTAATAAGTGGCAAAAAGAAAAACACAATTTACAAGTTTTAATGAACTACTTACTATAAAAGCATACAGTATGCATGCTAGCATGAACTAAGCATTGAGATTCAGACAATTAATTTTTAATTAGTTATTATAATTGTACACTAGTCTTTAGACCAGTTGAAAGTCGAGTAGATATAAAGAAAGTATTATTGTTATCATAACATAACCTCACACCCATTAATAAATTAAGTCTACACCCTTCAGATGGGGTTTAACAAATTAAGTAAAAATTTAAACAATAAGGAAAGTATCTAACCCAACATGTTATCCGAAGGTTCAGGCACGTCGCGGTTTGCTTATTAATATTTAACATGCACACGACATCACAATGCCAACAAAGTGACTCATACTCAAGCTCAGGAACACTCAAGGAGAAGAGCAACAGTTGTATTTATCAAGAATACTAGCAGATTTGAATGTTTCAATCTTTCTTCACGGCGAATTTCAAGCGATAAGAAAGACATCAAAAACATGATAAGCTCATTTTCGTCGTATGACGCCCGAAACAGCAACATAATCTAAATCCAAGTATACAACACATATATGCAAAATAATTGGGGACGCAACGAAAATATGCGTTTAGGGCAACATACGTCAGCCAAATTCATGTCGCAAGACTTGCAAGTTACAGTTATTCATACACAAACAAGACAAGACCTTTCGGAGTGGCGATGTACTCACCCTTTTGATTTGCAGTTGTCTCCATTTCTAACACTAAACGTTTCATCACACTCACTAGAACACTGTTAATTTAAGAGGCCATTGCACATTTTTTGTGCCAGTTCCAACAAATTGCATTTATTATTTTACAAAAATTAGGACAAACAAGCGTGCAGGAGAAATTTATTTCACTGTTTTTGATATACGTCAAACTTTTTTTTCTTTACCTTGCTGAGTTTGATAAATCGAAATATGTGGCTTTTAGTAAAATATGTGCGTTGGTAAAATGGTCTATTGAACTTTTTAAGTCTTCGGGCATTTGGATACTGTTGTTCCAGTAATCAAGGAAAGCCAACTCAGTGTCTTTGGCTCACGAAGTCATGGGTAAGAATTCTGAGTTAAACTAAAAGTAAAAGTGTAATTTTTATCTTGTAATTCTCACGTGCACTTACCGTCAATGATGAAATCAAGCGCACCTTAGATCTTTGTAGCAGTTGTAGCACGATAATCTCGGACCTTTTGTTTTGGCTTGATTGATTGATTGGTTTTGCAAGATTGACCGTCTGAGGTTTCCCCAACATACTGCTGCTACCATAATTCTATCTTCTAGCTCAGAGGTTCTCAAACTTTTTCACGTAGATCACTTTCAAAATTTTCTGGTTTCGGTGGAACCCCTTCTGAATTTTTTTCAAATCCGTGGCCCAAAAAAAGAAAAGCAAACAATTTGCAATATTATGTTTTCGCGTTATCTGTTAGGATTGCACCAGAACCGCAGGTCCTTAAAAAAATTACAAAAAAACTTAAAACTTTAAAATGCTTTTTTAAAGTCTCAATCTGACCATTTTTCACCGGAATCCAACCTGCCAAAACTCACCGAAACATTTGATTTTTTTTTTACTTTTGTTGAGTAGTTTATTATCTGCCTACATTGATAGGCAAAGCCAAGGCAACATTTTTGTTTCTTAATATCGAAACCACATAATTTTTTTTTTCACGCCAACGAAGACCCCCGTCGAGTCTGGGTCCACCTGGACCACGTTGAGAATCACTGCTCTAGCTGGACCTTAGAGCATACGCTTTGTATATGTATTCTACTCTTTGCCTTACTTTACTTTGCAAGACTTGTCGATACCAATTCAGTAGCGATAGGTACCATAACAGTGTATCGCGAACCAATAATTTTGTATCACTTCTGCATCAATCCAAACGCATGACTGTTCCAGGCCTCTGCCTTTATGAAGGCACGTGCAGGCTTCCTACGGTAGTCACTATAACGATACTGAATTGAGATAATAAAAAGTTTGGTACCACCAGCGACAGCACCGCGATCTTTTTACGATTATAATTATCGCTGCAGTTACCGTGAGCGACCGCCCTAATTGTGGCAACTGGTAAGGGTAGAGTCTGTCAAGCGAGTCGAGTCCACAACCATTTTACTGATTTCTTATAATGGCAATACTATTATCTGTCAAACAGATTGTCACAATTTCTGTTCTAACCTCGAAGCATTCCGGTTTTTGTTGAATTTTTTAATGTTATAATGCCAAAACCTATTAAAAGTAGTGTCAGGAGCCTGCTGTTTACAATGATTAATAAATATAATCATGTAAAGATTGAATCTGATGACGTGTTAACAGAAAAACGACGACTTTTGGATGAAATTGTTTCAACAACAGGTAGGTTGGCTACAAAATGTTGATACTTTTAGCACAATTGTCTAATTTTGTTTATTTTACTATGATGTGATCACGATTTCGGTTTTGGTTTAGATTCAGACGTCGTATACATGACATTGAATCTCAATGGGGCACCTATAAGTGAAAAGTATTATAAGAGATTGTTGTCATCTTTTTTCAGCCACCTTGGATGATGAATTAATAAAAAGCACAATTGATAATTTAGTTAAGAAAGTCATAGCCATAGATGAGAATAAAAAAATGAAATCTGAAACAGACTATTTGACAAAAATTGCTGCTATGACAGGTTAGTACAGATTTATTTGTTTACATTGTTTGCATTTTCTACAAATATTATCATAAAATTTGTGCGTTTGATACTGAACTGACATATTGAACTTTCAGATTTAAGTGTGAAAACACTGCGAAGAATTAAAAAAGAAGGTGCTATTAACCAAGGCGAGTGGAACACACCGGGGAAAAAACGTCCACGACAGCCAACTGTAGCCAATCTGGATAATTTTGACTTATCAGCCATACGCAATAAAATTAATGAATTTTACTGTGTGAAAAAGCAAGTTCCAACTCTACGAAGTTTGCTTGCAGATTTAAGAGAGTCAATTGGATTTACTGGATGTCATGAAACATTGAGACAATTATTACTCAAAAATGGATTTGAATTCAAAAAAAATAAAAATGAGAGATCTCTTCTTATTGAAAAGTATGAACTAGCTGCATGGCGACATAGGTATCTCAGAGCTATTGATGAAAAGCGGAAACAAGGAAAATTAATAGTTTATCTTGATGAGACCTATGTCCACCAAAATTATAAAGTTAAAAAATCATGGCAAGGGCCATCAACAAGCGGTGTAATTGACAAAATATCGTCAGGCAAAAGACATATTGTTGTTCATGCTGGATCCGAAAAAGGTTTTGTTCCCAATGCATTATTGGTATTCAGTACTAAATCAAAAATGGCAGATTATCATGATGATATGAACAGAAATAATTTTATGAAATGGTTACGTGAAAAATTAATACCCAATTTAAGTCAGCCCAGTGTCATTGTTATGGACAACGCTAGCTACCATGTAACACAAATAAATAAGCCACCATCTATGAATGATTTAAAGGCTGACATTCAGAAATGGCTAACTGAAAATGGAATTCATTATGAAGAATTCTTTACAAAGGCTGAGCTTATGTGCCTTGTGAATGAACATAAAACAACTCCAATGTATGAAGCTGAAGAATTTTTGAAACAACATGGCCATGAGGTTTTGAAACTTCCGCCATATCATTGTGACCTGAACGCAATTGAACTCATATGGAGTTTGGCTAAAAGAAAAATAGCCAGCAAAAACTTAGGGATTCCAGGTAAAGAAATGGAGAACCTTATAAAAGAATGCTTTAATAGTGTCACAGCCAATGATTGGAAAAAATGCACAGATCACACTATTAGTGTCGAAAATAAGTATAAAGTAAGAGACAGGATATCCGAAACCGAGTTGGAACCCTTCATCATTTCTGTGCGTAATGATTCTACTGACAGTGATTTCTCATTTGAAGGCATTGAATTTCTTGATTCTGATTTTAGTTCTGATGAATAAATACGTACATTGAAATGCTTTTTTTTTAATTTATCCCAAGTAATTTTTTTATCAAAATTCAAGTATCAAGTTTTCAGTGTGCTATATCAGTGTTGACACCTGAAAGATAACAAACACAACAAAAAACACACAAACAACACACTAACACACTTAGGGCGGTCGCTCGCTGCAGTCTGTGCTGCCTTTATTTGAACGTTTTGGATTTGGCAAAACATTTTTACAAAAGAAGGAAAGGGTTTGCCTCGCAATGGGACGTCACCGGCTGAAGTTTTGAAATGGATGACCCTGCTCTAGACTATTCTGTGTGTTACCATATTATTATCAGGGACTACAGGCTTCCTAAAACAAACAGATATGTACACAAAGCGTTGTTATCTCAAACATAGTAATTAAAGTATAAAGTCAATCTGGAAGACTTTAAATTTTGATTGGATAATTTTTTTTAATACTAAAAATTTACTTGATCAGGCTTCCTAAAACAAACAGATATGTACACAAAGTGTTGTTATCTCAAACATAGTAATTAAAGTAAAAAGTCAATCTAGAAGACTTTGGTAAATTTTGATTGGATAATTTTTTTAATACTAAAAATTTACTTGATCCCTAGACATTTCTTAGTGCAACCAGTGAAAAATAAGTGATAATATGGTAAGTTCCACATAGGGGTGCCATACATCCGAAATCTTCCCGACAAGACTGGACTTTTGGAATTTTCTTCAAATGTCCGGAATTTTCTCAGCAAAGCTGTTTTATAGATCTAGTAACCCTAGTCACACACCCCTTATTTGAATCTGCACACATCTCTGGAGAACAACCTTTTACACTTGATGAATGTTAGTGCCATCCAACCACAATATTAGCAGAAAAATACATAAAAAAAGAAACCTAGCCCAATAAAATAATAGGTAAAGCAATTAAGTCTTTTTATAATTCTAAAGGAAAACATATGAGTAGAATATAGACCTACTGACATTCAAAATGTTTTATTTAACATCAAAATAAATTAGACATTACTACAATCCAAACGTAACTCATGCTTGTTCCTTCTACTTCAGTGATCCCTCAGAGTCAGGTGGTATACCGAGTTCCTCATCAGTGTAGGATTTCGGATCGATATACTTAAATTCACCCTGAAAAATAAAGCACAATATTGTCACCCTTTATAAAGTCACATTAAATCTTCACATAATAAATGATATTTATTTCGGTTAATTGGTTTAAAAAATTACTTTCAGTTATAAAGTTATGTTTTAAAACTTTAAATATGTATGAGGTTGGAATAACTATGCTATTGGAATACCAATAAAAAGTGCTTAGATTATATTTTTAATTCTCATATTCAAAAATTGACTAAATTTGCACCCTGTGACATTATAATAACTTTAAATCTGTTCTGTTATATTTGCAGAATGTCCTAATAATGCCTGATGAATCAGGTGAAATAAAAAGAGTGAGTCCCACTAAAATGTGTAAATCTTAAGTTTCCATTATGGGTGTGATTATGCTTTTGGAAGATATTTTAGAAAATATTTTCATTTGTCATTCCAAGCCTTTGGTATAAGATTTCATGAAGGGAAAATAAATAATAAACTTGTTTTCAAAAGCGTAAATTGTATCTTATGCCCTATATAGCATACCAGACAGCAGATAGCACATTTCATTTGCACTACCACAGTATTATCTTGTTTTGTAAAAAAAAAAAAACAACTTACAAAGATGTGATCAGGTTCCGTGAAACAATGCCAGAAGATCCACCACCAGGCAATCGCTCCCAAAACTTCAGCTAAGTATTCGGACCTTTTCGAGGGCATTGGTGGTGGTACGCGGTATGACCATGTTCTGAAACATTCAATAATATTGTATTTTTTTTGAGTCATCATCATTTTTTACAGCAAGTTACTGTTCTTCTTCCATACTTTTCTATTACTGGTCATCTTAGCAGTCGACACCTTTTAGCCATATCATACTTTACAGTCTAGTAAGATTAAATGAAAATATATTATGGCATTTCTATAAAACATTGTTTTACAGGCCTATTTTTTGCTTTTTTTTGGTTATTTTTTTTAATGAAATAGTCGTAGCACAGTTGTGTTAAAAACTTTAGTAGTCGAGTATTACTGCTCATTTGATGCTCAATCCAGACAAAAACCAATGACATAACAACCGACTTACCCATGACCTGCGTTTCTTTTAGCTTGCTTTACGTTATCAGCAGCATTTTTTAGGCTTCGTAGGAGAACAGCCCTTGATACTAATGTTCTAGTCAACATTGTACCGTAGAGGTATTGGGTTCTTGATTAAAAATCCAATAAAAATAATAATACGCAAAGCCCACGATCTGGCTAGGCTGAGCTCGAGAAGACGAGACTAGACATGGGTGATAAATAACGTCACAGTGAAAAAATCACCGTGATCTGCCAACTGAGAGTATCACAGTGACTTTTTGTTTAATATCGTCGTTCCAAAATAACGTTGTTTCTTTCCGTCACATTTACTCCGTCTCACTCCCGTCACTGCGATGGTTAATGTTAAATATGGAACGAGAATAAATTGGAACGGAACGTGTCCGCCCGCGCCCCGCCTGCGCCGCGGCCGTTCGGAGGTAGTCGTATACTTTCGTGAAAAACGAGTATCGATGCAATTCTAGCGTGCATTTATGACTAGAAGTGTTCACAACGGCTATATATTAAAAACGCGTTATAACGATATGCTATTTTTAAAACGCCTAATATTTTTTCAGCTATAATATATTAGTATTCGATCTTTCGATGTATAAAACGTCGTCGAGCGCCGCGTTATTTCAACGCGTGCGCTGTTAGTTTTATGTACGTAAAGCCACGTAACGCTTATGGACCTAATTTAATACCTATATTTCTTAAAATTGCGAAAATTTGGAAGCATTTTTTAAACGACAGACACTTTTTGCAATAATTGCATTCCGCCTTCTTTGCACTTTCGTCCACCACGGCAAAATAGTTCCACAATTTACCTCTTCGGGGCATTTTGATCGTTAATTCTACTCGATGGTTATTCTAAACTAACTATATTTACACAAAACTAACTTCCACCAAAGTACACCACCAAAGCAAGCCAAGCTCCACCAAAGTAGTTCAATAATAAAAAATAATAATTACAATTAACACACAAATCGCTTAAATTGTAAATAACTCACGTCTAAAAACAACATAAAACGACAAGCAAGTCGTCCGCACTGATAAATAACATTGAACCTAATATCCAATAAAACGAAATAAATAATAGTTTGATAGGTTATTTATTTGGAATCTATCAATCTAGTTCTTATTCAGTTTCGCTAGAACATATTTTCGCATAATATACATAAAATAACTTCGGGACTAATATTTTAGCTAAAGATGAAATTCTAGCTCTTACTTAGTTATAATAGAGCATAATTTGGCATGTGACATGAAATATTAAATATCGTTTTGCCGTTCGGCGCCAGAGGCGCTGCGTTCAAAGTACTAAATTTAACCTTGACGTGGCGTTTGACGCTTCATTCACTTGAGAAAGTTGGACTGGAGTAAATCTAAGAGATGGCGCTATTAGAAATTAATACTATCGTGTTCGTTCATAAAAATAATAGGTTGACGTAAATAGCTTTATTACCTAGTTTAATAAATAATAGGTTATATGAATATATTTTTTTTAATAGGTTATTTATTTAGCTACCTAATATAACGAACACCTTTATTTATGACCTCGAACTTTGACATTCAGTTGACTCAGTTTACTCATTGTAATTTGTCATGTTTGTGCACCTATAAATTTGGCGCCATTTTTTCTTTCATTTTCTTTGCGCGTTTATGCAAAGTAGGTACGACGTGCAGTGTTAGTACTTAGTTTGTTTGTGTTTATTCGTTGTGTAAATAACAATAATAGTGAATAGTTCAGTGTATTTAGTGTAGATATAGTATAAAAACTGGTCTCTGCCATTATGGCGGACTCACGCAAAATGAAAACTAGTAATTTATGGAACTGTTTTGAAGATTTTGGAGACAGTGTAAATAAGATCGCAATTTGTAAATTATGTAAAGTTAAGTATAGCTACAAATCTTCAACTTCCAATTTAAAAAAACATTTGGAGCGAAAACATCCTACTGTTCAGTTTGTTTCTACAAAACAGCAGTCAGTCCAATCTGTTCCTGTTGCACCAACTACGTCAGAATCAAACCCGCAATCACAGTCGGACTCTACGATGACTTCCACCTCCAGCGCGAATGTGCAGCAACTACAAAATTCAAATGTGCCAACTACGTCAATGTCCAATTCTGATATTATGACAAATTGTATAAGTAATACCAACATACAAAACGTAAATTCCCGTATAGTATTACAGAATCAACCTATGACTAAATATCTAAAAAGAAAACTTACACCAAATGAAAAAAAAAGGTTAGATGATCTGTTGATGCTGCTATTTATTTATGATTATCAGCCTTTTTCAATCGTCGAAGATAGAGGATTTAAGGCCTTTGTTGAAGGATTGAATCCCTCATACACCTTACCGAACAGGAAAGTACTCTCAAACAATTATCTACCTGCACTTTACGAGACATGTTTAACAGAAACTAAAGAGAAACTTGAGCGTGAAGCACTTAGTGTTTGTTTAACTTCAGATATTTGGACTTCTAGCAACAACGATGCATATTTAGGACTCACAGCCCACTATATTGATGAGGAGTTTACTTTGAAGTCAGTCTTATTAGAATGCGCACCTCTGAGTGGTTCACATACGGCCGAAAATATCAAAGAAAATGTACTACGTATTCTTCAAAATTGGAAACTGAAAGACAAAGTTATAATCGTTGTCACAGATAATGCTAGTAACATGAAATCTGCTGTCGAAAAAATGGGCTATAGGCATTTCGGATGTTATGCCCATTCAATAAATCTAATAGTGAGAAGTTGTACCACTGAAAGCACTGCAAACGAAACAATATCAGGAGTAATCACGAAAGTGAAAAGTATTGTAGCACATTACAAACGAAGTGTAAAAGCCACTGAAAAGTTACTAATATACCAAAAACAAAATAATATTGCAATCCCAAGAAAAGTACTTCAGGATGTATCCACTAGGTGGAATTCTACTTTAAAGATGTCACAACGCTTTGTGGATTTGGAAGAAGCTATTAAAGCTACAATGGCTTTGTCTGACGAGGAATGGGAAACCTTGTCAGCCGAAGAATGGCGTATATGTCGCGAGTTATGCACTGTACTCAAGCCTTTTGAACAGATAACTGAAGCGATGAGCGGCGAAAAATACGTATCCGGGAGTCAAATACTCATTTTAACTAGAGGTCTAATTTCGGCACTGAATAAAATGCTTCAGGTTACTGAAGACCCAATGGAGGAAGATTTTTCGGACAGTCTTCACGAAATAACTAAAAACCTAATAAGTTCTTTGAGATCGGAGACTGAAAGAAGATTCGCTAATATCGAGGCTAGTAAGACGATTGGTGTTTCGACAGTGCTAGATCCACGATTTAAACTACATGTGTTTAGAAACCAGGTTTACGCAGCTGATATTAAAAAAACAGTAATTGACCTGGTCACTGCCACTATAAATAAAAATTTGCCAGTTCAGCAAAGAGAAGATGTGGAAGCCCCTGAAGAACCCGTATCAAAAAGAAATAAGTTTGATATTTGGGACGAATATGATACCATAGTTAACACAGGGCGGCCTGAAGGTACACCTAGATCGCAGGCAGTGCTGGAAGTACAGAGATACCTAGAGTTACCTGTTACGGGAAGACAGCAAGATCCATTAGAATGGTGGAAAACTTTCAAGCATAGCTTTCCTAATTTAGCAGTTTTGGCCAGAAGTAAATTAAATTTTATGGCTACTTCTGTACCCTGTGAGAGGCTCTTTTCTAAAGCAGGAAGTATTATGACTGAGAGACGTACAAGGCTTGGCATTAGAAAAATGCAACAACTTTTATTTTTAAATTCTAATTATAAAACCAAATAAAAATTTGAAAAAAAATGTATATAATAGTAAACATGTAAATAATGTACATATAAAATCAATGTAAATAGTTGATCAAAATATAAAACACGCCGTTTAGTTTTCAAAATTATGCGACAGTCCTAAGCCTGTGTAAAGTGTGAAGGATATTATGATCAAATCAAATGTAAATACAATATTTGTACGCAATTTCTTAACACCCTGTTAGGCTGCAAACTGAACGACCGCGGGCGCGGTCGTTCAGGTTTTCGTCCGCGTGATGTAAGGGAAGTATCCCAAGGAAACATATTACTGGGATAAAAGTACCCTATATATTAATCCAGGTAATAAACTACTTGTATGAAATTGTTATCCAAATCTGTCCAACCGTTTTCCCGTGAAAGAGTAACAAGCGTCCATACATCCTCACAAACTTTCGCATTTCTAATACTAATAATTAGGATATAATAACACCGAGATGTATTTTTTTCTTTATTCTGCATTACAGCTACAGGCGATGGTTTTTATTGATAATAGTGAATAAGCGAATTAATTATCAAATCGTGTAAGTCACATTACAAAACGTTCTAAATATCTATTACCTATCCGACGTGATCGACGTGACAAAGTCACGGTGATTTTTCACCGTGAAATTTTTATAACTGGAACAACAGTCACGGTGAATGAAATATAACGACTTTGCCCATGTCTAGACGAGACCTGTCATTCCTGTAATCCTGTCAAGTGTCAGTGTCAGTCAAGAAGTGTCACTGTCAAACAACAGATAAAAAGTATAATGTAAGTTCGCATTCCAGGTACATCCGTACTCATGGTATATCCTTACTATACATTTATTAAATCCAATCCACCAATCATACTGGTGAAAGGGTAGCCCGCGTCTTTTCTAGGGTTCCGTACCCGAAACAACGGGACCCTACGGGACTAAGCCGCTGTCCGTCTGTATCAGCGGGCTGTAGAAAGTTAGATAGTTGAAATTTTCACAGAATGTGAATTTTTCTGCTGCCCCCCCTGGTTACGAACTTTATTCCCATCTGCCACCTTCGAGCTTGACACCCATTTCAGATTGATGTGACTTTACGATTAAAGAAATAGACAAGTTTAAAATTTATTTATTTATCTACAACAGCTGTTGATACAACCAATAATTACAGTAACTAAAATATTGTTTTAATATCTTTTCTAGCCATGTAAACGCCACGAGTTAGTGCCAGCCACCACCCCGGGGGCAAGCTCCAAGAAGGCAAATGGTAATGAAGGGTTAACAACTCTTTGTTATTTTGTAGCTGCTTGCTTCAAGGTAAAATCCACATACAATTTGCTATAAATTATTTATTTACAAACATAAACACAAAGTAATAAAAAGCTAAGAGTATAGTATACTTCCTTTATGATCAAAGGCAACTACTCTTAACATATAAGTGGTGTTACATAAAACTAGGTAACATAAGAAAAAGCTAGGCTTATTCACTAAAAAACTGTTATCTTAGACATTTGCATGTCTGCCTACATCTAAGTTATAATTAGTAATTTCTGCCTATTCAGTAACATCAAAATGACTATTTATTCTGAGTTTTGTCTTGACAACATGGTCTGTTGGCAGTTGTTCCATCATCTAATACTGCATTATCATCATATGGGATATTTTCAAACTTCACAGTGTCATCAGTAATTCTGGCCTCTGAAAATACAAGAGCAAAAGGTAAAATCATGCTTGACAACTTTTTTTTTAAATTATAACAGGAGTCTTCTGTAAGTTACTAAATATTAACTGCATTTTTTTATTTATCATACCAAATACACCAGGCTTGACTTCTCGAGCTTGGATAATTTGTGTTCGAAGTTCAGTGTCCACATCCTCACCAAGTTTAATCATCTGTAATAATACAGATATTTGGGCTAATTTCCTTAAAATAATAGTAATAATAGTTTGGCTTGATTGCAGTCAGAAAAATAATCATACAGCCTTTATGGCATCCTCGTTGGTTACATGTTTATTTTTACGGAACTCTTCATTTATTTTTATTCTACCAGCTACCAGTGCTCTGTCATCTCCTGCAAATACTTTCATCCTAGTTCTGTGCAATCTCTTGAAGGTTTGCAGGACCTGAAAGATAAGTCATTCTTGAATATTTTTATTGCTTAATATTCTGCTCTGATGCCAAAAGTTTCTTGATTGTACGGTAATTTAGTTTTGCCGGCATTGTTTAACAAAAGTATTGAACGTTCTTGCCGACCTGGCTGCTTCCAGTAACAATAAATAAAAAGAAAGATTAAATTACAGAATAAAAAGGAGTTTTCTTAATGCACACAAAATTGAAGACCATTATTTTGTTCGTTTGGTACTTACTAAAGACCGTGTAGAGTTCATTGTGTGATAACTATTTTATTCGTGGTTTTAATCACAATAACATTAATTTAGTGTTGATTTTTCATTTCATAACCTCGCTTTTTAAACTTCCAAAATATTTTTATCATTTATCAGCTGTCAGTATCGCACAAATCTGTCAAGACATCGAGTGATGTCTCTTCCAAAACTCACTAAACTGTAATTAAACTTGATTTTGGCTTTGCTTTATTGAAAACCGAATAGAGGGAGATTCCGTGACGTGACCGCCAGACCTACATCATTTTATAAAACCTGAAACTTTCTGGGAAGTAGATGCCTTACTTTAGGGAAGAAGGACTATTGGATATTATGAAAAGTTGGTCGTGGTGGCTTTGGAAATTATCAGGTGACATAGGTGTGCTAAATGGTCCTCCCTTACTTCTCCTAAAATTGTTTGACCGAAAATCATTATCCATAGATCAAACTTTTGCTGTAAACTTCAGTAACCATAAGCTTAAGGCCGGCAACACATAACTACCAATTATGTTATTGTATGTGCGCCGTTTGAGGTTTTTAGCGGCAGCCGCAACATACGCACACCGCGCTAGGAAGATGGGATGGCGCAAGGATGTTGACAAAATTGATGTAAATTTAAGTCAATAAATTCACCAAATATTTATTGAAGTGGGCTCTTAGTCGATTAAGACTCAGAATAATGACGTGTTGATACACATATGGCACTAACTAATTCTTTCATCGACGTCACTAAACGGAATCCCTATCGGTTAATCAGTCACTGTCAAGTGACAAGTGTCATTGCCGGGCACATCAAATTCTCTTTAGTGATAACGCGATAATAATTAAAGTTATTTTTTGCTATGCAAGTGCCTGATATTATGTAGTGTTTTAACTCGTCGTATAAAAAATATAAATCAAAATGTCATTCGCAATTTATCTGCTGCAAGCTGTGGCTTTCTTAGTGGGTATTCAAAATAAATGCCGCCACATCTGATTATTGTTTTTTTTTATTATTGTATAAGAATTCAACGTGTATGTACAACTTTATTTTATATCCTTCCAGGACCTTTTAGCAGTGGGTCTCATTGTCCCACTAGTAGCTGGTCATGTACGACAGATGGGTGGTAACCATTTGTATGTGGGATTACTTGGATCAATTTATGCCGGATTCCAGCTTGGATCTGGACCCCTTATCGTAAGTTCTTCTACTACAATGACATAAGTTTTCATAAATTTTTAGTATTGAAAACACTTATCAATAAAAAAAACATTTTTCAGGGCAGTTTGAGTGACCTCAAGGGGCGGAAAACTATTTTGACATTGACACTGCTTATGTGTGGCATAGCATACACTGTGCTTGGACTCACGAGTTCAATATTCGTAATAATGGTGGTTAGAGCAGTGTTAGGTACATACAAGAACCTGTTCATTTATATTCACACATTTGTATCATTCTTTATTCCCATCAAGGTAGGCAGCGACTACAGCATGTTAGAATGTATACACCCCCCCAGTTTGACTAACAAACTTTTTATTTTTATGAATTATTAAGAAACTCAAAATAAATATAAAGTAACTTATTAGGTGTGCCCGGCATACGTTGCAATGCAACTTTTTTTAACTACCCAACCTAACTACCCTACCTATCTACACTACCTAACTACCTACCCTACCTATCTACACTACCTAACTACCTACCTACCCACCCTACCTACCCACCCTACCTATCCTGTGAAATATAGTTTAAAACCTATTCTCATACCAACCAAATATACATAGATAATTTATTAAAAATTGGTTGAGCCGTTTCGGAGGAGTGCAACCACTAACACCGAATAGAACCATTTTGGTTTATTTAGCAGAACTGACTTTTAAATAATGGGTATTATAATAAAAATTGGTTCTGACTAATTGGTGTATTGTTTGCATCTAAATTCTACAAGTAACTAGGTTTATCATTTCATAAATCTCTTTTTAAATGCCATATTACTGGACTAATTCATCAAAATTTCAATTCTTGGTTGGGGCCATGGCGTTTCACCCTTAAAGATCAAAAATGTCCATATAAAAAGAAAGTAACAATGTTTCAGGGCTGTTTAAACAAACGCAAATGTTGACAAAGGCTTTAGTGCCTGATTATGAGAAGAATGAACAGAAGCAAGCTGAAATATATGGCAAGATGGCAGCCATATCAGGTGCTGGTATCACTCTAGGTCCTGTGATTGGAGGCCATATGGCTGAGGATAATCCGGAAAATGGATTTATGTTGGTTGCCATTATTGTTGGGATATGCTTTGCCATTAATTCTGGTGAGGAACTTATTAATCAAATATGGTTTTTATTTGAAAGAAATCTGGTTTTATACATATTTTCTTTTACAGGTTTAGTGTACTTCCTTCCAAAATTAGATAAAAAGCCACCAAGTAAAAAAGCAGAGAAAAAAGAAGTACAAACAAGTATAGTAAACATATTATATTCTAGTGTCCGCCAATCATTTGTTGAGTTATTTAAAATAGACTGGATTAAGTATTGGGACATTTTCATGTTCAAAGCTCTAATAGGATTTGCAATGGGTGTTTATTACTCAAATTATTCTCTTTATTTAAAAACAGAATATGGTTTATCACCAAAATATGTAGGTTATGTAATATCATTCCAAGGTGTTATAGGTTCCATATCCAGTTTTTTCATAGGATACATAAATAGTTTTTACATTTACGACAAAGACTATAGCATAAGAAACCTACATGTATTTTTAGTTACAAGTATTTCTTTATTAGGACTAGCATTATCATTTAATGTTATTGTTTATGCTTTTTGGTTGATACCGCTAGCTATAGGTAATGCAATTGGTAGGTTAGTTACTTTAGAAATGGTTTTAAAGAGGAGTGATGGAGACCACAGGGGAACTCTAATAGGTGCTTCAAACAGTGTACGGTCACTGACTGGTGTAGTTGCTCCTTTGGTCTCAGGACTAATAGGCGAGTTCTATGGAGTTTCTTATGTAATTTACGCTTCATTGTGTTCAACTATGTTGGGAGTTGTATTGAGTTATCGTCATAAAAATAAAACAGTTAAGGTAGATTAAGTTTTCTATACAGTTTATTGGTATTTATATCTAATAAAATATTTGTTATTTCATGTATTTCTTTTTTCAATTTTACATACTTACTGTTATCACTGATACATTTGTCACTCTCTACATCATGAATGTAATTATATGAACAAGTAACAAGAAATCACTACAGTCTATAAAAATGCGCCACTTATGTACTACTTTCTGCAACAACATTGTTGCTAAGGTAGCAACTATTTATTCCTTGTCCATTGCTTCCATTTGTTTTTTCCTCATATCTTTGATGAGTTGCTGAATAGCTTCTCTGTCTGCTACATTCTCCGGTGGAAAGATTTGACGCTTGGTATTTGTGACCCACTCCTCGAAATAAGTTGGTTGGTTGAAGAAGAAAAAGAGGCCCACTGGAAAAGATGTGTACATAGCCATTCTGCCTACTTCTAGTTTCCAGTTACCCATTTTTAAGGTTGAGATTTAGCGAAACTTCAGAAATATAGCAAATCTTTCGAGGTTGTTTTGAAATGTCACACGATTAAGCAGGACGACATGACAACAGATCTAAATGACAGTTGACAATAGGAACGCTGACATTGTTAGTGATGTAAGAAACGTATAAAAGAGATGTCAAAATCGACTAACAGAATAAGGTATTATTATTTGAAAGTTCCGTATGGTGTCCGAAGTAAAGAATAGCACCATCCCATATCTTCCTGTCGTAAGACGCGACTAACGGCCTTACCAGAGAATGGGCAGCAGCGTTCTCTGTGTTTTTGTAACAATCGGACTGCGATCGCCAACCCAGGTCCCGGCTTGGTGGTCTTGGCAGGTGCCAAGCCTGGCAATTTAGGCTAAACCCCCCAATAAAAATGAGCGCAATAAAGGAATGGCCCCTAGTGCCCGGCAGCCCGTCATGGGATCCGCTAGATGCGAGTCGCACGGGACCGGTCAATGTGGCTACACTTATGGGAGATGTCCAGCAGTGGACGTCATTCGGCTGAAATGATGATGAGTTGAAAGTTATTATTCTTATTTATTGTGCGTTTTAGTCAATTAAACTAATATAGGTTAAGGAATATTATCAATGTATGGGTAATCTACCTGAATTAAAGATAGATAAATAAATAAGCGGGCAAAGTTTCATTTTGATGTTTTTTTTCACCAAAATAGATGAACCAAATGGCAGTAACTTAATAATATACAGTTTAAATATTTTGTCTATAGCTTCCACTTCTGCGTATCGTCTTGATGGTAAACTAAATTGAATCGACAACACAGAGGTCAACCTTGACTATTATTTTTTTTCCTTTAATCGGAATAACCAACAAACGCAATCTTACAGAAACTGTTTACTGGATCGCACAGAGAAGGAAGAAAACGAATACAGATTGGCCGTAAAAAATATACGATGTTGATAACGCACTTTTGTGTCGGTAGTTGGGAGTACACGTGTTCTTGAGTGGAGACCGCGAATCGGCAAGCGTAGGTGGGACGCCCTCAGGCTCGATGGAGCGACGATCTTCGCAGGTTGGTTGGTAGCAACTGGATGATAGTTGCCGAGAATCGAGTTCAGTGGCGTGCGATTGAAGAGACAGTAGTGCACTACAGTTGTAGGCGGATGATGATGATGACTTTGTGTATCCTTAAGTTACAGTCCTTTCACATAAATTTTACCTGCACTGCCAAAATCATAGTGACTAGTTTCGTTGCTGTTGGCTTGCTGCTGTTAGAGGTAAAATAACTGAGAAAGGACTACTTTCCGTCAGAAAATGTTGGCTTGCTTAATGACATCACATCAAGTGTCAAGTGTCTAATTTTAGTACACATTAGGCCATATAGGTTAAAGTCCTATGTGGTAGGGGGCGACCAACTTGTAGCACTATGGCCACGCGCTAAAGAACGATCATGGATGTACACGTGAGGAATTACACTATTGTAGGAAACAGCAGATTTTTTTGTTTAAATCTGCTGTTGGATTACCTAGACTGTCTGCTAAATGGGGGGGCTATGGGGTTCAGTATGATGTATTGAATACGTCGTAACCGTTTTTGCGTCGATGTCCCTTCCACCCTTTATTTACCACCTTACTTTAGGTTGGATTACCTAATCGCCATAACAAAAACATTGATAAACCGACAGGAAAGTACCAAAGTAAAGTATTAGTAAATTCTTATGCCTGTTTTCTTTAACACAATAAGTCTTTAAATAAATGCCTAACTAAATATTAGGGGTTAAATGAAATTGCCGATTTCTATAGACGATTTCGTGAAGTTATTTTTCTTGGAAACGTCTGAATCGATTATGTATGATGCAATTGCAATAGTTGAGTGAAAAAAGCTTCGTTGCACTGCGTAACTTCAATTCTCAAAACACAGTCTATGACAAAAATATGTGTAGGTACCTATTTGAAGTAGTGAAATCGACGCGACGGCACATTGAAACAGGTGTTTTTTAACACACTACCCTATGAGATGCAACTACTAGTACGGTTTTTAAACTCTAAAAGGTCCATTATTTAACAATAAATCCAATAAAAATGGAATAAAACAAAATAACCATACGTCAAAGTCATAAACAGAACAAAATGTGAGAAAAAACCGGCAAATTAGCTTTTGGAGTTGAGCCGAGCTTTAAAAATTCATAAAATTGTTTTTATTTAGGAATTCATTTATGTATCGCATACCTACTTAGTGTTAGTTTAAACGTGCATTGGTCTGTAATTCAAAATGTTAAAAAATATCATAGCATACCATTGATTGATGATTCGTCGTCTCGTCGGGAGTCATCGGGCAGCGACCGAGGCATGATAAATTGCAACGCTATTACAGGAATTTACGCCGTGTAATAGGCTCTATTACGATCCTTTCCTATCATATCGCTATGCAGCAAGAACAACTCTGCCAGGACTAGAAAATAATGCAACAATCACTGCAAAGCCTCAAATTAGTTTGTGAATATTATTTGCCAGCATGGGTTTATAACTTTGCGGTTGCATTTGGATGAGATGCGATACTTACGTAGGTCTGGGAAGTTTAATAGAAATTGTGTGGTAAATAGAAATACATTGTTATTTAGCTATGTGATTTTGTATTCCTAAGCACGTCCATAAAGTTTGCATCCCAATTTAAGGACCCTGAGAAGCCTTTTAAATAAAATTCGATCACCTACTTAAAATTTCATAGTGTGAACTGTAAAATTGATTAGGAATGGTACTACATACTTTAACAAAACTACTGAAATTAACGACGACAACGTACTAGTAGTAAGTAGTTAGACCACCCAAGTTTATTACGGCCGTAGTTAATTTATTACAAGCAAGTGCTTCGACACCGCTCGCATTGCAGCAGTTGAAGAAATTGCTGTTCATTGTAATAAGCTTCGACGTACTCCGAGCCTATTATGTGAGCTACCATCTAATGCTTTACGGCTGTAAATCATTTAGGAAATTTCTTGATTGGAACATAACATTTATATTTGTGTGAGCGAGTCCTTCCTTGTTTATTTGTTAGCTGAAAGGTCGTATTCGTTGAGAATTCAATATAGTTAATGCTAAGCCAATAATATCGATACTTTCCAGGTTCTTAAAAAAAGTTTTGAGTTACGGTATCAAATGCGTTTTTCCAAGCTTTTATTTTTTTTCTCTTGATTTAAAGGGGCTTGTTCAATTTGAACATGTCACCCCTGAAGCTTTTATTTAACTTCCAATGCTTGTATGTGTGTTTGTTTAGGTCAAATCTTGTTATAACAGTTATACCCAAGCGATTGAGCTAAAATTATGCATAGGTACACGTTTTTTTAGACAAGGACTTGCAGGCGGTTGTTCTACAGACATGAAATGTTAAATGGTTGTTACGCGATCGGTCGTAAATTATATCAACACCTTAGACAATGTTCAAGGGCGTCTCACCACATTAGACGTTAATTAATTAATTATCTTAATAATCTCCAGTGGACACAATTTCGAAACCGTTAATATCACGTTGACATACGAGTCGCGGAGTCCTAGGCTTATTACAAAGAACCGTTAAAACTGCGCGGCGGACACATAAAGATGTCCTTACTAGGAGTAGAATTAATTGATCCCTGGTCGGCTAGGTCCACCGGCTTTGCAGACACGAGACATGAGCCGCGTTAGCTACGCTCGTAAATTGTCATATTAAGTGGCGCTTAATTTATGTACAAATCGGCTTACAACTGTTGGTTTTGCATTAAGACATTATGGCTATGAAATTGAGCTATAGTACATTATGTTTGCTTAAAGTTTAAAATATTGTATTTCATTTCCTCGATTTTGTTCTGTTTATGTTGCGAATTGGCGTTCAAGATTACACAAACGTGGTTTAAACAATGTTTATACTAACATCAGTGCTTCCGTCTCACGCAATACTTTCAAGGAATCGGGCGGTCCATATCGGATGGTGTAGGGCGAGGTTCGCGATTACTCTGCACGATATGAGCTGTCTACGCGGCAGGAACAACATGGCAACTGTAATAACATTTGAAATAGTGTACCAGGGAGCGCATTACGGCTGGTGTATTACCTATCAGATGCCGTGCGGTCCGGAACGTGCGGCGTGCTAATGTGGACCCGGCACGATTCTGATTTGTTATCTGCCGTATTGAAACCGAAATGTTCCTCTGGTAGAACTGCTTTTATGTAATTTGTATTAAGATTAACTGTTTGATTAGTATAGTTGACACTGGTGTATTTAAATGCTTTGTGGGAATTAGATCTCATAAATGCCTTTTGATTTTAACTTGAACACAGCTGCTCCTTTAAGTCGTCGACCTTTCATCAAAGGGTCCTGCGTTTTTATACGCAGATCGAAAGTTCATATTCTAAGTACCGAATTACCGAATGGTCAAATATCAGGTAACCTAATTAAAACTTAGCTGAAAGAAAATATCTCCTTTCCATGCCTTCCTCTTACTTTCACGGGAATCATATCACAACCATTACATAACTGAAACATAACGCCTTTAATCGGCTCTTATACAATTATGGCATTTCTATTATAACACTTCTAAGAAAGAATCGAACATGGTTTTTATTTGGACTGTACTTTCATTACGCCACTTGACCCCACTTGATCCTCCTTGCATTAGGCGGATCACGGAGTTCTTTGTCATCATTGGTATCAATGTCATTGTCAATGCGGCATCGATTATGGGTGAAGCGAAGGCACGCTCATCGGCATCAATTCACATTTAGCTGAATGGCTTTTACATGAATGTATAGCTTCAACAGGCTACCAGCTAATCAAAATATGTGGACTAGAGGTAGAGGCGATTGAATGGAGAATCCTTATGGGCTTAAGAGGGAAGCGTTTGCCAGTTGCCTGTTTGTCAGCATCAATCTCGCTTCTCGTTCTTTTGTTTTATGCGTTGCTAATTTTAAACGTCTTTCTACTGGTTACTGGTCTGCATTCGGATTTCCTACGATTCATTTAAGGGAATATTAAACTGTTGCTAGTAAAATATTTAGATGCAATATAATTTAACAGAGTCTCGCTAAGATCAATCTGACTTCACATCTGGAAACTCTGAATGTTTTAACCGAATCTTTAAAAAATATGTTTTTAACTTTTCTTGTATGTATCCACAATCATTCCGATACGGAAACTTTAATGATAGCCTTATCAGAAATTAGTGTCGTTTTCTATTGTTAGCAATCGATCGTTCTTGAGACGCTGGGTGACTATCATATTTTATGCTGATAAATGAGCACCTAACTACTTAGGTAGATACTTAATTTCATTGTATTTCATCAGCACGATAAAACTAAGCATTACGTAAATATTTAGTACCGAAGACGACGTGTATACATACCTTACTTTGGATCAGTTTTCGCCGTGAGGAAAAATGAATACATTTCTTTCACTATCTGTATCTGCATATTATCATTCCCGTTTCCATGTTTTCTCGTCTCCGCGAAGACTATAACGTTATTATTAAGTACCTACTTATATCCTTATTCGTCACAGCTTTCGACTAACTATTTAATCCAGCATGGATTGATGGTTACCGCACCTTGTTATTTGCATCTATATTGTCATTTTCAACTCCTCGCTTGAGTACAAAATAAATAACAAAAGGTCTGTAATTTATGTTCGCTGTTACTGTCGTGAATTCTGTATCCACTTGTCATTTACATTTTATGTTTTGAAATACTTTTACGACTTACTTACTCCATGCGTGTTATATGCATGTATGTTCTTCGTGTTACGAAATGTATCAACCAATATTCGATCCACAATAAAATATTTCTACGTTTTTATTGCAGGGCAGAACCGCGAGGTGCCCAGCGGGGGTCTGTGTTGATTCAAAACGATTTCAATTTGTTCCATTGCATAATTTTGGGAAACTAAATAATTCATGTTACATTTGAATGACGACCACGAACATTGGAGATGTTAGATAAAAGTACCCAAATATTGCGCAACTTGTCTGAACGACCTTGTACCTACTGCTGTTTGCAATCAATGTTTTGGTGTTGGGAACGCTCTGCTTTATCGTTCACGTATCACCTACGACCTTAAGTTATGGCACGACTTCTTTAAGTTTATTAGAATTTAAGTGAACTTCAACCTCAATTGTGCAGAGGTGTGACCTTCTGTTTTTAGGTGAGGCCATTGCAAATTCTATAGCGCATTTCTTGTTTGGAGTTTATTGCGGACCGTATGTCATTTGCGGTTCTTAAAAGCCTGCTGGATGGGGTTGGAACGGAAACCCAAAACGTACTTAAATAACTGGCATAGGTAGGGACCTATTATGAAACGATATTAAAGTAGGTAATACGGAAATAAGAGATCAGATGAAGCAATAAAACAAACAAACAGCAACGCTTATAGAAATCTCTAGGAAATGATCACTTCAGTGCCTGGCTTTGTTTCCTTTCCTTTCACTGCTCAGCTCGCGGCCGTTTTCATTTTAACACCTGATTCTTTATTAGAGCAATTATTTAATACAGATATGCCGTAATAATTGCTCCAGTTTACGTACAGATTCTAATCAAGGAGGAAGGAATGTTGAAGGATGACTTGAAAATAGGATATCTTTTTATTGCCCCCCAAAAACTGTATTCTCTCAGGTTTAGTTAAGACTTGTTTCTTAAAAACATAATGTCCTAATTTTGTTTTTATTAAACAGGTTTTTATAAGTATCATATGGTTGCATTAGTTAAGTGAGCACGCAGCTCAAAATTCTGCCATCTTGGGAACAGTAAATTAATAACAATAATTTTACGAAAGCACTCTGCATTCCGGGTACTAAAGCGGCTGCTTGCGAACAAAAACAGGAAGCTGGTCTTGCATAATTTGACCAGACCTGTGTTTGAGGACTCGTAATGAGGCATGATGTGGTGCGCGTAACCACTGGGAACTTTTAATTCACAACCATTCCGAGCCTCATTTGCCTCGCTAATCATTTCCAAGTTACTGTATTTTTTTTAAATGAAGTACGGAGGCGTTAAGGTAAGGCTGTCGATTGGGTCCTGCCAGGCTACCTACCAGTTAAGTAAGGATAGGTACAATGAACTAAGAAATACTTTGACATGGAAAGAAAAATTCCAGTGCGAGCACTAGAATTTTACTTACCATGTCAAAACAGCTGTAGTTCCCTACGCAGGGTTTGCGTATAAAAATATTAAAAAATAAGAAATACTTGTTAAAATCTCGGATAATTACTTACTCAGGTTTATGACATGAAGGTAATGCTTGGGAGTTTTATGTCTTGTTTTAACCGCTGTCGATGTATCAATTGTCACTTGTCACCGTATCAACTATTTAAGCGGGGTCAATTGCTTGTAATGTTATCATTTACCTTCGTTATAATGCGTTTCCTTTGCTTGTTGTAGTCGTTAATATTTATTCCTGTATCATTTCATGAGAATTAAAACGTTTCGAATGTAATAACAATTTGTGGAGCTTGAGATACAGGTTGTTATAATATCACGTTACTTTCTTTGCTCAATTAAAAATGTCATTCATCATTGCATACAACTTTTACATGAAAATGCACCAGTCACTTTCCAAACGCCAAAAAATAACGCTTTTTTTCAATATCAATTATGACCTCCTTTCCTTACGTAAACATCCTGTATGAATATTATGCAAAGCGTTTTTTTATGGCGGAACAATATCGATTTTATCGATCGGTAAAGAATGGAGTATTTATTGAAAGTCATCCTATTATTGGAGTATTTTGATAGCAGTTTAATCTAACGCGTGAAGGGAGCGCTTTGATATTTAAATTGGTCCGGAGATCGGGCGCGTCATCTCGCACGATAATGAGGCGTGGAATGACAAACTACCCTCTTTCATCACCGCCCACTAATGGTCAATATAATGAACACTGGGAACGTTAATATCCGTATCCGGCAACTTATGATAAATGTCGATGCCAGCGAACTTCGACTATAATATTGTTTCGAATAGTTTTTTGCGCTCAAGGATTGAAATTTCTCACGATTGAACATTCAAAATGACTATTGTATCGTAGATCGAAGGATTTAGACAGCTAGGCTAACCAATTCGTGACCGTTCGATATTTATCATAAAAAATTAAATAGAGCTGGGTTTTTTATTTTGACATACCTAACAAATCGCTTGTTTGCGACAATAACTACCAACATAACTCGAAAAATAAGAAATACAGTACAGCGTTTTTTTAGGTTTTTTTTTGCTATATTTTCAATATTTTTTTCGCATAGAACCATTTAACAAAAGATAAAAGGTTTACCTCCATTACGTATTTCGTTACTTCATTTAATACTTACTATCTTTAATTTTACCTATATTCAACTACACAACTTTTTTTTTTAGTTAGTTATGTCATCCTTGTCGCAAACGACCGAAATATTCCTAGCTAGATTTTATAAACAGCTCTATTGTAGGGTGCACTAGGACCATTATGGCTGCTGAGCTGCTGGATCTCCTTAGTAATCTTACGGATTGATCCTGTACCTACCCAAAAAATTATATAGAAAAAATTAAGTAGGTGGGTAGATGTAGGTACCTCGCAGCTGATACGCTGTTCTGTTGTCATAATCTTCATCCCGTTATGTTCGACCGCATCAATGACAGTGTGATTGATGAGACTTTTATTGTTTCTCCTTAAATTATGTAGGTATTAAATGACATTTTTCTACTGAGAATATCATTAAACATTAATCTGTAATACGTATTTCTTCCCATTTACGAAGTTACCAAGATTAATGTATTTAGTGCGAATCTATGAGAAAATCACTCGATGGGTGGCGATTTTTTTTTATTTTCTTTAAATGTGCAAAAGATTCGAGCGATAAAAATACGTAAAACTAATTTCCAAAATTCTTGTGTAGCCAGGTGTCTAGGCTACTAATTTTCTTACAACGGTTCGGTAGGTAAGTATTGAAGATTGTACCTAGGTAACTACCTACATAGGTAGGATAATTAATTGTGATTGTGATCCATCTTTGTAAGCAGAGAAACATTCGTTTAATATTTTATTTGAAAGTAAGACACGGAGTCGGCGTTCCGATCTTTGGTCCGATATAGAAGTGCATCCATTGATGCTATCTTCGAATTCCAGGGATGGCCAACATGTCAAGGGGAGCCTATAAAGTTTTCAGTACTCTTCTCTCTTTCCAAACGCACACAGAAGCGGTACGCAACTACTTAATATAAAGCTGATGTTCTTCTTCGCTAACACTAACCCATATATTAGTGTAATGTTAGAATTGAAAGTCTCTTTGCTGATCTGAACCTCGAAAATCCAAAAGCAGGTAGTACCTGGCAGGTACCTATGCCTTTATTTAGGCACTAGCATCTTCGCCGGCGACTTCGTCCGTTAAAATTGTGATAGTTCGGCTAATATGCATGATATAAATATAATTTAATTAAAGAACCTGCGAATAATGTAGAAAAGAAAAATCAGTGAAAGAATTTTTAGTATTGTTTCGGAGATTACCCCCTACATTACTAACAAACAAAACCTATGTAATTGGAGATTTAATAACCAGCATTTTCAGATTTAATTATCTGTGGATCGGTGCGCAATTCGAAATTCAAATAAATTTTATTCGAAAGCCGTGTTCTTTTAATTTCAAATTCAGTCATTTGTTTTTAGATAGTTTTTTGTTTTTGTGAAACTGTGGTAGTTTTTGTCGCCATGGATAAACTGAAAATTCGTACAATTTTCGAATATGAGTTCCTACGTGGACATACCGCTGCGCAAACAACACGAAACATTAACGACGAGCACGGGCCTAACACTGCTTGCATAAACACGGTCCATTACTGGTTCAATCGTTTTAAATCTGGAAATTTAGAGTTGAAGAATGAGCCTCGCGGTCGGCCGGTAACCATTGTCGACAACGACGAATTGAAGGCGGTAGTGGAAACGGATTCAACTCAATCTACGGCTGATCTTGCTGCGGGCCTTGGAGTTAGTGTCAAAACGACATTGAAGCACTTGCGTCAAATCGGAAAGTTAAAAAAGCTAGATAAGCTAATATAAAAAAAAAATGTTTTTAAAATTTTCATACAAATCTCCAATTTCATAGGTAAAGACCTAATATTATAGTATAGATTAATTTTAAGTATCGCTTGGTGTCAGTGAAAAGGGACTTAGCTTTAGGTAAGTTTTTCGGGAATCTGAGAGCAATACATTAATAACTGCGTACGTCTGAATGGCACGCTATTCTACCCTAACTGACCCTAACTCTACCCATTCAGGGTAAATGAACTCAATATAGTTTCTATACTATTCTTATGTTTAGAATTGCAACATGACTTGAACAAATGGCTCTGGAACGCTACTATTTCGATCCAGTTTAAGTAAACATTTTTAAGGTAGCCTAATTACTTACCCACAACAAAATTTTGAGTTTTTATGGTTAATCAATGTCAATATTAAAACTTTTTTTAAATTTGCCAAATAAAAGTCATGGAATTATTCACCTATTTTTGCAAAATCGGTATCAGCTTCGTAAACCCAAACGTGTTATTGTTGTGCAACTGTCAAAATATCAAATGTCAATTTGACTTTATATTGTTTACATTTTTAGTACCAGTGAAATCATTTTCTTAAAAATAATATGGATTTAATTGTGATTTAAGTAAAACAACAAGAATTTTGAAAATGTATGTATGACACTTTAATTAAAGTATCATAAACAAAGACAGTTTTTGTCTAGAAACCATTGATACCACAAAACGATGTCTAACCTCAATGAAACTTTAATTGAAAATATAGTACAAAACTGTTTTAATGTATACAGGAGATTACCGAAAAATGGGAAGCCCATCGAAAAAGAGTGGACAGTTCTATCATGTATAGTAGAATATGACCAAACTTCTGAGAATATTGAAGTGGTATCGCTAGGTACCGGCTCGAAATGTATTGGGGCTACGAAAATGATGCCTAATGGAAGTTTACTGAACGATAGTCACGCGGAAGTATTCGCTCGACGCGGCTTTTTACTGTACCTTTACGAAAACATTCAAAAAACTTTAAAAAATAAATCTTCAATATTCAATCAAGAGAATGGACAGTTTAAACTCAAAGAAAATATTGAATATATTTTCTATTCATCTCAGCTACCGTGTGGTGACGCGTCTATTATACCCCAACTTGGAGATGAAGAGCATTATGGTGATGTACTAAAGCCAGCGAAGCGAGAGGCAGATTATGATGTTTGTGACACAGAAATTAAGAAGCAAAAAGTTGAAGAGTATGTTAATAAAACGGGAGCCAAATGTCTACCACAGTGTGAACAAGACTTAAAGGAACCAGGAACAGATATTCAACTGCTACTCGGTCAAGTAAGGACAAAACCAGGCAGAGGAGACAGAACATTGTCAGTCTCTTGTAGTGACAAGATTGCAAAATGGATACATTTAGGGGTTCAAGGCAGCTTACTAAGTATGTTATGTGAACCAATATACATCAAACATTTTATTTTTGGTGCTGGAGTTCCTTATTCTGAAGAATCTTTAAAAAGATCCATTTTAAATAGATCAGACTGTTTGTCAGTTAAATTGGATGTAGTGCCTCAATTTTATCAAACAAATTTAGTGTTCTCAAATCTTCACTCTGACGTCAATACCAAACCTGCACCCGGAAGCATTGTATGGATAAAATTAATGAATCGGTGAGTACTTTTATCAAATTAGTTTTTATGATAAACTAGCTTAAGCCCGCCGATTTGCCCGCGTGGAGTTTGGTAATTGCCCCACGGGATCATAAATTGGATGTAAAATCTCTGTGTGAAAGTTCATCTAAATCCATTCAGAAATTTTTAGGCGAAAGCGTAATGAACATCCTGAACATCCATCCATCCTCACAAACTTTGGCATTTATAATAATAGCAGTAAGTTAAGTAATATACCATAGTCTGTTATTTTTTTGTTAAGATGTGGATATTGGCTTTTAAGGATTTTTTGTATTTTCTGTAGCATGTAACTGTTTTATGTCCCTAATAAATAAAATATGATAAGGTTACATTAACATCTTTTTTCAGGCAGCTATATCTGAGTGGCCACCATACCCATTTTTGGATTAATTGACCTTCTTTTCTTACCTCATTTATTTTTCTGAAAAGACATAGTGTTGAAACAGTAATCAATAAAATAACTGATCTTGTGTTGGTTACCAAATAATGAATGTAAAAGTTTTTATTCAACCAATTTGTTTCAGGCCAGTAGAAGTAGCTGTTCAAGGCAGAAAGCTAGGTGTCACAGTGAAAAAAGCATTATCCCCAGCCTGTAGCATGTGCATAAGTAAATACAATCTATACAAAACTTTCTTACATATACTAAATAATAATGAAGATCTAAAAATAAAAATATGTGGTGAAGATAAAATTGAGAGCATACCTTACAATAAAATGAAGCAAAAATCTACAAAATATTTTGAAAAATGGTTAGATGTTAAGGAAAAGTTTTTTAAGACATGGACTGTGAAACCCGATATGTGGGACTTTTGTGTTAATATTAACTAAATATATTGTTATCATAAATAAATAAAATGTGTAATGTATTTATCTGAAGTTTTTGCAATGGTTTGTTATGTCAATATTAGCCTGTGAACAATGTTTTTTTTATTTCAATCACTTCCGATTTTTATTACATTCCTACGAATATAATAAAAATGCGACTAAAGTGTGCATCTGGGTATTAAATCAATATAAAAGTGTAGACATCGATCTATCCTCTTTCTAAACTTTTTGTTTGCTAGGTGCTCTACACTGCATCTCGATTGAAAGTCGTGACGAAATGCGCTCACGGTTGAAGTGGATTAAAAAAAACCGGGGATTACGTATCCGTTGTGTTTTCTTTGTAGTTCAATAACACGAAAAATTGGCGAGAAACTTATAAAGGGTGTAGAAACACCCTGAACGAAATAGAAAGGCACTTGTTCTTCCTGTCATTGCTATTTTTTTTTGTTTCGTACTGGCAATCTTCTAATTACGGAGTTATTGAAGGTTTCCGACTTTTATATACATTTTTTTTAATACCATTAACTTTACTTTCAATACCTCCATGACCCCAGTGCTATTCAATGCATCCATTAGCACAATGTTTTGAGTTCGTTACATTGAACGCCGTCATAAACAGTGATTATTCACAAAAAAAAAGTTATTTCTCAGCAATAATTTTAATGCAGTGTCAGGTACCTAGTTTGATGTACAGAATGCTTGGCGGGTTTGTGAAGGGTCTGTTAGCTAGGTAGCACAAATGTCGACTTTAGTGATTGGCTGGCTAAAATAACAGCAGCCGGTCAAATCACTTGTCACGAGATTTGTGTTAAGGAGGAAGCACCATGGTAGCCCGTGAAATTCTTCCGAAAAACCTGCAGGAATTTCGCACACACGTTGTTATAATAGGATGTTAGCATCGGATTCCAGGCACTTGTCCATTTGAAGCTGATTCTAACACAAAAATGACAATATGCACCTACAATCTTAGTCACTAATTTATATTTAAATTAGTAGTACAGCCATAATTAATGTGGACAGTTCGAGATAAGTTTAGCGTTACAAAATATACTGCTACTGCTACGTAATATAGATATTGCGTTACGAATAGTTAGCGTTTTGACAGACCGACTATGAGACAACATTTAGGATTATCGGTGTCCGTAATCGTAATGCTATTGATCTGATCGGTGAACTGTGTGGCTTTGAAATAAGCGGTTCAGTTTTAGCGATCAAATTAGAAATTAACTGTCATCCCTGTAGGTATCCACTACGAAGCCAGCCTCGTAACGCAGGGGTACGTCCAAATGACAGAAACAGTTCGCTATTGTGTATTGCGAGGTCCCAGATTAGCTTACGCGGGAGAAGTATTCGAAAATAATTAACCAATAATTGAACGCATGTCCTTCGCATTCATTTTATTGCGGACGGAAAGGGACTAAACCTTCGAAAACAGGCCAATTGCCTATACAATCTGGGTACTGCACCCCTAAGATTTATCAATGGAACATAATTTCGGCAATGATCTAAAAAGTTGAAACCTAAAGTTAGTACAGAAGGTACAGTTGATGAGGTCAAGGTGTCTATTACGAATAAGAAAAAGCCACAATTATTCGCGTATGAGTTGGTTTATAACAATACAATTATCCGCCGAGCGCACCTTGTTTCACTGCGAAGCTTCACTATCTTTGAATAGTTGACGTTTATTAATTAGATACCCCGTAAATCAAAATATATTGAGTGATGAAGAAATTCATGTGCTCACCTACTTAAATAAGCTTGAAGCTACTGTGGTGCCTTCTGTATCGTTATTTATTAGGAAATCTGATGCAAATGACATTTAAACTTAATGCATTAATGTGGCGTTAGATGAGTTCAAATCTCAAGTAATTAGAATCTGAACTTAAATTATTGTGTGTAATAAAGATTAATGACCTAAAAGCCCAAAACAAAGATAGGTGGTTACAGCTGAGGTTGTTAACAAGATGATTTATGAAGTAGAATAAATGATTAAGTTTTTTGCACTAATGTTGCCCTCTGTTTTGAGGATTATTGACCCATAAGACTTCTTCTAAAATGTAGCTAGGTAGCAAAGCAGTATCATCATATTGGTAAAGCCAGAAATCTTTCGCTCTACTGATCTACCTCTATTTTTTTTCTAATAGATTACTTAAATTGACCTAAAATCATTGTGGTGTTTTTATAAAATACTAGCTGACCCGGCAAACGTTGTTTTGATATATAAAAAAAATAAATAAATAGATGTTGGCCGATTCTCAGACCTACTCAATATGCTCACAAAATTTCATGAGAATCGGTCAAGCCGTTTCGGAGGAGTACGGGAACGAACATTGTGTCACGAGAATTTTATATATAAGATTAGCTGACCCGGCAAACGTTTTTTTGCCATATAAATAGTATGAAAAATAGATGTTGGCCGATTCTCAGACTTACTCAATATGCTCACAAAATTTCATGAGAATCGGTCAAGCCGTTTCGGAGGAGTACGGGAACGAACATTGTGACACGAGAATTTTATACATAAGATAATACTTAATCTTACGAGCATATTATATACGACCTCCAGGTCAATTTAACGTAAAACCACCCACACACTAAACGCAGATAAAAATCCCGGAAAGGATCACCGTTAAACAATCAGCCGAAGTTGGACCGTGAGTGGATGCGCTTGCGCCGCCACCGATGCATAAGAGCATTAACGTTTAAGTAAAACAAATGGGGGCATGTCAGGTACCGCCCACATACGCGGAACAGATTATTAGTTATTGATTGTGGATTATTACAGAGACAGATGACTCTGTTTAGTACTTTCGGTCCGTATGAAGTAACATGTGCACGTTAAAACCATGTTTTGTAATAACTTTACACGTTTTCCTTTAAGTGCGTGAAGGTGTTAAATGCTTTAAAGTCGGACAGACTTAATTATCTTTGATTTATTAGATGTAGTACCTATGGGCATACAACATTTCTATGCATGTCTGCTGCACTTTCATTACTTTACTTACTTAGTCTAACTTAGTGTCTATTTGAAGAGCTGATTGCCTGCCTACGAAATTGCTAAACAGTTCTATTTTCCTCTTTATAAAAGATGACAAGCTACAATGCATAATGAAAAAACGGTAGCTTAATCACTAAGGTAATATTTTTTTTTAAAGGCTCAGCGTTAACGACCGTAAGAGCCAGTAGGAATTAACGTTAATCTGCCAGTTACGGGCTTCCAGTTGTCAGGAGCCCGGTGAGAATCCGACACCGCTCCGTCGCCGCTTTGTCATTATTTCGACAAGAATCAAACTGATTCGCCCGGCCCGTTCCGTGTTCAGGTTCACCCACTTTCTACCGGAAGGCAATTAAAAATAATTTGCATTTCTCTTTACTCGTACTACGTCATTATTTTTGTGCGAATTTGTTGCTGGTTAAAAGCAGATCACTTGTTCTAGGCATATCTGTGAAGTTGCGCTCTGGTCGCAAAGATGTGAAGAAGCGCTAGGATTATGTTCAGTCTCTACGTAAATAAGTAGCAGTCGATGAAAGGAAGATTATACGCTAGTAAAAGAATAGTGATTAATGAAGCTTAACTTTAGAACGAAAATAATGAAGAAGAAACAGGAATACCTACAAAAGATTACTTCACCTTCGCCATCCTATTTGCCATAAGTCATAACTGCCATTTTCAGACGAAAGGACAGTTTAACTTATCGCAGTAGGCTTCCTTCGAAGTCCTCTTACACAAACAGTTAATCATGATGTGTGTATAAGTCCTAAGCATAGAGCCAGCTTTGAGTAAATAAATTGAGCGATCAGTTATTAAGTACGTGAGCTTAAGGATTATGTCTATGAGTTATGTACCGTTATGTGATCACAAACAAGATCTGGCTTTTTACTGCACTATAAAAACGGGCCTCCATAGGGATATCTATGTAGATACTCTAGGTCTAGAAACCTACTTCAAACAAACGTTAACTTGCTAAATTGTTGTGTTGTTTCGTTTTTAAGACATTAAAGGAGTCGAAAATTATAGATACCTACTACAAAAATAGTCCACATTTTAAACCGTTTATGTCATTACGAAGACTGAAACATTGGATTAGCCTTATCATCAACATTTCAAGCTACAATAGCAAATACAATTGTCGCTCACAATAAAGATATAAGATAAATAAATAAATAATTGTGTACACATGTAGAGTGGTAGTGTTTCGTTCATAAGACATTTGAGGTTAGATAGTTCATAAGTTTCCGCTAGCTGGCCGCGACAGGACAATGGCGGGCCTAGCGCATAAATCACGGCAAGTGAGCGTGTACTGATCGTCCTCAGGCCTTACAGGTGCTTTATATTGTTTGTTTGTACTTTGTTGTCACTGATTTTCTTTCCTCTAAACGCATTCGTTATAGTTAGTTTTAGTTTAGTTTACGTTTTTTTTAAGATTAGGTTTCTTTAAGGTTCGGTCATAACGTACGTTTCAGTAAATTATCAGTCAGACTCCGGTGTCCATAGCCGTTTCCGCAATTTGACCCTTAAGAAAGCAGTCACAACCAACGGTTTTCGACACCGTAATGTCAAACACCAACTGTCATTTTCAAGACTACCATCATTTTGCGGCCGCCATTTTTGATGGTAACAATTTCTTGAGAAACCGAAGTGCCGAACCTTTAGAAGTCGTTTCAGCGCCTGCATTTGTTTCGTTTTACTAACGGTTGTCGCAACTAGCCGTGTCAAGGTTATCAATGTTTGACTTTGACTCACAATAGTTGTAATTGGATTAGGGCGTTGATTAATTAAAACCTCCTATTAAATGGTTTTACAAAATGGTTGCACAACACCGCTGTTTGTAGGTACAGGGTTAAAGATATCGAATGTCTGTTTTTAGTTTCGCCACATAAGGAAAAAGTATTTTTTGAACTATTGTTCACAGCAGTGGTTGATTGTCGACGTTGAATGTTGTAAACTTGTCGAATAGGTATTGTAAAGATCACAGTTAGGTTATAAATTGGATACCTACTCGTCGCGGATCCCGCTATCGGGAGGCGGGGGGAGTAACTCCTCACGACTTATTGTTTATCCACAACAAATTGTTACGGACATATTCTAAGGAAAGCTGCCATCAAACTAATAATTTCAATAGCTAGGAATCAAAATGTTAGATCGATGCTGGGTTCGCATTGAGAAACTTCGTTGCTGGAAACCAAATTATATAAGTTTAATGTTAAGGATTTCCAATTTTTAAATGCAAAAAAAGGCTGTAAATGCACAGGTATTTACAGCCTTCCTTTGCTTTTAATAATATTAAGTAACAATATTCATATTTTCAGGAGGTAGGTACATGGCATGGAGGCTCTGAGGACGGGAGCTGTTCACTATATTCTCGATGAGTTCTCGTATTTTGCTACGGACCAGCAAAACTAAAGCATATGTTATCTTGGTTTGAGCTAACAATCGTTGACAAACAGGTCAAGGACCTCCTTCATTATTATCATGGACAACTTTATGTCCCTCATCATAATCCTTTCTTGTAAAACGCAATAAAACAAAATTAGTTATTAAAATTCACTCATATTCTGCTAAAGTTTCATTAACCATGAAAAACACTTACGGTACAGGTCCTAGTAAAGAGCCATGTAAAAAGTAACACCCATTTAATAGACTTGTAAGGAAGGATGCAATCGCGTTCTGTCCATCTTAAGATAAACAGTTACAATGCTGTTGTCGTGTACGCCGGAGACTTCTATAGCTTTAAACGGTTCATTGGCTAGTGAAATTGTTAAAGAGCAGGACAATATATCCACGGGCCATCAGTTTGCGGCAGTTCCGTGCCCATGATGACGGTATTGGGTCAAAGGTATTTATTTACCTAACAAGATACAGCACCAGATAGACTTTTCCTCAACTTAATGTATCACCTATAAAGAACCATTTCACATTAACCTCTCGCTAATCCATTTATCTGAGTTTGGAGACGTCGGGATTTATTAAAGCGTAAATAATGTTTTATCATTGAAAATACTCGTAAGTTTTTACATCGTCAAAAGGCATTACGTTAACTGTTAATCGCATTTCAATACGTTATCTTTATGAATTGCCGTCGTCTGCAATGTGGAGAAAACTCGTACTGAAGTCCGGGCTTCGTTTATTTTTATTATTTGTGTTCCAAATATGATGACGAGGTTTCTTCGCATTTAATGTACTTACCGTTTCGTTGGTACAGCACACAAATCATGTAACAACTCTCCTTTGACCTACTTTTACCTGCATATGTTATCCCGTGTTTGAACTTGGCTGTACCTACATGTAGCGTACTCACCTATCGCAATTGACTTGTGCAAGGTATGGTTCCCTGAAAAGGCATTTGTTTAGATAGCCTTTCAGCCAATACCTAAAAAGAGGCCGAATCCCAAAAAGGCAATTATTGCGTAGGGCCTCCGTAATAGGCTCTACAATTTCAAAATTAAAATAAAATAAAATTATAAGATTTGGATACGGTCAGCTGGTAGCTCCTCAGGACATATAAGAAGATGACAGTACATGATCTACTATAAAATCGTAATTAATAACATAACATCATGCCTGTAATCTCCGAAGGGTTTAGACAGAGTTGTACCTAATAGTATACCTACATTTCGCCAGTTATAAACTCATAGTAGGTATTCTGATATGATCCTTGAACGACTTACAATAATGTACAATAAGGCAGGAAAAAACTATTTCTGAGAGGGAACTTCGCGACAAGGAT
The DNA here is from genome assembly GCA_963576755.1 of Noctua janthina. Taxonomy (NCBI): domain Eukaryota; kingdom Metazoa; phylum Arthropoda; class Insecta; order Lepidoptera; family Noctuidae; genus Noctua; species Noctua janthina. The sequence continues at coordinate 11,224,442 of OY755059.1, forward strand.
ATACAGTACGGTGCATATGCAAGCTACATAACTAATTTATAAATAGCAAAAATCTCGTGGAATTTTAATATTGTATCAGTCCTCGATTTCAATCAAGAGTAACTGCAGTCTAAATTATACGTAATAAACGGGCTTGAATTGAACACTGTAATCATTTTGATGATAGACGAACATACTTGTTTTTGTGCGGAGGAGTTAATCAGATCAGACGGGTCGGCGTCAATCTTGTCAAATTGCTAGATTTTATGCCTTGTAAGGCTAGTGCGTTCAACTCTGTAGGTCATTTAACTAGGGGTAAGAAAATTTAGAATATAGTATTCAGTAGCGAAAGGTCAATTTTTGTAAGAGGTAAGCCGGAGTACATATCTTTAATGTAATGAATGTAATAATTATATTATTTGTGTATAGAATACTGACTGTACCATTTTTCAAAGGGAATCCGGTAGGAATCGAGTTGTATGGAATCTGGTGAAATTAAATTTAAACGAACTAATCAACAATTGCAAATGAGGTCAAGCAGCGAATTAATGAAAAAAACAAATAAAAAGAAAATGCAGTCAATAACATAAATATTTATATATGTGTTGCGGGAGTATAGCCCAAATTAGTTTGTCTTGAATACGCCATTCATGCTAAACGATGAATCGTTAAAATTTTTTGTTGTTGAAATGTTTCGCGAACGATTGCACGCGTTTTATAGGTTCATTTATTTAGATCGGCTATTTATTGCAACGAGTAACATTTATTACGGCAATCCATGCTTTCTCCGTTGTCTGGACATCACCGCCTGGTTGCACCTTCACGAACCATTGCATCGTATAAAACCATCGACTAGACGTAAATAGCACAGCTACACTGTTAATTGATCTCTTCTGAGCTTCTGTATTCGTTCGCTGGTTAACTATAGTATGTTTCTATAGTAGGCTTATGGTATTTCAAATACGGGTCATGGGGATTGATTTTGCAATGCTCCAGTTGTCTTTGTTAACATTGATGTCATTAGTAAAAAATTCCATTGTACTCGCAGGAATGCAGAATTTAATCTCATCGTAAAATACCACACTGATTACTCTGTGTATTCTAAACGACACAACGTTATTCTCGTAACTCTCGCGAATTGCGTAGGAATTTTATCTTAGACTCGAGACAGCGGATTATTTATTAATGACATACTTATTTCTTTGTGTCCGATAATGTGTGGAGCAACCGATGTTACTTTAAAATTTATTATTATATTGACAATATTACATAACGGTAGAGCTTGGACGGTGAAATCCGCGAGGTGTGGACGTGTGGACTGTGGACGAGCCGCGCCGCGCACACGTGGCGGGCTGGCAGCGCTACGAGGTGTCGACTTCACCAAGTCTTTTAAATGTCTTTATCGAGAAACAAACGAACATAACAATAAAATTATCCATATCATTACATTACATACATTAACAGTTTATATAACTGCTTATGCCGATAACGAAATTGAGTGAATTTTGGCGAATTCGGTCGATAGCCGTCGTTAACTCGAGAAAATGACGGTTTCAAAACTCAGGGGGCGATATGTTGGAATTTATCGTAGTCTTTATTATTCCTGCTCGGTATGATATGACAACAAGTATTCGGCGCCATGTAGAAACTATTAATAAAATTAATTGGATCGTTCACGCAAGCTTCATTATTACGCTTTATGAGGATCTTGGTAAAGCGAAAGCGAGCGAATTTATTTCAAGTTTTTGGTCCTTCTGTTGTGAATTATGAGCTCATGGCCGCAGGATTGTTGACAGTAATTTTAGTGTTGTTTGCTGGCCGATATATCATGATCATCCTACACTTAACGTAATTAGTTTAAAAATGTATATGGTGCGACGAAGGTCGAGTTTAAAAATAACTTCGTTCTTTTCTTTATTTAATGCTTCGCGAGAATTACGATTGTAAAATGAAGGGCCACTAGTTTTTTATTGAACCAACGATTGCTTTAAATTGCCTTATTTCTCATTATCAACATGCTCTATTTCTATTATTTTCACAATTAACAGCCCCGTAAAAAAAATCGAAAAGATGAAAGGAAGGGATTTGCCAATATTGAAGACTCAATATTTTTTAATTAGTGGTTGAGGAGGGCCAAAATACAAAGTGTTGGCAATCAGGTGACCCCATCTGAGGCTGTTGGTACATATTGGGTTTTATTTAATGGCTGTGTTGGGCCGTTGGGTGGCTGGGTCGTCTCTCCGTCTGGCCGTGTGAACTTTGTATTATCAACTTTGTGATACATACCAAAGGACCTTTGTAACGGTCCCAAAGGTGTCCGGACGCGTTTTCGCTTGTTCTGATTGTAATCAATATCGTTTATCAATGTTTCTTTGTTCCTGGTCATAACCTACTTTGTAAGAAAAAAAATGGTTTTACTTTTTGTTAGGTTTCCTTTACCGTTGATGGTGCCTTGGTTAACATTGAGTTGCCGTTATTAGTTCATCTATATGGAGATGGTTAATTTTACGAGTGTTCTATCGTATTGTTCTGTAAATACAACATCATAAACATGGCTCCGAGTTTATGTTCTAACTAATCATTCATGAATGTTCTACACATTGAAATACTCCAGTTACGAGTACAATAGTCTCTGGAGTTATTGATGATACTCCCTCGAACTATTAACCTGTGTGAATCTTACACCTATTCACACAAGAGTTCCTAATTATGCAGTGTTATATAATATTACATTAAAATCAATTTAACCACCTTTTCGGTATGGTTTGTCAATCCTGAGAAATATGCTGTTAGATTTTTCATCGCCGTCAGTAAGAAACCCCTGTTATTGTTTTGTAACTTCGCACACCGCTCTAAAGAGGTTAAAAGATGTAGAGATATGAATCGTTTAATAGGCAAGTGTGAACAGAACAGTGTTGCCATTGTTGGGCCCATTAACAAACTAGTTTTGACACGCGAGTCGCCTTGCGAAATGTCCAGCTCACGACTAAATAAATAAATGCTTATTTACATCGTTACCCAAGCAGTTGATAATTAATTTAATTAGAACGCGCTTAATTGAATATTGGAAATGATATCAAGAGTCGCTTTTGCTTGCAGCGTGGCGCTACTGTTGTAACAAATTAATCAAAATTATGATTCGCTTGTGCGTCCGCACCGCTTTGTTGCGGTTCAGCCAACCAATTTGTTATTATTGTAAAACGCATTTAGTATGTTAACAAAGGCAATAATTTTCATGCAAATGTGGTAATCTCAATATACCGGCGTAATCGATTTACGATGTTCTGCGATGATCTGGTTCCTTAAATATCCGTTAAACATTAATATTGTGGTCCTTTCTAAGCTATATAGGACGTAGGTATGCACCTCCATAAATAATATGATGGTCGGTTGCTAAACTGCGTGTTTATGATGCTATCTTAGTATCTAAATTAAAGAGTTGTTTATTAGCGGCTTGACGCCGATTGCATAAATACGGTAAGGTGGCATGTTTGAGGAAGTTGTTCTCGGGTAACGATCAATTTGCGTTGAGACGACACGGTGCGCGTTTTTTTTCTACGTCACAACCTTCCTTAATGAGTAGAGAAATCCACGGAGCGAACTAACTTCTATGCAAATGCATTTTCTTCTATTTTCGAAAGTATACTTACATATTGTGAGATCGCTAATGAAGACTGACAACTAATTCATTGAGTTTTACTTTTATGTTTACGTGTGAAATTAAATCTAGTAAGGTTAGCAACTGTTCCTAGGAGCAGCGAGGCGTTAGAATGAAATGCCTCATCCATGGATGTCCACTTGTTAGTTGAACTGTTGGAGCCTATCACCTCGAAGCAATCAGGTTTTGGGTAGGTGGTGGTTACTGTATAATAGTTCTATAATTGATCATTTGGTTGTCATTCGAAGTTGATGAACTAGATAGAGGACATTTAGTTATGTTGACTCACTGAGATTTGTATAGAAATCATAAAAATATTTCTATGAATGATTTTCACCTTCCTTTGGTATTTGATCTACTTTTGGCAGATAGCCTGTTTAAACACTAACAATAATACGTTTAGATCATAACGTGCTATTGAAGTATGAGACGTCTAAATAAGGAAATCTTCTACTCATTAAGATCTGCCATGTGAGAGTGAGAATCATCAATCAAGATTTGCTCCACTTTCCTTCTGAATTTATTTTAATAAAGTTGTTTCTTAATTATGTTTCTAACTTCTAAAGTGGAGTAGCTATGTGGCATAAAGGAAGCAGGGTAGCTGGCCGTGGGCGGGGCGGATCCAATTATGTCTCAGCACGAACGAATTTATTGCACCGAACGTCTGCATTGCTCTCACCTTGACATGTCGCAGACGTGTGTGCTCTGGATCGAGCTGATCAATTTTCTTCCAATTTTCCTTATTCAGAAATAGGAATAGCTAAGCATTTTCATTTGAGTTTTTCCCTGCCTACAGTCCAAATATTCTGAAAATATTTATTTTATTTCGTCTCCGATATCCGAAACATCGATAATATTGGCGTCGATCCAACGTTATGAATATTTAATCAGGTAGGATGTATGGACGAAGTACAAATTCCAACGTATGCATACTCGACTAGTTCGGAGGTTGGAACGGAGGCTGCGCACGCGCTTTTGATCCAAGCACCGGCTAGAGACGCCGGCAGTCGCGCGGGAAACTTCGCGGCACTCGGTCGAGCTTGCGGCCGTGAGCAACTCTGTGAAATCTATCTCTCGATCATATTTACGATAACTCACATCGATTGGTGCGATATCGAGTACCGTGTTACAAGCATAAACTGTGATCACAAAATGATGTGGTAGCTGGACACTGCTTCTATCATGTCCAGTTAAATAATTTTCTTGGAATAAAAGTGAAAAAATAAACTCTGCCCAAATGAAGATGACTGTGAATCGTATAAGGGTGGTGGTGCTAGGGAGCCCGCGGAGCGGCAAGTCTGGTTAGTAGAGCATGCACATCCGTTACTTATGATGACCATGTTATTTAGCAATTAGCTTTCGATTTGAAGTTTCGTTCAAATCGCATTTTGATCCTGGACATTATTGATTTTTGTAAACTTGTTTACATTTTCAAAACAAGTCTTCTAGATTTTTTATGTATCATGCAGCTTAATTTTATTTAATGAAAGTTAAAAAATATGTTTTCATAAGTTTAAAAAGTGATAAAATTGTCACTGCGTTGACAAGAATTGCGCATTTAACGTTCAAAATTAAAGGAGGTCGCTTAAAAGTTTTAAAACAACGGTAAAAAGCCTTTTAATTCGAAAAGCGCTAATATATAGCGCTTTTCGAATATGGGACCAGTTCATAAACTACGAGCGTTCATTTTATAAAATGAAAAGTTTTATCTGATGCAGTTAATATTTGTTATTATTATCAGTAATAAAATAAAGGATACGTTATTAAAGTCAACTGAGTGCGAATTTGAGGTGCAGACCCTGTAATTTCAGTCTGCCAAAAGCAGCTTTTTGTATGGTTATTACATCAGAGGAATATATAACGGGAAAGGAAAATTACAGTCATAATCATAGCGTTATTTTATAACGATGTTTTTAAAAGTCATTTTTATTTGCAAAAGTTTTTAACAGTCGATGTTATTAAAATGTAATAAAAATATTAAATAAAAAGTATTTCCTTATGTATATAAGGAAATACATTTTATTTAATAAACATTCACATGATAGGAGTTACTTATTTAGAATTTTCCTGGATGTCTAAAACACTAAAGACAATTGTGATTAGTTGATCTGATTTTGTCAAAATAAAGGTACCTATTTACATTTCATGTTTATTTATCTTGCTAGATAAAACCTAGACACATCTCTAGACAAAGCATTTTATGCATGAAGAACATCGTATCTACATTGTTTATAATAATTATACTCTTGCATACTTGTTTACATTGCAAATTGTATCAGATATGCTAAGCCATGATAGAGTTTACATTTAAATTGCCCGCCTCTTATCACGACAAACTATTCAATGGCATACCTTTGTGTCAATGTTTTATAACGATAATAGCACATATTTGACTAATGCATTGTTTTATCTGGAGTACAAGCTCGTTTGATTTTATTTGCTTGATACTTAGTTCACAATCTATCTGACGATGTTTAAGCGCCCTGCAAACATTAAACAAGTCCAGCATTATCGAGAATCCAGATAAATTGTCTGTTTATCTAATCGATCTGTTTAAAGTTAATTTTTCCGAAAATTGATAGATTTTCTTTATTATTTTCCAGTTATGTAATTTTCCAAAAAGGCAGGTACTGTGGTTTCAGAATTTAAGTTAGTAGCTGGTAGGTACCTATTACCAGATTGCGTAAATGTTTTACAAAAACGTTCTACATCTTTCATGGACAATGAATTTAGATAATTCTTCTCCATTTAGGTACTATTTAGCATTAGACAAAAGTGGAACGGAACATCCAGCTTCAATTATCTATAGAGTTTAAGCTCATTGTGATTGACTGCTAAAATATGTTTTATAACTGGACAGGGACATGCAGTTGCTTTATTTGTTTAATGTAATAAAAATGAATTGTTCTTCTCTCATATAGCTAAAATGCGCCAGCTTCCTTCCTAAATTGGATTTCATAAAAATTCTCTGAGAGGGCTAAATCCATCTTTTAAATATTTGTTTAGCCTCAATATCGTGGTGGTGGAAAATATGCCATGCGAAAAGTCGGGAATTGTTAAGCAGTAGCGTATCTGTGTGAGTCTTGACAACATAGTCTGTTTGTAATATGGCTTGATTCAATTTGTCGGTGATTCACGAACGATCATGGTTGATTAATTCTGCTTTACAAACATGGGTATTGGCGTGTGATATACATGTGTAGAGCAACGACCTCGACGGCAGCGTTAATGGTTGATCGGTCGTTTAAGAGTTACACAACGTCGTCTGGTGGCGCCAGGCGTCGCAGTTGTCGGGAAATCGCGCCGCTGACCCACCGGCCGACTCGCCGTCGACTGGTTGTAATTGCACCGCCCTAATTGTCGGCCGGCCGACGGCTGACGGACCGGCTGCGACCGCTCCGAGACGCATGCGTTTGCAATTCATTACAGACGGGAGCGAGCCGGCCCGACATGCGAAATTGTTTCAATGTAGATCCTGTCCACGGCCGGCCCCGTGGGAGTGGCGCTTGTCTGTCACGGATACGCCGTTCACGTCGTCGTTAAAAGCCCTCGGGAGCATTACCTACTCATTCAACCTTTTAGTACTGACATTATTCACGAAACTCATTCTTCATGAGCCCATTTATTTTCGCATTATAGTGGATTTCGTTACCGCGAAGTCGCGGCGGTGCCCTGCACTTAATATCGTTTCAGACTATCTGGGTCACGTGAATACTTCGTTCAAAAATATATGTATCTTTGCACCCTGTGGTTATCCGACTGTTAAAATCGAAACGCTAAAAATATTAATTATGTTGAGTCAATAAAATATTTCAATTAACACGTCCAGCGCAGAGTGCTACATGTCAACGTGCGTCCTTTTTTTTGTCTGAAATGAATTGTGTTCGGAGAGCAACGAACTTTAATTTGGAAAGGAGCCACAGCTTTTGATGGTATATGAAAGATTGCATTTTGTAAAAGGTCTGCGTATGTCTTTTTTTGTCGCGAAGGTGCCAAAATGGGATGTTAACAACCACTGGTATGAGCTTTAATAGTGTGGTCGAATACAACGTACGGCGCGGTTGCGGCGCGGGCGCAGTGCTCCGTGCGACGACCTTCTCAAGGCATGATGAATGAGTGCAGCGAGGAGGTATTGAAGCATCGTCGACATCCTTACCTCGCGGATTCTGACATATTCACTTGTAATGTGTCCATTTGATTGAGATTCTACATAATTTATTTGACATGAGTTTGAGAACATCATTTTAAAAGCTTTATATAAGGATCTTTGGTAAACTTTAGGATCACAACGAGGAGAGATTTGAATAAACCCTTATTAAGTGCAAGCAATAAACGGGAATAGCTACGATTTTATTCCACCGTTCATAAAAAGTTGTAGGCAGTCAATTAATATTAATGGAGATACCAAAGGTGACAAAAGTTATCAAAGACAAGGAAAGTTTTTTTAAATTCAAGATTTACATATTGGCATACCAATTTTTTTTGTTAATGGAAAGTCGATAAGAAAAGTACTCACGGATAAAAACACTTAACACATTGTCATGACAAATGAGAAGTTACAAGAAGACATTAATAATGAAAATGAAGAAAAATACAATGAAGGTTTCTTAGAAATGTTTGCAGTTCGAAGCAGATTCAGCTTTTAACGACTTAATCTGGTCCGCCAGACTTGGAACGTTACTGATTCTTGACGTCAATCAATTAGCCAACTCAGCCTAGTGTAGTTCAATCAGCCACACTTCTAGACCTCTCCCAAGTTGCGCCATAACATCTGGCATTGATGTCACAATTATTGTCATGACTGCCCAATAAGTTAGACCGGTATCAAAAGAAACCAAGTCAAAGTAATAATGGTTGCTATTGGAGTCCATGATGGTCAGTTCGACACATGATCGATGTGTTCAGTAATCTATTAATTACCCTAAAGATTCCTGTCGATAGCTACATCCATTGTTCTTGAAGATAACATTCGATCTATCAACCCACGTGGTGCCGTGTTGTTTGATCACAGTAATTTGTCTTATATGCCTCGATGGTTATAATTTGATGTAATTTTTTATTGGAACCTCGTCAGAGAAGATTCGTTAATCATTTTTTGATCCTCCACAATAAGCGAGGTTAATTTATTACAGGTAAATTGATGGTAAATCGTTTCGAAACTATGTATATTCATTTTGTGAGTTACTATTTTTTGGTGCTGTACGTGCGGTCATTACCATAATGGACAGATGTGCCTTTACAAACAATTTTTGATGAATGTGTTTTTGTGGATTTTGTCTGGACTGTAAAATGCGGAAAATACTTGTTTGTCGAAATGGATGATTGGACAGGAACATGAAATGATTGAAATGAACCTCCGAACTGAAGTATCAGTTATTTTTCAGACTCCATTAAATACGATAGATGAATGAGGTGATAAAAAAACTTAGCAAAGGAGACAACAAAATAATAATTTACGCAACTGCACAAAATACTGTTAGTCCTATTAAACGTCTATAATAAGTAAGTCGTAAAATCCAGAAAAACGTAAATGGCTCTGGTAGCATGCCAAGGGTTCCAGAAGTCTAACATAAAATAATATAGAACCGAACATAAAACTGCATTTTAATTGAATTCCGCATATTTCAGTTAAAAGTGGATCGATGAAACTTTATCACTTGACGACTATGTACGTAATCGGATCGCAGAGAAAGTAATGCATTTAATACTCAATGCACACGGGGAAAAAATCGAAAGGAAAAATGAGAGTGAGGAATTTCGATCGTGTTTCATAAACTACGATATATTGTGGTGTGTTGTAATTTTTATCAACAACGTTGGAAAAGGTTTTATTGCACGCTGCTTTATTGACGTGACGATGTTTTATCTGCTGCCGGTCGTCAATCAAATATCGGAGATATCGATCTTCTTTTTCAATTATTAATGTCATCATACACGGACACTGTTTGAGTGTAACTTTATTATGACCCGTGTATTTTTTCCTTTTGTTGAGCTTCAAAAGTTTCCTTGACCTGGTTTAGTTATTTAAAAAAGAAATTTCGTATGACCAGTTTGCATAAACTTAAAGAGATTTCTAAAGAATTCCATGAAAATCGAAAATTAATTGAATCAGAGCGGACTGCACAGTGCTTTCCTTTTAAAGTAAGAGAGCACAAGCGTTTCCTTATAGTTACGTCGTCAGCCGAGAATGGCATAGTATTGTAAGGTAATAGATTTCCTATCCTAGCCTTAACCGTCTGCGCCAGAATGCGTACGGAATGCATTCCAAGTCCATTGTCATGCGACAACGTGCTGCAGTTGCATAAAAGCATTGTGGACTCTTGTGCAACTGGCTTGGGTCAAGATTCTGACACAAATCGTAACGGCGATAACTCACTCGGGAGTACTATCCATACGGTGATGTTGTAAACGATTCTTGTAATGGAATGTTAATTAGCATTTGTTACGAAAACAGATGACTATCTAGAATTCAATATAATGGCTTTTGTGTTGTGCTTATGTCTAGTAGGTATATCTTGATTTGATGTCTCTTGATCACTTTAAGGCTATATCATAAAATCATACGACATTGTATCAATGTTTTTGCATTTTCGTTTGCATTCCTACTCATTTACTATTAAGACATCAGTGCATTAGTACTTAATTAGTGCCCGACCATGAAACTATGCATTAACATTGACTACCTACATATTTAACGACCACTACACAATGAGCACTAGGTAGGTAATATGTCATGTTTTGTACATTTCTGCTTGGCACCTTAAGTTACGAGTTCAGAATTTAAATTACTTGTTTTCATCATCCAAATGATAGAAACTGCTATAACGATTACACTTCAAAGGGTGAAGTACGAACGTAATCTCACGTCCGAGGCGGCCGGACAAGTAATCAGCTTGTTGAATAGCGCCACTAGTTCCTTTTGATGGACTGCAGGATTCTCCACACTTCATTTCGTCGGTAGCTTACGACCGCCTCTATTCAAGCAACTTGCCTTGTCATTGTTGTTGATAACTGTTTGTATTGTGTACAACCCTTTGATGGAAATTCCAGGAGTGAAAGGACTAATCAGTGTTTGATCCACTCGCTTCTAGAAAGTTGGGAGTGACGACCTCTTAATTGTTCGCCTATTTACAATATGTCTTCGATGAAGGCGTGCTTCTAACAATGTTATTCATTTGGTTCTCTTTTTGTTGCAGCGGTGGTCGTGCGTTATCTAACAAAGCGGTACATCGGAGAATATAGCTCGACAGGAGGTTAGTAAAGTTCACTCGATGAATCATTACTATCATAATAAAAAGTGTTTATCGCTTTCTGATCATTGTGTTTAAAATAATTATGAAAGTGTATCTGTATATTATTATCATGATATTGATAAATTCAATAAACTATTGAACTGATATTTAAGTGACGTCAATTCTTGGTTAATTTACAAAAACTTCGATTGTCTGTCATTTATTACAGTAGTGGAATGTATTATGTATTTAAATTAAAATGTCTGCTTCCTTCCGACCTTAAATATGACGTGTTTGCGTCAGCTGGGCGCCGTCTTTCTCAGGACGTGAATTAAATGTTAAGGAAACTGCTTTCAGTACTCGTTGTCATAGTAAATGCTGTCGTTATCGAGTGACGACAACAATATCAGCACAAAAGCGATCGTTACGCTCATTTCTATACCGTACTCTCTTGTTTCAGATTTCCTTTATCAGCACAGAGTGGCTTTCGACGGTGCCGTTTCAGAAGTTGAAATACTAGATACATCTAATTGCGCGGTAAGTAACGAGTCTGAACAATGTTGCTTTTAGCGTTAACACTAAAATATCAGTCACTGCGAACAAAAGGCTCGACGTCGCCGATAAGATTAAAACTCGAAGCTCGAATAACAAACGTAGAGATAGACGGTCAAACTTAATTTACCATTAAACAATGGAGATGTTAATCTGCTGTGGGCTGTGCTGGTAGCGGACTAGCGGCTGATGGCCGCAGTACAATTTAATTAGACGAAGTTTATGTGGCTTGTATCGGCTTATCAGATGCGATCGTTGCCTTTGCTGCATCGGTGTGGCTGCGGGCGAAATCCTACGTTCGAACTACACTACGATAGAATACACGGGGGATTCGTGTTACATAATTGCTATGCTTTTATAGTTGTTGAATAGGCGCGCAGTGATTCTTAAACCTGTTTTGTTTCCTAAACAACGATGATGTTTATTAAACGCATCGGTAACGGAACTAAAAGAACAGAATAGATTGGATGCTTCGTAATATTGCGTAACCGGTGATTTTATTCAGTGCAGCGAGTGGCCCCGATACCAGATTCCGAGTAGGTACCAGTTGTGGCTCGCGACTTTATTTACAATTATAAGTTAAGTTCACTGACTTTATTTACAATTTTAGCTATTGCAGATTCTCGGGCTCGAGGTGAACATTTATTTTGCATTGCTATTTATCGAGCGCAATAGGGTTTTAAATACCATGCATTATTCTTGGGACTATGCTTTTATACTCAAATAAACTAGCAATGGTTTCTGAAATAACTTACCTAGTGGTGACTGAACAAAGTTTTCGCAACTTTTAATTTATTTTGCACCTTTTTGTTTCTTTAGTAGGTATTAATAGAACCGGAAATTAATTAGTGTTGGTACAGTCACGAGCACCAACATGTATTTACACTTTCCTAAATTTAAAAGGCAATTTTCGCGAGAAATAAAGATTGGAACTAGAAGATAGGATGTTTTACATAAAAATATGAGTTCTACAATACTCGTCGTTCTGATTACAATTTCATGTTCGTAACAACATGAAATTGTAATCAGAACAGTCGGAGAAAAACACTTTTAAAAGTTGTTAAGTGTTTAGATATTGTGTTGCGTTGCGTTTCGCATCTGTTACCTAGGTATATTGAATCCATTTGTAATCAGCCTGTATGTTTCATACTGCTACGATTTGGGGTCTTGCATTGACTAATAACAGCCTAGCATTAAATGTACTCAACAAAATTAAGATATTATCTCCAAAACTGCATGACTGAGCAGGTTACCGCAGAGCCTCGCACCCCAGTCACATACGCATGCAAGTTTTATAATAAGTGTATATCTGGTTGTAACCCTTTCAAATGTCCGTGTGTCACATTGGTATGAATAACTTTGGGTGCCACCAGTTTCTGATAGACATGTTTCTTCGTAGATCCGCGGATGCCTAGCAGAGCACGTCAGATGGGGCGACGCTTTCGCAGTGGTCTACTCTGTGTGCGAACGCCGTTCGTTTCTTGCTGCTGCTGAACTCCTGTCCTTATTGGAACGCACCCGGCTGCCCGGCTGTGCCGCCGTCACCCTCTTGGGGAACAAACGTGACCTCGAACACGCCAGGTATGAATTTTAACCGTTTTTATTTTTAGTTTCATATCAGTGTCTACTGGAATTATTGCGGTTCACATGCTGCCAATTGATACTTTAGTGGTGAATGAAATCCGTGACTCTGATAACAGATATCTATCACAAACCGATTTTCATATAGTCAGTAATTAATCACTGTCAATTCTAGCAGGTGTGATTGGCATTTGGGCAAGTCGACTTTAAAGTCTTACACAAATTTACGAATATATATTTTGTTTATTAGGGAGGTCCACGCAGAGGAGGGTCAGGAACTGTCACTGAGATTCGGCTGTCAGTTCTACGAGGTGTCGGCGGCGGAGTCGTGCGCGGGCGCCGCGCTCGCCTTCCACGCGCTGCTGCGGGAGGCGCGCGCGCTCGCGCTCTTGTTGCCCGCGCCAAGGCGCAAGCTTGCTGCCTACTCCGTATCTAAGGTGAGTTCCGAGAAGCTTATTTTGTAACTACTCATCCTAAAATACCCCCTCACTTATATACTTCTATCAATGCATAAGGCATAAGTCAAGGGCATGTGTGTAACTTCAGGCTATCATTTGGAAGATTTAAAGGCTTTGAATCTCCCAATTAGTGATAGCCTAAAGTGTCTCTCTTGCATCACTGGTTCAGGTGTTTGGTCTACTCTGTTATTTTAATGCGACATCACCATATTTTTAAACGGAATGAAGGACACACTCTCAACCAAACTAAAGTTCTATACTCCATTTTAACAAACTATTCATGTTTTCAGGTAATTGGCACAATATTCGGGAAAAACAGCAAGAGTGTTAGAAAGAAACGACCATCGCTCAGCATTTAAATTATTATAAAATTATTGTTAAGACGTACTTTATAAATCCCCCAGACTGGTTTGTATATAGTTAAATATAGTATAGTTTTATCGTACTTGTAAGGCAATCATGTTATTTCTACGTTTGTGTAGGTATCCTACACAATATGGAGATATTGTGTAGGATTTGTGAATATGGAGATGGAAATTGTTATTAAATATAAACGATGAATATCGGAATGAATGTCAGCCATTAATTGAAAATGATTTATGTAAATACACTTGATTTTATATGTAAATAAAACGATACGGTAATACACCTCGCATTAGAATTACGATGAACTTTAAGAATAAACATTGTAAATAATGAATGAACTATGGATGGATAAAAGTTTGTGTGCCTCTGTAAAGGTCTACAGTTATCTCATTATAATACATTTTATACGATATTTACTTTGTTTAAATTATACCTATTACCCCTCATTACCTAATCTATATGCTGGAAAGATCAGAGCTTTTTAAAACTTTACAAAAGCATCAAATAAAAAAAAAAAGCTCTCTCAAAGCTTATGGATGGCAGACCTGCAGTTCTTTCTTAGTAAGAAGCTTGACACACGTATTTCACACACTGTGACAACTACACTCTTATTGAAACTACGACAACACACACACGGCAGTAATGGTACAAAACTTGAAACGTCGAACATCCTGCAAAGCTAATTTTTCGTACATCTTCTAAAGCAGACTGCTACAAGGTGCAACACTTATATATTTCACTAGCTGTTCCATTGCCGGAACACCATACCTGGCTTTGTCGTCAAATCGATCCCGATTGTCTTGATATATTCTTTAGCGTTGGAAAGCGAATGAGTACAGACGTCGGACGCTTTCTTAGATCATAATGCTGCGATAGCGTCAAATCGATCGCAATGTGTTGCGCCTCGTATACATGTCGTTAAAAGCTCTAATGAGTTTCTGTTTTCACTGGCGAAGTGTCCGGGTGTCACATCGGTCTGCGTCGGACAAGACTCGCCTGCGTCCAACTTATATTGATCGGACAGGGTAGTCAATGGCCGGAGAGAGTTTCGCCACGACTCGACCTTGCATGTCGGAGCACTCCCGCACCACGTCCGATCTACCGATAAAACCTATCGCAAAGACGAATGTGACGTTACAAGTCCGCTATATGTGAAAGCAACAAGTACAATTTCAAGGTCTCGGAGAAATTATTGGAATCTTAGCATTGGAATCCACTATAGACGTTATACAAACTATATCCGACAGACCGCTACTGAGCCGGCAGAGCTGAAAATAATCGGACAGATCTACAACTACTGATAACGCGATCAAGTTCAAGAGCACGTCAATAAATAAATACGTTACAATTTACTAAGTAGACGGTTTAGAAACGAATGGTTATCCAAGTGACTAGTAATAGGTAAGCATGGTAGTTACGCAATAGGCAATAAAATGTTCCCTTAGTTGTTCCGCTGTGGCATTAAATCGGGCACGTACAGGTGTATCGGCCGATGCAGAGATATGACTAATAAATCGGATCCCTTGATCGCATTAGTGGCGCCAACGTTCCGCTTGCCACAGCGGAGCGGCCGAGTCGAGGGTAGCGATCGCTATCTGCTCCGTCGTAGATTCCTATGCAGCGCTGTGCGCCTGTGCACCGTGCAGGTGTAGCGGAACCACGTTAATGCCATCGCTACGAGAAATTCTCGTCTGGTATTTATAAAACAGTCTGTCTTCATCTACTTTAACCATCTACTTTAACAATATTGACTCACGAGTGGTTATTAGAATTAATGAAGAAAATAAAATTTGTAATGAAAGAATAATCAATGAATGAATGGCACACACGTAAATAACATCTATTCAATAACCACTCGACAAAGAAAGTATTAAATTCACAATAGCTATAAAAGCATTGTCACTAATTCATAGAAGTGAGGTCAAGAACGAATGACCCCTCGCAATCATTGCGATATTTAACGTCAATTAAAGAATTTAATGAATCAGCAATCGACGAAGCGGGTGAAAGCTTTAGATGTAATCGGACAGGATACTGTGTAAAATTGCGATGATGTACGCGATGCTATGATAGCACGCCCCGAGCGGACAGCCAGTGACGTACGGACCACTGCAGATAACCTGTTTCATAAAGCTGATCTATTAATATTTACCGTACATGTTCATCATTCTAACCTAATCGGAGTACCCGAAGCGTATTTAATTGAGCGTAATGATGAAATAAAATAAGTACAGAAACGATATCATTCACGAGGTACTAAGATGCGGCATCTCAGTGACAAGAATATGACATGTAGTAGGTAAGTCGTAGTGTCCGTGCATCGGGATTCTTGATCCAGTAGATAAACTATCAGCCACTTTCATCTCTCGCTTTAGATTAAACGATTATAAGTTTCGTCTAATTGTTCGTGTTTGTCTCGGATGGAATCGGTCATTGAGATTTATGCATGACTGAGGATCGGACTGGTACGTGATTCGGATCTAATGATAGATAGCCCTGCCAACGAGATGATCTCTGATTTACTTTACTGAATAAGGCTAAAGAGCAGTTGAACATAAAACGTGGACATCATACGTTATAGAAATCTCAATCGACAATAGGACATGAAACAATGATATGAATGACGGTCTCGGCAGTGTATTTAGAATGACATACGCTCTTTTGTCTGGTGATGTTCTTGTCAAATAAAATATTATCTCAACGCATTTAGTATTGTCTGTTGCATTCATGTCTCTTTCAATGTGCTAAAATATTTTATTTCTCGGCGAGATTCTTTCTGAGGAAGTTATTTTTCGAATCTGAGAGCCTTGAGTGAAGAGAGTTGGCCGCGATAACCGCGATTTGTCCTTGTAAACTGTTTGTGTTTGCGCGTTCGGCTTGTTATACACTTGATTTACTGCAAAATACCCAGAACGGATTATTATCATGTAGTATTTAATTAACGCTTATGAGTACCTACCTACCTACTTACGATAAATTCAAGGTTATTTCCACAATGTGATTGTGGCAATTATCCTGCATAATTTTTAAAATGCCGTCATTTAATCATGTAGGCTTTGCAATATGTTCATAAATGTATCTTCAGGGCAAGTATTAGAGAAAATGTAAATGATTTAAAAGTGTATTAAAGAATTTCTTCCGAAAGTCATGTTATCGGTTCGCAAAGATGGAAGATCTGATGAAGAAATTGACGATGATGGTGCAAAATCACAAAGATTTTGGGATGTACTTAGGAAAGATACGAGTCATAGAGCTAATAATAAGTCTTCATAGCCACCAGTCACGCTTAATTTACCTGTACCATCCCATCCTATATCTATGTTCGTATCACCGGAAATCTAAGACTTGAAAATATTGGTAGCTATTGTCCAACTAAATCCACAACGAATTCCCATAAAAATAATAACAGGTAACAAACGCAACATTGATAAATATTGCACAAGTGTCGTAACTAGGAAAAAAAAGTCGTGAGATTAAATTGAATAATTGTACAACATAGAACCGGTAAGCGAATGGTATCGAGTTAAACACTTAATGGAGTCTAATGCAGATAATCAATGAGGCACCTGTCCAACAGTTGACGAATGAGAAGTCGTAGTTAGAGGACCTATCGGATTCATCAGAGAAAGTGAAATAATTTCCAAAGAGTCATAGAGACTGGAAATGTTAAGAGCGTGACTTATATGAACCGTACCCGCGCATTGTAATCTGATGTACCTAGAGATAAGAAAATGGCCTTTATTGCTCTATCGCTTTTGAATGTGAAATCTCAACTCATTCCTTAGCTTTGGCCATAGACCATATTATAATACATATTAAGACCATTCATCAACGCCCAGTTCAAATAAAACATGCAATAAAAGGATTAATTATATTCCTTTGCGTATTATTATTTCTGGACACGTATTTATAAACACACATCTTGGCGAAGCAATTTGTTCTCACTTTCATAATTTATTTTTTATGATGATCTTTTTATTAATTGACAGTGTTCAAGTCTCGTATCGCTTCTAGGCAAATTTTATGACTACAAATAAATACGGCACGTCGGCTGCTCGAAGCGGGTGTGCAGATAACACTAAACGGCTAATTTGTAAAGCACATATTGCGTAAATCAAGCTCCGTGGTCGTGGTTAATGACGCTGATCCGCTACTGTACATCTGACAGCACAGTTATGTTATGACTACTAGTGATATGAAAGTGAGATTCATAATACAAACATGTTATTTTCGTGCGTGTAATGTATTGATAAAGGCGCTAGATACGGTACGTGTTTGCATTTTCTCCTGGCGGAAGCTTTGATAGTGATGCAGATAGATTTTATATTATTCAAGACACGGTAATGCTACTTCTAGCAAGTGACTAGGTTTGATTTTGTTTATCTGTGATTTACATTTTACTTTAAGTTCAATAAGAAATTTAGTCACCTCAAGTCACTCGACATTTACCATCTATCGTTCTACTGCATCCCGCCAGGCAGCTGATACGTTAACTTTATTTTCTTCTAACTCTATGAGACGACATCCATTATCTGCTCTATGCCTATTTTTTGTAGGCCCAACAGCATGTCTTCTTCTTCCATTCATCTCAGTAGCCTCTCTTCAAGCCATATTATGTTTCACATTATCCGTTCAGCATTTCTTTGATATTCCTCAACTCTTATAACCATCTGCATTCAAACTCAAAACTTTCCTAACGGCTGCGAGTTCTTCAATGGAACTGTACCAAACATTGAAACACTAAGAACTTCCTCAACTCAACTGTCACGGCGATACCTTTACATCTACAAGTAGAACATCAATGTGAAGTATTGATTATGCGTGTACCGGAGAATCGGCTATTACAAGCATGTACACCGGCAGACGGGCCGCTCGATAGTGTCACTCAAGGCTTGTAACACGTTACATCTGAATCATGACTCGCCCAACACCGTGACTCAATATATCGGCTTCGTTATAGAGATCTCTGCTCTGGAGTTGTGCTGGAAGTAATTAATTGTAAGGCTTAGTGGTCATCTACGTGATATAGGAGAATTATAATTGTGGGCGTCTGAAAATTGTCTGAGCTACATAATAAGGACAAATAAATTAATAGAAAGGCGAGAAAACTGGGCGAAACCAATCTGACCACCGGAAAAGGATATAATGAAGAGAAGATAACAGTGAAAAAGTGCGGCTAGTTACAAATATAGAGTAAAAATTGTTCTCTGAAGTTATTTCACCAAGTTATTGACTGCGAACATAAAATTGACGCAATTCCAAGAATCTAGATAGGAAGACTTCTAAGTGAGCTAGATTGATATTGAAAAGGCGAGCTTTAATGGCGCTAACATCGTGCAAATTGCAGCAAAGTATGTACGTAGTACCTTCAACCGTTCATTATGTGTAGGAAACTATAAATCGCCTATAAACAGTGAAAAGTATGGAACAATATAAACCGGATCCAGACGAGACGCGAAGAATTATGGGGAGTAATAATGAGTTCAAGCAAAGCCTCGAGGACAATGTTGGACTTGCGCTAACAACATTCGTATTCATGTACAATTGATTACTAATAATATAGTTGTAAGAAACGTTTCATTTGTGCACCTACTGTTGAAGAACCAGCTTTTACAACAAAACAAAGGCATTTTGAAATTTGTCTCTTGAAAGAATATTTTCAGATTCTTTTACTAAAAACCACATTTTAAGAAAGCTGTTTTTATGCATCTTTATACGAATTTACCTGTTCAGATCGATCAACCTTTTCATAAATCGATGTTGTTGATTAACATCAAAAATGTCCTGAGATTTAACGCGCATTATTCAGTGTTTTCTGTCACTAAAATCCATAATTAGCATGCAATAAGGAAGTTTATCAGTTGTTAATCAAAAACGTGTTCAGTGAAAAATTGAGGTCAGTGCTTCACACCGTTTGCACAGGACAAACTCCCCGTTGTGTGCTCACTGGATATGTTTTAATTTTGTTGGCGCATCCTTGTGTTGTCTGAGAACAAACAAAGGGCTGATTACTCACTTGCACTACACGGAACGCCACTCTTGTTTCTCCTTGAGACTTGAACACACATTGACGGGGAACACAGATTCTTTAACGAAGGGAATATTGCATCTCTGTCTATTTTAGTCCTCAACTCCTCGTCAACAAGGAAAACCCTACAAAGTTGACATAAAAGATCTATTTATTGTGGTAATTTGTTGATAGATTTATCTTGTTGATTTGGGTCGCTCGTGTCTTTTTGGAATGTTGGTTATAAAATATTTTGGTCAACGGAAATGTATCTTACGTCCTAAATTCTTACATAATTTTGAGGATTAATTTCTATTTATCCCAATTTCGTAATGTACTAGATACATTACAGAATTTACAACTTTGATCTCCTTGACGTTTTGTGGTAGATAAATGGTTTTCGATCTTAACAGAAATGTTACGCATATCAATATGGTTGAAGTCAACAAATTAGTGATTTCTTAAATAGCGGCGTAGTGTTGACGCCTAGAGCTGTGATGTTATCACGCACACGCTCAAAACGACTGGCGCCGGCTTCTATTACCTATATTTATTGCAAGTCTTCCTTGCACAAGATGTAAATGCAGCACCTATTCTGAAGTTTATAAAGGCCACTTTCAAAGCAACTTTGTACCTCACGGTTTCTTCTATGTACAATAAAGTATTTTCGACATCAATAGAAATTGAACCTTGACATTTAACGGATAGAGTAAGAAGTTGTGTTATGATAGTGATTAAATTATAAAATATGCCCACAATTTTGCTATCGATTCCCGACATCCGCTCATTACAAGGTGCTGGAATGTTGTTCAACACATTTTATAATAAGAATTGACGGTTACTATATGGGCGAGTGAAAATAACAGCAATTTCATACCGTTCTGACCTGGGTCTGAGTGATTTTACTGTGATTGATCATAGGTATTACGTGCACCAAAATAACAAAAACCTTTGTTTACAAGGGTGATGTAGCCTGTGGGTAGAAAGTGAGACTTTAACCTTGAGAGGTTATTTGAGGCACAACACAAAGCGTTTTAAAAACAATAAAATAGCAGCAATCAGGAACATAATTATACTCTCTCAAATACAGTGGTCGAGATTAGCAGTCGTGAAGTTGAAAAAAAAACCCGTATCAAAGATTTTTTCCATTCTAAATTAGCACGGACATAATTGGCAAGTCAGGCCGTTATTATCCAATCAGATCATGTTACTGTAGCTACGACTTAATCACTATTACGTGATTTAATAAAGCCCAAGCCACCCACATCACTTCGACTTTACACCCAAATTAAGGAGTTATCGATTAAAATTCCGCAAACCAATTCTACGCCTAAAATGTACCAGTATGATCGATTTTATGATAGATATTAGTTCAATATAGATCTAATAAAGATATCAAACTTGATGGCTGGTTTATTAGAACATGATTTATTAGATTAGGTACTGTGTAAACAGCTTAGTGTAATTAAGATGTTGATAAAATTGTCGAGATTAGAAGGACACATTGCAAAAAAAAATACCAGTGGCTTTCATTAATCCATAATTATATAACTCTGCCTGTTTGTCTGTACGTCTATGGCGTTTTCACAAATTAACAGCTGAACAGTGTTCGTTGAAATTTGGCAAATAGGTAGACAATGATCTGCCCCCGTAGCATGACCACCGTAGACAAGGATTTCTTTGACGGAAGAATCGACAAAATGACAGATTGTGTCGACACAATGACAGATTTCTTTGCACTATCTGTCATTTTGTCGATTCTTCCGTCAAAGAAATCCTTGTCCACGGTGGTCATGCTACGGGGGCTGGAGTGGGGCATAGGATTAGAAGTATTACCGTGTTAGTACGTTCTTCTTCTGTACTTTTGTGCTTGAAGTGTTAAATAATAAATAAGTAACGCTAACACTAATGTACACTTCAAATATCCATAGTTCGTGAAATGATCCGCAACATAAGTGAAGGCCGTAGGTTCTTTGTGATATTGATGACTGGTGAACATTGCAAACATTTAAAACCATATCTGAATAAGTGAAATTCTAATTACCAGCTATTGTCATTACATGAATAGAATGGCTAATACCGTCGGAAATCCTTTCACAACAGTATGTAACTATAAATATGTGTATTAAACACCTACACTCACGACTTGTTTTCCGTTATTTTGAAAATCCTGTGGAGTAAGGGTTGCCCATATTCAAGCTTTTTTTTTTAAGATAGTAGAAAGATACTCGTTTCTAATAATCAGCTAGAACCGATTAGACTGGAAGCCGACCCTAACATAGTTGGGAACAGGTTAGGCAGATGATGATACTTTTATTTAACAAGTATGAGTAGAAAATAATAGAAAAAAACGGGATAGGCGCCAAACAAAGCATGAAGGCCGCTACGTACAATATTGTAGACTGGGATATAATGTGCTCCATGGGCACATTACAGGAAGAATTAAAAGAGGATCGCCTACTCCTAATTGGCCTTTTTACTACATCTATTAGAAACTAACACTTTATTATCCTAATATCAATTTACATCGACACCAACAAAAGTTTTTAAAAGCTCGGATTTCGTTACAACCGGCGGCGGCGTGATTAAAAAAGTAAAAAAAAAAAAACAAAGAAAAGCCGTGTTCGGACACCTGTCGTGCCCAGCCCTGTTCCCGATGTTCGATAGCTACAGGCGCGGGATGGCTCGTAACTCCGGGATGAGATCCCGCGATAACCGTCCCGGATAGTTTGGTACTTTGGTCATCCGATACGCATCAACCTGTGCTTCCTGCCGTGTAAACCGTTTGACGTTAGTGTTAAGAAAAAAAGTTGATATAATTTTTTGTACTGAATCTCTGTTTAACTTCCGTTATTAAAAGTGTTCTTTATTATTAGCTTGTATCGTAATTTGATCGGATTTATAGAGCATTTGTTTTAAAGTAGAAAGATCTTGAATGTAAGATCTATTTAATTTTATTAATATGAGGGTATAAAGTTGATTTTGGGTTGTGATATGAAAACTATGTAAGAACGATAAAGACTGCTTACAAATTGTTAGATTTGACGAGAATCCACCATTACGTTACCTGTTAGTGTTGGGCATGGCTTCCTGTCATACCTCTTTCTACTCGTAAACCTTTATTCTATGGAACTATAGAACGACCTGCTACGATCCTTACACACTTCTTTTACTTCTTTCACGTTCTTATCACATTGTACTGCTTTATAGCATTCTTTACGTCAGAGACCATCCTTTCGCAGCTTTTCAGTCTCGGTTGATTTATCGCTGCACAAATGGATCCTGGATTGCAGTTTTATAAAAAGGACATACAGGGATGCGTCCTTCCATAATGCCTGCACCCTCTCGTAGTAATCGTATTCTGGTTAAAGATCAAATTACTATATTTGATAGTCGTCCACCGTTTTAGACGCAGGAAATGTTATAGCGCATAAGTGTGTGCGCAAACACAGGTGCTGTCTCTTCCCTCACTCTCATAGTCCGATGGGATGGCCATCCGACACGATGCGAGAGATCATCTGCAGGACCAACCGCTTCCCGTGCTTACCCAAGCACAATATACAGCCGAATTCCAAACTCCGGGCAGCTCTAATGGAAAAACAGAAAGAATTCCCCAGGACTCCACGATCAGTAGTGGCGCTTGCGATCACGAGACCAACATTATCGGGGCGCTTGGCTTTGAAGTTGGAAACCCCAAGTCATCATCTGCCTAGCCTTTTCCTCACTATGTTAGGCTTCCAGTCTAACCGGCTGCAGCTGAATACCAGTATTTTACATGGATCGACTGCCTATCTGACCTCCACAACCCAGTTAGTACTAGGTTATGCGATACCCCGTGAAGACTAAGACTGGTTGTCAGACTTTTTGGGCCACTGACTACCTGTGACGAACCCAAAAAACCCTAGTAGGTATCTAAACATGAATTTTCATAATTAAAGAGGTTGGTCTATAGGCACTTGCCAATTGCTTAAGTGCGAAAGCTTTCATCAAAGATGTCCATCCATAAAAGTCAATCAACGGAAATTATTTCGATAGTATTGATTACGTTATTAAGACGCACATAATAGCACTAATAGCCGTCAAATGTTACATAGTAAACGTAAACTTCAATGTTTTGCAAACATTAAGTCAATTGAAGGTACTCATGTGCAATAGAAGGTACCTACGTACTTTTGAGTCAAGGTGAATGTGTGTGATGTATACCGTGACTATCGTATCTTGAAACTTAGTGATGGCGCTGCTTGTCAAGACAATCTGTCTGAATCTGTACATTTTCGCTCTAAGTTTGCTATTTCGCCGTGTGCAAATTTATACTGGCTGCATACACCACATGTGTATGACATTATGGTTAAATTACACCTGTTTGTGCCTTTAGATCATAACCGTTGCTGGTTGCGACATTGTATTGTATGACGGTTCTTTGCAATTTGTCTTGCTATTAATATTTCCTATATTTTCTTGTTTCAACCTTGAGTTTATTATGTTTATTGTTTTGATCGTCTGCAGCGATGGATATCAGTGATGTTCTATGGTTTAGAACTGGATGTGTCACTTGCACTAATGTTTTATTTTATACTATGATCCAGTATCTACTCCTATTGTTAACTAACGGTATGAAAAATAGTTTCAGTTGCAATTTATGAGATTAGTTCTAATAGGAAAAGAAATACCTATTAGGTAATAGAATATTTTCCGCCTTTCATACTTATCCGATGAATAGAGCGCACACCTTTTAAGAGTTAGTTGGCTATCTTTCTTAAAAAAGCAGTGGTGAAGCAAATCATTTGTGCACTGGCTGGAGGGCGGAGGCCTTACTCTCAAGGCATCCACAGGATAGTCCGGGTAACATCTCGTAAGATGACACGATTTTTATGATGATTAGAATGGTTAGGTATACTCTAAAGTTTTATGCTGAATGTTTCAGTTCGAGCTGAAAATGTCGCAAGATTAGAAGTAAATACGTTATTTTTAGTTCGATTTTTCTTTATACATATGATTAAAAGCTAATAAGAGTTAGGGAAGCGCATCAACAGAACATCCTTTGAATATTACGTTTTTTACATAATGATTTAATTTCCTCTTGATTTTATCACCTATAAACTAGATGGTAACGAGTCTCTATCAGCTCGTTTATTAATATGAATCTGCAATTAAGTGACTTTATAATGGCATATTTAATTATTCACTGCAGATAAGCTTACTTCCTTAGAAGTTACAAGTTCCCGACTTTTAGTCGCAAGCTTTTTCGGCTGGGAAAAAGTCGCATCGAAAAGTTACCCAGTAACATTTAATTAAAAGTATCAAAAAAACCGACTAAAAATTGTATTATGTACTGGGTAATACGATATCCCTAAGTAAGATTGGTTGTCAGAGTTTTGGGCCACTGACTGCCTGTAACGACTATCAAAGTTCTACAAATGACATTTAAACAACACTATTTTTAGTATATGCGAAACCTGAATATAATTTGTTCAGAATAAGTAACTGAATAGATTTAGGTACCTACTGCCAAATTACTATTATCTATGAGTACAAGACGACGCTGGAGGCGCGCGCTGCGTGGTGACCACGTTTTTGCGCGGACAACCAGGTGACAGAACAAGCTTATAACTTAGTGATTTTTCAAGATACAGATTTGAAATTTTGTACATAGATTCTTTACATAAAAATACTAGACACGCATTTCAGGTTTCGCAAATACTAAAACTAATGTTGTATACGTGTATACACATCTTTTTGTATATATATTTGTAATCTCCTTTCAATTTCCTTTATTTTGATACCATACTCGAAGGGTTTGGTCGAAAAAAAATATTAACGACTTACAATTTAGCGCCAAAAATCGGCCATTTTTTTTAAACACCTATCTAATGACGCTTGGGTTTTTAAGACGAATCTAATGTTACCTTAATCGTCCAAATCCATCCAGCCATTTAGAACATACGAAAATAAATATGAAGAAATTTACCAAAAACAAACGAATAAACATCTTGTAAGATACGCGCGAAAAACATACCCCTTCCTTGGCAGTCGGGTAAAAAATCGCTTCATATTTGTACGCCCTAAGAATGGAGAAAGAAATGACGTTTATTGATGACATGACTGTTGTAAACGTTTTGAAAATAATGGGCGAAACCGTGACAAAATACAATACATATTTTTTTTTGTGTCACTTAGAATTTTACTGATAATAACATACTGAATGCACATATGATATATCTACCGATTGTTGTATGATATAATTCAAAACAAACAACATATTGATACTGTGGCACTTCCATTCAGTCAAAACGGCATTGTTTTCTTGGATCTTCAACATAATGACCGGTCTATCGATGAATAGCGCCGTTTTGTTGCGCAATTTACTCATTACGTTATTGATTTCACCGAGTTTTGTTTGATGACTCCCCGCTGCGGTTGAGAGGTGGTCCTCGAGTCTTGATACTAGCCCGCTCATAATGTATGGGAAAAATATTCGGCTATTTTAGTCTTGTATTAGATTCTTTACCGTTTATCTCACTCTATAGTATTCACGTGTAGTATTCTTTGTCTTCATGTCTGGTAAGCAAAAATATGCATGGGTTAATTGGTCCATTGCAGTTGCTATTCATGTGAGTGAGTAGAGGAGCTAATGGCTAAATAATAACAGCCGCACGAGTCTATCTTCGAGGTTATGCTGCGCTTGCCAAGGTCGGTCTATGGATAGGTGACCATCCATTACATACATACTGAGTTTCCTCCGAGCCTCGGACTTTCCACGTTTAGCCGTTGGTCCCGGCTATCATTTGTTGAACTTTGACAGTCGTTACAGGTAGTCAGTGGCTCAAAACTCTGACAACCAGTCTTACCAAGGGGTATTGTATTACCCTCTGCTAACTTGGTTGTGGAGGTTAGGTATACAGCCGCTCAATCTTAAATAGTGGTTCTCAGCTCCATCCGGTTAGACTGAAAGCTGACCCCAACAAAGTTGGCAAAAGGCTAGGCAGATGATTCATGTCAGTGAATGCTTCATCTCATTCTATTATACCAAGAAAAATTCTTATATGAATGAAATGATTTCTTTGTAACATGGACATGAATAGATATGGGTTTTTTGACGTTTCAATGAAATTAGTCCATGTCCTGAATGAAATATTCCACAATTTTAGTGTTGTGCGAGATGCCTTCATCTTGTTCTATTGTAGTACTAAAGTACTTACACAGAGCATTCCTTGATTGCATATGATTCGACATGCAAAAGAAATGTTTGGGTTTTTCGGCCTTTCGCAGGAATTAGACCATGGCCTTAATGAATGCTGTCTGATCTGAATTCCATACGTGATTGGCTATAAACATAGTTGATGGTTCGAATCAAATATTTACCTTTCAACTTTGTTTTTCGCCTGTAAAAGCTGTACTTCAAGAGCGTAATATGTTGCCCTTAATGTTTGCATTCAAAAGCTAACATGGTGTTGACTGAAAATTTGTAAAATGGATCCTATCATCCTGATTACACGAGTACTTTCAGGTCATGATACCAGTCCATCAGCCCATCGTGTATCGTAAATATAAGTTAATTTACCGGAACACTGTATCCTGGAGTAGTAAAACCGGTATTCTTACCACTAGAGCAATCAAATTGACTCACGACGTTCGAAACCATTTTCGTTATTAATGTGAGTTAAAAAATAAAATACCCAGTGAATGCCGAAATCTAATTTATCGCATCTATATCGATTATATAAACAAACTGATCGAAAAGCAATTAAAGATTTCGCTCAATGTTATAACTCTTATAACAAACAAATATTGCCATTCGCAATTTTATTATTTATGGGCATAGATATAATAGATTACTCAATAGTTACGGCCCACTGCTCTCTTATAAGTAAATCATTCTCAGAAATTTAATAGTGCGAATGAAAGTTGTTAAAAGAAAGCTGTTGTTGCAATATTAGATTAAAAATATATTATTAATGTTTTACAAAAGGTAGATTAAGATTTGCATACATTATGTCCATGTGTTAATATCTGTGTACGTTAAGAAGCGTTCACATTGACAGTTCCTTAACATGGAATCGGAAATGTTTGAAATATTAACATTGTTCTAATTGTTGTATTCTACTGTCGGAGGAATATTTCTTACGTCAATTTATTGATTATTGTGATATTCTATACAAAACGTCAATAAACATGAAGTATTTTATAGGCTGACAACCAGTGTGTACGAAGACTAACCAGTGCGAGAGCGCGTGGCCAGCCTACGCCTCTTGGAGTTTAATCCCTCGACATTTTTATATAATTACCGACACGCGAGGCGTTGACTGGAGGCATTATAAACGGATCACGACTGATTCACGCCGAGACTAAACATGTTGCAGCTTTCCTTGGCTCCAGCGCATTGTATGCCTTGAATAACGCAGATAACATATGAGATTTCCTTATAATAATAACGTTTCGTTTGTTTGAAGAATAGAGTAGCGGACGGACGTATGCCAACGATACAGCACATCATGCTTAAACAGATCATCCCATTTACGTGCATGATAACCTTTGACGAGGTGCCAGTGACGAAACTGACGTGGAACTAGTCCGTGAACAATATTTCACGAGGATTCCAGATAAGACATCACAAAAAGCAGTGTCACAACGTGAGCGCAGTATCGCGGAAAGTTTTGCAAGTACAGTCAACTTAGCTTTGTTTGAGATGCCAGGGTTCGTGTTCCTTTCCTTTGGCGAAAGGTGAAGGACGGCCCTGGTATGGAATGTGGGATATCTGTGCATCTTCTATGGCACTGTTTATTATGCAAATTGATATGTTGGCATGCATGCAGATTTTTCGATGCGATATTATGCTAATACAGATGAAGGAATGCAAAAATTGCGCATTTTTGACGGTCCAGCGGCCGTATGAGAATCAAGACAGCGATTTACATTCCCGCCGAAGTGGATCGTTTCTCAAAGCCTAGTTAAGCCAAATTATGCTGTAACAGAGCCTGCGGCGACTCACGGACGGGTAAAAACAGAAACTGCAATGGTCTTCGCGCTACCGTTTTCTAGAAAATTGCATTTCCTTGGTGAAAGTCTGTTAATGATGGGGCGCAGGATTCGTGGCGATCTAAGGGCGGTATTGCACAAGCCGGTTACAACTTTCTAATGAATATTTATATAAGTGCTGTCCATGGATGGAGAGAGTAAGTACTCATCTTCCTTGGCTAATTACTGCGAGTTGTACTAGTGCCACCATAAACTTTCTACGCAATTATGCGATATAATAAATATGGAACGGGTAAATAAATATGACGATACGGTACAGTATCGTTATGGAGAAACTACGACCGTTTTCTAAAATTGATAGAAAAATGTTGTACTTTTTCGAATTGTAATTAATGGTAAATAATGTGTGACTGGAGGTGAGATTCCGCGGTGCATATATCTGTGATTAGTTATTTGTCAAAGAGATAAATGATTCCCATCACGGACTTTTTCTTTGTACGATGATATGAATATTACTGTTTTAGGGACCCGTAGTACTTAGTGGAAGAACAAAAAACCTTTTCTTTTCTATGGTTTTTTCCATAAAAGCTGTTAGAAGCAACAGTGTGTTACAAGAGGTAACAGAGGCAATTCATCGGTTATTGCGGTGATCGTTGGTATTACCAACCTATTAGGACCGCCTACCATTACACTACACGCGGTTCTCAAAACTAATATTATTAGCGTTATTGCTACCCGTAATTCTATTTCTCAGATCTATTAGCGATAATTGCAGGACCACTTATGTGTTACTCTGCTCGTAAGGTGTAAAATGAGGTCTATGGAAATGAAAGTGAACATTTTGTAATACTTATTAATAGGTCAGCGGCTCCATGTACTTTTGTTCGCATAACCCAACAAAATGTAGGGAACAGATTTTTTTCACAATTTCTGTTATTTCTACCTACACCTTGCATTTTTAAAGTAGGTAAGAAAACACTGGATCTATTAATAAGTAATATTAAATAAACAATATGAAATCATATCTGTGATCCCCTAAAGGGTTGCAGAGGTATACCTTTAGTAGACACAATACACCAGTTATTTTGTAAGTCCCATGCCATAGGGGCGACCTTTTTAATGTTATACTCGAATGAAAATAAATAGAAAATGTTGATGTTAAAAAAGTAATCCAATAGCAATATTTTAGGTCACTACGGAACCTTGTATTTTTTTTTAAATAATGTAAAAGTTTTCTGAGTTGAGTCTTGTAAACACGGCGCCAACATGATAAGTTTGTTCGAAGATAAAGCTCTTATTGGTCCCGATAGTGTGAACACATTGTTAATTAATAACCATTTCAATTCCATTTAGATACTGTATGCATAATTATTTTGTTTCACGGCAATTAGGTACAAATAAATTTAAAAAAGAACTTTTGTTTTTGTATTGAGGTCATCAAAAAGTAATCGAGCTTTAAGACACGAATGATTAAATGAGGTTTTATTCTTGGCAAACATCGTAACGCCAAGATTGATTTTAGTTTACCTCAATCTAATTCAAGACATATGTAAGATTCAATCTACAGCTCCATTCTAAGATTCGAACTAAAACTTACCTTAGACTTTTAAAAATACATACATGGCTTTTGCGTTATTGTGTGAAAATTTTCAGTCTTACTTCCAGAAGTTATTGTGTTATTTTAAATGGTAACAACGTGTAAAAGATAGTTTGGATTATTTTATATTGCTTTTTCCAGATAACCTTGTTTTTAAGTTTTTAAACTATCATGGTCACCAACACCATGACAATAAACACCCACCCGCAATAACCTCAGTTTATCCGTGATCATGGTGCTTGCAACAGCGCCGAAATATCGGGAACTCGAAGAAATCAGTAAACATGGAAAATAGAGGGTAAAGGGTGATAAAGGGTGTAAATAGACCCTTTTTTTTTTTTTTTTTTTTTCGGATCATCAAATGGCCACTCTGGGCGGAGCGGAAGGGAGTGTCAGACTTGTACTAACTGAAACCCATCCATGTTCCTTCTTTGCCCTTTGTGTTCCAGAGCCACGGTATCTCTTTCGAACAGTCCCGCAGCCCTGGCAGGCATCGGCCCTTGCGGACCCCTACTTATTTGCTGACATCTCTTTGAGGCGCACGTGGAACACGAAGGCGCCGTCGACACGGCCTGTCGTCATAAGACGGCCGGACGGCGAGCTGGCCCATAACTCGCCGTCCACAGGCCCGCGCCTACGGTGGCCGGGAGCCACTACGTGACCCCCGACGCCCAGGGCGTCTCCCGCGGCGACTGGGACGTGAGGTTCTTTCCCTCTCACGTCCCGCCACCTCCTTCACTAGCATGACTGCTTCGCAGAAGGAGGTGACGGCTTCCCATTCCCTCTCGCTCCGGGCCATGGCTTGAACCAAGGCCGGACGCGAGAGATCGCCGCCGCCAATCGCCGCTACGAGGACACGGCGGTGCTCCGCCCAAGCGGGGCAGACCTCCACGGTGTGCTCCACCGTGTCCTCCGGACGATCCTTGCAGTGGAAACACCCGGGCATTTCCTCCCGCCCGATTCGGTGCAGGAACCTCCCGAAACAACCGTGTCCGGTGAGGACCTGCGTCAGGCGGTAGGTGAGGGCGCCGTGGCGCCTCTCTAGCCACTCCTCAAAGAGGGGACTTATCGCTACTATGGTGGCGTGCCCTGCACGGGGTTGCGACAGTCGCTCTCTCCATGTCGCCATGAGATCACGCCGGAGGTCTGTCCGCTGAGCGGCAATTTGCCGCGGCAGCGGAGTTTCCCCCCGACGTAGTGCCTCCGCGCGCCATTCGTGCAGGCGTGCGAGGACTATCGCCTCCAGATCCCATGGCGGCAATCTGGCAAGGAGGCTAGCCGCCTCGCCGGAGATCGTGCGGTACCCCCGGATTAGCCTTATGGCTATTACCTTTTGGGGCGCGTTCAGGTAGTGGGCGGCTTGCCACCTCAAAGAACGCGCCCACACCGGGGTCCCGTAAAGGGCCATGGACCGCACGACCCCCGCGTATAGCCTCCGGCAGGAGGCGTTTGGACCCCTCAAGTTGGGCAAGAGCCGCTTGAAGGCAGCCCCTGTCCGTTCCAGTTTGGGAACCAAACGTCGGAAGTGCTCCACGAAGTTCCACCGGCTGTCGAGGACGAGTCCTAGGTACTTTAACGTTGACCCGACGCCGATTTTAAACCCCTCCTGCCGTCAGTAGGGATCCCGACGGTGGCGCATTCCGAGGCCCATGAAAACACATGGCCTCGGACTTGTGCAGTGCCACCTCGAGACCCAATTGCCGGATCCTCTCCACGACTATCGCAACCCCGCGTGTCATGTTTTCGGCCGCCGCCTCGTGCGACCTCCCTTGTGCCAGTACCAGCGTGTCGTCAGCGTAGCAAACTACGCTGACGCCGGTAGGGAGGTCGGCGCGCAGCACCCAGTCGTAACCGATGTTCCACAAGGCCGGCCCCAGAACCGATCCCTGTGGAACACCGCACGACATCTCTCGCCGGTTCCATTCTCTGCTTCGACCAGGGTAGATGACGGCTCTATCCGTCAGGTAGTCCCCGACCACACGACGAAGGTAGGTCGGCACCCGGTGATACCTGAGTGCCTCCCTAATGCAGCTCCAGGGCATGGAGTTGAAGGCGTTGGCGATGTCAAGAGACACCGCCAAGACGAGCCCGCCCCGGGACACCGCGTCCCCCGTCGTGAGGGCTCTCACGCGCATGATGGCGTCCACCGTCGAGTGCCCCTTGCGGAAACCAAACTGGTGTTCCGCAAGATCCGGCCCCATCCCTGCAAGGTGCCCGGCGAGGCGGTTGGCAATGACTCTTTCAAAGAGTTTGCCCACCTCGTCGAGCAACACGATGGGCCGGTATGCGGACGGAGAGTCCGCAGGGTGCCCTGGCTTCCGGATGAGGACCAGCTTCCCCGTCTTCCAACGAAGCGGAAACTGGCCTCTCTCCAAGCATGCGCTTAGGAGCCCTTCCAGTCGGGGCCCGAGAGCCTCAGAGGCCAGGACCCAGGCTTTACCAGGCAAGCCATCGGGTCCCGGGGCGGTGTTTCTGGCTTTCAGCCTGCGTACCGCCACTCTCAGGTCTACCCCAGTCACCTCCGGAACGTCGTCATCGTTGTGGTCCGCTTCCGGCACCGCACGCGGCGGCGGAGCCATAGGCGGGGGAGGATGCTCCCCTCGTGAGGGGAACAAAGCGCTCACCACGTCCTCCACGAGTTCAGGCCGGAGACTCTGCGTCAGCGGGGGGGCCCGGGTGCGGATTTTGTCCCGCACCATCTTGTAAGGGCGTCCCCACGGATCTCTGTTCAGAGACTCGTAAATAGACCCTTAACATAGCCGAAAGTGACTTGTTCTCCCCGTCTTTGCGATAATTTTTTGTTCTAGACCATACCTGGGAACCTTCTAGTTACGGAGATATTGGGGGTCAAAGTTTCAACTTTCTCACAAGTTTTTTTTAAATAATTTTTTTTAATGCAAGATTTTTACTTTACACACCTCCTCGACCCGCGTACTATTATATCCATCCATCAGGACAATGCTTTGAGTGCTTTCCATCGAGTCCTACCGTAAAACGTGACTCTTCACCCCAAAAAAAAAAAAAAGTCGATTCCCAGCAATAATTTTTGCGTAAAGTTACTTAGTTTGATGTACAGAATGCTTGGTTGACGGTTATGTGAAGGGTCTGTTTACACCCTGTAATATATACCTACTTTTTTCGCTGATTCATTTACCATCACCAGTCACCATCATAAGTGTCACTATTTTCAAGTTTCAACTGTAATACTATTTACTTATCCATCTCTTTCCTCACATCCTGAATCTAGCACCTAATTCACATTTTACCGTCGAACTTTCCTGTTAGTTCGGCTTACGAGCCATTACTTTGTCCACGATGACATTTATCCGTTTGCACTAAATGTATTGCTTGCTAAGTGCATGATGTACTTTTATCGCTCACTGTTAGCCAGTATTGTCTCCTGATTTTATCTTGTCGCCGTTATTCACGAATGATGGCGCTTAATGCTTTCTGTGATTCGTTGGAGTTCTGAGGGGTTTAATTGTTTTATGAATTTTCGTGTCCTCAGTACGAATACTTTAGATTATATTTACAATCAGTGTTGGTAAAGCCTTAAATAGGACTACTGGACTACTGGATGGAGTTGAGCTGCTGAAAAGTTTTCTGATAACTTAAAACGATCTACTCTAATTCTTGAACATTCATCTATAGCCCTGTAGGATAATAAAGCATCGAGTATATTCTTAGTAGGCATATAGTTGAAATGGAACTAGAAATGACAGTTTTGTCTCCCGAAATATTCATTTAAAGCCGATTTAAATTCCAATCCGTTTAAAAATAAAACACCATTACTCAACAGCAGAATTCACCGACGACAAATCTGTAATCACTCGTTAAAACTTGACGAGTGGTCGTGACAGTCCTTTAACGCGCACACGTCTAAAATGTACTCCATCGCTCCTTGAGCAGCTTTATGTAACTGTAAGCCACCGGCAAATCCGGTTAATATGGCCTTTACTTCCTAATGGCAGCAATTATTAATTATTTAATCATTGTGTTGTGAAATGGGCGGATTCGGATTCAGTCGCGAATCGTGACGGCAAGTAAACGATGATTAAGATTGGCCATTGTTTTGTGTAAGTGGTCTTCTTATCAATTTTTCGTTGTGTAATTTGATGGTTGTTTGTTTTATCTACTAAAATGTCTTTAGCTTGAGTGTGTTTTGTTTTTTCGACCTATAAATAACTCAGTACACTTCAGCCAACTTATCTGTTTATGCGGGAAAATACAGAACTAAAATAAATGTACCTAGTTTGACATATTGATGCACTTTTGCTCGTGGACTTAGTGTTTGTATAATAAGTCCATGCTTTTGCTTGAGAACCAGCGACACCATGAACTGAAAACGGTCATACTGTAGAAATAGGTTGGTCCATTTGAAGTTGTTTTTTTTTGCCGCTTTAAAAATAAAACAGTACATCAAGAAGTTTGGTACGTAATCTCGCCAAATTACCTATATGTCGACAGTTTAGATGGCTAAGGGACAGTTAACCCAGCCAAGATGGAATTTGGTTTGCGGATTTAAATGCCATGGTTGTGGCGTAACGTGGTCTTTGTCCAGCAGTGGACAGTAAATACCTGCGATACTTTGCTGATTGATAGAGGCCATGACAGTAATTTGGTCAATTAAAATTTCACAGCATTGTAATCAATCAAGGCGATAACATCTATGCCAAAACAGCCAAGTGTTTAGGTACTTAATTAAACTATTTATCTACTAAAGCTTTGCAACATAGTGTTTAAGTAGCTGGTTAATGTGCCAGCACTAAGTAAACGGATAGTAGTTAGCACTGTTAGGTCATATTAATTGCATTAATAATGCCATTTATATAAGCAGCTATTTACTAGAAATTTAATTACTGTAACAATTTTTGTATTACAAGTACAGTCATTTGAAACATAGAATATTATGCAAAGACTATGTTAACTGAAAACTTGCACTGTTCGATGAAGTTTATGTTGCCAATGGTGAATTAAACTCGATGGCTTCGACTGCCTCGTTGGCTTGTGGTTACAAGCGCGACTGCTGAGCATGGGGTCCTGGGTTCGATTACCGGATCGGGCAAAGTATCATTGCATTTTTCCATAAGGAATTTCTCTGTAGCAGCGAAGTCTAGATCTTTGCCCGGTTGATGGCAATAGGCTCGCCCCCTATTACATGGGACTTATAACATAACTGGCGAAATGTGGGTGTAGTATCAAGTACATCATAACCTTTCGGGGATTACGGGCGTGATGTTATGTACGATAAATTAAAATAAATAAAGGATCATTTCTCTAACACTACGCGTCACCTAAATGACTGCCCACAAAGGCTGTTGGATTTTTAATTCTCTGCTCATCGTCGACAGTCGACACTTTTCAGGGCAATGAAACTAAGGCAATTAGTACTGCCTTGTCTAAAAGCTGTGTTAATAATGATGAATTTTAATAGTGATTACGCTGATTTGCGTGCCTGCTTGTGCAGGTATTTAATTTAATATTAAATTTATATTCTTTTTACTTTGTACTACGTTTTGGTCAGTTACTGGTATTATGTTTAGTTATTAGTTTGTGCAACAATAGTTTATTTCTAACTGTGGAGGCAGAACGGATGGCCGATGGGGCCGGAAAGTTCTGGAGTGGCGACCGCGAACTGGAGGACGTTGCGTTGGAAGGCCTTCCACTAGATGGACTGGTGACCTGGTAAAGGTTGCTGGGATCCGCTGGAAGCGAGACGCACGGGACCGGTCAATGTGGCGACACTTGGGGGAGGACGACTTTCGGCTGAAATGATGATGATTATGAATTGTGGAGGCTTGTAAATGGCATGTCGTTGTTTGCCTCACTATTAATTTTTGTATTGCTAGCTGTAAGTCACCCAAACACAATAAAATAAAATAAATAAGTTATTCATTTCCACGCTTGGTGTTAGTTTAAACGGTTATAAGTATTGTGTCAAGCGAGGTTTTGAAATATGCTCATAAGTTATCTCTGAAATCAACGCATCTATCGTATACATAACTATAACTTAGCTAACGTATGGAAACGGGCCATAATTTATCCATAAATATAAATTATAAAGCGATCAGTCCACAGCTACAAGCCGTAGCTTATTACAAATTATAATTAAACACATACCCGTGTGCGTACATTGTTCGTCTTAATGATCACAATGTTAGGCGCCTCCTCTTCATTGCCCACAAAAAGAAATAGACAAAACTTTGTCGCTATATTGAAAATTATCGTTTGTCCAGAATCTTTACGCACATATTAGATCTATTTTGATTAGTGGACGGAAGGTCACTCACATTATGTGGCGCGTGTGTGGTGTGGTGTGTGTGTTAGTCTAATAGCAATTGTAAAATGGTCTAGCTTACCTCAATAGACCTACGAGGTCTTGGATACTATTCAGGTCAGCCAGTTTTATTGGATTTTTCAATTACGAATTTCTTCCAACAGCATTTCTGCCTAACCTTTCGAGGACTACATGCGTGATGTTATGTACCTATGTATGTGAAATTATCTAGGATTTGTTAACTTCAGTACCTCAGCTATTTAGCTTTAGTAATTACAGCTGCTCTTGATAAAATAAGGATATCGCCTTCTATTCATGTAGTTGAATTCAGAATCAAGACCACCAGTTAGGTTGATAACTTTCGATGTGGGAGCAATGTTTCAAAAGTATTTATAGCTTTGCGAATCTATCACCACTAGGGCCTCCAGCAGTCTCTGAAAGTACCTTCACATTGCAGTGGATTTAAACTGTTCTACTTTGCTGATTTCTTAATTTGTTCGCTTTATACAATAGACTACTAAGCAATACTTACGTGGATTTTAACCAGCACCACTATTGCGTACCACTATTTTCATCCCAAAAGATTTTGAAGGAAAATCTATTGCTACCTATTATTGAAAAAATTATGGTCAATGACGCAATGAATATTTTTGAACTGTCAGAAATCTCGACGGCATGTAAAGTCAAGTCTGAGGCCCGGGGGCGGCATAAAAACTCTGACACCTGGTTAGGCATTAACCACACGATAAAGAAAGAACTGTCAAAAATAATAACACTGTGATTGTGCGTGTGTTACTCGTTTACCTCGCTGTACAATTTTTGATATTCAAATTTATTTTATTTGTCCAAAAAGCAAAATAAGTTAATCTATTTTTCATAGACCTTTGGATCCTTTCCGAGCGTCACCATGTTCACAAACTAGTGAAGCCCCGAGCGTGTCTCATCGCCGCCTGCGTGTTTGTTTAT
Organism: Noctua janthina; assembly: GCA_963576755.1. Taxonomy (NCBI): domain Eukaryota; kingdom Metazoa; phylum Arthropoda; class Insecta; order Lepidoptera; family Noctuidae; genus Noctua; species Noctua janthina. The sequence continues at coordinate 11,262,091 of OY755059.1, forward strand.
AACATCTTACACGAACTAAACAAAAGAAGATTTATCGTGTGCCCCGTGACGTGTGATGCGTGGATGCGCCTGAGCAAGCCGCTCATTCCACTATCATTTATTAAACGAACGTTTTAATAAACGATTTGGAAAGTGCAGTTAAATGCATCTATGTTATGTGTCTATGGGATCGTCCAAACTTATGTATTCTTCGGCTCTTTTTTCTTTTTCGTGTGGTTAGTGCTTAACCTGGTGTCAGAATTGTTATGCCGCCCATGGGCCTCTGTGTCTGTGTATTTGTCTGTTAATCTATTGAGTATAGGCTCCCCTTTGTATAAAAAGCCATAGCAATGAGAAATCAGTCTTCCATTTCGAATGGTTCAGATGAGCAGAATTTTGATTTTAATATAACTTTGATCTTGGTCTGTCTATTTCATCCACACTTAACAGAACCTACCTATAGCATGTACACCCACATTTCGCCAGTTATACTCATTGCATATTAAGTGGGGTCAGCAGCTGCTACTAAGAAATTTCTGATTGATAAATCCAATAAAATCCCACCTGGGAATCGAACCCAGGTTCTCAAGCTCAGCGGTTGTCCTTGCGACTAACGCGGCAGCTTGGAGGTGTATAATTTATTTGTGGCGCTCATTTATTTTGTTTACTAACAATTACTGTATTGGCGCACATGATCAACTAAACTAAATTACGTTCTACGTGCAAATGATAGATTAAATTGCGACATTGACACAATAAAACTGTTTAGACGTTAGTACGATAGTCTTTACTGCTTCGAAGGTCAGTAAAGCTCTCCAAATAAATCTCTCGTATTAGAATAATCATTTTGCGTTATTTAGAAATGAGAGGGCGATTTATAATACTTTATCTAATGCACACTCAGTGCAATGACTGCTTGTTAGCTAAAGGCACGGATGAAAGGTAATTTTTTAACTTAACAAAAATATTAAGTTCATTCATTTACTGACAGTCCTCGCATCCTAAATTAGAGATGCTAGAAGCCAGAATTCATTTTGAAACAGAGTTCCTTTTATCAAGGGTAAGGGGTCGTGCACTTCAGAAGTATTTTAGAACTTTCCCTTGAGGTTTTAAGAATCAGTTATTTTATGATAGGGAGCGGCTTGAAAAATAATAATTTGTCCACTGTATTAATAAAAACCAAAGATGCATCGTAAAACAAATCAGTTTAAGAAATGACCTACGTGCTGCGAAGTTTATTTGTTTATTTAAGTATAACTGTTTCATTGATAAATAACAATGGTTTTCAAACTTTCTCTTTCATAAAATAGTATTATTAGTTTAGCATTGTCTAGTAATTATTTACAGCTGGGAACTCCGAGCTAATTAGGTGTTTATTGGTAATAAGTGAGAGGATAAACCTCCGTAATGAAATTACTGGTGGCAATTTCACTTTCAAAAATTTACTGAAACATTGTCTAAATATTTATGGTATGTTAGGTAAAAAGGGCGTACTTAAGATAATGAATACCTTTGAAATATAAAAATAAGCTGTTCCATCCAAAAGTGCAGTAGTAATACGATTGAAATGTATGGAATGTGTATTTTTTTAATATAGTCACGAATTCTAAGTTCCCTTCTTTTAGACAGTATATCTATGTAGGTTTTGTTTTGTTTGTTTTTTAAAACGATGCCCCACACTAGGAATTTCTCCTGTATCGTGGGTGCGTTTACACTCACATACACAAACAGCCAGACCCTGAAAAACTACCTGTAGGTCATACAAATATTTTTTCCGTGCGAGAATCGAACCCGCGACAAGCGGCGTAGCAGCCAATCGCTTAACCACTGCGCCAACCGTGCCGTCAAAAGGTATACTCTTCGAGACCAGTAGGTGGCCACGTTTATGGCACCATTAGAGGCGTTGTTCAGATCGTCAAAAACGGACATTAGGGACACGTCATAAGATGGGACATGGTTTGGTCAGAAGCACCACACTATTTCGCTTCTTTTACTTACCTTACTGTATAAAGATGCTTGAATAACGTAGAACTTGGCTAGGAGGGGTCCATACCTCTTATTTTCAAACAACGGTATTTTTGTTAACAGAAGCAATGTATAAACATGCAAAATTGTACAAAACTTACTGGAATAAATTTTATGATCGCTAAGTAAGGAATGTAACAACTTAATCCATCATCAACTGTGCGCCCAAAAGTGCGTCCACGCTTCCCTTTTTCGTCAAGAACGCAGCAGACATTAGAAAATTCAAAACGTTGTATTACCAAAAAAATTCTGAAAATATCAGCCAATCAGAAATGTCCTACAACATTGAACTAATTTCCACACTTAAGCGTTAGTAAATGCATTTCTATCTTACACTACGATCTTGATCTAGATAATTTCAATTTAGAATACTAGTTAATGGAAATATCATTGTTGCTAGTAATTGTGGTATGAAACCGGTAAAGAACTTCACGGCGTGCTTTCTATGAAAGGCGGTAGGCACAATTGGGTAAGTTTATTATTGAAAGCTGCGATCGTATCACTGTTGGTAGTTATTAGTGCGTGATTTAGTGCGGTACGCCAGCGCCGCCGACCACCCCTATTTACTGATAGAATATTGGCGCCATTGGCTCGTTTTGTAGAAATCTCTATTTTCTAGGTCTAATGATAAAAAGTGGGGTGATTGTATCTGTCCGTTAGTCAGTTGCTTGCGGGCAGGGAAAATACTTATACCGCAGTACGTTAAGCGATGTTCACTATAACTATATAGAAAATTATTGGTTAAACTAATATAAATGAAATTACCTTAGTTGTGTCTGTCGGCTCCTCCTGGGAATTAACTCCGAATGTTCCAATAATGCCTGTCTTACTTTTTAAAACTTTATTTTTAACAGTAGCCTTTTGAGATGAACATTGTAAGAAACAATTCTGATTTTAAGAGTAAATCGCAGATTGCATATTAAGAAACTTCCTTAAATAATACCCACCCCTACACCCTTAATTTATCCACTATTTTAAACTTTCACGGTTTACAACTAAACTTATACTGTCACTTACGTACGGGATATCTTCCCCGAAAACCGCGCCGAAATATCGGGAGGTCAAAATAATGAACAATCACGGAAGATATCCCGTAAGAGACAGTATAAGTTTACCTTAATTTATGTTAACAAAATGGTATTTTTCTTATTTATTTTTTTGTAATCTATCACAATGCTGTCCTATTTGACCCAAATGTTGACTCGTAGAGAATGCCTTGTGGCATTAAGTCCGCATATATACTACTCTCGTACAAGAAGTTTAAATAAATAAACTGAAATAAATTAGCTGAAGTAATTATGGTTGCCAATAAAACTGCATAGTCTGAGACAAATGTCCTCAGTAGTCGAACGGTACAACTCAATAAGTTGTTAAAACATGATAAAGATAGTTTAACACCCGTGTTAATTGAACTTAATCGAATAACGGCAGTCGTGAGGAGCAATTAACACTTTATACTTAATTGTCAATAAGTTTCGCTTTACACACTGAAGAAATTAAACTGTATTTCTGAACGCTAAGATTCCTTTAATGTCTTATTTCAACTAATATCTGCAGTAAAATTTTAGTTTACGTGACTTTTATGAGTTGTAAGTGCTGATTTATAATCCTGTTTTATGGTGCGTCCTATTCTAAGGCGCCATCTTCAAAATGAGTAAACCTTTGAGTAACTGTATCCTGGTACGTTTCCTATATGACGAAGGAGCGAAGTGATGCGTGCAATGCTTTGAGGAAGTTTATGTTTATAACTTAGTGATATCGTGCTTAGGTATTACTTGGCTAGGTGCTTGATGTTTGTTTAACATCTGCCATAAACAGCATGTGGTTATTTAGTGCCTATATTCCTCTTACTTTCCTATTGTTTCAACTGCCGTTCTTTACAATCGCTGTTTTGCATTTCCTTATGACTTCCGCCTTGCATAACGCACAATCTTTCCTACTCGGCGCACGAGTCGCTCCGTCTTTTTTTCAGTCTGTCAATTAAAAAGGTCATAACACATGTTGCAAAAGTGTGAACATGTACATGTTGTATTGATAAGTCGGCACGGCTAACGCTAGGGGACAGCCGGTCTAAAGTTACACACATATAGCTCGAACGTTACGTAACACTGCACAAATTAGACTCACACACGGTAATGTTCTTACGCTCCAATTAATATAAACCGGTTTATTCTAATTTATTTTATGTAAACATTAGACACGCCCCGAGTTCGTATGTTTACTATCACCAGATTTGTTTTATTAAAACGTCATGTTTAATTTATTTCAGTGTGGTTTAATGAATAGTAATTGGTTCGGAGTGAGAGAACGGAATTCGTCTAGCAGGTGTTTGTCATTTCCATGCCGGTGGCATTTTATGTCTATGTGGACATAGACACCAAGGCTTACTGACACTCGCGTGTGAATAGAGTACCGCCTGCTGTATTCTGTAAGTGCTGGATGGACAATTATACAAACATAAGTTTGATGTGACTCGGGGTGGAACAGAGCCAATCATAAATGAGTTTCACTGTGCTATAATGTCTAAGAACTTATTCAAAATTCTCTTTATTACCGTTCCTGGTCATCACATTTAGCGACCTGTCCGCAAAGCAGTGTATTTTTATTGCATAGTGCTTCTGCTTGCCTTTATTTTAAGAATATTTTTCGGTAATCTTAACCTTTAACCCGAATTCTTGTTATTTCTTCGAAGTTTTTTTTACTTACCCACATTTCACTTACGGATTACGTCGAAAGCTGCTCTGCAATACAATCAAACCAAAATGTATTGTTACGTTCGATTTCAAGAACAATAGTGAACTCTGACATCCAATAAGAACCAAACTATAACGGGTGTCAAGATTTCCTTAAAACACGAGTCAATTTTCAAAGGTCGTAATAGCGGTAACTGGGCCGTTTACGTAACCGCACTCGAAGTTCTTGACATTTGCAGGGCGCTGCGCAGGAGTGTTGCCGGACTTCGACGGTTCGTCGCCTCGCATACGTCACACCGCTCAAGGAATTCCCTATTACGTCACACGTTACGAAATTTTGAAAGGAAACAGATGTGTAAATATTTGTTTGGCTGCGACCCGATTTTTTAATGGAATGCAAATTGTTTGTTTTGATAAAAATGTCACTAATATCTGTCTACTTTGATTTATGTTCGGAGTTATTCGTTAGTGGTTGGAGCTAGAACAAAAATAAAGATAACATTACATCAACAGCCTGTCACAGTAGGCCTCCCGCGAGTCGCATTGCTCCACGACACCCACTTCTCCGCCTCCCACATCCTGTCTGAGCCAGCTGTTTTCTTCAGGTCAACGTTCCACCTGTCTGAAAAATAGTATTTAACATGGAGTTATAATAATGAACTGAATGAGAGATGTATTGGTTTGCTCCTTTCTATTGCGAGAATGTGAACGCCATATGTTCAGCACGAAGACTGTCCTTTCGTATTTTTCATTGCTGTTTTTCTCTAGATTGACAATGATTCTTGTTATCTAGAGAATACCGGAAAACTTGATAGTCTTCTCCCAAAACGATCACCTTATTCGTTCAGTGTACTCGTGACATGTGACGTCAGAGTAAGTAGTGGGCGTTGCGTCTAAATCTGGCTCACATTAATTGGCTATAACTCTGTAATAGCGCAGTAAAAGGTAAACAAAATGATTCTGCTTTATTAACTGCTAAATTGATGCAATTAGCTAGTGCGATTTTAATTCTATGTTTTTTATCTTTTAAATTAAGCTTGACTACCTATTTCGCTACAGCATTAATCGAAACGGAGGTTTATTTTTTATTGTTTACTGTTTCCTAATTTTTATACTTCACTTCTCTTTTATTAGTAAAAATACATTAGAACTCTCATTAAGCTTAACGGTTACTGCTTAACTGTCTATCGGTACCATTTAACTATTTGTATAAAGCCACAATTAAGATTTGGGGTCTCCAGAGTGGGTTAAACAAAACTAGGTTTTAATAACCATAGTCTGAGGTCATATCATATGTAAATGCTAAAGACGTTCCTTTCTATTTTGAAGGCTGTTGGGTAATTTAAAGATGCACGGATGCATAGATGCATGCGGAGAATGAAGACGAAAATAAGTGGCAAAACTTGTTTCTGTTTTCTTCGTGTGTAAAGATAGCGAATATCATGTCTATCTGGGAATAATAAATGCGTTTGTTGAGTACAACGGTGGTACATGGTGTGTATGGTGGCTTGCGGCTTCGCAGTGGCCCGGTGAGGCGGTGCGGCTTGCTCAGAGACTCGCGAACATTCTACCGGTTTTCTTTTATGGCGTCTCGACGCGACCCTACCTGACAAATGTTCATACCGTAAAGGAGCTACAGAATGCCGAAAAGATAAGGTTGTATTTAAGGAATTTTCCTGAAGAGTAAATTAGAAATCACGTACGACTGTTTGCAACTCTATTTCTTTATTTGTAGGTATAGCATCTTATCTTGAGATGAGTAGATAGGTCTAAGTACAAATTTTTATTCATGATCCTGTATTATCTGAAGCAGGTATCAGAAACTGAGAAAGTGCAACATTGTAAGGACTACTGTTACCAAGCGCAAGTATATTTCTATGCGAGTTTTTCTCCAAATCGATTTTACAGCGTACAAACCTTAAGAAAGTAGTAAGCTAAAAAGTATACGAGTGAGCTCCTTGTGTAGTGCAGCTACCCGTTTTGGTAAAACGACATCCCGTCGAACGTCAGGGACCGCTTTATTTTGCTCCCAGCGATGCCCGTGTTAGGAAAGAAGACGCGAGTGTGGGATTGCCGCTCCACATTACGATATTTATTGCATCACAACCGACTACAACGTATCACACTGTCAGTGACCGTAAACATTACTAGTGAGAGCGAAACGCCAGCGCACAAGAGTAAAAACTACACAGTAATTAGCACCACATAAAACGAATCATAATTTTAATGATGTCAACCAACAAAATGTTTTCTGTCAATAGGCCATTAAATTAAAGGAAGCATAAAGTTTTTATAAAAGCATTGCAAAGTCGTGCGGTCAAAACAACAATTTTGCTGTCCACTGCATTAAATTTATTGCCTTGCGAATCATCGTAGGGGCGTGCATAATACGAGCAACAACTATTTTATGTTCCTTTCTTAGTTCCAACAGGGTTTATGCTACAGTTTTACTGTGTTTACGTAGATCGTGGTGTTGTATAGTAAAGATGTTACTGAAACAATGAAGGGGAACATTATTTAGAAGGTGATTGTGGCTGTTTCCATTCATCGCTGTTGTCTAAATTTCCGACGACTTTAGGTTTCATCTATCCACATTCTGTATCAAAGTACAATTAGACGCAGCTCAATAATAATTAAATAGCGCTAAAAGCTCATAGAAACAAGCTTTTGGTTTAGTCTTTTAATCCAACAACAAATAGTTTTAAATGATTGATTATTTCCGTTCTTAATATGCTACATTAGTGTTTATAATCGAATCATAACTATAATTGACAAACTGTTTAACTAAGACCACTCACCTCTCTTGGAAACTTGACAGAAATGCTACCGTCGTACGCCAGCACTCAGTTCTCCGGTCAATGTCACATTACCTCGTATTTTCTTCAGATTCTGACTTACGAGTAAATGATCACGGTGCCCCACTTACCGCTTCAATTCAGAGTACGACTGCATACTTAAATACTTATAAATATACGGAGGACGACGTAAGGGTGAAGTATGAAATCTATTAATTCTGTCGATCTTTCCCTCCGGGCTGAAGTTCTGACGGCCCGTTAACGGTCTCCCAAAATAACAGATGATGGATGCAAGTAACTTAACGGCGAAAAAAATTACAAATTTCTCGCCTTTTAACCGAACACAACGTATTAAGTTAACGGTGTATCAATTTATGAACAAATCTGTGTTTCGTGTGTGATTATATTCTCCCAAATCACTTGCAGCATGACGAAAGTTAAGATTCCGTGTCAATATCACACTTTTAACAATTAATGTCAGTTACCTACATAACAAAATGGTGGCTGTGTACGCTCGTGTTGAATAACGCAGACGTTTTTATGTTACAGGGTTATAATGTGTAAATGCGGACGTTAAAAATTATGATTTTGGCGCCTTTTGTGTGAAAAAGTTTACGGTTTTTGTTTTGCATTGTGTAAAGTCACTGACTCTTGTATTGCCCTAAAAGGTACCGGGGTAAGCGCTAACAATACTACCGATAAGGCTTCTCTTCACTTCATCTCCTTGTGTGATGTTTTTACTTGACAAAATATCCAGAAAGTTAACCCCACTTGATTCGGTAAAAAGTGAATACCTACCTAACGATAAACGCAATACATCATATAGTTTGACAGCGACCACCGTATGTGGATCCTTTCAAGTTAGTGACAGGTAAATTCAAATGATAATTAATTTTGTCTAATTGCAAATATAAATAGAAATGCGACGGCCAGACGATGCCTCGATGGCTACCATATAAATGAGTAGCCAATTTTTTTCACAAACGTTTAACCTGATTCCTGAACTTTTACTCAACTTTACTTACTTTTACTTTTAGTCGATGGTCGGCCTCTAACTGTCAATCATGGGTTTTATTACTCTAAACAGCATACAACATATGATAATGACCACTGGCCTCGAAATAATACAAAAGCAATACGATTGAACTACTTGTAACAATGCTTGTTGAATTTCAACCTTTTATTCGAATAATGAAAAGTTAACCTCCAAACTTTTTTGACATGAAAAGCTTTGTTCAATTTTTTTATACTGGCTACACGGTTGCTAAATCGACTTTTGATGACCCTGTTCATCATACATAAAGTAGTAAGGATAAATAACTAGAAAAGGTATAAACGAATGAAATTTTTATAAGCTTAATAGCTTTTGATGACTTGGTAACTGTACCCTACTTACTTCTTGACATATTCAGGAAAGGTAATCATGCAGGCTGTGGTTTAATTTTTGAGGAAAATGTACAAGACGCGTGCAATTTAAAGATTACCTCGGTGACATCTGGGGCAACTGTCTGTCAGATGCAAGCTTTATAAAAAAGCTGTGAAATGACATATTTTTGACGTAAGTAGGTACACGCAACCTTCACCAAAGTACAGGAGCAGAAGTTAATTTACACACGTAACGGCTACTAGTTCTCTCATTATTTAAATTGTATAGAGTTGCAGGGGACTGTTACAAGTATGAATGTGACGGGTTGCGCACGAGTTTGATCTACAGTAGCTGAAGGAAGACAGTAATGGCGCAATGATGGCGATATACTTGGGATCGGCGCAGCAGGGCGCCTGCGCGCGCCGAGACCAATCTAGAGGAATATTCGCTCAAACACTCAGTGGAGCAGTTTTTGTTTAACATAATTTATTATAATAGTCTCCAAGTAGCTATTTATGTTTTTCGCTTATTTATATTCACTACGTTGTATGAATATCTTATTTGTTATATTACAGTTACATTCAAGTTTCCCAAGTCTACTCTTTACTCAATAACGCCAGCTAAACTTTTGGTTACTTGTAACTAGATACGTTTTGCACGTGAGTTAGGAGTCCGTTCTAAGCACCTAGCAAAGTAACAACTTTCAAAAAATCTAATCATTTGGATCCGGAAGGAATCCGTCATCTATAATCGAAGGTTTGGTCTTAATGACACAACCTGTCAACAAAAATTGGCGTGAAAGTAATATTTTGTTTTAATTTTGTTTCCGAAACTTGTATATTTATTTTCGGTTGATTGATGGTTTCCATTTCCTTAAATGTAGATAGAAAGGAGAGTCCTCAGAAAGCCTCGTATCACTTTTCTCTTTTTTGTTCGTAAGTACACTTTTTCTGTAGCAGAACTGCGATGGTCTGCTAAACCTGTCACTGTCTCAATCTTCTTCGCTTTTAACCCAATGTAATTGTATATTGCAAACGCGATTCCTTTCGAGTAATGCTCGTAAGCTAATTTTAACTCTAGTTAACCTGTCAGGAATAATGGCCGTGACTTCATGGTACGTTCTGAGCGAATACTCTCATCAGCACTTTGATCTTGTATGGTAAGCACAAGTGTCGAAACAATCGTAGGTTTAATTACGTTACACAATAAGAGATAAGTGAGTATGAACAGCTGACCGGTATCAGTTTCAGTCCATGTGACAATGACCACACCCCGCCTAATTGAACGAGACAAAAATATCTTGAAACTTTTGCTACGTAACATGTTGCAACGTCCAACCTAGTGCGCTGTACGACACGCCGTTGTATTAATCACCACATCGCCGATACATATCAGATTCTGTTCGTGCTTCTGGCGAAAGTTCTCCGAAGTCCGAAGGTGTCCCGAAATTGATGGGCCTGTCGGTAAGTAAGTGCCGGAATCGAATGTACGAATCTCGTATTGATCATGCACGCAAACAGTACACGCAACTCGGTCCCTCACCTCCGAAAATTCAATATGACCAGAGTCGATGAGTGGTGAAACTATTTCAGAGACACCTACGACCTACTTTCCTTACGGAGTTTTGGCTTAATTACTAGAAACTTGTTCGCTTTTATTTTTATCGAGTGCAACGAGACCGCTGCAGGATGTTTTACGAAATATGTTTCTTTGAATGGAAGAATACTGATTACAGCTGCCGTTAATATATAACCTTGTTGCCAGGCGTCAAGGTGTTTAGTTGATTAGACACAAAATGAAACGAGCTTTTAACATTTTCGTTAGAATGCACGAAAAATTACAGTTGGTATTGTAATCGACTTCATTCTAGATATGAGACAGTAAGTTCGCCCGCAGCGGGTTGTTGTGTCTTACGACATTAGCTATTGTCTGGCCAGCCGTCAGTATAGTTCATTGTAATACATTTTAAACCAGCACTTATTCCCAACATGGTTCCAAGTAGTGTCTCAGCATTAATGTTAACTCTGCTAGACCCGTTAGGTAATTAGCGATAAGTATGCGTTATTAAACAGTGCCTCACACTTGGTGGTATGCCTAATTAGCCACTAACTTACCATTTGCTAAGTGTAGCTAAGTGCACACATTTCTGTGCAAGCTTTCATTAATCAAACACGAACTGTTTTATTTTAGCCGAGATGAATGTTAGACTCGGAGCTTGTTTATTTTTGAGTGCAACGTTTAATAGACAAACTGATTAAAAGAAAATCTTGTCGATACATTTCCTATGGGCAGTACTCCTGCAAAGTGGCGTGATAACTGGCCAAGCGTCTCGAGCTAACGAACGTCCGTAACGAGCAGACAGTCATCAGGAACTAGGGAACCAACTCCATTTAATGCGCGAAACGTGCCACAGTACTTTATAAAAGTAAACTAACGGTCTCAACAATACCTTACCGTAGGTTCCTATGTTATGATTGACGGAAACAAGAGGGTCAGTGGTGTTTCTATACACTCGAATGTGTTACAAGGTATCTGTTACATTTCTCCGTATCATTGATTTGATTGAGGCCTTCCCGCACCTTTGACCAGTGTTTGTTAGGAACTAGCAGTGATTGACAGGATAAATGGTAGAAATCACTACTTACGGTTATCTTTGAATGTGTCCAGTGAATCAGTACTTTATCTGTGGCTCGGCACAAGGTTTCTAGTACTCGTACGTGATACGGCTGAGGTAAGTGCTGATGTGGAATAATGGGACGTATGATGGTACTTATGTTGTAGCTCTGACTGCGTATTCAGCGTAAAATAGAACAAAGATTTGTTACATTCGTTGAGGACTTGTGGAGCCTCCATAATACATAATGTACCCATCTACATGCATGTTATTGTAAATGATGCTAACAACATTGAAATCAATTCAGAATTGTAATTTTCTTACCCAGACATATTATTAATTACGTTCCTCACAGTATAATGTCCCGTTTAGCAGTAATGTCAACTGGTGTCTTTGTTCAACAACACAATTAAGGATTATGTTCACAAACTAGTTGTTATCTATAGCAGTTACGTTTCACTTTGTCATAAAACTGTTTTGTTACATTATCGGTACTTTGTTTCGATGACTGATTTAAAATAATATCCTTTTTACTGGCAGTTCACATTGTCGTATCTTAAAATGCTTCATTTCACAATTTCACCCACATATTTTGTGTTCACATCCTTGTGTGACATTCGATTTGTCGATACGTGTTTCAATCAGGGTTTGGGTGTGGTGGCGTGTGTGAGGTGTGTTACAGGACTTTACAGCGTCGGAAATTGGATATAACGGGGCTCTGTATGTAATGCAAGTTGTTTGGTGCAAATTATCGTGTTACAATTATCATCACCTTCCTGCTAGTGTTCCATGTCAATTAGGGTCCTTTTTTCACATTTCATTCACACCCAATTCTTTCATATAGGTATACTTTGCATAATCCATCTATCTTTGCATAGGCCTCCTGATATCGCTCTATGCCTTTACGCATGTTGTATTCATGGATACATACGCATTCGAAGCCTACTTGTAATTGCGCTTACGTGAAATGCTTTGCAACCAGCCTGGCTGGCGGGTCGTTTGTGTAAGATGCGGAGAACATACGCCAAATTGATTAGTGATGACTGGCCGTCGACTGCTATTAAGAACGCCGTGAAATGATAGCTTGAATTTCTCAAGTGCGAAATTGCGTCACATTAGTTAGGTTTGTCCGAACACCGGCGCAACGCGATACGTTCGCGAGATTTGGCACTAAAACCAACAGTTGATTTATACGCTGCGTAATTAGTACAAGAACGTTAGGAAATAAACACTTGTAAAGCGTAAATGGGTGTTACAAAAGTGTTGCTGTTTGTTTGCTCAACTATAAACAAATATGTTAGAATTTAAATACCTTGGAACAAATATTCTACGACGGGGAAAGCTCGTTCGGTGCTCGTTTTCATAATTTACTATTATTTCGTAATTTATTACGCTTCCCCGTTAAAGAAGTGCGCTTTAGTGTTTGCGATAGGATAAATCGGACGATCCCTAATCTAACTCCATCTCTGACACGTAAGATTGAAGTTGCTATTTTTAATTAACCTCTGGCTCCTCAACCGTGAGTTATTACTTCGGTCGACGTCTGGCTTCAGATCTGACTTATTAGATTAACTCTATCTCCAGTTTCATCTCAGTGCTGCCGCGGCGCGGGCGCACTGCGCTTATGAGTTCGCAATATTTTATAAGTTGCATAAGTGGCAAGCTAGGCCCGGGCACGCATACGATTATCGGCTCCAGATACGTTTGACCGACTGTTTTGATCTATTCGTGTCATGATCGATCGCAAAAATCGATACACTCCGATTGATAAGTCGACATTATTTTTATACGATTCGCAACAATTGCACAAACCCTTTTAAACAGAACAACAAAGCGGATTAAGAAATAATAAATTACTGGTTTTATGTAACTGTTGTTATACAAATGAAAGTAAGAGCGGAGACGTAATTTGTCCCTAATTTCCATACAGGACCCTCGATGGCTAAATGCCACGACTTTTAGCGGTTGTTTTCGCTAATTACCATCTCGTTTGCAATTTAAAATCCCATGAACATACGCTGATTGCCGGGTCTGGTGACTCTGGTGGCGAAAGTGAGTTTGTATGGGGGTTGTATGTCGCGGTAATTGGCAGTTGTGCAGTGTCTAACAAGCGATGTGTGAACATGGCCTAACTGCTTCTGTCAGCGCGCTTGTAGATAGCCGCTGCCGCTATCAGCGCGGCCATTATGCAAACGCTTCACCATACTACGAGTACCCACGGGTACTACGCAGAGCTTGCTACTGTGCGGTGACATTTCCTGAATGTATAGAGTAATTGAGTTACGATATTTGAATTGACTTATAACAACGCATAATTACCAACAATGTATCCTATTACATCATTACCCGTGAATTATTGCTTCAATGAGCAATAGGAAGCCGTTTGTAAAATAAAAGGTTATTCAATCCGATGCATTCGTGACTGTATCGCAGGGCGGCTTTATTCAGCTGCTGAGTAACATAAAGGAAATACATAGTAACAAGAATGATTCGACAACTGTAGACTGGATATTACAAAAACCGCAATAAAGTAATGCGGGTGGATATTGAACGTTTAGAACGTTTCTTAGTTTTATTGCTTCACTATTACATTGCAAACCGTTTTTATTTTGACCCATTTTGATAAAATTCACACTTATTTTGAATAGTGCTAATTTTGAGAAGTGTTCATTTTGATAAATGCTCATATTGAGAAGTGCTATTTTGAATAGTGCTCATATTGAGAAGTGTTCATTTTGAGAAGTGCACATTTTGGTAAGTGCACATTTTGCGAAGTGCACATTTTGCGAAGTGCACATTTTGCGAAGTGTACATTTTGCGAAGTGCACATACTGCTTCAAATCCGTTTCAGAGACACGTCATTAAAGTGCATAATGCTACTTGATTTAACTTGATTACCACTCTTTTGCAACTTTAAAACACTTAGTTTTTTTTAATGTCTTTGTCTTTCAAGTGCTCATAATCACAGCTTCCACCAAGCTCATGTTTAGCTGGTCAACAAAATTGGTAGCAAAGGTACCGTAACTTTAAGTAGGCCTTTATTGCCCGTCTATATTAATAACCAATTCTAAGCAATAAGTGCATAGAAACAAGAATGTTGAACGAGATAGATAGCTCTTGTATTCCGTGATATCAAGGCATAGACATCAATCATGTGACTTGCCGGTCGCTAGCTCTTTGTCAGTGTCATCATCCCGTCAGGTGGTTGCAGTGGCTAGTGGCTTATACCAACGAGTTTATTATGTAGCTTGCGTATTCTGTCGATCGGGGTTTTGTCAATGTCTGTATTAATGGGTATAAAGGTCATGTAATTAATATTAGGCTGCGATTCCACCAGAGATGAGCGAGGATGCGTAGCGAGGGATGTGTGTGGAACTAACCAATCACATAGTTATAATACCTCAAGCTGTGAAAAAGAAGCGATATTATTGGTTAGTTCCACACACATCCCTCGCTACGCATCCTCGCTCATCTCTGCTAGAAATGCAGCCTAAGAGTTCGGTTTTACCCTCATTACTTCGTAATCATAACCGAAATGTTTTTCGGTCTATGCCAGTGACAGTGCATTGGTGTCAAAAATAAATGCAGCTGGATACACCTTTTGCTATGTTTATGATGTGATTTGATCTTCCTAAACTATTTGCTGCATAACAGCTCTGATGGGTACCCTACCTTCTTCTACACTTAGATAATATGTGATGTGATGCGCTGTTTTATCATAACTCTAGAACTAGACACTGAAATATTTTCTAGACAAGTGAAACGTCTCGTCAACTCAACACTCGAACTGATTTGACACTTGAATAGGGGTATCCTATTGTGTCAAATCCATTCAGCTTCAGTTGCACACCGACGACTATATTGATTAAATATTTCACTTCATTCTGCATTGTAATCCCAGCATTCTTTGTTTTGTGTCATATTGAGATTATTTCGTCACCTTTTGCATTTCTGTGTCCGAAATGTTTGTTTTTAAAACGTGCTTAAGCTGCATCTTCTAAAGAAGATAACGTTAAAAGTAAGTTGTTGTTTATTAAAGACAACGATGAATTATAAAATCAAACCAAAGAAAATATAAAAGAAAAACAAAGAAAATCCATTTTAAACTCAAAGAAAAGCATTGTGTCTGCGCAGAACAAGGATAAGCGTTCGATCTGATTGTCCATTCGTAGTGTCCGCTCTGACGGCGCTTTCAACTCGATGAATAGCTTATAAACGTGCGCTTTCGATGCCCATGTCATGGACTCTTGGTTGATTCCTGCACAAGTGTTAATAAAGGGATATTGATGTCCATAGTTCGCAATACTCTTTTTCTTGCATTAGTTATATTGTCTGCGTTTACTCTCGCCTTTCCTTTGTCCGTGTGGGCTAAAAAGTTAAGGGTTATTCATTGATATGCATGTCGGTGCTGCTCTGTGACAGTGATGTATTGATTATTAAGTTCAAGGGTAGTAGATATAGGTATGGATTCAATTAAAATTAGGGCTAACTTCTATTGATATAATTCTGATTTGATTGACTTACTATTTTTAATTATCATTTTGTATTTATATTTTTATGTTATCATCATCATCATCTTCATTCAAAGCCTGAATTCAAACGCTCTGGGTATAGGCCTCTCTTTTCTTGCACCAATCTCCAGGAGCAATGACAAAACATAGCGTAAACCTTACTCATATCATAACATCACGCCTGTAAACCCCGAAGGGTTAGGCAGAGGTGCACCTAATAGTACACCCCATTTCGCAAGTTCTGTTTAAGTCCCATGTAATTGGGGGTGAGCCTATTGCCATCAACCAGGAGTAAATCCAGACTCCTGCTGACTGCTGCTGAGATAATACTGATGGAAAAATCCAATAACACTGCCTGACCCGGGAATCGAACCAAGAACCTTATATACTGCTGAGCAGCAGTCGTGCCAGCGAACACTAGACTTACGAGGCAGGGAAGTTCCTCAATATAATCTGTTTAACAAATAAATGTATCTTATTTAAACAGCAACATTAAAGCACCTCTTTTGATAGGAATTCAGAAGCTATGTCTGACAGTCTGACCATCGACACTTATTGAGGCTACCACACTCCCTTGTGGAATCACCCGGTGATATCTACCCATCATCTTGAGAAAAGTAAGTTTAAAGTTCTTAATTCATATATTCACGATTCACGTCACCGTGACGCATTATTTTCAGTAGTCCTATAAAAAAACAGTATTATCACAAAAGAATAATTTATTGCCCAACTTAATGTACGCTTTAACTTAATTTGGTTAAACTACAAGAGTATGTTAAAATGTTAATTAAAATTTAAAAGTTGTTTTCAAGTGTAAGTAATAAATAAAGAGTGTGAATGTCTTTATCTCCCATTTTAGGGTGACAGAAACATTGCCTGATATTTACGCCATTCAAATAATCATTGTACTTTTAAAGAAAAATAAAATTTTATGATATTGGTAGAGAGCTTGTTTTGTTTATGTATTTTAAAGGATATTGCCCAGGGGGGTTACTATGACGTCTTAAAGCATGAGTAATTCCAGTGTGGGAAAGAGACAGAGTTATACAGGTCGTCTAGCGCTATCTCTTTCCCACGCTGGAATTACTCCTGCTTTAATACGTCATGGTAGGCCACCTGGTCTATCTATATCCAGCTTTATAAGTTCGTTTTGAGAAGAATGTTTTCAGAGCTTTCAGCTGTAATAAGTGACTGAAGCTGAAACTGCTCAGGTGCACCATGAAGTGTTGTAAGTGAAGTGATCAAGAATGGTGGATTGGTTTTGGAGTTAAGAGCTAGATTAGAGAGCCTTATAAAAATAATAATTTATCTGAAAATCTACCACAAAGACGGTTACACGATACATTTAATTCCCGTTAGATCATCATCTGCCTAGCCTTTTCCCAACTATGTTGGTGTCGGTTTCCAGTCTAACCGGATGCAGCTGAATAGTAGTATTTTACATGGAGCGACTGCCTATCTGACCTCCACAACCTAGTTAGTTATTTAATTCCCGTTAGATGTTGTTCTGTAAACCCAGGAATCTTACACAATTTAGCTAGTTTTTAGCAGAGTCAATGTCATTATTTTTATCAAATAATAAGCGCTATAAGATGCCAAAGTATACCATCAGGATGGGTGGAGTGACGTCAATAAAGTTAACAAAACAAATCTAAAATTAGAATTCTTTGGAAATTTCAGTTTTCCCGTTAGGAAGTGAGAGTCGATTGAGGAAATGGGACACTAATCACTGGGAAATGACGCTGCGCATGAGTCGTTGTCACTACACACATAGGTACTGGCCATTAAACGAATAGCTGTTATTGAAACATGTGACTTACATGGCATGGGTTGCCACGTGCAGGTACTCGTGCAGGC
This sequence comes from Noctua janthina, assembly GCA_963576755.1. Taxonomy (NCBI): domain Eukaryota; kingdom Metazoa; phylum Arthropoda; class Insecta; order Lepidoptera; family Noctuidae; genus Noctua; species Noctua janthina. The sequence goes on from OY755059.1 coordinate 11,279,931, forward strand.
TTAACTGGGACTACTTGACCTGAAAATAAAGAAGGTTGATTCTAATTGGTGTCCAATTGAAGATAAATATATAAGAATGGCGACTATTGTTTCTGAGGCCACAATAAGCGCAATTTTCAACTAAAACTGTCTTGAAATATGATTGATGTGTTACACATTCCTGCATAACATCACACCCGTATCCCCCGATAGGTTAGACACAGATGTACATTTCAATTTAGGTACCCACATTTCGCCAGGCAAGGCAATAGCCCTAAACCAGACGAATTCAAACTTTGGTCGACTGCTAAATAAATCCTATCAATTTTGGGGACGATAATTTTTTAATTTTTTCTGTTGTATATTGTTATGTGATTTTATTTATTGATGAACTTAGAGTTATATATTTTTCTATAAGTATTATCAATGCATTATTATTTTAATAATATATACAATCACATATAGTGCATGTGCCTATAATTAATCGTTGCACTTATAAATGTAGCAGTAAATATTATTTTGTAAATGTATTGTGCAAACAATTGTTGGTTAACCAAATAAATAATAAATAAATAAATAATTTCCTGACGCTTACTATTTTACTATAAATCAGCTTCATTATCATTTCCTGTGGTGACATAAGAAACATCCAAGTTAACAAGAAAATTACCCATTTCCCATTTTACTCAATATTCATTATGTATTCTCACGGAAGTATCAATTCAAGATACGTATCATATTTCCGATTATATCACAGTGTGTAGAGACAACATCGAATAAAATTGAAAAGAAAATTAGTACCGTAAATAACGCTTCACTACTGAAAATTACAGTGAACGTTATAGATGTATTTACTTAGAAAGTGAAATGAAAAGCATCGCCAACCTTGTTGCTCACAATTTATCGGCTACTGGTTTAATTATAATCTATGTAGCTTATCGTACCGCGGCTTTACTCGATATGTTATGATGTCCTGTTGGGCTCTTTGACTTTCCCAACGTCGTCGTGCATGTGCATAGTTGCATACTTATTCAGGAGAAGCGGCAATATTATGATCTTGTTTAATCTAATACCACAAAAATACTGAGCTTTATAGTCAAGGTATAAATATTATAAATTAAAAACTCTTTTATGTATGTAAACTTTGTACAATACCTACATAATTGATACCAGTTACATGAATCATAACGAGCAAAATAAATGCAACAGATGAAATTGATCAATCAGAATACTAATGACGCGAAGACACCACAAAACATGATGATTAGAAATTCCACGAGTGGGTGAAAATAAGTTAAACATCATGAAGAAATGCTATACAGCTTTGTTTCAGTTCGCTTCCACTCATATTCACGTGTTTCCAAACACGCGAAAGTGTGGGGGGTAAACTCAGTGAATTATCTCAGCAATTTGGCAAACACTACACAGTAATAAACATTTTCATAAATTTTCTTCGGATTGTTTTCTTTTTGCGTTCCCCAGCGATGCGTTGGGGGCTAGACTTTCTTTAGATACTGTGGTGAATTTATATTGTTGCAAAACGTGACGGTACACGTGGTTTTGAATGTGGGGAAGAAGAAGGGTCAGCTTCAGAGAGAGCGTTGAGTTGATCCTAGACTAAAATAAATCCAAGGTACAACGATAAAGCTGTGAGGTATGGCAGAAAGAAAGGAGGCATATATCTTTATACTCAGTAGTGGATGACTCCAAGTCAATAATGATGATGACAGCGATCGAATAAACGAACAATCAAGCGTTCAATCCTTCCTCTATGTTAAAGTCAAGTATATAATAGTAATAACAGCAGTGATTTATATCTCTGCCCATCTTTAAACGACTCATTTCTCAATCTCAAGAAGAAAGCCTATCTTAGAACGGTAATTACTTTATGATTTAAGGCCCGTGGTCGCTTTGTGGACAGTGGGGAGGTACGTATTAACTATTTATTAATAACTCGGCTCCAAGCGATGTGTAATCATAGTATTATAATAATAGCGACCTGTCACAGGGAACAGCCATAGGACGAGTACGAATGAGTCTGTGTGGCCAGCTGATCTAGTATGCTGATATGACGTTGTGTAATTTGTACGAATCGGTAATATTAATGTTTGTTCAGGAAATGCGATGCAAGTTTACCCATATAAGCCCAAGGGCGGTAGCAGGATCTATTATTTCTAAATAGATTCTGCAACCACCCTTGGCGCCTGTTTTTCACACAGATGAAGAAAATGTATACTTTCGACAAAGATCAATAAATTGAAGGAAAACCATTTTACACTCGATTGTACACGCAGAAAATATGCAGCTGTTTCGTTATTAATATCATACTGACATTTAGGAGGCTCCAATCTCCTTAAGCGTGCAAAATCATAATTAGTTTTTTGTGTCGTCTTGTGACATAATACATTCCTGGACCAGGCCAGGCCATTGACATGGAACTCGGAAAGGTCAACACACTGCAGGGCTGAGTTCGCATAATTGGTCAAAACTTTCGCATTATTTTGCATTTAAATATAATTTAAATGGTGTGACGTCACGTCAGAGATTCAAGTAATTATCGGCACGCGTATGTAACGGCATGCTTTGAATATTATTTACGTAATTAAAGGTTACGTGCGTGAAACTGATATGAATTTATTGCTATTGTTTCTCGCTTGAATGGCTTTTGTCCAGTCTAGGATTCTTGAGTCTTAATAGGCCATAACAAGAATATAAAGTGCAGAGTTTATGTTTTTTGCAGGGAAGTTTAATTATAGTACTAATTATGACTTTAATGTTGGTATCCGCTCATAGAGAGGCCTGAGTTCCAGCGGTCGGGCCCTTATAGGCCGATTTGTTTATGGTAAAAAAAAAATACTTCGTAACATAGCATCACGCCTGTAATCCTCGAAAGATTAGGCAGAGGAGTATCTACACCCACATTTTACCAGTTACATTTAAGTTCCATGTACCTTTTAGGGATTGCCATTAACGGGACACAAATCCTGATCCCGGGAAGATCGTCATAGTACCCATAGAATTAGTAATATTTTAACATAGCTGTAGCACAATTTTGGTGTATGACAAAGTGCTTGATTTGATTCTCTTGACACTGTATTTATGATTTGATGACGTTGTATTTATTTTTATATTGTGTTTTATATTTATTTGTTTCGTAACTTGTGATTTTAATATGTGAGAACCTGAAATAAATGGATTTTATTTATTTATTTAAAGTATTATTCTATCTTTCTATTTATTTCGGGCAGAAATTCCGAGCGAAAAACCCAACAAGATTTTGCCCAACTTGAGAATCGATCCCAAGACCTCATACAGCACAACAGTGAGTCTCATTTAAAAATAAACCACATCCAGAAATCACCAGTTCTGTCCGGGCTACGGAGTAGTAACCGTGAACTTGTCTAATAGAGAACAGTTCGTAAGGTGGAATATTGACGTCCAAAGTGTAATTGTTCAATTGGCGGAGTTAACTGTAGGGAACAATTGTTATCACTTAGAGACGCACATGGTACAGCACGAGCTATTGATAACGTGAGTTTGTATTTTCACACATTAGGGTCAGGATCAAAACCTTGAATGATTAGAATTGGATGAAACTTTTGTAAAGATTAAGGTGGTCGAGGCGAAAGAGGTATGTAAGGAACTTAGTAGGTGGCGTTCTGTGGGTTCAAAGACCGTAGTATCACCTAAGCATTCTTTAGTTCTACGTCGACCTGCTGTTTAACTACTTCATGTAGACATACATACCTGTGCTTTCATAAAGGACTGATTGGTTAAAGAAGATAAGTGGTGATTCAGTTTTCGTCTTTTGTCAGACATAACATAATTGTATCATTAACACTAAAAACGGGATATAAATATCCCGTTAGTGAACGTGATAGTTTAAAATCTTATATAACATAATTCTTGACTTGAACATTGTATTCTGATCTTCTGATCTAGAAACCCAAACATGTAAGCTTTTCTTGAAAAGAAATTTTTTCGTGGTATTTCCTTGCAGAAAAATTACAGCTTTTCGGGCAGACAGCAGTGTGACACAGCTAGTCTGACCTGGAGTCTTTGTTTGATGCCGCACAAGTCGTAAGTATCAACAAAGGTAAACATTTTACCGTAATATTAGTAAGTGACGAGTTGCCTGGCTACTTGTCATCACGCGTTACTGTTGTTATTTCTTCCCGACATTTACTGCTAAACGTGGCCACACAATTAGTGTTATTTCCTTCAATGGATATTGGTAACAACTTATTTTTGAGAAATATAGAAGAACACGTTTTGTGAATTAAGCTTGAATGACTGTTGTCTAATATTTTGTAACAAATATAATTTACTAGTTCATTAACGTCACCATGCATTTTGCTTCTAAATTGGCAAGAGCGTAATAGCGAAATTTTGTTTTTGCATTGCTGAAGGTGCCTCAGAAAAACGTCACACTTAAACCTTGTTTCTAGAACGATAATCAAATACATGTCAAAATTAAACACGTGTCAAATAATTAGATTGGCTTCAAGATTGACTGTTGATAATTTAGTCAACCCATCATAGCAATTGACGTGCGTTCGGCAATTTGTTAGCAAATTTTTATCTTGACTTTCGTTCAGGAAAACCTTTGTTATTTATTTCATTTGTGACTGTCACTAATAGCTTGCTTGTTGGGTAAGTTAAGGCCAGGGTTTGTTCTTTACTAGTTGTAATTCCCTGCCAATGAATTTTGACATTTGTAGCGATAATTCGTTGCCCATTACGTACAACAGTGGACTTAAGTAGGTAAATGTAAAAGATAATCAACTACATTCGTGTCTTTAAAACATCATTAAATAAGTCGTATCTTTCTACCTACTTCTACTCATTAATTACAAGCTTTGCCTTGTTTTCTTACGAGACGAAGTAAAATATAAAGACTTTATCATAAAAGGTTAAAAGATAATCATCTCTTGTTTTTCTTATCGTGTCATCGGTTTATAATTTGGTCTCACCGGCCATTTATCAGATTCATTGTCAATGATGTTCGCTGTCAATAAAATAAGGCTTTTATAAAGATATAATTTATTTTACAAGACGTCTTCGTTTGCGTGGATTTTGAATATGGATGGTAAACAAATTCACACACACGGTGCAGTGCAGAGTAAGGAACATTGACGCGAAAACGGATATTATTTCAGGATTTTTTATGATTGACATTTAGACCCCCCAGCGTAATTTTTTCAAATGTTTTGCTTTTATTATTATGAAATAAATCACGTCAACACTGTAACATTTGTTTTAAATATAAAATCTGATAAAAGGGAGAACTTCAATTACACACCTAGTAAGTTAGGTCATACATCTCATACAAACAAAATGGACTCATACAAAACAATATTAACGGAAGTACTTTCATAAACTATAATTACAGATATTCTCTTCATATTTTCGCATTGAGACAGTCTAAAATAAAACCTTATAATGTTTTCCTTAAAGTAAAATCATTTTCTAATGTTTGCAGTGCACTTAACTTATTTGCTACTTGAGTGCACCAATGTTTATTTAGTAACCCAATCAACGGTTTAGCAAATATTTTTGCGCTCGCACTTCAATTTACAGGTGTTAAGGCAAAAAATACCGTACTTGGGCGTTTGACGAAACTGCAATTAACATAAGTCATCTTACTAAAGAGGTTTTAAAACGTTTTTTAGAATGTAAGTACCGTGTATAAGTACCGTGCATAAGTGACCTTATGAGGAGAGAGTTGCTTTTATGACTCACTATAATAATAAAGAGGGAAAACGTTATCTGTTTCAATTGTTAACAGAGCCTCGATACACTGCCAGTGTCTCGTCTAAACCTCTATCTAGGATTTCGTATTTCTAACTTAGATTTAGGAAATTCTGAAGTAGCAAAATTGGCTAGAAAAAACAGAGTTCAAACCTATCTCTTTTAACCATATCTATGGCATCTCCCGAAGTTTTGGCAAAGCATTTTGGCAAAAGGCGAAAAATAAACCAAATTAAGTTTTTTAATTAAAAAAAATCGGCAAATGTGTTACGACTACTGACAGGAAATTTAATACGAATGACTCAAGTATTAAGAATGCACAACCTCCAGCTTTTTCTGAAGTCAATTTAAAACAGTTATTGTTAGATGTTTCTAACAGAAACTGCAGGATCCAATCCCAAATAACGATATCTATCGACATTTAGGTTCGCAATGACGCGCAGGCGCCGCGCCGCTCCTCACCTCGGAAGGTCACAGTCTCCCCGATTTATGGAGCACGAAGTCTTTGTACCACACCGCCAACATTGCCAGCTCGCCACTCTTCACCCGCTAACGGGCCTGTTCTCAACTAAAATACGAATGTACTTGGAACAACAAACGCATGGATACGCTCCCTTTAGCTCACGATTATGATCTGTTAGCCAATATCTGAGTAATGGAAATTGGTATTCAATGCTAAATCGATTTTACGGTTCAGTATCGTTGGGCATTTACTTTTCAATAGCTGGCTGGAATTGATGGGGAATATAAGCTGTTAACGTTTAAGTTAGTTGTTCGATAACGGATAGGTACCTTTTGAGGTATCTTTTAAGAGTACGATAAAAGTTATGTAGAATTTTGGATCTGGCTCACCAAGGGCAAGGCGTTGTTTGTTCGTTGGAGGTATTCGGTAGCGTTTAAGTTGTAGACCTTTGTTTATCCCCCACAACTTCCTTTCAGACTACAGTGAGACTTAGGGCCTTTGCAAATTCGTTTATAAAATGGTCCTTCACCGGACTTTAGCTTCCTCCAAAAATCTAGTTGTCTCTCCTCCGGAAGAAGAGGGTATGATACTATGATTCGAATAACACATGCCAACGTCACCTTTACTCCATCTTCCCTTCCTATCTCCACAAAGCATCCGAAAGTGTCGGTCGGTCTACTTGCGCTAACATTGCAAACGATCGTTCAAGTAAAACAGTTCTCGTGTACCGTATCGAAAGCACTCGTGATCCGACTTAAATGTTGAAATAAACCGATCGGAAATCGAACCTAAATACAAGGATATTTATTGGATCATGCCACTTTAGAGTTGCTGAAGGAAATTCTGCGGTATATAGAAATGTACGGCGAGTGTTGCTTGCTTTACGGCTGTTCTACTCGACTGGGGGTCCAATGGTCATGATTTTAACAGTCTATGTTTCCACTGTGATTAAATGACTTGAACAATGAGAAACTATTTTCATGTTGTACATTATAAGTTACACTTTCAAAAAATGTTGTGTACTCCTTAGCATTTTGTACATCCATGTATCGTTTTTTACTCATGTGACTTGACCTTCTGTTCCTCTCAAGATAGCGTTTAAGTGAACGCAGTTTTCCCATTATCAAGTTATCAGCTAACAAGTGAACTTCCTACTTGCAAGCTTGCTTCACAGTCTGGAGGACTGAGGACAGGGATGTTGCTTAATTTTGAAGAGTTATGATTTAGACTAGTTTTTATTGGCAGAACCCTGTATACACAGTAGGCCACATACCACACACAATACATGTCTTATATGTGGCCTCCGATCATTATAATCAAAGCATGTGGCAACAGATCACCTTGACTTTGTGAATATTACCAATAGATATTCAGTGATGTGAAAATGGGTATAGATCCTAACATAGCTTTAGTCAAACATGACAAAACTTAATAGGTCTAAATTTTATACAAAACGATTAAAGTTCAATGCAAATCAAACCCCAAGGCAATTCTGAACACAAAGCGAAACGAAAAGCATAAAATTCTTACTAAATGACAAAGCAAAATCTAAGTAGATGCATTATCGAAGCGAGATCGTTGCGAATAAGCTATAATGGATGATGACTAGTCGTATCCGAGGTTTCAAGTGTCATATTACCAGCGCTAACTTTATTTCCCGTGACGGCCGATCTAGCCTTCAGATAGTTACGGTCGCAGGAAAATAAAATGCGAACGAGTGAGATTACATACCAGTTATGTATGTTGTTGGTTCCGAAGTGGATCGAGGTAAGTTCTTGATAACCATTTTTTAATTAAGTTATTAGAATTTTTGATGGAAAAGGTTCTATTCAAACAAGCGCTCAACTTTTCATTTTTTTTTCTGATGGATAAATAATGGATAACTTTACGAGCCGGTTTTTCTTTGCTTAATTAAAACCAAATTAAATTTTTGCTATATCAAAGCGTTGCTGTTTCACGGACTGGGACTGTAACGGGATTAATATTATTATTATATATTGATAAATATTAATAAATATTAAGTTCAGCTGGATCAGTTTATTGATATTGAACGCATTTCAATAATCTATATTGGCATTCCTAATTAAGATGCTTCGATAACGAGTGCTTTAAGAGAATTGTAATAGTATTCAGCTATTATTGGTATCGTAATGGAATATAATAAGCGCTGAGAGCGTGAAGATCTGACTAAAAGATTTCTCGAAAGCAATTTTAGTATTTTAGCGTAAGTTATGGGAGGGATCTGATAATTTCTCGGTTGCATTTCCCGGCGTGTCGATAGAGTTCATGATTACACAGCCCTCGCTCAGTTGCCGGCCGCAGCGTATATTGCACACTGTTTACGAAATAAATGAGTTAATAATTTGTGATTTATGACTTCGGAACTGTAAAAATGTGATGAAAGTTGTTGCAATAAAAGCTTCAGAGGTCGATGATGGGAAATGCTGAAAATAAGCGTTTTACACACTAGTTGAGACTGGTAATAATTTAATCTTTATGCCTGACGATGGTGAAAATATCAAGACGAAAAGTTTTTTAGATGCTTGGAAATCTGATTATGGACAATGGAAACGTGGTTGTTTGATATAAAATGAAAATTTTATCAATGAAATGAGTTGAATCTTATTTTATTTGTTACCCATTTTAAACTAATGTTATTTTTGGTCCTACATCTTACACTCAGGTTAAAAAAGTGTTTTTATCCGGTAGTTGACCTTAAAAAAACAACAAGTATGGCGTCTACCTAATTATCAAAGTCAAATATTAAGTCCTACCGTTATAAGTAAATAAGATTTGAAGTTAATGTATTTTTTGTCTATTGTCACTAATGGGTTTTAACTGTCGCAGTTCGATAATTAAATCATGTCCAGTATAACTAGAACCCCGACAAAATACTGAACTAAATCAAAATGTACAGAATTTGGTGTTCTGTTGACTTTTGTTCTTACAAGGAGCGCCACTGTGAGAGTTCAAAATAAATTAGCTTAGTAAGTTTGTGGTAATTAGTTTAGTAGATTCGCGAATGACTTTAAGACAGGGACTGTCACTGGCCGATTAGGGTTAAGGAGCCATATGTTAGCCTTATTTTATTGGCTACTTAAACAATAAATTGACAATCTAATGGGATTTAGCACATGTTACAGCTATAGCACGTGCACGAAGTATCTTGGGACTAAGTGATGGGTCTTCTACGGTTGTTTCTTGACCTTTGACTGTTCGCTAATAAACTATGACAGTGCACAAACAGAATTTTATTGTGACTGGCTGAATTTTGTTCAATTTGAATCTAGGGATCTCTTTTTTCTGTCTGGACTCCATTGAACTTGATCCAAATCTTTATTCAACTTTTTATTAACTTAATCAACAACTGCCACTCAATAAATTACCGTTAGCCAGTAATTGGCCATTTTGCGATCTGTCAAACAAAAACATCGAGGACAGTCATTAAAATCTTTTTTACAACTTCTCACAAATCCGTTAATCCGTAAACAGTTATGTGTCACATCAACAGATGTTTAATAATGTTTTTTTGTACACAGACATTCGAATAAAAATGATCTCCATACTTTATCATCGTCTCGTACTTGATCCTACCAATTCGCACGCGTTTCACGACCACGAATAATTTCCATCGCAAAAGCCATAATTAAAAAGCTTGCACTTTACAACGAAATCAGAGATGCTCTGAAGTCTGAAGCCGTGTTATATTCATGCCCCCAGAACCTGATACAGTAAATAAATATTTCAGTAACTCGAATTGCATTCTAAGAAGTGATCTGAGCTCGTTCGATATCGTAGCATGAGTTACTGAGGCGTCAGCTACTAACGCAGCTTTGTTTATCTCTTTGTGATCCTCCCCGTGCACTCGCGTATTGAGTAACGAGAAATAATCGCATGACTAATTGAAATCATACACAGTAATTCGTCATGATATCCACGCGGTTCTTTTTCTTGAACTTGTACGTCTTGCACGCACTCTGATTATGATAAAAAATATGGATTTGCTCCAACCACTCAATATAACTCAATGTGCCAAACAAATTGGTTCATATTTGTCATGTTTATTTGATTTGTAATGCTGCTTGTATTTGTGAACGCTCCTTGAATGTAAACAGATTACGCGGTAAGACAGTTTGGATTTGTATTTACTTTACATGTTATTGATGGATCGCAGCTCTTAATTGGAAGGCTATCGCCCTTTATTCTCGGAGCTCCAGCTGCGTATGCTTTTTATCTTCAGGTGACGTACGGTAGTTCAAAGTCTTTATTGTCAACGTTCACACACGTGTATAAAAATAAAATTGTCGTATCTACTCATACGTACAGAAATGTTGCACTCAGAAATAAAATAGTTTCTATCTGAAAATAAATTCAATTTTAGTATCTATGTGCGCATATAAAAACATGTTATCACAGCCAGAACTTATACGGCGAGAGCAGAATTATGTCTCCCTGCAGATATTGGTTCTTTTGCAGCCATAAGAGAAAATAAAATTACAATAAAACTATTAGACGGTGTGGCTTTCTCTACGAATTTGTCTCCAAGTGTTACGAGTGTACTTCCATATGAGGTAACATCGGCTAACGCGATATGACGCAGTGGTGCGAAGCTCGCTAGAGGGCGTGTTCGTCGATAGGGCGCTGCGCCGGCGCCGGCGTATTTATGGCGTTGCCTTGCTCACGCGCACCATGTTAAGTTGCTGATAAACGCTATCTAAAAGTAAAAAGAGAAACAGGTGCGTGGATTTTCAAAATGCTTTCAAATGTAGCATAAATGGAAAATGTGAAGGGCTTTATTATCAGCAAATAAATATCTAACTCATGCTGCTCATAGACTTTCGCTAAAGTCTGTTATTATTACAGAATAATGGTAGATCGGTGCTGAAGACAAGCTTTCAGCCTTAATACTACTACATTTATTTATAGGGTTAAAGGTAAGAGGAGAAATCAACTTTCTCGGAGCAAATAAAAGCAAGACTTATATTGCAATTCTGAAACATTGACAATAAAAAATTATCGACCTTTCGGAGTGGCACGAGGCGATAAAACAATAAGCAATCGATACTTTTGTTGTGTATATATTTTAAAGGTCCGGTAATATAGGTAGGGTTTATGTAAGAGAAGTTACTAGAAAATACTTTTTGGTACAAGTTACTATAAGCGTAGCTAAATCTACCTTATACATAAAGGGTGTAAATAGACCCTTAACATATCCGAAAGGCACTTGTTCTCTCCGCCTTTGCGATCATTTTTTTGTTCTAAACCGTACCTGGGAACCTTCTAGTTACGGAGATATTGGGGGTCAAAGTTCCATCTTTTTCACAAGTTTTTTTTTTTAAAAACTTGTTTTTTACACAGGACCCCGTATTACTCAATCCATCAGCACAATGCTTTGAGTGCTTTCCATCGAACCCTACCGTAAAACGTGATTTTTCACCCCAAAAAAAAGTCGATTTCTAGCAATAATTTTTGCGTAGAGTGACTTAGTTTGATGTACAGAATGCTTGGTTGACGGCTATGTGAAGGGTCTGTTTACACCCTGTTTACGATTACATTTATCAAACTTAAAACTAGGCGTATGTTACTGTTGAATTAAAATAAAAGTATCATAACTATCTCATTTAATTCACATTTTCAATTATTATAATAGTCACATCTACACAGAGAGCAGCGGTGGCCCAGTGGTGGAGACCCCGACTTACGAGCAGTAGGTCGTGGTTTCGACCCCAGCCAGGCGCATTACTTTGTGTAAGTTATTTCAACACCACTGCTCTCAAAACGGTGAAGGAAAACGTCGTGAGGAAACCGGCATGTCCTAGAACCAAAAATTCGAAGACATGTGACATCTACCAACCCGCACTGGGCCCGCGTGGTGGATTATAGCCCATTCCCTCTCATAGAGAGAGGGCCTGCGTCCCAGCAGTGGGAACATTAATAGGCTGATTATGCTTATGCTTATGCACATCTACACTTTGGCATTGTTCCAAAATACTTAACGTTTTGCAAAAACTGAATAATTTTCCCAGCAAATGCTGAGAAATATTTGGAGCTGCCATTATTACTTAACATGTTCCACATAGCCTGGATATTACTGGATTTAATTATATTGTCAGAGAACAGCTAATCTCAGATCTTAATTGTACTTAGAGAAACGATGTTCCGCTGAACTGGAAAAGTGAATCAATTTGTCTAGAGCCAGTCATGTAGGTCGATCTTGCTACTGTTTTTGGAAAAGTAGGTCTTGATGGTATTTTTAATTATTTTGTACTTTACAGATCATCATCTGCCTAGCCTTTTCCCAACTATGTTGGGGTCGGCTTCCAGTCTAACCGGATGCAGCTGAATACCAGTATTTTACATGGAGCGACTGCCTATCTGACCTCCACAACCCAGTTAGTACTGGGTAATACGATACCCCTTGGTAAGACTGGTTGTCTGACTTTTTGGGCCACTGACTACCTAACGACTGTCAAAAATCTACAAATGACACCCGGGACCAACGGCTTAACATGCTTTCCGAGGCACGGAGGAAACTCGGTATGTAATGGGTGGTCACCCATCCACAGACCAACCTAGGCAAGCACGGCTTAACCTAAAGATCGGTCCGAGCGGCTGTTATTATTTAACCACGAGCTCCTCTCCGAGCGGCTGTTATTATTTAGCCACGAGCTCCTCAGCTCGTTCTTTACAGTTATGGAAGGATTTAATCAAACATTTTTAATTGATGGTCAAGTTAAAAAGTTTTGATGTTGAATTTTTTGGATCTAGTCTCTTCTTTCTCGTTCCCTCAGTGCTGAGGATCACGACCACATATGACACGTCTCCAATCCATGCAGTCTCCTGCAGTGTGAACCGGTGACTGTTTATAGCACATACATCTACACACTCACACATCCACGTCCTTCTGCTACTTACTATTATAAATTCTAACATTATCCCATACTTCAAACTTAACTCTCAATACAAACTCGCACCGGTGTTCAAGACAGACAAAAAGAAACAACAAGCTAAAAAAACATCAGTGCTAAAATAAATTGAGTATATAAATCCCTTACCACGTGTAGTGACGCTATCTCACGGGTCCATCAGAGCGGGTGCGTGTGCGAGTGTATCGTTTGTTTGGACATGTAAGGTGTCTGGGTACCTTCGTTGGGACATCCGGCACTTCGCGTGACATCCTCGCATTATTTCGCGAATCTCGTCACATTTGTAGGTCTTCTTGTTAGTGGAGTGTGTGCTGAAATGTCTGGACGCCATATGCGAATACTTATAAAATGTATAGAGCTAGTATTTCAACGTGGACTAGAACGTGCCTTAACACTAACTTATCTAATATGAGTGTTTCTTGTTCGCCATTTCCATCTATTTGTTTTTTTTTTTAAATATATAATATTCGCGTGTTGAAAACATTTTTGATGGCGACGCGTTAACGGTGACTGTACTTTTTATTTGATGGGTGTAACTGCACAGCTACTGCTGTAGGGGATCGGAATTTCCAGCACATTCGGGGAAAATACATTGTGTGTCAATGAAATACACAATACTTAGTATAGTCTGACTGTACGAGCAAATATTGCAATTTCAATGACAAAAGCAGCGAGTATTCCGTTCGTTCTTGAATCCGCACACTTTAAACTTGCGCAAACCCAGAGACAAAGTAAATATTTCTTTAAAAATTACGTTATTGGTCTGGTTTTCCCGTTATTGGAGCTTTAGACGTGAAATACAATGACTCAAAGACGCATTTGGGCACAAAATTGGGTGGCCTACGTGCTTTTTTTTTTAGGTATCTGAAAATGGCGATTTAAAATTAAACATTGACGTTTTTAACAGTTCATGATCAAGGTGGAAGCTATAAAACTATCAATCGCTGCCAATTTTGAAGAATATTAGGCTTATTTTTTACGAAACTGTGAATTTCGTCGGTCAGTTCCAGTAGCTACCTACCGTACAGTACAGCAGTACCTGTATACCTACTTTTTTATCGGTTTTCTCGATTCGTCATTGAACAGGCCTTTGCTTATTGTATAAATGGGGAATAGAGAGTGCAAAATTCGTAGAAAGAAGAGAAGTCCTTGAAAACACCAGGAAATATTAGTATTGGTTTCGAGATTTATTTATTTTATTTAACAATTTATGTACACACTAAATACAGAAAAGAAGAAAGGAAGAAGAAGTTTCGAGAGTTATCCTATCTTACTTCTAGTAAGAGTACTTACTAATATTATAAACGCGAAAGTTTGTGAGGATAGATGAATGTTTGTTACTCTTTCACGCAAAAACTACTAAACGGATTTGGATCAAATTTAGCACACAGATAGTTAAAAACCTGGATTTTTTATCCCGGAGATATGATGCTATTATCGAACTCCACGCGGGCGAAACCGCGGGCATAAGCTAGTTTGTTCATAATTTTCAATTTTCACGTTCTTTCCTCGTATTTAAAGTTTCAGTTTCAAAATATTCTATCAGTTTAACTGATAGAATATTTTCTACCAGTTTTGTTGCTCAAAAACTAGCCTGTAATGTCGCACTGAGACAAGAGAGAAGTGGAACGAGAGTACAGCATTTACCTTGAATGTCGTACTCTCCATCCACTTCCCTTCTCTCTATACTGTAAGTTTTTATCGAATCCTTACTTTTAATTATGATTGGTTATTAAGCATGGCTTAAACAATATACCTACAAAACAAAATAAAACATTTTAGTTTTTTGTTTTAACTTTAGCCTTGTGCAATTGGTTACAAAGACTGCAATAACAAAGTTATCATTTAAACAAACAGGTTTCTTTGCGCTATTCATCAAAGTATTCAAATATTTGCATAGTTATTACATAAAACAAGAAAACGTTTATTTTGCCCAAACCTGCATTTTTGCCAAAAAAGTTTGCCAATATCCCTTGGTATTGAGGTCCCGTCCAGTGTTACATATTTTTTGACATTTCAAGTAAATTCTTGCACACTCGCATTTGAGCACATAATAATATTCGTCATTAAATTCTATAAAGAGTAAAAATAATTAAGGAGCGCTACTTTAATCACACGGCTGAACTGCGAAATCGGTAAGAAATAATTTCCTTTTTGGAGTTCCTTCCAATTATCGAAACTCCACTCACTTAACATTAACAAACGTACCACTTTCAGTTGGCTTCAAACACATTTACCTACTTACATATTTCATTGAGTATCTTGTCTGAATGGATTAGCATGAAAGGGAATTCAGTTAAAAATATTAATGGCAAAAGTGTGCGGAACCATCAATTATTCTGAATGTTTGTTCTTAACGGGTAATTTGCATGATTCGGTCCATGTAGCTGATGGTCTGATGGAGATAAATGTTCATGCGATGACCCGTCCAAAAACTCGACAGTAGAAATTAGGCCAAGTCCGTCACAAAAAACTACCCGCTTTTGCGATGTGGAAGCTGTAAGTGGAAGATAATTAATGTAAATATAAAAGGCTAGCTTCAGAAGTTGCTTTTTTAATTATGGTATTAAATGATTTGCGTTTGTTTTTTTTTTTACTCTTAATTACTGAAATTCCATTTGCGACTTCGAAACATGTTGGTTAGGTTTTGATAATCATTAATATGTACGTTTTTGCTTGTTTATCACAAAAATCAGCTACAGAAGAACTTTAAAATTTTCAGCATGGTTAGGTATAGAAAAAATTTCAAGAAATATTTCAGTTGTCAAACATAGGCTTCCCAAGATAAGCTAAGATAACTACCCAAATAGGATTCTCCTGCACCATTACTCAGACACATCATTCTCGTAGCTGACAAATACAGTAAAAGTACACACAATCTGTAATTTACTTTGTTAAGTCGAATCCACATTACTATAAGCGTCTAGCTGACATATTCCCACGCAATAGACGTGACAATGATCAACTTTGTCTCCAATCCGCTAAGACGACCCTAATGCGAAAAAGTGTATACTGTATGGCTCCAGTCATTTTCAACAAAGTACCTAAAAGTTGGAAAGAACTACCTTACTCTATGTTTAAAAATAAACTTCGTACTTTTTTGACCGCCAGGGCATTTTATAGCGTTACTGAGTTCCTTAATGAAAAAGAATTTGTCTTAACATAGTAGATTCATTTGGAGGTACTTACACAATAATGCTAATTTTACTCTTTAATTTTATATAATTTGAATAACCCATTAGTGATTAAGTATGACAACTTTAAATATTTTGTTATTTTGATTTATTTATTTTTTTGTTTGAGTAATAAATTTAATAAGTGAATAACTTTATAACATTAATAATAATTGTTCGAATTTTGCACGTCACGTAGTGACAAACATGTCTGCACTTAATTCACTTTTATTTTCATCTTGTATGCATTTTTTATGTATGTACACACACATGTTTAAGCAAATAAATAATCTTATCTTAATCTTATCTTATCTTACTCCCCGAGTAAGCGACAAGAACTTCGAAGAAAACTCCGAGTGGTATCATATGTAAATACCTAATTTCACAAATAATGTTTCTTAATGTTTCTTAATAATCTAATTATAACAGTACTTAATTAACTTTATTATACCACAACAGCTTTAATCAGAATTCAATGAAATGTAAAACTGATTACTATTCGTCATTAATATATTCATGAGACTATAAGCGCCGATATTATTATGATACGAATTTCTACAGGCATATCCACATTCCTCGTTAATGTGAAATTTCTTTGCGTTATGCAACTGTTACACTGAATCCATAATATAATTATCCTATTTAGCATATACTGCGTTCTTATATTTTACCGATGTCGTTAAATTTATTGCTACTTTGTCTTTTCCGTGTTACGGAGGCTCTAGCAAGAACGCGAATGATAAATGAACATAAAGTTCGTAGCAAATCATAGCAGTCGTAGATCTCGTAGCACCTACCATTTAGGTAATTAATTTCTTTTTAGTTTTTGAATATCTCGGAATTATATTCTACTTGTAAGGAAATCATTAACAGTTGTTCGAGATGCAAATCGCGGGTGCAGGTACAAGCAGTAACTCAGCAGCATAATCATCACATTCACGAATTCGCTGTAAACTGACCCAATTCCTTTAAACCAAATATAGGTACAGTGCCTGCATGCACCTTTGCCGCTTAACCGAAAAAATAAATTAAAAATTAAGTGAAGACACGGACTCGATAAAAACTCGTTCGTGTACAACGGAAATTAGTTTCGAATTTTGTTCGTCCTTTTTTATTTTGCGGCGCGATTAAGATCGGGTGGCTACCGAATAAAATCCCCGTTGGTCGGGTAACAGGATCCACCGCGGGGACTCTTCAGGCACCCGTCGGGATGGATGAACACAATCGTATTGTTGCTATAGTAGGTGCGTTGTGTATTGCTAACAGAAAAGTATGGAGTCTATTTACAATTTTTTATTTAATAATGAGACTAATTGGAATGTATGATTATTTATTTTAGCATTGACTGTAGAAATTACTCTATATTCTGACATTTATAATTTTTGTTTTTATTTAAACTTTTTTTTATTTTTTATTATTTGTCATCATTCTATTAATTTTGACATACCTACCAAATAATTTGTGTTTATTCTCTCGCATGATTTATAAATTTTCATTTTATTTGCATGCAACCATATATTTTTACGCCTCTTGGCATATCATAGCGACCTATCTTTAATTTAAGATCTGTATTCAATACTTTTGTTACACAAATAAAAATGTTTTTTTTTAAACATTTAAGCAAAGAACGGGTTAAGTTTTAGGTCAAGTCCGAAACCGCTTGTTAAGATTATTTTTAAGACGTGGTTTTTAAGTTAAACTACACTTTTAGATTTTTTATTCAATTCTGTTAATTCGATTAGGTAAACATTAGAATACACCACTCAGAATACGGCTACTACTCTACGTATAAAAAAACTATTCCATTAATAACCAATGAGCTGGATTATTTTACATTATATCATCAATAATTCAATAAGAATACTAATGAGAAAAAAATAAAATGACTGAATCACGTTTTTGGCCTAGAACGTGCTGGAACTAGATAATTATGTAGGTAGCTGTGTTACTTTTAAAGACTTAAATAACTGAGGCAATTCCAATAATTGTTTTGAGTAATATTACTTAACATACATAACGGTTTCGTGAATTACATAATTTCCTTCCAAAATAATGTTTACTTTGAATAACGAGTTCTTCTTTGAAATCTATTTGATTTGGTAATGCGATACCCATTTTAGTGAAGGGGACGAATATGATCCTTGTTATTAAAAAACTCTCAAGTCCATGGGATTCTCAGTAGCCATCGATTCCCAGAATGACAACTTGTGGAATGAGTACTGCTTCGATACTTATGTATTTATATTTTTGTGGGGTAGATGATTTACTAAATTGGCAACATTTCAACGTGCGATACGTGAAACCGCATCTCTGTGCCACTTTTCGTGCTCCATATTATAATGATACATAACGGTAACCATATGTGCCTATTAATAAAATATGATAAAGAAAATATGATATTTTTATTTATTTTCGAGTTTCCCATTATTAGCGATTTTTTAATTATATTGTGACTTTGATACTAGTCATTGTCACCATCTGGACAGTCTTTTTCCAAACATGTTGGGGTAACAGTCGCACGGGTTAATATTAAAGATTTCAAGGTAAAGCCGCGCTTGCCGAGGTAGGTCCGTGGATGGGTGACCATCAATTTTATACTGAGGATCCTTCAGGCCTCGGAAAGCAAGTTAAGCCGTTGGTCCTGGCTGTCATTTGTAGAACATTGAGTTGTTACATGTAGGCAGTGACCCGAAAGTTTGACAACCAGTCTTACCAAGGGGTATCGTATTACCCAGTACTAATTGGGTTGTGGAGGTCAGACAGAGCAAACATCGTTGGGAAAAGGCTAGCTAGATGAGGTTGGTTTCCAGTCTTACGTTTAATGTACCAAGTGAAAAGCACCAGTTAGGAGAATGGTGTCATCAATAAAACCATTTTATCGAAATAATAAAAAGTACAACTATCAGAGCTCTAATTACGATACAGACGTGGGCGTGACTTATCAGTTATCTAATACAGATTTGATAATATTTATTAACGTTTTGTGGGTCAAACTGATAACCTGCTTGCTAATAATAATATTTTGAATGGAAATAAACACTGTGACGTAATTTTACGTCAATCTCAAAGGAAATTATGCATTGTATAATAATTTGCATCATCTCCTTACCACCATCATCATCATCATTCTCTTGCCCTTATCCCAAATATCCCAATTCATTTGGGGTCGACGCAGCAAGGCTTCTTCTTCCATACTTCTCTATTACTCATCTCGTCAGACACCTCCTTCCTTACCACATCATTCTTTACACAGTCCACCCATCCACATTAGTACAAAACTTTCCTCACGACATTTTCCTCGTTTCTCCGCATCACATGTCCATACCACGACAACCAATTACCACACAACTTTTCAGTCACCGGCGCCACTATCAGACTTTCTCTTATATCTCCTTACCATCTACATGGCAAAGCGCCTATCTGAATTTGAACCCACGAGCTACATACAACTTGTAAGTTGGGGCAGTTGTCACTGGGCAATCATTCTGGAAATGGTAAAGAAACACATAGTGAGATAACCGGCATATCCTTAAACAAAACATTCGAAGACCTGTGATATCCACCATCTCGCACTAGGTTCGCAAGGTGAATTACGGCCGAACAGCTGTGTTCCGTGCCTCGGAAAGCAAGTTAAGCCGTTGGTCCTAGCTGTCATTTGTAGAACATTGAATTGTTACAGGTAGTCAGTGGCCCGAAAATCTGACAAGCGGTCTTACCAAGGGGTATCGTATTATCCAGTACTAACTGAGTTGTGTAGGTCAGATAGACAGTCGCTCCAAGGAAAGTACTGGTATTCAGCTGAATAAAGTAAGACTGGAAACCGACCCCAACATAGGTGGGAAAAGGCTAGGCAAATGATGATGGAGAACGGTGTCAAAGAAGTGGGAGCGTTTTACTGACTGGTCTTACTCTGGCGTCAGACAGTTCTATCCATCGACTACTAACGGGGTCCCACTAATACGATATCAGTTAAAATTACCAGATACGATCACGAAAGTTACACTGTGAAGATATCATGGTGTAGTAACGTTTTAGGTCCCTTAGAAGCATCTACAAGTAAAATTGACTGCTTTGTAGCCAGATATTAGTCACTGGAGTAGTTCTGGTTCTTGCAACTAAAATTAGGAACTGCTAATTAGAAGCATCTGCAAGTAAAATTTTCTTCTTGATAGCAAGAGATCTTTTAGTCATTGGACTAGTTTTACTTCCTGCACTAATGATTTTCATGCTAAAATCTTCTAACAATTTCTTTTCATGACAGTCTCCTAAGCGTTTATCTGCCTTCTTGCTAAATTTATCCATCCCATCTTCCCTTCGTTCAACAACTCATTATTTCAGAATACATTTCATGTAGAACCTTAATCAACATGCCACTATTCGTCAGGGCTATTATAAGGCTCAAAGGCTCAAACCGCAAAGAAGTCTTACAATCTCCACATGCATCGTCTGCCTCGCATCTCAGTTTACATTTTTATTTTGACGCCTCTAAACTTACTGAGCGTCTACAATGTTGTATGCCAGCCAGCATTCAAGTTTCGTTTTAAATTCCATTGCGATTTTTCTAGCGTACGTTTGATGTTTTCTACTCGTGACTTGGCAACACAAAGGATTGTAAATCCAAATGTGAAACAAGGTGTTTCATGTACTTATACGCAGAGGATGATGTTTTTGTAAGGTTCGTCTATAAAACAGTCGTATATCAACTGCGGCTTTATTTGAGAAAAATCAACAGAAATTGTCGCCCATGCCGTTTTTAAAAGTTTTATCAGTGTCAATGTTTTTTATTGTAAAGGCTAGTTTAGTATTTGTTTTAGATTCAAACGTAAATATTTTCTGTTCAGTAAACACTTCAAAACAAAACTCGTCTTTGTCAACTTCACATGCACCGTATCGTTGTGTTCTCATCTATCTTTTTATGTTTTCATAGCTATTCAGTCAAGCGGCGACAGCCAGTCTATTTCTCCAACTACCAACACACGACATTAGGAGCACGCTAACAAAGAGCTTGTTAAAATTCTTCTATATGAAACCGTTAGGGCGCCCTATTAAAACAAAACAAAACTGTAGAATGCAAGGAACAGTAAAATCTCCCCATCTAAACTATTTCGCAACAAAACGAATAGAAATTTATTTAAATATTGGCACAAGTATTGTAAAATAATTTGAAGGTGCATTTAAAGATAAAAGTTTGCAAAATACTGGTTGTTAGTCAATCTACGGTTTGCGTTTTACGTACTGCATGCATACGAATATTTGTGTCATTACGTACTGTTTGTGTGAGAAATGATTTGAATGCATTTTTGTATTCTGTGTACAGTTAGCTGTTAGGTCATTTACATTATTTCAAATAGTTATTCACTTAACTGTTTTATTTCTTTCAGTTGTGTTGTGGATCGCGAAACTTTAATATTTGTTAAGTTTTGTGTTGAAAATTCTCTTTTTGCATTATACGAGTCAGAATTCCCTTAGTCAGAATGTTTAGCAACTTGATTAATTTAGCTCCGCATATTTTAATATCACCTGTTTGGGTCTTGCTGTGTCAGTAGCATGCTCCGTAAGTGGTCTCC
The DNA here is from genome assembly GCA_963576755.1 of Noctua janthina. NCBI lineage: Eukaryota > Metazoa > Arthropoda > Insecta > Lepidoptera > Noctuidae > Noctua > Noctua janthina. The sequence continues at coordinate 11,301,790 of OY755059.1, forward strand.
TATTTAAAATGTACTAGAACATTCCGGCATTGCTAGTTTCAGTGGTGTTTAATTTGGCTCCTGCTCAGGTCCATTATCATAAACCAATATTTACAGTCATTTGTCGAATTTTTATGTCTGAAGTAAGTGTTTCTTGATTGCTGTTTAAGAGTAAATATCTTAATTTATAAAATACAAGCTGCTTATACAAGCTTCAAGGTTAATGTAAAACAATTTACTGGGCAGCTACCGGAGTTCTGGTTTTATGTATCACTTTAGTAGTGGACTGTACATTATATCATATCACATGTCGGCGCGTATTGGCTGTTGGCATACATTCCGCGGATTAAGCGCACAGTCTGCTCTCCTAACCGTAATATTTGCTGATAGTGCCGCGACAACACCCTGCGTTTCTTTATGCCCAACAAATTGGCTACTCCAAGATTACTGTCCGTTTCTGACAAACATTTCACTTAAGGCCATTAAACGCTTGTCAAAGTTTTTTGTGCAAACCTCAACGTTATTATTGGATCTTCTGATAGAAATAGAACGCAAAAAATATTGAACGGACAATCATCATTAGCCCAATTACTCTAATAGTTGCTAACGTGTGGTAACTTTCGATCTCGTATTTAAAGCACGCCACGTTCGAGAATTTAGCACACCAAATCTATACTATAATTATGTCTAGGTAAAGTCTGGTAACAATGATCAGGTATTACTACTTGACCTGCATCTCTATCAAAACATTAATTGTGACCCGTCGTAACAATAGAAAAATATGCAAAATCATTCGGTATATTAAAAATTAATTGGTGTTTTTGTCCTGCAGCCTTAAACTGACGTTTTAGGAACATCACTGCCTACATAGAAGTAGTAATGGTGACTGGATCAGGGAGTTGTTTTTCAATATTTTACTAATCAATGCACCAACTGAACTGCAACGTAAAAAAAACAGCGTGAGACAAATGAGTTTGTATTCAAATGTCTCTCACTTCTCACTGTAGTAATAGACGTGCCTGAATGCGCCTTGCGCCAATTTAGTTTGACGGCAGTCGCTCGCAAGCAGGTGCGTTGTGCGCGCGTGCGTCCGCCATATTTGAATCACAGCTGATATTGCCGCCAACGCGATCTTGTTTCGAACATTTTGTACAAACGAATACGATTTGCAGCTAGCAGATTTTAAATGCACAAACATTTAACTTAAGTGCAGTGACTTAATAAACGGACTAATGAAGATGACAGTTAATCGAATAAGAGTTGTGGTGCTGGGGAGCGCGCGCTGCGGCAAATCTGGTAAGAATAACCCCAGGAAAACATTAAATTTGTTATTAGCAGGTGATTTATGCGCCTGGAATGCTTGGTTTTCCGACTAGCTTTAGTTAAATTCGGCTTTAACCACTTGTCGATAATTATGGCTTTTTTACTTTTTTAATCGAGCACCGAAATCAATTATGTCTAATAGCCTGAGAAAAGCTTTTTATTTTATTTTGAATGCCCTGAGGTAGTTATTGGAATTATTAAATTAATTATGGACCAAGCCATGGTGATTAGTTATAAACAGATGTTACTCATGGATGCCTTCCATTTGCCGACTGGTTTAGTTGTGATCTTCTTTAATTGCTTTAGGATTGTATTATATTACGGCACCAATCAGAATAGGTGAAATTGATATTATATAATTTTTATTAGGCAAGATTATACGCACACTTTGATGGTTTTATTATCAAATAGTATTTTTTAATACATTGGGGCATTTGTTGTTTTCCTAGACATTATATAAAACTTTCTTCTTTTAACCACAGTGACATAGAGTACCTGTATGGATTGACGTATAGGTGCAACTTTCGCAAGTCCCTTGACACTTTCAGCTTTGCATGTTAAAAGTAGCGCTTTGCCGCGGTTTGGCTCTTGGATCGAGCTCCACCGAGCTCAGAAATCCTTAAGTCTAGTCAGAAGTCGTTTTACTTGAGCTTCAAGCAGTAGGTATTTAGTCCTTTGAAATAAAGATACTTGTTATTTCAGATGTGAAGTAAACGGCTCCGCTTACATACGTTTGTATTTCATGCTTATCTTACTTAAAGATATATTCAGTATCTACACATCTTTACCCGGCTTAACATCCCTAGTCAAGAACACTCACTAGCATAAAAACCTGTATGATTATACGTATGAGGAATGTTATTTGCGTATATTTACAGGTACTTATCTTATCTGGGAATATTTCGCAGAAGTATCATGTTATCCATACATTACGGAAGTACATTAAACAGTGCGCAATAATAAAATGGCAATACAACCTACTGTTTATGTGAGAGCATCCTTGTCACTATAATATTATCAATGTTTGTACTTGGATCAGTTCCATGGAATCGGCCACTAGGCTGTTGACATAGTATGTGCACCGGTTATCAACACCGTGATACGAGACGACTGATAAGTGACATTTACTGGGTGTTGCACCTGATATGTCGGTAACAAAGAAAGTTGCAGCATTGTTTTTGTACGTAATCCATATGAGTAAGAATGATAACGCTGTTTCTACGTAATAATAAAAAGTACCGCGTGTTTATTTCTGGAAAGGCATTAGTCAGTAGAATGATCGTAAAAGGTGCCAAAGGGATTATGACAAATCGAAGAGATAAGAAGCAGATTCTTCTGGCTACCGTCTGCCTTATTAGTACACTGAGGTAGGCAAAATACTTTATAGGAATGGTCAACACGAAGATAATTGTCATACTGATCAATAGACATTTACTGAAGATAATATGAACGCTTAAACATAACACATGTAATATTTTCACCGGTTATTGTCTATTCCTGCATGTGCACAGCCAACCTCGTTCAATGACAGAATATAACAATCAAAGCATAAGGCTTTGGTTGCGTAGTGAGGATAATCTTACAACTAGACGCTACTATATGACTTCTTGGCCATGAAGCATTCATCCTTGATATCGATCAGGGTTTTTCTTAGCTCATAAATGTAATCAGTGTTATATAAAGTGATATTGCCGTATGACATACGCAGTTTGATGATCTTTTCAAGTTTGTTAAACTCTGCAATGTCAATGGCTCAGCCTAGACTTTGCAGGCAGAACAACTGTTTATTTTAGATGTGTCTGAGACTCCTATCAGAATAAATGTATCTAGATTTTTAAAATCCTAGTGTTTTTGCTAGGTCGTTGTTCTACTTTGAGTCGTATGCGAGCATACACTTGTAGATAAATATGTGGTTCGACTCCTATACCCCTTGATTTGTGCTTCCGTATGCATGTGTAAGACTGTTGACTGAGATTTTGAGTAAATCAGTATGTGATTGCATCCTGTGGAAAATTGAGGAGCATATTGTAGTTTGAGTGCGAAATGAATAAGAATAGCTGGGGGTTACGCAATGCCCAGCATTGGGTGATGTCGGGCTGTGGATGATGATGATGATGATTAGGGTTACTAAAGAAGGTCAAAGTGATGATGTTTGAAAAATTATGTGGCACAAAAGGGGACAATACTGAGATGCCACCTGAGCTGCCGTCAGGTTTAAAATCTTTCAACATTTTTGTTAGGTATGTATGTCTATACGGGTATACATCGAAGAAGAAAAAGCTGAACGATTTTAAACAAAATTAGGAGTAGGACAGGAGGATTTATATATAAGACATCGGTTTAATACAGATTTCTACCATAGACTTTAAAGCTCGACTAAGATCCGATCATGTGCTCAACCCCTTAAACGTGTTCAGCGGCGGATGTTTAAGCCTCAGGTTATGAAATCGCAAGGATGCAATTAGTTATGATTGGTTGTTACTTCTACTCCCATTAACCTTGTTGACTCTATTTCTTGACATGATAGATTGCAGACATATTGTTGTGATGTTTTTATTTCCATTTCATCGTTCGAAGTAATTTACTTGTTTTCAATGTGAGTCATATACTTGAATGAGCTTTTAACAATTGGGGTTTTACTGGGACGCGGTATATCACTACATAGTATAAAACAAAGTCGCTTCCCGCTGTCTGTCTGTCCCTATGTATGCTTAGATCTTTAAAACTACGCAACCGATTTTGATGCGGTTTTCAGTAATAGTAAGAGTGATTCAAGAGGAAGGTTTATATATATATTGCACTCGTGTGAACCCGGGTCGGGTCGCTAGTAGTAGCATATTTTGTAAATTAAATTTAATAGATAGTCAACTATTTCCCAGTTAACCCGAGCAGATAACTGTTTTTTATAATGGTACTTAAGGCACCCTTTCTGCCGGTTTTGGAGATGTGCTGGGAATTCTGATGGTCATAACTATTTCTTTAAAAAAAAACCACTGCAAGCGGTGTCCAAATACCTATAATGCTATCGGTTACTTGTTGGTCGTTGTACTTTGGTGTCGTAATATGGGAGAGGCTTGAATCCAGCAGTGGGTAAACTGCAATAGGTTTAGTTAATTAATTGAAACTATTAATCACAGCAAGCTCCTGGCTGCAGCTTTACCAACCAGACAGTCTCAAATAGCTCAATATTTACTTTTAGAATGAGTTGAGGATAATATTAGCACCATTCTGTAGACATGCTACTCTATACAAAGGTATTTGTTGCGAAGCGCCAGACATGCTGATTTCTTGAATTTTAGCCAATTTATGTCTGTCTGGCGACTTGGATGGAAATGTTTGATTGCAATTGACGCAACGTACGAAAACACCTGTGTCTTTGGATATTTTTACCTCTATCGCAATGATTGTGATCGACTATTGTGAAATTTGTTCTCCGATCGTTTATATAGAGGAGGAGAAAAATTACTTCATCTGCTTCTGCATTCAAACAAATGCGGGATGGAATGACCTGAAGCAAGGATAAATAGATCGTTGAAAATAAAGTCTGTGAAAAGCTGTTTGCGGTTAATGATCTTTTAACTAAGTGCATGCTTTTTTTAACTTAATGCCACAATTTATACAAAAGGAAATTGTAGTCAAACCAAGTCACGTCCGCTGGATAAGTTCAGATTGTATTTTTGACCTCCGACGCAAAAAGAAGGGTGTTATAAATTTGACCACTATCTGTGTGTGTCTGTATGTGGCACCGTAGCTCTTAAACGGGCGAACCGATTTGGATGCGGTCTTTTATTAAATTTATCTGGATGATAATTATAGTCATTTCATGTGTTTGTGAATTTAAAAGTTGAGGCAGTCTTTTTTTTAAAGATACTGTTTGGCAAATTTCAAATTTATTTATTAGTTTACACAACAGAATACTGACATGTTAGACAGCGGGTCCCAAACTAGGTATAGCCTGCATCTTGGTGACCCAGACACTACACAAACTTAAAAAAATGACAATGTTCTGCTAGAGCAAGACAAATAAGATTAATTAGGAAAATGTGATCACAGAAATAAAACAAAAAAACTAATAATTTATTAACATTGAAAATAACTTAAATTAATAAGTAAATTTAAATAAGGAAATAATTTATAACATTGAAAAAAACAGGTACATAATATGGCAAAAGACTGTGGTGTTTTGTTTTTTAACTCCTACTGTAACTTATGGAGATTATTTAAACTGTAAACAAGAACTACCGGTACCGTGTATAATACGATAAATAGTGTAATGTAAATAAAGTGTACTCTTTGAAGCACGTTCGCAAGTGTAGTAAGTACACGTGACTTTCAGTTTAAATATTTTATTACAAACACGTTTTTTTTTGGATTTCCTCACCTTTCTGAGAAAAAATAGGAAAAGTGGTGAAACCTGAAAACCATAAAAGAATACAAATATGAAAGAAAATGGTAACGTAAAATAAATAAAGAATATGCATACAGCACCGACATCAAAAAGGAACCTAAAACTAAAATATATTGTTTACGATTGTACTAAGGAGGTCCTTCTACGATGACGTCATCGACCTGTTCCAATGATGATAATTGGCTGTCTGACCTCCGCAAATCAAGACGAGCCAGAGAAAAAAAAATGATTCGTCATGGCTGTTTTATTTTTAAATCGTATTCTATTTATAACCATACTATTTTTGTTCAGACTCCTTTGGAGTCTGGGGATAGTACATTGACTCAGTAATAAAATGTGGGTAGGTAGTTAGGTATTTGTGCCTGTGAAGTCACGATTATTGTCACATATGACTATAAGCTTTATAATGGCTGAGGCGTGGGATTTGTGTTACAGAGTTCGAGCTTAGCTTCCAAAACACGTTAGTCAGCAAACGAAACAGTACTACGACTAAACGTTCAGAGGAAATTAGACCGTAGGTACACGCAATATTCGTCATCAAAATGGTATCTTTGAATATTCGGAACGCAAATAGAACCACTTGATATTGTCGCCAAAACTCAGGAATTCAACGTAAAAAAGTTTAATTACCAATTTGTGATCATAAAACGTTTCGTAGACTACGAAGCGTAGTTCGTGAGTATTACGGAGCGTAGCAAGTAAGCGTATAGTAGCGTATGGAAAAATCTTGTATTGTAAGATGTTATGTAAATTTTCGCAGGATTTATGGCTCCCAAAATAGTTTCAAATATCAGCAATCAGCAGTACTTCGGTCTTCTTAAGACGCCTCGTGAGATGTAGTTCTCTTTGTTTCCTTTATGGTTTAGTAGCAGTTTGTTATTGGGTTGGTTTTGACTGAATATACCTGCTTTTTAAATTTAGAATTAAATAGACCCTCATATCTTTATTTTATGCCGTTTATTACCGGTATTTTTCTCATAAAATGTTGATAAAAAACTGTTCCCGTTTACTTAAATTGAAAACGAAAACCTTATTCTTTTTTTTTCTATTTTAGAAAGGGCACATATATATGTATACTATATTAAAACTTATTGAATAAACCGATGAACCCATAACCACTCAATCATTCTTAAATATTATTCAAATCAGTAGCTGAAAAACTACAACGATCTTGAATTTTAGGTATTACTAGCTAAAATTATTTCAAAAATAATTCCATAAGTCACGTCTACACTAAAGTCAAGTTTATACACGACGTGTTAAATATAGACATCTTATGAAAATAGAATTACAAGTTTACGTCGACGGAATATTCGTCACGTCTGTATCTTTGTTCGAGTCGAGACGGAACTCCGAGGGGAGGAGCACTCATAAATACCCGGTGTGGATGGGCCACACTTCGAAACAACTATTAATACGAACTTACAACAGCCATACATAATAAATCGTGATGTTCCGATAACTGCAATGCTCACCTCTGTTGGTACCATCAGGAAAAACGATGTCAAGGAAATTGATATTCTTCGACAGTTTACTGTGTTTCATACACTGTCAAAGAATGACGGTTGTGGGAAACGCCAACGGACTATTTAATTTGGTGGTCAATTTGCTTAACCATTAATTTCCCTGACTTTATCTATAATGTTAGAAGATTTAAGCTAAGAATTTATAAAAAAAAAAAGCTTTTTATTGAAGCCATTTAACAAAAAACGGTTTTGGCATGTCTTAACAGTACGTAATAAAATTCACTGTCCATTAAATTATTCTAAATAAATTATTCGAATGTACTAGAAAGAACAACTTCACATTTTTGGGCGAGACACGAAAATACACATTGTGAAGAACGCTTAATTTATTACATTAAAATGAAGTGTCAATTATAAATAAGTTTATTCAAATTATTCAAATGAAGTGCAATAAATTAATCAAACTCCGATATTTTGATGGCGAAACTGAAGAAAGTGCTACTTGAGCTTTAAAAAGCTTTTTTAAATAAGTAATCAGCACAGTTCTAAATGAGTTTCAGTAGAAACTCTGAAATAATCGGGTTTCGTTTTATAACATCTTATTTATTTTTTTCAGCAGGTTAATTGTCCAGATGGTTAGGTTAGGTTATGTTAAACTAAATAAATTACTTTCTGAACCGCTTGTTACGATAACCTATATGCTCAACCACACCCACCAAATGTTACGGGATTTCATTGAAAGTCAATTTCAATTGATGAAAATCTTACTGAGCGTACAGTTGAATCATTGTAACGATATAAAAGAAAACGACGGTTAATTAATGCCCGTTTAGATTTTAATTTTGGTGGATTGTAAAATGTTTCGCAACTTATTAGAACCTTACTTTAGTGACTGAAATGTAGCTCAAGAAGAATAAGCCATGGGTAGCGTAACAAAGATCTTTATAAAAACCCTATAGAAAGTATTAAATTCCATGACTAGCTTTGTTATTAAAAAAATAAGCAACAAACGTGCCTAAACGAACACTACAACAATAAACGTAAGAGTTACGCAACAGAATTTCTATAACACTTCTAATTTCAAGATCATATCGAGGTTCATTCAATCCAGCACGTGGATACAAGAGACGGTCTCAGATACTTGAGTGCCTCACAGTCTCCCGCGTAAGTCGCAAGTCGCTACGACAAATAAATCATGCGCGGACCATTAATGAGTCATTCAACATTCAAACGTCACTAATCGCCTATTAATAACGGTTAGGAAACGATCAAATGCTACCATTTGATATAGTATTATGTAGACGTGTTAGCTATGCAATAGAAAGTATAAACAATAACTTAGCGAAAGCTAACACGAGTGAAATTGATTTATAGCGCAGTCGTCGGATGTCGTTTTTCGGAAACACTCCAATATATTAACATAACAATTATAGAAAGATTAGGTAAGAACTGCTAACGGATGCCGCCTATTGAGTAATGTTACAATCACTTGATTTTAATGGTGTAGAATATGGGTTTTATAACGTGAACCGATTTTGATGTTCGCCATTTTAAGATTTTTATCGATAAATTCAATTGAAGTGTTTATAAGTGTAAAGTTTGTTTAGAATAGAAATAGGTGCAATGTTTGCACAGACACAGTGTAATCTATAGATAATTTCCACCCGGATTTTGTCTAGTCTTATTTTGTTTTGATTTTATTTTAAGAAAAAAGTTCAACAAGTTCGGAAATTCGTTATTTGGAAATTGACAGCTAGCTTTAATGAAATCAATATTTAGACAGTTTTTTTATTTGTTTGCAAGAAGTTAATGCAGATATCAAACTGATTTTATTTTGATTACCATAAACTAAAAACGTTTTCATCATAATTATTATAACTGACTTGCCTTATCTCCTAATTAACTTTTATAGGTGCTTCTAGATTTAACTTTGTCAACACTCAAATTTTCGCAATACTTCACACGTCTGAACTACATACACACTTACATGGGTATATTTAATTACGTATGCAAATTGGAACCACTAATCGTAATACCTGAAATATGTATTGACACATGTAGTCATACTCGGGCGACAGCAATCACGTTTCTTTTATTTTGTAACTCAATCAGAGCTGTATCAGAAGTGATAATGGTAATTAATTTATTTTGATACCGGGTGTTATATTTTTCCAAGGCCTGCAGGCCTAGGTTTATTTGAGTAAAGTCAGAGGAATTATTTATTGTATGAAATGACTTAAATGGTACCAATTTGTTATAGCCCTTACATTTCATAAATCAAATCAAATCAAATCAAATGACTGTCTTGTTCAAGTTTCGTCTAGTGATCCAAAGCGCGACTGCTGAGCGCGATCGGGGTCGATTCCCAGGTCGGGCAAAGTGTTATTGGGTTTTTTCTTCAGAAATTTTAAAGTAACAGCAACTGCTTGTCTTTGCATCACCCAAAGGTTGACTGGTAGAAAATGCCTATGGCATTAAGTCCGCCTCTGTACTTCTGTGCTTGAAGTGTTAAATAAATAAATAAATAAATAACAGCCGCGGAGTCTAGATTTGTGCCCGGTTGATGGCAATAGGCTCGCCCCCTATTGCATGGGACTTAAACATAACTAGTGAAATGTGGGACTACTAGGTATTATTTACACCTCTGCCTAACCCTTCGGGGATAACAGGTGTGATGTTATGTTATGTGTGAATTTCACAAATGTTTACCAAGCGCCCTCCATTCAAGTGCCAAAAGAACCATGCACTATACCTACTTCTGATTTGAATATACTAATATTCTGTTTGTGGTCAATTTGCATGTGTGCGTTCAGGTTAGTCGGTTAGTTTCTATTATTGCGATTGAATAAACGTGCAATATGCAAAGTTTGTTTACAGCCTGATTCTGAAGTTTGGGTTAACGCACGTGGTGAGCCACGCACTTTGATACTTTATAGGTGAGCTATTTTAGGCAGGGTAACTACTAAACATACGCAACAGAAATTAGATTATCTTAGGCACCTCAATAAGTTAGGGATGTCCCTCTCTGTTGTCGGCACCTACCTTTAAGTTTAGGGAATAAAACGCCCCATGTCTCAAAACTGATGCCCTTTAAAGATTTAAAAAACTAAATGAATAAAATAAACTAAGAACTTCAACAGAATCGTATACGTCAGTGAATTCTTCTACACGTGTTTGTTAAGATGTCCCATTTATTAATGTTGTAAAACATGAATGTACCAAAGGTTTACAAGTTGTTCTAAGAACTGCCGGAAAAATCTTACTCAGAGTACTTATTACCAATTTCACACCACTTATTTAGAATCCCAAGTACCCCAAGCTTTAAAAAATATTCTCTCATGGTTTAAAGTTATCAAGAGTAACGCTTGAGCAAGCATTAGTGAAGCATGCATTACGCAACCAAACTCACTGGACAATCAATCTTAAGTGGCTACATCTTGATTATGTGATTAAGTTAAACTTAACTTTACTTAAGGCCCTCGACGACTGCACAAGCACCTAGTGGCTCACCGGGGACTGCGTTGTAATTACAAGTTGTATTTTTGTAATTATAATTGATGTTTACGCAGCTTAAGTAGCGTTGGGAACTTAAATCGTGATGTAAGTTTATTAAGTGGTTTAGATATGGATGGGCTGTTTAATATTGTATGCTTTATGTGCGACTGTCTCGTTGGTCGAGTGGTTGCAAGCGCGACTGCTGAGCATGAGATCCTGGGTTCGATTTCCGGGTCGGGCAAAGTGTTATTGGGTTTTTCCATCAGGAATTTCTCAGTAGCAGTCACGGAGTCTACATTTGTGCCCAGTTGATGGCAATACTCTCGTCCTCTATTACATGGGACGTGAAACAGGTCTGGCAAAATGTGGGTGAACATTAGATACACCTCTTCCTAATCCTTCGGGGATTACAGGCGTGATGTTATGCTCATGTTATGTTTATGTGCGATTATTGTAGAAGTTTTTTTTTTTAATTGTAGCTGTTTCTATTCTAGCGTGATCATTCGTAAAAATATAGTTCTTTAGTTATAAACGGGTTTCTTAAGAGAATATACTGATATGAGGACTAGTTCCCAACATCATGAATCTGTGCACCGATCTCAAAGTCTTTGATTTTTCAAAGCTTTTTAGCTTTTAGTAAGTAAGACGCGTCACTTACCACCAACGGTTCCTTTTTCACTCATTGATTGCGCAACAGTTTTCATAACAAAGTCGACCCCGATTACACCCACAAAGTCAATATAGAAGAAAGAAAACCGTAACTACAATGGAAATATTATGACACGCGATCAAAACAAAACTCTAATAACTAGCATATGCCTTGCCACGTGTACTGAACGGCTGGACCATCTGTATAACCGTTTCTTACAACTATCAGCATATAGGCGTCGAGTGCCAAGAATTCAGCATTACGACTGTTAAGTACCTACCTATCTGGTTACTGAAGGAGTATATAGGTATATTAACTCGGCAAATAGCTGAACGATAAAGTGTCTTGAGATTGTGACCCTGATACAAGCATGCATGAAATCATATCGTGGGTATAAATGTGCGGACAAACAGGTTGAATGAAAGAGATGCCGGAGACATTTTTGAAGCCAAGCTTCGCTTGATAGTTTACCCTGCCTACCTATATGCCGGGACGTTTAATCTTGTTATGAGAGTAAACCTGAATTTATAAGGGTCTGAAATATCTAAAAGTTAACGAAAAAGTGTGGTAATCAAGCTTCAAAAATCAAATGGTAAGAGGCTCTGAGTAAGACATTGTCTACTATTACTTCATAGACAGCTTCTGCTGGCGTGTACAAGCGTAAACGCTTATATCGATTCTCATGAAACGAAGTTAACATTTGTATGAAACTCTCAACTCCCAAATTAACGTCGAAGTTAGTCATCGTGAGGTGCACATCATATGCAGCATGACATAAAAGTCTTATTGCGTTTCGGGATCATAGATCGAGAGCGAGTAAATGTCAACTGCAGTAGTATTAATAGCGGCGTGTGCGCAGCTCAACCGCATGCCGCGGCGCGCAGTGAGTCACCCGGTCAGACGTCTGCCGGGACACCCGCTGCACGCACCACGCACATTCACTCCGATACTAAATAACTAAACACAGAAAATCCACAGACGACGGACACTAAAAATCTGCAGAGAATTTGTTGGCACCGTGTCTTTGCCAGACGGATCATTCTCAAAGCTCTGAGTCACAGATTTCGAGTTAAGGGTGTCCTTGACCGTTTTTCTATATCTCTCGATTAGAGATTTCAGCTAGGGACGACTGTAAATTTAGCGTTCATAGCACAAGGAAGGTTACGAGACCAAGTTGAAAGACCCTCTTCAGCTTTTCTCACTTCTTTTGTCTTCTCCGCTCTATCTTCGATATTTAGTTTCTAAAGAAGTATGGCAAAAAGTAAACCTTCTGTTTCTTTCAATTTGTATCCCTCTCACGATACGACATAATTATACACTGCCGACCGAATATTCGATCGCTCAGTCAGCGTTCCAAATAGAATTCGCACAGTTAGAAATGTATTTATAGCGAAGAAAGAATTATCTGATGTCCTGATGCGTGTTATGTTATGATTTTTGGCTTTTAGATTTCTGACTGGATGGGGTAAACGAATACGGTTTTCGTTTATGAAAAAAAAGTATATTTACCTCTCTTTTCAGTCTGTCTGTAACGTTAGACATACACCATCAAATTCTGTACCCAAAAATACATTGTTCCAATAATGATTGGTTTTACTTTCGCTATGTGGTTTCTCGCTTTTATATTTGTTCATTGAATGATGATCGATGTTTGCACACATGTTTCTAACTCCTCAATTTGTTTAACTGTCAATATCTGTTTGTCGATAATTTGCTACAGCATGCCACCTTAGACCTTTGTTTGAAGTGAATTATGAGGTCAAACTTTTCTAGACTTCCAGGTCAAGTAAGCTCATCATTGTCACCTGTCAAAAATAACTGCGGTGAAATTCTAATTAGCATGTCGATACAACAAATTAAGATTACAAGAGAAAGCTTTGCACTATCTCCAGAACATAGCACAAATAAAAATTAATTGATGTGTTTCTATTTTATGGGCTTTAATAAAGTTATAGTGGATATAGAACGCTAAAGAAAGACGTGTACCTTAATTAGTGGCGTTTAAGGAAATAAACTGAACGTAAAAATGTAAATGAAACTCTGTGGCGTCCAATTACTGTAGCGTGGCGAACAGGCCGGGATCGCGGCGGTGATCACCTCGCCGATGCTCTTAATTAACATTTAGCGCTACCGTATTCGCTCAGCAAAAGTCGCTTAAATCCTTCGTTTCCCCGAGTCCCGTTATGGCTCTCGTTACGATACTCCTGTGTGTTCTGGAAATAAATATCAAAGTTATAAACGTGTGAGAGCCGAGCGCTTCACGGTCAAGATCTTAATAAGCCTCGCCATGTATGCACAGTTTCAATCTCAAACCAGTAGTTGGGGCATCACTCACCGTATTGTAGTAAGGAATGGAACACCTATTTCGGACGCATTCGTGCATTGCGAATTGAAGACCGTTCTGTCTTGTTACAAATTTAACCTAGATTTATGGTATGAGGCACTATCTGCGCAGAGTAATGTGGCTGCGGATCACCTTGAACTGCCTAGCTATCAGTGTTCAAGTGAAAGTACTCGTTAGTATAATTGGTAAGACTCAAGCTGCATGTTTATTTTGCACGAATTGATAAGGGTTTTCAGATTCTGCAATACTTGTCTGAGTACGCTTAACAGTAAGAGAGCCAGTTTTGTTAATGAAGTTATGGAGTAGTCTTTATCTACAATCTGTAGGTAATAAAAGCTTGAATCGTTCATTGGCACGTTGCGTTGTTTCAAAGATGTGTCAACAAATTTGTGAATTTAATTTACACATTTACGTTTCAAGTATTTGCTCACATTGTAAATAAAAAATATTATGGTGCTAAAAGTATACTCGACAAGTAGTGATGGCTAACAGATAATAAAGAGAACAAAATATTTATACTGAATCAATAAAGGATGCTCAACCAGGAGAGTGCACATAAAAGGAAAGTTCGACAACCTCGATAGATAGCCGTGAAATCGCAATTAACATACATCGATTGTTTTGAGCTGGTTCATTGAATCTGAGTACACATCACAACGCCCCGCGCTCCTGACCTGCCAAGCTTGACGGAACATAAACATGAAACATGTACATTCATATTTACTGACATTAAAACCACATACGCAGCAGGAGTTCAATCATAAATCCATTGAAATGACATGTTTATAGTTTTCCCGCTAACTCCTAACATTCGATGGAGAAGCAAATCTCAATAAACCGCGAAGCTGATGAGATGTGACACTTTATAATCCATTTTACTGTTTATGTTCTGTATTGGAGTGATGTCTCGGAACTGATTCTAATCACAGATGCCTGATCGATCTGCTGTTTGATGTCGGTCTGCTTATTGATACATAAATTCAGCTCTAAACGGGCTATTTATTATTTGTAGTTTATACTGACTAGTATTTCGTCTTGAGTGTCTTAATATTGAAGTATCTATAGTTTTAGGTTATAAATATTTGTTCGACCTATTGCTGGTCTTCGATAAGTTTCGTATAACGTAAGCAGAGCGTGAGTCAACCAGGGAAATAAATGGGTTAGTTGTAGTTTTTGTGGGTGGAATAGCAGTTTGATAGTTGTTATGTGCAATTAGGATTTACGGTATGACTAGGTGTGTTGTTCTGACACTATACAGTGCACAGTGGGTCGGTTGTCCTAGTCTGGATATAGCTCCGCGTTCCTCCCGCGTCAATAGAGCATGAGGAAGTGAAGTAACTTGTTTGTATTTTGTTGCAAGTGTGAATATTTATCAACATTCAAAACGAAATAACTTTACTGTTATTTATTTATTGTGTAATTACCATTTCAAAATAGACAAAAGCATGTCTGCTCATTGCCGTTTACGGCAGATTTAGCTACTTGAGCTATAGGTGTAAGGTCATTATCATTGTCAACGGTGACTAATTTTCACATCTATACAAATCAATAAAATTGAAGTATACTTGTAATTTCAAAATAATAGCTTTTTAATGAATGAATATACACGATAATGATGAATAAAACGATTAACGATTTTTTTTTTCGGTTTTTTTGATGTATATAAACGATACTTTTAACAAAAAAAAAACAAATTTTTAAAATTTTTGTTTGTCTTTCTGTCGTTCTGTCTGTCTGTTTGTTCCGGCTAATTTCCGAAACGGCTGGACCGATTTTGACGGGACTTTTACTAGCAGATAGCTGATGTTATAAGAAGTAACTAAAGCTATTTTTGATGATAGAAAAATATAAGGGTTCCTTGAAAAAACACCCATGACATTGTTAACAAAATCCAATTTAAATAGGGATGTAATATGTGTATAATAATTGCACGCGGACAGAGGTCGAGGGCAACAGATAAATATAAATAAATTTAATACTTAAAATAAATTCAATAATTTTCAAGCAATACCTGTACCTACATTTAATTTTATTTCCTAAAATGAGTTTAACGTGAGTTTATCCAGAACAAACAATGCACGATTCGTCTTGGCAATAAAAAGCTGTGGTTTTAGTACTTTAACCAGCTTTCCTTATTCATACCAATAGACTATACGCTCCATATTTACTTGAATAGCCTGAAAGAAAAACAGAGAAATGAGAGAAAAAATGGCCTGAGTGTGTTAAAGATTAATTCTAGGTTGAACAATAAAGTATTATACTCACGTAACAAAATACATTAGTAAGTGTTGTAATTATTAGTTTAGAGTTACACGTCAGTTTATCATGTTTCATTGTGCCAAGCAATGACTCCGGTATACATTTACACAACTTATAGTAGTGTATACTGTATATGTGTTACAGCTGATAGCCGAAGTGCGGCTACACCTTTAGCCGGGTACAACTAGGTGCAGCTGGTTAAACTTAGATGTATCCTACCTATCCTCGCCTAGAACATGCAACCAATCTGGAAGTAGCGCTCGCCGGCAGCTGCCGCTCGCTGCGCTCGCTCGGCTCGCACGCGTTTGGTCACAGAGCTAACCTAACCTAACCTTATCAGGTTAGGTTAGGTTACACATTTGATCGGTGTGTCCTAGCAATAAAAATGATACACAACTGTTATCGGCCGCACCTAGGTTTAGCCGTCTAGAACTAGGTGTAATCTTACTTCGGCTATTAGCAGTAACTTTTTTTATTATATAGAACAAGACTTGGACCAGTTTTAAAAATGTACGTTTCTAAACTAGGCTGGACTAAACCCCTAAAGAATGAATTTTTATATAGACTTGTGACTACACTAGACAATAAGGTCCATATATCGTTAATATCTAATTTTCGGTGCCTAATATATATTATTACATTCATCAATAAAACTCAGAAGATTTGGTGGTGATCAACAGTTTAATGACCTATTCTTCGATTCATAATAAATTGATAGTTTCTAAATAATAATAGCGGCAATCAAGGGCCTAAACGGTACCATTCATTACGCAATAAACCCGTGATTATATTCATATAAATAAGAATACCCATAAAACACTGATTGTTAATAGAAGCAGGCCCCGTTTCTCGTCTCTAGTGTTAATTGCTGTGGTAGTTGACCAATAACTTTAGTACACCTTTAGCCCTTTGTCTGCTTTCCCTCTAATTGAACCTTGTAGTTATAAATACATTGAGGGGCACAAATTTTGTAACACCTTACCGAGTGGCTGCTAATTGCTGCTTTCTCTGTTACCAACTTGTATTTCAATTAATCTATGTGTTTTATCTTGTTAGATAAAGTTTGAGCTAAAAGTGTAATCAAATACACGTTCTTTAGTTTACCGATAAAGTGTGAAACTTTGTGCAATTGTTTGAATTTGTTTGTTTTGTTTCAGCCGTGGTGGTTCGTTATTTAACGAAACGGTACATCGGAGAGTACAGCTCCACTGGCGGTGAGTACTTATATTTAGCAACACTTGATACTTTGTGAATGAGGTTTGTTTATATCAATGCGGTGTAGAAACAGATGAAACATTTATTGCAATTTCCTTTGGGATTTTCCTAATTCATGAATAAGATTGCGTTGTTGTTTATGGCAAACACGTTTTACTGAATCTGAACAGGGTAACAAAAACAGATATAGATTCTTTTACGATATCAGACAGAACCGGAATAAACAAAGTTTCTATCAGATAAACACCCCTATTGTGTATTAAGGTCATAATAACAGTAATCATAGTTATTTTCACTGGCACTCCTCCTAGTTGTGATCACCTAGTTGATATGCGAAGAGTGTCAGTGTTGTACGAAAGACAGAAATACCAATGAACATGAGCCCTTACAGAGGGCACTCACAAATGCCTCGCATTGAGTGCCAATGGTCGGTTTATTTGCGATATTGGCAAGATGCAGCGCCGGAGTGCCAAGGCTGAGCGACGCTGGCGCCGGTCTACACAGGCCGTCGACCTTTGGAGCATATTACATTATTTTGACAGAAAATGAAAATATGAAACCAAAACAAAATATGTTTCAGACGTTGAAGTGTTAAATATATGGGAAAGTCCCTTTTCCGAATTCTAGCCGCGTATTCATTACTGCGTGAAACATTGTCGCTTATCTCTACACCTAAATCTGCGTTCTCGAAATCCCAATCAAAAAGATTTATTGCATATTTTTTTGTACCTATATCAGTGACACTTAATAAGTCATTTGGCGTATCGAGCGAGTGCGTTATTGGTTGTAACCTAGATCTGAGTGACTGATAGCATCTTTCAGAAAGTCAATACGTTGCGAGGTCGATATTGAGAACGGGTCGAGTGACTGGAGTGTTAATTGTTGCAAAGTCAAATAAAGATTTTGTTTCAGATTTCCTGTATCAACATCGGGTGGCGTTCGATGGCGCCACGTCTGAAGTGGAAGTCTTAGATACGTGTGGTTGCGCCGTAAGTGTTTTATCTTTACTTGATACCATCGGTAATAGAATACGCACCTCGAGTCCATTTACGATTTATATCAATACTTTCTACATTTCATATTTTATAAGTAATCGTTTTACAAACACTTAACGTATTGGTATATATTTGTGTTTCTGAGAACACGTGCGTGACTCAAATGATAACAATACAACACGATTTATTTACTCTACAGTAGATACCTAAAAACCTGCAATATTGGATCTTATCTTTTCGCAACAAGTCTAACCTGTACAATTCTTTGTCCAGAAACGTGGATGTCTAGCGGAGCACCTCCGCTGGGGCGACGCGTTCGCGATAGTATACTCAGTGTGTGACCGACGGTCCTTCATGGCTGCTGCCGAGTTATTGGCGCTGCTAGAGAGGACCCGGCTGCCCGGCTGCACCGCCGTCACCCTGCTCGGCAACAAACGAGACCTGGAACATGCCAGGTTTGGATAACATATCTTTTAGTCCATGGATTCAGGCAACCAAGCTACTTAATTCTAGTAGGTCAATTTACCGGAAAGTTCAAGAAGAGGTCACGTAAATTACGAGTCCATACTCTTAAATCCTTTCGTGTATTATGTAAATTAATAAGCACTTGACATTTTGTGACTATTTTCTTTTAATTGTCTGTAATGATAGTGCTTCGTCAGTAACATCTGAATAAAGAATTATTTATTTGTATAACAGGGTTGTCAAGGCGGAAGAGGGCCAGGAGTTGTCGCTGCGGTTTGGTTGTCAGTTCTACGAGGTGTCGGCGGCGGAGTCGTGCGCGGGCGCTGCGCTCGCCTTCCATGCGCTGCTGCGGGAGGCACGCGCGCTTGCGCTTTTGTTGCCCGCGCCGAGGCGCAAGCTCGCTGCTTACTCCGTCTCTAAGGTGAGTTTAGTGCAGCTCCTAGGTCACCTTTTCTAAAAAGTAATTAAAATGAAACTATTGTGGTTACACCAGCTTAGAGGTTCCCTGAACAGAACACAAAAGTATCGCAAGTAATTCGGGAATAGTGTAGCTTTCCATCAGTAAGATGTTTATTTGTAATCTAATTAGTCATTCTAGAGATTACCTTGTACAAACAACAGTCACAAACCACTTCTACATGATTCCCATAATGTCATAAAATATAGTACCTATGTAAAACAGAATATTTTTTCTCACAGGTAATCGGCAGTATCCTCGGCTTGAGCAACAAAAGCGTGAGGAAGAAACGACCATCACTCAGCATATGATCTGTATGTCCCAACACTACCGGATCTTGTTCACTCCGTGACAGGAGTTTTGTTTTTATTTCTGTAGCACTACAGAATGCTTTTGTTATCTCTGACGATACGGATCGAAGAGATTTGTCTGCCGGGCCTGGGACGCAGCTAAGGTGGATTTACGATGGCTAGAAAGATGAGAACACATAAAGATGGATACTAGGGTTCTAGGATTGATACGTGGAATTATGGTCCTTCAGTTGCCTGTTTACTCGTAATGTACAGTGTACTTTTATTATAGTATTGTAACTGTTATTTATTGAGGATATTTCTCTGATAAGGTATGTAATGGTTTGCATGAAAGTTGTGTCTGTATGCAATAAACGTGAGGTCGTGTTTGTACCCTTTTAGTAGGCCCTTAAGTGGCCTTCTATGTTCAGTAGTAGATATATAAATAACGTTGTTTATTTGTTCAAATAATTTCATTGTATTATTAGGTACACATTTATCAATTACAAGCAATAAATTAGCTTAATGTACGTAGATTTAATCAGACTGAAATCTTACTTAGTCGATTTTAAAAAGACATTAAACTTTTGATACTGCACTTTAGTTAAGTGTGTTTTATATTGCATAAACTTACTTGAAATGTTAAGATATGTACTTTATATTTAGAGAGGGTTTAGCTTAAAACACAAGTACCTATTTATGATGTAAAGTGTTTTTTTGATTGAATCTTGATGTTTAATTACCATTTCTTTGATACGTAATGTTTGATTAAATATTCTTTGTACATGACGTTTTTATCGAAATGTATTTTTAAGTGATGTGTTTGTATTACTTACATCATTTTTACATTCACATTGAAACACAAAATCTACTTCGCCTTACAGTACCTAATAGAAATAAGACTGTCCTACGATTTGTATATTTATGTACCATCAGATGCCTTAAATATAGTTTTATTGTATGTTGTTAATGTATAAAGTGCCAATTTGTCCTACAAATGATCTTATATTAATCGACACTAATAAAATATTCACGTTTATCTGGTTTTTTACTTATGCTCCGTTAAAACTGACATTAACTACGGGAAGTAGTTAGTACAGACAGAATATTGACCATTTCACTTCCACATGTCGTATTTTTACCGATAACTGGTAACAGGTCTATTAGGCTTATTGAAACAGCTTGATAGCACCAAGCCTGTAGAAAGGGAAATCAGAATCTAACGTATAAGCAATTTTACTGCTAACGATACATTTGCTTGCAAATGTCCCTACCAATATATTATACATACTTAAGATTGTGTACGCCTTTATAAAGGTTGGTATACATGAAGCAGTCTTTGAAACCATAGACATAATAATTATGGAAAAGTTTTGCATAACGCCGTCGGTAAAGATATTTCAATAAAGAAAAGTGATGCTGTAATCTACATCCCAGTATCAAAGTTATCGTAAGAAGTGCTGGCAGTTAGCGTTCTGTTACTGACTATCAAAGTAAATACATTCATTATTATAAATGAAATACACGAATGCTGTTAGATATGCACATAGATAGACTGGAGTAGAGGGCTAACGTCTGCATATCATTATTACTATGAATTTTCTAGTTCTAGTTAGATAATAAACTCAAATGTATTCATGATTGAGTTTGTTTTTATTTCAACTTTAGAACACATGATAAGTGCACTTAGGCACCGTGAGGAGTACATACGAATCATCATCATCTGCCTAGCCTTTTCCCAACTATGTTGGGGTCGGCTTCCAGTCTAACCGGATGCAGCTGAATACCAGTATTTTACATGGAATGACTGCCTGTCTGATCAATCCAAACAACTCAGTTAGTACTGGGTAATACTTGGTAAGACTGGTTGTCAGACTTTTTGTGCTACTGACTACTTAACGATTGGTTAAGATCTACACATCACACCCGGGACCAACGGCTTAACGTGCTTTCTGAGGCTCGGAGGAAACTCGGTACGTAATTGGTGGTCACCCATCCACAGACCAACCTAGGCCAGCACGGCTTAACCTTAGGATCGAACTGAGCGGCTGTTATTATTTGGCCACGAGCTCCTCTGACTACATACGAATCAAAGACCTCTTTTTATTAGTTGATAAAACTTCTCAACTCGTATTCTTTTCTGTTTCGATTCCCAGCTTCATTGCCCCCTTATGTTTAGAATATCCATCTGTTCAATAACTTTATCTCACGGTATAGATGCCGTAGACTTGCCAACAGGAAAGTTTATTTGGTTATGTGTGAGAATTACTGCTGACGACAAAGTTATTATTGAGGGTGAAATTCAAGTTGGGACCGGCCGATATCCAGCGGTGGAACATGAGCTAACTCTAGGTCCATAAGAGGCCTACTGAGTATTTAAAGAAAAAATAATATAGGTACATTCGAATTCACGTCGTTGGTAAAACTTTGACCATGGACTGGACTACCGTTGTATAGAGTCTTGATGATATAAGAGGCCAGATTATACTGGCTTTGTTACCACTGAAGTGCCGCCTAGTGTATCTACAGCAAGATAAAAATTAACTATGCAGGGACTGGTTGCACGCCCATCGGTTATCTTAAAGTTAACCTTTCACCTCCGTTGACTTTTACAACTTATGCTAGATGATAAGCGAGTCATATATTCAGATTTCATTCCCTGTCAATGATAAGATATGCACCAATGGATATATCGCCATAAATAAAAAAGATATCCCACCGTGTTTTTATGTTTCATGGAAAATGTACTGTGCATATAGCCTACTAGATTTATTTCTCAGCTTCGCCTGTGTTTAGGTCGGAAATTATCCCATGGGAGCGTACTACTGGGATTAAAAATATCCTACGTCATATCAGATACCCATGTCTTGGTCCAACGATGTGAAAGTTTCACTAAAATCTATTCAGTTGAACGTGCGTAAAAATTTAAAAATGTGCCAGACAGAACGTTCGCGTTTACAATAATATGAGTGTGCATGAGAATATGAACAGAAGTTGTTTAAATTATTTCCATACACAAACAGATGCTCTGTTTATGTTATGATATAGTTAGTTAGTAGCAACAATGACATGCGAAACCGCATCTAGACAACCAGCTGCAGAACAAGTCTATAGAACCATATTATAAACGTCGGAATTGTTGTTGTTCACGCCAAGGTCTTCTTTTCTGACTTTTCATGGGATTAGTGAGAAGCACAGAACTGGGGGGACAACTTGGGGGATGCCTATGTTTTCTAGCTGATATAATAATGTAGGTACTGATCAGTAGCGAAGGGTCAATTTTTGTAAGAGGTAAGCCGGTGTACAGACCTTTAATGTGATTATATTATTTGTCTATAGAATACAGACTGTGCCATTTTTCAAAGGGAAACCGGTAGGAATCGAGTTCTATGAAACCTTCGCCACTGGTAAGTACTGATAGTCATCATGAGATTAGTACAATTTCAATAAAAAAATAACCCAAGAGGCCGCTGCAAATATAATCTGGCAAAATGGGGTTTCATTGGTTCCTCCAACACCGAGTGCGAGTGCGACGCTCCGGATCAAGCTATGCCCCACCTGCTGGAGTGTCCCAGGTGTCCGTTTACCTGCACTCTTGACGACCTGAACAGCGCCTCTGCCGCTGCAATAAACGTGGCCACCTATTGGGCCCAAACCGTGTAATATGGTAGGATACGACAAGATAAAGAAGAATCAAAACTTGTTTGAAAATTACATTTAGTGTAGTATCCTTCACACATATCAGTCATTGGCTTAAAATATCCCTACAACCTTGATGATCATACGATACTGTCAATTGTACCTACTGGTAAACATAATTTTATCTACAATTCACTAGAAAAAAGATATTCAAAGATTTATAAAATAGAGTAGGTCAGTTGGATGGCACGTCATTGAAACTTTAGTACCTACCTATCTAGATAATCTAGTTGATACGCTTCAATCGATTGTCCTAGCTAGTTGTAAAATTCCCGTGTTTAGTCTTTACAAGAGTTCCGTATCCGCCTGTATAAACTTATCTTTTAGAGGAAAATCTTCGAATTCAACATTATTCTTGGTTCTTCTTAAATTAGTAAGATGGTCTACCAACAAATCTGTTTGTGGAAATTCGTGATTTCACGAAAAACACGTAAAGAATCGTTTTTCCATAAACGATCGGTTTCGTTTTACCAATTTTAACAAGGAAGGAACTCTAGAAAATATGAGTGCATTCACTCCACAACATGCAATACTAAACGACTTTCGGCACGCGATCCAAAATCTGCATAGAAACTTAAAACCGTCAAGATTTATTAGAAACACAAGTGTACAAGCATGCTAACGAATGATTAGCTTATCGAGGGAGTCATGTCGTGTAGCCGTACTAGCCGTGCCTTCAGTCACCTCGCCTTAACAAGCATAAATTTAAACAAATGTCCCCGACCAGCCGCCGAGACAGCTATAATGGTAAGTTACCAGTACACTGACGCCTTTCACCGCTCAATAAAGATCCACTTTTCTATAAAACACGATTCTCGTATTGAAGCGAAACCCGCGTCGTGTACCGCGCGCGATACATGGAAAAATTACGCTTAATTATAATTTTTATAGCGAATAAATTGATGTAGAGATGAAACAGGCTTAATATGTTACAAGTTACTCAGTAGCCTGGTCTTTCCATTCTGTTACGTTGTTTATATTTTCAGGGCTTCCTTTCAAAAAAATATTATGCCCACTCAGCTGTAGATGATATGTATTCGTTACGGAGATTAACAATGTAAACTTTTTGTGGTGGTGTCTAAAAACAGTCGACTTTACTACGAAAGATAAACTGGTAGATTGTATCCTGTTATGAAACATTTTTAGTTGAGATCATCGTAATTTTTGGGTACTGGGATCGCCAAACATAGTTCCTTGCCATATATGGGTATTACAGTAACGCCTTACCTAGACAATTCCAACATAAAAGTAGTTTCTGGAAATCTTAGGCCATGTAGGTATAACAGTGGTAGATCCAAAGCACAATAATAAAATCTTTCTTATCCCATAAAATTTCCCAACCCACATTTGGTCTCAATTACACAATACTCTCAACAGCATCGTGGTAGTAAAACACGATACAAAACGCATCTTCCGACCAGATGAATCCCAACAAATGCGTCCAGGAATACTAAAGCACTGCAGACACCCACACTCGAGACGAGTCGTGCACAAACAATCGCAGAAACGGTAACTAAAAGACAGGATAAATGTTTTATAATTAACACTCGGTTGCAGTTCCCACAGGATTGATGGCAAACCACCCACAAGATTTCAACAGAGGGATTTAAATTACGTGGTATTCATCGTCCGTCTTGTACATCAATAGAAGGCTCAGCGTAGTGATAAATGCATCGCTTTTCAGTACCTGTCAGGAACCAACGTGAAAGATAGAACCGGTAATTGCGGATGAACAGGTAGAAAACTTATTTCTAATATGTTTAAATTATGCAAGACTGAAGACACTTGGGGATAGCGGTAAAGTGCTGTGTGACTGGGATTTAATTACACGTAATAGGGAAATGAGAAAAATACTGTTATTTTTTAACTACAAATTAACTGAAATTCATTTGAGAGCTTTGACACAACGGTTTAGGAGGAAGCTTTTAAAATTGAACTATGTACTTACTCGCAAACTTTTCTTTAAACATTTCCAAAAGCAGGCGCTTCTTTTGCAGAAAAGGAAGTCATAAAAATTGTAGATGCTTTTTTGCCAAACTATAAAAATGTTTACCTTCCCTGATCTTATTTATATCTTATTAGAAGAATTTTCATCTAATATTCTTAGTATATCAGCACATTATCAACGATTAGTAGTAATAACGGCACCGGGGAAACTGGACGGAGTATCAACCTTGTCTTAGATAAATGGCGCCTTGTATGACGGCTGAGGGCGCGAACGTCCTAGCATATCTGTTTTATGCTAATATTCTCAGAAATTCTCGACATGCCAAGTGCTAATATCTAAAATATACTTCCATATCGGTATTTATACAGAAACCCTGCAGCTAAAGTTGATTCATCTGTCCCTACCCACCTGTTCTCCCAAATAAGAACAAAACGTCTGGTTTACATCATAAGTCTTCAACGCACTGGGCCACTGGGTCCAATGGCTATTGTGCTAATATTCCCATCTGTTTATTTATGCAACCACCGTAATATAACGCTGTTCCTCGTTCCTAATAGTGAAATAGGTCCAGTAAACATTCCATAGGTGAAATAGGAAAACATTGTGATGTTGTTTTCCCCCAGATCTATCATACCGGCTGTTATTATTCCGGTGAAGCAAGCCAGCTTTCATAAAATTTCTTCCGTTTGTTCTTCCTTGTTTATTTGATTGTATAATATTATTAAGCGTACGTGTATATTGGGTAATAAAAATAAAATCAGTGATGGGAAATTTACAATGGTATGTTTTGAAACAACACATTGTTTGGTCGATTTCGCTTCGTCGGGAGAAGGTTTCTATTGCCGCCATAACATTACCATAAAAACACCGATTCACATCCCACACGCGTGACTTAATTCCAAATACTTTTGATAAACATCTACGTAATGGATTACTGTTCATATTGTACTGTCACTTTCGACACCTATAGTACTACAAAGCTCAGTGATATTAATAAAAGTTCCATTCCTACGTCTCGTAATGTAAATATTCCATGATAATCAACATATTTCCCTATTAAGTCAATGGACCCAACTTGAACTTTATTGTCTCTATTGGCATGAGGAGTATTAGGATTGCGTGTAGTGTTATCTTTATTGTTGGGGTTATCGAAATTTAATCTTATTTACATATTGTAAGGTAGTAATTTGTATGTGAAGGGCCGGTGCTTCTTGTGTCTTTTGGTATTGGAAGCTCGCAAGCGGCGCCAGAGAGGGCGCGTGCTGCGGCGCGCACGACTTCGATGCGCACATTGAAAATGGCACATTATCATAATGCAATACCGGAATGCTAGTGATGTCCTCATAAGGCATTCCCGTTTAAATATTCAAATATTACTATTTTAAGGAAGCTGATTGTTTCGCAACTATGTCGCAATGAGAGACGTGTAACAATCGATTTGGCAGAGCCAGCGAGGTTGAGCGGAGTGGTCGCCGCGTTAATTATCTTCAGTCGTGTGTAGCAGGAGCGCTATTCACTATGCTCAACGCGAGATCGTTTCTCAAGCGAATTGTGTCACTGAAATATACACACAAAATTCCAAACGCACCCTATCAAACAATTGCGCAAAATTCATATTGAACGTTTGTGTACCCTCACTACTGAAAGACATGAAAAATGGAACAAATTACGATCGTATGGAATAACATTACGTTTTTATAGGTCACAATTGTTATGTTATTATTTGTTGCCTTTATGTCATCTAGTTTTATACTAATGGAGATTTTTCCCGTAAATATTATTTCAAATTACATTTATGCCTGGGTTTCGTAAATAATGGATGGATTGTTATCCATCCCACCTAATCACACAGTCGTCTTTGTTTGGGAGACGTCGTAAACCGTTTGTCCCGAATCACCTGCTGATGTTATGTATTTGAGAGTGGGGCACATAAATCACATAGTTGGAAATGGGACGCAATACCGTAACTAACACAAGGTGAACCGTGCAATCACAATATGTTACAATTTATTTCACTATAAGCATCGTAGTGCACTTTTATTGCACTGGAGTGAATTATGAGCGGGTGTCCTTCTGTCTGTTTGAGCAACTTTAAAAGCAACATTTTGTATGGCAGATGCGTTTTAGGTAAATAATGGTATTTGTTTGTTTTACGTGTCGTCGCGTCAGGGTTACAGAATTTTGGCGGCGGCGATCTCTCGCGTCCGGCCCTGGTTCAAGCCATGGTCCGGAGCGAGAGGGAATGGGAAGCCGTCACCACCTTCTGCGAAGCAGTCATGCTAGTGAAGGAGGTGGCAGGACGTGAGAAGGAAAGAACTTCACGTAACAGCCGCCGCGGGAGACGCCCTGGGCGTCGGGGGTCACGTGGTGGCTCCCGGCCACCTTAGGCGCGGGCCTGTGGACGCGAGTTATGGGCTAGCTCGCCGTCCGGCCGTCTTATGACGACAGGCCGTGTCGACGGCGCGTTCGTGTTCCACGCGCGCCTCAAAGAGATGTCAGCAAACGAGTAGGGGTCCGCATGGGCCGATGCCTGCCAGAGCTGCGGGACTGTTCGAAAGAGATACTGTGGCTCTGGAACACAAAGGGCAAAGAAGGAACATGGATGGGTTTTACTCAGTACAAGTCTGACACTCCTTTCTGCTCCGCCCAGAGTGGGGGGGGGGGGTCATTTGATGATTTCCTACCCGAAAAAAAAAAAAAAGGGTTATAGAATTTGTTTCTACCAAGTTAATCAGTTTTTATTTTAGGTTCATGAACTAAGCGAACCACTAAGTAAATAAATATCTCAATGCACATATTGAAATAGATATATATTAATGAATAACACTCAAAATAAGTTTGTTTACTTAAATAATAACTAAAGCATTTTTATATAAATGTCATATTTATTAAATTGGAATCCCGCAGAAGATTATAAAAGTATTTTTTGCGTTTCGATTACCTCCCAAGAATGTTTACCATTAAAAATCCATTACGAGGATACAAAAACAGGCATCGCATTCCTGTAAGATATCTGTCAAGCCGCCTGTTTTTGCCAAAGTATTATAATTAATATCTTGATCACTTACATGGAATAGGAGCGTGCTAAATTCTGCTTTAATGGTTAAATATTCATTTTATTTGTTTCCTGGTACCTACCACAATGCTCACTGAAGTGACTTTTGACATTCGTATTTAAATTCTAAATCACAGGGTTCTTTAAATTTTGACTACGTAGTCCACGTTACAGGGTGTAGGTAAATATTTGTTTTAGGGGCACTATGGTTTGAAGAGATACGAATGTCCATATCAGGTGTGGACATATTTGTTAACCTCGATTATACAAATAAACAGAAAATTCAGGTCACAGATTAGCAGATAAAAATATAATATCAAGTCGTGAACTCTAGCTGTAAGCATAAGCTAAATCAGTACAGTACAGTGATAAGTAATCAGGTAGAGGTGAACTAAATTCAGTTGTATTGAATATCAACTAAATTTAGCGCGAAAGGCGAACTGAAATTAATGCATTATTTGAGTTAATAACCTAGCTAAAGTGTATGAGTAAATTATAATAACAGTCGTGCATTAATTATGCGTTGCAAACGGTCGGGCACAATACAATAACATTACTGCAGGAGCTTTAAACTCTAAATTTTAGAGCATGACTCACACCTAGCCTGTAGATACTGTAGAACATTCATCTGGTTCAGCAGACTGCATAAATAAGTTCGATACGGGCCGCGCAATGCAAACTGGCAGCTTTATTAGAAATTGCTATATCTATTAAGATGGAAAAAATGTCAGGGAGAATGATAAAAGCGATTAAAAGGCGACAGTTTAATATGTGTTGTGATTTAGTGGTATCGGGTGTGGTAGGAAGCAATTAATTGTGTGTCTTATTTATCATGTTGGTGTCGCAGCAGGTGACTGTGCCGGGTTCCGGGAACGCAACGTGCCGACCCGGTCGGCCGGCCGCACGGTGAGGAGCGGAGCGGTTTAGGGACTTATGTAACGGGTCAAAGGCTTTGGCTGTTCGACAACATATGCGGCTGAGAGGTGGATTTCCAATACCTAAGTATGCTCAGTTTTACGTCCAGAAATACCCAATTTAATATGCTGCAGTATCTCCCCAGATCCACATCGATTTTTAGATTTATGTTATGTTTGGCTATAAAATATTCATAGGTGCTTACCAAGGTTATAGGTACTGGCTTACATAACGACGTAATGTATTATTTTGATGATGCTATATTACTGTACTTACGTAGACATGATTTCGGCAGTTGGGTTTTTTTTGGTTGTTTTATAGGCTGACGATTACTTATGATACTTTTTAAATTCCATGTCTTTTGATAGCTACTAGATTACAAGCAGCACAAGCAAAACAGTTAAATTTTCGTCCACAGGAAATGGGTCCAAACCCCGCTCCGCCGTTCTCAGTCCTCTTCCCAACACCATAGTTCACAAAATACAAACAGTGCTCATTTGACTAGTATATTGGGTGGGTACGGTTACACGCTACCGTTTCCAGTGATCCACATGATAAGCCGGTGTACGCTTACACCCAGACTTCGCAGAACTTGGCTGTCTCTGCCAAACTTACTGTTGCGAGCACATTAAATACGTAACGTTGCCAAAATAGCGGGATACTGTAACGGTATTTTAGAACTAAAGTAAATAATGGGAACTTTGTTTTAGATTATTAATATAATTTAAATTTATTTATTCAGGTAATTTACAACCATTGCCATTTATCACAATATTAACACAAATAAATCATTAAAATATAGATTTAAAAAAATAAAAAATCATTATTGATTTAATTTAGTTCATTTTAAAAAAGGAAAAAAAAAGGGTATCATTTAAGCTATCACCAATTTAATTAGTTTTGTGTTTCTTAAATAATAGGGTTTGTCCTCAAAATAGTAGATCTGTCACCAAAATGTAGTCACCAAACAATGCAAAATCAGTTCCACAATAAATCACCTAAAATCCTGAGATATAAGGTCTAGTACCAAATAAACTAATCTAACCTAACCTAACCTAACCTAACCTGTTTGGTGACTACATTTTGGTGACAGATCTACTATTTTGAGGACAAACCCTATTATTTAAGAAACACAAAACTAATTAAATTGGTGATAGCTTAAATGATACCCCATTGGGAAATTTGATTCATGTAATGCAATATAATTTTATTGGTTATCGATCTCTTATTTTACACATATATTAACATTAATTTGATAATTCATACCTGGGAACAATTTTTGTTTATCTGAGAACGAAAATATTTCGTGGCGATAGATCTATTTATTAGGTGATACAACTTGATGACAAATATAAATTTTGGTGATAGAAAATATAGTTCCCAAAAAAAAAGAAAAAGAGGTCACAGATTATATTATTTGAAGAAATAGAACATGACAATAATGCTATCTTACAAAACGCTAAAATATGTCGACGTAGATTACAAAATAATACACCGACGCTAAAACGGTTACCACGTATTCAGTACATAGTTATGACCCACATAGAAATTTTTCATTGGCTATTTTATTTTTGACGGCACGGTTGGCGCAGTGGCTGAGCGATTGATTGCTGCGCTGCGTGTCGCGGGTTCGATCCCCGCACGGAACAAATATTTGTATGATCTACAGGTAGTTGTTCCGGGTCTGGCTGTTTGTGTATGTGAGTTTAAATGTTTGTAAACGCACCCACGATACAGGAGAAATCCTAGTGTGGGGCAAGGTTTAAAAAAAAAAAAAAACAGCTGTTCCATACATTTTGACTGTGTAGGTGTTGCAATTTAGTAGGAAACAACAGATTTTTAAAAAAATTCAGTTCAGCATGATGTACTGGATATGTGGTAACCGTTTTATCGTCGGTGTTAATTCCACCCTGTATTTATTTATTTACCACTAATTACAGCAACATTATAGACTAAGTCCAATACGATGCTATAATACAAATTACACCTAGTAAAAATAATAATAGCTATAGTCAAAATATTAATAGTTAAACATGACCAAGTTTATAGTTGTATATTATATTTGTATTAATTTTTTGATGACTTATTTGAACTATATGTTTTAATACTTTTAATGGATATTTTTTACACTGTGTATTACGCAATTTTACAATTATCTAAGCTATTTCTGCGATATTCTCCTGACCTACCTGATAAGAATAATAGTGACCTCCATGTAGTTACAGACGTGACTGTTTTTACATTTTATGAAATGGCATTTCCTCATAGACCGATACAATAAAATGTATGCTTTCTAAGCACGCAGGAAACGGAAGGGACACGGTGATAGTAGTTTTGACCTTCGTTAATTCGAACATAGTAATAATTGGTACACTTTTTACACTTCACTTTTTCTTTGTACACTTTTTTTTTTTTCTTTTTCACTTTTTTTTTGCCCGCGTCTTCTCTCGCATTAATTTAGAATTTGACAATTAATTCGGGTAGTACTCTGCTTGTATTTAATAATATAATTCAATCTTGATTCGAAAGACACGTGGCGTCATCTATTATCATAAGAACGTAATTGTTGTTTTCCTCGGGAACAGTACTTTTTTTCGAGATAAGAATATCCTTTGTCCGTTTCTGTACACCTGACAACGTATATGCAAAATTTCAAGATGATCGGTTCCGTGGTTTAGACGTGAAAAGGTAACAAACAAAGTTAGGTACTTTCACATTTATAATATTAAAGTTAGGACTATGAGCAGAGTAGATGCAAGAGAAGCCCTGATGTACAAACATTCAAGGGTTTTTCTCAAGCTTAATTGACATCTCTATCTATATCTTCCAAAAGACCTACCCCCTACATATAGAAATAAAAACCAACACACGTCACTTAATTGGTAATGCAGTTAATACCTATTCTCAAAACATCCGGCTAACATCTGCGTTCGTTAGTGCGTCCGTCAAGCAGAGTGACAAGGCCTAAACTAGGAGCATGCGTCCGACTTGCGTCTATCGATTGACAACTGCGACTAGTCAGATCAAAGACGGCATAGCTTAATAGGCCCCCAGACCGAATCTATACTATCGGGGATCTTGCATACGATCAAGGTTAGTGCCCCAATGTACCTGTGACCTCGTGGCTCCGTCTACACGTATGGGATGGGACTGTGTTTATAGTATTGGCAACGCGTAAATAATAATAAACACGGGAAAGTGTTAATGGCCGTATGATATTGGTACGGACAGGATTGGATCACTGCACTTTTTTCTTGTTTATGGGTGTGGCAAGTTTCCCTATTTCTAAATGTCTTCTTGACTACCAGTTCATTGACGGTCTGCCACTTTTCATCCTTATGCCCCATGTAATAAGGTTGAAAAGTGGTGAACTCGACAGTCCCTAACTAAATGTTTCTTTACTTGGTTCTTCTACAAGCCGTTTTTCCACTTCTTCTTTAACCTTATTAAGGATGAAAAGTGGTGAACTCGACAGTCCCTAACTAAATGTTTCTTTACTTGGTTCTTCTACAAGCCGTTTTTCCACTTCTTCTTTTTAATTTTATGGCTATAGTCGTCTTAGTAGGATACGACAATGTGAGACGAATGAGCAACAGAAGAGGACCACTTAGGCCATCGATGCGTAGAATTATCGAAACGGATCCTTGGTTCATTCATTGTCAAGGTTTCTAAATGCTAATAGGATATACAAATAAACACGACACGCGTGTGGTCTTTTACGGCAGCTATTACTTTTGTAGGGCTCTCTATTTGCTCATCCTTTTGGCACGCTTTTTCGCTATAAAACTTTTTAGTATCGAAGTACTTTTTCCGGCGAATACTTTCACATATTACGGAAATGTTACATCGAACTATGTGTTTGGTACATCCCTCATCTTTACTGCCAATTTGTAGTCGTATACTCCGAGTAAAGTACGTTAACGTAAATATTTTCCTTATTTTCCCAGAACGGTTTTAATATTGTTGTTTTTACGCCATAGTAGTACAAAAAAATTGCGGTAATGTAAAGTATACAGGAAGCTTGAGAGTGTGATCTTTGTTATGTCGAAAGTAAAAAATAACGAAAGTCGAAAGATGTTTGAAAGGTATTAAAATGTTTACTTCTCGTCATCCGTG
Organism: Noctua janthina; assembly: GCA_963576755.1. Taxonomy (NCBI): domain Eukaryota; kingdom Metazoa; phylum Arthropoda; class Insecta; order Lepidoptera; family Noctuidae; genus Noctua; species Noctua janthina. The sequence continues at coordinate 11,334,868 of OY755059.1, forward strand.
TTTACTTCCACGGCGTGTTGTGTGCCAGTAGTGTTATTGAACACAATAAATTTATTGCAAAACTTAAACAACGATGAATGAGCGGTTGTTTTGGTAAAACGCCTTGTTCACTGCGTACAACTTTGTCAACAAAAAACATAAAAACGAGAGGAGCCATTCAGTCGAGGGGATGACTTGTTGAAAACCGTAAGATGTTTATCCCTTATTTAAAACTCCGATGTCTCATTACTAAATATTTTTACGTTGGTTATTACTTTATTTAAATTATTGTTTTTGCGGTCGTCTTCTCATCTTTATTTACTTTCGGCAATACAGAATATTGCCTTACAGGAATTCATTTGCATTATCTAAGTCATTTATCAAGGAAAACGTTCATTTAAATAACTTTTTTAATTTAATTGCCAATCTTTGTGTTCCACATAAACTGCATCTAATTAAAACTCTCTACTTGCAACCTGTTCAAGTTTTTATTGAGTTAAAAAGCTCGGCTAAGTCAAAAGTACATTTGTAAAGCTTTACACTTCTGTAGTTTATTGAAGGCATGAATCAACAAAAAATTACACGATCGAGCAATATTATGCAATGAGAAAATAAAGATAACATTATTATAGAAAAGTACGATTTAATAGGTTAAGCAGACGGATGTGATTGGCGAATGAAGGCAGGTTCCGCGTCAAGTGCGCCGCAACTTGCACCCATAGAGGGCAACCTGTAGAATGCGCGTGCGAGTCCCGCGTAACACGCACCACGTAATACAGGAGAAAAAATGTTACTGCAATTATTTTTGGACGTTTCGTATTACTTTTTATTGAACCTGTTGTATTTTTATTACGATGTTCTCTTATGTGAATATTACTCTTGTACATGTCTTTTGTAAGAACGCTTCTTTAGGTTTGTGTAAACGAATTAATTTAATGGTGTTGAGGAAATATTTCTGTTACACGTCTAGACGTTCATGGCTATAAAATTACCAAAAGAGATACACCTAAACAACAATTTAGTATTACGACTTGAAGTAAACAACCTGCCTTGGAAAATAGGTTACAAAATTTTACAGTTTAATGGAAATCAATCATAATAAAATGAGGACGACCTAGTGTTGAAAGAAAACATTACAACAATATTTACATTACTCACACAACAGATCAACATAACAACAAGTAGGTCAAAAGAAAGTAACGTGCCGATATTATGTATTCGCCAATACATATTTGAATGATTGTGTGAATGATGATTGCAAACAAGTCCTGTCATGGTTTTCGGTTTCAACAAGTACACACGACAAAAGAGATAGGTATGCAGGTTAACTGTTGCTCCTTTTGTACAAAATCTTGCAACGTAGTAAAATATTTGCCATTATTAGTCTTAATGTAACTTGTGTTTAAAAACTTGTTACGCACTCCATAAAAATGCCTTTTATTTGTGCCAAGATGTTTGTTACCCGCATACCTACCTCTTTGTTGACAGTACACAGTACAAATAATGAGGTGGCGGTTGACGGGTTAATTATGGCGAAGTGCTGTCAATGTAACTAATGATTGTGTCGAGGTGATGTGACCCACATGCATCGGGACTTCGGAAGTCTTGTAAACTTGACCCCCGACAGACAGTGAAAGTGCAGTAGTCTTGTAATGATTGCTCACACAGTTTAACACCCGATAGATCTTTGACTTAGGTGAGTTTTTAGTCTTTTTATTTCTTCTTTATCGTGTGGTCAGTGCCTAACCTGGTGTCAGAGTTTTTATGCTGCCCGCGGGCTTCTGACTTGGCTTATTATTTTTTGGTGGGACTAATCAAAACTTTAGAGCCTAATCTCTAGAATTTGAAGCCACATGCCGCGAAGATACGAGACTGACTTACTAGACTTTAGACCCTAAACTGCTATACTAATAAAATACTGAAGATACGAGACAAAATATAAACAGGTTTACCTTAGGGATAAAATGCAATAGGTCACCTAAAGATTTTTTTCAAAGGATGATGGACTATTTTCGTGGTTTACATGTTAAATGTAATCAAGATTGTATCTAACTAATTGCAGCTCGAAGACGAGTCACATACGGAAATGTCCAGTAGCTACCTACTTTAATTAAGTCAACAATTTTTTATCGGCGTCCAAAACAGCTATATCCGTTCTTCATGTCGAAAGTATTGAAGATGTAGTCTCAGGATTTTTGTCAAGTGTATTATTAATTATAATTAATACTTTAAATATACAGTAGGGCCTATCAATACGGCATTGTAATTATTTTACATCTGATTTTATCATCTGAAATCATTTTGATAAATGGCACTTAATATCATCTACCTATATTCGGGTAGCCAGAGGCTTTTCGGGTCAAGCGTATATAATTAACGTGATTTTGTCAACCAAAACAGTTATTTATAAAATATGGAGATGAAAAAGATGACTCATGTGAAGTAATCTGGTTTTATTCATCAAATATGGAACCGTGAAACATCAGCGCAAGATGAATGTTTAGCCATGCCTCTCGGTTTAATGTGGTCTCTTTAGTTTTATTCGGGGTATTCTCAGCTCAGTGGTATGCACTAATGACGGCGAGGTGAAGCGATAGACTACATTCCTGGGGCCGCAACAAAACCAAACAAATTGTTAACACTGATGAGTGGTCATACAAGGCATTCAAAGCAATGCCTGTGCGTAATTATTTACAACCAGTAGCGCGGTACTATTTTTGCATCGTCTGAGCTTGTATGAAACAACTTTTCATTATTACTGACTACTCGTATGTGTCTCTGGATGTTAATCTTGGAAATCATTGAACCGATTAAGGTGCAGTTGTAGCTTGTTATTTTGCAATAATAAATTAACCATTTAGTGTTTTAAGAGTGAAGTGTAGAAAGTAAAATTGAAGCTTGTAGGGTAATTTCCTTTTGTAGACCAATGAATCTGATGTTCTTAAACACATCGGTAAATATTTTGACGATGACACGCTTTGCTCTAAATAAATTTATGACAAACTAGGAATGTTGTCAAGGGTTCTTGATTTCCATATCAACAATTAGTGGTGTTGGCATCGCGGTGCTGTCCAGAGCAATATTAGGAAGAGGATAATTATGATAAATGAAGTTAAGATCTTTGTTCCCGTTCCTCTTGTGAATTGTCTAGGTCAATGATACTCATGCTTCTAGGAAGCTTTGTTTCAACAGGTCAATCAAAAACAAATGCAACTATAAAATAAACAATAGAAAAGTATGTTAGTGATACAGACGAAAATATATATAATATTATTAAAAACAACACCATAAACGGATAATATTTATGGATATAGCAAAATAACTAACGATGCAAAACGGGTATCATTATTTTTATTATAAAAGACAAAAGACTATAGCAAAAATCCTTTCGTAACAAATTTATAAGAATCTTAATCTAAAGCACGGTTCGTTAACTTTTCCGATAGATCAAGTTATCGAGCCCAGCAATCTTATATCGGGAGATAACAGTTTCCTCCGGCGACTTCGTGTCTTGCTATCTGTTTGTCTCGATTTAGACATAAATTTAATTTCCAGCCATGTTTACTAAATAACGACGACATCAAGTCGCCAATTTCGTGAACAGAAATTTAGATAAGCATATTAAAGAGTTTAGATCAAGGTGAGATTGGAGTTCACTTTTTTTTTGGCAGCTTGCAGTCACGAATTCAGTTTTGATAGACACGAAACGCGACTAATATCGTAATTAAGTTAGCACATGATAAAATATAATGTTTTAAACGTTCGTGAACTAAAATCTTTACAGACTTTGTATCTATCTTCCATCTGTCTGTGTCAAGATCATGCATTATTTTATTGATACCGTAACCAACCTTGTCTTGGCTTTGTCGGTTGATAAGTCAGGCCCGTATTTGGTACGGTTATAATATTCATTAGGCATTATTTCAATTTAACGATTCGTTACCGTAGTGGCAATATTGATGTCATAGTTATTAGTTTAGAAGATATAAATGTTCAATTATGATTTTATACGTTATTTTAGTGTTTATCAGGCCCGTTACTATTAATCAAACTTTATGATTATGTTCTACTTGTTAGTAATTAGGGGTTTACCTCTCGATTAAATAATTAAACTTAAGTTATGGACTTATTGATATTTTCTCTTACCGTTTAATGCATAGTATGTTTTTGGTTTGATTATTTCAAGGCTCATATTAAATACGCATGTTTCACATCAATATAGTTCAGTAACGTTTTATAACTAAGGAAGGAAATACACACGTAAACAATCAATTCGAGATTAGGTATATCAAATTGTCCCTAATTAGGTACAATTTGATCAGCATTCTTTATTGGCTTGGTTTAAAAGCCGAAACAAATTCAAACAAAACAAGCAAGTACAAAATCATACTAACGATGGATATTCAAATGGAAAATTCAGTTTTATAGAAGAAGAGGATACACTGCTCTATCTTCACATAAATTCAAATTCATTTTATTTGCTAATATGTGTAATTACATAAAGTTGTTAAAAATAGAGTATAGTTCAACCATATTACACCTTTTTTTTTTTTTTTTTGAGGCATGCAATTCTCAAGGTTTAGCTGTATCACAACATTATAATACAAGTACTTGCATTATAATGTTGTGATATGTCAATAACACAATTTTGGTATTTTCACCGTGACAAATAATAATGAAATATTAGCAAATAATAATCACACTGGAATAATTAAAAATTGAAATGTCATGTATTAAATGAGAATGACAAAATATATTTGTAAATAAATGATAAAATAATATAATAGATAATTAATTTGTGCATTAATCACATGTCACATCAAATCAATTAAAATTGTTAAAAAATCCGAAATTCAAATATGGTCATCAATTCAATAGTCATCATCTGCCTAGCCTTTTCCCAACTATGTTAGGGTTGGCTTCCAGTGTAACCGGATGCAGCTGAATACCCGTATTTTACATGGAGCGACTGCCTATCTGACTTCCACTACCCAGTTAGTACTAGGTAATTCGATACCCCTTGGTAAGACTGGTTATCAGATATTTTGAGCCACTGACTACCTGTAACGACTGTCAAAGATCTACAAATGACAGCCGGGACCAACGGCTTAAAGTGCTTTCCGAGGCACGGAGGAAACTCGGTACGTAATGGGTACTCACCCATTCACAGACCAACCTGGGCAAGCACGGCTTAACCTAAAGATCGATCCGCTGTTATTATTTAGCCACGAGCTTCTCAAATTCAAATAGGGAAGTAATATTTTTATAATAGTTTGACGCGGACGAAAGTTGCGGGCAACAGCTAGTCTTCACATAAATTATTATAAAGGCAGAAAAAACTGAGGCAGATTTTTATTTTACCTACAGTCCGTTCATTTCCGTCCCCCTCATCTAGATTCGTCCCTGGTGAACCAGAAATAGCCGGGACGACATAATAATGTAAATAAATGCACCCGATTCTGTGCACCGTTGGGATTTAGCTGCGTTCCTATGCAGCCGGCCGACTCGTCATCATTAAGTGTCGCCTGTTGCCCCTACTATGGGTAGATGATGACAGTTTGATTTTTAGATGATTTTTGTCATTTGGTATTTTCAGCCATTGTTCTTCATGTGAATGTAGAATGATTTTGGTGACGTTGAAATAATTTATAGTTTTTAAATTACCTATCATATTGCTTCGTCCGTCGGTCTAGTGGTCGCAAGCGCGACTGCTAAGCATGAGGTCCTTGGTTCGATTCCCGGGTGGAGATAAGTGTTATTGGATTTTCCCATGATGAATTTCTCAGTAGACAGCCACGGAGTCTGGATGTGTGCCTGGTTGATGGCAAAAGGCTCAGCCCCTATTACATGAGACTTAATCATAACCGGCAAAATTTGGGTGTACCTACTATTAAGTTCACCACTGCCTAACCTTTCGGCGATTATTGGCGTGATGTTTATCATATACGAATCCCGTTACTCCAGAAAACAAAGTCCAAAGTTATTTCTTAGAGCTATCAAAATCGAGATAAATGACAATTTGCTCTTACGGATATTTGATTGGTCCAGATTAAGGGATGATTCTCTATCCACTACGTAGGTAAAATCGAAACATTTTCGAACAAATCAGCGTCTCATATTCGTCCTTCCTTACCAAATCCACAAAACACACTTTCGAGAAAAAAGAGATCATTGAGAGATTGAACCCGGATCATTACAGTGAAACGTTTACTCTGGTAACAGCCGTTTTACAACTAAGGTAGTAAAATTCATTCACGATAAGAGTACGCAATAAACGTCAGAAATTATGAAAATGTATAGTAGGTGCCGCTTCCAGACTGGTAACGCTTGCCGAGACTCAATTAGCATCCTCAGTGCGACCGGATTGTTAACATTCTTCCTGTTGTATCCGTTCCCACATCGCGACCAAAAAGAAACTTATTCGCGAGTGAAATACTTAAATAAACATAGGCGTATAGGCGCCTACTATTTTTTCTTTTGTGACGCGATTCAAGGGGAATTTCGCAACTTTGTGAGTGTTGCGAAATGTCGAAATATTTAAAAGTCGCAAAGCCAAACAGTGCGGAGTTGGACTTGTCTGGCGAAAGTGTCGTCTTCAGCGCACTGACAACAAAGGCAGTGAAAGCCGGGTGCACACGACGTGTTGTCGACACAGTAATGACAGTTGCATCGTTTATGTGTTCGCACCTAATCCTGACATCTTTCATAGCTCCTCTACAAGTAGTAGTTTCGCAATCACACTTTATGAATGTACATTGTCACAAACAGAAGCGACTATAAACATTTCGTTTGGAACCTAACGTATTGGGTACATAAATCTTCACCAAGCGTGTTTAATGACTGTACGCACATATACACTATGTATTTGAGGTACTCAAAGCGCCATTTTTCTTGTCCCCCGTTCGCAAATATGTGATGTTGTTTTGTCTTTCCAAACAGAGAAAAGAAACATTAATTTAATTAAGCAATAAATATTTGTGTTAAAAATAAGAAAACAAACTCCAGTCGGCGACCGCTGAGCGATGTCCCGTCTCTTACGCAATTAAGATGTACTGATACCGAACTCTTGCACTATATTGTGAAGGTTATACAATTTTGAACCTTAAGGTTAGGTAATAATGGAGTTCATAAAGCTTTATTTATATTTTTGTTCAAGATCTGGACAAAGCTCTCGTAGCTTGAGTGACAGCATGAGTGTTCCACCATCGAATTCTTATGATATTTTGTTATGTTGAGTAGTACCTACATACGTACTGTGTACTTCAAGTTCAATGTGCTTTTACGAAGATACATACTCTTTGTAAATAGTTCAAATAAGTATCCTAGGCCCATTTACATGGAAGAACATGAAGTTTACTTAAAACTGAAGAAAGCTTAACTATACAATGTCGAACGTTCCCAAATATTTTTGTTTTGGACCATCATCATTCTCCTGCCCCATGTTATTTGGGGTCGGCGCAACACGTCTTTTTCTTCCATTCTCCCCTGTCATTCGTCACGTTATCATTTACTCAAATATTTTTCTTTTGAACCAATGTATGAAATGAAGAAAAATTTTCCCCATAGATTATGACCTTTCTCACACGTCTTCATTTGTTTTTATTAACAGCTAACATATATCTGGGTCACAGTGATTCACAAACCGAGATTACACGAAAAATATGTAAAACACGACCATGTCAAATATTGTAAACCTTGAACTATTTACGTTGATTGTAGCATTTCGCAAATCAGTTCTAATTTATAGCATAAGACAGTGTTAGTGCCAAGAACAGAGACGTCGCAACAACCAGAACAGCTGTCTTTTGTGATACCCCCAGTCACTGCTATCTTATTAACTTATACTATATAATGAACTCTGATTCATTGTTTATTTATTATCTTTTATTCTTACTGACACCATAAAAGAAACAGTCATTATGACAACAGATACTACCTTTACTAACCAATTAGACAGTTACACGGCTTCTTACATTGTATCGATAATGGATTGACGCAATCCATCATCGCAACGCCTGATACACGTGCGAACATCACTATTAACAGATGTGTCAATAGGAGCTTTCTTGTGCATCTTACCGATTCTTGATACTAATTGACACTGACAGATGTTTCTATCAATGCCCTGTCAACGGCAAAAATGCGCTAATGATTACCAACTTCAATTGTTTAGAAAATAACATCAAAGAGGAGCTTTCTTCGTAGTGACATCAAAAGGCTACTGATCATTTATCGTTTAATCATCTTTTAAGCTGCAGGCGAAACTACGGAAAAAGTGAGCTAATGTTACGCGAATTACGTAAGCGTAATCGTATTGCGTAATATTTCCATTTTTCAGATAATATCGTAGTCGCGGGAACAATAAATACTTGTAACAGAAAGTGAAAACAAATTAGGCGATTGAGAGATGATCAGTGACTTTCGCGTGCCTGCGATCCTATCACCCCTCTTCAAGGAAGTGGGGTTTATTTTCATCGTCTCGAATGCAATAATAAATGACAGATCGAATTAAAATATTTCAATTGGGTGATCGTATCTGCATCCTATGCTACTTCACAATCAACTTTTTGCGAATTCAATGAGAAATTGCTTTTATTTAATTAGAGACTGTTCGGCAGTTCAGAATGGACTTTCACCTTCAATAGCAAAGTTCATTGGTTTTATTTAATTTATTGATTTTGAGATTTTATTGAAGTAGACTAGAAATAACAGCGACATCCTGGTTTCTCTATTTTCGGCTTGAAGTGATTGGCCTTGCGTTGGTTATAAAGTGCTCGATATTTGTTATGGTTCGCCAATTCTGATAAGTAAATATACGATAGCAGCCTATTACTGTCTCACTGCAGGGCTAAAGCCTCTTAACTTATAGAGAAGGCAATAGCATTGGGTTTAGCCTGTAAGGATATTTGTATGTTTGGAGTTAATAAATAAATAAGTCCAGGTTTTCCTACTATGTTTTCCTCCAGCGATGCTAGTGATGTCCAGGACAAACTTTGAAAGTCGAGGTCTATGAGAGGCGAGGCCATCACGCCACTAGATAATTATATACAACTAGCGACCCGCCCCGGCTTCGCACGGGTGCAATATATATATATATAAACCTTCCTCTTGAATCACTCTATCTATTACTGAAAACCGCATCAAAATCCGTTGCGTAGTTTTAAAGATCTAAGCATACATAGGGACAGACAGACAGCGGGAAGCGACTTTGTTTTATACTATGTAGTGATAGAAAAACAGTTTAAAAGTATATAGCCTGTAATCTATGATCTCATTTTCTTCTTGTCTACTTTCAGCGGAAGAACAAAAAAAAGCAGCGGCAATTCTTTAGTCTGTTTAATTGTTCTCGTTTCTCAAAGTGATTCATAGGCTGCTGTAATAAATTATTGGTATTTATTTAAGCTAAGCTTCATCAAAGGTTAAACTTGTTAAGATAACAGGATACTATTCTATTGTTCTATTCAAAAAGCTATTTACAGGTCGTCTGAAGTCGTACCTAAACAATAAAGCTCAGCAGTAATTTATGCGTGTAAAATCATCGCATACAAGCAATAAATAACATTTTATAGCAATCGTAAGAAATTCAACGTAATTTTCGCTAGAAATCAACCAACGTTTCCGATATATAAAGCGTTTTCGAATTACTGGAGATGCCTGGAGAAATATCTCATTATAAACGAGCGATTCGAGCGAGCATTTCAAATGGGCGCGTAATTGCGTACCCACCGATTTATCAAACAATCTCATTATTGGAGGGGGTGCAATCACACATCACGTGTTCTTTTTAAGGCGTACCATCCACTACGTGTAAATAGCGACCCGGCTCTAGTAATTGCGCTTAATGTCGTCCCAAAGGCTATTCAGTCCGTTTTCAATGCGATATTTTATTTTAATTCGCCGACGGTGTTCCCTAGATTTTATCTTGTCACGCCTTTGCTCATTGTGAACTCGAGCATTAACCGGCTGTTCGTTTTTGTTCCAGAAAAAGGTATTTCCAGTGTATTCGTGCGTCTTGTAATAGGATAATGATGTACCAGCGATGTAAGAAAATTCTACAGCTATTAGACTCAATATTCAGTACAACAATGACCCGAGTGCTATTTAGATAGTTGGCTGATTTGTGTATTATTTTATAGACAGCAAAAGCCACGTGATTGTTGACATTCTTCAAATGTGACACAGAAGTGAGAAATTCGGCGATCGTATCGGGTCTAAACAATCACCGTAACCCGGACACAAGTTATCAGAATTCGCTATCACAAAACGACGAGATTCAGACAATAGATAATGTTAGTAAGGAAGAAGTTCTATGAACTGGTACAAGTCGCTGTATTCTGTAAGTACGGAAGACAGGAGCATAGCTTCACGTAAAGCATACCTCGGGACGGCTGTCAAAAGCGAAACGTCCTACAATAATTTATGAAGCCGTTCAGTTTCGCAATAACATAACTTTCGGCCCTTTTGTTGGCCGCTACGATCTCTCCGAGCAAAGGAATATGTTTAAGATAAAAGTTCTTGTCTCGATTAAATCGATCGAAAGCCTTTCGACGACAACGTCGTGTACCATCAACAATCGATATTTTATTAATATGTGTATCTGTAGACTTATTGGTTTTGTGCGATATATTTTGCTTTTATGTTGCTTTGAGATTTCTATGAAATGCGTTTTTGATTATTCAGATATTTCAATCTACGTTGTTTTTATGCTGGTGTTCTTATGTCACTAACAGTAAATACCTAAAGTGCAAACGATGGAAAGGACATCGGCAGTAGTTAAATTATATTTAGTCAAATAGAAAATTATGTAAATATCTTGTATAACTAATGAAAGTAAGACTAGTAATGTCGGATGTAATTAATGAGTAGCGTTTCGCGTACTCTCCGCCAATGGATTCGATACGGGCGGGCCGTCAAAATATTTTGACAGATACTGTATCGCGTAATACGCAAATAACTGAACATTACTTTAGATTGCCGTATAATTAAAAAAAAAACCTTGTGAGAGGCGTTGCTACGTCGCTACTGCGTACACATGTTTGTTAATTACGATAATTGCTTTACAAACATTTACTTGTCCAACAAACAACTTTTAATTAATATTTGTTAACCAAATATTTTAGTGTCGTTATTTATTATGTCTGTAAGCTAAAGTAATTAATGCAGAATTCCACGCTCTGAACACCACACATAAATAACTAATAATGTGTTATTAATTGCATCAATCCGATGTTAGAAATATGATGCCATATAACAAGCGGAAAATTGTCCATAAATTGTGCCATTTTGCCAGATGACCGCCGCAAACTTTTATATAACACTATGAAAGAATTTAATAACATTTTACAAAAATGTAGTAACCATTTTGACAAATGTATCTCTATATGGAATGTGTTAAGTATTTGCTAACTATCGACATAATGTTTAACGGCTTAAATAATACAGAGATTATATCTCATGCAATATGCTAATGCCATCTAATTACCGAAAACTTATCCTTAAGACATTGATCACGATATGTGACTTGTCTCTTATGTAACAAGAAAAAAAATTAAACCCCAGTAAAAGTAGTTCGAACGTTGCGAAGGAATAGTTCCATGTCATGAAGTGGGAACTGTTTGTCCGTGACATCGAATTAAATATAGGAGCGAATATACAAAATACTATACCATGATACCTATTGCGTCTATACTCTCAGTTTCACTAACCCATTCTAATTGGTTTCAGTTATTCTTACTGATTAGGTATCTTCGTTCACTTTCTTCGTAAATTGCACTAAGTGAAGATTATTCTGTAGATTTCAGCATGAAGTCCGCACAAAGCCAGTAAACAACACTAGTTAATGTGAGTATATTGATATTTGCGCAACTGTAACGGTTTACAAATTAGCCTCTCAGTTTTATCTGTACATTAAATTATGATCTTAAGGGAGAGCTCTCGACTTGTGTGAATGTAAATTAATTATTACTTGGGTAGGTAATGCTTTTAAATATTTTGTAAAAGATACCTCTACGAATGATATTATTAGAATATTATCTAAATTAATGTAAATAAAAGATTAAATACCTCTGAATTTGTTTCGGTGTTTGTTATCAGGGACCGAGCTGAGCTAGTTTTATGAACAAAAAATTGAAGTAAAGTGTAGCAATTTTGATGAAATATTTCCCAATCGAGAAACCCCAGGAAAAACTTAGTTCCAGTCTTTTCCCAGAGAGTTTTATTTTAATAAAATCCATAACATATTCAGATACTTGACCATACTTAATTAATTATACTTTCTTTAAGAACAACTTGCATCGAAAAAGTTGAGTGATAAAAAGAAAATATTGGAAATCAAAAAAGTAGCACTTTAAAAACATAATTTACACATTTATCATGTGCCGTTTCTATCGTTGTCGTAAAAAATCGATCGAGTAGTTGCATCTGCTGTAGATTTATAGTAAAAGTAGTGATGCATGTCCCGATACTTAACAATATCGATACAACATGATGCGATATTCCGATATTCTGGATCGATAGTGGCGAATACGATAAATCCTTAAATCAATACAAAAATGTCGGTATCAGCATGCATGAATGTGTTCTAAATAGCATGGTTAGTCAATTAAAACAAATACAAAAAGAGAGGACACAAGAATTACAATATAATAATTCCTGGATATTTTCAGGACGATACGTTACGATTGGAGAATCGAATCGAAGTCATTCGATATCATCCTAGAATCTTAACGCGTAGTTGCGATTCACATCGATTCAAAATATCGATACAAATGCAAGTATCGTGCATCACTACACTAAAGTGTTACCAGTCACCGCCCATGAACATCGGAATGACCCATCACGATCAGATTATTCTTCGGATTCGTGAGAATTAAAGTAAACAATTGGTAATCGATGCAATGTTTTCTTTACTTTTCGTTGTAAAAAATAAAGGCACTTCTCTAGGCTGATTTACAATTGAATTTTCTGTATCTATTAATTTCAGCATAGATCGATTTGATTTTTTCCCGACTACCGTGTCGCAACATAGCTTAGGTATATAGGGTACGCGAACAGTTCCACGTCGATGACAATAATTATATTATTTTATTTGGAAAATAAAAGTCCCTAAGTAGGTGTAAATCATGAACTAAAAATGATTGCGCAATGCTTTTCAATTCTCAAAATAAATCAATCTCTATATTCACTCCTAAAGTTCTGTCACAACCTTAACAACTAAACAAATGACAAACAGCAATAAAACTGCGCCTTAACAGCGGCAAACTTGTCACTTTCTCCTCGCGGTCGCAGACAGTCCTCGTCAGATCTTCTCCCGCGATTATTTCCATTAGTGACCATTAGGCATTTAACTCGATATGATTAGAACACGTCACGACACCACACACAGTTTGCCAATGCCATAAATCAAGCGATCTGGTTCTTCGATTCGAATTCGCACTGGGTTTACGTAACGTGAGACGACGACGTTATGAGCGCGTGAAATTTCTGTTTCAAAATAGTTTGATCTTTGTTTTTCTTGTTGTCGGTCGGTTGGGAAATGCCGAAGATATATCTTTATTGTGTAAATATTGCACGTGCTCGGCTCATCAAGAATTGGGTTGATTTTTTGCGGAGTTATGGGGTAATCAGCTCTAAATGCTATAAATATTTACGTTGCACATATATACAATTTATGTGATTTTATGAATCAAATAATTCATTACAATGAAAGAGAACGAAGATAGACGAGTGATATATGTATAATATTTATAACAGATAGGTGTAATACTGATAACATTTAATAAGCTCTCTCGGAAATCGTCTTCCCAATCATAAATGTACACAGTAAATTATATTCATAGAAAGCCTCATAGCAAGGTAACAAGACGACTTTTACATGCTGAAATGAAATAGGTACAAAATTGAAATCAAATTCAGTACACTTCGGCCTTAAAGACGTCAGAAGCTCATCTTTGCATTTATAATAACTGTAATTTATTAATTGAAGCATGGTCTGTCGCCAAGTTTCCATCAGCAGCGACTAACGACGCAATTAGGCCATTGTCGCTCATTTAACTCTTGATTCGTTTTGAAGCAATAATTAAAGATTGCTGTGTTTCTTAATGGCTTTACTAATAAGTTCCATTGCGACAACCATGGCAATACTAGTTGTCATTAGGAAACACGGTGTTTAAAAGGCGTGCTTAATCAGTTTTATAATATTAACTTGGTTTTTTACAGCAAGTTCGTCTAAATCCTTTTTATCTGTTTGTTTAGATACATCAGTTATGCCTACAAGGTCATGAAAGTGAACCAAATCAGATTTACCTACTTTCATGAAAATAGTTTTTCTTTTTCATAATTTCAGCCGTCTTTACTGAGGCGCTATTTTCTTTACCTGGGGACCAAAAAAATTACAAAATCGATGCCTAGAAGTTCCCTCTTCCGTTTATGCTCATTATCATCCTCTTGCCCTTATCCCAATTCATTTGGGGTCGGCGCAGCATGTCTTCTTCTTCCATACTTCTTTATTACTCGTCATCTCATCAGACACCTCCTTTCTTGCCTTAACATTCTTAACACAGTTCATCTAACGTTTCTTTGGTCTTCCTCTACTCATATACCCATCCACATACATACTCAAAACTTTCCTCACGACATTTTCCTCATTCCTCCGCATCACATGGCCCATACAACGACAACCAATTACCACACAAATTTCAGTCACCGGCGCCACTTTCAGACTTCCTCTTATGTACTCATTGTCTTTAGTATAAAAAACAACGCTTCATAAGACAGTTCTAATACCTGCAGTTTCCCAATTAGATACCAATTCCATAAACCAAAACAAACTTTCTTAAAAACAGTAGATCAACACCAACAAGTGCACGGTTACGAAAAATGACTCTCACTCACTCACTCACTGCCAAAACTAAGAGATCCCCTATTCACAAATCACATAACATCCGTAATGTCAATGACACCTCACGGATGCGCTTACGCAAGGTGCACCTTGACAGTTATACAGATGACGATCGACGTGACGTAACGACTCCGACACGACAACACACTTCTGCTATGCATACAGCGCCTCTAACATTCACCGAGAAAGCTAAACAAACTTTAAATACGCAGCAATGTAAAGCGAACTAACGAGAATAATCCAGCATCCACGTAGGCCGCCGATTGAAGAGCCTCTCGATGAGATGAAATGCAAGTGATAGCATAATTGCACAATAAACTATTGTTCACTAAGCAAACGTAATCCGTATGAATGAACTATCATCAGTATTATGATTGCTATCACAAACTCTGATCTTATATCTATCTCGATGATTGAAAATATTAAAGGGGAAATGGAGTCCGTTTTTATTACTGCCATAAACGATTTATTGGTTTACAGACAGTTCTCATATATATTTTATGAGGAGATGGAACAGGATTCTGAATGTGTTATAGTGCTTCTACGTAAATCTATGTGCCTTTTAGCTGAAGTAGGCGACGTTGAACAATAGCTGGACATTACGACTTGATCTTTGACTATCATCCAGCAATTTAAACTTGAGGTTTACAAGGAGTGCAGCAGATTGCATATAAGTAAATTAACTGACTGGGTAAGTCGAGTCGAGTGGTCGCAAACACGACTGCTGAGCATGGGGTCCTGGGTTCGATTATCGGGTCGGGCAAAGTCCTATTGGGCATCCATCAGGAATTTCTGAGTAGCAGCCACGGAGCCTGAACTCGTGCCCGGTTGATGACAATAGGCGCGCCCATATTACATGGGACTTAAACGTAACTGGCGAAATGTGGGTTTACTAGGTTCACCTTTGCCTAATCCGACAAGGATTAAGGCGTGATGTTATATTGGATAAGAAACACTACACAAAACGCAAATTGCTGACGTCGCTTTTAAAGCTACTAGACTGAAATGGGACTGGGCAGGCCGGATGCCGGCACTGCTGTGTGCCCGTACAACACAATAACACTGGAGGAGCAGAGCCCTGAGACAGCTTAACGGCAGACTCAGGAGAAGATGTCGGGATGCTTTGGATGGCTTCTCGTGATTTGGCGAGTAGAAGCAAAACATCTAGAAAACTGGAAGGGGCAGGTCTTTGTCCGGGAGTGGGACGCTTCGGAAAAAAACGACGCTTCTGTTAACAATTATTTACAATAGCGCAGGTATGAAAAATGTCCCAATAAGACGATCTTTTCATTTTCTTTCGCATTTACAGGATCCATTCGAGAAAATCTCATATTATGGTGGTAGTAGGTAATGTTAGCGAGTCACGTAGGTTATTGATGTGATTTTCTTGGCCGGTTACTAAACTCATCAATCTGTTTTGTAGAAACCGGAATCGTTGAATTAGGACTTTAGCTAAGTTTACCAGCCGGATATCCCCAAAACAATACCCAACATGCTTTATGAAATGATGGAAAAGATAGAAAATACACTATTTCTAAGAGGAATTATGATGCAGATCCTAATAAAACTATGTACCTTCGTATTTTATGAGTCAACTAATGGAAAAAGGTTGTCTTTCTTGCAGACGATTAACTCGGATATACACTTCAAACAATGTGGTCGCAAGTTCCTACCCACGGTAATGTTTACCGAACAATATCCCAATGGCTAAGGCGTTGGTCTTGCGAGAAGTCGTGGGTTCGAATCTCCTCCCTTTGTTTTATATGAATGACGAACCCGTTTATAGAACATACCGTGTAAGGGCTTCAACTAACGTAAATATCGTCACACATTTCATTTAATTTTATAAAAGCGTTATTGAGCAATAAAGTACTTTAGGAGTTTGTTTTATAGTCTATCACTACTACGGTTATGGGTTTCAATTTTTTTATAGTCTTTACGCGACCTGGGGCAATGAAACGACATGACGATCCCAATTTAGCTAGCAAATGGTTCTAGCAATAAAGTCTTCAGGGCAGCCCATTACTCGAAGGCATAAAATTTGCCTTGCAAATACTAAAGTCCGTCAGCTGTTTTTGATGCAAAACTTTTTTTTTAAGTTTTTAAATAAACTGTCATGAAGGCTGACGATTTGTATGCAACAGATATCTGTCTCCATTAAAACTGTGGTGGGCTACACGAAAGCTCTTGTAAGATGTTAATGAAATGATGTAAAGGCGAGAGAACACGGTTCCGTCCGGTGCAGGTAGGTGGCGCCTACGTCGACAAGTCTTGCAGTCGCCTTGGGTCGTGTTATTAGCATAATATCGCCTATACTAATGCCGTACAACAGTATCGTTGTTTATTGCTTTAGATTTCACTTTGATTTAGGTAAATATTTTGATCGGTTAGTGTGTTGCTGGGTTTAGATTTCCATCAGAGTTATTAGAGGTCAATGGTAAGTATGGTGGAGTCAAATCTTTAATTTGTTGCTAAGAAGCATGGCTTTCTGAGAAAGATTTCCGTAATGTAATATTATTGTTTATATTATTTTGAGCAAATGTTCAATATAATGAAAATTTTTAAGCCACTGCCACCAGGAAAACCATTAATAATATTTAGGTCCTATACATATAATTAATATCAAACATCACCAAATAAGTAAACACTCAAAACCTACGTGTTGAATTAATTATAAACTTAACAAATAAATCATTCAACTGTTACATAACCAATATTTTCTCCACGCAAAGAAAGTAGGTACTACGGAATTCTACATAACTACCTACAATTGAATCATTTGATACGTCCCACGCGCTATTGTTGTTATGTAAAATCACTATTATATTCATTCATAACTTGAAGTAGTAACTCTACTAAATATAGATACTTGTGAATGATTGATAGTTTAGTGCCGAATTGGAGAGAAAATTCGAAACTGAAGTGGCGATGTCATCGACCTTAGTATTGTAAAAGACAAGATGAAAGAACTTTTTTTTTTAAATTTTCTTTTATGAATAGGCATAACATCCGTCATTTTCGACGTCGTTTATACAGGGTGGCAGGGACACCCACGTACAAACGGTTACCACGTATTCAGTACAACATTCTGAACACCCCAATATAGAAATTTATCACCGGTTATTAAAAAAATAAAAAAAAAAAACAGCTGCTTTCTACGAATGTGCAATACCTACACGGTCAAAATATATGGAACACCTGTTTTTTTTTTTTAATTACCGATGAAAAATTTCTATGCAGTGTGGGTCAGAATGATACTGAATACATGGTAACCGTTTTCGCGTCTCTGTCCCTTCCACCACGTATTAAGGTCATGCCTAGGAATACTCTCATTTAAGTCACGTTTCCCTGCTCTGTGCAATTTCTATCCAGGTTTTAAAAACCCGTGGTCTTTTGTAGGTTATATTATTATACTATGTGGCTTTTGGTCGCTAGCATTTCTTCTTCATTCTCTTAACAGTCACACACTGCTCCAACTTTTATCTCAAAGTAAGTTTTGTGAGCGAAGATACCTTCAAACATACTAAACATAGCCTTGAATGGGAAAACTGTCTTTCTAACATTTCAGGAATTCGGGAGTTATTCTCTGTTTGCCTTTAACGCTGCACTGTAAAGATGCTTGTTCTGTAACATGTCCCTGAATTGATGCACCTTAATTCGTAGTAAGAATGTTCAGCCAGTATCTGTTTACAACACAATAATATTCCGTGAATTCATCCAAGTGTCGCTTTGATTTATACGAATACCATGTTGTAAAAGTAATCTTAAATATCATGGTCTCAACCTGACCTTTTATTTGTAAAAGAATTTCCATTTACACTTTTATGTTCCTTTGTTACGTTCCCAACATATCTACAAATCAAGACGTTATGTTTACCGTACATATGTACGTTTTTACTGAAAAAGGCAAACAGTTATTTACAAGAAATCGGATTCCTTTAACAAAACCTGATATTTTTGGTATGCTGTTAATCATTTTGACCTGAGCATGGGTTGTTCCATTAATTGCGTTTAAGGATCTGCACAGACAAAGAAAATGTCAGAGGAGATGAGTGTTTCGTACTGTCAAGTTTACACAGTCGCACATTTTGAGTAATTTGAGTCAACTGTGTGTAAGCCCTTAGGCGCCACGACTGCCACAGTGAAGCTGCAGTTTGCATTCGATTAGATGTAAATTTATTGAAAACACGAGTTCATTAGTTGCACTAATTGCGATCTCCATTCCCATGAACTGTTGGATGACCTTACGGTTCATTCGACTTAATATTCATACGGGAAGAAGACGTAGGTAACTTACCTCTACCATTTTTCTTAAACCAGAAAGAAAGTAACTTACAAAACAATATGTCAAAGGGACCTAAGCAGAAACTTTCTACGTGGGTGTAACGTGGGAGGCATGGTATCAAGTAGCATCGTTTAAACCATACGTAATCTGGTCTTTTTATGATATCCGAATATTTGTGTTTGCGTAACAGAGTAATGGTCAGTGAGTCAGTTTAGAGCGCCATTACGTTTTGCCCTAGTTACATTAGTCACAGCAGAACGTTTTGTCTCGCGGATTATCCGGCGGCGCCTCTACACCTCGGCCTAAATACCAGATCGTATACCTATTTGTTCCGTCAACATTGATTAGTTGCATGAAGCCCTGAAGGTGACCTTACGTACAAGGTTTCATGACTTTAGCATTAGTCAGCAACCGATACTAAACATGGGCCTCCCCCGGTAACACTTCGTGCAATTTTTGGCACGCATAGCAGATGACTAGCCGTGCAGCATTAGAGTTGCACCTACGACTACCTAAGTTTGAACCAATGATGTAGGTACTATGGCTAATATATTATATTAATTACTTGCTCTTTATTAACACCACGTTTTACCACCTGAAATTCACATAACATAAATTAATCACGAACTTTCTATTGAATATTGGAAGAAAGTAAATTCCATAAAATTATTAAGTACCTACTCGTACTTAGGTAATGGTTTTTCTAACCATTCGTTTCTAGTCGTCGCAGCGTCAATAAAACAGAACGTCGCCCACCTTTCATCAAACATCTTCCAGCGTAACAAACCGGACCTCAGTAACAAGCTAGGTATCCTAGGTAAAGTTAAGATGATGAATAGCATTCCTAGTTTTATTTTCAAATATAACGAGCATTTAATGGCATTAGTTTTGCGATGGTGAAACATCTGCGAAGTCCGTTCAAATGGAGCCGTTATGGCGTGTAAAGTGCGCTCATAACTTCCGGCTGTAGACACTATCAAATGCTGGTAGGTAACGAGACTATAAAATAGGACGTGAGTTTCCAATGCACTATGGTAAGTACATATGACAAAATGAATAAGTAAGTAGGAAGACATGCAGCTAAACATCGATCAACTGTAGGTAAGCATAAGCACTATAGTGACTGGGCTATTTAAATTGACTTTATGCACATGGGAAGACTAGAAAAAGCGATGACTCGAACTGATATGGGGACACATACATAATATTATCTCGAAATGATTCACTATAATACCTTACCGTATAAACGAGATAAAAGTTCTTTGATTAATTTTCGGGTAAATCGTAAGAAGTTTGCAGAAACCTGCATATTTGTCAATTTCGCCTGCTGTACGGCACAGCTCATAAAGTCATAACACCATCTTCTAGGCGTCACTGTAGTGGGGTCATTTATAATTCAAGTTCTGGGTTGCTAAAAGTTCTCGTTTGAAAAACTTTATATACCTAGGTAGGCAATGATGTGCTTTTTTTTCATATGGGTAATCATCAAATGAGGGGTCATTTGATGATACCCATGGGAAATCATCAAATGACCCGTACTCTGGGCGGAGCGGAAGGGAGTTTCAGACTTGTACTGACTAAAACCCATCCATGTTCTTTGTTTGCCCTTTGTGTTCCAGGGCCACGGTATCTCTTTCGAACAGAGTTGCTGACATCTCTTTCTGGCGCGCGTGGAACACTAACGCGCCGTCGACACGGCCTGTCGTCATAAGACGGCCGGACGGCGAGCTAGCCCCTACCTCGCCGTCCACAGGCCCGCGCCTACGGTGGCCGGGAGCCACCACGTGACTCCCGACGCCCGGGGCGTCTCCCGCGGCGGCTGGGACGTGAGGTTCTTTCCCTCTCACGTCCAACCACCTCCTTTACTAGCATGACTGCTTCGCAGAAGCAGGTGATGGCTTCCCATTCCCTCTCGCTCCGGACCATGGCTTGAACCAGGGCCGGACGCGAGAGATCGCCGCCGCCAATCGCCGCTACGAGGACACGGCGGTGCTCCGCCCAAGCGGAGCAGACCTCCACGGTGTGCTCCACCGTGTCCTCCAGACGATCCTTGCAGTGGAAACAGGGCGTTTCCTCCCGCCCGATTAGGTGCAGGAACCTCCCGAAACAACCGTGTCCGATGAGGACCTGTGTCAGGCGGTAGGTGAGGGCGCCGGCCGTGGGGCAATAGTGTGCTTGTGCTTACTTGTCCGCCTTGTGCTCGAAGTTTTTCGGCCAAAGTTGGATATGCTAGTCACTGGAGAGCACATGAAAGAGCAGCTCAACAAAGCTCTTAACAACCAATCTAGAAAGCCATCGAATGTAATCACTGTGGTCGAAACCGGCTAGATGACATCGCTGTGATAATTATCTTTTTTGAGCTTACAATATATTGAGTAAAGAACAGTGACACAGTGACGAAAATGAAATGACTGATCTACAAAATTATTGCTCCACATCCTTTTCAAAAGTAGTTCTTACTTAGTATTATTTCCCATGACATTTGGACCCGGTTATTTTTCGTAATACTCATGGGGCAAGCAGAAATCGTGAGGCGATGTTACTGGCGTATGTTCGAATGTCTAGCACAATTTCCCACGGGGTAAGTGATGTTTTCAGCGACTGAAAATAGACGCACAAAATATTTTTTAATATGTAATACGAGTGAGACTGATGACTTGGATCTTTTGCACTGTTTTAATGCGAATATAAATTCCATTGTAGCCATCTCATAGACTTTTTAATATTGTATTGCTTCTTGTTAGTTGCAAAAAAAAAAGTTGATTAGAGAAGGTATTCAGTATTCCAAACTTCACAATTTAGAATCGGAATCTTATACAAAATCGAAAATCTGCTGCAAAATCAACTTTTAAACAGAGTTCTGAAGCAGTTAGAGAAACTGATATTGCATTATCCTTTCGCTGTACCCTCTGGTGGGAATAGCGCCACCAGAAGTTCACAGAACAGTGAACAAAATGATTTCAGACACACGATACCCCTTATATCTAAATATCCTCGTGTTGCAAAGGCTGAAAAGCCGAAACAGCTTTCTGAAGTGTGTTGCCCCACTCACTGGCGAGCGGTCTACGGAAAGACTCAGGCTGTGGCGAGGTAGTGTATCCTTACCTAACCCATTCGTTCCACCTGCTGAAAATCTCCCGCCTGGACATGAGTTGCCATGGCTGACCTGGAAGTCTTTAAATAAACTCCGGACCCAGGTTTGTCGCAGCAAGGAAAACCTGCTCAGGTGGAGATTCATTAATGACTCTGCCCTGCAGTGTAAATGTGGTGCTGTTCCACAAACGATGGGGCACTTAATATCGTGTCCTGCGTGTCCTGTTGTTTGTTCACTTCAGGAACTGATAAACGCTACGGAAAGCGTGAAACTAGTAGCTCAGTTCTGGGCTGACTCAATTTAGATTGCCATCGACACGCTAAGAAGAAGAATGCAATATCAGTTTCTCTAACTGAGTACCTATAGCTAAATCTTGTAATTTGTGTAAATAACTGAAGCAGTGAATATTTACGGCGGTTTACGTTCCTGAGCCTGTTCATTAGCCATCAATCATTATATCAGCAATGACCGATATAACGGCCCATTCTACGGTGACTCACGCAAATGTACTGCGATTCGTAGATCCACAGTTAAATAATAACTCAACGTGTTCCAAATAATATAGGTTAAGTTCTAAGAAGCCATAGCAATGTGATACTATTTTAATGTTAATTGCAAAACATGTAGTAAATTCTGTAGTATGACTCATCATTTTCATACTTTGTAGTCTTTTATCACCAGCTAAGAATATTGCCTCCTTTTTATGCAATGCTTCTTTGGTCTGCGCGAGTCTTGACCAGGTCTTACCCGCGTTCTTCTGAATATCATAAATCCATCTCGCTTTTGGAATACTCCTTCTACCGCGTCTCAGCAACCAACATGACTGTAAGTGTATGTGTTGTTTGACTCAGTGTATCAGAATTTTGTACGTAATTGTTGCAAGTAAGAACTGCAAATTGCGGATCTCCGTGTAGTGACGGGACATTTCTTAGTGATGTAACACTGACGCAGGCAGAATTTACTGACGCACTCGATTTTTTTTCTTATTAGGAACAAGCAAATGAAGATCACATTCCGTGCAGTGAGTCAGTCACTTTCTCTCAAGTGGTATCGATGATTAATTGTAGTTTCATTGGTGAGTTGTTTGGTCTTTCATCTTATTAATTAGCCATTACTGAGGCGCCGTATCAAATATTGACGACGCGACTAGAATTTAACCATTTTTTTACGAAAAATTATTTCTCAGATTTCTTCTTGGTGAATATTGACATCATGGCGGTGTTTCGACGCCTGACCGTTTCCAAAAAGTACTCGAAAATTTCGAAGGGGCTTTCGAAATTTCGCACAATCGTGACAGTAAATAAACGATTCCTAATGAGGTGTGTTGCGCATTGAGTAAATAATTACTTCCCAGTGATTTTACACTCTTACGTGTAAAAATAAATAAAAAGAACTAAAGATTTACGAAATGCATTTCGACGGTCACGGAACTTCCATATTAAAGACTGGACAAATAAGAAACTGCTAACAGATTCCGTGTCTTTAACCTGATGTTAACACACCAGTTACCAGAATGGTTTCTGATTCATCCCTGGTTAGCATTAATTAGTGTGTTAATACAAGGTACAGGCACGTCTGACATTTGCAAATTTCATCGTTTAAGGATCACTTTTAAAACACGGAAAAGTTTTCAGGATCCCACATTACATACTTTTTGAGATCCCAGTCCAACTTCAAGACAGTCAAGTTGTAAAAACTTTGAAAAAAGAAGAAAGATCTAGAAAAAGAAAAGAAAACGAAAGTGTCCTTCTTTCTAATTATTGCAACAAAAACAGCACAAAATTTTACAATCTAGGACAGTCACCTGTTTAAACTTCCTATACCAACTGGTAGACTAAGCCACATTGATCGATGGATCTGCTGCGGTTATAGCTACTCATTCACAATTAATTGAAAAATAAGGACCAAGCTTAGATAAACTGTTAATGATATAACTTGCAAATTGACTGTTGACAGCGGCATAGGTGATGATGTACGATGGTAAAATGACCGATGACCTCTAACCGAAGTAGGTGCACACTCATGATATTACGCGGATGATATAATCGAGCCATTGCCCTGAATACCTGACTAATACCCACTTAATGTAGAAGTAAGACATACTTATCTAATGGGTATGTGGCAAAATTAGGTTGATCCATCACAGAATGAGTGCAAAAATTTCGTGATTGATGAAAATTTTGTGAGATTTTCGAACGACAGAATGTAGCTTGTGAAAATGTTGGCATTTTTAATACTTTTCTTGCGCTTAATATAAGTATTGTATTCTAAATCTATAAAAAAGTGATAATGAAGGTGATTTTTACAGATAGTCTTAGTCATAAAAGAAGACTTGTATAGGGAATATTTGAAACAATCTTGGGCGTTAAGAAAACATATGCGGATGACTAAAATGAGTAGAAATTCAACATAACTTTTGAAAAAGACGGTTAGATTCCACAGTAAGACGTAGGTATAATATCAATCTATCTAGAAAAAGTGTAGGTACACTTTACAATAATTGTGAAATAAGATTAACGTTGCATTCAATCGTACAATTAAGTAATTAAAGTAGAAATCGCTGCAGATAATCAGATATAAGTAGATGTTCATAAAGTACCGTTTCCCACTACGCAGTAAGTAATTGATCGTGAGATAAGATCGATATCTTCCGATGATCGATAGTGCAGATCGGAAGAGACCTAGAAAGTGGGATAAATCGTGATTTTACTAATTATTCGAGTTACGTTAGCTATTGCGACAAACTTTTGTCTCCTTATTGCAAATACGAGAAGATTTATAACTATTAATCAGGCTATAGCGGTAACCGTGTTTGTTTTATTACGTGATCGAATGGATAATAATGTGTTTAACTTAAGAAATTTGTTTCGTAATGACCTTTTAAGTGTTTTAGATTAGCCAACGCTAATGTTTAGCACGACAGTGTCGCAACGATGGCGCTACGTTTGCATGCATCCCTGCACTTAATTAAACCTATATTAGCAAGTCATATATCACAATCTTTACTGTGCATGCTGACTGCGGTCTGGTCGTACAAAAAAAGTAGCTTCGACTATAAAAGGGTCTTAACAGTCGTACCGAGAAGTGACGGTAGAAACATCGGTAACTCAAACGGACATGGGAATGAGTTGTAAATTTTCTAACATAAAATTTTTCAAGCGGGGTCGTGGACTATAAAATTGGAAATAAGTCCAGCACTAAAACTCTCAACTCACAAATTAGTCAAGTTGACATGCTTGTGTACACTCACCACGGGCTATTTCGCATTAATTTAATGGTAGAAGGCGTTGTTTAAAATATTGTACATGTATCGTCGTAAATAGTTTTATGGACATGAATTCATTTGTTTTTATTTTACACTTTTTTGCCGACGACATGTTCCTTTAGACGTTCAGCATTATTTTAAATGGCAGCTTTTAGTTTAAACATTTCTAGACGTTATTGCGACATAAAACTGTATTGAAGCTATAAAAAGTTCTTTTAATGTCTTTTTGGGTTACTATACAAGTTGTCCGGTAATCAATGGATAACCTTGAAAAGGGTTATCGTAGAAATAAGGGCCATTCTTAAAAAAAAATCCAAGTAGTACCTGATCATTGTGGTTTAAATAAAATTAATAGACGTTAGTATTGCATAGTAATAATGAAATAAAGCCTGTTTAAAACCAGCTTACGCCTACCACTCGCCAAAAGGATATTTTAACGAATACAAATTGGTTAGTTTGTTATGTTGTTCTTTTGGTACTTACTTTTTTTTTCTGATTGGCCATTAGTTTTATGATGACCCATTTCAAGGATATCCATTAAATACCGGACGCCCTGTATATTTCAGTAAAGTACTGAACCTAGTATCTCTAAGACAGATAACTTACGATAGATATCATTTTAGAAAAAGTCTGGAGGTTTATTCATTGGTTAAATTATGTATATATTTTAAATCATCGTGACATAACATTCAAAATCAGTCATGGGAATTGCAAATGCTATAATAATCAATTTGACATCAATGAAGTTCAACTCTTAAAGGCAATTGATTCCGTTGACCTTTTTCTAAACCTAATCAGTAGCGGAAGTGATTTTATTAAATCTCTCTAATAGCCGATGCTTGTAACATGTCAAACTGTTCATAAGTCCATTTACGGAACTGATCAAACTTCTTTTCTATGTGATATTTCAAAACGCCATAGTGTTCATTGTGAAAAGCGCAACATCATACCGGTGTCGTATTTCCGCCATCCCTCTGATGGTGCGCATGATTTGCCCATTGTGTGCTATCAATGGAGACACTCTCATAGAAATCATTTGCATTTGGAACGGACTAGTATTATATGAACTCGGAATAGTATTTAGGGAAGTAAAAAATATAGTGTTATGGTAAAGTAGACACTTGTCTGCTACATCACCTGCGACACAAATGTTATTTATTTTTACTGGGAATTAATTTCAAGTCTTTCAAGCATTACAGATGTAACAAAAATTACAAATATAAAGTACTATTTATTTAATTTTATTAACAGTGTTGAACTCCAGCCAGTGATTTTTACATGAATATCAATATGACACAGCGAGTGGTGGCTGTTGTAACAAAGGCTCATAGATAAAAAATTAGATACGTCATTTTAAATAAATAATACCAAGTTATTGACGTCAGTTGCAACGTCACATCTCAATAATATATTCTAAACTCTTAAAGCAGACATCAGAAGAATCATTGCAGATTCACTAGCTCACTATGGAAGTTAATGGGTAGTTTTGTTTGTCTTGCCCGACGACGAAGTCTCCTTTTTACAGAGAGACCATGTTAAGCATAGGCCCACGACTGTCTGTCGTTGACGACAATGAGACACTACCGGAGACTAAAGAATTCAAAAGACATCCCACAAACAAAAAACGAAAAGCAGGTGGCTCAGTGCTTGCGATCCCAACTTACTAGTGGTATAAGTATCCAAGCAGACGCATTACTTTGTGTAATTTATTTCATCGCCTCTACTACGACTTAATTATCCTAGGACCAAAAATTCGAAGGTGTGGTGACACCTACCAAACCGCACTGGGGCCGCATGGTCCATTCCCTCTGAAAGAGAGGATGCCTATGTCCCAGCAGAGGGAACATTACATGCAACTAGAATCACAGTTAAATAACAACAACGAAGAACTTCTAGTAATTAATAATTCAATGTACCATGACTTCCTTAACACACACCAGTATTCATTACACGTCCCATTGAAGAGTCGATCTCTGACTTTGATATATTATCCATTTAAGTGCTAAAAGGTCGGACACTATTAAATTACATAGGCATTAACTTAGATCATAGATACATTGACTAACGTATGATTAACAGGCTTCATCGTATATCTATTCACTGCATTTAGGTATGAGTGTTCCCTGATACGTACTAGGTATACAAGTAGCTACTTGATTCCAACTGGTATTAATCTTGTACACAAGTAGAAGTTGTTTCTTGGCCCGTGCAAGACTAGTTCTTTCGTACCAAACGAGTCATTAAACAAATAAATATATCCTTCGATTACCCGGTATTTATATGCGTAACGCGTGAAGATTTGTTTATGGCAGTTTTCTAGCAATTCTAGAGGATTTAAAGCTCTCCGTTGCTATTTTCTTAGTATATTGTTATTGTTTCTGCATATTACATTTTTAGAAGACGTGTTTATTTTTTTCTATTTCAAATTGATATGCATCATGGTCTACGGCTACACTAGGATCATCCATATTAAAATATTAACTCGAGTGTTTATTTCTTCGGACCACCTACCACACAGCAGGGCTTATAATAAACTAAATAACTGTCTTCACTCAGTTTGCCTTTGCGTTGATTCACTCTCAGCAAGCAGACAAATATTGATATTTCTCATTATTTTCAGTAGTCAGTTATAGATTTTTGGTATAAAACCTTAGATAGTTGGCAGATCTCGAACAAACTCGTTGTTATCATTAACACTAGAAACGGGATATTTACCATGTTTACTGATTTCTTTGAGTTCCCGATATTAACCCCCGAACCCCCTCCCCCTCCCCCCGTTCCCGTTATTATTTGTTTGTTGTTTTATTATTATTGTTGTTTTTTTATTATTATTTACTATTTTTTGTTATTAACTCGTTGTTTATATATTCAAATACTGATGTAGCTGAATTTTTTCTTTTTCTCTTCAACGATGACAAAAATCTTAGAAAAGTCATTCAGAGAACGGTACAAAACTAAACACAGCATCCATTATTTCTCTTTCCTCATAAAAAGAACGCAAACTCGACCACATTCTATATTTAGCGATAGCAAACAGTTCTGTTAACCAACTGGCGGTGGCCGCGTCGGCGCCGGCGCCGGATTGACATTTACACGAGGACCTTGCGCAGAACAATTTGCGAACAATGAGAGACCTGTCATATGTTCCCGGAACCCGTCGCGAAGGAGTGACCTCAGCCACCGACCTCTACACTTGCAAACGTGCCGAGTTACACAAAAGATTCATGTACGAAGGAAAATATGTGCGTTGTGGACGATGCACAGGAGTGTGTGGCCAATTGAATTGTGTCTCTGAATACGATTGATGCTTCCTTTGTGAAAGTATTCGTGGATGCGACAGAGGCAATCGTGCCTTCGTTTGCCTACAGGATGTTAAGCTATACAATCCTATGTCTACGGATGTTAACGATGAAGCTGCAACGGCATTTCAACCCACCTTCTGACCGTATGCAATAATAACAAGCTCAGGCTCAATGAAGTAGTGGTAAACATAACCGATCCATGATCGTATAGACCTTTATTTCTGTTGTAAAGCTTGAACTTTAAAAGCTATTGTTCGAAATGCGTAAAACTATAACATTGTGTAAGTGCAATCGCTTAAACAACTTGTCATACGATACAATTCAACGTGAAAAGTAAATACTTCCTGAATAAAAAAGTTCAATTTAGCAAGCCGGTGTTTTCTTGGACTTGATATAAACTAGAACTTTAGAGATGTAGATAAATAAATCAATGTACCAGACTCGCCAGAAATCATAAATTATTTTAAAAGAGATTTACCAGTTGTCTAAGAAAAACGAAGTTGTAACTTAGTCATTGTACAACATCTGTTTATCGTCTTTATAATAAATTATGATTTCAAGGAAGTTTCAAGGATACAAATTCTGATATACAAACGCCTAAAATTGGATCAGTAACAGTTTATAGAAAGAGACATGCGGCTGTCAGTCTGTAAAATCTGAGTCATATCGAATATTTTTTCGGGAAATCTGTGTCAGACGTTGTAGATGATCCCATACATTGGACATATACATGTATTGAACTTGTACGTGTGTGAATAACTTTTGGGTTATAGTTCTGCATTGTGTTGGGCGCCAAGTTAGTTAATAGGTATGATTGGACGTAGGTATAGCTGCATCTTCCATGATGGTGATAAACCTTGGATTTCTATTTAGCCAAGCGATACCTGGAATCAGTTAGAAATTAAACTTTATCCTCACAGGTTACGAAACAACGACCATGCAGGCAACATCGCGATCCAAGATTAGTGTGAAACAAATTGCTTAACCCGAAGTTCCCACAAGTGCGTCGGTGTACCCGATTAGGTAACGATCAGCCGGATCTACAGGCTCATTAAAAAAAAAAAAAGATCATATCGCAGACAATAGAGCACTCGGCGACCGAAAGTGATAGTCTAATAGATATTATAGTGAGACGATGACGATAGTGACCAGCAAACTGGCCAGTCATTACTCATTACGGAATAGTCGCGGTTTTCCTAACAACTAATTGGTTCCTTTGTATAATAGATCAATAGCTAGGCGAAGATACACACATAACATCAGATCCAATTTCCTTCAACTGTACAAATATTTATAGCACTAATGATAGCCTTGCCTCAGATAATAACATGATAAAGCATTTCTAACGCTCCAGGACATAGCAGGTGTTTAAGTTTCAATAAACAAACTCCAAGCAATACGAACCCCGCTTTCCCTTGAGTAAATTATCAAAATTATAGCTTATTACTTAAGAAAGGGTGGGGTGTTACAACGAATCCATTCGGATACACCTGAGTGGCAGTTAAACAACAGATCGTTCGTCATTTGCAGCGAAATTATAGGGAAACGTAGAACGGTGGCAGTTTATGCTATTTTGAATAGCAAACGGAACGCGAACTTCAAAATTACCGCCATTTGCAATACATCAAGCTGAGCCGGCGGCTGCGCGTCGCTCCCCGGCTTGCGGTTGTTTGACAAATGAAGTTGTTGTTCTTCCTGCACGGCGCCACCGCATCTTATGACCGGAATGTATGCGTGCCGTACACCTTCACGCGTTCGCACCTCGCTTTGACCTGAGTGCCCGACCCAGTGATGACACTGACGAGAAATAACTCAATTGGAACGCAGTTTACAACAATGACATTGATTGATGGTTTGTTAGGAAACATTCAGATGTCAGTAAGTAACTCAGACACAACATTCGTAGCCTAGATATCAAAACTAGGTAAATCTACACCAAGGTATCCAATTTCAGAATTGTCACTGTTAACTAGGTCAACAGTTAACGGTTCTCGCATTGATTAGTCATTATTTCCATATAGGGTTTTCTTTAACATTGGAACGATCGTATATAGTGCTAAGTAGGCAGTAGCGGAACAGTTGCGAGTGGCACCGCGCGGCAGTATTATACATAATTGGCGTCACTGACCTACGGTAAACATTGCGTCTGCGTTCAAGGTCAACAGCCTTGATGTTTTATCGTTTCCAATAAGATGTCAGTATACGTAACGTATTACAGTTTGAGCGGGCTTTATTGGCTGTTCGTGTTTACATTAGTATGGTGGAGTAGAAGTAGGTGTTGCTTCTAGGTAATAAACGGTTTTAGGTTTAACTACTTTACAATATCTTCCTGCTTTGTTTTCGTTCCATTGCGTATCATCGTCGGCACTAATAATTAGGATTTATTGTTTTTCTTGTTAAGCAAAGTTATGGACAAGCGGTCCTCAAAAATTTGACTGAATTTTTCAAGCATTTCCTGCATTAGAGCATGTTTTCTCATCCTCATTCTTCGAACAAAATGCGGACACGCTTTCATAACAATATAGACAAGACATCAAAAATTCCTTTGTGTGACAAAAAATGCAAAAACAAAAAGTGAAAATACTCATCGCCTATTTACATGCATAATAAAATGTAACCTTGAAGGTACCTTGGAAGGCAGACGAAAATACAGACGTAGTGAAACAAAGGGTGAGATAAGGAATCTACAGAGTCCTGGCCATTTAATACATAAGGCATTTACATACACAGGGCCACGAGATGTATCGAACTGATTGTACGAATGCTATTGTGGATTTAAGTAAGTTAAATGGAACCCTGAATGTTTGCACTCCCACATATCCGGAGTAAACACGTCTAGACTTCGCCTCTAATGGATTTTTTGAGATGTTTGTAGTTTGTCTTATTTCTAGAGGGTTGAACCTCGTTGGGATAAGTACTGGAATAATATTATTTAGATTTCAATTACCTACTCAAGTGTGATTCTTATGTGTCCAAGTGACACAAAAAGTGTAACTTGGAAATACATGACCAATCAGTAAATATGTTACTGTAAAAGCCTGATCTGCGGTTAATCATATGATTTCTCAGTAAAACCTAAGATTTACCAACTCT
The DNA here is from genome assembly GCA_963576755.1 of Noctua janthina. Lineage (NCBI taxonomy): Eukaryota > Metazoa > Arthropoda > Insecta > Lepidoptera > Noctuidae > Noctua > Noctua janthina. Next base: position 11,366,785 of record OY755059.1, read on the forward strand.
GTGATCATCATTCATTTCGAACTTGTACCGTATGAGTGTATGGTCACTCTGTATATCTTAGGTTTTACCTCAGAGACACGGTAATTGTTGTTGGCGAATGACTGTGTACGTAAAAACGGCAACTTGAAAATACGCATCTAACTTCGATGAAGCGCTCGCCGGCCGCTGCCGTGGCACCGCCCGCGCCGTTCGCTCCGCTCGCGCGCGTTTGGTCACAGTTCTAACCTAACCTTTCCACATTTGGTAGGGGTGCCCTAGCGTAGTTAATTCGACCAACTCGACTCGCACATGGTTAGGCATGGTCTTAAGTTCTTAACCTACCTAACCCATTTGGTCTCTCGGTTTAGTATGTCATCATCAGACGCCAGATATATAAGAGATAGTCATTGTCTTATTCCCAATACCTACATCCTACATTTAACAACTCGATTCGTAAAACTTAGCATTTCCCAAACTCGAATGGTAAAAGCCCAAAAACTCTTCACTTTATAAAATTCAAACTATCCAACAATCCTTACATTTGCCAAATCATGTGGGTAAGTAAATCCTTTATAATTATTATAGGAACTGATGAAGGACATAATCTGTTTAGCCTTTTCTTTACTAGGTAGGTACCTTTGTCAGTCGGCTTCCAGTTAACAGATGCAGCTAAATTGCCCCTTGGTAAGACTGGTTGTGTGACTTTAGGCTTCCGACTGTCCACGACGACTGTCAAAGATCCAGAAATTCTAGAGATTTACTTTCCTACTTTCACACGGAGGTGTCTCGTTACGTAAGGAAAGCTAACCCATCCAAGAACCAACCTCGGAAAGCGTTGCTTAACCTTGTAGATCGAATCCCCAGTCATCTGTTATTACTTAGCTACGAGATAATATATCTCAAGGAAGCTATACTTATTTTTTTACCTAAGTATGTTTTAAGGGGTCGTACGTAAAATGCTACAGACCGAAGCCTAAGCCGTTATTCTTGCTAAAGTTATAAATATAATAAGTATACATGCTTAATTATCCACAAGCAACCGCTGATGGATGTGCACTCGGTTGCATAGCAGCAAGCTTCAGTAAATCAGCCATGTGTATGACACTGCGTATTTTAGCCAGTCTACTGTAGCTGCCAAATTATGCATAAACCGTATCAAACACAAGATAAGACCAAAAACGAAGATTTGTTTTTAAAGATGCCATTCGAACCACGTGGTTTAAACTAATCCCGTAAATATTATCTAAGAGACGTCATTACTTATATTCTATTCAACTTGCATTAAATGCAGGCATAAGTAGTTAAAACTAATTAAGTACTTAGGTATTTTCTGCCAGAGACTGTTTCATCTGCTTCTTAAAAAGATTGAGAACGTTTTGTTGCATAGTTTTATTGCAGCCAAAGGATTTTTACCATGTGCCTACACGGCAAAAATGTCGTTTTTCCGACTACGAAAATTGATAACCGATGAAAAAAAAACAACACCCTTTTCTAATGAATAAGCAACACTGACACAATGCACTAAGCATTTCTACCAGTTTTAAACAAAACAGATCAAAAATATATGTTCGGCAAACCATCACTACATTTTGCAGATGATGATGGAGTCGAATCATCTCATCATCTGATAAAATAAAGATCGCAGCCAGATGTTCAATCCATCGAGGCATCAAACTTATAAATGAGTCAAGCAAGGGGTCGCGTCGTCTTCTAGAAGCCCCCTCAGACATAATAATTGTAATACGGTAAAATAAATGAAATACAGGGTCATAAAGACAACGTTAGTTTACGGTCGCACCTGAGGTTTCTCGTTCGTATACATTGTTTACGAGGTCAATTCATTCGACCTAATTTGTTCTGTCTAGTTCAATTTTATTAAATCACAGTAAGTATCGGTGAATTTGTAACTTGTTTCGTTTTGTGTATATTCAAATGATTTGAAAGAAAATTATCTAGGCACTACAGAATCGTTTTCGGGTGCATTTAAGACCTACCTACATAAGAAAAAAATAATGTTAGCATTCTAATTTATTCATGTTGATGTTCACTGAGCGCAACAAAAATAAAAAGTCTTTAATTATTTCATAAAACGCCATTCTCTTTCAAATAGTTGGACTTATTACAAGTCAGTGACCGGTGCAGGGAAACCCTGGCTGTACGAGCTGTGCTAGTAGTTATACTTACTTGTTGCAAGGTAAGACAACGGGCGACCCCGCACATGCGCACTTACCCTCATTGATTTTTCTCACTTTGACAGTTCCACCTATGTTTTGGGCCATCGCTCGCGTACCAACAACAAAGTAAACAAAAAATGGCTTTAGATTTTTCTGCAACGTATAAATTACTAGTTTTAGGCGATTCTAATGTAGGAAAAACGTGTATTGTGCATAGATATTGTGATGAGCGATATTACGATATATACATATCCACTATAGGTAAGCAAACTTATTTATTTTTAGTTTTACGAGCCTTTGTGAGACAGGTGATGCTGTATTTTAGTGGCGTTTTGTAACTTAACGAATCTGCGATTATATTTTATATTGCGGATGTAAAGCGGGAAACAATGGAACATGTGATGTGAAATAGCCTTTTAAATATTTATATGCTCAGGACTTCCCTTTCCAGACCATTATACAGCTAAGTTAGTGCCCGACCAACTGTATAAGCTATGTAGTCAAATACATGGGAATAACTCGTTTCTACGAATTGTGTTTTGTATATTTTTTGCTCAAAACCACGACGAACCAGGCTGCTAAACGATGTAGGGATTTTGAGATCTTGATAGCAGCTTTTTGTGTCTCAATGCACTTCGCTAAAGCTTTTAGGAGATAAGGTGTCACGTCACATCAAGCTTTTATGTTAGTTTTCAAAGTGTATCTTATTACATAGAGGTACCTAAGCTCAGACAAAGGCTGGGTATTTTCACGAATTCAATGAAGATATCTGAAAACTTCAGACTTCTATCAATGTGTGACTTCTGTGAAAATGGTGGTCGGGTTTTTAGTGTATCTGTTATTTTTAGAAATAAACATCTATTCAAATGAAATTTAAAAAAGTATGCCTAATTTTCTGAAATTCATTGTAATGAGTTTTGAGGCATTCTCTAATAAATAATTGTGTGGGCGTTGAATTCCTTTGAAAATATTTTTTTTTTTGCTGGCGCCTTATATCGAATAGAACCTATTTAAACCTCGACTTTAGATTCTTAATTTAAACGGTAGTTCCACGACTTACTTTGATGAATTCGAATTTTGATTTTGTGTTTTCTATTGTATTTTTTATCAGTAGGTAATAAATGCAAACACTAAACAAACACACAGCAGGCACCAAACTATTCTCTCAAACGTTTCACATAGATACTTCATTAATAAAACAGAGGATCATTCTATTCTAATTTTTAACCCCGAGAGAAAAGTTCAGAGTTCTGAGACTTTGTCTAAGGTGGCAATTTTCTCCTTTTCAAACCAAAATTGTGGCCTCATCGCCTATTATACGACCAGACCGTGTCATACATCACCACATCAGACGTTATTGCAATATAGCAATAACAATGAGGCTGCCAGTACCTTCCTACACCGAAAACATGTACCATAACCAGTACCTATCTACTTCCCTAGCAACGAATATTAGGCAGTGTATTACGAAATTGGCACACAATAGGCACTGTTGCGTCTAACCACACTTATATAACGTTTCCAGGCATAGATTTCAAACAGAAGATAATAAACTTAGACGGCGTGCCAATCAAACTCCAAATATGGGACACTGCTGGACAAGAGAGGTTTCGAACACTCACCACGGCGTACTATCGCGGAGCCATGGGCATAATACTCATGTATGATATCACCAATCTGGAGTCATTCAATCATCTGTCGTATTGGTTGAGGAACATTCAAGAGGTGAGATAATACGACTTCCTTTTTTGAAAATAACCGTTGATTACCTATGGTTCCGTTGTATCTGACAATATTTTTCATTTAGTTGAGGTACGGGATTCATGTAACGTGATTGTAAAAATCTATAAATGTTCACTTACTTGATAGCCATCCATTTGTCGATGTACAAGGCAAGAACGATTACGGTACCGTTAGATACATTGTAACCTCAAGGGGTACCTATAATTTTCTTTGATTCAATGAAAAATCATAACTCACCTTGATTAAATATTCTATGAAACCGTTTTATCTAAGTGCGTTTGATTAAGAATTATAACAAGAGTTAGGTTAGTTAGATATTCATTCAATGTGATGTTGGTGGACGAGTTCAATCCTTTTGCTTTTTGAGCAATTTAATTAAAAAATTGTTACTCTATTTCACTTTGCAAGGCCGACCCGTAGCTTGATTTTGCATCCACTTTTTAACTGCTTAACGAATCTCTATTGAGCAATATGTAGGTAGGAAGGTTGTCTAAAATCTTAAGAACTTATTCATCGATTCCAATAAAACAAGTGAGTCAGCCTGTCTAGTTCAACGAAGGAAAGAGAGAATTTATTTCAATAAAAATAGACCTAGCAACAGCTATATACAGTGGTTTTTCTACGTAAAAGAGCTGATATTTTGTTTCCGTCAAATCAATAATGTATGTCGTTTTCTATTTTCAGTATGCGTCTCCCGACGTGATCAAGGTCTTAGTTGGCAACAAGTGCGATGTCCACGAGAACCATAGAGCAGTGCCCAAAGAGAGGGGCCAAAAGGTAATTTTGTAGCTTTTTTAACAACCGCCTTAGCCGTAAAATATCTATGACCTTCAGCATATTTAGACACTTGATAAAAAAATCACGCTTTTCAAGAATAACCACCAATGCAAACATGTTATTGTATTTACAATTAGTGCCCAAACGCCAGGTCATCTCCAAATTGATGATGATCAAGGCTGGATCTTTTATTCGTAGGCAACAATAACCTTTAGCCAATTATAGCACCGAAACGACCTAACTTTAGTTAAAATTGTGCAGTTGTGCTAACCTAAGTATGGTGGTGTATAATCAGAAAAAGCACCTACCAGTCTATTATTTAAATTAATGTAGGTAAACCTAACAGAGAACCCAATTGCAGACACCAATTTAAGTTTGGAAACGTTCTTAAAATTACAAAAAACATCAATTTCAGATAGCGGATGACTTTGACATGCCGTTTTTCGAGGTATCGTGTAAAAGCAACATAAACATAGAGGATGCGTTTCTGACATTAGCAAGGAAAATTAGAGAATACCGGGAGAGTAAGGTATGTTACCAATGTTTTCTTTTCAAAAATGTCCGTTTTGCAAGACCCTACGCAATAAGACGATGACCACTACGGGTATACTGAAAACACCTCCTGTCGATAATTCGGCAGAAGGGAGAAAAATTAGGTACCATAGTAGAGTAGTCTTGTTGGCTAAATCTATTTGACAGCACCCAGCCGAAAACTAAAACCCAATAGGTGACATGTTTCATACATGCCACCATGATGTATGGCCTATGGAAAACAGCCAGCAATGTCCCGATTCTATTCATAGAGGCGATTTCTAGCTCTCCAAAAAGGAATTGCCAATAACGAAAACGAAAGAAGGGTCCATAATTCTATGATCACAATTCTCAAAACAAATCATCTTCAGGCACCTATCTATATTAATACTACCATCTCTTCTTTTCAGGCGGATGCCTTCGAGCTGAAGGAAAGGGACAACTTAATAAAGCCCTCGGAATCGGAGACAGATGTGTCAAAGTGTAGCTGTTAGCCTAATGTACTTGTAGCATTCCTGCGTTCATGTAGACCGCAGCATTTGTTTGCAGGCGAATGATGTGGGCTATGTTTTCACCTGAGATACGGGTTTGACTGATTTGTTTTAATTTTTTTTTTATGGCTGCTGCAATAAAAAGCCTGTTGCTTTATTGCGAAAATAGCATGTGTCGCTGCTAAAAAAAAAAAATGCAAACACCGCAGTTACACAAAGGCTTAGAATATTGAGAAAAACAAATTGGAGTCTCAAGGATAAAAAAGCAGGCTTAAGAGGAGTATTACAATTTTTGCGCCAAAATTATAAAAGTCTAAAGTAGCATAAAAAATATTGTCAGTGGGATAGGCCGATATCTCAGTTGTAAACATTGGCAAGCGCCCAAATCGTGCGTCAGGACGATCAAAGAAAACCGTTTTCTCATTGGTGAACTATTTACCAGCTCGCTGACTAATCAGAAAACGGTTCTCTGGAGTCTTGAACTAAAGCTCTCTTACCGCTAAAAATAACATTTAGACTTTAGTTCATTTTTACTTCTTACATAAATTGTTTTAAAGCTTAGTATGGTAAGAGGGTAGAATTGATCGCTTTATGCATTCTGTGTGCTAACTTGGCCGCCTCGTACGCCCTGTTGTGACAAGTCATAACTTTGTCATGTGTCTCTCATATAAAATGTGAAAAACTCCGTTAGGCGTGTCACAAGGGTGCGTCTAGGCACGCTGCGTGTCGCGATTCCTGAATGCACCAATAATGAAGTGTTGTTAGGTATCTCATTCCATGTTTTCTTTTCCTGGAAGTGCAATAGTTATATTTATCATGTTAAAAGAAGATAAATAGACCATCCATTATAAATATCCAAAGACATATTGACTTGGTTATTATTGGTGAAATTTTGAGAAAATAATGTGAAATAAGTTAGATATAGGAATTATAGTTGTAATTTCATTACTTAATACTATACTATACCTACTCATAGAAATACTCAAGTTTCATGTAGTTAATCAATATGGTGTTAATGTCAATTTTAAGAGGATTACAATAAAGTTCAAGTTTCACTAATAAAACCTCTTAAGATACGTTGGTTGATAGGAAGTAAGGTTCTAAGACCAGTTGAAGTAAAACAACAAAACCGTTGACCTCAATGAGTTTTAGAAGCTATCCAGGATAAAGAGAAAATATACGATGAGTATGATGGAGTTGTCCGTAACTAACACAAATATGAAAACGGAGACTAAATTGAAAGACGGAAATAAAAGTGACTTGTAGCAGTCAATGCCAATTTTTTTTAAAGTACTTGACCACAATTACCTAAATTAGGGTCAAAACACCCCGCTAATGAAATATCGAGACTTATTTCATTGAGGTGGTCCTATTTATCTTCTTTAATTATTACTTTAAAAAACTACGGACACTGAGAAGGCCTTTAATGTTGTAGGTTTAAACGTATTTAAAAATAAAGCCTACGCGACTATCAGACTTGCTCAGCAAATATTATAGACTCAATAAAAAGCACATTATAATACTTATCTAACGAATTTAAAAAAAAAATAGGAGTCATTATGTATTAGATGCGTTTGTTAATAATTGCATTCCCATTTGGCGGAAAGTTGCAACTAGTGCGTTTAGAGATTGGAGAAATATTTATAAGCTTTTGATGTTAAATTAAGTCATTAGTGTGCATTAAAACTTGGTGGAGAGATCAAGCTTTTCATTAGCCTTGTAAAGTGACTCCATTTCAGAATGAAACTAGTCGGGTCATTTTAAAATCATTCAAAATGCAAATAAACATTCATGGACATCGTTTTACATTTATAAAATGACCAAGCATTTTATAGGTCATATTGATGTCATGTAGCAAAATAAAATTCACAGTAAGAGGATAAACCGATCATCTGAAAGGGCTGGTCCCAAAAGACTGCTGGACAGTGAAAAACAAGATTGACTGAAGATGTAACAACACTATTCCAATTCATATTGAGGCCCACTTGCACCACAAATAATTAATTATATTTAGTGCTAAACGAATTTAAACCATCAGTCTGTTTCTGTAAATCGTTTGAACATTTCAGAAGTATTTTAACTTTGTTTAGCGCTAAACGCATTTAGTGATTTGTGGTAGTGGTGCAGCCGGGCGATAAAAGAATCACAGTGCACCTTCTGTCCGAAATAAGAGTCAAGAATCTACACTGCCAAAAAAATGAGAACACAACATAACATTATCCTTAAGAATGCTTTGTAAGTTAAAAGTACGCCAAATAATTATGCTATTGTACAACGAATGAGACTTTTAGCCATAAAACATTGTTTTTCCATATTTGAAACACTTCAGACGAAACTCATCATGTCGATTTAGTAATGTTCCATATCAGCTAAAATGCGGAACAGTACTAGTTATTAACGCATTCTATCATAATAATAACACATTTAAAAATATATTGAAATTAAGTGACTTGTACAAACGGCGACACATCAAGCTATGCATTTTCAGTATAACTTAGCCTCGCTTAATAGATTTCCCGTACAATGAGAGATCACCATAAATTTGTTTTGTATAGCTTGTTTGATGGCCGTGCGTACTTATTGTATTATTCAATAAAAAGGTATTACTAAGCTTAGTCTTTGTTCCGTTAAATTGTTGGACGAATCTCCAATACAACGCACTAGCTGTAACATTTTTTACACTAGCACAACTAAACTAACATTAGATTTTAACCGTTCAATGTATAATAAAAGTTTTCATATAAATAATAAGGTTTATTTCATTTTGGAATAATAATATATGACGAGCTGCTCGGCTTAGCTCAAATTGTGCCAAGCTGCACAAAAAAATGTGTGTAGCACCCCTAAGAACTTATTTCATGACAAAAAGTAAGAATATTATTTAAGCATACATGATAATATTATATTTTTGCATTTTAAAATACTTCATTCTATTAAAAATCAGTAAAAAACAGTTAATAAAAATTAAACTAAATAATTTAAACTAAAAAATATACCTATACATAAATTTCATGACGCTTAATACATTATAATTTATCTCAATCTGACAAAGGATATAAGAACAAAATCTTTGGTTTCAAAAGTTAAACTTTGACCTTTTTCTTGGGACATGAGCTCTTGCTGTTTCTCTTTTAATTTCCTGTTTACAACTCACTGATGCGGTTATAACTGGCACATTAGATTCTTCGGCCACTTCTGTTTTAGGCTCCACTTTTATAAATGGAATGGATTCAGTTGTTGCAGTTGTGTCTGGCTCCATTTTTACAATATGGCCTGGCTCGGTTTTAATGACAGATATTGGCTCTGCTTTTATACTCGGTCCAGGAGTCTGATTTTCATTTGCTGCTTGTTTCCTGGAAAATATAGAGTTTATGTGTAAATAAAGATATTTGGGGTTACTGAAGCTTTTACTGTCCGTTTTCTAGTTAGTGTGAAAATCTCTCGTGCTATGATGTGCCAATGACTTTTAAAAGATGGCTGGGCTGGGTCACACTGGAAGCAGAAAGCCGAGGACAGGGTATTGTGGCTCAACTTGAGTGAGGCCTATGTCCAGCAGTAGCAGGCTACTGTACCTAATCAATTAAGCCTATTGCAGGCAATTAGGTACATGAGTGGTTTGTTTAAGGTAATAGGTCTATTTGTAAGATAGAATTTATTACGAAAGGTTTTCTGCTGGATATTAAAGCATGACATCATAAATAAACCATTAAGCTGCTTACCGAATATTTTTCTCTAGGATCTCAACAGCTTCCTTAAGTAAGCTTGTGGATGCACTGGATGCACCAAAATTATCTTCAAACACCTTGTGTTTTTTCATATGCTCTGCATCATTGAATGCTGCGGTTTTCTCATGTTCTGAAATTAAATAAGGTATACACTGTAGATATTTACATCACTCAGAAAAATAAACTTTCAGTTTTGAAAATACTTACCTTTGTCAAAAAATCATAATTCTGGTAGACCTCTCTCCATAAAAAAGTTAAACTGGAATTACTAATTTGTTTACCAAAGATGGTGACTGATATGAAAAAGAAGTAGGTAATCAGTGGTCCAAAAAGTCTGACAACCAGTCATACCAAGGATATTTATGGGTAATACTGGGGTACTAACTGAGTTATTGAGGCAGTACCTCCATGTAAAATACTGGTATTCAGCTGCATCTAGTTAGACTGGGACCAAACCCCAACATAGTTGGGGAAACGCTAGGCAGATGATGATGATGATAATATGCTCCGGCTGACTATGGTTACTTATTTTCGAGCATAGATCTACGTTATATGAGGTTGGTAGATAGATTTAGAAGACTTACTCGATATCTTTCCACCCTCACATTTGTACGCTTCTATTTCAATGTCTTTCGCTATCAGCAAGCCTCTCAGCTCACTCTGACTTTCTCGCAAGTCACAAATTATCTTCACCAGTGGCCGTGTAACTTTTTGGAAATGCTGTAAAGTAGAAAGTGCTTTATTATTTATTGAAAAAATAATTTGATAGCTGTTGCAGTTATTTTCAAATATTTTAAAATGAGAAACAGCTAAAAATTAGGGCTCTTTTATCACATGACAGATGTAAAGTCTTTGTTTATTAAAACATTTTATGTACACTGCAGAGAAGCAGGAGTAAGAACTTATAGTATTAACTAAAGGTTCAAACTCATATTGATCTTAACCAATAGTAATCAATAACTTAGAAATAATTGCCATTTTAATACTTACCAATTCCTCCGAGCCCTTTGAAAGTGTACATTCAAGGTAAAAAGGAAATCCAAATGATTTTGTCATAGTAATAAACAAACTTTTACCATTTTCTTTCTTTTCTATTCTATACTTCTTCAGATTTTCGAGATTCGATAGTAATTGTACCCCTTTTTGAATGAATTCATTCTCATGTGGTAGTTCAAGGCCCTCATTGCTTTCCTGAAAAAGTTAAATTCAAAATTAGAAAATATCTTTTTTTTTTAATGCTTATTTATGATTGGATGAATATAGGAGTAAGGGATCAAAGAAACGATTGATGCTCTGTGTGAACTTGGTATAGCTAGAAAGGGGGTGACTCATGAGCTGAGGGCTAATAGAGAAGAGTGGAAGAAGACATTCTACATCCACTCTAAATAGATTGGGATATGGGTAGGAAAAAAAAATGATGATGATGAATATATGTAATATAGAGGCTATTGGAAATTCAAACACTTTCTACTGCTAATACAGTGAGGTATGTAATCAGTTGGTGATTTGTTTTTTGAGCTCACCAACTGCAATTCACAACTTATCTACTGGAATCAAACGAGGCTTCGTAAAATGTACGATTAGCATCAACTCGAATATAACTCTTTAGAAGAAATTCAGATAAATTAGTAGAAATTACCTTGAGTTGAGCAAGAAATGCTTTTTCGGAAAACACTGTAGTCCAGACACTTATATAATCCGTGATGCATATTTCATATCCACGTTCTTGTGAAAACAAAAGGAAATATTGGGTTTCTTTAATTCTTTTCCACATTTTTATTGAAAAGTCTTGCGATTTGTGAACTTGCGGTTTGTACACAACAATAATTTGCTTAGTTTATTTTCCTGTTACATTGACGTAACATAAGTGACAGATGTCAGATGTGTGAAGTGTTGCTACCATTTTTATCGATTGTAGAATCCATTTTAGTAGATTTAAAAACTAAATTGCCAAAAAGGTTTTCTAACCGACTATCTTTGTAAACTTGATGTAGATTATAGATTGATTCCATGATTATAATGAAATGTGGGTGCTAAATATTGTGTATTATTTTACTGCTTAGTTTTTTGTAGTATATTTTGCATGATAATATTGTATACATTTTTATTGTTTTGTTTTTTTTTTGAAGTATTGGTGAATAACATAAATGCCTACAAAAAACTGTTTTATTTGGATATTTAAATTTCTTGGCTGATCTCCTAGCTAAATAAATAACAGCCGCTCGGATTAATCTTCAAGTTAAGCCGCGCTTGCATTATATACCTCGGGAAGTACGTTATGCCGTTGGTCCCGGCTATAATCTTGTTGATCTTTGACAGTCGCTACAGGTAGTCAGTGGCCTGAAGGTCAACAATCAGTCTTATTAAGGGGTATCCTATTCGTTCCATGTAAAATACTGATATTCAGCTGGATCTACTTATACTGGAAGCCGACCCCAACATAGTTGGGAAAAGGCTAGGCAGGTGATGATTCAAATATCGGAGAAAAAAAAAAACAGAACTCAAAATTAATTGATATACTTCAATTTTTTGGGTAAAATTACCAGCTGACAGCTTTAAGGAGTTCAAATTCAAATTCAAATTATTTATTGCAATCCATAATGTACATATACAGGTGGTAAAATACAATTAAGAAGAAACAATTATGGACCCTGTCGAGCACAGCAAAATTAAATTAATTAGGAAGGAGAGAGGAAGAGCGCTTTTATCAACTTACCATTTTTTATTTTAATTATATCATTTATTTATTAAGAAATTAAGATTTTTTTAAGATTTTAAGATTTTTTTAAGATTGAGTTTTTTTGATGCCCTTTTATAGTTTATTGTGAGTTTTGTTATTTTAATCCTCTCTAATTGTAAAATATAACCATTCATAACATAAATAACTAAATAGCCAGTTTTAAATAAATAACTTTCTTTAGAAAACAAAAAAAAGCACTTCAATTGGAAAATTAAATACCAAAAAATAACTTCCAGCCGTTGTGTCAAAAACCAACTGTGGAAGAGCGCAAAATGAGAGTAGGTAGGTTATAGGTAGTAATGTTTTTTTCTACTAACTTTCGATAAAGTATAATTATGTATAATGAGGGCTACCGTTTTTGGGTTCACCAGATGGCGCGATTGTCGAGTAAAGTCCTGTTATTAATTCTATTTTATGCTTAACTTCATGAAAAGTTTATTTTATCACGTATATAATAACATAGTGTAAATTTCAGATACATGTTTACAATAGTCTTCCTAAAATTAGCAAGCATAAAACATTTAAAAATCATTCTTCCTAAAATACGTGATAAAAAAGCACGCAACGCGCTCTATGACATGTGACATTTTTGAAGACCTTACTCTACCTACACGAACGCCTCTAGTGGCGAATTCATGCGCGATAGCCCCCATTGCCAAATAATTTGTGTCTCTGAAGAAAAGTGGTTAAAGATTTCAGAAACAACAAAAGTGGCCTTATTGTTTTAACATTCATCATCCTATGCTTGATACATCCTTTTGGCAAGTAAAACACATTTTGCACACTCGTAAGTATCAATTTAATGCACCACAGCTGTTGTCGTGTATCACGTTCGTCGATTTTTATATCGTGGAGTTTCAAACATTGTGGCAACGAGCTAAAAACGACGACGTGAAGAAATAGCAATCTTCACTTCTATGTTAAGACTGCGGACAAGAACTGGGTATTTTTTGATTTTTGAAATAGTCGAGATTTCAGAAACAGTATTCAAAGTGTGTCTTAAGGTTGGGACAGATTATTTTGTAAAATATTTCGCTATATTATACGTCTAACGAATCATTTTGCATAGATGATGATATTGTTATCATGTACCTAAAAGTGATAGCGTTAATGGACTTTTGTTGCTGACCGTACATTTTTAGGAAAGTGTAAGTAGATACTTAAGTATCTGCCTAGACGCCCTATACATTTTCTAATATTATAGGGACTTCGAGAAGATCTTAACTTCCAATGTTGTTCCCTAACATAATTATTGTCTTCCTTACTTGTCCCTGTGCACGGGATTACTTATTGGAGGCCAGAGCCACCAAATAAGCAATTAAACTTGATATTGTTGCTTTCTGGTTAAAATATAGTTTAGAACCGATCAGCAAACCGATAACAATTATGACCACATCTTACGGCTAGTCTTTGGTTAATGGATGACATACTAAGCATAACACTGTAAAACAGTGTTAGCTTTCACGGTTTACAACTAAACTACCTAACCAATATTGAAGTAGTAAGAACAAAAATGATGCGAGCGGCCAGGTCTACTGTGGAACGTCAACCAACTATCTTGCCATATCTTAGAGGAGTAACGGACAAGATAGGTCGTTTACTGAGTAAATACTCGATAAAGACCGTGTTTACTCCTCATGAGAAAATTGCACAAACTGCGTTCCCCGAAGGATCCCGTATGAACGTCCTGGGGTATATAAAATTGACTGCAGTTGCGGCAGTTCATACATCGGTCAAACGAAGCGAACTGTCTTATGCTGCATCAAAGAGCACATAAAGGCTGTGAAAAACAATGATGAACAAAAATCTGCCATAGCTGAACACCCACTGCAGTCAGGGCCCAATCACTGGATCGAATTTCACAAGCCACGTATTTTGTCAACGGACAACATTACTTACCAAGGCTGACAAGATAAGCAATTGAAATAAGAAAACACAAAAATTTCAATCGAGAGGATGGCTTCAAATTGTCAAGTGGAATCCAGTTTTGAGTAAGCTCAAAAGTAGCAGCCGGCATCGTAATAAGTACTCCACAAAACCTGGTGATAGTGTGAGTGTGTTTTGCCGTGACTTAGTGTCGAGTTCCAGTAGTGCGCGTAGCAAAAGACAAAGAAAGAGGGTAGAATATAGATTTGTCTGCTCTTAACAATTTATTTTCCATCCCGCATTCTCCAGTCAACCCACGATAATGGCGCTTGCAACAGCGCCGAAATATCGGGAGCTCAAAATAATGAACAATCACGGAAGATATCCCGTAAGTGACAGTATAAGTTTATACTAAGCATAGTTTCATTACATCATAGTTCTTTGAAAGACACTGGAAAGATCTCTCTCATCGCTACGGTTTATAATTTAATGACTAAAATAAAACCGTTTCAACGCGTCGACGACGTTCCGACACAGTACTATTTCGTCTCCGAAACCAAGCGGGAAGATGAACTATCTCCGACAGCTCGTCAAGTGAGGCTACGTTGTCGAAACGGCAGCACAGTTTGGATGTGGAGCAGTATAATAATGTTTTACCTCCTATCCTGCCTTCTGTGCCCCCAAACACGCAGTCAAAGTTACATTTGCGGTCCTTTAGACAACGCCATGGTGCTATGGTAGTAATGGTAGTTTTGGACCAACAACATTTCAGTTATTGTTATGGCAGCGACGCGACGAAGGTGAAGACGTTTTATTTGTCAAACAGCTGATTACAGTAATGGTTGAATAAGTAGGTAATCCTTAATCAAACACGTTTAGATTACAAACATGATATTCCGATACAGATCGTTTCGGCATACAGGATTGGATTAATATATCAAGTGTGGACACAGCCGTGCACACGAGGACTGTGGAAGGGTGTGCAGGGTGGAATAAATGATGTCATTTATCAACTCCTATGTCGTATCGCAGGCACGAATGCCACCAGTGTTGCCACCTTCTCATTTTGAATTTCCCTTCTTCTAAATTGCTTTAATCTGACTTGTTTTCAAAATGTAAAATGAAAAATAAAGCACAGAATCAGGTTAATTATTTTTTACAAAATTGCACTCATAATTTCTACGCATTTTTTTTTAAATATTAGCCTATTGTGTAGTGCTGGGCAAAGGCCTCTCCCATAACCCCCTTAACCTGAAAAAAATCCCTCCATATAGGGGAAAATACCCTAACATGGACACACTGAATGACATCAACGTATGTGTTATTCGTATACAGAAACATACGGTTGGTTTGAAAAAATGTACAGGAATTCGTAACAGGTGTTGTTAGTAGCAACATTTCATGTGTGACAATGAATGAATGCGCTGTTACTACACACGGCTGGTAATGCTGAAATAAAATTTTACGTTGGAAAAGGTTTAGGTTGTTTGTTTTGTTATTTGATTAATATTTTGTGGAAGTGCTGATGAGTTCGCCATTCTTCTTTGTAGGTAACGTAGTACATTCTCTTGTTCAAATGTTTGTTGATATACCAATGTCGGTGTAGTTAAAAGTTTTTCACCGTAGGAAACTAAGTAGGATCAACTTCAGAGACGTGCATTACACATTCCGTCTTCGTGCATATGGGGCTGCGTATGCTAAGTAGTAGTATTATACCTACCAGAAGTTCGCGGAGACACGACAAACGGTTCCATAACTTATAATTAACTCATACTCTGACGTCGAATGTGAATCCTGTGCGAAGCCATGAAAATACAGTATAAGTACTAGGTATACAATGCAGTTATAAAGTTTGTGCTACGCTAGGCTTAGGTACACTGTTTTGATCCCATTAGAATATTCCAAACACCAAGATTGGAAAAGTTCCATCAGTCTCCGTCGACGACGTGATTTATTTATATCGCAGATAAATAATAAAACCTAAAAGAGCCGAAACAATAAAAGGGAGTGTTAAAGTTAATTTGCGTAATCCTCCCAATAGCTTAACGAAGTTTTTTATTGCTTTCCTCGCTGCAATATAAATTCGTTAAATGGCGACGCTTAAAATTAAGATCGTGGTAGCCGTCTACCTACTGTTTGCGAAAGGTCATAAAGAGGTCGAACAATGTGTACAATTTAACGGCAGGATCGTTTATTTATCTGCTGGATAGCCCCGTGTAATGTGCCATCGAAAAACGCTTAGGTGTTATAGAGAATTACAGGGGCCAAGCCGTATTGTTCTCCCTTTAAATTGATGTTGGGTGCCGCAATTGGAACACCCCGAACTACCTGATAAGGTTGTAATTGCTTTAATGTCCTATGTGGGAAGATAACCTTACAAATCGTTTTAGACAAGTCAAGGAACGTATTTGATGGGTCACAGGCTGTGACTCAAGTCATCATCGAGATCAATGGTATTAAAACTTTCTGTGAGCATGGGCAGAGTACCTATCTAGATTTGTGTGACTGGTAAATTAAGAAAAAATATAGAGATGTACCAGGTACTCACTGAAAACGTGAACTTATGTACTGAATGCGAAACATATAAAATTCTCTAGCGTGTGTACAAAATATAACATTTGGAAACAAATACTAGAAACCTTGCTGCTTATTTCAAGCAACAGAACAGTTACAAACAATAAAAATAGAAAACCTATTTAATAGAAGCGCTAAATTTGCCGTACCTATTTGATAAATACAAGACTAAAGCCTTTGTTCTAGACTGCGAAATTGGTCTAGGAATTGGTACAGCACGATCCTGTTTTCGTAACCCTAGGTACTTATGATTAGGAATTGAACTTTGAACGTATGGAAACGATTACAATCTCTGTTATTGGATGGTGTAAAGTGGTCCATGTGAAAAGATTGGAAAACGAAACACATTTAGCTTGCTGATAAATTGTACGACAGTTTTATTGAAAAATGTTTGGGGGGAAAGATGTATTGATAATCACACTGAGTGCTTTTTTGCTGGCGTTGACAGTGAGAATGTTATTATTATAATAGCATTTATTTCGGGCTACGCCCATAGTGTTAGTATACATAAATGTTTTATGTTTTTGGTTCGCTCGTTAGTACGAGTATTAGATATTATTTCGCCTAATACCCGCGGTAATTTTTAGTTGTAGTTTCTTTTTTAACTAAGTACCTACCCTCTAAATTATGTAGTCGATGATTATGGTGCACGGTAAAACTCTAATGAGTTTATGTTGGCACCAACTTATAATGTATAAAATGTACGTGTACTATTGAATAAATAAATAAATAAATAATAAATAAATGTAGTGTGGAGTTTCATCCAATGTCGCAGCATTGGAGACTCTCATCTATCTGCTATATTCGGAGATTTGAAATGATATAAAAGCAAATTCCGGCGTAATATGAATGCTAGTTCCGTTCGGTTCTTAAGAAAACTTTGTGTACCTATTTGTAGGAATATTTGAATTAAGTAACTCGTATCCATAAAGCTTTGCCATAATTGGCTACAAAAAGTCTAGCTATATTTGAATTTATTTAATTGGGCTGCGTTTATTTTAAGTACCTCAAAGTCTTTTTCTATTACGTTGGTATAAGGGACACGTCCTTCTTTACTTTTCCAAATCTTCACTGTTTCTACATTCTACAGGCACGCTACATCTTATGTCTTGGCTCTGCAGTATGAATCGCTCCGGAGTTCGACGATGCCCAAAGACCAACGATGCCTTGTTAATTTAACCTTTCCTCCTGCACGGGTTTGGACAAAGACCATTCATTTCGCATTTACCACGCAATCATTGAATTGTAAAATGGGCGTTCGTGTTGACAAATTTAGTGCTAACCTGATAATCTTTCTAAAAATCTGTTCGATTTGATGTTGTTAAACAATGTTGGCACTATAGTGTACGTAATATCGATAAGCATATAACAACCTGCATAACCGAGATTCTCTGGAAAAAGCGGTGTAAAAATAGTAAAAATAAGTGTCGTACACTATTGGTTCTTTGTTTAGTAGAAATTATGGTATAATCTTGTTACAGAATAATATTGTGTGATTTTCCGCTGAAACGGGACTTGGTCGGAAAACCCGTTGTCCGTAAACAACAAATATTTGAGCGGTTATTAGTTTATTTAGTTTATTGAGCTGTTCAAAGTTAGTACTAAGTTCTTTTTTCTTTGTTTTTTTTTCTACAGCTTTGATTCCACAGCGTTTTATCGATTCGATTTTCGTAAATATTAGAACTGTTAATAGGGAAATAGGAACGACTCCCTTGTGTGTGATTTTTGATCATTATCTTCGCTTGAAGTGCAAAAAGTATTTTCACGAGTCATAAACTTTGTATGATAGAGGTTCAGATAATGTATGTGCATTATTTATTATCGTAATAGATGTTGCTTTTGTAGATAATAAAGATATTTATTTGAAATTGTGTTTTGGACATCAATAAGGCATTGTAGAACTCGAATCGTATTCTTTCGAAGAACACGGTAGGTACCTGTTACTAAGTTAAAAAGTAGATTCGAAGCAATTTGAAGAATTCTGTAGATACATAGGTACCATCAATATCCCTATTGCTAAAACTGTGAAACAAAATCAGATTATAATCAAACGGCAGACATTTTAGATGAAGAGGAGGCGATAGGAAAGGAGAATCTCTTTAATTCTCGGCAATTCATCAAAGTCGCCGTAAGGCCGGCGGCGTAAACAAAGTGTTTTAATTAAACGGACGAACTGATTGCTTAATCGTGTATAAAATACTTCTACAGTACTTTTTTAGGTTTTCGTTTTCACGTTTCTATGATTGTAATAAATTTTGTCCAAAGCATGCTTGCTTCCGTGATGCTAAAAACGGAAAGATTCTCGAGATTTTTATCTGTCTAGCCGATTGGTTTTTACCTATTCTTTCATCTATGGTAACATAAAATAACATCACGCCTATTATCCCTGAAGGGTTAGGCAGATGTGTACCTAATAGTACACCCATAGTTATGTTTGAGTCCCATAATAGGGGGCGAGTCTATTGCCATTCATATATGGTAAGGTGGTGTAAAGTCTGAACTAGGTAACTTTTTTTAGGGGATTTCTCCGCAACATTATTGCTAAGTCACTGCAACTCCTGAAAGTCAGTATCAACAAGTCAGTAGAACAAAAAAATGATCGCAAAGACGGGGAGAACAAGTACCTTTCGGCTATGTTAAATGTCTATTTACACCCTTTATGCAGTGCTCTAGTATGAGGTTAAGTATGCA
The DNA here is from genome assembly GCA_963576755.1 of Noctua janthina. Lineage (NCBI taxonomy): Eukaryota > Metazoa > Arthropoda > Insecta > Lepidoptera > Noctuidae > Noctua > Noctua janthina. Next base: position 11,386,076 of record OY755059.1, read on the forward strand.
AAACCCAAGCGCCCGGAGGAGTAATACCCACACCCACCTTAGCGCGAGAATTAATTTCGCGCGCAATTCCAACAGACTAGCTGAATGGCGCAACCACAATCGCAATATTGGTGAGCACAATTATATCGTATAACAACATTCAAAGTTTTCCTTATCGGTACTCAATTTTCAGATGAAAATCCACTCAAAATTTGTTGAGAAACAAAATTTATTTCGCATTAATTCCAGTCCAATTCTTTTAATCTGGCGCGCCTGGATTTTGTTTAAAATTTATTAACTTGTGTTGGTGGGTTTATTAGCTGGTCCTGAGATACAGACGCTAGCACATCAAGCTACTACAATCTGTCAAATTTCTTTAATAGATTTTCAACTTTATCACTTAAGCATTAGGTTCATGGTTGATTTGGAAAATTTGACAGTTTTGTGTAGCATGATGTGCTGGCGTCTGTACGACCGTGCTTTCAAAATGCATAGCAAATATTATCCAATATTGAAATATTGCAAGAACGTTCATTTAGATAGTAATTCTAGTATCTGAAAATACGAGTTCATTTTTCAAAGATCACCTGCTTTGAAATTGTGGTTTGATATTTCAGCATTCCCTCAAAATTATTTGAGTTTTAGTGCGCTATCCACATGCAAAATAAATGTTCACCGAGCAGAATTGATTATGGCATGCCGCCAATGCTTCGTGGCACAGTTGGCGAATCCCTGTTTCACCCATTTATAAGCGAGAGGTAGTGAGTGAGGTATTTTTCCGCGTGATCAGGTGATCCGTACGTCGTATTACTTTCTCACCTAGGTGTACGCATAACAGGGACGTTCGAAATACCCTCTGCCAAACATTTATCACGTTGTTCGTTTATTGCTTTTTTTCAGTACTGTGGGGTATTATAACGATGAATCGAAATGATACGAGCAAATTGAATTCGATATTTTTTGACAACTTTATCGTTTGGGAATACAAGTACGTATGCGTAAGAGGCATTCGTGTTTGAAAAGCTGTTTAAGATTGTGTTGATGTTTCCAAATAAGTTGTTGAAGGCATTACGACGGAAATGTTAGGTACATGGAAATTAGGAAAAGCTTGATAACTTGAAATTCTGATTTAATTTAAGGAGCTCGAAGTATTTGTGCCAAAAGCGCCGTAGGCTCGAGGCATGAAATGGCTTGAAAGTTTTAAGACGATTTTATCTTTAAGCCTACAGCCTATTTTATGGCTTACTAACTTTAGATGACAAATGGTTATTTTAGCTTATTATAAAATATTTACTTTATAAGTGGTATCGCGCAATCCTTACAATTTTTTATCAAAGTAATATCCAGTGATAATTTCAACTAGACACAGTTGAGCTGACCAAAAATTTGCGGAATCCCAAAGAAAGTTCAATAAAAATGGTATCCTCTGACATTTTGAATTCCAAATAAATACTCGCTTTAATAAAACTCTGTAAAAGGATTGTTATCGGCCTAAACTTGAGATTAACAAATATTTGAAAAATGTAATAAATCCAAATAGATCTTATTTAAAAGGTCATTTTATTGAAGATAAATGATCCTTGGAAAAGAAAGTTCTCTCCTTAATCTCGATTCTTGAGCGTATTAATCTTGGATCTGAAAGGGGAAATGACTTTGTTATTAGAATGTTCGACAATTCCTTTTATTGGGTTCATAAAAATATAATTTTCTAGACTGTAAAATATGAAATAGGTACCTACTTTAAAATATTTACGCTCCAAATAAAAACTTTAACACTAACACCTGTTTATTTTTTTTATAATATTTAGATCCTCTAAAGCGTTTCGCAGAAAAACTTGCCTTTTCCAAAAGTTGCGGTCAGGCGCAAATTTTTTGCCCAAAGGTATATTCGCAAATTATAATAAAACGATTTCATTACAACAGAGAGACGAGCAAATAGGTACACCTGGACGATGCAAATGGCTCCCTAAATGGTTATTGCGTCATTGGGCATCATATTACGGTTTTGTGTCATTTTGCCGTACCGACACTGATTACTCGTACAATTCTGGCAATACTCGGACTGACTCGCAATGAGAATGGAGGATGGCTAATGAAAAGGATTATTTCAGGCAAACTTACAAAATTATGTTGTACAATCTCTTTTTACTTCAGACGAATGTTTACAGAATCTGAAGCAATAGCTGGAAGCCGATCATGAAGTTTATCTAAAAACTAGATAATCTGTTAGCTACTCACTTTTTCACCACGCTCTCCAATGTTTTACTGAAGCCACCAGAATTTATTAAATTTGAATATCAGTTTCACATATCGTTTTAATTTATTCAACAATTTGGAATGTCTAAGGTCTGACGGGCAAATTGTTACAGTTCACTTTCAACCAAAAACCTAGATCATCATCTGCCTAGCATTTTCCCAACTATATTGGGGTCGGCTTCCAGTCTAACCGGATGCAGCTGAATACCAATATTTTACATGGAGCGACTGCCTATCTGACCTCCACAACCCAGATAGTACTTGGTAATACGATACCCCTTTGGTAAGACTGGTTGTCAGACTTTTTGGGCCACTGACTACCTAACGACTGTCAAAGATCTACAAATGACACCCGGGACCAACGGCTTAACGTGCTTTCCGAGGCACGGAGGAAACTCGGTATGTAATGGGTGGTCACCCATCCACAGACCAACCTAGGCAAGCACGGCTTATCCTAAAGATCGATCCGAGCGGCTGTTATTATTTAGCCACGAGCTAACCAAAAAACTAGATATTATAATAAAATTGTAATTTTAACTTAGGACTTTCAAAAGTTTTCTTCCTTCTATTGAGAATATTTTACTTTTCCACACTAGTACTGGAATGAGATATGATTTTGTATCGTTGACCTAATTCTTACTAGGTATGCAGGAAACTGTCTTGTTGATCTGAAAAGGACTTGGATCTCAGGTCCTGAAATTTTCAGGTTGTAGTAAATTGCCATTTAATAGTTTGTATCTTTATGTAGCTGAAATAATGATAGTGTAATGGTATATTGTCTAATTTCGCAGCCGTAATAAGGTATCTATTAATTCATTCGAAATTTATGTGGGTGCACGGCACAATATCCTCTTTGCTAGGTAAAATATTCGTATTTATTTACAACCCGAAGAAGGTCGCATGACCAAACCTTCATGAAGTTTCCGTTTATTGGATATTTTTGTGATACCGCAATTAGAATTAGAAAGAAAGAAAGAAAAAGAAGAAATAAAGAAAACATATTTATTTGGCACATGCCACAAGTTCACACTATAAACAAATAAAAATAAATTAAATAACTTTACACAATAAAAAATTTAGTACTAAACAAAGAAAAAAAGAAAAGATAATATTGTGAGTCTCACGACTGCGCCAAATAGGCCAGTTCAGCAAACTGCCGAGCAGCTAGTGCCCGACGCTGGTTTTCAACTGGACCCTGAGACTTGAGAATTCGAATTCGACTTTTAGTTGCAGAACTTTTGTCACCAGATCAGACCGGTTACCAAACGTTAGCGTAAACTGAATACTTCAGCATATATTCATGGATGAATTCGGAGAAAGTAAGGTACGTTTACTTTTACAGATTTGTTTTGCTTTGTGTAAAAGTTTTATAACTTTATTTATCTGTGCAATATACTTTATGGTATCAGTTTAACGGTTTACGATTTCTTTTTGGCTCGAATTTCGTCGTGGGGTGTGCTTGTCTTGTACGGACGTGTACTATTTATACTTACTTACCAAATGTCTCTAACCACAAATAAATAAGGCATATTTTTATGTCTTTCTCAGGCATAAAAATGTACCTAGGCTTAACGCAATTTTAGTCTTCCCTTTTGTGATGGGTTTTAAGATGGTTGCAAGGTTACTTTTTACTATACACCAGTTTATCTTCCAATTTGCGATATTTTTTCATAATATCTTAATAATTGTAACAAAAAATATTATCAATCAATCAATCATTTATTTTGTTATAGGTATGGTTACAGATAGTAGTGACTAAAATTATGAGAACTATGTTTTGCCAATATATGACGAACAAAATGAACATAAACAAGCAATTACAATTAAGGTGGCATGTCAATAGATTACATTAAGAAAAAAAAAATGTACACAATATGTCAGGTAAATATGTCTGGCTTACTTCACCAATGATATTATTAATGCCCATGCTGTGATTCAACCAATTGCCATTTTATCAGGCACAATTTCAAGCTTTGCGGTACAGTACAGTACACACTCCACTTCGATATAAAACTATATGGTACTCTACTCAGCCAAGTACGTGATGCTATTTTCGCTCTAAACTACAAACACTCCTCCACTCCGCACAATTTCCATCGCGTGTCACAACCAAACCATATTTCCATTCCGCTAAAAGCACATTCGCTTAATCAGTACATCCACAAACTAATTTGCGTTAACAAAACATGATGCATTGACATTAAAATGACATAATTCAGCAGTTGTCAGCGATGTCAGCTAACGCGGTCGCTGATTCAAGCGATGCAGCCGCTGCAATCTGGTGGGCATAAACAAAACAGTTTTCGTTATGCCATTAGCACATAGCCCGCTTATGTCAAAACAAAACATTATATAAATGAAATGGATCCAGTTTTGTTTTATGTTAAAGTTAATGGAATTTAGCATTTATTGGTGAATATGAATATGTTATGATATAAAAAGAATGAGCTGCAAATGCAATGGACTTTTTAAGTAACTCTGCCTAGCATAGCACAACCAGCCTATTAATGTTCCCACTGCTGGGACGCAGGCCTCCTCTCTATGAGAGGGAATGGGCTATAATCCACCACGCGGGTCCAGTGCGGGTTGGTAGATGTCACATGTCTTCGAATTTTTGGTTCTAGGACATTCCGGTTTCCTCACGATGTTTTCCTTCACCGTTTTGAGAGCAGTGGTGATGAAATAACTTACACAAAGTAATGTTTAAACTTTGCAAAGCCAATAAATTATTAATAGGTTCAGTAGGACTGTAGTATGAAAATAAAGTCGATATCTTTAAAAGATGCTACAAGTAAGACTTAGCTTTTCTTGAAAGCATATCTGAAACTGAATAAAAATATTAAATTCATTTATTTACTCACGGATATCGCACGGCGGGTCTAGCATGATTTTTTTTTCCTTCTTATTTATTTATGTATTTATTTAAACTTCATGTACAATAGTGATACATAGGCGGACTTAATGCCACAAGGCATTCTCTACCAGTCAACCTTCTTCTCCTTTTTCTTCTTCGTTTTTCTTCTTCCATATTGTATTGTATAACGGGTTGGTGTCCGCAACTCCACGTCCAAGCGCATATTTTGCGTGCGGTCCTTCTTCCGTAATAACGTAGATAAGGAGGGATTTTTTATCTCTCTAAGGGCATAAAATAGACGGTAAATGTTAGTATAGAAGGTCGTAATTTTTGTCGATAGAACATCCTGTCAGACACAAATGTACGACTTGGTCATATAATAAACTGTTAATAAACCTAAATAACTAACTGAGACATGGACACGTATCCTGCTTTGTTCTCACATACAATTTCATTATTGTATTGTTGATTAAAGTGTATCGGTCTCAAGACCATGTAGTTGATCAACTCAATGTCTTGGATGTTAGTATTACTGCTCCGTGGTTGATCCACGTCGAAGTTTGAGCAATACATATTGGAATTCTAAACATAGTTTCTCAAATCGATAACGTGTAGAATTGCTGCCAAATAGAGGAGCAAACGAGAGACTCCATTGTTAATAGTGTAAACACAGTTTTAGTAAGATTAGCATGAAATCAAAGGAGCTGCAGGGTTTGGTTCAATTGAAGTGCATCATATTTTTTTTTAATTTAATATGTGTGGGAAATCACTCGTTGGACACTTGAGGGAGAAAAACGCGGTGTGAGGATCTGGTCATGCTTGAGGGCAAAGATGGCTAGATATCGCACAAGAAACAGGATTGGAAATTGAAAGGAGATCTTTGCCAAAGAGGTAAAAGTACAATGAAAGCTAGCAAAAAAAAAATACCTCGGTGCGAACAATTTTTTCAACGATATTAGCGTGACTTCATCACAAATTTCATCATTTTATTATTCTAAAATTGTGCTCTATTTTACTTGTACCTATTTCTTCTATACTTGACCCAGTACATTTCCATGGATAAACAGCCCAAGTAAGGTAAGCAAACATAAACTTAATCGAGTGCCAATCCCTGGCTCCTGGCGGTAAACGTTTGGCACTTGTTTAGTCAAACAAATCGATTTGTGTTGGGTGTGACCCACCTTCCGTTTAATCTTATTCTGACATTTTAGAATTCAAGGCGATTTCCTTATTCCATGAGAAAGTTACGGATTAATACATACCTTTTAAAATTAATAAAAGAAAATAAAAATGCCCATAAATAAATTCCATTTCAATTCCAATAAATAAATAAAACCAAAAATAGACAAAAATACAAACACATAAACAAAGCATGAATATTAACTAAAAAGTAATAAAACAATTTAAAAATACGTAAGCCCGTTACCCAAGAAGTAATAAAATAAAAAGCTATGCATAATGTCAGATGGTAACACTCGGTACTAGCACCTGCCTACCGCTGATTATCAGCTGAAACCCTCAATAGTCATATGCGAGTGCGTATTGCCAAACACAATCAACAACATGGAAAGAAAAATTCGAGTGCGAGCAGGGTTTGAACCTGCGACCTTCCGATTCAGTACACCGGATGTCTTAACCAACTAGACCATCGCACCCCGCTCACAGATCTCGAAATTTTCGTTCCATTAATAACGTCTTACGGTGACATTAGCGCCATCTATTTAAGAAAGTATCGAACTAACTTAAACCAACACGTTGACATTGCAGTCAAATCAATGTTGTATAGAAGTCGCCATACCAAACTAATTTTTTTTTTTTATATTTTATACGCAAACCCTGCGTAGGGAACATAGCTGTTTTTTGACAGGAAAGAAAAAATCGAGTGCGAGCAGGGTTTGAACCTGCGACCTTCCGATTCAGTACACCGGATGTCTTAACCAACTAGACCATCGCACCCCGCTCACAGATCTCGAAATTTTCGTTCCATTAATAACGTCTTACGGTGACATTAGCGCCATCTATTTAAGAAAGTATCGAACTAACTTAAACCAACACGTTGACATTGCAGTCAAATCAATGTTGTATAGAAGTCGCCATACCAAACTAATTTTTTTTTTTAATATTTTATACGCAAACCCTGCGTAGGGAACATAGAAAAATTCGAGTGCGAGCAGCAGTTTTTTTCTTTCCTGTCAAAAAACAGCTATGTTCCCTACGCAGGGTTTGCGTATAAAATATAAAAAAAAAAAACAACATGGAAGTTGGAAATATGCTGAAAAAAAAAACAAGCTGTCATTTATCATTTTGGGCCCGTAAAGTTAAATGAAGACCTCTTTCTTCTCCATCTTTTCATCTTGCGATCAAACCTTACAACTCATGGCTACATCCTTATTTCAAACAAATTAAAAACAAAAGAGAATAATCAATACCAATGAACTTTATAAACCTTCAACAAATAAGCATTTTTTCCCACAAAACGTTATGTAGCCCTTTACATCGAGCACCGGGTTATCAGTGATCGTGTAAGCGTGACGTACGACCATCCACGTTAACACTCGGATGATATTGGTACAGTATCACGACAACCAGTAAACCAACAAAGCCCTGCTTGTAGAATCAAACGCGTTGTCAACTAAACATCTTCGTGTAGTCAAAAATGTTTAGTTGAAACGTAACCAATTGTGTTGATACGGCAGCTCGACTTTCTCACGAATTACCTTAGCAAGCTTAGGATAATGTGAACGCTTTGTGTATATGTGTGAGCCTATTGCGACCATTTGTTCCTAGTTGAAATACTGTATGTTCTTCTGTGACGCGGATGATATTGGCCCATAATGTTAGCAGTAAACGATCGTTTGTGGACACTGTTGAAATGACGTCATCTGTTATCCACATATTTGGGACGTATTGAAACCATTTATCGTTTTGACATGAAACAAGTTGTAATTCTGGTTTACAATTGAAAAGGATGGAATTAATGTGCGGAGTAGGTTTGGGTTCAATTCAAGTGGTATTTTATTATTCGTGCAAGAGGCACATTCTTTCGCGTGAGTACCTGAGCAAAAGCTAGAGAGACACCAACCAACCAACCACAACCAATGACCAAACTGGGCAACCTGTATTTTGACATAGACATTTCTGAACACCGAAAGCATAAGCCATTTAAGTAGGTATCGATAAACGTATATTATAATATAGTATAAAATTGCCGTCGAAATGTTCTCACCTGCTAATTTATATGAGCGCCATTTAATTTGGATCAACTCAAACACACGTAGGCAACGTGTTTAAACAAATACCAAAGTTCTTAACTAGGGGCGTTCAAGCTCGCGGGTTGGTGCGAGTTCGAATCATTCGACTAAGTCCGGTAAAAGCTATTTAACTTTTGAAAGAGAAAACAAAATTACGTTTTAGAACTTTTTAAATGAGCAATTTCTTGTTTTTTTTTTTCGTTGATAAGGTGTTTCGGTAGACAGATATTAAGTTTGTAAAAGTCAGTCTTATTTACCTTTCAAATTACGTCCTTTTAAGACTTCACAGAGCTTATGATTCCATGAATTCAGTCAAGCAGTCAACTGCTTCATAATCTTCCAAGTTACGCGTAAGTAAGTAGGTTATAAATAGCAAATTAGTGAAGAAAATTCATATCTACATGAATCGTGACTTCGAATTAGGTAAATGAATCAGTTATATATATGTCGGATATTTACTCTATTAGGCTCGTGCATCATGTGGGCAGAAAATACACGGGGTGCGATACACTGTTTCTAGAAAAACTAACGAACTTCTTGAGATTACAACTTAACACAATGAATCGGTTACAGTTCCAAGACGTCTCAACTCCACCGCATTAGACATTGAATGTCACCCTCGCCTTGAGCTGAACATCAGGGCTCTGTAGAAGCACGCTGTGTGGTGGGTAGACGGGTAAGTAGGTCGCGTGACGTCACCACCAGCGCACTTTTGATTCATTTTATGTCCGTACTAATGACTGGATCCGACATATATGAAAACGACTAAGTTCACTTTGTAGTACGATAATTATATCCCTTCCTTCTTACTTATATAATTATGAACAAAATTGTATCTCTGCCAAGATTATGAAACACACGATAGCATTGTTCTCGATGATAATAATGAGCAAATTTTAATACAGCTGCAAAACACGGTGCTCTGCTTACACTACGAAAGGGGAATTAATGGATAGCGGATGTGTTACGAAGATTATAATTCCAGTGTACATTGAAGCTCAGGCTTGGTAAATATTACATGCATGTGGATATCAAGATAACGTTCAGAATAATCTTTATTAAGAGCTTTCAGTGAAGCTCGTTATGGGATCTTAGCGAGCCGCAAAAAGGAAGCCTTTCAACTCGCGTACGATCGAAAATTACGCCTAAATAGATGTTAGCAAAAAGGTCTGTGTACTAAAAACTGAGGATCAGTTATCCCCTTTTTTAGATCAGCGAGTTTAGAAAGGGTAATCATTGCTGAAGTTTTATGAAAAGTTTTTAATAAATCGCTGGAGAAAAATGCAAAATCGTAAATTTTCGACAAGCGAGTCCACAACCCAGGTAGTACTAGGTAATACGATACCCCTTACTAAGATTGGTTGTCAGACTTTTTAAGCCACTGACTAACTGTAGCGGCTGTCAAAGATCTACGATTGACAGTCGGGACCAGCAGCTTAACGTGCTCTCCGAGGCACGGAGGAAACTCGGTATGTAATGGGTGGTCACCTATCCTCGGACCAACCTAGACAAGCACGGCTTAACCTGAAGATCGATTCAAGCGGCTGTTATTATTTAGCCACGAGCACCTCCACACACTGTACACATGTGGTTCAATTTGTTCAAAAGATCATTTTATTTCTATTTCATTAAAGCTGGTTGAACCCTACCAAAAGTCTGTCGTCTACAGTATACGTAATGTCAACCAAACGTATTCGCTTTTAGAATTCAGTGTTTTTCCGGTCCTGCATGAATATTTCATACACTCAAGCGCATTAGCAACTAGACAAATCCTACGTTGGGTAAATAGTGGGTTGTATTTCGTATATTTTTCTAGGTTTCTTGTATATTTCTACTGCTTTGTAAATCTGCCTTTTTATTTCAAAAATTATTGCTGGGAATCGGCTTTTTTTTTTTGGGGGAAAAATTAGGTTTTACGGTAAAAATCGATGGAAAGCACTCAAAGCAGTGTGCTGATGGATGGATTAAATAGTACGGGGGTCATGGAGGTGTGTAAAGTAAAAATCTTACATTAAAAACATGTATTTAAAAAAAAAACTTGTGAAAAGTTTGGAACTTTGACCCCCAATATCTCTGTAACTAGATGGTTCCCAGGTATGGTCTAGAACAAAAAAATGATCGCAAAAACGGGGAGAAGAAGTGCCTTTCGGATGTGTTAAGGGTCTATTTACACCCTTTATAAATTGAATCTTTTGAATCCTTCACTGTTTGCTTATTAGTCTACTTAGTAAACGATATTTTATTAACTTATATATGACTAAGTAAATCCTATCTGCTATATCTTTATAGCATAGACAGTAACCGAGCAGATATTATGGTGGGTGTGTATTGGCTTTACCACATTATAGTTAATAGCCCGTCGAACCGGCGCCTACACGAGGAAATTTTTACGATACAGCTCCAGGCCATCAGCGTTAAACGTTAAAGTTCAGCCGGTTCATGTAGGGGAAACAGTTGACGGTTAATTTATTGTTATTTACTTTTTTTGCTACATAAAATAATAAAACTTACTTATGAAATATTCTCATAATTGTTTTGATATGGAAGGAAAAATTCGAGTGTGAGCAGGGTTTGAGGAGCTGTAGTTCCCTACGCAGGGTTTGCGTATGAAAATATTAAAAATTCTCATAATTATTATCTCTTAAAGCATACCTCTTGCTGAAATCATAGGTACTTGCCAACTAGTGTAGGTAAATATGTACCTCATTATAATTAGTTAGTTGGTTAGGTCGTTGCCTGTAAATAAACAAAGGTGTTCGCATAGGCAATTCTGAGAAATACTGACTATGTTTAGTCTGTAACTGGCTAGACTTAAAACAAATGAAAACTTTACGTCGTGGATAACGCTACTTTATAAGGTCGAATTGTTATTTGATGAGAGACAAATTTTAGATAAAAACTTTGGTTATCGGTATCGTGAGAAAAAGTGAATTTATTTATGCTCTTACTGTTTCAGTATGTAGAAAGAGTGTTTTGCTTTCTATGTAGTAGGATAACAGACCGGGGATCCTAGAAAAAAAATACATTTAATCAGGAGCTCGTGGCTAAATAATAACAGCCGCTCGGGTCGATCTTTAGGTGAAGCCGTGCTTGCCTAGGTTGGTCTGTGGATGGGCGACCACCCATTACATACCGAGTTTCCTCCGTGCCTCGGAAAGCACGTTAAGCCGTTGGTCCCGGCTGTTATTTGTAGATCTTTGACAGTCGACAGGTAGTCAGTGGCCCAAAAAGTCTTACAACCAGTCTTACCAAGGTTTATCGTATTACCCGGTACTAACTGGGTTGTGGACGTCAGATAGGCAGTCGCTCCATGTAAAATATTGGTATTCAGCTGCATTCGGTTAGACTGGAAGCTGACCCCAACATAGTTGAAAAAACCGGAACGAGGTGATCCGACAGAGAACCAGAGTTTCGACATAGCTCACAGAATAAGTAAGCTGAAGTGGCGATGGTCCTCCCATATTAGCCTTAGCACCGATGACCGTTGGGGTTGACGTGAACTCGAGTGAAAACCACTAATCGGCAAGCGTAAGGTGGAACGCCCTCAGGCTCGCAACTGAATGACCATGTAACTGGATGAAAGTTGCTGGGAATCGAGATGAGAGATGTGCGATTGGGCCTATGTCCAGCAGTGGACTGCTGTAGGTTCATGATGATCGAAAACCTCATGGAAACCCATTTGCCTTATGCTGGTTGCTAGTAAGTTGAGGCGCCGTAAACCAATGACATATCGATACAGGCTATTGTGTTTGGTTAAGCAATACGTGGTCTGAGGTGGCAAATATCCGGTTCCCATTCTCATGTATGTAATGTAACAAAGACGTACCGTAAGTCTGATATTTACTTGTGCCCCATAAATCCGTAACTAATCTCCAAGGAAAACGTACCTGTAATAAAATGTTGTAACAGTATCAGTAAAAGGAGGTGATAGTAAACACACTAACGGAGAGATAAGTAGACAAAGAAACGTTACGTTTCATGACGTGCAAACAATGAATAGGAAAAAAGTAAATGCTTTTTAAATGGAAGAAGCTTGATAACTTTTAATATGGAACATTCAAAAGCTTAAAAGGCAGTCAGGAGGATCCGCAGCTCAATATTCCATTGAACTAAGGACACATGTCTATTATGGTAATATTCTGTGGGAATCGCTGTGAATCCAATCCGATAGAAAATGTAATGAAAAGACTCCCGGACTACTACCGCTTTGTGGGACAACCGCCTGGAGTAAACGTCGACTCACTGAATTTCATGCATTTAAAATTGACATTGTTGTTCAAGCTCCCATTTTATTTGTTGAACAAACAATTTGGTCAATACCAAAACGTTTGTAAAAACAAGCATTCTGTGGTGGTTTGTTATTCATTAGTTGTTTAAAAAGGTTTAATGTGGCTTTTCCTATTTAAATTTCGATTTATAGAGGTCAAATATTAACTAAAAAAAAGGTGTGTTATAAATTAAATTCTACATTAGTAATGTAGTTTTTATTCGACTGCGTGACAGCAAAGATAGGATTATGTTTCTACGTATTGTCTATGAAGGTTACACCACCCTCGTTTGCCTATTGAGTTATATCATAACTTGAATAGGATGTACCTATTGTCAGCGGTTGTCTATCCATAACCCTTCGATAATGCAGTTGCCTAATTGATAAGGTTACCATTGTATTTTAGGCGTGAATCACACATTGAAAGCCACATTAATAAAACAATCTCAATAGGTTTCTTGACTATAGTATGCCAATTGTTATCACAGTGTAAACATCATCAGAAATACATGCTTTTTGTGAAAGGTCATGGATAACATGGCCATTTCGTTTTTTACATTGTCGCTTTTATTTCATTTCCCGATCAGCTATATTGTTTTAGAAAGTGATGAAAGGTGCCAAAACAATTCAATGGAAAACACCCAACATTGTGCGGTGGTCAGGAAAAGCCAGATGTGAATAAAAAAGTAAATGGTTTTATGTATATTGGTTCGGTGGCTCTAAACAAAGCTTGTTAGATAACAGGTTCATATAAAAATATATGTTGTTTTTTGGTGCTAAAAAGAACGTGTGGTGCTTTTGTGACAATAGGTAGAGCATGGTCATACGTTGACCTATCTATGTATGAGATACATACGTAACTAAGAGAGGTTCGTAATACTTGGCAAAGGTTTGGTTGACTCATAATAATTATTTAAATTATGGTCAAGAGCCTCGACGACCATCTGTCAAGGCTCTTCTTAGGCAGTTGGATCAAGGGCCTGATTCAAGAGGCAGTACTCCTCGAAACGGCCCGCATTGTGAGTAGGTTCCTGTGTCTGGAGCCCTAACCGCCGGTAGCTAGAACCCCGCTCCAACACCGGCGGACCACTATTTTTTATATAATTTTTTTTTTTTTAATTATTTTATCAAAATGTATAAAATAAGATGATGAAATGAAGAAAGGAAATTTAAATTATAATAAAAGAATAATGGACGTTACTATAATTATTAACAAAAAAAATATTTGTATACTAATATTTACAAATTATTAACTTATTAATTAATAAAGAACAGACTGCCTCCAGCCAAACATATTTTGATTAAAAATAGAATTAGAATATCCGAATTATAACATCGATATCAAACATACATACTCGTATAAAATCAATTAAGTCCAACAAAACTAAAATGAGATTTGGCAATGAACATAAAAACAAAATTGGCTTCAAAGCTACAATTAAAATTAGAGAATGTTGGTTCGACATTGTACGGGACCGCCATTGTTTTATTTCAACTAAATTCAATAATGAATCAGTACAATGTCCCAGCGTGTTTCAAAGTAGAACATTTGTTCCAAAACACAGAAATTGTTCTGTGAAAAAGAAACATTATGTAGCTCACCGCGCGAATACTTTTATCGGTATTACGCCGATTCCATTGCGCTTTATTGGCATCAGTATTGGTACAAACGCCTTTAAACGTATATCACATAGAATGTAAGGAATGTATACATTGCTCGCAGAACGGATGGCCGATGGGACGGAAAAGTTCTGGAGTGGCGACCGCGAACCTGAAGACGCTGCGTTGGAAGGCCTCCCACTAGGTGGACCGATGACTTGGTGAAGGATGCAGGGATCCGCTGGATGCGAGTCGCACGGGACCGGTCAATGTGGCGACACTTTTGGGAGGCCTATGTCCAGCAGTGGACGTCTTTCGGCTGAAATGATGATGATGACGCATAGAATGTATGAATACTGAACGTGGTTGAATTTTGCAAGTTTGCAATGAAAATGTTGACGGCGTTTCTCCGAAACTTCATAAGTTTATTCCTGTATTAAATTCTCTTAACATTTTATGGAGTTACGTAATACAGGCGACGTGGTTATATAGTGCATTTTTAATTAGTCTCAGCCTCTTCAAAGTTTTCATGAAATGTATCAGTCAATCAAGTTCAAAACAGTGATTTATTACAATACGACATATTATTAGTAGCTGTAGTACATAGTTCAATAAAAGGTAATGTGCAATGTGCATAGCATCGCATAGTATAGTATAGTGTCATAGCGATTAATCGCGATTGTATTAATAACAATACAAGTAACGTCTAAGTACCTAACTATGTAACTTTTTCCAATATAATCTATATTGTTATTTTTAATAAAATAAAGCTGAAGAGTTTGTTTGTTTGGTTGAACGCTCTAATCTCAGGAACTCCTGGTTCGAATTGAAATATTCTTTTAATGTTGGATAGTCCATTTATCGAAGAAGGCTATAGGCTATATAACACCATGTTACGACCAATAGGAGCCGAGAAAAAATAAAACAAGTCAGAAGCGGCGGGTGACACCGCGGGGCTCAGCTAGTTATAGATATAGACGTTAGACTATAGACATGTAAACACATGTTTCCGGATCCCGGTGGCAGAAGGTCCTTAGTCTCTGATTGTATAAAACTCAATTTGTAACTCGTAAACCGCGGTTAAGAAAAGTCGTACTTTCATCGAGAAGACACGACCTCCAAACGTGAAAAGGTCTAAAAGGCCAATAGCTCCCATTTTGTTTTATTTATTTCAGACAATAATTCAAAGAAAACAAGAAAAGAGCGTGTATTTGTAAAATGGCTGCTCAGATGAGAACAGCTGCTTTACTTTTAGAATAGAAAATACATAGTAAATAGAATTTGAATAAAATATTATTTGTGTTGACATCAGTAGAGCCTTTGTGAAATATTTTTTTTTGTGTCTTTACAATTGCGTTTAGAATATGTTTGTGCCTTTTACGTTTAAATTACGAGTCAAATAAATGATCCTGCAAATGAACAGCGCAATAAAGGGTGTGAATAGACCCTTAACGAAGCCGAACACTTGTTCTCCCCGTCTTTGCGATCATTTTTTTTTGTTCTAGACCATACCTGGGAACCTTCTAGTTACGGAGATATTGGGGGTCAAAGTTCCAACTCTTTCATAAGTTTTTCTTAAATACATGTTTTAAAACACCTCCCCATACTATTCAATCCAGCCATCAGCACAATGCTTTGAGTGCGTTCCATCGAGTCCTACAAAAAGTCGTTTCCCAGCAATAATTTTTGCGTAAAGTTACTTAGTTTGCTGTACAGAATGCTTGGATTACGTGAATACTTTGTGAAGGGTCTGTTGACACCCTGTATATATTTCCAAATTTTTCCTAGGGCTTACTGCAGAGCCTACGTCAGTCAGACATACTCGTCTGTTTTGATAATAATTAGACATACTAATCACGAGCTTATAAGCCTCGATAACATGTATTATCTACTGAGCTTAGCCTAGATCTATATACAAGCACTACGGTTGAATAGACGTCTAAGCCAGCAACACAATAATCTTGTTGAAGTCAATGTCAATATTAATATCACCCTATGAAGGTAAACCGTAGATTAATCTATGGCTTCTGAATGTTAGTAAGATCTTTTGTCAAATGTCAAAGGGTTTGATTAGCTACTTATTGATGTTTTGGTTAACCAATCACGATAGGTTTAGAATATGTAATTTAACAACAGATTCATGAATAAATCCTAATCAGCTGTTTTGATAAGGAAAAAAAAAAATTGAGTGCGAGCAGGGTTTGATTTTTTTCCATATCAAAACAGCTGTAGTTCCCTACGCAGGGTTTGCGTATAAAAATATTAAAAATCTTAATCAGTCTTACAAAACTAATTACACTAAAAACTTTCTCAGTAGCAGCCTGGGGTTTACAAGTTTATTTATTTATTTATTTTAGTACATGGAGGACTTACAGCTAATAAAAACAAACAAAAAAGAAACTATAGTCACCAGAATGCGAATTACAAATCCTCACGTATAGACTTTGAATAAAAAAATTATGGTGTGAGCACAAAAACAGAAAATACACCGCTTTAATCAAAGTAAAAAGAATATAAATACTTTGCTTGCAATTATATGACTAAAATAATAGAGAAAAAAGTAAAATAATAAAAACACTAATGTCAACAGATGTCTTGTAATTTCATTCTATAATAAAATTTTCGTTAAATAATTATTTTTAAACAGTCTGGAACCTAATCTCCCTTTTAATATATTATAATTTCTCCATTTCTTAATATAACAATAGTAAAATGAAGCCATTTTATAACACAAAAAGAAAAAATGTGATCAAGAATGACGTATGTCACCTACATAAGATTGGACAGATAAAAATAATAATGAAATCAAGAGAATGTTGACGAGATTAGCAGCAAGACGCGCACGCCTATCACCTCCGGACCCGTCGCTCAGCTCCGCCTCGCCGCCGCCGGAATCCAGACCCGTCGTGAGTGCTGTGACACCGGCCGTGGCAGTTGCGTCGAGCTCGAGCGACGAGTATTTCTCTCCGCCGACGACGCCACCACCTGTTCGTCGACGAGGAGGACGCCGGCCGCCGGACGGTTTAGGACCTCGAGGCCCACCGGCCTCTGATAGGGTCCCAGCTCCCGGCGGAAGTGTGCCGCGCATGCGATGGACGCAATCCATTAATGCATATGTCATGCGCGCATACTATGGGGCTACAGAGGGGGGTAACAACCTGACCGCGTACCGTGTTCGGATGCTCTCTCTGTTTCAGGTGCTTGAACCAGCTGTCAACGCGTCGGCACAACGACTGTCGGATCAGGTGCGAGTCATCCAGCGTAATGGTATGTTGTATGACACCGTACTTGATCGCTTGCGGACTGAAATGCAGAGTAGCCATGTCATTGCCACGCCGCTGCAGACTGTGGTTCCACAGTCTACCATAATACCAAATCACGATAACAACGTGAGTAATGACATGGTTACTAATGTAAGTACCCAGTGCAATGAGGAAATGAGGTGTCCTTTGGAGGGTGCGATTCGAGAATATCGGTTCATGCAACCCGATCTTAGACCACGCGTACCTCGTTTGCCCATGCATAACAAAAATAGGGTGCTGGTGGCTGTTCTGGATTCGCAGTTGTCAAACTATTTTGATAACTGCGAAGACCTCACCGATGCTCACTGAATCCTGTATTGTGCGGCTGTAGCAGCATGTCGTGTAGCTCATGTCAAATTTTCTGATGACAGAGCTACACGACCTAAACCAGCCGTACCGTCATGGCAGTACAGGATTGAACGACGTATTGGTGAGGCCAGAGCACTCATCGGCAAACTGATCTGCTTCAGGGAGGGCAATACTCGCCCTAGAGTGATGCGTTTTGTGAGGCGGGCGTTCTCGGGGACTGATATCAGTGCTCGAGACTACATGTCCCGTGTCACAGAGCGCATCGACTTCCTGAAGCAGAAAGTTTATGCATGGGCAAACCGTATTCGTAGGTATAAGCGGCGGGTGGACCGATACACTCAGAATCGCACATTCCAAAGAGATGAAAGGTGGGTTTATAGGGCTTGGGAGCAACCGGACCAAGGTGTGGCTGACACGCGCCTGCCGGATGATGATGCCATGTGTTCATTCTGGCGCAGCATCTGGTCGGTGCCTGTTAGCCATACCGAGGGTGAATGGACTCGGGAGGTCGAGCGAGCGTGCGATCTAGTACCAGAAATGGGGGCAATCACTATCAGCCCCCAAGACGTAGTTCGTGCAGTCCGTCCGTTGCCTAACTGGAAATCTCCAGGGCCGGATGGGCTGCACAACTTCTGGATTAAATGGTTTACAAGGTCGCACGCTCGCCTGGCGATCCTGTTCCAGTCAGCCTTAGAGTCAGGGTCGCTGCCAGAGTTCCTGACAACAGGGATAACCCACCTGCTCCATAAATCGGGTAGTACTGCGGAGCCCAAAAATTATAGACCGATTACCTGTCTTCCGACAGTCTATAAAGTTCTTACATCCATTTTGAGAGCTAAAATTAACAAACACATTGATGACAATTCTGTAATGTCCGCTTCTCAAAATGGATGTAGGAACGGGTCCCGCGGTACTAAGGAGCTACTCCTCATTGATATGGCCATTAGTCAACAGGTTCGCCGTTCCCGAAGGGATCTGTCGACATGTTGGATAGACTATAAGAAGGCCTATGACTCGGTGCCACATACATGGCTCATGAGGGTGCTAGAGTTGTATAAAGTTGATTCAACTCTGCGCATCTTCCTGATGTCATGTATGGGGCAATGGAGGACAGTCCTTCGCTATCCGGGATGTCGGCAAATCCAGAGGAATAGCGAGCCGATAAGGATAGAGCGAGGTATATTTCAGGGCGATAGTTTGAGTCCGCTTTGGTTCTGCTTAGCCTTGAATCCTCTTAGCACGCTGCTGGAGGATTCAGGTCTAGGCTATCGGTTGAGGAGAGGTGGTCAAGTTATATCTCACCTCTTTTACATGGATGACCTGAAACTCTTTGCACCCAACGATTTGCAACTGATGGAGCTACTGAAAGTAACTGAAACTTTCAGTAGCGCCATCAGGATGGAATTTGGTGTGGACAAATGTGCGGTCATGCATTGTAAAGCGAGGGGAGATTGTGGAATCTGTGGGAACCCAGCTCTCGGATTCCATAAATCTTAGATCCCTCTCAGCAACTGAAACCTATAAGTATTTGGGTATGTCGGAAGCGCTGGGCATCAATGTTGCTGACATGAAGCAATCGTTGAAGGAGCGCTTCTTTGGCCGTCTGAAAAAAGTATTTAATAGTCTTTTATCAGGCGGCAATAAGGTGCGTGCCTTCAACGGTTGGGTCATGCCGGTTCTGATGTACTCTTTCGGCATACTCAAATGGACTCAGACAGAACTAGACGCCTTGGATAGGAGGGTCCGTACATTGTTGACGGCATATCGAATGCATCACCCGCGTTCTTCTGTTATGAGACTGTATATCCCGCGGAGGTGTGGGGGTCGAGGCTTTTTAAACGCTAAGGCTCTTCACAGTCGCGAGATATGCAGTCTCAGGGAATATTTCCTTGAAACCGACGTGCGGATGCATCGAGATGTGGTCGCAGTGGACAAGGGGCTCACCCCGCTCTCCTTGGCTAAAGAGAA
Organism: Noctua janthina; assembly: GCA_963576755.1. Classification (NCBI taxonomy): domain Eukaryota; kingdom Metazoa; phylum Arthropoda; class Insecta; order Lepidoptera; family Noctuidae; genus Noctua; species Noctua janthina. The sequence goes on from OY755059.1 coordinate 11,405,861, forward strand.
CTGGCGCAAACCTGTAGTGCTTGACACTAACGACCGCATGGAAGTATGGCAGAGTAAGGAGCTTCACGGACGCTTTTTCCGGGCCCTGAATGGGCCCGATGTAGACCTATCAGCGTCCGTAGCCTGGCTACGTTCCGGGGACCTCTTTGGAGAAACCGAAGGTTTTATCTGTGCAATTATGGATGAAGTTATGATGACGAATAACTACCGGAGATTTATTGTGAAGGACGGTACGGTTGACATATGTCGGGCATGCCACCGTCCAGGCGAATCAATCCGTCACATTATCTCCGGGTGTTCTCGTCTGGCTAACGGAGAGTACTTGCATAGACACAACTTTGTAGCCAGGATTATCCATCAGCAACTTGCTCTAAAATACAACCTTGTGGAATCGGAAGTACCGTACTATAAGTATGTGCCCGACCCAGTTCTCGAAAATGGCAGTATCACATTGTACTGGGATCGAACCATCGTAACTGACAGGACTATTGTAGCCAATAAGCCTGATATAGTGGTGGTGGATCGATCAGAGCGGCGTGCAATGATTGTTGACATTACGGTCCCGCATGATGGGAACCTCGTGAAAGCCGAGAAAGATAAGCAAATCAAGTATCTTGACTTGGCTCACGAGGTTGTCGACATGTGGGATGTGGACTCAGCGATCATTGTGCCGATAGTTGTATCAGCCCATGGCTTAATTGCCAAGAGCCTCGACCAATACCTGAGGAGGCTCTCGTTAGGCAGCTGGATCAAGGGTTTGATTCAGAAAGCGGTACTCCTGGACACGGCTCGTATTGTCAGGAGGTTCCTCTCTCTGGAGCCCTGACCGCCGGTAGCTTGGACCCTGTTCCCGATACCGGTGGGCTACAATTTTTTTATATTTTTAAATGTTTTTTATATTGTTTTTAGTTTAAGAAATATTTAAAAATGTATAAGATTTGTGTAAAGATAAATAAAGGAAAAACAATAATATATAACCTACCGTACCGTTTTGAGTATGAACGTGGATGGGTATATGAGTAGAGGAAGACCAAAGAAACGAAGAAATGGACGGTGTAAATAATGATATGGCAAGAAAGGAGGTGTCTGGCGAGATGACGAGTGGTAGAGAAGTATGGAAGAAGAAGACATGCTGCGCCGACCCCAAATGAATTGGGATAAGGTCAAGAGAATGATGATGATGATGAAATAACCTACCGCTACTTGGCGGTATAAGACCCATGTGCCTAGCAAGTAAACCAGGTAAGGATATTGAACCTTTGTGCACTCCGCTAAGATTGTCCACCACGACCTAAAATGGTTAAAAGAATAATACTTTATTCGGCTCAGAAAACACGTTACAATATTAGTAAAATAAATATTAAACAAAAAACCCGACTGCAATAAAGACAATTTAAAAGTAATGCACTAAAAACCGAAACAAGATTGAGAATAGAAAACTAAATTAAATAAACCATACAAAGTAAACTCTACTTCGGTTTAACAGACTATATTATGAGCTGAAAGCCTAAGTTAAATACCCGCATTAAGTTTAGTAGCAAGTGCCTTTCGGTTTATAATTTGCAATTGGGTCCCGCCTTTATGACGAATACTAGTTGTGCCCCGCGGTTTCACCCACCACTTCTGACTTGTTTTTCTTTGCTCGGCTCCTATTGATCATAGCGTGATGTTATATAGCCTTCCTCGATAATTGGATTATCTAACACTAAAAGAATTTTTCAATTCGAATCAATAGTTCCTGAGATTAGCGCGTTCAACCAAACAAACAAACTCTTCAACTTTATAATATTAGTATAGATAATGATGCCTTATCTGTCAAAATCCGTCCAGCCGTTTGGAAGATACGAGGGAATAAAGAAATTTACAAACAAATATACGTACATCCAAGATACACGCAAACATAACTCTTCCTTGGCTGTCGGATAAAAACCTAGTAACAGTCTGGAGTACAAAAGTTTATTGAGAGCGCTTAATTTGTCATTAAGAAATTGTTACGTAATCGGCTGCGTAGGCTTGCTAACTTAACTATGAAATCTCCTATAACTCTATCTCAAAACTTAACTATCGTAACCAAGTAAAGGTAAACTCTAACAACTCTGCCTAGCCTTTTCCCAACTATGTTGGGGTCTGCTTCAAGTCAAACCGGATACACCTGAATACCAGTATTTTACATTTAGCGACTGCCTATCTGACCTCAACCCAGTACGATACCCCTTGGTAAGACTTTTTGTCAGACTTTTTGGGCCACTGACTACCTGTAACGACTGTTAAGGTTCTACAAATGACAGCCGAGACCAACGGCTTAACGTGCTTTCCGAGGCACGGAGGAAACTCGGTATGTAATGGGTCCATCCACAGACCAACCTAGGCAAGCATGGCTTAACCTAAAGATCGATCCGAGTGGCTGTTATTATTTAGCCACGAGCTCCTCCAAGTAAAGGTAAACTCTAGCCTAGGCTTAAAATAGATCCAGTAACCTAGGTGTCTAGCGTCTAACCTCGAGATTTACGAGTGAGACCACTTGAAATGCGGCCAGTGAATATTCTGTTGTTCTAAACTAGTATTTGATTAAGTAAGCTCGATGAGTTGATGAACCTGTGTGTTCGTTGTTCGGATTTTGTTTTCCAGAGATTTGGAATTGTGAATTAAAACGAGACGTGACGTTTGTGTTTCTGACAATGCCAACTATAATTATGTGTTTTCAATGTTTTAGAAATTGCACAGAACAGAGAGGTTTGGAGGGAGAAACTGCTGGGTAAAGGCCTCCCCGGCCTTTACCCAGCAGTGGGACACAATGTTGGCTAACAAAAAAAAAAAATGTTTTAACTAGCTTAGTTGCTTACTTTTTATGAAGAAAAATGTAGTTTTGGAAAATATATGAGTCTAGGTATTAGGATTATTTATTTATTTATTTATTAGATAAATTTGTGATTTCAAGTGGATATTTTGTCTCTCATAATTTTTACAAGACGGCGTCAACACGTTTGTTAGGCTGAAATAATTTGGCTTCAGTATTATCCCTGCATAGTTATTATCGGCTCCTTTCAAAGAGGTTGATGTGATATGTTTTCCATTGTGTCATGATGAATGTGTTAGTTAATTTAATTTAAAAAAAAAACTGACTCTTCCACAGTTTCTTCAATTCATTAGAAATTCAGACTGGCTGCCTACATTGTAACAGAATTAGAAACTTTCTTTTGCCCATTAAAAGTTATTTTTATCAGAATTCAAGTTTTCTTTTATTGGGAAACTGAATGAGTTATGTAAATTGGCTGAAACCAATATACATTTGATTAAACCCGAACAAAAATGTTTCATCGAATGAAAATTTGGAGAGGTCAGAGGAAGGGCGCTATAAAAATGTGTACGTAATTGTGTCCTAAGATTTTGTTATTCAAATAAGTGATTTATAAACCATGTAAATCTATTAGAAAGTTTCAGTACAGAAGAGTCAAAAAAAAGTTTGATTTATTTTACCCTGGTGGAAAAAAGTCTGGGGTGCTAATGTTTTAAATGCACCATTTCTGACCATAATAGACCCTTGATTTTGTCGGAGTACCGTCTGAAAAAACGGTAACATATTGCTCAAGCAATACAACGACGTTATGTGCCCAATGAATTTATGTTAGACGACTCGCCAGAATATCGTTTCAGAAATTCAATAAAACATACAGAATAGAGATAATAATTCTTGTGAATGGCTGTTCTGTTGCCGTGCGTCTGAAATGATTTGAAAATCGATTCAGGATAGTTTCGAGGTGCGGACAAACCTAGCGGAGCGGACTACGGACAGCGTCCTTTGACGATAGTCTACTGAAATATCTGTGACCTTTACACTGAAAAACTTGATATTTAATAAACATAATAATAGTCAATGTAATTGTACACCCACATTTCGCCAGTTTAGTTTACGTCCCATATAATAGGAGGCGAGCCTACTGTCATCAACCGGGCTCAAATTCAGACTCCGTGGCTGTTACTGAGAAAGTCGTGATGGAAAAACCCAAGACCAAAAAAACCCATGCTCAGCAGCCGCGCCTGCGACTACTAGACTAACGTGGCAGTACGTATGAAATAAAAGTCACAGATAAATGTAGATGTAGATACGCAACCCTTACATAATTAATAAAAAAAAATTCTGTTGATGACAGTTAGAAAATGTATTCTTTATTTAGATTGAGAGCCCAGGAAGCACGTTTTTTACGAATGAATAAACAATATTACCAAAGAAAAATCTAATAAAGATAGGCCAACACACAGCCGTTATTATTAAGTTTTGAAACACAATAACACATTCAGATGCCCGTTATTCAGAACTAATACATTTCCTACGTCATGTTAAAAGCTTTTATTTCATCCTAGGCTCAAGTCTGAGCGGTTGGCTTTTTGAAATTGCCGTTATTACCTACCTTTACCTCTCCTGGTAACGTGTGCCATATATTTCATTCTAGGCCCTAAAGCATTACATCCCTAGTCCCTTTCAATTCGCCTAATAGTACACCTGAGGTTGGTTTCTTTTAAGTGAACGATATAATTTAGGTTTTTACGTTATAAATGGGTTCAGATTTGTGTGGTTTGGGAACGCTTTTACGAGTGATAAGTGTGCTTCAATTAGATATTTGATGGTTTTTATGATGTTGCGGTACCTACATATTTCAGGATTAAAATGATGACCTATATACTTTAATCAAAGCATGTGATGAAAATGTAAAAAAATGGGTCAGAAATTGGGTGACGTATTTGTGGGTTCCAATTTGTAGTGGCACAATTCTAATTTGTTATGTTATTTAAACAACTAATTTTTTTTTGTTAGCTTGTTTGAGTGCCCCAGTGCTGGGCAAAGGCCTTTCAAACCTCTCCGTCCTGTGCGATATCTGGCCATGTTATTATTGAAAAAATATACGAGACTAAAGTTGAGACGACTACTATACACCGTGACTTTTTAGTCGTCTTACAACGGCAGCCCACTTCATGTATCCAATGAATACTAAACATTCATAAAAAAAATGGTATTTATGAGATTTTAATAATTTAAAAATAAAAATATTATTCAGCATTATGACGCATGACATAGTTAAGACACCCTGTTGCGAGCGATGATCGAGTGCTGGGTCGGTAAAATGTTCTCCCGTTTGACACGTAAACATCATTAACAGGATGTTTCATAATTGAATTCTAATTTTTTATTATTATTTTTGTACTTTGTACTTATGGAAGATAAAAAAAAAAATCGCGCCTAAAGCTATTTTATGTCGGGTACATTGAGTGGACGACCTTTGTAAGACGACTAAAAAGTCACGGTGTATATTACACACCTGAATGAGTTACTTGTCCCTTTAGTGAGTGATTGTGTTAGCATTTAAACAGAACAGGGTTTGTTTTCACTTTCATAAAACGGTTTTGGAGCAGATTATACAATTATTAGTGTTTATCAAGTTTTCACTTGATAAACACTATTAATTGTATAATCTGTTCCAAAACCGTTTATTGTTTGAGTAATAGAGTAGTAGCAAGCTATAGTACAGTACAGTAGAATCACTAGTAACTAGTGAATATGGCAAAAAGTGTGTGGTGTGTCAAAAGGTGTGAATAGCGAAGGTATTTGGCTACAACTGTTGCTAACTGTCAAAACAGCTTACCGATGAGCTGTTACGCTGCAGCGACTACCTACATGCAGTAACATAAACATAATCGATTTCTAGCATAACCATCACACTAAAGTAGTGTTGTACCACGTATAATAATCTCCTCCAAGAGCCCACAGCATGTACAAGTGTATTAAAGGTAGTACAAGCCTATATTATTGACCATAACTGATGCTGGTGCAGATAATAACTATAAATAGTCGATAGACGAAGCGACGCCGACTACCCGACTATGTAACGTATCTCTCTCAAGATTTAATAGCTCAATATAATCCTTACCTATCCTAAAACGCAACATCTTTGTCCGTTAGTGTGTTTATAACTTGAGAACTGTGTATCAGATTTACGTGATTTGCTCTTTATCTAGGAAATGTTTAGGTTTACTAATCTTAAATATCTTGACTACAGATCAAAATTCATATTTTAAGACATTTTTTCAGATATTTTTTTTAAGATTCTAGTTTCATCTTTTTTATATTAAATGGGCCTATTTATTGACCTCAATCTAGTCCTGAGGACAAAAACGAAGTCGACGTTGGAACGAGCTAACCCAAAAGAAGCCTATTAACTACTAATAAAAACCAATAGGACTAATAGAAAACCTACCTATGTGGATTTAGCAAGCTTCACTCTTTCCTTAATATCCTCCTTTATTCACAATCATAAGACACGCCGGTATACTGACACAAACCCAGTCACCGCTGCTACTGACAAATTCCAGATGAAAAGCCCAAACCCAAACTCTTTAAAATAGAATAGAATTTCTCTTTATTCGAGTATCCATGACTCAAAAACTGTTAGTAAAACTTACGGCTATGTTAGTAAGCACTGATAAAAACAAAACAACACAAGAAATAACGGTGGATCACTGCTGCGATAACCCATGAGTGATAACACTACAGCGACCCACATAAACACAGTCCAGGCGACTGGCAATCATGCTTAAGATACTGTTGGTGCTGCCCCACACCCTGCGCACCAGGGAAGCACACCTTTTACGCATTGTTGCGTAAAAACAATCCACATGCGCATCTGCGAACATCCCCGACGCACTATAGAAGCGGGGCAGCCCCACCAGCCCCAGCCGTTTCCAGGACCTGATGCTCCTCAAAAACGCTTACCATCACTGTATCAACGAATCAACCTTTCCTCATGTGATCCACAGAACTTGTAACACGAAATATATAGTTTGGACAAAAACAATAAATTAAATAGAGGACAGGGTAGTTCTGTCGAAAAAACTCCCACACAATAGTTTTAGTTAAAGGCAATCCGTTTGAAGCATAAAGGTTTAGGCATTGACTTTTCCGTTTTGGGCCGGGAAGCTTTGAATAAGTTATACCTACAAGCTTAACTGAGATACCAGATTTACGTATTATTATTATTTTTCCTTTACGTGACTCTCATAAAAGAAGTTACGTAGATACAGATAGATACGCTAAAACGGTTACCACGTATTCAGTGCGTCATTCTGAACCCCTCCACATACAAATTTTTCGTCGGTGATTAAAAAAAGTTTGTGTAATACTGACACGGTCAGAATGTATGGAACAGCTGTTTTTTTTTAATCAAAATTAAAGCATATATTTCAAGTAGGCCAGTTACAGGCACTTTTGAATTGTCGAAACAAAGACAACAGTGAAATATAGCTACAGTCCCAGTCACAAGGCACAAAAACTGTGAAAGTACTGTTGTTGCCCATTCCCCATTGCCATTTGTAGATCTCTATGGAGAAGAACGGGCAAGAAACTCCATGGACACTTTTTCAAATTAGAATACTTTAACAAAATCTTGGTTACGTCATTCATGTTGAGATGGTACATTATGTAAGAACGAAAAAGAGAGAAAGTGTCCATAGTAAAAACAATTCAAAAATAAAATAATTAATTCAAATAAACCGTGGCAAATAAGAGATGACCAGTCACAACTGACAGCGCCCGTTCAAGAACATAAAGCATGTAGCACCATTCAACTCAACTAACAACAAAAAATCCGGATATTTTTTTTTTATGTGGCGGTTTTAGAATGGTGTGCTGAATACGTGGTAACCGTTTTAGCGTCGGTGTCCATCTACCTTGTATACTAGTATAGTAAATATGAAAATAGCACCTACCAAAGTAGTTTTAGAAATGCAAACGTAACGTCACACCTGTAAGCCCCGAAGTATTAGGCAGATGTGTACGTATGGCACTGCCACAATTCGCCAGTTTTCTTTGAGTTCTATTTAATAATGGTGGCCTGTTGCCATCAACCGTGCGAATCAAGACTGCGGGCTGCTACTGAGAAATTCCTGATGGAAAAACCTTACATACGTCGACAGACAGCAAAGTGGAGCTGAATAAGGTACAATCATGATTTCCATGTATTACCATCACTGTTATTTCAGGGGTTCTAAGGATGACTTTGGCATGGAAAAGATGTTAATTCGGACTCATTTGCATTATGTTATATAGAATAGGCAATTGAGCAAAAAAAAAACATTTTGCCAAATTCCTGACGAGATTTACGGACAGGCGTACAGACATTAATTTTTATGGGCATGTATTTAATGCGGCGACAAATTAATCTGATTTAGGGTGAAAAATAATAGTTTGGCAATTTCAATACGATTATTGTGATAATTTAAGGACACAGAAAAAAAACTAAAACAAGTATATTAACCACTAGATTGTGGAAAAGGCGTAGTCGACGTAGCCCCGCTGCGCGGGGCTCCTGTTTCTGTTTGCAGGGTTTAAAGTAACCTGACACGAAGGGGATCCCGGGGTCTTAGTTCGCTCACTTCGCTCGCTCAGAAGACCCCGCCATCCCCTTCGGATCTAACCAGTCCGAGTCGGGGTGTCACAAGTGACAATGAACGGATAAATAGTTACTTACTTGGTACAATAGTCGCCCATTCAGTATATTGGTCGGCAATTAAATTTTTTTTCGCCCGATTAATAATTTCCCATTTTTATTTACATGAAGTAATTAATAAATTAGGCCTCTCAGACTACGTGGGCATGAGCCACGATAGTAGGATAATGTACAACGTTTTAAACTCCAAAAGGTCGAATCGTTTTATAATTCTATGGCTTATGCATTATGGTTATCGCAGTATTTACTCCTAAATGTGACGAAATTCCAAACAATTTGCAAAACGCTTACCTCGTCCCTATCAATATATTCTTTCAACAAAACGAACCTACAAAATCCGCCTAAGCGCATCCTACATTTTACATAGAAGGCGGGGTTGCGAAATAGTAGTTTATGCGAGAACCGTGTCGAGTTCCATATTCATGGTTGCCCAACCCCCCTCCGGAAACAATATAGAGGCTCGATGCCAATTGTTATTGGTGTGTAGGAACTGTGGGCACCGTATGGGGCTGTTACATTCTTTATTTAAACTAGAGTGTTAGTTGCTGCCAGTCGTCGGGGAAAATAGGTTAGCTGGAAGCTCGAGGTTTTATTGAAACTGGCTTATATTGGAAGAATAGGTCGGTGATTATTTTCGTCTGGTGGTTGGGAATTTAGGTCCTCACCATGCACCATATTCATGCATGACTCTATAGTCAGTGTAGTGTGTATGTGTGTGTTGTAGTCTGTTATATATGTAGTATACGGCACATAATTGGTAAAGAAGAGAATAGGAATGTTGTCTATGGTTGCTGGTCATAGAAGAACTGCAGATTTAATAACTTTTGGTCTCTTAAAAACTCAACAAAAAGTTCTTCTGATTGATCAAAATTTGATTCTAGTGGTTATATCAGTAAGGACTTTACTGTAACCGTTTCTCTTGACTTAATCAATTTCCCACCAGCCGCAAGAGAGCCTTGTCTATCACTTACGGAAACCATACAGTAGGCTCCAAAAACCATGTTCAAATACCTTCAACGACCCACAAAACAGGCAACACGAGCCGACAGTCAAACACACAGACGGAGAACCAACAAATGACGTAAGGTTTGTGTACAAAGCGATCCCTTAATACAAATGTACATTAGTTCCCCCTAGTTCTAAATAAGGAAAAGGGGTAATATCAACAAAAGAGCTTTCGAACATCACGATATAACGTATTACTTATGAGATTGACGTACTTAAGTTAGCTCATTGGAGGCGAAAAATACAAGATATATGGAGGAAAATCAAGAGAGAGAGATGTGAAAACATACTGTTATTGTATTTGAGAGCGGGTACTCTGACTAAGATTGCTTCTGCTATAGATTAATAAAGAGATTTCGATCAACAATCTGTTTAAAATTATTTGCTTTGTCTCTTCTAACGCGGAATCAGCTTGAGCTGGTCTAAAAGTTTCATGTCCATGCGATAAAAGTGAATAGCCCGACGCGGTGTCGAATCCGGCGGTCCAAACCGAAGCGAATAACGTCGTTTTCGCTTTTATTTTATAGTCAGAAACACTCCTTCTGATCGGCTCGTGTGGTCACCCTTAGTCTTCTTTTGAAACTTGAAATTTCTTAAGAATGTTGTTTTGTCTTTATGTTTAATACCTATACAAATTACTTAAGTTAAATCAATAGCTAACTATGTCACATGAATATAATACAGAGTTTACACACCCTAAATTACTGCCGTGCTCAATCTTAAATTGCCCCAAATTAGCTATACATTAAGTCTTTCAGAAATGTGGGACAATTTTCTAAGACAGATTAAGAATTGGGGCGAAAACATCACACAGAACTTTTTGGTCCTTTGAACCGGATACAATTAAATTATAAGCAATGACTTTCAAAGGACTTGTTTCATTGAATAGTTAAAGGACTATTCTAATGGAAAGGCGAATTATTAATTAATTGATGTCTACGCTTGCTTATTGCATTTCAAAATTACGGAACGTTTAACACAGAAGACCTAGAAAGTGGCAATCGATTGCGAGGTGTTTCGTTTTACTCCACAACAGTTTTCAACAAGTTTGAAGTTAGGCTTTTTTGAAGCTTATAATTATCAAGGAATACAGTGAAATACATTGTTAGCAAATACTACCACAGTGTATTCCTTAACCGTAGCTCGGTTGATGGTTACTTCATCTTTTACACAGTAAAATCTGTCTAGACTTTTCCAACTATGTCGGGGTTGGCGTCCAGTCTGACCAGATGCAGCTGAATACCAATGTTTTACAAGGAGTGACTGCCTATCTTACCTCCACAACACAGTGGGTAATACGATATCCCTTGGTAAGACTGGTTGTCAGACATTCGGGCTGACAACCTGTGACGACTGTCGAGATCTTCAATTGACATCCGGGACCAACGGCTTAGCGTGCTTTCCGAGGCAGGGAGGAAACTCGGCATGTAATGGGTTGTCACTCGTCCACGGATCAACCGAGGCAAGCACGGATTAACCTGAAGAACGACCCGTGCGTCTGTTATTATTTAGTCATGAGCTCCTCTCTTCTTACACTGTAAAATATGGTTTTAAATGGATTATACGGAGTAGGCACCTATATTATATTTACAATTTTACATAGTGACTATTTTGTTTTGTATGTGAGTTTGGTAACAAAGCCCATCCCGTAAAAAGCGACCACATATTGTGGTGAGTCCAAACGTCCATGACGCGGAACTTATTTTGTGGTTTTGTACCTGTAAGCTGGATTATGAAAAGCAAAAAGGTTTAATACCTGTAACAGTATTACAAAATGAAATTGTAACATGACTTTACAAAAAAAAACAGAGTTTTTTGTAAACCTTCATTCGTAACAAAGTACTGCTTTTATTCTATACCTTGGTTACATTGGACGTAGGTACCTACCTAAGATCTTTGTAATAAAAATCTTAAGACAAAGCCAGATACGAGAAAAGTCAGCATAAACCTGATAAACATATTTGTTTTCCTTTTCCCCGTAGACTGCCCCGTGTCGCTCACAGAAAGTGAAAGAGTACACATTTATTATGTAAATAGACGAATAATGAAAACACAAGATAATCCAGAAAATAAATTGAATCATCTCATACAGTAGAGGAAAACATTCATTGAACATTACCCATGAGAGTAAAATTAAGGAGAAAATCTATAAATAAAACAATACGAATGCAAAACAAATACAAAAGCATGTTAGTGCCAATGGTAATATGATAAAATATCTTGAAACAACTAAGAAGTTATCCACTCAGCTATTCTAGACGTTTTATCTCGCAGACTCGTGTATATGAGCAAGAACGTTTATATTGAAGGTTAGTGACACGACGCAGCCGGGCTGCCAAGGCGGGTGTATCCGTAATGTGTTTCCACTAATACCGAAACTGTTTCAAGTAGTGTGCGCCTTGTAAGAATATCACTAGAGAAAGGTTCGGGCGCAGATGTGCGTTTACACAATACAATTGTTTCTCTCTGCATTCGGGAGTTTGTTCTATTTCCTTCTTCGTGTTGACACTGCGGTTCGCCTTGGGCGATATCTTCTGAATTCCCACGAAAAGTTCGCGACTAAATCGCGTCGACGTTATGAAGCTTTTCAGTGTATTATTCGAATGTTATCGCGGAAATATCTGGTTTATTACAGCGCGCGAATACGAAGTGCCTGCTTTTGGACGGTAAGAGAATTTTTATTAACATCATTTTGTTGATATGTGCTATATAAATAAAGTTTTTATTTCTTTATGGCATCCGACTGATGATGTGATCGGGTTTTTTACTTAAAATTAATTTCAACCAATTCTCAGTGAATGTTCCAGTCTATGTTCTAAACATTAAGTATACTTAACTATGTATACCTAATAAGTAATTACAATTTGACATCTGGATTAACTGCTACACATCAAATGTTTAGACTTGAAATAATTAAACGCCTATTGCTTAATAGCGCTAAGCGGGTCATTACGAATTCATGATCACTAATGGCTGATCGTACTTACCGCGCGGTTTCAAGACTTGAAGTACTTTTGTTAACGAAATTGAACACGATCTAGAGCTGTCAGTATCAATATTTCAAGACACTGACAGTTTGAGCTCGGATTGATCACATTCAGTTTCATTTGATGTTTGACCTTAACTTAATCATTTGTGTCATTAACGAGAGTAAAAAGGTTCAATTCGAAAGTGACGAAACTCGGTTAATTGGTCAAGCGTGAACAGTACAGAATAGATTCGCACCTAGTAAACAAAGGAGGCTTTTATGAAACAAAACTCGTTGGTTGGCGGCTAGCCTAGATGCCTGGCCCGTTTAGTTTACTGAACAGGCAGGAGGACGCAATTGGAAAACCACACAGCGCCGCAGTTAACGCGAGAGTTGGTGTATCGGGCAGTCGGGCCCGATACTCGATGTAGTCCCCTGTATAAGGCGGAATATTGTTTCGTGAGAACTGTGTATAATTTCAGGATAACCCTACTTTATAATACCTGACTATGACATATTTGTAGAAAATCACATAGTTCACAGATTTTCAATACAGGCGTTGTTTCTAAAAGGCTGAAAATCTATGAAAGTATCTTGTGAAATTATCTAATAGTCGGATTATCATCTTTATTTACCTGTAGGTTTTATGATATTATATTAGACTCCTGTTTATGTCATATTGCCTAAATGTTGGAAGAGATGACTAACTCAATTAAAACATATTTTTTCTTCATAAACAATTATATTAGTAGGAGAGACAGCTTGCAAGTTTTGCGAGCGATTTTATACTGAATGAAGTTTATTTCAAGAGTTATTTAATATGCACTGATCATCCTAATGAATGTCACGTGCGCACACATGAGGGATTCCAAAGTTACAGCATGCCAAAGTTAAAGGTGACCCCAATAATCGTCCTATAAGGTTTTGGCGCAGTATGAAATTGATATTTTAATTTTTTTTTTACGAATTTAACCTGCGACAGACCCTGTTGTGTTATGGTTAAACTATTATTTGATATTATTTTCAACCGTACCGTAACCATAAATAGACTTCGTCAAGTTAACGGTACCTGAACTATTAGGATCTTGATCAAAGTTTTGTCGAGTGGTGTTATTTATAAGTACTTACTTACGCAATTGTGTTCTATGTTTTGAGGCATAATTATTTGTATGATATTTCAGGCTAAATGCTAATGTCTATGTAAATTAACTACTCTAAAACAAGTCTCACTTCGCAACGTTACATCCAATTGACTCCATATTCACTTATTGGCATCTTCGGTACGTTTGAGAGCTCTTATGGTCTTTACGAAACGAACAGGCTCTGTAAGTCTCAATTTGGTCTAATGCCAAATGACATTGCGAAATTGAAAACAATTTCCTCTGCGCTTAACTACTCTCGCTTGTTAGTTCAAAAACAATAATCGAATTGCCTTACTAAACTTATTTAGGAAAAGGAAATAGAACCTTATGTTTTATTTATCTTCTTCGAAAGAGCCAAACTATTTTATTTATTTTTCGTATTTTACCAAAGAGGACCCAATTACTTAGATAATTGAGTTCTAATCTAGTTATCTTGGTAATTTATTTAATGAACTTTTTTCCTGTATCTCTGTGAACCTTGTTTCAGGGTCAAGGCCGTACTAATAGACAGATGAAACGAATAAGTGATTACAGGCGGAACTCCCGGAAAAGCCCTTTAAGCCTAACTGACGGACCCTTCGTGCGGTGGTTCCAAGGTGAAGAAAAATTCGGCCAAGACGTTGCTTTTATCATTCGCTTTTGGCCATGAAACAGATAATAAAAACTTGGCTTGGTAAAAGGTGTTTATGAGATATAAAATAATATTTAAATTCCAGCAAAAATAACATGACTTAAAAAATCTCATCACACCTGTTTTTAATTCCCCAGAGATAGGTAGAAGTGTAGGTACCTAGGTACCCATAATTCAACCACATTTTGCCAATGTAAGGGGGAGCCTGCCAGGGCTGCGGGACTATTCGAAACAGATACCGTGGCCCTGGAACACAAAGGGCAAAGAAGGAACATGGATGGGTTTTAGTCAGTACAAGTCTGACACTCCCCTCCGCTCCGCCCAGAGTGGGGGGGTGGGGTTGGTCATTTGATGATTCCCATCCGAAAAAAAAAGGGGGAGAGCCGATTACGACCGGGCATAAATCCAGACTCCAGGCTCCTATTGAGAAATTCCAGTAACCCAAGGGTTATGAAAGGATTTTCTCGGTCCTGAGAATCATTTTCTCCGGAACTCATACTTAGCAATAGCTCTTGCGCCAACGTTACGTCACGTCAAAAAATGTGGTATGTAATTTATCTTACCTAAGATACCTCATATAATAATTACGACCCACATCTACCAAATTATGCCTATTGAAGCATGTTGACGCTTAAAATCACGTTCGCGAAGGTACCAGAGTGTCTATTGTGCTTTAAACACATCTATTGGTACTCCCAATTAAGATTACGACTCAAGCTCGTCGCCTGAATAGATTTAATGAACCCCTGTCAGTTCCACTACACTAAACGGATTATGTATATGACGTGCTGTACCTATCTACGAAATTAGTATGCCTTAGTCGTGTTTCAAGTCCTTAGTATTATTCCCAATGACAGATACTTTAGTCAAAGTGACCATTTCTGCAGGATAAGGGGGGGGTCTGGTCTCGACATAAATTCCAATGTCAGCGTTATTGCGGTGTCCTTAGTTTGACGAAGGTACGGCTCGAATTGTTGAGGTTATCTCAAAGCAGATCGAACCCTAAAAACTGTCTTGTGTTTATTGTTTGCGAGAAAGCGGAATTCTTGACAGCGTGTGAGAGATTTTTGGCGATTGGCTGGATGATGTGACACGTAGCTGGATTTTTTGCAAAGTTCGTGTTGCTTTTTCGCCATAAATTGTTTTTTTTTACTTTGTTATATGAGGCTTGTAATCTCCGAAGGGTTGGGCAGAAGTTTACCGATGAATGGAATGAAAGAAGAGAAAAAAGATGAAGAGAATGATGATGAAAGAGAAAGAAGAAGAATTAAACAAATACTTTGAATACACAGGCATTTAATTGTCAACTAAAAGCATCATATTATCTTCGAATGTCACTGCCGGAAAAGCACAATACCAACCATAAAACAAAGTTCGTCCATCAATGAGGACTTACCTGAAAAAAACAAAGAAAAAGTATCACAAAATATTTCGCTTCCAAAATCAGAAACTATCACACTCGAACCCCAAGAAAACGTAATTATAACCCGAAATTACAGTGTTTCAATTCACAACTAACCCCTTTGTTTCGTGAACATTCTACCGACTGGAATTGTCACCAGCTTATCTCATTGATTAAGTGAGGATACGATACGTTTCATCGTTGAGGCCAGACTTTGGAAATACGAACTACAATGAACAGAGTTTCGTTGCATATGTGACGCGTATTAAGTACCGGTATAGCTTGGCCACAAGCTTGACGCTCAAGCGACAGGATTCTTGCGACACTGACTGTGGAAAATAACAAATGAAAAGCCGGCCATAGAGGATATGACAGTTTTCAAAGTGCCTTCACGCAAAACCGTCGTCCATTGAGGACACACACTTAACTGCAAGCCTGACGATCGGCTCATTTACATACTAGCATGACATCACCGGCAACACACGACGATATCGTTGCTTTATGGTGTTACCACACCAATCGATCGATCGCCGATAGATGCCATCGATCGATAGTAGAATGGATTAGTCGAAAGAGAAACTATCGATCGACGTCAACTAATCCATTCTACCATCGATCGATAGGTGTGGTAACACCCTTAGTGGATTTATTACTTGTTATAAAAAATAGAAAACAACTGACAACTGAGAGTTGTGCAGCGGCCTATCACACACACACGTTTGGTTATGCCTACGCAGTCGCACATCGCAGGCATAACCAAGGGGAAATAAATCTATTTCAATATTCTCTAGGTTGCATGTACAGTTTTCAACTACACATTTTCAAGCATGTCGTGCACGCATAACCTTCTATTGTCTATGGCCGGCTACAGATGTTGTTTTAAGCATGCTACAAGTCGACGTCAAGACGGAACTCATGCAACAAATACAAGAGACGCGCTCGTGTCGCTTGAAGCAAATCGATTTGCCTGAGGACGTGAACAGGGAATTGAGGCTGGCCCTTAGAAATTCAAGCTATCAAGCTAGAATCTACTAGGGTTTCATTGCATGTAGACACGTATTAAGTACCGGTAGGTAAGATGATGTAGGATAGTTGATAGTTCATGGCTCAAATGGCTACGATGGTCGACACGTCTTGCCACAGATTGTTATCGGAATCTCGATTGGTTACCATTGTTTAGACAGAACACCGATCCCTATCGGCCTCGTTAAGCCACGCAGGCAGGCGTATTATCTATGACAGATAGCAACACGGTAGTTGAAAATGAGGACATGATTCGTGATTTCTGTATTTTGGTTTAGAAGATTTTTGTGTTTTGTACTCTGTTTGTAATGTATCGTTTGCATCTCAGAGGTTATTTCTTATTTGTACGCGAGATATAAACTACTAGCACATTATTTGATTATAACCCTGTGAAATGCAGAAATACATTTGCAGTTGGACTTAAAAGATGAAATATGGGTTGAACTTTTTTTTTTGTTTTTTTTTTTTAATCTCCCTGTCAGATGCTGCCTACCACACAAGAAACTATATGATACAATTAGTGGTAGAATCTCCTACGTTTTTCTGACTTCACTATCTTCTGCAAAAGACGCCTCTGAATGTGCAAGGGACAAGAAAATCGAGTAAAATAAATTCCTAAAAAAACACAACCTTCAGCATTGATAAAAAAAAAGATATGGGAAAGGAGAAGAATATGCTTATCGACAATAATTGACCGATACCCGATAAAACTCTTGCCCCGCGCTTGACCCCGTCTCGCCCCACCTTTTGTCTGCCCCACTTTAGAAGCTCCTTCTAAGTATTTTTTATTGTTGTGGGCAAGGCATTGTGTTCCCTGTTTGATGGAGCAGTGTAGGGTTGGACTCACTTTGTTGAACAATAAGTATTGTTATTTTATTATATTTATCTAATCATGTCGTTGGAAGTACTGAGTGTAAGAACTAACAAGAAAATTAGCCATTAAAATTAGTCCTTTCTGTTGTTTGTTGTTACGTACGTGGTACTGGCTTCACATTCCACATAGTATGTAGATATTTCATTTGAGTCACAGAATTCAATTAAAAAAAACAATGGTGGAGTATGCTAGAATTGAAAATATTTATTTCAGACCAAGCACATATTAATTTATTGATACAAGTCCATATTATGTTAATAGGTAGATACTTGTAGCTATGTTAGTTAATTTTAACTTTTCAATTCCCAGTGTCATTTGTAGGTTGCAGAAGTTCAATGATTTTTTTCTACCACATTGCAATTTTACTTTTAATTTCTGCTTAAAGAATAATAAAAATCTCATTAAAGCAGTTGTTTCTCATTAGAATACACTGAAAAGAGTTCCATAAATAATAGCAACCAATCCTTTAGGAAAAGAAAAACAAACTTTTTTAATTAGGCTAGATAAGATCCGAGTTTACGACAGCGAAGCCATAAAAAGGCAGAGAAAAAACACGTAATAGAATACGTTTGTAGGTATCTCCTACGAAACTTCGAATACACGCGTCCTGTTAAGGGGCATGCAGACTTTATAGAAAAACCAGTTGACAGTGTTCGAAAGTACAGTCCGTTTACAGTTTTTGTTATCTGTGACAAAGAAAATCACTCTGATGTAAAACCAGAGGTAAGATAAAGTAAACTGACTGTATTTTAAATCATCTGACAAAGCTTCTATAATATAATAAAAGTGAATTGATGTATGAATTTTTATTATTTTCATTTAAAAAATGGATATCTAAAAATACACATATTATTTTTAGCGCTGAAATCTTTTGGCATGTGCTACGGAAAGCTTTGGCAGAGTCGGTGTAATAAGAATCATTTTTGCATTGTTATATTCGTTATAATACCTTGTCTGCGCCCTCCTTAACAATGGCATTCGCTTGATCCTCCCAAATATACGTAGGTATAATGTATAGCCGTAAAATATCAGGATAAAATAATAACAATCTGCGAAAATGGGAGTTAAGATTTTATAAACCGTATACCTTCCGACAGCTTATATGAGTTAGCGTCTTGTGTAAGCGAGAAGATATACCTAATTTTCTTAGAATTCGTAAGTAACAGTTTAGAGGTAAGTAAAGCTTCAATAAGCTAAAGGATATTACAGCAATTTTCTAAGTACCAACAATCTTTGTAGAAAACCCAACGTTTGAATCACTAGTAGGCAATGATATTATAAAGAAAGTTACGCTACGTTCATACTGAGCGGCGTTCAAGTATTGTTGCGTTGTTACGACTGCGATAGATAATAGATATAAATATTGCCCCTGAAGTACTTAAATTAAGACAATTGTCTGAATTTGTCTGCAAAAATTTGCGCGCTAGTGCGATATGATCTACCTCTTTTTATTTATTATATCTTTGCTAGTAGGTATATTTTTGCAGGAACGTATTAAATATTTCCTAAAATTCACATGCATTTATTTATTTAAACAACCATTTAATAAGTAAGTGTGAAGCTTTTTTATTATTGCTATTTAATAAATACACAACACACACAATGCGATAATTATTGAAAGGCAAGCTGATATCATATCAGAATATCGTAATTGATGAATCTGTAGAACACCGCTTGACCTTTTAGTAACATACTGCATGACAACTGCAACTGTGAAAAAAAGAAGAACAGTTTTTGCTGAAATTGTTCAATTTGACTTTGTATTATTTAAATATTTAGCAAAAAATTCGAAACATTTCTGAATTGTTCGAGGCGAAAAATATTCGACGTCTTCAGCTACTTTCGCGGTACAAAGTTTTATTCTATCCCAACAAGATTTAATATTGATGGTGTGGCCAAACAAAATATTGGTCCTGGGTTGAATCTTAATTAAAATACTTAGAAATTCTCAGTGGACAAGGAGTTTGGGTTAATATAACAGAATTTTATTAGATTACTGGAGAAGATTTTCCTTTGTTTCTCTTGCATTATTTCTTAATGGAATGGTAACCACTGTTTTGATAAATTAATGAACGTTTTTCTGTTTAAGTAGAGCCGTTGGGTATTCAATTGTCTCAGAAATAGACTAAGTCAAATGGATAGATATTACTGAAGACTAGTATAATTATGACTATTGCTAAAAAAAAATCAATCACCAATCATAAGTCTGCATTTCTTCTTTCTTTTGTGACGAGGACACCTATCTACATGGAAAATCATAATTAATTAAAAGGTATATCTACTAAAAAAGATTACAAAAAGTAGCATTATGACAAAGCAGCGCATTTCCAGCAAGCGACTAGTTCCCAGAATATTATATTCAATAGATTGCAGATTCTTTTTATTCCAAGCACGAGTGCGCTTTCGTTGAACAATTCATTACTCTTTCTGAACATTAATCAAGGACATTTTAAGAGCTGCTGCCATGTACCTGTAAAGGAAATTTATGGTCCATTATGTCATATTTTTTATAGAAAAACGTAGTCAACGCTCACCCATGTAGCTTTATACAAAGTCACTCCAAGGTTTTCATTTGTTACCAATTTCAAAGACGTTATTTTAATAAAGGAAGCGATTTTAATTTAAAATAACTTCGGGAGGGACAGACAATCTTATTATAATAATATTACGTCAAACCTGTGACGAAAATCCTTGCAATCTACCAAAGGTGTTTTATTTTCGAGAATCCTGGTCGTAAAACTGACGGATTGACGAACGAACTCAAATAAGCTATTCTGGTTTCCAAGACTTGGATCCTTAATCAAATTATTCAGGATCTTAAATTAAAGAGGGGAGTTTTGTCCAAATGACCACAATCGTTCGGTTTAACATCGTTTTCTGTTCGAATAATGGAAAAAGTTTTTCAGTAATAGCTATTTCAGGAAAGTCAACAAAATCCAAGGGTGGATTTTCGACTTAATAAATTTTGAGGGATACTTCTGATTTTATTGCTTTCAGTTACTAAATACCGGCAAGAAATTATTTATGGTTATTCGCTCAAGTTTTGCGTATCATAATTATTATGTTTCTCGAAAATGATATTTAATTTCAAAGCTTTAGGTAACATTTTCTTTTAAAGAATGTATAATTACGCTGATGATGATACAAATAACACTGCTTCAAAGCTTTCATAATATAATATAAAACGACTCGAACGATTTAGTAAAAATGAGGATTTAAAAGAAACCAAACCAAACATGTTTAAGGATCGTTGCGAAATAGAACACGCTGTTTTCACGTAAGCTTAGCCTGTGAGGCAGTCTACGTGTTTAAACCTACGGATGATCCCACCCACACTAGCAACGCTAACAGTACTGGTACATCATGGTTCGTATCCCATTAAATAAATACTTCAGCTCCTTTTTCTTTTATAAAGGATCCGTTTCAACTGAAAGAAGTTAACAAATCAGTGGTTTTTCATAATTCCACATAATTATCTCTCTTCAGCTTCACCAAGTTTCAATTTACGCAAGAGTCTCAGATTAAACTGAAGTTTTCAATTATCGTTCCCATTAAAGGAAGTTAGAGGGCGCTTGTGGAGGCTTCATCAATTTTTATGGCTCCGAGACTCAAGATAAGCTAGCTCATTACCAATGTTTTTTAATGTGATCGACTTTTCTGACAATTTGTTTTAAATGGAATCGGGGTGAAAATATCGGTAAACCGATATTTAAACTGAAGGGCGTCTCACCCCATAAGAAGATACTACGAAGGCGTGTAATTCAACGAATTACGAGGTCCTTAAACAGGTGCAAGATAAAAACGGGATCATGTTGAAGCCAAAGCATTTCGTGCAAGGTGACGTGTTTAGATTTCATTTTGCTGAACGTGTTACCTATATTGGGCCTCAGTCGACATTGATTTCCGTCAATGTCGACTCGTTTCAGGAATTTTGAATTAAAATAACTGGTGTCAGTGAAATTAACTGTGGAGAGCATAATCTTTAGGGTTCCGTAGCCGAATGGCAAAAAACGGAACCCGAGAAAAAAAACTTTCAACGAAAATTGGTTTGAACAAGATTTGATGTTTAGTTTTTGCGATATGGGACTTTATCATCAAACTGCACCAGTAACTTTG
Source organism: Noctua janthina (assembly GCA_963576755.1). Taxonomy (NCBI): domain Eukaryota; kingdom Metazoa; phylum Arthropoda; class Insecta; order Lepidoptera; family Noctuidae; genus Noctua; species Noctua janthina. The sequence goes on from OY755059.1 coordinate 11,427,520, forward strand.
TTTTTCATTAGCTTACTATGAAAAACTAATTTAGTTTTGCTGTTGTATAATGAATGTACAACATATGAAAAATCTTCAGCTACAAAATATTTTTGTTATAGTGAACGACGTGTATACGGAACCCTGTGTGCGTGTGAGTACGACTCGCACTTGGCTGGTTTTTTGGTTTCTAGTTCATTTATCGGTCATTCTCATTTCTGTTTTATTACCTCCCAAAGTTAAAGTTCAAGTTACTAACTTTATGAAGATTTTCCAATAGAGGTTTACCTGTACCTACTTCTAAAAGTAGGTATCAACTCTGTCATACCCTGAGGTTTTACCGAAACGTTGGAATTAATATTAAAATGAATTGAGCTAGAACGGAGAGAGATTGTCATTAAATAAATACAAGATTTTAGTAGTCCAATCGCGCCTGAATTCTAGGCTGACATTAATTTATTGGTCCCTTCTAACGGTACAAGAAACGGTTCGTGAATTAGAAGCGTTACTTACTGTCATTTATTAACTTTGAACTAAAATTCATTTAAAATTTACATAAAATTTCAAGTTCATTAAGAGTTTTTCCCAGCAACATTTTACGTGACGTTAGATTTTTCGCAACAGATAAGAAAAAAAAAATAGAAATAGAACAAAAAAAAAAATAGAAAATAGAGATAAAAAAAGAAAAAAAAAATAGAAATTATAAAAAAATAATAATAAAATAATAAAAATAAGTAGTAGAAGAGTAGTAGTAGTAGTGTAGTTTGTAGTATAATTATTATTTATTTTATAGAAATTTATATTGATCGGATTTACATGGGATTTTTTTTATAGAGTTCTTGAAGAAGAAAGTTAAAAACAGTACAGCACAAATATGTTTTTGTCACTGGGCCAATAAGTTACAAGATCACGAGAGCTTGGATCTAATAGAAAATCTAAGACTAAACTAAGTTTACTTGATAATAAATTAAAATAAAATTATAATTATGTACGATACAAATGCGATCATTAAAAAAAAACTGAAGTATTCCCCTGTTCAGTTTTGAAAATTAGATGACTAAAGGATGATTTCCATCAAACGGCTCGCATCGGAAAGGATACGAACGGAAGTGTCGACAGCCGATCCGGCAGGATGTCGACGCATACGATCGGCCCCGTACCGTCGCTTACGAACGTATCCGTTTCTGCGCCTAGTCAAATAGTTTAATTCCTACCGTGTTGACGTGTTCTAATTTTTGAAAATGGTTAAATTTGACGCAATATTATTGGCTATTGCATGAGAAGAAGAAGAAAATAATCATAAAACACAAAAGAGGAAACCGTTAGGCGGAAATCATCCTTACGAGCGATTTATAGCAGTAAACCGAGATCAACATACCACAGTAATGATGACACACGATCTGTTGATCGTTTTCGGTTATATTGGTAAAATTCGCCCATAATTAGCTCTTAGCTTAGTAGCTCAGTTCAAGCTTAGTCTACTTCTTTTCCAGCTTCAACAAGAGTGTTCTGTACCTATTTTTAATATTCTGTTTAACCTACTAGAAGTATAGATCTTGGCGCCACTTAAGCAAGTTCCCTTTGTTTTACGGCAGTTTTAGCCGATCTAATTTCCGACAAGTACTTATGCTATTTATGAACTCCGAGCGGGGTTTGCAAACTGAAGTAACTTGAAGTTTATCTTGCACTTAGTTCGTTTCACGGAAACGACTTAGAGCAAAATTGTTTTAAGGGGACTGAGATCATGGCTTGGTCAAGTCGAAGAAAAGGAGGTGGACTCAAGAGAATTTTTCAGTATGTTAGTAGAGACATATGTGGAGCACATGCATTTAGAGGTGTAATGTAACCAGATTGAAAAGTGTAATCTCTTTAATTAAACTACTAAAGCAACGCAGGGCAGAGCACCGGCAAGATGGTCAGACGCGATCAAGAAGGCTGTTGGAGGCAGCGTTTACCGTGCGGTTCACACTGCAGGAGACCGCATGGCTTGGAGACGTGTGATATGTGGTCAGGATTCCCAGCAGTGAGGGTACGACAAAGAAGAAGCACAGCAATGAGCAGTCGTGATCTAGAGGGTCCAGAGGTAACATCCCCGACCTACATCCAGTCTTCGTGGTTAGTAGTTTCGAACTCAGGCAAGCAGTTTCCTCAGTAATTAATTTCATCACCACAGCTCTTAAAACCGTAAAGATAAACATTCTAAGGAAACCAGCGTATTAAAAAAATCCGAGATATGTGACATCCATCAACTCGCACAAAGGTAGCCTGGTGGATTACGGTCCACTCCCTCTCATAGAGACACAGGCGTCCCGTTTCTGGGTTATTGGCTGATTATCTTTTATTTTTTAGGGACATTAATGAGCGCAATGCGTATGTCAGTCCCATCGTACCCTAAATACTTTGCATACCTGGCCATATTCGAACCTCTTCGCATCATCGCCTTTTGGTTGAGACAGGATTTTTTGGAATGTGCATGTTTCCAGTCTGTTCAACCTCAAGACCCTCCCACAGGTCACTTCTCTTAGACTCATACCAAACACAGTCCATCAATAAGTAGTTTCAGTCTTCAACAACTCCACACGCCACACAGTTAGGCGAGTTCGTTTTTTTGATTGGCTGGTTATGCCACAAAATAAAATAACAGTTGTAAGGACCAAAAGATCAGACCAGTAGAAAGATTTTCCTTAAACTCGACATGTGAGCCTCATAAAAACTTCGGCCATTTTGTATATCTGATTAACTGTCCTGTTAACTTAGTCGAGATTATTTTCCTTCTGGCCAACGCTCCAATAGAGAGTCAGTGTATCACCGTTTCCTGACAGCTGGTTACTGCGATCGCTCACACAACTTTTCTAAATCAATCACTTTAGTTTCTTCCACTTCACTTATTACATTTCCTTCTTCGCAGTCGATGTCTAGTGGACTTTTATCTTGTTGATTAAGTGAATTAGGACAAAGCGGTACGGTAATGGAGTACCCACGTAGTTCATGGTTCTTGAATCCATACGTATATGTATAATTTTCGAGAACATTTTTTTATTTTCAAGTAGTTTTATTTCCGTACAGTAGGTAGGAATGGTAGGAATCAAAGGGACAGTCGGCTGCGCATCAAGTTACCTCAAACTGTCAAATTTTCTCATTCGATTTTGAACTTAACCGTCAACATTTTATGGTTTAAAATCATTTGAATAAATTTGACAGTTTGTGGTAACTTGATGCGCTAGCGACCATACCTGAGTATAACAAATTGGCAATACATACATACTCGTAGGTATCATCGGCTTCTCTGTTGAAAATAAAACTGACTATACCTCACTGACTGTGTCTTTTTACGCCTTAACGGCTGAACCGATTTCGATGATATTCGGCACAGAGGTATCCCATGATCTGGGTTAGGCTATAGGATACATTTATCTCAATAGGATACTTTTATGACAAGTTCCACTCGGGTGAAGCCGGAAGTAAAAGCAAGATAAAATATTTTTATCATAAAATTACCTGATATTGCCAATAAAATTCCGTGTTCATCAGTATAATTTTGTTTACCTGTTAAAACAAATGCATGTGTTAATTAATAAAATAAATAATCATTTATTTTAATTTTCATATTATAACAAATTTCATTTACAATATTATTTGTTTTGTTGTGTAAACCACAATTCTGTGTTTTTCCAGTGTTTTCTCTGCAATGGCTATTCATATTAACCACCGATATTAATTAAATACTCATTGCATGTTTTTGAGTACCTATCAATTTGTGGAATATTTAATCCTGAACACAAATATTCGAAATTACGATTAATAACATGAAATAAATATATTGTGCCAGTATATTACCACTTTTCAGCTATTATCGGTTTACCAATAATAATCTTCTTTACATAGTATAAAACAAGGTTAAGCCGTTGGTCTCGGGTGTCATTTGTAGATCTTTGACAGTCGTTAGGTAGTCAGTGGCCCGAAAAGTCTGACAACCAGTCTTTCCAAGGGATATCGTATTACCCAGTATTAACTGGGTTGAGGAGGTCAGATCGGCAGTCGCTCCATGTAAAATACTGGTATTCAGCTGTATCGGGTTAGACTGGAAGCCGACCCCAACATAGTTGGGAAAAGGCTAGGCAGATGATGATGATGACATAGTATAAAACAAAGTCGCTCCCGCTGTTTGTACGCTTAGATCTTTTAAACTACGCAACGGATTTGAATGCAGTTTTCAGCAATAGATAGAGTGATTGAAGAGGAAGGTTTATATGTATATTGCACCTATGCGAAGCCGTTGCGGGTCGCTAGTAAGCAATAAACCAAATCAAAATCAAAGCATTTATTTCAAGTAGGCCAGTTACAGGCACTTTTGAATTGTCGAAACAAAGACAACAGTAAAATATAGCTACAGTCCCAGTCACAAGGCACAAAAACTGTGAAAGTACTGTAGTTGCCCATTCCCTAACGTAGATCTCTATGGAGACGAACGGTCAAGAAACTTCATGGAATCTGCTTTATTATTTCGTATCTTTAATTTATGAATAATGGTAAAAACGTAACACGCTGTTACTGCGAATTTAACACATGATTCACATTCCCTAGGAAGGAAATTCATCGTTACTTAAAAATAATCAGCTGGGTCATACTAACTTATAAAAATACAATAATTACACGGTCGAAATGTATGAAACAGTAATTAAGACACATACCATAACATAACATGACACACGTAATCTCTGAAGGTTAAGGCAGAGGTGCATCTAACAGGACGCCCACATTTCACCCGTTATGTTTAAGTCCCATGTAATAGAGGGCAAGCCTATTGCCATCAACAAGGTACAAATCCAGACTCCGTGGCTGTTACTGAGAAATTTCTGAAAAAAACACAATAACAACTTGTCCGGGTCGGACAAGTTGTTATTGTGTTTTTCGAAAAGAGAAATCGAACCCAGGACCTCAAGCTCAGCAGTCGCGCTTGCGACCACTAGACCAACGATGCAGTCGAGATAGCAAATGTAATGTTTTAATGACTGACGAAATATTTTTAACCTTGGGGTCTACATTCCCCTCCGGAGCAAATGGACAGATTCGCAACTGGACGGATTCTCAGCTGGGCAGTTTCTCAGCTGGACAGATTAGCACCTGGGCAGAACGTGTACAGTCCATGACATAATTAAAGTGCATGAGTTGGAAATATTGACGTCATCAAAAAGTGGTCAAGATAGGAAAATGCAGTACGTTAGCGCGTCGCTATCTCTTATACCATTGTTTAAACAGACAATGAGATTTGACATGTTGTTTTAAACCTTATTCTAAAACCTAATGAGTCCATTCTGAGAATTTTATTGCAATTAAAAATTACTCCATTTTGGAGGGTCGAAAGGACCATACAAACAAAGGCTCATTAGACTTGATGTTTTTTTAAGGGCTTTAAAACACGAGGGGAAATTAAACGAGTTGTTTTTTATTTTGATAAGGGTTGCCATTGTCGGCACGTGTGTGATAAGGAGTTACTGACAATGAGTTGCCGGAAGTATCAATCACGTAGCATCTATTTAAAAAGGGCCAAGTTAATTAACGTATCATGTAATATTTATACACACGAAGGGTTATTAAGACCAACCTCATCTGACAGTTGCTTACGTGATGAATTAAGATTATGATGATAATAATTATGATGATCCTGAATAAAAAGTGCTTTGTTGGTTAAGTGGACGCAAACGCGACTGCTGAGCATTCCGGTTTTGGGTTCAATTATCGGTTCAGGCAAAGCGTTATTGGGTTTATCCATCAGGAATTTCTTAGTAGCAGCCATGGAGTCTGGATTTGTGCCCGGTTGATAGTAATAGGCTCGCCCCCTATTACATGGGAATTTAACAAACCTGGTGAAAAGTGGGTGTGCTGTTAGGTACACCTCTGCTTTATCCTTCGGGGATCACAAGACAAGACGTGATGTTATGAATAAGAAGTCGGGTGATTCAAAGAGGTTGAATACTCAATTATATCATTAAAAACTGGTTGTCGGTAGGTATTGGTAGTACCTATCTAACAACGATTTTTTAATAAAAGAGCTACGGTTACTGGTGCGCGATGCCTGCAACAATAGTTAAAGAGCGGTTTAGTAGATTATTTGCAGATATGAAAAAGCAAGATAAAACTTTGTCACAGCTTCTAAGCCAGAACACATATAGGCTGCTTTGTTGCAGACATAAGTTGGTATAACTGTAGTAGCTACGTATTTCCTCGGATTTCTTTACACGACCGTGGTAGAAAATATCCACAAAAAAAAACATTTTCCACTTAAAGGACAGCAATAGGTGCTTAGTTGTATACCTATGTATTTATTTGTATAGTGTGACCCATTACGGATATATTTTCGTTACGTTTGAAAGGAGATACAGTCGCAACAAATGTGAGTTCGTTTTTTGTGTATAAACGAGGTTGGATTCCCTTCCCGAGGGAATATTCCTGCTTTCACGGCATTATTTTAGGCTTAGAGTGGGAACTTTCTCTCTATACCTCATATGCCGTCTTTATTCGAAACCGTGGCTTTACAGCTAAGGAAATGTTTCTTTTTTGTATCTACTTTCCAGATATTTATCTTTTTTCGTACGTTTGGTTCAGTTCTTTTGTGGCTGAGAACGTAAAACCGTGGCGACGCGACGCTTACGTTATCCTAAGTGATGTCGTTTGGGAAGATTTCACGATAATGTTACTTGATATAGGAAAATAATGAAAACTACTAGCCATTGACCTCATTTGAGGTATTCTCCAGAAAGGACCGGTGCATAGTATTTCCAACCTTGGGCCTATGACAATATTTATAAATGTCGACCAAGCAAAAAGGGTATGTAAAAGGATCGTTGTGTAGCTGGTGGCGTTCTCTTATTTCTGTCAACCCCAAAGGGTACGTAGGTACTAGCTGTTGCCTGCGACCTTCGTCCGCGAGGAATTATTATAAAAATATTACTTCCCTATTTAAATCTAATTTTGTTAACAATTTCATGGGTTTTAATTTTTTTGTACGGATACAACAAAATTAGCCTAAGTTACTCCTTATATAATCAGTGAAAGTCTCGTCATAATCGGTCCAGCGGTTTCAGAGATTTGGCGGAACAAACAGACAAACAGACAGACACTAAAATTTTATTTATTTGTATAACTAATAGCCATTAGCGACCCTGTGTGCAAACAATAGAGTAGATGTTTTAGAGTAATGTCTCATAAAAAAAATCTTCAGCACAGAAACAACACAACTTCTACCACGTTGCTTTTCACTCAATAAACTAATCCCCACATGAAAAAAAAATAGAATTCCAAAAACCTACACCTACCTACCTACTCGTACATACCCCGGAACGTATTACGAACATAACAGTGCACAAGAATGATGAAACATGTCGTGTGACAAATGACCACAAAACAGGACCGTACGACATAAAACAGCGGCGTGATGTATGCGCGAATGGATTACCATTATAAACAAACGTGGAGGTACGAAATAAATAGGATGACATGCTATTTGTATATAGGTTTTACATAACATGATGCCTGTAATCTCCGAAGGGTTAGGCAGAGGTGTATCTACATATATTACAACTTCATTTAGCTAGCTTCGAGAGTTAACATTTAACTTTTTCATAGCTTTAAATCGGAATAAAAGAGGAAAAGTTAGAAGAGTAAGAAAAAGAAGGGAGATCTTTATGTTTTAACAAAACAGGCCCGTCAAAGGATTTGTTAAAACAAATTATTTTTCACTTATAGGAAATTAAACCCACAAAATAATACTTTCCTGCATGTATCCTACACTTATACATATTGAAAAAGCCACTTCCTAAGCATTTCTATAACCTTGAAATACTATGGGTGCTGTTCGCCTAGCTGCTCTGCAAATACCTCTACGCATTTCTCATGTCACCATTGTATGTGAAGCCTTAGTAACGGAAGGTATCACAGGCTAGCAGACAAACAGTTTAATATATCAAGGTGGCCAGGCTTTTATTTCTAGATTAAGTGCTTCGCAGTACAATCTTAGTACTCAATGTAAACATATTTCGCGCCGATGGTTCATCATCCATCATTCATCGTTCATCGTGCTTCTACCCGATACTCCTAAAACGAGGCTTTCATTGCATAACAATGTAAAAGGGCCATCAAATCCGACCATCCCAAAAGCTAGGATTCATATTGTTGGATACAACGCTATTTTCTGCTTTCAACATACTTAAGTGCCTTACGAAGGCATTAGGGTAGAATGTATAAAGGAAATTGGATTGCCCTGATTATAACCAGAGCAATTCAATTATTTGTAATTATTTTGTCTTCGATATTGGGCAAATATTCAATTTAATTTAATATTATTATAATCAGAGCAAATAAAATCACGTAAGTATTTAGAATTATTATTTATTATATTAGAATCGAAACAGGAAGCCATTTCAAAGACTAGAACTTACAACAAAAATAAATTATTTTTAAGTCACAGTTCAACAAATATTTTCATCAAAGGTATTACTGTTATGGCCCTTGGCGTCGTTTGACGTTCTCTTATTGAAGAAAGTTTAGAAACGTCGTCAGTCAGAAGAGTTAACACGAACAAAATTCGAAAAGACCAATTTACAAAAATAAACAATTTTATTTTAATGCGACAAAACTTTTAACCACTTCCCAAATATTTTTTGCTCATCATGACAAATATTCCGCAAAACTTTGGATCATGATTTATGTACATTCGCTCGTTACGCTGTTTTGTAATCCCTCGGTAAATATTTGTACCGTCCATGGCATATAAATCGTCACATATTTTACGAAAACAAGCCATTGTTGTTCCAGTTACAGCGATATATTTTACACGCTTGCCATGACGGACGCATAAAAAACCTCACGGATTCCACTTTGTTTATTTGTTTGGATGTAAGAATGCGGCGGATTTATTTAATTGTGTCAAGCGGGGCAATTGCCTAACACATTAACATCGGCAATTATTTATTTAAACTTGTTATTATGTAGTTCATAGGTGGACTTAATGCCACATGGCATATTCTACCATTCAACCTTTGGGTTAAATTTTAGAAAAATAAAATACTTTCATTTTAAGTTTTTAAACTGATATGGTGGCCGTAATTCCAGTGTGGGAAAGAGATGACGCTAGACGACCTGTATAGCTCTGTCTCTTTCCCACACTGGAATTACTCCTGCTTTAAGACGTCATAGTAACCTGAAAAATGGTCAAAACATGGCAATAATATCCCGTTTTCAATGTTAATAATACTTTCATTTTGACTATTCACCAAAATTCATTGCGTTATTTACGTAGACAAGCAGACGAATTTTTTGATGAGTGGATTAGGAATTTCTTTCAAAATCCTACATATTATGATAGCCAGAGAGAGACAAAAAATAGCCATACCAACAAGAAGTTTCCTTGTAACTTTGGGAGCTAACTGTACCGTAGAAAAAACATTTGAAATTATGGTTGACGAAACGGGAATCAATGTTTGAAGATTGAAGTAGTTACGAAAGGGGACCTTTTTCACTTGTTTTACACGTCTTTCGTTTAGTTGGCGAAACGGGAAAGTTACCAAACGGGACGTACCCAGGTTAAGCAATAATTTGCTATATATTTAAAATTCTTTGACATTATATTTGAATTTCACTTGCAATGTAAGCTTATAATAAGAATTATAATTCATGGCAGTATTATATATTATATATTCAACACATTGTAAATTGTTAATGAATAAATGAAATGAAATATGCCAATCATAAGCTGATCCAATCTGCGCGATGAAAATGTTCTATACTCTGTAATAATATTAAACTAATTTCATTAAGAGCAAATTTGTAAGCTTAAATACCAAAATTCATTTCAATAATATTACTGACTTAAATTTTCAAATCAGTTCACAGAACGATTTTGCAATGTAAGTCTTGTATTTATTTTAGGAATCCGAAGACTCTCAGGTACCTAAAATATCCAAGGATCTCCAATTACATGGAAATTTCATAGACGGAGGGCGTAATTCGTGTCCCCGACGTGCCACCATTAATGATATAAAGTGACCCGACTTACGGCAATTAGGCAGACCCTGCCTTGGTATACCAATCTATATCTACGAGTGTGTTATTCGTATGAAAGGAAATGTACTAAGGTCACAGAATTTCGAAGGATGCTTTAGCGAAGTCACTGTTTCGAATAATTATTTTTAGGAATTCACATATTTGTTTACAGGATTATTTATCTATGGCTTGGGTATATAGCGTGAATCAGATATTTCTGATTAAAGAACCATGGGTTCATTTCTCCATGGGACCAGCATCGTAATCGACGGCTGATTATTATTTTTTTGGTCCTAATGCCAAACGTTTTTCAGGTTGATGATCTGTACTGCATCAATCCGACACACATTTCTGATATACTCTGCATATTACATATAACTCGTGAAAAATATCTATCAATAGTATAAACCTAAGTTAATTTCGAAAAGGATCTACTAAAAAGCAGTCGTTACCTAGAAATTATGAATTAAAAACTAATTTAACAGAACAAGCGCTCAGGCAAGGCTTTGTGTGAAAGTCTATTCAGATGAATATGAAATGGGTACCTTTGTACTTGTGTGTAGCACCTACCTACAATAATTCTCATATTTACCTGTTGTAACTTGCCTCCTAGTTCTGTTAGTAACACAGAAAGTTAGTTATTTATATAATTTTCAATAAGGACGCTCAGTCGTCTAATGATCAAAGTTTATCGCAATATCAATACCGTTTCCGTTCGCAAATACCAATTTCAATATATTTCTCCATCACAATAGCACCTTCATTAAGTTTAAGAGGTGTTATATCGTATATAAGTTGCAAATGACGTGTGCCATCAAACGTCTATTTGGGGGGAGTTACTCTGTCGATTATAGGAAAATTCAATGTAGCGGTTACGTAATTTCGGTTTTCCGGGTTGGCGCGCTCCGTAATAGTCCTTATATCTACGCTAACGTATCCTATGTGTATACTGCCGAATTAGGAGGATAGCGTCAGTCAGGGAGGCTCGTTTACGTTCAGAATTTCAGGTGATATTATTAAACGAAGGTCGTAGAATGAATCAGAAACTCGATCCATGATCAAAACATTATTAAATTGAAAATATTACACTATAATTAACTAATTACGAATGATATTTGTTTGATCGTACTGTTCCAGATCAAAAATGTATTTTTTCTAATAGTTTCTTTGAGTTTTTATAACTTTCTTAGAAATAGCTGCATGTTTAGTCTTGCGTCTCATAATAAACAGATGTGGGTGTACCACCACCCACTAGATACTTTAGTGTTTATAAGAAATCTGTTTATAACATAATGCACGTGGGTGCAATAGAAGGCATCCACGAGCCAAGATACCCACTCATCTTTATAAAAAAGAAACTTATAAGTCCTACGCAAAACCAGTCTCTATGAAATTACACCATATGGTAAGTAGATACCTAAGTACTCGAAGGAAGGTTGAAAATCACTTGTTATTAGTTAACAGAATATATTCCTTAGTTAGCTTGTTTCGAGAATATAATCAGAACATAAAAGGTTCTTGAAAACAGTGCTAAAGTTCCTATTTTCAATATATTATAAGCTTTTATTTAACTTAGCCTAGTTAGTTTGTATGTATTGGTCAAATCTTGCAACTGAATTTCAAACCCGCCCCCCTCAACCGATTGAGCTGAAATTTTGCACACACCTTTAGTACTGGTGACAATAAATTTTTATGATATACATGACTTGATCCCGCAGCCAGAATCGCTTCCTTACGAGAGAACTCCTCAACGGTTAATATAACGAACTCGTATACGTGATCAATCTATACTAATATAATAGTAATAAGTTGAAGAGTTTGTTTGTTTGGTTGAACGCGCTAATCTCAGGAACTGTTGGTTCGAATTGAAAAATTCTTTTAGTGTTGAATATTCTATTTATCGAGGAAGGCTATAGGCTAACATCACACTACGACCAAAATAGTATTTTTATAATAATTTCACGCAGACGAAGGTCGCGGGAAACTGATAGTGTTGTTATATGTATAAACCTACATTTCTTCTTTTCATTTTTATAAAAGCTTGTTTAAAAAAAAAGAAAATGTTATTTTATTTCCTTCATGAACAAATGGAATTCTCCGCAACTAAGTAACTCGATATCCTGTATGTTTTATTTAGAAAAACGTAGGGCACGGAAGATTCTTACTACTCTGGAAATAATTACTTCTATTTTCGTCCTTAATGGCTGAGTTTACTCTTAGTAGGAAGTACCTAATAACAACAGTTATTTTATATAAATAGTATAGGATTTAGTCAAATCTACGATGGTGATGATGTTGTGTTTTTAGAAAGTCTTATAGCATATTCAGCCTATTAATGTTCCCACTGATGGGACGCAGGCCTCCCTCTATGAGAGGGAATGGGCTATAAACCACAACGCGGGCCCAATGCGGGTTGGTAGATGTCACATGTCTTCGAATTTATGGTTCTAGGACATGCCGGTTTCCTCACGATGTTTTCCTTCACCGTTTTGAGAGCAGTGGTGATGAAATAACTTACACAAAGTAATGCGCCTGGCTGGGTTTGAACCCACGACTTACCGCTCGTAAGTCGGGGTCTCCACTACTGGGACACCGTTGCTCACTGGGCCACCGCTGCTCACTGGGCCACCGCTGCTCACTGGGCCACCGCTGCTCACTGGGCCACCGCTGCTCACTGGGCCACCGCTGCTCACTGGGCCACCGCTGCTCACTGTGCCACCGCTGCTCACTGTGCCACCGCTGCTCACTGGGCCACCGCTGCTCACTGGGCCACCGCTGCTGAAAGTCTTATGGCCAATTCTAATTGATTTGTAATCAAACGCTAACTTAGTACTAGTGACTCAAAGCTTTAGATTTTCTCGTTTTTAAACACCACATTGTAAATCTCAAAAGCCACAGTTACAAGACTGGAAAGTAATCAAAGTCAAATTAACAAATTTATGTCAAAATTTAACTTGAGAAAACAAAATCTTCGATTACTAAAAGCCAACAATCAGAGAACTGTGAAAGATGGTTTGTAGCTCAGGTTAGACAAATTAAAACATCCGTCAGGATTATTGAGAATCAGGTAGCTCTCCGTAACTACAGCCAATTTGTTGATAGGCACATTTATTGCCTTTCGATACTTAGCTAATGGGGAAACTTTAGCGAAAGTGTTTTCCCGAAAACGTGTTCTCCGGACATCTGCCTATCCCTGCTGTCACCCTGAAGACTTGTGTGATGCAAAGAAAAAACTTTTAATTAGTTTTCGTTTGTAAATCAAATTTTGAAAAGAGCGCCTTTATGCCTTCATAGGAAGTTGTTTTGAACCCACTCGACCAAAACCGATGAATATTTTAAACCCAGCCAAAGTTGCTTTGAATTTACAAGAATTAGGTAACTTTTTAGTTTTGGACTGTTTCTGGAACCTGTTTTGCATTGTGTGCCAATAAATAAATCAATTTCAGCTGCTTTCCATCCGACACAGGTCGTAAAAGTCGGTAAAGGAAAAGGTGACAGTTGTACTAATAGATAGTACTATTGGCATTGTGCCATTAGGTACACAGAGAATTCACCAACTTCTCCAATAATATCACAAACCCGCCGAAGTAAGGATATAGGTACTTTGGGAAATTACATAAACCTTATTTTGTACTCTTATGGATAGTTTTTATTAAAGTAAGTTCAACACGTCAATATTAATAACCAATTCACTTTTGGCCTCACTCCGGTATTTCAGGTCTCAGTGTTTTAATAAAAACGGGCGGTATTTTCCGTTTATGAGAAATTTCCTGAACAAATAGGAGGATGTTTCTGGGTATAACCCAACTACCGCAAAATATGACGCACGATAAATAAAGAGTGTATCTCATTGGTGTAGACGGGGCATATTTTTTACAACAGTTTTTTCGTGTCTAAATACATATTTCTCGTAGAGGTTGTTGTCAACGTTGGGTTGCGAATGGCGAGGGGTAAAAATACGTGATTTCTTTCTTGTAATCATATCCGATGGATAGGGAAATATTTTGGAGAGGAAAAGGATTTCTGTCGCAAGTTTTTGGAAAATGTTTCTTTTTTTTTAATATAGCTTACAATGCTATCTCCTATTATTTTGTGATGTACTTCAAATCAAGTAGCGCTCTTGATGAACCATCTATTTTTCATATAGATTTATTTTTGTTTTTAAAAGGCATCTTGACTATTAGTAATTAATTCAATAAGGTCTTCAGTGATACAACTTAAATATTGGATGGGTACACACCTCCCGAGGAGCTCATGGCTGAATAATAAAAACCGCTCGTATCGATCTTTAGTTTATGCCGTGCTTGCCTAGGTTGGTCTGTGGATGGGTGACCACCATTAAATACCGTATTTCCTCCGTGCCTCGGAAAGCACGATGTCGTTGGTCCCGGCTGTCATTTGTAGATCTTTGACAGTCGTTACAGGTGGCTCAAAAAGTCTGATAACCAGACTTACCAAGGGGTATCGTATTACCTAGTACTAACTGGGTTGTGGAGGTCAGATAGACAGTCGCTCCATGTAAAATACGGGTATTCAGCTGCATCCGGTTAGACTGGAAACCGACCCTATCATAGTTGGAAAAAGGCTAGGTAGATGATTAGATACCTCCCGTTACCTTTCTATGGAACCAACTAACTATACTATCCACGGTAACACAGCCTAGATAAGCAGCAGCTTAACATCATAGCTGAAGATAAAGATTTTTTATTATAAAATATGCTTTACAATAAAACCAGAATCTCTATAGATGAGTGCTTGCTAATGAGGGTATAAGCAAGAGCAATAAAACCTTATCCTGTAAGTCTTTGCCGAGATACAGGCGGTGCAATTCTCTTAGATATCGAGAACGAGATCTTGTAATGAATTTACATGCCAAACTGCTACTTTGCTGGGAATTGGGTTTAAAAGTACAAGGCAATTTTATAAGCGCGTAAGCCAAACACGTCTTCAGACGTTTAGAAGAATTTTTAGAACCTATTTGTTTGTATCTATAGGGTGGGTTTATCAAACTATTTACTACTTACGTTGCTTATTTCCCTCTTATCTGAAAACTAAGTAAGTTTAATTAAAATTATACATATAGAAGTCACTGGACACGAAAGAAAAACTTTGCCTGCAATTGCACTGAAACACAGCAACGCTTTTTACTGACAAAAACAGGTATATTTAATGGCTGTAGCCGCAGTTGGCCAATAAATATCTGGGATGACTTGTATGTATTTTGATGATTAAATTCTTTGAGAATACCAATAATTTGTTGACGAAACAGAGTTTATCAAATTGCACTGTCAACCCTCCCTGCGATGACTTAGTTACCAACAACCAACTTAGAACAACCGCAACCCGCATAAAAGATTTATCTCATAATTTATCCTCTTTTTCGCCAGAATGAACTAATTGTGACATTAAGTACTTGTTTCCTTATATTTTTCCTTCGCTGCATTGTACGACACACACGTACAACGTGGCTGTATGCAAATAAGTTATGAGTAAGTGTTGCAAACTCATAGCTCCACAGAAGATTTCTTGAAACCTAGGTGTTCTATTACATGCATGTATCACATGCACTAGGCAGGCTCTGGGTTAAATATTAAAGCCGTTTTGCTCTGAGGGTGCACTAGATTTCATTACTCGTTGGACTCGTCATTTTTCGCCACAACTAACCAAATATGTTCATGGTCATCATCTGCCTAGCCTTTTCCCAACTATATTGGGGTCGGCTTCCAGTCTAACCGGATGCAGCTGAATACCAGTATTTTACATGGAGCGACTGCCTATCTGACCTCCACAACCCAGTTAGTACCGGGTAATACGATACCCCTTGTTAAGACTGGTTGTCAGACTTTTTGGGCCACTGACTACCTAACGACTGTCAAAGATCTACAAATGACAGCCGGGACCAACGGCTTAACGTGCTTTCCGAGGCATGGAGGAAACTCGGTATGCAATGGGCGGTCACCCATCCACAGACCAACCTAGGCAAGCACGGCTTAACCTAAAGTCGACCCGAGCGGCTGTTATTATTTAGCCACGAGCTCCTCAAATATGTTCATAAATAAATATATAATAATAACCCCACTTAACTCACAAAAGACCTTCGAAATTAATCATGGGCGAGATAACTTTTACATAATATTTTTCGTTAACAGAAGTTTCATGGCAATGAGCAAAAGAAAAATATATATTCAGTTCTTAGTTTTTGGGTCAGAAGCTCAACGTACTTTGTATATTACAGTATTTGTTACGTTATACAGTTAATCCCTTATCTGTAGTGGACAGCTTGGTAAGCCAATACTTAATCCCGAAACACTGTCGCCCGAGATTTATCTCTCTGTCTAATCAAATACAATGTGCGCTGAGCAACACAATCCCCTTTTGTCACTTACAAGAAAAGAAAAAAGAAAACTCCCTACGGAGTAAGAAAGCCCCATAAATCACCAACTTTAACATTCTACACAGTGCTATTAACATAAAGCGCTATTGAAATGACTTTGTTTCACAAAGAAAATAAGTTTATTGTGTTATGAATGCAATAGTAAGTTTCCTTATTACGCTTCTACCTATATCCTGGGGCGAAACGACCTTTCAGCGAGTAGTTATGACGTAAAAGAGTCGCCGCTGGCTACGCCGAGACAAGAATTTATTATGTATGTGCAAAATTCAAGTAATACAAAACAGGAAAGTTTCCCCACTGTGGAGTAAATAAGGAGGTCTTCAAAGAACTAATACTGTCGCAATAGACTTCATTTCTTGAAGCCCTGCTATTGAATAAAACGGTTTTATCTGCAGCTTTGTTTTGTCTTCCTGTACATTTGTAGAAATTAAAAAACCGTCACCTTTTTTTTTTAATAAACCCAGAACTGTATTCTGCAATTTTCTCTGTACTATAATTTGACAGTTAAGGCGATTATGTGCCTGTTTTCTCTTTTTCAATACGAATTCAATTTAATCTTTGTTCAAATCATTTGATTTTCTGTCCAACCAAACCCAACAGATAGCACGCGATTTCACAACAGATTTACTGACTAGGCTTAGGGCTGCAGACACTGAAGGTAAGGTAGAGCGACGGGGGTCAAATCCCATTTAAATTAACCACATGGGGCGATAAAATGGCTAGCGGCAATAATTTACACGTAGTCCTGGCTAGCTGTGAGCACCACCATCTTTAATCGCTCGACCACAATCTATAGAGCCAAGTAACACGCGCGTTGCGTTAGCGACTGCGTAAAAAAAGAAAGAGAGCTTGCTATGAGTAAACAGCCTGGCCACGGGAACGTCCCGCCGATCGTCGCTACGAGGGGCATGATTAGTTTATTGCTATAGGTACATTTCGTTTAGTCGCTAGACGTATTGCTGTTTGCACCGCGCGAATTTCCCGTGGCTAGGGCACCTAAAATGGCCATCATCATCATCATTTCAGCCGAAAGACGTCCACTGCTGGACATATGCTTCCCCCAAGCATATGTCCAGCAGTGGACATATGCTTGGGGCTTCCTGCAACCTTCACCAGGTCATCGGTCCACCTAGTGGGAGGCCTTCCAACGCAACGTAAAATGGCAGCTTTAGCAGAATCAATATAGGATAATAATATGAATTACGTTACAATTCCTAAAATAGTCACAAAGTGACAATTCATAACTTCTTAACTTCTTAACTGTGTCTGTCACCATTTTAAGAATTGTAACGTAATTCATTTTAATATCCTTTTATGATTCTGCTAAAGCTGTCATTTTAGGCCCCTCAGGCTGTCACCGCGACTGAACTAGCGGAGCGACGCTTCTCATGCGAAGGACACAAGTGACACGCACACGTGTCTTTTAACGCAAGCTGTATCGCCCGAGGGTCTGAACGGGGCCTAAGACATATGTACGAGGGCGGGTCAATAAGTCCGTGACTTTTGGAATAAAACACAGATTTTTTGATAAAAAATAATTTTATTTTTCAACGTAGTCTCCCTTGAGCTCTATACACTTTGTCCAACGCTTCTCCAATTTTTTTATCCCTTCCAAAAAAATGATTTGTCGAGGTCCTCAAAATAGGCCTTTGTTTGCGAGATGACTTCATCATTGGAGTCAAATCTTTTTCCACCAAGCCATTTCTTCAGGTTTGGGAACAAGAAGTAGTCGCTCGGAGCCAAATCTGGAGAATAGGGCGGATGAGGGAGCAATTCATAGCCCAATTCATGGATTTTTGCCATGGCAACTGCACATGTGTGCACCCTTGCATTGTCTTGGTGGAAAAGAACTTTTTTCTTGGCCAAATGAGGTCGGTTTTTTTTCAAATCGTCATTGAATCGGTCCAATAAGTTGGCATAATATTCCCCATTGATTGTTCTTCCCTTTTGAAGGTAGTCAATGTGGATTATCCCGCGTGCATCCCAAAAAACAGTCGCCATAACTTTATTGGCTGACAAACCCACCTTGGCCTTCTTTGGCGCCGATTCACCCTTAGAAACCCACTGTTTTGACTGTTGTTTGGTTTCTGGTGTGTTGTGATGGATCCATGTTTCGTCCACGGTTACAAAACGGCGCAAAAACTCCTCCATATTGCGATTAAACAACGCCAAAGCTTCCTGTGAAGTTGTTACACGATTGCGTTTGTGGTCGACTGTGAGCAAACGCGACACCCATCTTGCGGAAAGCTTTCTCATGCCCAAGTGATCATTCAAAATTGAAACCACTGAGCCATGCGAGATCCCTACGGCTTCCACAATCTCTCGCACTTTCAATCTTCGGTCGGTCAACACCATATCGTGAATTTTTTCGATTGTTTCGGGTGTAGAGACCTCAACTGGGCGTCCAGGACGTTCGGCATCTTCAGTGCTTGTACGGCCACAACGAAATTCAGTAAACCACTTTTTTACCATTGAAATCGATGGTGCAGAGTCCCCATAGTATTTATCAAGCTTAGCCTTGGTCTCGGTAATGGTTTTTTTTCGCAAGAAATAATGCTTAATAAGCACACGAAATTCACTTTTTTCCATTTTCTCCTCAAATTAGTGAGTAGTCTGATAAAAATAGCTGTCAAACACAAACTAACTGACGCAGCAAGTTTAAATTTTGACAGGAGTCAACTGACAGATGCCTGTTGACAGGAGCAGTGTTGCTGTTTCAGTTAAGAGGTCAGAAATTCAAAAAGTCACGGACTTATTGACCCGCCCTCGTACATCGGTCGGTTCGTTAAATCAGAAACTAATTATTTTATGACGAATGTTGTCGCCGTCACGTCTACACGTCTGTAAGTTTGGACCTCCTTGTCGTGTCTGTCATTCCGGTAACCTTTTGCACATGCCTGCAACATCCCCCGTGGTTTGTTCTGTATTTCTTTGAGCCAACTATGTTGCAATTGGGTTCTCTGTACTTTGGAAACACCGTTTTTACGTGGTACGTTTGAAAAAGTGTTTTTTTGCATGTATGAGTTATGTTTTAGTGGTAGAGGAATCAAAAACTCAATTATCTGTCTGATAGACGTCATTTACTTTTCAAAACTTACTTTCATCATCATCATCATCATCATTTCAGCCGAAAGACGTCCACTGCTGGACATAGGCCTCTCCCAAGTGTCGCCACATTGACCGGTACCGTGCGTCTCGCATCCAGCGGATCCCTACAACCTTTACCAGGTCACCGTTCCACCTAGTGGGAGGCCTTCCAACGCAACGTCTTCCAGTTCGCGGTTGCCACACTTACTTTCGTTAGAGAAGAATGCCAAAGAATGTACCCAATGCAGTGCGAACTGCAGTAGTAGTGAAACAAACAAGCGCATACTCCTGCATTATTTCCCTGGAACTCCCGGACGTTACAGATAAATAACATAACTTTGTTTGTATAGCTGCAATATAACAAGAAGAGAAACGACATTTTCTCCCAACCGACGTCACGGTTAAAAGCTTGTATAAAATAAAACAAGAAAGCTATCCGTTTGTTTGATTTATTCGCCAGTGATTGAGTTACAACGCTGTCAGCTGCCAAGTGTGACTGGAAAAGTATTGTAACTTGTATTTTATTCGTCCATTTATCAAAATGACTCAGCGACAAATTGCGTGACAGTAATATTGTTATTTTAGAGAAGAAACTTGGAGAAAACAGCTTCTGAGCTCTAACGACAAACGAAATGTGAAACTTTTCAAATACATTATAATGAAATATGGCAAAAAGTTGATCCTTGCCGCGTCGACAGTTCAAATATTTGTATTTTGCTTCTCTCATTCAATATTTTCTGCGAGAATAAAATAATCAACGAAATACAATACATTTCAAATGGGAATAGGACTAACTTAGCGCCATGTTGTGACGTCATAGAAAACGCATCATATGAACCGACGTTACCGACGATATTGTGAGGAATGAGTAATTCATTCATGAAAAATATAAATAGTCCAAACATTTTGAAAGTCCAGCAATTTTCAGTGATGAAAAGAAGAATGTTGGTTACAGTGTACTGAAGAAAAACTGGACTAATTATATATTCATGATCAGAATATTTAATACTTAATTTAAAAAGTATTAACATTTTTAGATGCCATTTTGTAAGAAGATGTCAAAAGTAAAGCTTGCTTTTATTTGTTCCACCAAAAAGGCAAGCATTACGTTGTCACACAGTAAGTTAATAAACCCACAAAATCACGTCATGTTTCGAGTCAGCACAAGAAAAAGTTAACAACAGACACAAACTTAACATAATTGAATGAGTAATGAGTTTCCTTAACAACTCTACTAAGGAGACAGCTTCGTCTTTTACGAGCGTTGCAGGTTCTACAAGATGGAAATTGGAATTATTTTTGCAGTTAGTAGATGAGTAGTACTACTTAAAAATATATTTATTTTTTGGGTTTTTATGGTGTTTTAAAGGTGACGGACTGAAATAATATTACTCTAACATAAACTGTACTGTCTGAAAATATGATAAAATAATACTTCGTTTAAAAATGCAATTTTATAAAATGACTTTTTCTTAAAATCCTTCTGCTACAGAATCTATAGACCGACCGCTTTAATGAGTCCTCGCGAAGGTATCAATTTAAATTGAATATTCTGAAGGTTGATCACGTATTGGTTGAATTAGTATCGTAATTCCTACGTGGATTATGGTTATTTTAAAGCAAATAACCTGTGGGATATTGTTAGGACTTTTCGGACGCTTAATGTGCCTTTGATGGGGCATGGCGGAGGACTCATTAAAGCGGTGGGTCTATAGTCTTGTGCAACTTTCAATTCATTTCTCAGTCACTTAAATGAAAGTGTATGTTTTATTATTTGTCTAACAGTTTTGTTTCGCTTTAATTTACAAACACCAAGGTTGTGAGCATACAACGACGATAAAACACAAATCAGCCCAAAATTAAAACATCTTTACCCTTTTCTGTCATTCATACAAACTGAAAACATGGCCGATTTAGAAAAGCCATTCGGGTGCACCCTATCGTCTATCAGTTCGGTATATTTACCGGTTCGATGTTCAACCGTTGGATTTCCGACAGCTATGATCACCTCTGTGCCTACCCTCGCCCTTGCTTCCGGACTCGGGACCGGCAGAGCAAGAGATGATACTTCCGTACGTATTTATGGGACTGAAAAATATGTAGTTTGATTTCGTTAGTAAACAAAATGTTAGAATGCATTTAAAAGGGTTTTTTTTTCTATTACGCATCATTCATTGCCTTCTTATTTGGGTATTCTTATTCTTTCTTTATCGTGTGGTTAGTGCCTAAACTGGTGTCAGAGTTTTTATGCCGCTCGTGGGCCTCTGACTTGGCTTTACATGCCGTCGAGAATTTTTTTTTTTTTTTTTAAAAAACGTTGACCCACACTAGGAATTTCTCCTGTATTGTGGGTGCATTTACAAACATTTAAATTCACATACACAAACAGCCAGACCCGGAACAACTACCTGTAGGCTAAAATATTTGTTCCGTGCGGGAATCGAACCCGCGACACGAAGCGCAGCAGTCAATCGCTCAGCCACTGCGCCAACCGTGCCGTCAAATCTCGCAATATCTCTCAGGCATGCTGATTTTTTGACAATGTTTTCCTTTACCGAAGCAAGTGATAATTAAACAATAAAAATCCGAAAAATCAGAGTTGCGTGTCTTGGGTTCGAACTTGGGACCTATGACTTGGCAGTCCGACGATCACATCATCATCAGTAGATATTGAATATCACAAGTTAAACAAATGACAACCAAAGAACATTTTATTTTGAGATTGTATTTATATACGAGTATATCATCATTTCATTGTCTGACGGAAATAAAACTCCCCACTCAAATTACTGTTGGCTCACTCAGATGTTAGTTAGGAATTTCAAAGACAAACTAGGTGTAACTTATAGACTTTAAAGACTGAAGATGAAACACCTCAGGGTATGTTCACAACTTCACACTTCACACTTTTGACTTACTTCACACACTCCAACTACAGACAAGAACTTTGCTCCTTATAAATTAACTTTCCCATACAAACAAGGGGCCTTTGCTTCAGTTAATTTGTACGAGCATATATCTAGATTCTAGACGAAATTGTAAGACTTTAGTAAGTCTACCCAGTTCCCTTTCTATTTGTTCCCTACTACAGCTTGTCTGAGATATTACTTCGACCGATACTTTGCTAAGAAGCCGATCAATTTCACTATATCAACATTTCGAGTGACTGGACATGTTAAAGCAAATATTGTTTGACGGGAGGGCAGTAAGGGCTGTTTAAGAGGCAGAATGCTCAAAGGAGAAATTGAAATCACGGAGACAAGTTTTTGAAGGTTCTTAAGGTCGCTTTTCGTTTAGATAATTAACCAGGAAATAGGTCAAAGTAATCCTTTGGGCGTTTATTTATTGTTGGGTAAAGTAGTTAGCTTCGTTTAAAGTTTCTGTTGAATAGAGTAAAAAAAAATCGCAAAGAGATAAAATACTTAATATTTTTTCGTTTGCATTCTTATAGATCTAAAGCCTGAATTTGTTCGACCCTTTAGCTAATGCGAGAAAAATGCAAATTTGATTTGGAATACCTAAATTCGGAGTGATTCTGGTAACACTGAACATATTCACTGAACCATGGGTCCCCGTTTATACAGCTAGTAATGAAAAAACTTTCAAATGAGTTGGTTGCCCATGAGCTTTAAAATTGAAAAATTTTAATTTAAATACCTCGTTTGCAGTTTTTAAAGCTGTCGTTAACATTGCGTGTTGCTGTAATGTTTACTGTATAGAAATACTGCCACTCCGGAGCTTTCAAAACATATTTGACTTAGAATTTTCTTCTTTTAAATTTCCTGGTTGAAGTTATAATTACACTATGTTCCTCCTTTCAATCTGATGTTTACTTCTCTGATTTTCATCTAAACCAGTTTGGTAACTAAGCCATGAAAACGTAGTACTAAACACCCAGAAGGTAAATGAAAACATCGTGAGGAAACCGGCATGTCCTAGAACCAAAGATTCGAAAATATGAAACACTCACCAATCAACCTTGGTCCCGTGAGATGGATTTTGTCCCAGCATTGGAAACGTTATGCTTAACACAGAGATAGAGACTAACTTTGCCATTCATTAACCAAAGATAGTTTCATCAATCCCCAATAGAATTTGAAGTTTATCGACAAATACTAATATGATTGTTCGACTTCATTTATAAAACATTTTCTTATAAATAACAGTATAGTCTTTATTATTGTTTCTCAGTATTTTTCTAACATAAAATCCCGCAAAAAATAAGTACCATTATTTACAACAAAAAGGCAATTAACGATAAAAATAGCAACATTTTGAAGGCAACATTTATTATTTTTACCTTTCTATTTCCATATCCAAAAGAAGTATTTATTACCTTAGAATTGCTCCAGCTTGTGTGGGCTTGACTGGTAACACAAACCATTCCTTATTCTAATGTTATACTAAAATAATACGACCTTCTTTAATACACTCGCATGGCGAGTTCTTTACATGCCTCTGTGACTGTTATTCAAACATTGAGTACCTTTCTTTTGAAATAACAATTCTTATTCTTATGTGAGTTATACGCTTGACTAGTTTATCAGGAAATAAAGTGTAAGTGGTAGGAATGACGTTAACAAGAAATTATCTAACTCTCAAATTCACTGCATGATCTTCTCTACTCATTTATTCACTGACAGACAACGCAAAGCCAATACTACTGTGTTTAGAAGCATACTGTACACAAGAAGTCCCTATTTATCCAAGAAAACAATCTTCAATCAGAGAATTCTTCCCCGAATGAGGTAAAGTAGGAGATATTTCTTAGTATAAGTTAGTATAAGTTTGTTTTCCAAAAATGACTAAGTTCAAATATCACACACACAATTATTAGTAATGCTTAAATGCTGCAAAATAAAACTTGAAAATTTATTAATCTATCGCTCGGACCAATCAGCATAGTGCTCCTGCAATAGGGCTCCGATACACTCGTATAAACAGCAACATGCATGATTATAACCTCCACCAATGTATGAAGTCAAACTTCCATGTAGTAAGTAGGGAAGTTACAAGTGACGTCACAAAACTAAGTGGAGTCACAGCCCTTAAGTAAGACACTTGTAACGAGGGTACAGAGAAGATCGAGTTGAGTGCTTTCGCTTGATGAAATTTGAAAGTGAAGATGGTGAGATAATTTACGAGAAACGGTAAGTAACGGAAAGATCCGATAGGAGGTAACTTGCCTTTTATTACTAGTTCCTCAGAGAAAAAGTTTGGAGGAAAAAGGAACACCAATGAAGTAATAAGTAATAAGACTCCATAAGTGCAAAGTTTCGTTGTTAAAAAAACAGAAACGAAACATCAGTCAATAATTTCAATGTTCCTTACGGTATTCTTTACGGTTTTCTTACGCTATTTGAAATGTGTAACAAGATACAAGTGATAGAATTTGAACTTCACTTGAATTTCATCATCGCTACATCGTATTGCGCACTGTCGCATCACTTGAATTGGAGTATCCTTAAGCAACGTTGCCGCGATCAAACCAGCATAGGTCAGAGCTGTTTGCATATCGAGACCCTTCCGGTCTCCGTGCATGAAACCCGGGTATTAGAGCTGTATTCTGTGTGCCGAAATGCGATCAACGATTTGAACGGCTTATTGTACCCTGATCGAGTTGACCAAAACTAGATTTTCAAATTGTGGAATGCTGAAAGTCTATATGCCTCGATTGTCCAAGTGCATAATGTCAGGAGATTTTGTACTAGAATTATCGAAATATCCTTTCATAATAAATATCTTGACAAACGCGTGTCTACTAGATTTTAATTTATGTAAATAAATAGAAGGTACCTACTTATTACGCTTTATAAATCTATTTAATGACACCGCCGAACTATAGAGACTATTGTATTGGGCTGGATTGCTTTAAGAAGAGAAATTATCAGGGAGATATGTATTTACAAAGATTCTGTAGGTACATAGGTACTACTCAAAATTAGTTACCTGAAATCGTCTGCAGTTACAGATGGACGTTTTGAGCGTTTCTTCTTTCTAATAATGTTACTTTTTAAAAGGTATTCTGTTTTTAACTCATTGTCTGAAATCAGTAAAAAACCCATTTCATCATCATTTCAGCCAAATGACGTCCACTGCTGGACATAGGCCTCCCCCAAGTGTCGCTACATTGACCGGTCCCGTGCGACTCGCATCCAGCGGATCCCTGCAACCTTCACCAGGTCATCGGTCCACCTAGTGGGAGGCCTTCCAACGAGCTTCTTCTTCCGGTTCGCGGTCGCCACTCCAGAACTTTTCAGCCCCATCGGTCATCCGTTCTGCGAGCAATGTGCCCTGCCCACTGCCACTTAAGTTTAGCTATTCTTCGGGCTACGTCGGTAACCTTGGTTCCGAAAAACACATTTAAACAACTGAATATCGCCAAAAGGATAGGCCCTTACTTTCGACGTAAAGAAAAAAGTAAAGAGTACCAATTATTTTTTATAGCATGTAAGAAGGTTTTCAGCATAGAGAATCGAGCTATTAAGTTATTTTTCGTTGTGAATATTATTGTGATAAGATATTCTTCTAGTGGTGATGTAGAATGTTTTAGAAGATTTGGTGACAGCAAGAAAGTGACTAGCATACCTACTTTCATTGCCTAGTTAGTGTCACGTGTCTAAAAAAAACCAAGTCCTTTCTGTTTTCAAATCAAGATTCAAAAGCTTGCGGCATTCATGTCTACGCATAAATAACTGTGAAATATTCTTACAATGAAAATCAGACTGTGCTGTAATGAGGACGCTGAAAAAAAAATGCATTTAGACTTTTTATTGCAGATTTTGTGAGAAATGAGAGGTAGAAAATTATGTACGGAGTGAGACTGCTAGTTTATTTTACGTTCTATGTTTTCATATTAGAGCTCTAAATTGAATGGTCAGATAAAATACTGATGATAGGTTAGTTAGATGAAGCTAAAAAAGCAACACGTTTTATTAACTCTTATTATATAATTGGCATATACCAAGAAACAAGCAAAATAATTAATAAATCTAGTTGAAATAAAATCAAGGCAAGTTAATTAATTACTTATTTTTGATGTTGATATGCAGTAGCAGATCATGATTTCAATTCATGCTAACGTCACTTTCAGGTTGAAAGCTAATTAGAGGCGCTCTGACTCTATTGACCTGCATTAAGCATTGGATACAATGGGTGCTGTAATTCCAAGAACGATAATCACTATACTTAGGTACAGTCAAACAAACAGTTAGGAACATGTAAAAATAGTCATGTTTTTGCCACTATCTCAGATATTTTGTTTAAATTGTGTGTAATTATGCCTAACACACTTACAAGTAATGTTGCGAGCACACTAATAACATTTTTACACTGAGTACTGCCTATTTGTATATTTTTAATCGTAATCAGCCTATTTATGTTCCCACTGCTGGGAAGCAGGCCTCCTCTCTATGAGAGGTAATGGGCAATAATCCACCACGCGGGCCCAGTGCGGGTTGGTTATATTTTTTAAGTTTAAAGTTAGTTTAAGTTTTAAGTTGGCAGCTTATCCATTGGTTGTCTAAAATATATGGCTATCATTCTATCAGCGATGAGATCACCATTGTACTCATAAAATTAGAAAAAATGTAAAAGAGATTTTTATATAATTTTGGGATAGAGTACCTACACTGAAACAAATGCATGCATTTAGACTTTTATTGTAGATTTTGTAAACAATTTGAGGTAGAAAATTATGTACCACTTACTAAATAAGGCAATACCGGCAACTTTAATGTGGCGGTCGGCTTGCACCAAGGGTCGGCTCTAAGCCCTTACCTCTTCCTGGTGATAATGGACGCACTTACGTCGGACATCCAGGAAGAGGCTCCTTGGTGTATGCTGTTTGCCGATGACATTGTGTTGGTTGCCGAGAGTGGCCTAGAGGTCCAGAACAGATTGGAGGTGTGGTGGCAAAGACTGGAGGATGTTGGCCTGAAAGTCAGTAGGACTAAAACAGAATACTTGTTCTGTGATTTCGGCGGTCTCTCCAGTCCTGTGCCCATAACACTTGCCGGAACGCCCATACCGATCTGTTCCGATTTTCGGTACCTCGGGTCATTTGTCCAAGGGAATGGCGAAGTAGACCGAGACGTAACGCACCGGATCAACTCAGGATGGATGAAATGGCGACAGGTCACTGGAACAACTTGCGACCCACGGATGCCCCTCAAATTAAAGGGGAAAATATACAAATCCGTGATTAGACCTGTCGTACTGTATGGATCGGAATGCTGGGCTGTGAAGAAGATGGATGAAAAAAGATTGCATGTAGCCGAGATGAGAATGTTGAGGTGGATGTGTGGTGTGACAAGAATGGATAAGGTAAGGAACGAGTATATTAGAGGAAGCTTAAAAGTTGCGCCAGTTACAGAAAAGCTAAAAGGGAATCGACTGTCTTGGTATGGGCATGTGATGAGGAGGGACGAATCGCATGTGACTAAAAGAGTGATGAATATAAACGTGGATGGATGGAGAGGGAGAGGAAGACCAAAGAAACGATGGATGGATTGTGTGAGGAATGATATGCAGGTGAAAGGAGTAAATGATAGCATGACGGTTGATAGAGGAGATTGGAAGAAAAAAACGTGTTGCGCCGACCCCAAGTAACATGGGTCAAGGGCAGGAAGATGATGACTTACTGAATAAGGCTGCTAGTTTATTGTAAGTTCTATAAGTTCGTTTTAAAATGACTCTAAATTGAATGGCTAAATAAAATATTAATTGTAGATATAGGTGTAGAATAAATTAGTATGTACAAGGTGGTGACGACAATACGACAAGAAATAAAAACACTTGTAATATTACTTCATGGACTAATATTCCATGAATAGAAATATTTTAAAACTATCAAATAAACCCTAACATTGAAACTAAAAAAAAAATATCTAAACATACGAAATAGCATAAAAGTGTTAACGAAATTGTGTAAACATCTATTCTGATGTAATAAATAAAAAATAAATTATTTATTGTATATGCTTACTTTTAAGACACTGTATGTAAACTTGTCTCTTTTCTCGACTGTACATTCCTTCTTCTTTCTGTTTTATTTATTTATCAGAGTTCTATCTTCACAGAGTGAACCAATTATTTGTTTGTCCAACTACGATTACGTGAATTGAGACGAAACAAACAACTGGTCGATTCTAGAACTTTCTTCTATTCTACGAAAGTTGAAGTTGTCTATTGAATTCACGATCGGATTTGATGGGACAATGGTCTGTTTTCAATGTATGAAAAGTATTGGTTTAGATATGGAAATTGGATTTGCCGTCTTATAAAACCGAAGAATGAACTCAAAGACACATTTTTATAACAAAGATATTCCTTTGCTATGTGATAGGGTACTTAATTAGGTAGGGACTCTACACTTAGTAATTAAATATGTGGGTGTAATTTTGTATAAGTTAGGGACTTTCAATTACAAGTTTCAATCAAAGTTGAAAAGGTTTTGCTTTCAAAGGCTCGTGGTACAAGGACCGCCGAAAAATATTTTATGCTATACAATTCTATGTAAAATGAAAACATAGTCTGTTTTTTCTTATTCCTTTTAGCAATTAGTAATCCCATTTAGTTTTAAATTAAATGAAACTTTTTATTCTTCCTTTTAAAACAAAAATTTTATTTTCGAGACATAAATTGAAGTTCTATTTTAAACCTTTGCCTACCCAGAATAATCTAAGAAACTAACAACACGCCCCTGTTTTATGGTTTTTACGACATGGCCAAAAATTTTTTTTTTTTTTTTGTAATGGTTATTTTTAATATGATTTTGCTAACTCATAAACTTTTTGGAATATATAATAATAAATTCTGTTTATTTATATTTTACAAATCATAATAAAAAACAAAGATAAAAGGGAAATAAATAATTTTAATTCTAATTTTTAAATTCTAAATATTAGCGAAAACCGAATCAAAATGTGTTGCGTAGTATAAAAGAACAAAGCGGCCATACATCGACAAAAAAAAGATTTAATTGTAGTAATTATAGACATAGATAATGTAGATAGGTACTTTCATTACGAAATTGGTGTGAAATTAATATGTCAGCCATAAATCGATATTACAGATAGCAATAAAAAGGCGGCCATTAGAAGCAGATGCCTTGACCCTGTGCCCATAAACTGAACCTAAGGAAGTTTTACGACTGGACTCCGTAATTGATTCCGCCTTGTGTTATTGTAGCTTAGATCAGACATATCGCAGCGTATTTTATTTTTGTAATGGATAAAAATTTAGGGTTGAAAGATGTTTTTACCTTTCACAAAACAGTTCGAACTAGACATTGAAAAATAATATTAGAATCAAAATTATCATCGTTGGAGCACTTGAAATAAAACGTAGACGAAAAAAAGTAAATTGTATTTAAAATAAGCATGATATAATTTCAACTTGCAAACGGCTACACACATATTATATTTTAACAACATCACTTCACCTCTGAGTATAATACTCCCACATTTCCCAGTTAAATTCAAGTCCTACGTTATGGGGGGCGAGCCTATTGCTACTGAGAAATTCCTGCTGGAAGAACCTACTAACAACACACCCTATTCGGAAAATGCAGGTGGCATACATTGACGCACAAACGGTTACCATGTATTCAGTACATCATTCCGAGCCCGCCCACATAGAAATTTATTAAAGATGTCTTTGTTATGTTTCCATCGACTGGCTTCGACTCTTGAAATACAGGTACTCTAACCTAGCTCTGGAGCCAGGGTCTCACATGTTTCTGTACCCTGTTTTTAAGGCAATAAAGAAATTTATTTATTTATTTATCGAAATAAGCGCTCAATTTTTCTAAAGGGTCTGTACCGACGCGACTTGTCACAAAGATAAAATGTGGCCGGCAACAAAGTATGAATACCTGTAGTTCGATAGTTTACAGTTGTGTTAAACGGCTGTTACAAACGCGTGGTCCGTATCGACGATATTGCGACCACACACGCAAGTATCAAAACCAAGAAGTATTTTGTGGCTGCCACGACGTAACCTAAAGGAACTACAATGGACAAAAGTTGCCAGTCATGCTGTAGACCGACCGCTTTAATGTGCCCTCGCGAAGGTATCAATTTAAATGGAATATTCTGAAGGTTGATCACGTGTTGGTTGAATTAGGGTTATTTTAAAGCAAATAACCTGTGGGATATTGTTAGGACATTGTGGACGCTTTATGTACCTTTGATGGGGCAAGGCGGAGGACTCATTAACGCGGTCGGTCTATAGACACAACCCGGCGACATTTTCGCCGCTGTAGTGGTAGGCTGTGGCAAAAGATTTAAATCGTTATTGGTGCCCTTATCGTACTTGGGTCACACGTGTTCGTACTAGGAAAAGGTAGCTTACATAATATGAGTTGGTGATTTAATACTATTCAAATGTCACTTTCAATGAACCTGAAACGTGACTATCCGTTGTCGCGGTCGGGCGAATCGAACGATTCAAATCTTTGGCTCTGACCCGTCTGCTCAATGCTTAAGTAGGTCACGCATACGCTACCCAAATTCTGTAACTACATGATATGTCCAATATTGTATGTTGTGCTTATTCTGCCACAAGCTAGCGGTATTAGTGAAACCGGTTGCTGGGCTCAATACAATCCTATTTGCGTAAGGCGAGTGTCCCGTGTACCTACTATTTACTGTACGTACGATAGAGTACTGAACTGTATTTAATTAGACTGAGTATGTCAATCTGTATATTGACTTCATTTCAAGTTGCTTATGTGACGAAATGGAGTAAAGTAAAAGAGAGAGAGGATAAAGACCAATTTGAGTTGGTTGTTGCACAAGTTGTTGTTGTTGTCAAGTTAAGTTGCACTTGCAACTTGTGAAAATGACTACCAGTACTAATCACTTTACACCCTTATCGAAACATCTTGCGAAAATTCGGAAAAAACAGAATTACTGCAACAAAAAACGCACTCTGTTGGCGAACGTTGGCATCAAATTCAGCACCAACAGTCTTCCTTCAAACAGCTAATCCATAATGCTCTCTACGTTGCACTTCCTTCCTTTACTTTTTATTTTGTCCCCGAGTGTACAATCGTACTTTACTTTCTGCATCGCTGAAGTCCTGCTTTTCCCACTGGTAAAACGATGGGAATCCAATTCAGTCGTATGAAAGTTACATTTTCTTCACTCCCTTAGGAGTCATATATGCCTGCCGTGGTTTCAAAGATTCTACCGTCTACGTGCAGAATTTCAGCCGTATCCGTTGTTTGAACGGATTGAACTTGCTTGTGACTGTTCGCACTTTAAGTTTTGCGTTTAAAGTCAAAGTGAAACGATCAATTATGTATGATGCTAGGAATTTCACTGATATTCTATTCATCTTAGTGTCTCTTAGTGCATTCAGGAATATTTTGACAGACTGCTATTACGTAAAATATTGATTTACTAAAATAGTCGCTAATTAGGTGTCATGCAGAGAGATTTAAAAAACTTACAGAGCGGACATGGGAATATCTTCATAAAGTTTTGATCCCGAACATTTTTGATTTTGACACATGAATGCTATCTAACAAGCGCGCGTATGACACTAGTCTTACCAAGTAGTAACAAGTATTGAATTACGATTTTCATCTCGTCCCGTCCATCACTCAAAAATATTTGAATATCTTTGGTTTCATGCTAATATCGTAAAACCAAATAAAAGTAGTAATATCTGGAACTATTGTTTGGTTTTAATTCAATTAATTTTACTGGAATTATAAAGCAATAATAGTGAAATCTGAAATTTTGGATCAAAATAGTCAGGAACGACAGTAAAAAAAAAACTCGCTAACTATTGAAGAATCTAGTTGATGTACATTTAATACATATTGAACATTTAAGAGTCCATATAGCAGTTCTATAAAAAAATCTGGCTGGAGGTAGTTTTACCAGTAAACGCTTGTAACATATGCAAACTGATGACGCGTCTTGTAAACGACGGCTCGTTATAAGCCTGAACACGAGATTCAACCAATTATGATAGGTTAACCATCGAGAATGGCTTACGGTAAGTATCAATTTGCATTCCACTACATTCATTGGCCAATGTTAAAACGTTAATTGGGTCTTATTGTTAAGAAAATTACTCCATTAACAAGCGAATCGTTTGCCGTGGTAATAAATTAAAAGAAAATATAACTTCACTTTGATTAAGCAATTTCTCGAAGAAACTAGTCAGGTTTCAAATTAATGAGCTGTGCTTAGTGGGCCAATCATAGCACGATCCAGGCTCCTAAGATTAAACTCATCGGCTTTACGAACCGTCGCTCGGCAATTATCTTTATATTCACCTTTTTCTACTCGCTCTGGCGTAAAACAGATAATCTACAGAAGGTTAGCTCCATAAGACGAGTAATAAAACCAGGGGTACGCACACGGTTGCGGGACTGTTCGAAAGTGATTCCGCGGCCTTGGAACTCAAAGGGCAGAGAAGGAACATGGATGGGTTTTAGTCAGAAGAAGTCTGACACTCCCTTCAACTCCGCCAAGAGCGGGAGGGGTCATTTGATGATTTCCGATCTGAAAAAAAAGGTGTACGCACACATAAACGCCTAATTTGCATTATGATCTAAAACTATCTGAAGATTGGTTTAGATTCTCACACCAAACCAGAAAATGCTACTTCTGTTCTGAGACAGAGTGTAGTATACACACACCATTAACCAAACATTGGTTATTGTATACTAAAATTAAAGTACAAAGAAAAAAATATTCTTGCTTTTGTGCTTCAAATAAGCACAAAATATCTAAACCCACCTTAAAATGCCAGTCACCAATGTGCAATGCAGCTATGAACGTACAAAAACCGTCTAGTCTAAATGAGCTGTTACCGCTCGTTATATTGCAGGATCAACCTTCTGCTACAATTTATATTGTGTTTCTAGGGTAAGCTGCAATTAAACATTTAATTAAAGTGCACGCCCTCTGTGTTTTTTCAGATGAAACTGGATTCACGGTGTGTTATATTTTTCGCTAAAGGAACATAATTACAAACTAGGTACAGAGTTCCAAGAATTTCAGGAGACCCGTTTTAAAAGTCTTTAAAGTAGTCACTGAAATAATCATATAAAACTTACGGTTTTAAGCTTTCACGGTTTATAACTAAACTTATATCAATCAATAGTCAATCAATAGTCTTTATTTGTAAACATAGGTTATAACAGTGTTACAATAATTGTTATACATTATATAGTTTCTCTATGTTTTGCCATTTGTCGTACAAATATACATTTAAAGGAGGCTTTTGCCAGTTAGGTAAATTAATCTATAGGTGGTACTAGTATTATAAAGAGGTAAAAGTTTAATTCGTAATATCAATATCAATTTTAATATAATGCATTAGGTAATGTCAGGTAATGTCAATCTTTAATTAAATAAGATAATGTCAATATTAAATGGTTATGATGTCAATAAGATACTGCTAATAAAAATATCTAAAATTGATATTGTCCACAGAACTGTGAGAGTTGTCATGCTTTTATAGTCATGTTACGAGCATACAAGTATTTTATGTCAAAGAGATGTCATCAAAGTAGTATACTGTCGCTTACGGGATATCGGGAGCTCAAAATAATGAACAATCACGGAAGATATCCCGTAAGTGACAGTATAAATTTATACAAAACTACTATTAAAAACAAACAGCCTAATAATAAAAGCAAGTGCTGCAACAATTGAATTAAGCTTTAAAAATCGTGAATTAAATAATCTTGTCCAGCATCCAGCATCATGAATTGAACAGCATCATTATCGAACTAAGATTGGTCCTAAGTAATCTCAACATTTCTTTCAAATCACCTCAAAATAACCCTAATATCAATAACTTTCCTAATATCATTTTAGACATCTGAAGAAAGCCATAATGACATAATTTTATTTTCGAAGCTCACGAAAAACGAGACGCTACACATTATTTTCAGTGTCAGTTGGAAAAATCTCTCGCACGCATTTGAACCGTGTAATAGATACCTGAAATATTTTCTTTGTTATGAATTTACACGGGTTGACCGGACCCTTATCACGTGGAAAGCCAGGTTGACGTCACCCACGCTACGCCAACATCCATAAAAATATGACTTGTTATTATACAACATTATTTTTAGTATATGCGAAACCTGAATATAGTTTGTTCAGAATAAGTAACTGAATCTGACTCCAATAATTTTTAAACCATGTTATATTTTGTCCCAAAAATATTTTATAAAAGATTACAAGTTGGACACCGAGAGACACTATACTTAATACCTATCGCAATCATTTAGGTACCTACTGCCAAATTATTATTATCAATGAGCGCAAGACGAGGCTGGAGGCACCGCGTGGTGACCACGTTTTTGTGCGGACAACCAAGTAAGAGGACAAGCCTTTGTGATTTTTCATTATACAGTTTTGAAAATTTGTATATGTACAATATTTCAAAACTGTACCTATCATGAAAAATTACACACACGTGACACTTGTGACACGTGTCTAGTATTTTTAAAATACTAGACACGTGTTTCAGGTTTCGCATATACTAAAACTAATGTTGTATACCCTTCGTTTATAAAAGCCACAACTACAAAGTACCAAGTTGTTTAGCAACACTTTTGGTACTAGAACGAAACAAGAATTTAGGTGCTTACTGTCTTGCCTAAGCCTTCGCTAGTTATGAATTTATCCGGCAAGATGTAAACAACGATATTTAGACCGCCTTGCGACATGAATTATCTGAACTCGGCTATATTTTCTGCAAGGTAGCTTTTCGGCTGAGAAAATGGGGTTGGCGTTGGGCGGATTAAAGTTGGGTTTCAGATTCTGATTTATTGAAGAGCTAACTTTATAGAAATACCTGATATGATTATCTAACTGAAAATATCTTGATTTCTTCAGTACAGAAAAGGCAGCAAGTTCATAAAATTGGGTGGGTCTCACTATTCCCATTACCCATTGCAATGGAGGAAAAATAGGTCATAACATCGAGTCGAGAATTATTGAAATAAATAAGCGTTTTGTTGGTCGCGAATAGTCACGGTATAAAAGCGCAACGGTAATAGTGATACAAGTAGTATCACTATTACCTATTAATAGTGATACAAGTAGTATCACTATTACCGTCAATGGGAAAACTCAACGGGAATAGCCACCCTTAAAATTGGGATAAAATCTATAACTTTATAGAGAATGAAAATATTAATAATGATCAAGCAAAATAAAAGATCGCTGAAATCAATTTTCGTATTACGCAGTAGAAAATCGTCGGCCACATTTTACTGTTTAAATACAACATAAAACAAAACGATTTCCACAGAAATGTTGTCTCATTGTTTTTGTCTCGGTAACATTAGTTTAATCTTCTTGTTCAAGTCTCCGGAATTCACCACAGTGCTTTCGAGGTCGACAGCTTGTAACATTCTAAATATTAAACTGCACTCTCGAAATAGCAATTTCTTCGCGAAGTATCTCAACTTCAACTTAATTTTAAATTTATAGTTCGTTGGTGTGAACTACAGTTTCTAGCTTCAGTCTTTTATGTTTAGAATTCTGCTGTAAAAAGATTTTATGACGTTAAAATGTGGTAAAAAGAAAATCTCTTGGAAACGGAGCACATTTAAAGGGAAAATATTTGACACACGACTTAGCAGTAACTGATAAACTGTGAGAATAAAACTGTCAGACTTAGCAGTCTTAATAACGTTTTAGTTAATGAGAAAACTTGAGATCCTAGAAACCGAAACACAGTTAGAAAACCAGATCCGAACTTTGGAACTTTAGTGTCAGACAGAGTTTGAAATCCGCACAATATGTGTGATGTTATCAGCTGCTCGCGTCACAAATTCCGAACTTTATCGTGTAAAACTGTGATTCACTTGTGATAATTGTCTCAACTCGCCACATTGGGGCGACATTAGAACCGAGTAAGTTTATCATCCCATTTCGCCACTCATAATAGTATTATGCTCACAACGTATAAACGACACTCGACAAAGGGTGAACTAGATAAGAGGTAATTTGCTCGGATTTCATCGTTATCGGGAGACTTTAAGGCTCATAAATAGTTAAAGAAGTTCTTCCGTCTCGGGAAGGAGAAAAGGTTCTGGAGAAATCTTTTTATACCCGCGGATAGGAGACGCTATTCGTACTTATAACGGGTTACTAAGTATAGATACGTTTTGAATAGATTACTTTAGAGGTTTCTTATTATATTTTCATCAAAGAGATCGCGTGGGTGTCATAAACATCCAGAAAGAGATTACGTTAAGAGCTGCTTAGTGCAGGAGCGTTGTCTATTGAATTGTGTTTTGATCATCAATCCGTCTGCTGGGTGTTTTTGACCCTTTGGATGATCATTATAAGACTCATATTCAGCGTTTATGGGCCATAACATGAAAATATTTTAAGAAACATAATCAAAAATATTCGCATTTCGTTGGATTTAACTAGATACAGGACAGTTCAAGTTCACAAAACTTGAGAAGGGTGGCCTGACCTTAAAGTCACTTGTGACAGCAATTTCGAACAGGACTAAATTAAAATAATAAGCTGTATAATTTACAAGACAATTTACTAACTGACTTTACATTTAAAATACAACTGCAAAGACACAACCGTCTATTATTTAACTTCAAACAATTATCTTTAATTTTTTTCATTAACAACAGGAGCGTTTCAAAAACGAAACGTAATTTTATTTATTAGTACAAAGTGAATGACAACGGCGAGTCGACATCATTTCTTTTTATTCGCAACAGTCCTGGATTATTAAGACAATTATCTTTGAATAAAATAAGCAGAATCTCCCTCAAAAAGCTATTCCCTACTGACAAATAAGATTAGGATCTCGTTTGTTCACTTGCCTTTCATAATCCTAATTAGCCATTTAACTGGACTCTTATCATTGGTCCTGAACAGAAAGTCATTCTTAAAAAGCAACTCGCCGTCTTATCTGTCTACTTAAGATTCAGTTTTATTTCTTCTGCAGCCTCGAGTACGGTGTTCATTTTTATTTACGTACTTTACTTTCAGCTGTTGTTATCTTATTATTTTTAATAAAAGCTTTTATTATAATCTATTACTTTTTGGAGTTATTTTAATTCCATTTTAAAGGTCGCGAATTATTTTTAAGAACCAAAAAGCCTAATAAAAGGGTTCTTAAAAATAATTCAATTCAGGCTTGCTTTTACAGCATCAAAATTTAAGCAGACTTAAAACTGAGACTTGTCAGCAAAATAAAGTCCATGAATATGGAGTTATGCCAATGATGCAATAACGAACTCAATAATAACGGACCGTGAACTCTTTTTGTATTCGATCCCATGTGAGATGTATAATTGAACGAAAACATATTGATTTAAATACAGGGACTTAAACTGGCGCTTTCACAGCCCAGAGGACCTAGAGAAGTGGTAATCATGTTCCGTAGGCAGGGACTTATACAACGACCTTCAATGCAATTGAGATAATTTAGTCTAATTTAATGGTTTGGTCTAGAGGTCGTAAGCGACTTCTGAGCATGAGTTCCTGGGTTCAATTCCCGGGTCGGGCAATGTGTTATAGGGTTTCTCCATCAGGAATTTCTTAGTAGTAGCCACGGAAACTGGAGTTCTGCCCGGTCAGTGGCAATAGGCTCCGTCTCCTATTACTTGGGACTTAAACATAACTGGCGGAAAGTACTCAATACTCAATTCTTTATTGCATTCCACAAAGTGGGTATACTATTAGATACATCTCTACCTAACCCTTCGAAGATTACAGGCGTGCTGTTTTATTTTCAAAGCTTTTCATCTTATGCCAGTTATACATTTTTAATGTTCACATCATAGTTGTCGCTGATGGAAAGTCACCCTGTCGAGGCATTCATTCTATTTTTAGGTACACGAACGAAATTGAACCTATGCGTCATATAATGTACTTTTTATGTTAGTCTTTTGCTTGAAATACCTATATACCATCCTAATCGGGCAACGATGCATACTCATGAGTACGTTGAACTTGCACAACTTGAAAATTCTAACTTTGATCGCTACTTTTATCTTAAAACATCTACGAAGCGATTCTTATCATGTTGTTGATGTTATTTGAAAAATTGCTTTGACATGCAGCAAATTATTCAAGGTAGTTGAATAACTTACGAAAAACAAAGGAAAACAGAAGAAAAATGATTTGTATTTCTTAAATTATTATTATTTCTTGAGAGCAGCGGTGGCCCAGTGGTGGAGACCCGGACTTACGAGCAGTAAGTCGTGGGTTCGAACACAGCCTGGCGCATTACTTTGTGTAAGTTATTTCGTCACCACTGCTCTCAAAACGGTGAAGGAAAACATCGTGCGGAAACCGGCATGTCCTAGAACCAAAAATTCGAAGACATGTGACATCTACCAACCCGCACTGGGCCCGCGTGGTGGATTATAGCCCATTCCCTCTCATAGAGAGGAGGCCTGCGTCCCAGCAGTGGGAACATTAATAGGCTGATTTTGCTTATGCTTATGCTTATTTCTTAAATAAGCCTTGTATTGGCCCATAAAAACATTGTGGTACACTTGTTTAATTCTCTAATTCAACACTTATTATACAATTTAATATTTTATGAAGCTTATTTTTGGTGAAATGGAACGCAAACTCAAACGGATCGTCCTTCTACGACCGATAGTGTCGTCAAAGTCTATGTGTAAAAAAAAAAACTTTTATTTGAAAAGTACTTAAAGTTACACTAAAATTTTATTATTATTGTTATTGCAATGTTTGCTTGAATAAAGCACACACAATTAGTAAAATCAATAAATTAAGGGTAAAAAAAATAGATTTAAACAAGGCAGATAGAGGTAAATGACGTCACATAACATGACATGAATGGGTGCTACAGTCACGTTTGAGCTGACGCTCAACCACTGCGCCAAGTCAAGTCTGTTCGACAAGTCGCGGGTTCGATCCCCGCACGGAACAAATATTTGTATGATCTACAGTTAGTAGTTCCGGGTCTGGCTGTTTGTGTATAAGAGTTTAAATGTTTGTAAATGCACCCACGATACAGGAGAAATTCCTAGTGAGGGGCAAGGTTTTTTTAAAAAACAAAAAAATAAACTGTCGTAGTAAATTGTAGGTAATTCGTAATTATTTTGTTGGGTTGATGGTACTATTTTAATTGATTTAATTGAAGAAAAAATTACTTGAATATTCCCTATTATGTAAGTAAGAAAAGCAACAAATCGTGCTATGTTCTCTATACGATATAAGAGGTAATTTTTTCGCTCGCATCAAGTGTGGCCGAATGAGGTGTTGAGCACGTTTCGGATACAACGCGATGACGTCACGTCCTCGTTTATAAC
The DNA here is from genome assembly GCA_963576755.1 of Noctua janthina. Taxonomy (NCBI): domain Eukaryota; kingdom Metazoa; phylum Arthropoda; class Insecta; order Lepidoptera; family Noctuidae; genus Noctua; species Noctua janthina. The sequence continues at coordinate 11,467,329 of OY755059.1, forward strand.
CCTCTTGGTGCCGAAACTGAGATAGCAACGTACTAAAAGAAATATGGGGATTATTTTTTTATCAATTTATTTGCGAATGTTCTTATTTTTGTTACATTTTGATAATTTAATAAGATATAGTTGCACAGTAGATCCGTAATTAGTTTTTGACAAAACTGCTGTTAAATTATCTAACGTTATTTTAAACTGAATTATTACTAAATATAACAACATCAACATCCATTTATTTTCAGGCTACTTTGGCCCATAGATAATATACCTTACATACTAACATACGAGTACATATAATAAAAAACAAATTGTGTTAGTAAACAACTGTTTTGTCAAAAACTGTGAACAAACAGCTGAATACCAGTATTTTACATGGAGCTACTACGTATCTGACTTCAATAACCCAGTTAGTACTTGGTAATACGATATCCCTTGGTAAGACTGGTTGGTATACTTAAAAGAATTCCCACATAACATTGTGTATTTATAAAATACAGTCTACCGACGGCTTACTATTGTGACGCGCGAGGAAAAGTATAAAACTTTTATCTACAAACCTGGGAAGAAGTGAAACACGACATTCAAGTTGAGTCCCGCCTCCACACTCTCAAGTAAGTGCATCGGTTTCCGACGAATTCACGTCTTGAATTGAGAAGTTGTTACCTGCCTCCGAAAGGGGACAGAGAGCCGTGTTTAGTACATTACAAACTTTAACGTTTCGCCACTCAATACTGCCAGTTTATTTGGCAACAAAACAATATGTTTGACATTTATAGTGTTGTTTAAGCACGTACTAGTCAGGTGCTCGTAACTTTTGTAGCTAATTTGCTACGACGTAGGCCAGTCGCGCTACGACGTAGGCCAGCCGTGCTACGGCGTAGGCCAATCGTGCTACAAAGATAGACGAGAACGCGTAGGATGTTCTTTACACTACATTAGAAGAAATGTAGTGATGTATTTTTTTAATAATAATATTTACCATATTAACAGCGTTTTAGTCTCAAAGAGTAAATAATAGGCTACGGATTTTCTAATATCTGATGTCTGAAATAGAGTAAACATCAATGTTAGTACTAAATCCATTATTTACTAAAAGCATATCTTAAATAAGACACAAAGAAAATAAACATTGTCCTAAGTAAGAAAATAATTTATTTATTGTCTCTAAAAGAAATCAACAAAGAGAAAGAAATCATCTCAAAGGATATACTAAAGAGTTACGTGAGTTGCAGTAATAATCTCCAACAGAAAATATTGTAAATGTCTAGGAAGTTGAAAGAAGTAACAGTCCGTTGCACACTGACTTCAAAGTCGACTCTTTGTATTAATATTTAATTATTTTACCTGACCTAGGACTTTAACTTTATAAAAATTTTACCTGAAGAAACAGAGAGACCGGCAAAAACAAAAGCTTTTACGAAAACCTGTACGTTGTCGGACATAAAGTAAAGACTCCAAGGTTTGCCTGTCTTTGATGACTTAAGATTTTAAACTTTCATGGTCACTAACATTATTATAACTAGAAGACGGGATATTTACCATGTTTATTGTTTACTTTGAGTTCCCGATATTTCGGCGCGGTTTTTTTTATTTTTGATGAATTTTCACAAACAGATCTATAGAAAATACAGTTATGGATGGGTGACCGCCCATTACACACCGAGTTACCTCCGTGCCTCGGAAAGCAGGTTAAGCCGTTGGTCCTGGATGTCATATGCAGATCGTTGACGGTCGTTACAGGTAGTCAGGTGGCCTGAAAGTCTGAAAACCAGTAGTAAGCTACTTTCAATCAAATATTTCATAAATTTGAAACATAACTTACCTTACATACCCATCACTAGCTGTCGTCTCCTGCCGACTGTGGCGTGGGGAAGTATACCTTGTTAAGGATTTCAATTAGCAATATTCGATAAGCTTGGCTTCCTCTTGGTAAGCCAAGAGGTATCGCATTACCCAGGACGAACTGGGTTGTGGAGGTCAGATAGGCAGTCGCTCAATGTAAATACTGGTATTCAGCTGCATCCGGTTAGACTGGAAGCCGACCCGATCTTAGTTGGGAAAAAGACTAGGCAGATGATGATAATGATGACAGAAAATATAGTTACTATAACAAAAAGGTTATAAATAAGAACCTCACCATCCTGACCTTATTGGTTTATATTATTCGAAAGGTCAGGTGCGTAGGTACTCGCAATTGTCATGCATATATGACAATCTTGTTATCCATGTTCATACATCTCTTACATAATATTATGATAATGTAAGTATTGCAGCAGTTACAGTTGCCTTTATTGTCCCACTGCTGGACAAAGGCCTCCCCCATAGCCTTCCTCTCTGTTCTGCCTATTACTTTGTAAAAAAGTGTCAGTTTACATACAAGATCAGTCAATTTACTTTAAAAATATTCGCCACCTACTCAAACTTGATCTCCAACAACCTCTCTTCACTACCCACATTGCACTCACAATTTATCACCAACTTAAAACGCCAAAGAAATACATCATGAATAACCCAACGTGTCATGTTATAATAGAATGTAATGCTTTCCTTACGTTCAGAAGAAAGCCGACACGACGTGAATATATCGCGTTTTCGTTATCCAACACAATGATTGACATTTGATTAACTGTACTGAGAAAATATAAGGGAGATAGAGAGAGACAGAGAGAGAAATGAGATTTTCTTGATATAAAATTGTTGCCCCACGGGACAACACAAACTCGTAATCTAATACGACACAACAATAACATTAAGAAAATCCCGAATCTGCAATATCCCCGCGACACATCCACACACACCCTTGTCATTCAAAGACCGGCCAACTGTAAAATTAAATTCACATTTCATTCCGTTCATTCTTTCTTTTCTTATGCTTTGTTTGTTGTTCGCTACAAAACGCAAATTCCCATTTAGAGTATAATTTATTTTTTAAATGTAGAAGACAAAATTTCGTTTTGAACACAATGGACATGTTTTTGGCGATGTAATATACAACATTATTTTTAGTATATGCGAAACCTGAATATAGTTTGTTCAGAATAAGTAACTGAATCGATTACAATAATTTTTAAACCATGTTATATGTTGTCCCAAAAATATTTAAAAAACTATACAAGTTGGACACCGAGCGACACTTATAAGTACCTATCATACTACATAGATTCTTTACACAAAAATACTAGACAGGTGTTTCAGGTTTTGCAAATACTAAAATTAATGTAATATAAAACTTGAAAGTTTTTGTTGAAATTTTATGCCAGTATTTTCGCAAAAGGTGATCTGAGAATTTTCCTTGGTAGTACATGTCGCTGAATGTCGCAAATTTTCAGGTAGAAAAAATAAAAACAAAACACAACAAAATTAAGTACGTACGTACGTTCTTTCAAGTTACCAACGACTAGAACGACTAAAACTATATTGATGGTTCCCTGTAAACGAACTACCTACGTTCAATATGTGTACTTATTGTAACGCAATTGAACAATCAATCGTTATTACCGACTACTGGCTTCAAGCTGAACCAAATGAACAAGTAGGTAATTGGCATTGCTTAGCATTCCGCTCACGCTACGAGGAAAAAAAGCTAACTTATACAAAAAAGCAAACGTTTTTCTTTTTGTGTATTGTATAATACAATCATAAGTAAAAAGAACTGCGACGACAAAGCCTACTTTCTATTTGTTCTACTCAATTATTTTGATTAGAAAAACGTTTGTAGTTACTTTTGTCTGATATTATGCGAAGTCACAAAGTTAGGCTCATAAATGAAGCCGGCCTTGTGGAACATCGGTTACGAATGGGTGCTGCGCGCCGACCTCCCTACCGGCGTCAGCGTAGTTTGTTACGCCAGTCGCCGCGGGAGACGCCCTGGGCGTTGGGGGTCACGTGGTGGCTCCCGGCCACCGTAGGCGCGGGCCTGTGGACGGCGAGTTATGGGCCAGCTCGCCGTCCGGCCGTCTTATGACGACAGGCCGTGTCGACGGCGCGTTCGTGTTCCACGTGCGCCTCAAAGAGATGTCAGCAAATAAGTAGGGGTCCGCAAGGGCCGATGCCTGCCAGGGCTGTGGGACTGTTCGAAAGAGATACCGTGGCCCTGGAACACAAAGGGCAAAGAAGGAACATGGATGGGTTTTAGTCAGTACAAGTCTGACACTCCCTTCCGCTCCGCCCAGAGTGGGGGGGTCATTTGATGATTTCCCATCCGGAAAAAAAAAAAAAAGGCTCATAAATGAAATCGTCTTTACCTTGATAAGTTTTCGATAAGCTATCGTTATTCTAGGAAACTGTTAATTAATTTCTTTAAGTTATTCTGGGTAAAAAAAGAAAAAAAAACAAGCAAAAATGTTCTTGCTTTGAGGAATATCTTAATGAAAAAATATAGGGATAGGAACCAATAATTCTAATCTGAAATTGGTTCAAGCCAACCTTAACGCCTGTTTAGGTATCTGAAATAAAAGTACATAAAATTGGATCTGCGATAAAGACCCGTGTTCTAAAGCTATCTTCAAGTTTTATTCTAGATTCAAATCTGACAGATTTTATGCTAATTTCTACTCAAACCTAGATTCGAATACGGGTCTTGAGCAATACCGAGTCTAATCAATAATCTACAGTGAAATTTATGATATAAACTGTAAGTTGTAATTGATTTTAGGAAATAACAGCGGTCAAGCGGTCTTACAAGACATTATGACTAGAAATTTACGTTAAATGGATACGATATAACACAAATATTGTCTTTAGAAATTCAGATAATTAAGACATCGTTACTACGGCTTTCTTGTGATTAGTTTGTTTACCCCTTTTGCCTATAATTTTGCTCCGAGCTGCACCCACATCATGATTTATTGTGTTTCTGCTAAAGTGGAAATATGGCACGAGTTATTTTGAAATAAATATTGGTATGTTTTGTCCAAGAAATGGCAGAGGTCTTAAACATCACAACAACTCAATATGGCTAGAAAGGAAGTTACTGCTGATATGAAAAGTAACGGAGAAGTATCATCATCATCATTTAGGCCGAAAGACGTTCACTGCTGGACATAGACCAAGTATCGCCACAATGACCGGTCCCATGGAGAAGTATGGAAGAAGAAAACATGATGCGCCGACCTCAAATAAATTGGAATATAGGCAGGAGATTGATGATAATGATTTGATATTGAGACCTAAATATTCTCGGACATTGTTGGTAAACATCGTGAAAACCCTCAGGTATTTAATTAACAAGATAATGTTAATTAAAACGTAGTCAAAACATTACAATCGAGTTGCTTTTGTTTGTCATCAAGCGAGAACAACAAGCTTAACAAATTGAGTCATTAAAGGTTGAAGATCTCTGAACCCCTTTACAATATTTTGAATTTTGTGTACAGTTATATTATAATATGTATGTATCTTATGTCTCATGACTCATTAAATCATCTTGAATTATTTTTCGATCCCCTAATATAACCTGTGATAATGAATAAGTGCACTATTATTATATGTGTTTAAACCAGTGACTTGTTTGACATTCTCAATATTCACCTGAGAAAAACTGTTGACATAGCTAAATACCTTATGTCACTGTAAAAAGAGGCCTATTAAATCTATGTACTGAATACCAAATAACTATGCCGTTCACTCGAATCTTATTTCCCTGAGAACCGCTTACACAAACAGCAAAAACTGGCATTATACGGACGTAAGCGCAGATACTGAACTTAGCATAATGTAAAACGCGCCTCTACTTACAAAGTCTTTATTTAGCAACGTCTGCCGCATCCTAAATTGCCTGATAAGAATTTGTAAAGCCTCCCAAATAAGACAGTAAGAGTTAATCGCTAAAGCGAGCCTCCTGAAAGCAGAGCCTTGAAACGAAACGGTCCTAAATCAACTCAGAGACAGACAGAAAAGGTTTTACTCTAATTATAAATGATTAAGAAGGACAGAATTTTCTGCCTAATTCAGTAGTAACTTAATAAAAATATACTCATTTTGCAAACGGTAGAATAGATTGACAGATGTTTATTGCAGGAATAATAAAAGAAAGAGGTTTGATAATTTTATTTCATATTTGGACTCGTCTTCGCTAAAAAGTTTATCACACCAAACCATATATTTCACAAACACCTATAACTTATTATATTCCCCATATATTTTATTTTAAACGAATTTAAATAAAAACTAAATTAACAATTACAAAAAAAATATATAATCAAAAAAAAATTACAACTTCATTTACTGATTTTACTATAGTTTTTTGTTCCAAATTCCAATCGTCGTCATCAGTACAACACAAATTTTACTAGCCACTTATAAAACCTACATTAATCAATAGCTGGCATCAATACAAACAAGAATTTTGTGAGACAAAATCTTCTAAAGCGTCACATTTCCGAAACATAAGCTCTATAAAGGTTGGGCTGGAGGCGATCTTCGATGAAAATTTTCCGTCCCCTTTAAGATTTAAATTTTAGTGGTTTTAGTCTCTTAGAATCGTAACATATCTAACCCTTAGTGAAATTTTGTCCTACGATGTGTCCTTACACCGTGTACATTCGAGCAAAGAAAAACTTAAAACGTCAAAAAACATTTGTGACAGCATTGCTAACTAGGTCATAACGTGTAGGCGGTGTATAGCGGTATCACGACAGATGTTCATATTAAAGTTGAGATTCGATAGGGACATTTCTACATTGTACACGTCATGATTTAAAATGATTTTGCTTATTTAACAAAATTGTTTTAATTAACACACAGAGCAGCGGTGGCCCAGTGGTGGAGACACCGACTTACGAGCAGTAAGTCGTGGGTTCGAACCTAGCCAGGCGCATTACTTTGTGTAATTCCAAGTTTTTACAATTCCAAGTGCTATTATGAATATCTAATGATACAGTTGTAGTTTTCATTAAAATTGGTGTCGTAAAAACTATAACTTCTTTTTGAATATTCATTGTAATTTCTTATAGTTTTAATTAGGCCATCCACGCACTCTTTGTAAATTCACCCTGTAATATAGAGATAATATTACCATTTTAACCATTTGGACTTTTGAAACTGTGGTTACCATTTCAAAAGTCCAAATGGTTAAAATGGTTGAATATAACAGTATACATAACAGTAATTTGTAACCGATTGACTTAAAGTTCTGATGAATTTGTGTAAGCATGTTGCGCTCAAAGCCGAGTGAATGCCCCTTCCGGTAGACCGCGCCGCTTAATAACACCAAGTTTCTCTTGAAATTGCGTCAGTTGGCAGTAGCTGAAGTTCATAACCGACCTGAAAAACATTGGCAAGTGACTCGAGTTCAGTATTACGATAGCTGTGTTGTATTGGTCACCCTGTAATATAGAGATAATATTACCATTTTAACCATTTGGACTTTTGAAACTGTGGTTACCATTTCAAAAGTCCAAATGGTTAAAATGGTTAAATATAACAGTATACATAACAGTAATTTGTAACCGATTGACTTAAAGTTCTGATGAATTTGTGTAAGCATGTTGCGCTCAAAGCCGAGTGAATGCCCCTTCCGGTAGACCGCGCCGCTTAATAACACCAAGTTTCTCTTGAAATTGCGTCAGTTGGCAATAGCTGAAGTTCATAACCGACCTGAAAAACATTGGCAAGTGACTCGAGTTCAGTATTACGATAGCTGTGTTGTATTGGTACCTTTGAATAAATAACAATATTTAGTTATGTTTATTTATGATGTTTCTCATTCATTGTTTGAATAGCGCGCACAGATCACGCACTGGGTAAAATTTGACTTTTCAAGAGAAATTATGAAGTAATTTTTTAGTGTCACGGGAGACAATAACAGACAAATTAATTACCAAATTTTAAAATTGAGTAAAAATTAATAGAGATCTTATTAAGTTCAGGCCTATTCACGGCTTTTTACTTCAGAAACTTATTAATAGAATTAAGGACTAAATAATTAAAGCTCATTATTATTCGCTCAATCAAAGCATTTAATCAAGTTGTAATGACCGAGCACCCCTCAATCGATTTGTTTGTAAGCAGCTTGGCGATAATTAGTACTACTAGTTGGGTTGTGTTGTTTAACACAATAAAACAAAATAAACTGATTTTAAACTGTATGTATTACGCATTTTGGGCACGCGTAACTTGTTAAGAGCTACTTACTGATACCGCGGAGCTGGAACACAAAGGGCAAAGAAGAAACATGGATGGGTTTTAGTCATTACAAGCCTGACACTCCATTCCGCTCCGCCCAGAGCGGGAGGCTCATTTGATGATTTCCCATCCTAAAAAAAAAGACCTACTTACTAGGTTACTCGTAGTTTTAAACACGAGTAACGAAATGATTAAAACGCGGGTTAGTACACCGAGATATCGCAAAATAAAAATGTCAAAATATGAGTTAGGTACGTAATTAATTTTGTATTGTTAACATAAAAAAAAATATCAATCATAAGTTACAGACATAACAAATTGCAAAATAATTTATAGTACTTTAAAACATACTTCGAATAGGTATCTACAGAAAAATTAACATGTAGGTAGGTATGTGCTTTATTTTGTAATTAAAAAAACATTCTAATAAAATCAAAACATAGGGCGTAAAAGAACCGAGATGTTGTTATAAAAATTATGAAGAAGAAATTCTAAAGTTAAACGCAATTTTATTCCCTTGGTTGTTTTAATCGTTGTGGCTTCCCTTTGCTCGCGGTTTCCTTTCCTTGCCTTTTCTCAATGAAGGGTCTTTGTAAGTGGTGTTGGTTGCAGTTCTCGATATCTTCTGTTGCGGTTTCTGAGGGTTTCACCTTTATATTTTGTGTTCAGCAAAACATTTTTTTTTTACAAAAAACCACGTTTCATAACTTCATTAACGTTGGTTTCTGGGAAACTCGTTTGCGCTATGATTTTGTTTTTACGTCGTGAAAACATTGTATTCTATACATTTTGCACAAAGATACAAGCGTCCTTTGAATAATTCCTCTCGAAATTACTTTAGATAATTAATTTGAACAGGAATTTAGACCTTCTCCATTGATTTAATTTGGTTCAAGTAAATTGTTTAAGATCTCTAGTTATTATTAGAACATAGACGCTACATTAAGACCAGATAGTTTGGTTGTGTTGGCTTGTGTGGGATGCCGTAACCTACCTAATAAATATCGATGGCCATAACGGTTAGGAACTCAATCTTGTTATTGAATGTTATGTTTTTGATTGATTGGTCGTAGCCAAATATTGTGATACGTTTTCTAAACAATTTCAAGAATGTCTAATAAAGTTAGCTACCTCCCAAACTTTTTGTGTTCAAGGCACATCTAGGAAATAGGAAAATTTTGGAGGTACACCATAAATGAAAAACCATTTTTTACATAATATTAATCAACTAATATTTTTCTTCAGTCTGTTTATTTAACGTTAAGATATAGCCTTATTTTTCCGAGGCACACGAACTAAAATGACCACGGTACAGTCACGAGCACCAATATGTAAACACTTAACAAGTTTCAAAAGTGTTTTTCTCCTACTGTTCTGATTAATATGTCATGTTGTTACGAACATACTATTCTGGAACTCATATTTTTATGAAAAAGATCTTATCTTCAAGTTACAATAGTTATTTCTCGCGAAAATTGCTTTTAAATTTAGGAAAGTGTTTACATATTGGTGCTCGTGACTGTACACCAGTGTGCCGCGGCACACACGTAGCGGAACACCGAACTACCCCATACCTATTATTTTCATACAAAAATTACATAGATAGTCCGAAAAATACTCTCCCTAAAAACAAACCCAAATTTTCCTGGCCCTCGTAACAAAACCCCACCTGTTTATGGATGAGTCATTTGATTCCTCACAAAGAAGTGTGAGCGAACGAGATGTCTTGTTAGGCGTACCAATAAAATTCTCAGTGGATTCATAAAATATGTAATTTGATCAGGATCAGTACTAGCGTCCGAATCCCCAGGGTGAAACAGATCGGCCATCGAAATACATTGGAAATAGAATTGTCTGAATGCCACTCTTGAGGTAACAATGTTTTGATCTATACAACGATACATGAAGTTATATTGAACGATTTCTATTGAAAAATCCATAGGAATGTTTTCATTACGGAATTATTATTTATTTAATGTGAAATGAGGAAATCTGATACAATAAATGGATAATGAAGCATTGAAAACAGGAAAATTGGACCAGAATTATAAAGCGTAGGGAGAATATTTTATTTATTCTTCTAGTAATTGTTTTTGAGATATTAGATAATAAAAGTCGGCTTGCAATTATGATTAATTGTTTTTCCTTTGTTTAGTGTGGTGGCCGGTTTAGGGATCGTACTTCTTAGAAGAAGGAGCTTAATTTATTATGAATCAGGAACAGGAAAAGAGCGTGAGGAAAAATGAATTGGATGGTTTGAGTCACCTACATTACGGCCTTGGGCGATGCCATTTGCGTCAAGAGACACGCCTGCGAGTCAACTGCTTCATGCGCTAAATGCTTCATCGCGCTTTGATGACTCTTGGCGTGCTTTAGACTGTAACGGTATCACAAAAAGTACTACAATAACATTATACAAAAAGTATTACAGCGCCATCTATGACACAAATACAGAACTAATTTCATCATTCTGAATCGCGCTATTCAAGTTATCCGCCTGTACATAACATCCCACCAGACACAACACCCATCTGGTTGGAGGATCCTCCCTTTTCTAGGGGGTAGGAAGAACTTTACAACCTGTTCTTCATAGAGTCTATAAAAAAACTTCTTTCATTTGGTTGCTCCGCAGTCACCATCGAAACACGGTTTCTCTTGAGAGTGTAGCTCATGGCCATGAGGTAAGATGTGTGTTCTGTTGATAGCTAAAGCCATCTCTGAATGAAAAAAGGAGATTTGATTGGAATAAAATTCTTGAAGCATTAACATCTGGCAGAATTCTAATTTATTTATTTATTTAACACTTCAAGCACAAAGTACAGAGGCGGACTTAATGCCATAGGCATTTTCTACCAGTCAACCTTTGGGTGATGCAGAGACAAACAGTGGTAGGTGTATCTATCTGCAATAAAATTATTTATTACTAAGATAAACTACATGGATATATAAAATACTATAACAATATATCAAAATACTATAAATATATATTAATATATATATATATGTAAATAGAAATTTACACGGATATACTGAAATAAAAAGACAAACAAAAAAAAATTCATTAATTTTTTTTTGTCGTTTGTCATATTAAATTAGAGTAATACATAATACCTGTCTATTTACTTACTCTTAGTATTGTACTGACGTACATATATTTTACACTTATTTATTTATTTTACAAACCTAGTGAAAGCTTACTAATGCTTCTATTTTCAAATTGCTATTTAAATATACCTGTCATACGGGTCTACACTGCTGTAACAAGGGCGTAAGTGCTAATTATTCAAAAACATAATTTCATTCTTCTAAAGCAGAGATACAAACAATGTTTCGTTTGTAAAATAAATAGTCAACTTAAGTATAATTTTATTCCCAGTGTTGTTAACAGAACTTATGCTAATTGGGCAAAAGAGTACAAAAACTTGTATGCAAAAATTGTTTTAAAGTGCCATAACGGCTGCAGGATACGTAAGCGGGCATACTTCGCTAACATCATAATTTCAGCCAAAAAGCCTCCCGAGCGACACTAGACTAAACTTTTTACATTATTTTTCCCTGGATGGACGGAGATTTTTTAAAACCGAAATGTGTATGTCGGGTTTTAAGATTCAACATTTCAACAAAGTTTTTGTGAAGTATTTTTGTAGTGCTTCCTGATCTTTATAACCTATCCTAGTTTGATTGTAATAAAATCTAGTAATTACCAGATGTTATTTGGTTTTATTGTAGGAATTTTCCAGTAGCGACCCAAGGTCTGATTTTTTGCCCACCAATAGCCCCTCTACTAGATGGATCTTAAATGATACCAGCCCAATATGAGCACAGGTACAACACATTTGTCCGGAGAATAGGTCCAAGCGCGATGTAAAATCACGTTAAACCAAAGCCCGTCACCTGCCAACAAACTGAACACTGCAAGACAGTAATGAATACCTCCTGCCGACAGCTGCATAACAATTTGGTAATAGCGGTGCTTGGTCAGTCCACGATGTCCGTCAGTGTGCACTCTATACAAATTACATAGAAACTTTCTCTTTGACGTGGTCGGTACACATACCTTTTTGAATACCCGCAGTATTCAAAAAGGTATGTGTACCGACCACGTGTAGTCTGGGCTTTAGTTAAACAACAAACTTTGAGTAACTTCGGGAGTTACGCAATGTCGACTTTGCAGTGGAAAAATATGTGCCGACCATGGAATATGAGGATTATGTTTTACGTAAGTTTTGGCTTAAACTTCACACATTATGTGGTTGCGTGGAAATCGGATGAATGATCCATAAGAGAAATAAATATAAAACATAAAATTACCTTCATCACAAATCTGAACGCCTTGTGCCTATGATTTATGTGTTTATTTTGTGTACAGAAAACATTATTTTGGCGATTTTTTGTGTGTGCATGTTTCAAAACCATAAATAAAAAAAAAAAATGTTTTTTTTTTGCAAAGTGGTGACGAAGGATCGTAATGTACTAATAAGACAACATAATAGCTAGTGTTACATTATTTGCAATTAAAATATTTCGAGGTTCACAAAAAAACAACAGTACTTCCTAAAAAAAAAATAAGCTGTTAACCTGTTACGTACTGATTGAGATTGTTTTTCTTTGGGTTTGTTTTTATGGGCATAAAAACAAAACCAAAGAAAAACAATCTGAAAAATAAAATTAAGGATTGAAATATGCCCGCAAGTGGGCATTAACGTTAAGACCATCCTTTGAAAGTTTTAGAGAGGAACACCCTTTACGAGTTGAGATGTGCCCACTTCACCCATCTACGTTTGTGCCATATTTTCGAGACATTTTTGGATCTTTTAGATAAAAATCTTAGGCAGTTACATTTTCTGTAGCCGTGACGTGACATTTATGTCTATTGATACCGAAGACACTTGTCAGTAGCTTGCCCTTCAGTATACAAGTGGTTTGTTCACTATTAAGCCATAACAATATCTGATTGTATTTTCATGGGTATGTCACAATGCCACGCAATACTACTTGAATACCTTTGCGCACGAAACTCATCGCAATCTGCCTAGCTTTTCTCAACTATGTTGAGAACGGCCCGAATGCAGCTAAATACCAATATTTTAAATGGAGCGACTGCCTACCTGACCTCCACAACCCTGTAACTTAGTAATAAGATACCCCTTGTAAAGACTGGTTGTTAGACTATCACGCTACTGACGTCCGTCAAAGATCTATATAATATGACAACCGATACCAACTGCGTAACTTGCTTTACAGAGGATGGGTGAGCTGGTATAATGGATGGTCACCCATCCACGGACGGACCTCGGCAAGCTTTGATCCCACTGTGCGGAAAAACAAGTAAAAGTTAAAATATTTGTTTACGTTCTATTTCTAAAGCTCTTATCGAGTAATAATATATTATTGAATAGGTAGAAGTGTTTTTAACACCATTAAAATTAAAAAAATGGATGACTGTACTTTTTCCCGACAGTTGCTGCAACGTAAGATTATGACGCAACCAATTTAACTTTTTCTTCCACTTCCTTTCTTTTTGAATAGATTTTGTGAAGTCCTTGCTTTTTCATAATTGACTGGTTCAATATTTATTATTTTCTTAGCGATCCAATTTGAACCAGGGTTTGTAACTAAAACTTGAATACTGAGTTCAATTATGTTTCGAATATTTTGAACAATACCACAATACTCTAGCTAATATTATTACAGATGTGACTAGACTCAGACTACGTGATAATAAAACTAAACTTGTACTGTTACTTACGGGATAACATGGCGCATCCCGCGATCATGGCGCTTGCAACAGCGTCGAAATATCGGGAGCTTAAATTATTAATAACCCAGGAAGAAATCCCGTAAGTGACAGTACAAGTTTAGTTTTAAGCCGTGAAAGCTTAAAGCAGTGTTTACGTGATAATAATACCTGAGGTATGTATCTAGTGGAAAATACACCGCAAAACGTTCCCCTTTTTTATTACGACGATATTTAAACGGCTTTTGTATTAATAAAAGCAATTACCGTTAAGTATCTAAGAAGTAGCGGAGACAGCGAAAAAAACAACGAGCTACGGGGAACTTTCCGAAGATTGAAAGAACAAACTCCAAATAAAAGTCGGAAACTCAGCGAAATAAATACGGAATAACAAACAGGTGTTTAGCGAAGACGTTGTGCGCTCCCCGCACCCGATCCTTCTTTTATTAGCTGCCTTGAGCCCATTTAAGCTCGTGTGGTACTTAAATGTATCGCATTTGAATGCGTGGGCGTCGTAAACTGTCGACGAAATGTGTTTAAATTGAAAATTTCTTCAAAACAATAGAACGTGAACGCTTCGCATGAATCTATACGAATATAATAAAGTAATTTATAAACGGTACCGTCTGTGACTTAATTAATCATTACACCGCATCGTATTATCGTTTGGCAACGTTGCATGAATTGTGAAAGGCGATCTGGGTTGGGGTGTTCTCAAACTTTATGGTGTTCGACTCGCCCCTCTTTAAGGAAAAAAGAACAAAGTTTCCGACTCCCTGCATATTAATATGTCTGCTGGAGTATTAAACTGTTCAGCATTATTATATCTCGTTGTATTCCAGAGGGGTTCCGAGAAAAGTCTTGTATATAAGAGGATATTTGTTGAATAAGGTTTCTATTTTCTTATGCGATCAGCAATGTGGATGCTTTTCTTTTTCTAATCCGTTCGTGACCCGATCACACAATAGTAAAGAATGTCACGTATCGATAGCAGTGAAAGAGCTTCAGTCGTTTACTTTGGAACACTAATTAGTTAAGTAAACTGTCTCGGTTCTGCACACGTACGCAGTTTCAGTTTAAAGAGTGTTTGTTTATCGACTTTATCCTCATTTCAATATTGAATAATATTGCTTGACGGATTTATTTGTAACCTTTAAATAAGATAGTTTGTTTTTTGTAATATCTGGAATCGAATTTGACCTTCGAAGATTAAGCTTATAGCTTATCTATGATATGAGAAGATGTCTATGTTTCTAAGATTTTTTCCAAGAAACAGAAATAACTAAGTATTGAAAAGTATATTCATGTCTAATGAAGAAAAGATTCTGTGAAACAATAGACGTGGCAAGATAAAGTACGGTGGACTTATTAACTTCAGAATTACTTTTAATTTCAGTGAAGTAGGTAGTAAGTCCTCCAGAGTTTTTAATTTAAGTGTAACATTTTTCCTGGGAGTGTTTCACAAGATCCTTCAAGAGGAAAATAATTGGCAAATTCCAGCATGTGTCTACCCGTAAATGTTTTCTTCCCCGTCACAAATTCTTTGGCGTCTTAGAAATATTTGTTAGACGGTCCTCAAAGCTGTTCTAAATTGTAATATCTTTTTATTCAAGGAAATAGGTTTTATTGTATGGGAACAAAGTGCGTGTGGTTGGTTAACCTTAATCTCAGAATTCCGTAAGAAAAATATTAAAGATAAGGACATTTTTGTGAGATATTTTTTTAATAATTGTGCTAAAAATACAGTTTTTGTTTTTTGTTTATTTGCAGAAAAGAGTTTTAACTTAGCCATATTTTTAGATCCCCGGGTGATATCACCCAGGTGAACATAGTGGAATAAACCTTAGTTTTGAGATAGAAAAACAAACTACACGCGTTTGTAATAATTTAATCAGAATTCTCATACCTTTGGATCAAGATTTTGAAAAGCAATCTCTTCGTAGTACGTGTTGTATTTTGGGATAAAACGATACCTTCCCTTCCTACTCAACCTATGTTCGTCCCGGATAACTTTAGTTGTATATTTAATTAACTTTATGTATCGTCGCACATAAAAGCTCGGCGGGCCACATAGAAAGGCTCACCGCAGGTTGAGTATCCCTGTTTTAGACGGCCTTCTGAACTATATAAAGTAATATCACGCTTTTATACAGGGGTGGCGAACATTTAGGTTTATAATCGTGCTGTGGTTTGTACTGAAAGTTGTAAGAAGGATATTTTATTAAAATGTTGTTGTTAAACATACTTGATGATGTTAGTACTATGGTACAGTATAGGTTGTATTGTATTGTATAACGGGCTGGTGTCCGCAACACCACGTCAAAGTGCGTATTTTGCGTGTGGGAGGGAAATTTATTCGATCCACCCTAACTCCCCGAGAAAAGCCAGCAGCGCCTTGAAATACACACATACAGTGTAGGTTAGTCACAATTTTTTTATTTTTGTAAGATATTACTTTTCGAAAATTAGCTTCTGCAGCCCGATTGTTGGAAAATTCAGTTATTTACTATCTAGTTACAACATTTCTGACTACAGTTTTGACATAGAATGACTGCATTTTTTGAAAATCTCGATAAACTACAATGCGCGGGCGGGAAAATTGAAATCCGTTCGCGGTAGTTCATATCAGCGATTGTACGACATTCAATCAGTTTTCGTGCATAGTTGCAAATCCTTGTGTGAATTCACTGACTCTACTACTATTGAGTTTTTGTAGGTCGTTCAATTTCATTCCTATCATTTCTACCAGAGGTAGGACTGTGAAAACTTATACCCTGGGGTTATTATTAACAAAATCTTAATTCATGAGACTCATCATGTGTTTAGTGACCGAATTCGGATGGCGAAGTAGACCGAGACGTAACGCACCGAATCAACTCAGGATGGATGAAATGGCGACAGGCCAATCGAACAACTTGTGACCCACGGATGCCCCTCAAGCTAAAGGGGAAAATATACAAATCCGTGATTAGACCTGTCGTACTGTATGGATCGGAATGCTGGGCTATGAAGAAGATGAATGACAGAAGATTGCATGTAGCGGAGATTAGAATGTTGGGGTATGTGGTGTGACAAGAATGGATAAGGTAAGGAACGAGTACATTAGAGGAAGTTTAAAAGTTGCGCCAGTTACAGAAAAGTTGAAAGGGAATCGACTGTCTTGGTATGGACATGTGACGAGGAGGGACGAATCGCATGTGACTAAAAGAGTGATGAATATAACCGTTGATGGATGGAGAGGAAGACCAAAAAAACGATGGATGGATTGTGTGAGGAATGATATGAAAGTTAAAGGAGTAAATGATAGCGTGACGGTTGACAAAGGAGATTGGAAGAAAAAAACGCCGTTGCGCTGACCCTAAGTGACATGGGATAAGAGCAGGAAAATGATGATTCTGTAATCAGAAATCATGTTAAATCACTAAGAGATACTTCAAATATCACTTATTGTATCAATTCGATCTAAATTCATCTTCATCATGCCGTACATAACCAGAATTAGATAGGACATTAAAATATGTAATATCATCAGAACTTTTTAACAACTTGTGATATTCTTAAAAAAGAACAATTCGGTTTTAGAAAGGGCAGTTCCACTACTTTAGCTTGTTTTGCGCTAGTAAAATACATAACTGAAAGTCTGAATCAAAAATCTAAGATAAGTTGTGTGTTCCTAGACATGACAAAAGCTTTTGATTTTGTTTGCCATAAAACGCTACTCTCAAAGCTTGAGCATTATGGAATCCGGGGCAAGGCTAACGACTGGATAAAAAGTTATCTTTCTGAAAGAATGCAATGTGTGGAAATAACTAAAACCTGTCAAAGGGAAAGAAAAACCTATAGGTCGGGATATAAACAAAATAATTATGGCACGCCACAGGGAGGTATTGCATCCCCACTACTTTTTCTAGTTTACATCAACGACATTGCAGAGACGATAGGTAAAGATTGCATACTATTCGCTGATGACACCACAATAATGATTAAGAGTGACAATAACAAAACCTTAGAAAAGGAAACCGTCCAAGCTCTGGATAATGCAGTAGTATGGCTAGAAAAAAATAACTTAAAAATAAATATGACTAAAACAAACATAATACAATTTCAAACATATAACGCAAACGTAGATAAACTGGACATTCATTATAAAAATTCTCACTTGACCACTGTCGATAATTGTGTATTCTTAGGTATAACGGTAGATAAAAATTGCAATTGGAAAACACATATAGATAAGATTCTTGCAAAAATAGATCGTTTTATATATGTCCTGAAACGAATTAGACAAACAGTAAACTGTGAAACTGCAATGCTGGCTTACCATGGTTATGTATCATCCGTACTTAGATACGGTATTGTAATATGGGGCAACTCAGTAGATTTTGACAGAGTTTTTAAAGCCCAAAAAAAATGTATCCGAGCAATTTGTGGAGCTCACTTTTTAGACAGCTGTAAGCCACTATTTCAAAAACTTAAAATTCTTCCCTTGCCATGTCTAAATATTTTTGAAATATGTGTTTTTGTTAAGAGAAACTACAATTTATTTGAATCTAGCACTGTCAGATCAAATAGCCGAACACGGCATAAAGATAGACTTCGGCTGCCACCAATAAAACTAAAACTATTTAAGAAAAATGTATACTGCATGTCGATTATTATTTTCAATCATTTACCAAATAATCTTCAAGACTTACCGCTGACAATATTTAAAAAAATACTCTTCAAACTATTATTAATTAAAATATATTATACCGTTAAGGACTACTTAGAAGACAAGTCAATAGAATCTGTAATTTTAGAGCACATCAAGTCAATAGAATCGTAATTTGTAAGTTAGAATAATTGACATCGCTTATTGTGAATACATTTGCACGCCATGTTATGGCAGGATATGCTGAAACTAATTTACTGTAACACCGTATGTACCATATTCTAGCAAATAAATATTTTGATTTGATTTGATTTGATTTGATTCATATCATGTTCGTGATTCACAAAATCTCCTATAAAAAAGTAGACTCATCTTAAACTGAAAAAAACTTGTTATCTGCCGGAATATTATGTCGACGTCAGATCGAAGATTACATTATGACCACTTTGAGTGTGCAGTTCCAGGTGGCTCTGCTTGTAAAGTTTAATCTTATTTTAAGTCTGTATTTGTTTATTCTTTTCCTTCCATTAAGAGGAGCTCGTTGCTAAATAATAACAGCCGCTCGGGTCAATCTTTAGGTTAAGCCGTGCTTGCCTAGGTTAGTCCGTGGATGGGTTGACCACCCATTACATACCGAGTTTCCTCCGTGCCTCGAAAAGCACGTTAAGCCGTTGGTCCCGGGTGTCATTTGTAGATCTTTGACAGTCGTTAGGTAGTCAGTGGTCCAAAAAGTCTGACAACCAGTCTTACCAAGGGGTATCCTATTACCCAGTGCTAACTGGTTAGATAGGCAGTCGCTCCATGTAAAATACTGGTATTCAGCTGCATCCAGGTAGACTGGAAGTCGACCCCAATATAGTTGGGAAAAGGCTAGGCAGATGATGATTTGTTTATTCTTACCAGTGTCACACCCTTACACAATAAAATACTTATTACTTAATTTTTTTTTTCTTAAAGAAAAAATTAATAGTTATGTCAAACTTGGTACATTTGTTTTAGTTCTGCGTTTTCCCGCCTGCACTGATAAGTTGGTTGAAGTGTACGATAAGCCTAAAGAATTTCACAAAAGCGTGAAATTCTTTAAATGACGTTGATTTCACACCGTTCAGATTACATTACGATATTACTATCAATTATATGTGTCACATATCAACCATGGTCCGTTAGGTTCCTGAGGTAAGCATTATCGATTTATCGACAGATACATTCTTAAGATAAAAAAAACTAAATATATTTGATAGTACTATATAGTCTGATTTATTGGCTCAATGAGTACTTAGAAATGTAAGATAATATTATCAATTTATGAGATTTTTTTCCTTAATTTGATTGGTTAAGGAAAAATATAAGTTTGTCTGATTTAAGCGAGAGAGAAACCGTGTTAGTAGTCGTCTTATTTGTCGAACGACGGGAGAACAGACGTGTTTTTATAGTAAACCCACACATCTCCAGCACAAATTCAGACTGCGGGCTACTTCTGGGAAATTCCTGACGGTTTCCTCGCATTTATAGACTACTCTAAAGCATTTGATAGTTTATCGCACAACTCCATATTTGAATCTCTTCAAAATCAAGACATGAAACCTGCATACATTAAATTACTTTAAAAAAATTACCAAAATAGTACAGCAACCATAAAAATAAACATCACTTGACCATCATTCCATATCCAT
Source organism: Noctua janthina (assembly GCA_963576755.1). NCBI lineage: Eukaryota > Metazoa > Arthropoda > Insecta > Lepidoptera > Noctuidae > Noctua > Noctua janthina. The sequence continues at coordinate 11,487,505 of OY755059.1, forward strand.
AAAGGGGTTAAACAGGGCGACCCTCTTTCTCCAAAGCTCTTCACAACCACGCTTGAAGAAGTCTTTAGAAAACTAAATAGTCCCAAATAACAGCAAACGGCAACGCGGTAGGCCCAGACGGAGATGGCGGGACGAACTCGATTCCTTTCACAAGGATTGGGGTATAACAGCACTGAATAAGGATAAGTGGAAAGACGAAAGAGAGGGCTTTGCCCTGCAGTGGGACACTAATTGCTGATAATAATAATAATAACACCCATAGATCCCAAGTTCGCAAGCTAAGCCTCGTTGCTGTAGTGGTCGCAAGTGCTTCAACATGATCACGAAATCAATGACGTATTTCGTAAAATCCGTTGCTATACCATGCCCACAACAGTCAAATATACGCTACCAACAATCCATTTTCCTATTTATTATACCTGGACCTCAATATTTCTTCATAGACAGCATAAAAGGGGCCGTACTTTGCTCATTTCAGCTAATAATAGCAGTCTTTCAAAGAGGCTAATATCATCCTAGATACGCACTTTTGCTCATTATTTGGATGAGTAAACTCTATTCATTCGCCTAATACAATCTTGGAACAGAAAAATATTTTCTTGGAAAAATATTTGTTACAGTAGTCATTATTTTTATTTGAAATAATTCTGTGTTATAAATACTAGTATATAGATAGAGAAGTTTCGTACGGTTTCTTTTTCCTGGAAATTATATAAGACTATTTGTGTCCTTTTTTTTTTTTTTTTTTCCGGATGGGAAATCATCAAATGACCCCCCCCACTCTGGGCGGAGCGGAAGGGAGTGTCAGACTTGTACTGACTAAAACCCATCCATGTTCCTTCTTTGCCCTTTGTGTTCCAGGGCCACGGTATCTCTTTCGAACAGTCCCGCAGCCCTGGCAGGCATCGGCCCTTGCGGACCCCTACTTATTCGCTGACATCTCTTTGAGGCGCGCGTGGAACACGAACGCGCCGTCGACACGGCCCGTCGTCATAAGACGGCCGGACGGCGAGCTGGCCCATAACTCGCCGTCCACAGGCCCGCGCCTACGGTGGCCGGGAGCCACCACGTGACCCCCAACGCCCAGGGCGTCTCCCGCGGCGACTGGGACGTGAGGTTCTTTCTCTCTCACGTCCCGCCACCTCCTTCACTAGCATGACTGCTTCGCAGAAGGAGGTGACGGCTTCCCATTCCCTCTCGCTCCGGACCATGGCTTGAACCAAGGCCTGACGCGAGAGATCGCCGCCGCCAATCGCCGCTACGAGGACATGGCGGTGCGACTATTTGTGTCCTAACGTACAAATTAGAATTATACTTAACTCACCTAATAATTAATTTTAGATCATCATCATCATCATCATCATTTCAGCCGAAAGACGTCCACTGCTGGACATAGGCCTCCCCCAAGTATCGCCAAGTTTTAAAAGCTACAAAATAAATCCACAATCAAGGCAGCAAAAAGTATTAAAAGATTCTTATTGAATATTGTTCCTTAATAAATAATTATTGTAGTAAACAAGTAGATATTAAAACACAAGTGTCAAGTTAAATAGACCATTCGCGCGTGGCCCGATAAAGTGGGACAATAGGCTAGGAGCTTGCGTCCAGTTTCATAAAGCCTGTCATTTTATTTCTGGTTCCGGTGGTTTAGAAAAAAAATATCCTTTGATGGATGTATGAAGTTTGCTTCTTTCTGATTTCAGTGTTTTCTGCTGATCATTACAATTCAGGATAGAGTGATTTAACCAAAGGTCTAGGACTAGTACTAGGAGATATTATCTTGAGTCATTAAATCAAGCCAGAATATTCATCACTATTGCAAATGAAGATTAAATAATTACCACTCTTTTGGTTCAAACAGGTTATTACTATTTATCATACTATATATTATAATGCGAAAGTTTGTGAGGATGGATGGATGGATACTGACCGGATTTGGATGAAATTTGGCACTCAGATAGTTTATAACCTGGATTAACACATAGGATACGTTTTATTCCGGTAGTACGATCCAGTGGGACATTATCGAACTCCACGCGGGCGAAGCCGTAGGCATAAGCTAGTGAATTTATAAAAAAACGGATTTACGAGCACTATTTTAAATCCATTTTTAATAATTTCATTTTTTAATAGACACTTCTATGGAATTTCTTGCCAGTTCTTCTGCATAGGTATCTCGCTTTGGAATGGGCCACAACAGTACTTTCACAGTTATTATGCCTTGAGACTGGGACTTTAAACTAAAACTTACTTTGAAAATTCAGAAGTGCCTGTAAACAGTTTAATTAAAATGAGTGTTTTAAGTTTTAGTATGTATTTTTTTTCAACAGCACGTATCGCACGTATCGTTACGGTAATAATAATTAATTTCATTTGGTAATTTAAAGTTATTTTTCAAATTTTCATCTGTATTTGAAACAAATGGTAGGAACCTAATCAGTGTCAATATAAAAATAATACTAACTTTAGGAAAAACAATAAAACACAATTCAAATGATAATTCAAAGTTAAAAACGGACTCCCTGCCTATACTATAAAGGCTTGCACTGTGCGCCAGAGTGTCGCGATGGGCACGAAATGACTCGTGAACCGATAACGAACAACGTGAACAGCTTATGAAATATACTAGTTTCAGCGAAGGCTACCTATTAAGTTTTGACACGGAAAAGTAATGAAATAAAACCATTTTGAGGCACATTTAATTTACAATAAGTACATGTGTGGACTGGTCAATGTGGCGACACTTGGGCCTATGTCCAGCAGTGGACATCTTTCGGCTGAAATAATGATGATGATGATGAAGTACATATGTATCATGCAATACCAATGGATAATTCAGTGCCATTTAAAAGAAATTGTTATGTATTTATTGTGTGTAGTACATGTTACATGCATTGGCAATATTTCATTGGCCTCTTGTAATCGCCGATTTACTCATTTAATTAGCAATATTGTAAAAATATAAAATATTGTAAAAAGCTGTGTTACAATTTTGGTCGACAATAAAGCATTATTCTCTCTATTTTCCATCTAGAATAGGACGGCTTAAAATTGTGTGGAACACGAGAAAAGCTAGTGGCATTCGGAGTATTGAAGGAAGCACATTGGTGGTACCCTAAGCTAATGTGGTTAGTCCTAAAGCGCTTCAGACGAACTAATTTGTCCGAGGACAATTTAGTTTGTCCGAAAATTGGGTTCGGTAGGGAACATAATGATTTAAAATTGGAACAGCAGTGTAGTTCAGCCTATAACGTTCCCACTACTGGGAAACAAGCCTTATCTGTAAGAGACGGAGTAGGCTGTGATCGACCACGTTGGTTTAGTGCAGTTATGTAGATGTCACATTATGCATTTTGGTTTAAGGACTTTCCAGTTTCTTCATGATATTTTGCTTCGCCAGTTCGAAATACATTATACAAATTATTGTGCTTTCTTGGTTTTGAACTAACGACCTAACTATTTTTAAGTTACTACTGGGTCACTATAGCTCCAGTAGTTAGGTAATATTGCACAAATCCGTTACGGTACCAAACAAACTTGCCGTCACAAATGACTGAAACGGAGAAAACCCACAAAAACTGCAACTGTATACCTTTGCGGTTTACCAAAGATTGATCGAATATGTAATCCTATTCGAATCAACTGAAAAGGGATCTCAGGGGTGTATTTAGGTACACGATACCTCGATCGGGCACTGTGATTGATGGGCGTAATGATATGAGACAATATAATTACCTACGGCCACGTTTACGTCAAATTACTAAGACGAATTGAGGTTTTCAGACATTCAAGGACTTTTAGAAAAAATCTAAAGGCCTTGGTACAGCAATTACAGGATAATTGATAACACACTTACAATGGCAATACCTGCCATAAATTTGAACAGTTCAGCAACAGTCCTGGCGTTATTTTGATTCAAACATAATTTAAATTATGGGATTCTTTCAAAATCCTTTGGATTGTGATAGTTACAAAGTAATTTTTAAAGGTAAAGCTACCTTATCGCAATTATTTGAAATGAAATAATTGTATTATACAGGGTGGCCTAAATGCTGACGTCATTAAAAAGTATAACATTGTAAAAGAAACATTAATAAACAATCTTGTAGCGAACTTTGAAACAAAGCATACAATCCTTGTTGAACTATAATAAATGACAAATAATAGATCTCTCAAACAGAGAATCTCGTTATTGACCTCTAGGTCCCTGTAGTTATTTGACGGTGACTCAACAAATCTATTAAAAGTGTTTACTTCGACTTCAGTCAATATTTTCGAGACGAAAATTAAAAAGTTTAATGAAAATTTTTGATGGTTTTTCTTAGAATGTTCATAGCAACGCACCTAACGCGTTCAAAACACGAGTGGAATTCTAAACCATCTTATTAATTCTACGTATCGTGCCGGTTATGTACAGTTAGTTGAAGGCCTGAAGAATGTGGTAACAAGTTAAGCGAAGACGTTAATTATCACTAATTTAGATTATATTTTTATTCAAGTTAAAATTTTTAAGTGGCCTAATGGTGTATACACATAATATTTTTAGTGCTAGCATGTTTATTTAATTATTAATTCGAACATTATGGTGATGTATTGATTTCCTAAAAAATAATGTCGTGAACCATTAAAATTCCATACTGTTTGTTAGGTAGGTACACTGCTACTATTACGAGCAGTAGACGAAAATTATAATGAACATAAAACGTAATTTATGGCACATACTCGTAGCTGCAGCATTAAAAATATTTCAAAACAATTCTGTTTACATGTTTTTATTACTATGTTACAATAAAAACGAATTCGACTTTTTTGGTGTCAACTGGGAGCACAATTTGTTATCTTTGCTTCTAGTCTATTTATATGCAAATGTTCTACATATTACGTAGTTTTACTGGATTAACTACCAAAACAGAAGAGTTTATTATCGTGGTAATAACACACTCCTGGGGGTCTAGACAATTGGCATTACCTATAAAAGCCTTTTCTATTTGTGCAATGTTTCCAGCCAGATTGACATTAGCTTTACGGTAGGTTGTGTCAGTCGCATACATTTTTGAGCTTTGACCATCATCGTCAAAATTCATAGAATTTTAAAAAAATCGGCCAAGTGCGAGTTGGACTCGCGTACCGAAGGTTCCGTATAAACTTTTAGATATTTTTTTATACATGTGGTTGTGGAAGCTTGTAATTAGCAAATGTGCCTAATTATACATGATATTTAAGATTGTTATTAGTCTGTAAGCTTTCTTTAAAATGAAATAAATAAATTATTAAACCACAAAATTACAGTTTTCAGATTATTTCCTATACATGTGCTGTAAGAACAATATTCTTGGCAAATTTCATGATTCTAGGTCAACGGAAAAGTACCCTATAGGTTTTGATTCCCTTGTGAAATCGCAAAAAATGCTACATAAACGGTCATATCTTTCAATCGTGTTGACTTGCAAGTTTGATTTCTTTCACTGCTCCAAGGGGTTGCAAAACACACCGATGACGATGACGACGTTCCGGAGGTGACTGGGGTAGACCTGAGAGTGGCGGTACGCAGGCTGAAAACCAGAAATACCGCCCCGGGACCCGATGGCTTGCCTGGCAAAGCCTGGGTCCTGGCCTCTGAGGCTCTCGGGCCCCGACTGGAAGGGCTCCTAAGCGCATGCTTGGAGAGAGGCCAGTTTCCGCTTCGTTGGAAGACGGGGAAGCTGGTCCTCATCCGGAAACCAGGGCGCCCTGCGGACTCTCCGTCCGCATACCGGCCCATCGTGCTGCTCGACGAGGTGGGCAAGCTCTTTGAAAGAGTCATTGCCAACCGCCTCGCCGGGCACATTGCGGGGATGGGGCCGGATCTTGCGGAACACCAGTTTGGTTTCCGCAAGGGGCGCTCGACGGTGGACGCCATCATGCGCGTGAGAGCCCTCACGACGGGGGACGCGGTGTCCCGGGGCGGGGTCGTCTTGGCGGTGTCTCTTGACATCGCCAACGCCTTCAACTCCATGCCCTGGAGCTGCATTAGGGAGGCACTCCGGTATCACCGGGTGCCGACCTACCTTCGTCGTGTGGTCGGGGACTACCTGACGGATAGAGCCGTCATCTACCCTGGTCGAAGCGGAGAATGGAACCGGCGAGAGATGTCGTGCGGTGTTCCACAGGGATCGGTTCTGGGACCGGCCCTGTGGAACATCGGTTACGACTGGGTGCTGCGCGCCGACCTCCCTACCGGCGTCAGCGTAGTTTGCTACGCTGACGACACGCTGGTACTGGCACAAGGGAGGTCGCACGAGGCGGCGGCCGAAAACATGACACGCGGGGTTGCGATAGTCGTGGAGAGGATCCGGCAATTGGGTCTCGAGGTGGCACTGCACAAGTCCGAGGCCATGTGTTTTCATGGGCCTCGGAATGCGCCACCGTCGGGATCCCTACTGACGGCAGGAGGGGTTTCCATCGGCGTCGGGTCGACGTTGAAGTACCTAGGACTCGTCCTCGACAGCCGGTGGAACTTCGTGGAGCACTTCCGACGTTTGGCTCCCAAACTGGAACGGACAGGGGCTGCCTTCAAGCGGCTCTTGCCCAACCTGAGGGGTCCAAACGCCTCCTGCCGGAGGCTATACGCGGGGGTCGTGCGGTCCATGGCCCTTTACGGGGCCCCGGTGTGGGCGCGTTCTTTGAGGCGGCAAGCCGCCCACTACCTGAACGCGCCCCAAAAAGTAATAGCCATAAGGCTAATCCGGGGGTACCGCACGATCTCCGGCGAAGCGGCTAGCCTCCTTGCCGGATTGCCGCCATGGGATCTGGAGGCGATAGTCCTCGCACGCCTGCACGAATGGCGCGCGGAGGCACTACGTCGGGAGGAAACTCCGCTGCCGCGGCAAATTGCTGCTCAGCGGACAGACCTCCGGCGTGATCTCATGGCGACATGGAGAGAGCGACTGTCGCAACCCCGTGCAGGGCACGCCACCATAGTGGCGATAAGTCCCCTCTTTGAGGAGTGGCTAGAGAGGCGCCACGGCGCCCTCACCTACCGCCTGACGCAGGTCCTCACCGGACACGGTTGTTTCGGGAGGTTCCTGCACCGAATCGGGCGGGAGGAAACGCCCGGGTGTTTCCACTGCGAGGATCGTCCGGAGGACACGGTGGAGCACACCGTGGAAGTCTGCCCCGCTTGGGCGGAGCACCGCCGTGTCCTCGTAGCGGCGATTGGCGGCGGCGATCTCTCGCGTCAGGCCTTGGTTCAAGCCATGGTCCGGAGCGAGAGGGAATGGGAAGCCGTCACCTCCTTCTGCGAAGCAGTCATGCTAGTGAAGGAGGTGGCGGGACGTGAGAGGGAAAGAACCTCACGTCCCAGTCGCCGCGGGAGACGCCCTGGGCGTCGGGGGTCACGTGGTGGCTCCCGGCCACCGTAGGCGCGGGCCTGTGGATGGCGAGTTATGGGCCAGCTCGCTGTCCGGCCGTCTTATGACGACAGGCCGTGTCGACGGCGCGTTCGTGTTCCACGTGCGCCTCAAAGAGATGTCAGCAAATAAGTAGGGGTCCGCAAGGACCGATGCCTGCCAGGGCTGCGGGACTGTTCGAAAGAGATACCGTGGCCCTGGAACACAAAGGGCAAAGAAGGAACATGGATGGGTTTTAGTCAGTACAAGTCTGACACTCCCTTCCGCTCCGCCCAGAGTGGGGGGGTCATTTGATGATTTCCCATCAGAAAAAAAAAAAAAAAAAAAAAAAAGGGGTTGCAAAACTGAGTATTTGATATTAACTTCAGCTTGATAACTCCACGCGTTCCTGAGAAAAAGGGTATTGACAGACGGACAGACAGACAGGCGGACAACAAAGTGATCCTATAAGGGTTTCGTTTTTGCCGACTGAGGTACGGAACCCTAAAAATGGCACTTAGTCTAGCCTCTCGCTTTTTGCTTACTACAGTTAGTATATTTATATTTTACAAGGTGTCCTGCCTATTCTTAATATATTTTTTATTTTTGATGAAAAATCAAAATGCTTTTCACAGAACAATGCACTGAAATATCCAACATATTTTACCTAGGTATCGAAAGTCCCTTCAACATAAAAGTTCTTCGAAAAAAGATTTGTGCGCCCATCCGTGCGTTTCCTCTTAATTTTTTCCTTAACTTTGGGGATATTTTAGCAAAAAGAACTTTAATTAAGTAACAGCTGAAAGCTGCTCATTTACAAGATGGCGGCAGGGAGAGTGACCGATCACTGTCACATTTTGCGCTGAATTTTGTCGTATCCGTACCAACTTAATATTATTATCTTTTTTTTTTTTTTTTCCGGATGGGAAATCATCAAATGACCCCCCCCACTCTGGGCGGAGCGGAAGGGAGTGTCAGACTTGTACTGACTAAAACCCATCCATGTTCCTTCTTTGCCCTTTGTGTTCCAGGGCCACGGTATCTCTTTCGAACAGTCCCGCAGCCCTGGCAGGCATCGGTCCTTGCGGACCCCTACTTATTTGCTGACATCTCTTTGAGGCGCACGTGGAACACGAACGCGCCGTCAACACGGCCTGTCGTCATAAGACGGCCGGACGGCGAGCTGGCCCATAACTCGCCATCCACAGGCCCGCGCCTACGGTGGCCGGGAGCCACCACGTGACCCCCGACGCCCAGGGCGTCTCCCGCGGCGACTGGGACGTGAGGTTCTTTCCCTCTCACGTCCCGCCACCTCCTTCACTAGCATGACTGCTTCGCAGAAGGAGGTGACGGCTTCCCATTCCCTCTCGCTCCGGACCATGGCTTGAACCAAGGCCTGACGCGAGAGATCGCCGCCGCCAATCGCCGCTACGAGGACACGGCGGTGCTCCGCCCAAGCGGGGCAGACCTCCACGGTGTGCTCCACCGTGTCCTCCGGACGATCCTCGCAGTGGAAACACCCGGGCGTTTCCTCCCGCCCGATTCGGTGCAGGAACCTCCCGAAACAACCGTGTCCGGTGAGGACCTGCGTCAGGCGAGGGCGCCGTGGCGCCTCTCTAGCCACTCCTCAAAGAGGGGACTTATCGCCACTATGGTGGCGTGCCCTGCACGGGGTTGCGACAGTCGCTCTCTCCATGTCGCCATGAGATCACGCCGGAGGTCTGTCCGCTGAGCAGCAATTTGCCGCGGCAGCGGAGTTTCCTCCCGACGTAGTGCCTCCGCGCGCCATTCGTGTAGGCGTGCGAGGACTATCGCCTCCAGATCCCATGGCGGCAATCCGGCAAGGAGGCTAGCCGCTTCGCCGGAGATCGTGCGGTACCCCCGGATTAGCCTTATGGCTATTACTTTTTGGGGCGCGTTCAGGTAGTGGGCGGCTTGCCGCCTCAAAGAACGCGCCCACACCGGGGCCCCGTAAAGGGCCATGGACCGCACGACCCCCGCGTATAGCCTCCGGCAGGAGGCGTTTGGACCCCTCAGAATATTATTATCTTCAAGGCTGCATCGATACTGGATATTAGATGCAAAAAAGTGTACTTACTATCAAACTAAGTGAAGAAACTGTAAAAGGTGCAGGTTTTTTAAGTGTGTGACGGTTCTTCACATTTGGCTGGGTAATAAAGTATCACACCACGCGTGTATTCCCTGATGGGCAGAGGTGGGTGTTCCTATAGTACACTCGCATTTTGTCAATTTTGTGTGTGAATCCACACTTTGGGCTGAGAAAACTCAATACCGTTTTGCCCGACCAGTGAATCGAACCCAAGTGGTCATACTCAATAATAATAGTAACGCCTGCGACGATTAGTCCAACGAGGTGGTTTATACAACAAGCAGATATAATTCAAAATAAAAATAAATACAAAATGCTCCAAGCTGTTATCCGCCTAACTTCTAAATATCAAACGAACTTAAATTGCATTGCGGAACTATCGGTAGCCATTGAACGGGGAGCGGTTGCAGTGAATTGCCGTCGCGTCACCGCTTCTATCATAAATCGTTAAAAGTTTATCAAAACCGATGCAGTTACCCGGTATCGGTACATCGGTCTCGAATGTTCCATGGGATGTTGGTCCAAAAATATTTTGTTGCGTAATGTTTGTAATTTATAATGTATTGTATAATATAATGTATGGGATATTATAATGTATTGTGTATTGTAAAAGTCAAAATGTATATGATATCGTCGATCTAGATTTACTTAGTGCGTGGAAGATGGTTTTAAAATTTTCAAGATATGTTCAAGAGAAATACATATTTGTTAGCATAAATTGGAGATAAAGCAAAATTAGTTATTTAACAACCAATGTTGAAAATGTTTAAATTCAAGACCGACGCTAGTTTCGTAAATTCCATGAAGGTGCAAAATTCACGATCTCCAAACACGTCATTTATGATGTACTCACTATTGTAAGCTATGTAAGTTATGGCAACGAGATTACTGTAACATAATACCCCCGTCTAGACACATAATTTTCGGCCAGATTAGCACACTTTGTCCAATTAAACACAGCCTTTCCAAATTAACGCACGTTTTCGAAATGTCCAGTTCAGCCCACACTGTGCCCACTTTAAAATACGACACAAATATGTGGTAAAGCATACATACAGCCTTTCGTACACACCCAGGTAACCAAGACCCCATCTTTGTTTGTGCCAACTATTTTGTTTAGCGGTTCCAACTTAAACTTTTATGTCAAAACAGTAGTGTAATGTCTGCAAACTTCTCCTGAGACCTCGCTCAGCTACCAAAGTATTCCGGAATTTTGTATTATGTGGTTCAACGTAAGAAGATTTTCTCAAAATGTCTGGCGTTATTTGGCTCCTTTGAACTTCAAATTGATGTGGCTTTTCATTTAGACAGACAGTTAATTTCACTCGCGTAGGTATATGACTAAGAAGAATCTTAATGGAAATTATGTTCTCGAAAATCAGTGTGTCATATATTATAATATTTAAGTTCAATGGCGTTACCCGGCACGTATAAAGGGGTCGGAATAAGGGTCACAATAACTTAATTAAAGAGACTTCGTTAGGGATGGAAAATTGATGACTAACTAACAACTTGAATGTTAAGTGAGTAGTTGACGCGAGGGCTGCCTCCGACCTAAAAACGAGGTCACCTTTGACTATTATTTATTGAGAACCTTTCATTTTAAATTGTCGGATCGTTGTTGAAACTTCACACTCGAGATTTCGCTTTGTCGGTGCTTCGCCAGGGTTGAATAGGGATATCATTGTTAGCAGCCGTGTCTTGAAGTTGTACCTGTTCATTCATAGGTATTACAGGTAAATGTATTGGGATTATGTGGGTACTTGGTACCTTATTTGCCTGATATTATTTTTGTTAAATGAGTGGGTGAATTAACTTTACGTTTAATTCTTTATATAGAGCATCAATCCTTATTGCAAGTTTGATTTGACTAGAAATAAACTCCTGATGTAGCTACTTGGTCAAAAAGAAATCCTAGCTATATTCTAAATTTTACCACAGCTTAGTACGAGGAGTAAAATTTTGCATATAGGTTAGTACATCGATCAAAGTCTTTAAATATACGACTTAACAGAATTGATTCCTGCTGGTTTAGATTAATTTCCTCAACCTTTACATTTTTTCTTTTTGCAGCGTATGTGCTAAAGGACAAAATATTCAATGTTAGGTGTACAATATTGCGGTTAGTTTCAAAGGCTGTGGTAAGCCACTTCAAAATTTAATATTAGTTTATCGCAGATTACAATCAGCAAGGGATTTTTATTTTAGAATCTACTCGCTGTAAGTACTAAAGCCTGAAAAAACCTGTGTAATTATAGGTTTGTTGAACCGTGTTTTAATTATATTAAATTACAAGCAGTAGGTAAATTATGGTCAGTGGAATATCAAAATGAAGAACTTTCATGCCAATTTTAATTTAATTAATAATAATAATCCCCTGGGCTGCATTTTCAAAAACATTTCTTTAGTAGCTCACCTTCGATATAAAAAAAAATCGTGCTTCTAGGCCCCGCGGTTAGGACAGCGTATTTATCATTAAGTAGATTTTTTTAAATCAATTGATGTCAAGATTGGATCTTTCACCTAAGAAATTCAATTTGGAAAGATATTTATGTATGACTCTGAAGTTTAATAAATGTCTGAGGCATTAAAGAAACCGGCTTCTTGTGGCGAAACGTTTCGTAGAAAAAATCTGAAATGGAGAAATAGATTCAAACGTCAATTTGAATTCAAAGATTGAGCGATTTATCAAGTACTCTAGTTTTTCAATCTATTCCAAAGTCTTGTCTTTTAAAATAAGAATAGTAGACTGAAGTTGATAGGTACCTTATGTAGACATTATTACATCACCCCCCTATTTCCTAAAAGGGTAAGGCAGAGGAGTTTCTATCTATAAACATAGCCACATTTCATCAGTTATGTTTAAGCCCCTTGTAATAGAAGCCTATTGCCATTTACCGGCCATAAATCTAGACTTTTACGGAGAAATTCTTTAAAATAAAACCCTAGTAACAGCCTACCTGAGGTCAGTTAGGCTGCCTGAACTGGGAGATTTTCTCATGTTCAGCAGAAGCACCTTGGCAGAAATAGCATCAAAACAGGTATTATCAACACAATTTTCATCTCTCAATATCCTTAAGCCAGTGCAATTTTCAACAAACAAACCCAATGTAAGGGGCCTCCAAAACAAACATTCTCAATGTTAATGGCTCGTAGTGCAAATAAATCAAGCTTCAGGTCTGTCCTATTGTTTCCATCGGCGCGCCTTCCGGTGATCTATCAAGGAACTCGCTAATTACGGCTGTGCGTGCGTGTTGATTGATTATGAGCCTTAAGAACATTGGGGATAGTGTTACTAATCCTGTTTGTTTATTCAATTTTCTCACAAATGCTTGACTAGTCTTTTGAAAGGTTTATTTATGGAGGCTTTATTTTTACTTGTAATCGGAGAATTTTATGGTGTCGGGACAAGGTCTCATAAAAATACTGCTACAGTGACACCGTTGCTTGTCGTAGGCACTAAACAATACGACGCGCACGGTTGGCGCAGTGGCTGAGCGATGGATTGCTGCGCTACGTGTCGCGGGTTCGATCCTGCACAGAACAAATATTTGTATGGCCTACAGATAGTTGTTCCGGGTCTGGCTATTAGTATATGTGAGTTTAAATGTTTGTAAGCGCACCCATACAGTAGACATTCTTAGTGTGAGGCAAAGTTTTATTAAAAAAATAAAGCTACCAACGAAAAAAAAAATTCAAAGACTATGCTTATTGCAGAAATGAGGACATCCTGCAAGAGAACCAAGGTTACCGACGTATCCCGAAGAATTGCCAAACTTAAGGAGCAGTGGGCAGGGAATATTAATCGCAGAACGGATTGCCGATGGGGCCGAAAAGGCCGACGTACCGTTGGAAGGCCTCCGACTAGGTGAACCGGTGAAGGTTGGGGATCCGCTGCCCGCACGGGACCGGTCAATGTGGTGACACTTGGGGGAGGCCTATGTCCAGCAGTGGACGTCTTTCGGCTGAAATGATGATGATGATGATGCTTATTTTAAGAACACTCACGTATACAATATGTAACGTAATTAACGCACACTCTCAGACACCCCAATTAGTATATTATGTTATAATCATAATACATACACTGAATTTTTAGTTAAACATTTATGAGCATTGATTATTGATTGATTTAGTTATACTAATTCCGGAAGAATGTTGTGGTCACAGTACAAATCCACGAACGCAGACAGTCGCACACGTAGGTATGAGGGTCTTGTTAGCCTAGTAGGTATTCGCTCGCGTTCGAAACGAGTTAACGAGTTTTTACTGTAATTTACGTAGTTTAAATTGTTTTTGGGAAAAAAAATACCTATAATATAAATTATAGAAATCGATTCAGTAAACAAACTAATTTTAGGATGTGCGTTAATTATGTTACATGTTGTATAAATGGTACATTCAATGCAACTTAAATCTACAGGTCAAAGTTTACCACTATAACCACGTAAGTACCTATACCCATCGCAAGGTCAGCACCAAAACCCACCCTACACTTAATAGGACATTTCAACCCCAAAGAAATAGAACTTTATATTTTATCTATTTCTTATCGCCATCATTCGAGCAATAACAATATCACACGGCCAACTTTGAACGTAACATTATATTTTACGCCCTCACCGCTAATAAAGGTAACCATTTCTTTTTTAGGTTATTTTCATCTCGTAAAACCTTCAGCGGCATCAAGAAACACTAATTTTATCGCTCTTTTGTATGTAGCTAGTTAATGTAAGGTTTTAGGTTGATCGCGGTCAATTTCGCCTAACGATAATACCGTAATAAAATGGGCATGTTCCTTGGGCCCCCTATTATGCCAGTACCTTATCTACGGCTGTCAGTAGGCAGTTATTAATAACAGGCATTATTACCACGGTGTTACGTCATTTGTTATTGTTCGCTGAATTGATTATTTAGATGGAACTAACCCAACTCCAGCTCTGTTACAGGACTGGTAATTATTTCGGTGGACGTATGGTTGTATTTAGATGCAGGCTTTGTGTTGGTTGAGAATTTATGTACTGATTTATTAATTGTGTTTCATGAAAAGTGTATAAATACACACTTTGACCCAGTTTGTACTTCATGCACCAAAAAAAACAAGAAAATAATAATTATGAAATATGTTATGATGATTTGGACAGAGACATGGACAATCACCACCGACTGTATGAATTGAACCAATTTGGACTTCGTATAATATATAGTTAACTGTGGAAAATTCCGCACTAGTTTTGATAAATGAAAAAATCCACGAGTGTGAAATACATTGCATGTTGAACCTAATCGAATCTCAAATATACAAAAAAATGAAACACACGCTAGTGTGTTTCGAGGAAGTGTATTGAAAAATATATTCCATAATATGTATTTGCTCAGTGTTTTAAAACTCCTGCGTAAGTTAAAGTTTATAAACAAGTATTTCGTGGCTGATTATACGACGCAAGGTGTGCGGTAACTGCCGGCCCAATTTAGAACATCAATCATTTAGAAAAGGGATGCTTATCGATTACTGTGACACGAGCCGTCGAGCCTGCGAGCGCCCTTCGCATAACACATTATAGAGGATTCAATCATTGTTGGCCCTTCCTGTTTGTTTCTATTTGATCACTGTAAAAGGCCAACTATTTAGGTTGGGTCTGTCAATATCAGCTAAATAACTGTTTATTTAGCTGATATTGAAGATTACCTACAGTATCTTCAAAAGTTTTGTTGAAATTATCCTCTTCAGATCAGAACAGAACAGCTGTTATCATCTGTAATCCTAAAAAATTACAAGTTGACACCGAGCGTTATTAAGTACCTATCGTAATAATTTAGGTACCTACTGCGAAATTATTCGCTGCGTGGTAACCACGTTTTTGCGCGGACAACCAGGTAACAGAACAAACTTATAACTTTGTGATCTTTCATGATACGGTTTTGAAATTTTGTACATAGATTCTTTACATAAAAATACTAGACACATGTTGGTTTCGCATATACTAAAATTAAGGTTGTATAACTTCTGATTATCATAATTGCCATATCATTATCTGATCATATCTTTTTTTTGTTAGTTTTATAGTCATACTTCTATCCCTGTCAGGCCCTAAACTTTAACTGTCGTATCTTCTGTCATAGTAAAAAGAGAAGTGTTATATATTCCTACTGTCAGAAGTTTTTATTTATTTTCAGAAGATATTAACAGAAACAGGAGCTTACTACAGCCTTTGTAACCACTTAATAATCAGGTTAGTGCCTACGATACCTACGGACGACCTTTTACCTACCGACTTGTCCTGACCACACGAAACAATTTTCTCGGTAAATATTATTAAATGCTGATTCACGTATCAGGCGAGGTTTGCAAATCTGGCCTCGCCATAATATCTTTTCATAATCAAGATTATCTCTAATGAGGAAATCAGCAACAGTATTAAAGATAAAGGTGGGAACACACGCCCCAAGCTACCCAACGTTACGCTTAGGAATGTGTTGGGTAATGGGTATTACAGATTCCAATCATCCGCTAAATAGCATTGTGTACTCGCCCTTCGCCCACAAATATCATTATAGCGCAAACCGATTTTCCTTAATCGGCTGTTAAGACTTTTGCGATAAACAGGTTTTTGTCACCCTGAGCGTTTTCTGACACGCAATTTCAGATTTCAGCTTGCGTGTGAACCTGTTTTGTCGCACGACTAATCGCCGAGAAGTACCGATCAAACACCGTTTTGCAGTACTCTAAATACACTCGAGCATTTGAGCAGACTTAAGCGCCTTTACGCGTTGGCATTCTGCGTAGTTATTCGACTATGCGAATGATGCTACGGCTCTGCATTTAAGCGCTATCACGTACGGTATAGTTGAGTGGCCGGATAGATCAGGCCGGAAAATGTAATCGCGCATTAGTTTACACGGACGACGCACTGAGATACGTTAACAGGATACAGAGTGATGTTGCACTGTTAGTGTACCTACGTTGTTATGTAAGTCCTTGTACGCAAGGGCGACTTTTATCGCACGCTAGGAAAAAAAAATGCTGGTTACTTGCGAGGTCTCACGCGAGTAAGCGGTGAGAAGGAACAACTTGCAACACACATTCTCCGCTAAGTATTCAACTCATTGTTGAATACTTAGCGGTAACTTGATAACTCGTGGAAAATATAGCAAACCTCAATGAATTTTCTTGAGAATAACATAAGATAGCATCATGTTTGTAATCCCCGAAGGGTAAGGCAGAGGTGTATCTAATGGTATAAACCCACATTTCGCGTGTTATGTTTAAGTCCAATATAATAGGGGGCGAGCCTATTTTCATCAACCGGGCACAAATCCTGACTCAGTAAATATTATCTTTCAGTATATATGTATGTATATTAGTCATTGGTATGCCTATAATCGTCGTGATCGACCGATAAATATATATTGTATGTTTTACGTGGATGAGATTAAGAAATAATCTTCTAAAACAATGCCCATTCTTCTGATAGATTATCAAATATAAAAATTTTAATTGAGGAACCAATTATGATATGATTAAAATCATTAACCTGTATAACTGTGTAAGAAATATTGGCACGCTTTACAAGGCATCACGTATTGATACTACATTTTCATGAACAACATATTTTATACATAATAATCTGCCAGAATTTGAATTATACAACGGAAAGGTTCAGCCTGTCTATCCGTGTTTGCAAGCCTAGCTCTTTTTTTTTCGGATGGGAAGTCGTCAAATTACTCCCTCTCTGGGCGGAGCGGAAGGGAGTGTCAGACTTGTACTGACTAAAACCCATCCATGTGCCTTCTTAGCCCTTTGTGTTCCAGGGCTGCGGTATCTCTTTTGAACAGTCCCGCAGTCCCGGCAGGCATCGGCCCTTGCAGACCTCTTCCGATTTTTTGACATCTGTTCGTGGAACACGAGCGCGCCGATTTACCAAGGCCTTGGTTTTGGAATATTTATACAGCTAGTTGATCCTTGAGGTTAAATAGTCTGCTATTTAAAACACAATGTATAATTATCATAAATTGGGTCAAACAACTGAATATTAGCTAGAATTCATGAACCTTTTACAAATAGGTACCAAGAATAGTTATTTTTAGTTCTTTTCAAGCATTCACGTTAAAACACTAGGTCCACATGTTACTAAACAAACATGTTATTTTGAGAACTGTTGGGCCTTTCACCTTTATGTTCTTGCAAATGTAAGTAGCTACTTTTCTGAAAAGTCAGATTCGTAAATAAAACCTTGATACATTTTTGAAAATTTTGAAACGTGGTCGACATTCTAAAGTAGATATATAAATATAAGACGTCCATTTGGATATTGTTTCCTCAGTACTAACGTACCTCTAAGGTATTTACATATACCTAGGTATGTTTACAGGGTGGAATTTTTTAACCTCACCTGGAGGGATGGTACTCTAAATACTGGATATAGCAAATTTTACTCAAAGCAAAAATTACTTTACTTATAAAAAAAAAAACTGCACCTCGGGAATCGAACCGGCTAAAACTTGAAAAAAATAACATTCTGTACTTTTATAGCATCAATAGACAAGGACAATCATATGGATCAAATCTCTCTAACAAACATGATTCCAACCTGAATATTATATATGTTAAACAATTTGTGACGACATCTTGAAGGTTGATTTCTCGAGACGTTGATTTTACAACGAACAATCGAATGTAGAACTTATATCGCTTAGTTTAGCGTAAATGTAAACATGTTTCTGTTAACGTTCGAGTGGATTTGGAGACATGTCGAGACATGTACAGTGCATTATCGCACTTTCTTGGTGTTGGCAGGTACTCAAATGTATCTGCTTACTTCCTCACATTTCGGCGCCAGTGTGCCCCAATGCTTACTTTTTCGTCACGTCACTACGAAATCAGTTTCGATCTACTGCTGTCATTTCTGTCAACTATCACGTCTGAAAAAGAAAAAAAAGGAAGTTCATTATTTGAATTGTTTTATATTCTGTAGCCTCTACCAAAAATAAATAGAACTGAGCCAAAAAGGTCAAATATAATTAAATAAATGACCTACCGACTAAATCATTCTCCCCTAAGCCAATATGTCGAAAATAACAGGTAAACTTGGGTATTCGAGATTTTAAATTGCTAGGTGAAATCGAGTTAATTCATTCTGGGGTAGCGGTCATGACCGTTGAGCGAAGTAAACGTTCTTTGTGTAGAGGACTTATTTATTTACGTATCTCGTTCCAAATTCACACAAAAAAGGCCAACAACAACGTTTCATGGTTATTTAGAAGAATTTAAAATGGGTTAGGTTTATTATACATACATGCAAATATTGGTAGGGTTTCGGGTTGTGTTTCGGAGGTCTATCAAACAACGTTTTAACAAGGACTTGTCCAGTTTTATGTAAGAAGGCATAATTTTTAAAGCTATACTGAATGGCGATACGGTTATCACAATCAATAGCACAGCAGTTAAACCGCCCTTAAGGCAACTCTGTCACTACGCAGTGCAACGTATATGCCGAAGGCACAACTTTCAATGTACCCATTGTATTTTTATTGTTTTAAATCACTCAATTTAACTATAATAACTTGTTAAAACGATCTTAAAAACAACGTTTACAGCGTTAAATTTCACATGAACCATAACACGGCTTTACCACAGATATAATTCTCGTATTATTAAACGTCCGATGAGATGACTAGTAGATAGAGAGATAGAGAAGTATGGAAGAAGTAGACATGCCGCGCCGACCCCAAATGAATCGGGATAAGGGCAAGAGAATGTGATGATATTAAACGTGTGTTCTCAAAAAAAAAAAACAAGCATCTTGGTAAAATGTTCACAAAACTATAAAATACATACATGTATAAGATCACGCCTTTTTATAAACAAAACAATTAAAAAATAACCGGCTTCCAAATAAATACGAAAAATCTCATAAAACTAAACGACTGTTTATATCTATAGGATGATTGGTAATTGGGTGCACTCCCTGAAATCGGTGACATTAGACCTAGTTTGCAAAATTTTTGAACCGATAACTTGAGGTCCAAACCGGATCGCTTTGGAGAAATGGAACTTTAAAAAAGTTTTTTGGAAATTTTCTACCTCTCCACCATAAACTGCTGTTTGTGTGAAATCTACGACGGTCGATTTTCTTATTAAACGCGTCAAAGTTAAACAAACACTAAGATAAAATTAGAGGCCAAAAAACTTACGACGACACTCGTGAATTAAATCGAAAGTTTTCTTTTTATTCTCAGGAAAAACCTCGTTAAGCTGTCAGTTACCAGAAGACCTCATTTCGGGCCAAGACGATGAATCTTTTAAGAAAAATATCTTGATTTTTGTTCATTACTTATGCTGTTCATGAAAACTCAATCTAAAATCTACTCAGCTTATTGCAGTCCAACGCTGGAAATGGATCCCTCAAACTATGTGCCATAAAATGTTGTCCTCCACATTTCACTTGAAGTCTGTCTCAGCCACCGTTTGTCAATCTAACTGTTGTATTATTATGTACTACACGGATTACCACGCATTTTCCCCCCAAATAGAAAATTTTAAATTACCGACGAAGAACTCCTATGTTGCTCAGAATAACGTACTGAATACATGGTAACCGTTTACGCGTCGGTATCCCTTCCACCCTGTATTGTAGTCTTTTGCTGAGGCGTCACTCGCATGAAAACTAATCAAGTACAAAATATTACTACGTACTAATTCTTTTGTGTAGGTACGAATGCCACGTTGCGAAGTTAAAGCACAGTTCAAATTGATCCTTCAATCAGTTCTTGTTATTGTGGGCATTTTGTATGGTAGGCACCATACAAAATGCCCACAATAACTAGAATTGAACCTAGGTGAAAACAATTATTATTGTGAAGCAAATATTCTTATTTTCTCGATCTCTGCTAATAACGAAAGTTTTTTTGCATATATTCCTGAACCGACTTTTCTCATGAAAACCATTTATTTTCGAGTTGGTGACGCGAGAACGTCGAAGCTTGACAACTTGACGCGACTGTTGTAGGTACGCGTCACGTTACTGTCAGACATATCCGATTCCACGTTATAATTACCTGACATGGATGTCAAACTGTCAGCAGTCAATATCTGCTGCTGGCAGGATCAAGATCAGCAAATATTTATTTACTTTATTAAGTATCGATTGAAAATATAAAATTCGGTGATAACTAGAGATCGGATATTCGGATGCATATTTACCTAAAGTTTGAGTGTTGACTAATATGGAGAGCGCGTCATTACGGGAAAAGTCCCGATTTATTTAAATAAATAGTTATTTTTTCATTTTATTGTTTTAATTCAAATTAATTATGTCCCTCTCGTAGAGAGGACGCCTGCGTCCCAGCAGTGGGAACATTAATAGGCTGATTATGCTATGCTATGCTTATTATGCCCAGTTGCATTTACCATTATTTTTTTTACCGGTTTACCTGTTATGTGCTTTCAGCGTGGAACTGCATTTTTGGGAACAAAATGAACATTTCCATTTATAAAAATATTTGTGAAATAATTATTTTCAACAGACTCATGAGGTCCACGTACACTGCTGCTGTTTAATATCGAAGATTGATTAGAAAGGATAGAATATATACATAGAGAAGAAAAATGATAAAAAAAATATTTTCTTTCAGTACGAGTCAAGGCACAAAAGCTTTTTCATTAACATTTTACTGCTTATAAATTTAAAATCTAAATCATTTAGTTTGTTTTATCTTATCACCCTTTATATTTAATGCAGCCTAAGTACTAACAGTTTGTCAAACTTGTAGTCTAGACAGAGTCTCAAAACTTGTTGTTAACATCTCTAGTGCGAATGCGTTTTGCAGTTGACTAGTTTTACTTTATAACTTTTGAATACAATCTTCTTATATTTAATCTTCAATATTTTTACAACGGAACGTCTTCACAATCGTCATCCGTCTTTTTTACATTTAGTGTTGTCACTCCATCATCTTACATTCCCTTATTTAATCAGTGTTGCCACATAACTAACCTTATACTCCCACATACATTAGGAAAAGTTCATAGACTAAGCGCATTAATCCTTTTACATATAAACCTTCCTCTGATAGCTCTCTCTTCCTTTGGAACTGTTTGAAGAATATCACAATTTTTCAACTAAACTAATTCTGAATAAAGGTAATCGATCAATGCTTCGAGAGCAGAAGTTTGTAAGTTTGTTTGTTTGACGGTTTGACGCTGAAACTTTTAAAAGATTCTGGTTGGCATCAAAGCAAAAGTTACAAAAGCCTTCAGATCGGTCGTCCGACGTCTCTACTTATACACTTTTGGTGTGTAATACGAAACTCGTGAGAAGAATACAGGCTCCTCTCAAATGCTGTCTGAAAGGCGTCCCTTTATTTATCTAAGGGAAAGGGTCTATCTGTAGTAAATCATCTCTCGTTATGTTTTCAATTTAAGTTTTGCTGAACGATTGACTTAACAAATTTGAGGGATGATAAAGCGCTTTGTAAGTCTTGTTTCGACCAATTTGTTAACAAACTACTCTTTGTTTGAAATTATCTGATCTTCTTAGAAATCCCAAATTATGTCTGTACAGTAGTTGATTGTTAGATAGAAGTTTTCGTTTATAATTGACGAGCTTTGCGGCTACGCTCGCGTTATGGTCGGAAATTATGCCACGGGAACGTTTTAAATATAGCCTACTAGCTTTTGCCCGAGGCTTCGATCACGTTAATTTAGAAAAAAAAAAAACTCTTAACACACTACTAAAGTTTCTATAATAATATAATTCAATCATGATTCGAAAGACACGTGGTGGCGCCATCTATTATCATAAGAACGTTATTGTGGTTTTCCTCGGGAACAGTACTTTTTTCGGGATGAAAGGTACCGTATGTCCATTTCTATACACCAGACAACGTATACGCAATATTTCAGGATGATCGGTTCAGTAGTTTAGGCGTGCAATGCTAACAAACAAACAAACAAACTTACTTTCGCAATTATAATATTAGATAGGAAGTTAAGATGACACTTGGAAAATCTAAAGCCTTCCATTAGTCAAAGAATTTTAACACCCAAAGTTTACCTCTTTATAATATTGGTATATTTAGAATTAGGTTTGGAGTCAATTTAATAGATCCTTAAATAGATATTTCCAATTTGAACACCTGTTCATATTGTACATAGCTACATACACGTAAAAATGAAAACAAAACCTTAGAAGGCATTACGTTTCATGCGATAAGGTTGTGGGTCGGGGTATAAAGGATGAATATGCCCAAAACGACGTCTGTGGGTCAGATTAAAGCAAATTTACCGTTACATTTTAGGATGTCAAGTAAGATACAACCTGCGTTAACTTTAATGCTGTGCTTGATTAATATTAAATTAATCTTGAGAAGAGCTTGTTTGGTTGACATAAAGATAGGTACCTACTAAACGAGGTAGAGATAAAATTAGGGGCAATATGGAAATAAAAGAATTATACAGGATCGTCGTATTATGATGTGCCATTATTATGCTGCCAGCATTCTGGGCACTGTTCCGGTTGACAGCGATGTGGACGAATTTCTGATGCCCTGTAACCCTTTTGATACTTGTACATATTTTTATTACTATTATAGATTTGTAGTTTGTTTTACTTTATTAGAATTACAACACTAAGGCCTCTGTCTGGTCTGGTCTGGTCTCTCATTTAATCGTTACTGCGATATCGCATGGTAATTTACCATGGTAAATCAAGATATTTTGGTGAAGTAATGGCGGGTCAACAACCCAATTTCGAATTTTTTGTATTTAAAATGTGTTTCCTGTAAGATAATTTCCGACCAAAATGCGAGTGAAGCCGCGGAAAAAAGTTTGTAATGTTTAATGAATTTTTGGAACGATGCATTATAATGTCTAAAACGCAATTAATATAATAATACCTTCATAGAATATCGTTTGTTCTTCGTTTTTCTTTGTTTTACTCTCAAAGGCATCTCTGTCAAAGCTGGCAGCTCAATCAATAGCCAATAATATTGTTCTGATGTACATTGACGGATCAAGCTTGATTGTACGTTTGATTGACGTCATGAATACAAAAGGATCAATGGGTGCCAAAATTGTGATGTCCTGAGCATTGATTGATAGATTCAATTGTTTGTGACAGTGCACACTCATATTAGTTAGTTAGTGGTATACAGACGTTACGTTTAACATCTTATGTACTATTTTGCATTGTTGATCTAGTTGTCTCAAGCATGATTGCTGAGCATGAGATCCTGTTTTCAATTCCCAGGTCGGTCAAAGTAAAATTTGATTTACTCATCAGGAATTTCTCAGTAGCAGCTACGAAGTCTGGTTTCGTGCTCAGTTGATGGCAATAGACTCGCCCCCTATTACATGGCACTTAAACATAACTGGCGAAATGTGGGTGTACTAAAGAGTACACCTCTGCCTAACCCTTCGGGGATTACAGGGGTGATGTTATATACTAACTTGCTTTGAGGTATGTAGGCTTATCTGTTCTAAAAGTAACAAAGCAATGCTTAAACTTCAAGGAACTAAAAGATAAAATGCCTTTCGTTTAGTGCGGAGTAGTTAGGAAAATAGTTATGTCTGTCTGTCTGCTTCATACTTTATTATGACTAAGCTATCAAACCAATTTTATTCTTGCGACGGGGTATTTGAAATACCCGAACTACCCATATTATTTAACTGAGCCAGCATAAATGTACCAACCAGTTAAATAACCATAACCATTTTACAGTCAGTCTGCATCCAATGTGTTCTTAAAATCACTTAAGTTCTATCGGGGCTAGAATCGTTGACCGAGTTTAAGAAATAGATTCTCATAATGATGCCTGTGAGCTAACTTTATGGGGTACTTCTCGATGAACTATCTTCAAGTTTCCGCCAATAACCTGAATGCATATTAATATTGAAGATGTATTCATTATAGCAGGAAGTTGTTCCACCGGCGACTGTGCTGCCCTCTGTAGTTTACTCTCAAAGATTATTGGATGTAGTTTATTACTCCAGATAGTAGCAGAAAGTAAAATATTTACGTTATATCCATTTAATCCGCATCAAACAAATAAAAAAATGTACAAAACAGACACAAAGATAATAAATCAAAGCGCAATATTATCATGATGGTTTTGTTCGTGACATTAATAAAAATAATATTTTTATTTTGCACCACAAAATGAAATTGCCTCTTTTTGTTGCAATAAATAAAAATATAAGGGTGTGTATGAGTGTGTGCCGTGTTTTATATAAACTAACTATAATGCTAGTTAGTTCGTAACGGTAGTTCAGTTTATTATTTAAAAAAAAAACTCTGTTTAGTGTGTCATTGTTTATGCATGTGTGACTATAGTAGTGTGCGTGTGTGTGTTTGATTATTATATACTATGCTTTCATTTTTGTATCACATTTTGTATGCTTTTCTGGATCCGTTTAGACTGGAAACCGACTCCAACATAGTTGGGAATAGTATGCTCCTTAAACATTCTTTCATTTCAAATTCAATTAAAAATGGAAACGATTTTCCTGGAGCCAATTTATTTTCAAAATTATAAAAACAGTGGCATTCTATAAAGTTTTAATGGATAAGAAAAATCCTCTTCTGTTAGGTGCGGTCTTGACTTAATTAGTCTCTGGGGCATCATAACTTGCCAAATGAGTGCCATTTGCCACGAGCAATATAAAATAGTTTAATGAAGCCATAATTTAAAGGTTTTGTGACCAACATTTTGCTGAACTTTTGAAGTATAGAGAGGTGGAAGAAAAATAAAGTAAACTATAAAGTAACGTTTTGTGTGTGAAGAAGTTCTGGAAAGTGCCTTCGATAGATTTTTTATGAAGTTAATTATCCTATTTTGAATGAACCAAAACAATTAAGGCCGATTAAAATTACCATGAAATTGTGTATGGTTGTTATTAGTAGATTGTAATCAAACGAAGTTTTTCGTGAGTGGTTGAATTTTATATGAGGAAAATGTGTGAAAAGTTTTGAGTAATTCGTACTCAAAACTTTTCACACATTTTTCTCATGTCTATAAGAGTAGGGGAAGACCAAAAGAATTATGGATAGACTGTCTAGAAGATGATAATTTCGGTTAAAAAGGCGGTGACCATAGAGTGGACGACTAATAGAGAAATATGGAAGAAGAGAAAACACGCTACGCCAACTCTAAATACATTGGGAAAAAGGCAAGAGAATGATAGACGTAGTTTGTTATCAGATAACTTACGTTAGTACTTGTGTTATATAAACAAACGGAGGGTAAGTTAACCATTAATTCATCTTTGTTGTGGGGAATAAAACCAAACTCGAAAGCCGCTATAAAATAAAGTGAAGCATTATTACTTACTGCTAAATAATGGCGAGTGCTTGCAACGAACAAAGGTTACGAGGTTTATTTTATTAATTGAAAGGAAATGCTAGCTGTCTGCTGGAAGAGAAATACTTGAGTATTACTGGGAGTTAGAAAATAGTGATTTTATGAAGTTTTCGACTAAAGTAGCTAAAGTAGTAGTGTTACTTTTGTATTTTTAAACGTGAGGTTAAACTACTTAAAGTAGTCTGGCAGTTGGAGTACTTTACGTGGCCAAACCAAATAACCTTTCTTTGGAGTAGTTCATAGTGTCGTTGAGCTCCTTGAGTTATGTGTCGGCCCACAAGTTAACTGACATGCTTGCACTGACTGGGAAGGTCCACTCAAATCTGTGTCTAGTCAAATAGTTTCATTCCTACCGTGTTGACAGCCGAAAGGATTTGATCGGATACGACGACAGGCGAACGAAGCCGATCGCGCATCGCAGCATACTTGCGGCTACGATCGCGTGTCGCGGAAGACACGCGTGGTCAAGCTGCTGTGCGCGTCTTAGTAATTATAGACTTTAAATACTGGGTATACGATTTAATGTTGTTTAAAGATTGTAAAATCAGTTCCGATCCGATGCGATGCGAGCCGTTTGGTAGAAATCATCCTTAACTGAGCAACTCAACTGATTTAAAACGTACCATTAAAGCGAAAAGAAGAATAAAATAGACCAAGTGTATCGAGAAGAAATGATACAGTCCGCTATATTACCTGCACAAACTGGCTGGGTTTAGAATATCCATTTTACACTAACACGTGTTTCCCCCGAAGCGAGTGCAGAGGGGTAATCTACTTTATCTACTGGAAACTTCGAACAAACGTTGCTCGGGGTTTATACCTTGTACAACTCTCGTCGTTGTTTACAATATGATGGTTGGTTATGGCTAGTAAGCCACAGCCAACCATTATATATATATATATATATATATATATATATATTTTATTAGCCTCTTTTCCCGTGCCTCCTCGAACCGGCCCTCGCGGTACGCGTCCAGATCGTCTAGCCACCTCTTTCTGGGCCGGCCTCGGCGGCACCGTCCATCTTCCGGCAACCATCGTGTGGAGACATTCGCCCAGCGGTCATCGTGCATACGGCTGACGTGACCCGCCCAATCCCATTTTAGCCTAGCAGCCTTCTTGCCAACGTCCATTATGCCCGTTTTGGAACGCAGCGTGGTGTTACGAACCCTGTCTTGTCTTTTGTCACCCAGAATGCTGAGTTCCATTACCCTTTGGCAAACTCCAAGGCGGAACTTCTGGGTCACGGTGAGTGTCCAGGTCTGAGCACCGTAGGTTAAGACGGGCAGAATACACATGTTGATGAGTTTGCGCTTCAGGGAGATCGTGAGATCACCCTTCATTAGCATCTTCATGGACCAGTAGCTTTTCCAAGCGTTTTCGACTCAGCGATCGATTTCTCTTTCTTGCTTGTTTTCATTAGCTGGGTTTTCGACCGATTCATCGTAAGTCTCACCCTAAAGCTGGCCGTGCTCAGTTCTTGAAGCATGGTCTGTAGTTCCAGGGCTGTGGAGGCAAAAAGAACTATGTGGTCGGTAAATCGGAGGTTCGTCAACCTCTTACTGCCGACTTTAATGCCTTTGGTGGTCCATGAGGCTGCTAGTGTTCTAAATATCTCCTCAAGAGTGCTTGTAAATAACTTTAGAGAGAGCGGTTCACCCTATTTATCACCCTTCTGTATAGCAAACGAAGGTCCTGCAGTATTCAGTTTGATGTTTGCGGTGCTGTTATGGTAGATATTTTTTAAAAGGTCTATATATTGCTGTTCGAGTTCCTGATTCGTTAATGGTTTGAACATTTCGGAGCGTTTGATGCTATCGAAAGCCTTCGCATAATCTACGAAGGCCAAGTATAGTGGTTTATTGAATTCGGTATATTTTTCTAGGATTTGGTTCAAGGTCTGTAGGTGGTCGGTTGTTGAAAAACTAGGACGAAATCCGGCTTGTTCTGGTGGCTGATGTTTATCCAGTTTCCCGTTTACACGATTGTGTATCACTTTAATATACAGAATCATGTATTGTAAACTTTAAATTATCATGGACTCGGTTCTTGCATACGACTCTTTAGATTGATTATAATCGATGTGAAAACCGTTTTACATTTTTCGGTTGGCTTGCATGTATTTCAATTAAAACGCGAACAAGCTAGTAAAATACGTATTGAAAGGAAGTAAAACGTATTGATAACAACTTTAACCAACGAAAAAAAAGAAGGAGGTTCTCAAGTCGCCGCGTTTATTTTTATAATCAAAAAATTGTTTTTAATGGTGAAAACAATTTTATTTATAAGATAAGTATAATTGATAAGTCAAATAATAGATCTTTGCTAAACTTCCAGTAAAATACACATCTGCCTAGTCTTTCTATCTGACCACAGCCCTTCTTTCTTCTTCGTGTGCTAACTACACCTGCCTAACCTGGTGTCAGAGTTTTTATGCCGCCCATGGGCCTCTGATTTGGCTTTATTTCTCGGTAACATACCGAGAAATATCTCTCAGGCATGCTGATTTGGTTTCTTCACAATGTTTTCCTTCACCGAAGCAAGTGATAATTATACAATACGCACATGAATCCGATAAATCAGAGGTCGACGAGGGGACGATTACACCACTAGGCTATCACTGCATTAACAGCCCTATCATAGGGTAACACGATTCCCCATACGTAAGACTGCAAAAACCTCCTGTTAACAACCAAAATTAATTACAAACGGAATTGTTTTAATTTGTACTAGCGCTTGCTAAAGACTCCTTACAAAATAAAGGTAGCTACAGATTACACGGGACGAGCTTCTTAACACCCATCCGTGTGCCATCCCCCGAGAACATCATAGCCATGAGAAGAATCGCTGTTCACACACCTGACGCCGAGCGTAAAAGTAAACTTAACACTTAATGAATGTTACCGTGAAACACGAACATAAGATCTGGGATTTTCTAGTTGAATTTATGATTTCGAGTAAATAATATGTTTGAAGTTGTTGTTGTTGTTGTGTGTTTCCGGGGTATTTTGAACAAACAAATAATAATTATTGTACTATACAATAGATTAAACTCTCCCTTCAACATATAAGGTATTATTACACGTCGTATATCAAACGTGAAATCTGAGAAGGGTTAGGCAGAAGTATACCTATAGCACACGCACATTTCGCCAGATATATTTAAGTACCATGTGTATACCATACTCCAGTTGCTGAAAAATTCCTATTCAAAAAACTCAATGGAACACACTATGGGAACCCATACCAAAACCGAATAGACCAACGACGTAGTATATTCTAAACTAGCTGTAGCCCGCGACCGACGGCTTCCGCGTGAAATTATGATAAAATATAACTTCTCTCTTTGAATCTGACTTTGTAAACCATTTCAATGTTTTTTTTTGCATGGAACCCGAATCCTTTTTTAAAAAAGGAGCTTAAGTTCCTCCTTATAACATCAGCTATCTAGCAGTAAAAGTTGCGTCAAAATCGGTCCAGCCGTTTCGGAGATTAGCCGGAGCAACGACCGAAAGACAGACAGACAAAAATTTTCAAAACATTTTTTTTTTTATAAGTGCCATGTATACCTACTGTACTACTACTTTCACATGTATGCAGTAAAAAGCTGTTATTTTGAATTTACAAACAGACACTTCAATTTTATTTATTTGTATTTAGATGTTTTTGCTAATCTCGTAATTTAGACAAGTCCCGTTTTTTAGTGTTTCCCGTAACACGGAAGCGAGCATTAACGAGCGTGCCTCACTAAAGGTAGGAGTCGAGTGGAGCCGCGTCAAATGTCCTGTGAATGTTGAATATGCTTTTACCATTCTCCTTTATACGCTAAGCAACCCTAATTGGTAATTCGTGAAGCCAAAAGACGTGTTAAGGAAAATATCTTTTCCTGTAAGATAAGGCGATAAGGAGTCGAATCGTGTGAAATGTTCTGTAATAACTGTCTGTACTTGAAGAAAGTGCTGATTACATTCTAGATTGTAAAGGTTTTGTCCGTGATTAGGTTTAGAATGTTCCCTTTAAAAGGGAATTTTATTTATTTTTTTTAATTGTGTATTTACTGCAATTTAAATCTGTATAAAAATTTTACTGAGTTTTTATAGTGTTTATGTCATACAATTACATTTGGCTGGCACTTTCTTTGGCCAAAGAATGAACATTGCCACTGAACGTGACAATGCTAACAGTCTTCTGGGTACGTTCCTGGATGACAGCGATGTGGAGGAGACTTTGACGACGAAGTGTCTTGCTCTTGTACGTAAGTAAGTAACTAAGTCTTAATTTTCCATTATTATTTTAGATGTTATAATAATTTTAAAGGTGTTGTGCAAGAGATGATCTAAGTGTCACAGGATAAATGGATTAATAGTTTATTTTTCTATTAGGCTATATATTTTTGCATAGGATCTGATAATTAAAAAAAAAAGAAATAAAACAATCGTCCTAATGCGATGATGCATCCTACTAATTTTACGATTGCTTTTTCATAACAATGCCATATCTAATCTATCATTATAATATGCTCTACCAATTTCGTATCCATATCTCAATCAACGAATCTTACACATACAGTATGTCTCATTCAAAATTACGCTGGAATGCACAGCAAACAAACCGAATTGTTATTAGGCAGCAATATTTAGTCACCCGAGGTTTACACCGTTGATTACATTCCATTTCATATCGCTACATTTTCCATTTAGAAATTGAAATGCAAATAATGTTGAAGTCTGTGGCGGTGGTCTTGGTAGGTTGATAGATGAACGAAGTAAACCACGTGAAATGTTTGAAATAATATAATTGTAATACAACATTAGTTTAAGTATATGCGAAACCTGAAACGTGTCTAGTATTTTTATGTAAAGAATCTATGTACAAAATTTCAAAACTGTATCATGAAAAATCACAAAGTTGTAGACTTGTTCTGTTACCTTTCTGTCCGCACAAAAACGTGGTCACCACGCGGCGCACCTGCACGCTCGTCTTGAGCTCATTGAGAATAATAATTTGGCAGTAGGTACCTAAATGATTGCGATTATCCGTGTCGGTCACGGAGAAAGAATCTGACCACCCCATTTCGTCCCGTGGGTGTCGTAAAAGGCGACTAAGGGAGCTAAAGACCCAGTGCAAATAATAAAGCTAGCACTCTGGGTCACCCGCATGGTGACGGGTAAACCACCAGCAATCGCATTGCCAAGGAGGGTTAGTGTCTGGCAGGCGGCCGACTATAAAATTCAAGCCAAAACCTTTTGCAACATGTGTGAAAATGAAATGATGTGCGATAGGACTAGGGCGTACCCCGCAGGCGACGCGCAGGGGCAGCACCCGGCTCCTGCGGGAAGTGGACAAGGGTTGTTGCACCACACCGGGCGGGTGCGACGTAAGAAGCAAGCTCGGGAAGCGAGATTGAGGTATGCTTGTTGGAATGTTGGGACGATGACTGGTAGAGCCAGAGAGTTAGCGGATGTATTCAAAAGAAGACGAATAAATGTGGCATGTTTACAAGAAACGAAATGGAAGGGTACAAAAGCGAGGGAAATTGGTGAGGGATACAAGTTTTTCTACTGTGGAAGTGACGGGAAAAGGAATGGCGTGGGAATAGTGTTAGATAGTAATTTAAAAGAAACCGTGATGGATGTAAAAAGAGTTAATGATAGATTGATAGTTTTAAAGGTTATGTTCGAAAACGTAATGCTGAACGTAGTTAGTGTGTATGCACCGCAAGTGGGATGTGATGAAAGAGTGAAAGAGAAGTTTTGGGAGGATTTTGACAACATTTTGATGAACATCCCGATGCATGAAGAATTGATAGTTGGAGGTGATTTCAATGGCCATGTGGGAAGAATGAGAGGGATTTATGAAAGAGTGCATGGGGGGTGGGGAATCGGGAATCAAAACAATGAGGGGGAGACTCTACTGCAATCCGCTACCGCATTTGATCTGGCAGTAGCCAATACTTGGTTCCAGAAGAACGACGAACACCTTATAACATACAAGAGTGGTAACCACAAAACACAAATAGATTATTTCCTAGTCCGAAGAACCAAATTAAAGTGCATCAAAGACTGTAAAGTCTTACCGGGAGAAGACTTGGTTACACAGCACAGACTCCTAGTTATGGAAATAGTCACAGAAATAAAAATCAATAAAACGAAAGACCGACCTCCCCCTAAAATAAAATGGTATATGTTAGAGAAGGATGACTGTGCGAAAGAATTTAAAGAACGAGTGGTAAATAAAATGTTAGAGATGGGAGACATGAACGAGCGAAGTGTAAATGAATGTTGGAGTGAGATGGCTGGGTGTATTAGGAGTATAGCAAAGCAAGTCTTAGGCGAGACGAAAGGAAAGGGTACGATAGATAGGGATACATGGTGCTGGTCGACAGAAATCCAGAATGTGTTGAAGGAAAAAAAGAGGAAATTCAAGGAATGGCAGAGTGTTGAAGTTGCAAGTGTTAGTTTGAAAGCTGCAAGGAAGAGTGAGTATGATGCTCTCAAGAAAAAAGCCAAGAAAGCTGTGGCCATAGCTAGAGCAAAGGCCCAAGACAAGCTTTATGACACTTTGGATAGTACAGCAGGCCAAAAACAACTATACCGGCTTGCTAGAGCTAGAGAGAGAAAGGCGAGGGATGTATGTCAGATTAAATGCGTAAAAGATGAAGCTGGAATGGTTCTTTCGGATGATGAGGAAATTAGGTATAGGTGGAAGGGATACTTTGAAAAACTGATGAATGAGGAGAATGACTGGAACGGTGTGCTGGACAATAAACCAGTGAATGAGGGGTTAGTGAGAAAGGTTAGTATGGATGAAGTGAGAATAGCAGTAAATGGAATGAAGAATGGTAAAGCTCTAGGACCTGACGGTATACCGGTTGAAGTTTGGAAGTTATTACGGGTGGATGGATGGACGTGGTTAGCTTTATTTTTTAATAAGTTGTTGCGGGAAGAAGCCATACCTGATGAGTGGTGCAACAGTTCGCTGGTGCCCATCTTTAAAAATAAAGGTGATGTGCTGGAGTGCAATAACTATAGAGGAATAAAGCTGATGGCGCATAGTATGAAAGTTTGGGAGAAAGTTATTGAAAGACGACTGAGAGAAGAGAGTGAAATTTCACGAAATCAATTCGGTTTTATGCCTGGTCGGGGATCGATGGATGCCATTTTTGCCATCCGCCAGCTGTGCGAGAAATACAGAAGTGCGCACAAAAACTTGCACATGGTGTTCATCGACCTCGAAAAGGCATACGACCGGGTACCTCGTGAAGTTTTGTGGTGGGCCCTGAAAGAGAAAGGTATGCCTGGAAAGTATGTGCAGTTGATCCGAGCGATGTACAGTCGATGTAGTACCCAAGTTCGGTCTACAGCGGGCAATACCGGCAACTTTAATGTGGCGGTCGGCTTGCACCAAGGGTCGGCTCTAAGCCCTTACCTCTTCCTGGTGATAATGGACGCACTTACGTCGGACATCCAGGAAGAGGCTCCTTGGTGTATGCTGTTTGCCGATGACATTGTGTTGGTTGCCGAGAGTGGCCTAGAGGTCCAGAACAGATTGGAGGTGTGGTGGCAAAGACTGGAGAATGTTGGCCTGAAAGTCAGTAGGACTAAAACAGAATACTTGTTCTGTGATTTCGGCGGTCTCTCCAGTCCTGTGCCCATAACACTTGCCGGAACGCCCATACCGATCTGTTCCGATTTTCGGTACCTCGGGTCATTTGTCCAAGGGAATGGCGAAGTAGACCGAGACGTAACGCACCGGATCAACTCAGGATGAATGAAATGGCGACAGGTCACTGGAACAACTTGCGACCCACGGATGCCCCTCAAATTAAAGGGGAAAATATACAAATCCGTGATTAGACCTGTCGTACTGTATGGATCGGAATGCTGGGCTGTGAAGAAGATGGATGTAAAAAGATTGCATGTAGCCGAGATGAGAATGTTGAGGTGGATGTGTGGTGTGACAAGAATGGATAAGGTAAGGAACGAGTATATTAGAGGAAGCTTAAAAGTTGCGCCAGTTACAGAAAAGCTAAAAGGGAATCGACTGTCTTGGTATGGGCATGTGATGAGGAGGAACGAATCGCATGTGACTAAAAGAGTGATGAATATAAACGTGGATGGATGGAGAGGGAGAGGAAGACCAAAGAAACGATGGATGGATTGTGTGAGGAGTGATATGCAGGTGAAAGGAGTAAATGATAGCATGACGGTTGATAGAGGAGATTGGAAGAAAAAAACGTGTTGCGCCGACCCCAAGTAACATGGGTCAAGGGCAGGAAGATGATGATGTACCTAAATGATTGCGATAGGTACTTAGTGTCGCTCAGTATCCAACTTGTAGCCTTTTTTAAATATTTTTGGGGCAAAATATAACATGGTTTAAAAATTATTGGAATCGATTCGATACTTATTCTGAAAAAATTATTCAGGTTTCGCATATACTAAAAATAATGTTGTATAAGGTCCCATTAACATAGATAAACAAATTTTAACACAGCGTTCAGTACGTCTAACATAAAAGAATATCAAAGATATCCAAGCAAAAAATACACTGATTAAAGTGATTTTATTTTGACCTAAAATCATTGGTTAATCATCAATTTTCAATTAATCAACATTTTTAGAGTAGCTGATTTTTTTCTTGTAAGCATCTAATGCGTTTTTCTTTTTTTTTACCATTTTCCTTTTGATGATCTGAATGTTTTCTAAAAGTTTATCCATCTATTTTATTGGGACCTTATATATTCATGGTATTACGAGTACGTAAGTAAATGTTAAGTACTTTGCCGTAAATTATGGTACACTAGCGTTTTGCCTCGGATCCGCCTGCATGTAAGTAGGTCAGAAATTACCTCTCAGGAATATACGAGTACAACCGATCATTTGGATCCTTTTCTTAGACCAGGTTTATTTCTGTAAAAGTCAACAGTCCGACAATCAGAGTTACTTTTGTATTTATAATATTAAAATTTACGGGAATTTATTTATTTATTTTAATAAAGACCCGTTTTGTAAAGCCATTTCAATGTCGCTCAGACCTGTAATAATACATCCCATTTCAATTTTGGCTGCGGATATTAAGTACATTTATTTCTGTTTAATTTCCAGCGACAAGAGGTTACAAGGGTGTTGTCCGATGTGGCTAACCAGCGAATGTCATATTATACGCACTGAAGGTGCTGATGCGTCACATCCTGTTCACGAACGTTGCGAGTAGCCTAGCCAATCCGGTAGAATGCCTTTTTGGTAACTGTTGTACCACAATACCTGAATGACAGTATTTTCGTTAAATGTTGGTGTGTTATACAGGGTGGCGACGCTATACGTAGTTTAATTTAGTGTCGTATTGTCGTCACCACCTTGTATATATTTACGTCCGGGTCAGATAACTCAGAATTCTAAACGCTGGTAATTTTCCGAAAGCTTTTAATGTTTACCAGATTAGTTTATCGATGTCGAGGTTGATAAACTCTTGGGTTTCCTGTGCCGGCGATAAGTACACAATGATTCATGAACTCATGATAGTGTAGCATTTGTTGCTAGCTTAATAGTGTCCAGCATTTTTTTTTCCTGAAATTTATTTTTGGTATAGGGAATGGGACAAGCAGAGGTAATCTATGAAAAACAGTAAACAACAGACAACATATTTGTGGGTGCATAAAATGTACAAAATGTTTCACCTGAATAAATTAATGTTTCATTTTTTAAACATCCTGGATTTTCCAAAAAGGGAAGAATTTTGTATTGAATCGCGCATTATTTGCTATGTGGATATAATAGTTCAATAATCACCATGAAACATGTTTTCACGGAGCAAGGAAAGGGTTAAAAAAACAAAGGATTTAAAAACAAACACATCGCACATTCATTTTTCGCCTTCATAACTGTCGCAAAAGGTTCATTTATTCGCTAAGTAACTGCGGTCCAGATAAAGCCGAAACAAGGAGATATGTCAAGGGTTTGCCCGCAGCGGCCCTAAGATTTACCAAATGTGTATGCACATTAATTAGTCGGTTTACCTCCACGTAGACACAATACATAAACTATGCCTTTTGAGCCGTATGGGACATAGGCTTTATGATGGGGTTTATAGGGATTTCGACAAAACAGGTAAGCGAGGTATTGTAAGGGAAAAATGTTGTCTACCCCGGATTATTTTTTCTACTCTCATATTTTATTTTTCTACAGTCTTTTTAGGGTTCTGTATCCGAATGGCGAAAAACTGAACCCTTATAGATTCGTCATGTCCGTCTGTCTGTCTGATTTGATGTATAGTTTTTGAGTTTTGGGACTTTTTCATCAAACTGCAGTAGTAACTTTGTTTTTTCATTAAAATACTATGAAAAAAAAATTGTTTTGCTGTTGAATACAACATATGAGCCTTCAAAATATTTTTGTTAAATTGTTTGGTGCTACGGAACCCAGTGTGCGTGTGAGTACGACACGCACTTGGCTGGTTTTTACCTCTTTTGCATTGTTCATACCATGTATTTTCCCGAAATAATAAAAAAAAAAAAATTATCTACTTATGAACGGATAAAATTTTCAAACCGATATAAAACCCGGAATTCGGCATGGAGATTTAGAGTAATTATAATCTTTTATAAAATGTCCATTATGTTTTTCATTAATGTGAAAGGTTTTTGACTGTAGACCTGCAGTATAATTGTCTCATTGAAGCGTATTTGCAAAACATTGGCAAGGGTTGTCCGCAAATATTTACTCGGGTATTACTTTGTGTAAATATTAACTGCCTTTACATCGAGTTTGTGTACACAAGCAGGTACAAGTTCTCAAGCACCTCAAAGACTTGACTGTGCAATGAGGTGGGGTGCGACATGATTAAGTAATTTCCTGCACTTTATGTGCTAAATTCTCGTGGATTGATCAAAGTGGAGGCGAATGAACACGCTCCTGTGACCACACGGTGTCGAATAAACACATGGACACTTTAAACCTAGTACTTTTCGACGTTATTTTAAGTAAAGCTCCAAAATTTTACTCAGTAGGTAAAGTAACGAAAACATTGGAATACCTTAAACATGAAAATTATAGTTTTTCTGTAAGTTGAATATAGAACCTAATTAAGAGAGTGGCACGTCGAGTTAAAAACACGTGCCACGAACATTTCTAGTTCTAACCCCCAGGGCTATCACTGCTTTTACTCTAACTAACACATAACACATAAAATATGAAAGCTTTTAAGCAAAAACCTAGGCTAAGTTAGACATGAGCTTACTTCGCATTTAGCCATGAATAATTAAGATTAACTATAATATAAACAAAGTAGACTTTTAATTAATTTGTCGCGAACAACACTAGAAATTCACTCAGCTTGGAATTAGGTGAATTTATAATACATAAGGTTGGGCGACTGTAGCTGGCGGAGTCACGTCGCACGGGGCTCATAAAGGGGGACTGTACACCCATTTACCGTAAGAACTTGCTCTGTGGTTTTGTTATTTAACAGAATAGTACAGCCACAGTACTATAAGTGCACCAAATGGATGGTAATGGCATAGATGTGTGCTTTGTCGCGTTATAAATTTTGCAAAAATGCTTTGGAGCCGGTGTGAATTAAATTTTAATATTTTATAATCTTGTAAGCTTTTAGGTTTTGTAATTACGGAAAACTGTTTAAAGATGTTACCAGTTTTGTTAATTGATTACAAACACACTAATTGTTTAAATAGTTCGTAGATGAGAAGACAAAAAAATGGTTCTTCTTCTTTCGTTTCAATGGTGCGACCTATTACATTTCTGGGGTGCAGTAGGTGGCCACATTAACGGCAGCATTTGTAGTATTTTTTAAATCCTCTGTGCAGGCGTGTCATGTGGGCCATGGACTGGTCGAGAGCACCGAATTTCCCAATGAGAGTCGGAAGCATCTTTAATCCCCTTTTTTGCCAAAGGGTTTTTGCAGGGGTCATCGATTGACTGCCTTCCATATGCCACTGCTCATCCAATTGTTCCTGGGATTGATGAAGTCGGAAGGTGGTGGGTATTTCCCTTCCCAAAGTTAGGTTCTCACCTTTGGTGGTTTGGTTGGACAGTGCAGTAGTTGTCGATGAACAACGGGTGTAGTTAAAAATAATCAGTTCTTTACTTAAAGTTTCATTAAGGTAATCTGCTTTGCACCAACATCCACCTTAGTATCTATACCTACAAACATGAATAAAATATGTTTACCTATCTATTAATCATTGTTTTCATGATTCGATCATAATGCGATAGCGACATTTTTGGTCTTATCAGGGTACATAATGATTCTGTGTCACTCTAAATGCTAAGTTCCATGCATTAACTTAAGAGCTTAAGTAGAGTATTAGAGCTAATCGAGCGAATATTGTAGTGATCAAATAATACATATTTTATTAGATAACAACCTTTGTTTGCGTTGGAGTTCTTGAGTAGGATATCTACTTAATACCTAACTCTGTTTGATCGTAGTAAAAAGCACAGAATTAACACGGGATGGATGAAATGGTGGCAGGTCACAGGAACAGTCTGCGACTACCGTATTCCCCTTAAATTTAAGGGGAAGTTTTATAAAACAATGGTTAGATCTACTGTCTTGTATGGATCAGAATGTTGGCCCACAAAATGGATGAATTAAAGGCATTTGCATGTGGCTGAGATGAGAATGCTAACATGCATAACACCACACATCCTCCGATGTGTGGTGTTATGCGAATGGATACAATAAGAAATTAGTATATAAGAGGAATTCTGAAAATGGCGCCGGTGACTGATAAGTTGTGTGGTAACCGGTTGTCGTGGTATATGCATGTGATGCGGAGGAATGAGAAAATTTCGTGAGGAAAGTTTTGAGTATGAATATAGATGGGTATATGAGTAGAGGAAGAACAAAGAAACGACGGATGGACTGTGTAAAGAATGATATATGGCAAGAAAGGAGGTGTCTGATGAAATAACGAGTAATAGGGAAGTATGGAAGACGAAGAAATGCTGCGCCGACCCCAAATGAATTGAGATAAGGCCAGAGAATGATGAAGACCTAACTCTGTTTTTTTGGTAGATGTCTTTTGACTAAAGTGACTTTTCCCAGTAGCTATACTTACTTAGTGGGCTTTTAAATAATTAATTCTTCTCATATATTATGATGTAGAATTTATTTCTTTCAGATGTCTTTCAACTCCACGTCCAAAGCACGTATTTTACGTTCGGGTGGAATAATTGATCAGTCGATTGAATGCCTATCACATTAAATCCGCCTCTATTAATTTGTGCGTGAAGTAGAAATAAACACCTCAATGACAGTACGTGGCGACCTCTAGGCAGTTGAGGTGCTGGTAGATGGTGCTTCTCAAATAAGTTTCATAAGGTAGTCTCTCTGCACATTGGCTTCTCAGCGACCTAACTGCTGAACTGGAGGTTCTGGATTTCTAGGTAAGAGGAGGGTTCTCGGGTTATCCAACAGGGATTTCTCAGTAGTAGCCCGAAGCTGGAGTTGTGCCCGGTTGATGGCTATACTCTCGACACAACTGAATGAAGATCTTGCGAAAAATGGGTGCACGATATCGGGGATTTAAAGGTGGGATGTTATGTTATTTTCCTTTACATCAGTATCAAACATTCAACCACAATAGGCGTCTGACAGTGGTAGTGGAGACTCAATTACTTCTCTCTCAGACCGTACGTTCTCAAAAGGATTCAATTACGATGCACTTTGCAGCGAAATGTGAAATACGTGCATGAGAAAGCTCAACAAAAACAGATGTTCGAGTAAATACGTTTTAGACAACTGTGAAGAACGAGAGATGGGAAACTGAAAATAAGTTTTCGTAGATATGTGTATGGTATTTACATACTGAATTTATTACACCCTAGAAGGCGATAGAGATGAGAGTGGACCTAGAATTATGTAATTCAATTAATATTTTTCTTTAGCCCAATAAATGATTTTTATTTTGTTGCATAAAACCTTATATTTTGATTTTTATATATGTCGGATCCAGTCATTAGTATGGACATAAAATGAATCGCAAGTACGCCGATGGTGACATCACGCGACCTTCTTACAAGTCTACCCACACCACAACGTGCTTCTACAGAGCCGTGATGTTTACAGCTCGAGGCGAGGCCGACATTCAATGTCTGATCGTGGCGCAGTTGAGACCTCTTAGAGTTGTACCCGATTCATTTTGCCCCGTGTTATTGTTTTAAAGTGTAATTCCAAGTAATTTGTTAATTTAATAGAAACAGTGTATCGCACCCAGTGTGTTTTAATTGCACGAAACCCATTGTCTGCCCACATGATGTGCGTGCCTAACGGAATAAATCCTGACACATATGTAATTCTTTTTTTATTGTCCAATGTCCACTGTGAACTAATTATATGAGAAATTCTGAATCTAATAACATTTTTTAAACGGAGGACAAACAAAATACTAAGTGCCCTTTAGCTAACATTTTTGTTTCGAATCCAGTCCATTTACCCCATCATTGGGGCCAGTGATTTGTTTAGCCCAGTTTCATTTCATTATTTACGGCTAACGACTTTTATTAACAACGTTATGAAGATTTACGATCGCCAAAGTCAATCGCCAATGTATTAATAAATCATTAATGGAATGTAAACTGTGTGACGGAATCGATTCCCTGATGAATTCGTACTCGGCGCGCTCTCTGTGAAACTTAGTTGTAACTCGGTTTCGATTACTTCCTGGCTCCATACTTGGGGATTGCTTTAATTGAGGTCAACCACTATTTGTAAGGTGGTTTATGTACACACGGCGACACATTAACCTATACAGTTAAAGTATATATAACGAGGCCATGTTACCTCGCCATATATAGGTTTCCCGTACAATGAGAGACTCGCATAAAACTGGTTTCGTTTAGCTTAATTGGTCGTCGTGCGTAAAACTAGCTGTCCAGGGCGTAGAAGTCGGAAGCTTTTCGACCGGAACGCACCGCCAGGATGAAAGGTATCCTATGTCATTACTCAGGTCATTTTCTATCCGTGGGTGTACTTTGTATTCGAATCCTTTGAGCTCCTAAATCATGAAAACGTTACAGGCAGGCAGCCTGCCAGTCTGTCTGTTACATTTACTTTCGCATTTATCTTTAATCCTTAAATGGATTATTTTGTAGCTAATTTGGACATTTGGAACTTGACTATTATTTATTGTTATGCATTCATGATGTCCGCCTCCTGAAGTTACTGAAGATTATTCATTCCTTCATTTCATAGATTCATTTCTTCGTATTTTTAGAGTCCGTAAACAGGTTCCTATGTATAACGAACGTGTATACATGAAATACAATCATTATTTGTTTATTACTTCTCAAATATAAAACAAGACCTGGTAAATATAAAAAAAATATTGGTATAAAACCAAATAAGAGGCAAATTATGTGTCATATTTGTGGACCGGTTTTATTAAAGATTTTTTATGGGTTCCGTAGGAAGGGTTTTCAAAAAAGCCTCTATGGTAATAATCATGATTGTGTTAAATTCATCTTTATGTTATAATCAACCTTTTAAACCTCTTCTGGGTTAGCCGTTCAATCGGTTATCAGAATGACAAGGCTTACCCTTACACGATCCATTAGGGTAACCGAATGAATCGTCGACCTTTTGAACAACTTAACCCTCAGAGTTAAGAGTTGTACTTGACGCTTCCTTCTCGGATATATTATTTAATTTTACAACTAGTTTAAAAAAATAATTTAAGACATTATAGGTAAATTTTAATATAAGCCAACAATGCGAACATTGCAAATCCAGGTTGGAGAGTAGATGCTGCGCCAGGAGCGGGCGCTGGTGCAATATTATTGATGACCTGTTGTACCCATCCGTAGTAGGCGTTAACCCGGGTATATACTTCAGGGTTATCAGAGTCTGTGCAGTCATTGGTTTTGGTGAGAAGACCCATTAGGCGGCCAGGATATACAGG
Organism: Noctua janthina; assembly: GCA_963576755.1. Taxonomy (NCBI): domain Eukaryota; kingdom Metazoa; phylum Arthropoda; class Insecta; order Lepidoptera; family Noctuidae; genus Noctua; species Noctua janthina. Next base: position 11,529,263 of record OY755059.1, read on the forward strand.
GTGCCTTAAGCATTCTAACGGGTTACCGCCGTCGCCCTGTAAACAGAGTTTGGTATCTATGAAGGTACACGTACAGGCTTCCTGTTGTTTCGAGTTCTATTCATGCCATTGTTCGGTATAAGCCATGTCATTGTTTTTTTTATTAAACTTTGCCCCATACTAGACGTTCTCTCCTGTATCGTGGGTGCGTTTACAAACAATTAAATACCAAACCCGGAACAACTAACTGTAGGTCATATAAATATTTGTTCCGTACGGGGATCGAACCCGCGACACGCAGGGGGCCTGCCAATTGCTAAGCCACTGCGCCAACCATGTCGTCATAATTATGGCTGCATTCGTTATTTCAGATCATCATCATCATCGTAATCATAATTACAGCAAACGTGTTGTTAAGAATGCATGTGAAAATTACAATTTCTAAGGCAATACTACACCAGTAAAGAGTATACGTTAAAAAGATATAACGAAGTGTTATTATTTACGAACTAAATTCTTACCACGCATCCAGAAGGCGACAGTTGTCTTGTGGTCGCGCAAACCATGTTGCTTTCTACAGCTATATTATCCAGATCTCTGTAGATCTCCGCGCACAAGGTTTGATTAAATATCGCCTTCGGCAGGTACATCAACTGGGTGCTCGCCTAAACCAACAATGAATTTAATAGTACTAGATAATAATAGTAGTCCTAAACTTATACTGTCACTTACGGTATATCTTCCGTGATTGTTCATTATCCAAACAACCAAAAAAACCTGGTGATACTGTGAGTGTGCGTAGCAAAAGACAAAGAAAGAGAGTAGATAGATTTGTCTGCTCTTAACAATTTATTTTCCATCCGGGTCGCATTCTCCAGTCAACCCGCGATCATGGCGCTTGCAACAGCGCCGAAATATCGGGAGCTCAAAATAATGAACAATCACGGAAGATATCCCGTAAGTGACAGTATAAGTTTAGTTGTAAACCGTGAGAGCTTAAAACAGTGTTTGAATAGTAGTCTTTTTTTAAGTTAGTGTTTTGTTAATTTATATTATGTCTATCGATCGGCATTTTGCACTAAAAGTGAAATGTGTCAACATAAAATGAGTCACAAGTGAATAAAAATTGTAATCGTGAACAGGTTTCAATAAAGCATTAATAATAACAGCTTTAATGGAAGTTACCTGCCTAGCGTCAAGAAAAGATAGAAACGGTTTACTACTTACAGATGTTGATCCATTTTGGGCTCCCCATCCTGCAACCGTGCAACTAGCGATTGAAGTGACAGCGTCGTCTGCAGAAATTGACATCCTGACTGGTACAACTACGTCTTCAGAGAAAGGCGAGGAAAGCTAAAAATTGTGATTTACATGCATCATAGTAATATATTTTAAAAGAAAGAAAGAAAGAAAAGAAAGAAAGAAAAGAAAGAAAGAAAGAAAAGAAAGAAAGAAAGAAAGAAAGAAAAGAAAGAAAGAAAAAATATTTATTTGTCGCAGGGACATGACGTGCATTATACAGAATTACAAAAAAATAAACAAACACATATATTATACATACATTTTCACGTTGGAAAGAATAATCTTAATAATATTATCATTAACACTAGAAACGGGATATTTACCATGTTTACTGAAACAAGCAAACATGGTAAATTTCATGATAGTTTAAAAACTGATAATGTTAATAATTTTGAAGGTTTTAAGTTAGAATTTGGGGAAACCACTTACCGTAATAACAGCAATATCGTTATTAAACGGCCGACTCATTTCAAACATAGGGTGTATTGTGATGTTTGCTATACTCCGATGACGATCATCTGAAGCGTCGTTGTAAAGAATCACTGAACCAGCGAATACCCTGTATTCTGTCTGATTGATTGGTGAGAAAACCCTGCAAAACGCTTTGTTTTAACTTCTGTACAACTTAGTATTTGGTTGGCGACTACAGAGGAGGCGGACACAAGGAGGTCATTACCTTACATACTATGTTTAGCTAGCCCTACGTTTCTTGTCATCAATCACTTATATTCATAGCGATCAATCAGTTGAAAAAAATGGTAGCGGTACCAACTGCTCAGATAAGCGCGTCGAGCCTTATATTCCTCGTGCTATCTTAATACTCTATGCCTTCGCCTTGTAGTACAAACACACTCCGCAGCCATCACCACCCTGAACTTGTTGCACGAACGGTCGCAACTTTTAACAAAACTGACAGCTGTCAGGGCTTGTGTGGACGCGGCTGCATAGTACGTGACATTCGTTATAAATAAATAAACGCAGCGGCTGATCGGATTACGCGTAGTTGGTCACCCAGCTAATCTGTTTTAACCTGACCTTTTTCGCCGAGCGCTACTCGCGTTCTTTTGCCGCTGCCGGGGCTAAGAGCTAAGGCTCACTTTGCCTGCTCGGCTCGCGCATAGATCTAACCTAACAAACAAACACACAACAACAAACCAAACAAACACAACACCAACACAAACAAACAAACACAAATAAACAAAACACAACCATTGCAATCATTTTGAGATTCCCTAGCTCAGCTACTACAACCAATTTTGAAAAAATGGTAAGAATGGTAAAAAAGGCGATCATCATCAAGGGGACCAATTGAATATTTCCCGTAAATAAACTATACTAACCCTCTGTCGTTGTTAAAAGTGCAAGAAGCAGTTGTCAGTACATGCTGGTACGTAATTAATGCTCCCCCACATCTGTGCCCTCTTGTGGGACTTTCAATTTCACTTAATTGTTGTAACGAAATCTAAAATAATTTCAACAATTTTTTTTTTTTGTGTAATATGGCCTTCTTCCAATATTAAGGTGGAAGCGCCAGGGTAGCCCGCGAAATTCAAATTATAACCTATTCCATGAGAAAGTCAATCAATGTGGTTAAATAAACTTACAAGGTTGTGTAGTTGATTTTAATGACTATAATTTTGGAACTACCTAAGTGTTATTTGCGCGACTCATATTTCATCAACATACAACCTGAGACTGTCCTGCAAACTGCAACAAACCTAAGAAAATTTGAATTTCGTGGGCAACTTTGGCGCATCCACCTTAAAAAAAAGTTTACCATATATGGGAACTGGTTTTCTTCAGCAGTAAGTGCGTTTGAAATTCTTATTGATCCTGTATTGTAAGTTGGGCTTGCAGCTGTGGAACAAATTACTTTACATGACCTATTATTAATCGGGCGAATAAAAATTTAATTGGCGACCAATATACTAAATGGGCGACTATTGTACCAAAGTAAGTAACTATTTATGGGAAATTATTAATCGGGCGAATAAAAATATAATTGGCGACCAATATACTAAATGGGCGACTATTGTACCAAAGTAAGTAACTATTTATCTGGTCATTGCGGCAAGGAGAATCAAGGAAGCAAGAGCGAGCGAATGCTGAGAGAGACTTGTGGCACCCCGACTCGGACAGGTTATGTTCGAAGGGGATGGCGGAGTCTAGTGAGCGAGCGAAGTGAGCGAACTAAGACCCCGCCATCCCCTTTTTTTTTTTTTTTTTTTTTTTTCCGGATGGGAAATCATCAAATGACCCCCCCCACTCTGGGCGGAGCGGAAGGGAGTGTCAGACTTGTACTGACTAAAACCCATCCATGTTCCTTCTTTGCCCTTTGTGTTCCAGGGCCACGGTATCTCTTTCGAACAGTCCCGCAGCCCTGGCAGGCATCGGCCCTTGCGGACCCCTACTTATTTGCTGACATCTCTTTGAGGCGCGCGTGGAACACGAACGCGCCGTTGACACGGCCTGTCGTCATAAGACGGCCGGACGGCGAGCTGGCCCATAACTCGCCGTCCACAGGCCCGCGCCTACGGTGGCCGGGAGCCACCACGTGACCCCCGACGCCCAGGGCGTCTCCCGCGGCGACTGGGACGTGAGGTTCTTTCCCTCTCACGTCCGGCCACCTCCTTCACTAGCATGACTGCTTCGCAGAAGGAGGTGACGGCTTCCCATTCCCTCTCGCTCCGGACCATGGCTTGAACCAAGGCCGGACGCGAGAGATCGCCGCCGCCAATCGCCGCTACGAGGACACGGCGGTGCTCCGCCCAAGCGGGGCAGACCTCCACGGTGTGCTCCACCGTGTCCTCCGGACGATCCTCGCAGTGGAAACACCCGGGCGTTTCCTCCCGCCCGATTCGGTGCAGGAACCTCCCGAAACAACCGTGTCCGGTGAGGACCTGCGTCAGGCGGTAGGTGAGGGCGCCGTGGCGCCTCTCTAGCCACTCCTCAAAGAGGGGACTTATCGCCACTATGGTGGCGTGCCCTGCACGGGGTTGTGACAGTCGCTCTCTCCATGTCGCCATGAGATCACGCCGGAGGTCTGTCCGCTGAGCAGCAATTTGCCGCGGCAGCGGAGTTTCCTCCCGACGTAGTGCCTCCGCGCGCCATTCGTGCAGGCGTGCGAGGACTATCGCCTCCAGATCCCATGGCGGCAATCCGGCAAGGAGGCTAGCCGCTTCGCCGGAGATCGTGCGGTACCCCCGGATTAGCCTTATGGCTATTACTTTTTGGGGCGCGTTCAGGTAGTGGGCGGCTTGCCGCCTCAAAGAACGCGCCCACACCGGGGCCCCGTAAAGGGCCATGGACCGCACGACCCCCGCGTATAGCCTCCGGCAGGAGGCGTTTGGACCCCTCAGGTTGGGCAAGAGCCGCTTGAAGGCAGCCCCTGTCCGTTCCAGTTTGGGAGCCAAACGTCTGAAGTGCTCCACGAAGTTCCACCGGCTGTCGAGAACGAGTCCTAGGTACTTCAACGTCGACCCGACGCCGATGGAAACCCCTCCTGCCGTCAGTAGGGATGCCGACGGTGGCGCATTCCGAAGCCCATGAAAACACATGGCCTCGGACTTGTGCAGTGCCACCTCGAGACCCAATTGCCGGATCCTCTCCACGACTATCGCAACCCCGCGTGTCATGTTTTCGGCCGCCGCCTCGTGCGACCTCCCTTGTGCCAGTACCAGCGTGTCGTCAGCGTAGCAAACTACTACCGGTAGGGAGGTCGGCGCGCAGCACCCAGTCGTAACCGATGTTCCACAGGGCCGGTCCCAGAACCGATCCCTGTGGAACACCGCACGACATCTCTCGCCGGTTCCATTCTCCGCTTCGACCAGGGTAGATGACGGCTCTATCCGTCAGGTAGTCCCCGACCACACGACGAAGGTAGGTCGGCACCCGGTGATACCGGAGTGCCTCCCTAATGCAGCTCCAGGGCATGGAGTTGAAGGCGTTGGCGATGTCAAGAGACACCGCCAAGACGACCCCGCCCCGGGACACCGCGTCCCCCGTCGTGAGGGCTCTCACGCGCATGATGGCGTCCACCGTCGAGCGCCCCTTGCGGAAACCAAACTGGTGTTCCGCAAGATCCGGCCCCATCCCCGCAAGGTGCCCGGCGAGGCGGTTGGCAATGACTCTTTCAAAGAGCTTGCCCACCTCGTCGAGCAGCACGATGGGCCGGTATGCGGACGGAGAGTCCGCAGGGCGCCCTGGTTTCCGGATGAGGACCAGCTTCCCCGTCTTCCAACGAAGCGGAAACTGGCCTCTCTCCAAGCATGCGCTTAGGAGCCCTTCCAGTCGGGGCCCGAGAGCCTCAGAGGCCAGGACCCATGCTTTGCCAGGCAAGCCATCGGGTCCCGGGGCGGTGTTTCTGGTTTTCAGCCTGCGTATCGCCACTCTCAGGTCTACCCCAGTCACCTCCGGAACGTCGTCATCGTCATCGGTGTGGTCCGCTTCCGGCACCGCACGCGGCGGCGGAGCCATAGGCGGGGGAGGATGCTCCCCTCGCGAAGGGAACAAAGCGCTCACCACGTCCTCCACGAGCTCAGGCCGGAGACTCTGCGTCAACGGGGGGGCCCGGGTGCGGAGTTTGTCCCGCACCATCTTGTAAGGGCGCCCCCACGGATCTCCGTTCAGAGACTCCAGCATCTCCTCGCGGGCCAAGTTCTTGGCCCGCCGGACAGCCTCTTGGAGGGCGGTCTTCGCCGCTCTGTACCCCTCGTACAGCTCCGCCTCAATGGCTGCCGCATCCGGAGGGCGGATGCGGAGCCTGCGATGCCTGGCGTACAGGCGCCGCGTGGCAACGCACGCCTTGCGCAGAGACGTCAGCTCTCGCGACCACCAGTACACCTGACGCCGGGCGCTTCCTGGCCGAACTCGGGGCATTGCCACGTCGCAAATGTCGGACATGGCCTCCTGGAACCAACCCGCCTCGTTGTTGATGTCGGCAGGCCTGACTGGTGATGACACCCAGGCCTGCACGATCGAGGCTTCCAGGAGGAGCTCCCGGTCCAGCTGCTTCAGCGCCCATCGCGGACCACTCGGGGCCTGTAGGACCGGCACGCTTGAGGACTGGGTGGAGACGTCGAACCGGATGTACCGGTGGTCGGAATAGGTCTCCACCCCCTCCATGACGCGCCAGTCAACGACACGCGGCGACAGAGCGGGGCTGGCGAACGAGATGTCCACCACCGACTCGCCCCGCATCCGCACGCACGTGGGGACAGAACCCCGATTTAGGACGACCAGGCCTGTCTCCAGAGCCCAGTCCTCCACCATTCTACCCCGCACGTCCGTGTAACGAGAACCCCAAGCCAAGTTCTTGGCATTGAAGTCCCCGAGCACAAGCACGGGGAGGGAATGGCTTCCGATGACGACACTCAACTCCGTGAGGGAGTTGTGGAACTCGGCGAGAGTTCGGCTCGGGGAGAAGTAGACTCCCACTACAACGATCTCCCCGAACCGTGCTGCTACGCACCCCTGACCCTTCCTGACACTCTCAAGGGTTGGGGTACCGGCGGCGACCGACGCAATTATGGTCACTGAGCCGCTAAGGTCCTCCACCCAGTCATCCCTGGGCGGGACAAAGTACGGTTCAGCGACCACGGCGATGTTAATCGACCACTGCGCCACGCTCTGGAGCAACAAATCCTGAGCGCAGGCGCAGTGGTTGATGTTCGCCTGGAGAAGGCGTAATGGGGCCGTTACTGGCACTCCATTTCAGCCCCCTCCCGGGCCCCCTGCGAGGGCCCCGCTGCGGAAGTTGCAGCAGTAGCGGCAGCGGCGGCGACAGTGGCGGCAGCTGCGGTGGTGGCGACGGTGGGGGTTTTGGCGGTGGTGGCGGAGGGCCTTCCCTTGCCCCTGGCCTTGGCGGGAGTACCGCAGGACTTGCTCCCTGCCCGGTGATCGGCCGGCTTGCCAGCTGCCGCACATGCGGCGCAGCGCGGCGCGGCGGAGCAAGCCGCGGCCATGTGACCAGGCTGGCCGCAGCGGAAGCACAGGCCGCTGCGGTCCACCTCCGAAGTGCACCGGACCGACACGTGGTGCCCCACATGGCAGCGGAAGCACCTCAGAGGTCTGGGTTCCAGCAGCTTCACCTGCGCCGAAACCCAGCCCACCAAGAGCCTTCGGCCCTCCACAATGACTTTCGCCGCCGTCACAGGGCAGCTTACCGTTATGGTTCGCATGCCCGACAGGTCCGGACGTAAGGTGCCTGCCTTGACTTGCTCGGCAGGGCACCCACCGGTCCTGGTGACGGCGGCCACCACCTCCTTCTCGGTCACCGAGTCGTCCAGACCCAGTATGCGCAGGTCTGCGCATTTGACGGGCCTGGACACTCTGGCCTCGTCCGCATTTAGGGACGCTCTAAGCTTTTCAGCCAGAGCGTCAGCGGACGAGCCACGGGTTTCGCCAGGGATCTCCAGCACTCGAGCCCCTGTTGCGGTGACTCTAAGCCGGAGGCCCCCGGTGATCCCGAGCTCTCCGAGATCCACCGTCGCTTTCGCCTTAGCGAACACGTCGCGGTAGGTCACGCCCCTCTTTTCCGCGTCCGGCTGTAGTGTAATCACTACAGCTGCGGTCTTCGGGGCGCTGAGCCTAACCGCGACGCCCCGCTCCTTTTGCCGGCGTTTCTGCTCCTGCCTCCTGGCCTTTTTGGCCGCCCTTCGCTCCCTTGCGTTTTCTCCAGCCACCTGCCACCCGGTCTCGGCCACGGAAGGCTTAGGGGGCGGGGGGGGCGGCGATAGCGGCTGTCTCGCGGCTGGCGCTGGCATATTCGCCACCTTGCCCTTCTTTTGGGCCGCCGCCTTGCCCTGTTTCAGGGCCGCCGCCTTCTTAACCGGAGCCGGTTTCGTCGGGGCCGACATAACCCTGCCGGGGGGCTGGCTGGACGGCCCCGGTGCGGAGGCCGCAGCAGACGCATATGAGGTCGCCCTCAGGCCCGGGGGCGCCTTGTTTGCCGCCAGGGGGGGGCGTAAGACAATGCCCTCCAGGACGGAGAACCGCGCCTGGAAGGCAGCCAGCTCCTGCCGAACCAGATTCAGGACCTGGTTCTCCACCGGCACGTGCTGGCTTGAACGCTTCTGGCCCCCATTTTGGGGCGCCTCGCGAGAGCCGGACTCGCGCAGACTGGCCAGGTCTGCTCGGAGCTTCCTATTCTCCTCTTTGAGAAGCTCCGTGGCGGCTGTCAGTCGAGCGACCTCTGCCCTCAGTTTGGCCACGCCGTCTGGCGGCGGCCCCGCAAATCTAGCCTCCGCTGCCGCCATAATGGAGGCGACCGCAGCAGGTATAGCCCTTTGCCTGGTGGAGGGCTTTTGTTTGAAGGAGACAGCCCTCAGCGCTGCCTCCACCTCCTTCGCGAGCCCGGCCTTACGCTCCGCATCAGAGCCGCCATCTGCGCCCGCCTCGTCGCCAGAATAGCCCGAACGGGCCACCTCGTGACCGGCGGCCACCCCCGGGTGGCGCCCCTCCTCGGCAAGCCGCGCCGACCTCTCGGTGGCAGAGAGGCCTCTCCCCTTGCCGCGGATTCCGCCGCGCTTGCTGGTGGGGATCTTGCGAGCCGAAGCCAGCTCCCCATCTGACGACGACTCTCGGTCGCCTACCGGCCTGGACCGCTTGCGTAGGAACTCCCTGTTCCCCGCAGCAGCCCCGGGCCTCCCGCGCTGGGAGCACACTGAACCAGCGCTCACCTCGCTGGTTGCGGCGCCGGACTCCGACCCCGCATCCCTCTCCTCCCTTCCTTCGCCGTTATCGGCCGTTTTTTGGGTTTTGTAATCTTCGATACTGTTCCCACGAGTATGGGGGAAATAAATAGTCCATCTGGGCAGTGCCCCCTGTACCCAGATAAGCCATAGCCAGGCCCGGCAGTGGTTCGCACTAGAGACTGATTTTCCAAAGGAACCCGTCAGCCATACATCTCCTCGCGGTGCGTCGCCGCTTGAGATTCGGGGTAACTTTTTATAGAGGTTTTCTACCTCGTGGTCCGGGCGGTTAAGCCAAGACCCTCGGTCCCAATCGAAGCCGCGAGACGTGTTCCACGACACTTCGACGGTGGGATTACGATATCGACGGAGACAGTGAAGGACGCACGTCCTTCACTGTCTGCTCGGAGGCAGGGTAAGTGCACACCGAGCCCGCCCTTGCTCCTCCGCTGTGCCCTCTGCTTTTCAGAGGGTCACGCGGAGCAACGCCCCCTTGGTCCATGAGGGACCCCCCCATGTCAGAATATTAGCCATGAGCAGTAACATTTCCCGAGGAATAAGAATCTCTTCCCATTCCTCGGGGAAGGATACTGCCCACGCCCAGGGTGCACCGGCCCAGCAGCTGCTATTCCCTCCAGACGTATCGAGAGGGACCGGCAGCCATCAGGCACACGAGGAGGAATTCTGACAACGCACCCCACCCCGCCATCCCCTTCGTGTTAGGTTACTTTAAACTCTGTAAACAGAAATAGGAGCCCCGCTCAGCGGGGGTTCGTCGACTACGCCTTATCTACAATCTAGTGATTAATAACCTTGTTTTAAGTTTTTTACAGGAGTCCTTGAATTATCACATAATCGTACTGAACAACTAGTAACTCAAATTTCTATTTTCAAGTCGCTGTTTTAAACATTAGTATTAGCCCACTGTTTGTCGCTCACTTAGTATTTCAGTAGCCCATTTTCAATATTTTTGACACCTTTAATTTGAATTTATGTTCGCTCATTTAAATACTACCCATCTAAAAATCGCCAAACAATCGACATTCAAGTCGCAAAACAGTTCAGTTTATTTCAAGTACGTCTTTTCTAAAAGGAAAATGTCAAGTTATAATGAAGATTTGATCAAACATGGAAGACGAGAAATCAGACTTAGACTATATTTGCTTCATCCATAATTCCATACGTAAATAATAATTGTGGATTGTTTATGCTGTGAGAGGGTTATATTACAATTACAAGTTAGAGGAGGAGTTGTAGAATGTAGAAGTATTTAAATAATTTTGCAGAGTGACTTAAAATACTTAGCATTGTTAGAGCAAACACGTCTTTACGTCTTGCAATACACTTGAGTAATGACATGCATAATAGACTTCGTGGCCACATTTTTCTTTGTTTTTACGAAAGATGCTAGCAATACGCACGCAAGCGTAAAATGACGAACGCGTGCGTCTGACTTGCAGCTTACGTGGACGGTAGTTCTAAGTGCTTCATCTACGCCGACTTCAAATAAATTGTTATGAGGGCAGGAGAATTATGATGAGAACGTCACTTTACATAGGTTTGAACACGATTATGTGAGTAAGTAAATAATGCAAGTGACACAATTGCACATGTTTCAGCGACGGAAACTGTTTCGAAGAAAAAATGTGTCGATCGTAAGATAATGACTTTTTACTTAAAAAAAAACTTACCACTTGAAGCAATCACCAACAAAAACAAAAGTCTATCCATTTTTGTTACTTACAAACAAATCATTTAAAAAATAAACACAATATATAAAAATTGACTAGTTTACGCACTCAGTGTAATTAAACAATCCGTTATTTATTGTATCTAAAGGCAACTGCAATCTTATCTTACTGAGGAACTATTAATCAAACAAAATACATGAAACGCGTCACATAGGCGTTGTACATAGAAATTTGTGATAAAATATCTACTGATTACAGGTTCACACAAAAAGTATTTGCGCTGTATTATTTTGATTAAACAACACTTTCATTGCTTTAACAATAGGTTTTCCAATTTTAAATTCGTTTGTATGGAAACCTAAGAAAGTGACCCCCGGACTTGAAAAAATACCTAATAGGTGGTATGTTTTCCAAAAAGATATCTGTTTCGAGTGCTGAAAACGCCCGAAACGACATCGTGGTTATAACTAAAAAAATAAAAGAAAATAAATAAATTGTGTTTTATTTCAGGCAAAATACCCATATACAACAATAAATAAACTAAACAATCGAATAAAATAGAATAGTAAAAACAGTAAAAAAACCAAAATCACAGCCTGTTTTTGTTTTATCGTAAACAATATACTACAATGTTTTTTTTCAGCAGGTGTATTAGATTTGATAGTGAATATGATGAATGATGACATAAATAAAAAGCAAGTTCTGTGTTAGGGTTATCTAAAAACTCTTAATTTTTATTAAGTACTTTGATTTATGGCATTGGCTATAATTTGAGCAATAGCAATCAATGCTAACACTGCTACTCCAGGTTGGGAAGCTGATGCTCCATCTGGAGCGGGTGCAGGTGAAGGCGTAGGCGAAGTCACTGTCGTTGTCGAAATCGGTGGAGTCTCTGTTGAAGGCTCAGGTCCAATGTCGGGTATGGGTTGGGTGACTACATGATTTATCCATGTTTCGTAACTGGAGACCCGGGTGTATACTTGAGGACTGTAAGGGACAGATGAGCAGTCACTGGTTTCGATGAGAAGACCTTCTAGGCCATCGTGGCAGACTAACGGACTACCTTCGTCACCCTGGAAAATAAAATTATATACTCACTCCCTAATAAAACAAAGTCGGTTTTTTAGTATGCGTGTTCACCTAGATTTTCTAAACTCCACAATAAATTTTGGTTCTGTTTTCACCATCATTTTGAGGATTTATAACGGAAAGCAAACATAATAAAGAAATATCGATGCTTGACATGTCGTCGTGAACCCGGGAAAAGAGGAGCAGGCTTATTGTTATGCCAGTAATCCTTGAAGGGTTAGACTCAAGGTTTAAAGTACACCCAAATATTGCCAGTAGAAGGGTAAGTGGATCAGGTCCCATAGGGCTCAAATCCAAGCTCTTCGGGCCAAGCTGCTAATGAAAAAAACCAATATAACTTTACCCGACTGCTCCTGCTTCTCTGCTCCCCCTATCCCAGGACCCCATGCTCAGCAGTATCCTAGGGCTTCATACTAATAAGACAGCTCCCCGACCTATTCATATTATGTTCCTACCATGCATCCGGCTGCTCCTTCTATAATACCGACGCTTGGAGCCCAAGCACACAACATGCTTGTTGATAAGGAACCGACCATCGAAGCGCACGCGAGTTGATTAACCATCAACATTTGTGTATGTATCAACTGCGTACTTATCTACAACAAACGAATAGAATCGATTATATTATTAGATAAACAGTGAGTCTAAAATGTTGAAAAAGGGGTCGAACAGCTTTTACCTTGGGGCCAAACGTGAAATCACGTGCAAAAATCAACTGTCCCAGGGGGTTGGCTTATTTTTTGTTAAAAGAATCAGCATTGACATCCAACGTGACAATGCTACCTGCCTTCTGGGCACTATTCCTGTTGACAGCGATGCGAACGAACATTTTGACGCCCTTTAATGCTTTTCTTCTTTTCCATATATACATTTAATTTTTTTTTTTTAAATTGTGCTTAGTTTGTAAATAATTATGTACAGTGAGTTACAGCAATTACCTGACCCACCTTTGCATAAATGCCTAAGATTTTTTAGAATATGAATCGATAGAATTTTGTAATTCTTTTATTTTTTATTTATTTGAGCAATAAAGTAAATCTTATATATACAATTCTCTTGTCACAATGTTCGTTCCCGTACTCCTCCGAAACGGCTTGACCGATTCTCATGAAATTTTGTGAGCATATTGAGTAGGTCTGAGAATCGGCCAACATCTATTTTTCATACTATTTATATGGCAAAACAACGTTTGCTGGGTCAGCCTAGTCTTATATATAAAATTCTCGTGTCACAATGTTCGTTCCCGTACTCCTCCGAAACGGCTTGACCGATTCTCATGAAATTTTGTGAGCATATTGAGTAGGTCTGAGAATCGGCCAACATCTATTTTTCATACTATTTATATGGCAAAACAACGTTTGCCGGGTCAGCTAGTAAAATATAAAAGAATTATAAAATTCTATTGATTCGTATTCTAAAAAATGTCAACCATTTATACAAAGGTGGGTCAGGTTATTGCTATCAGTCACTGTACATATTCATAAAAAAATAAAACTGTTCCATGTTTTTAGTGCAGATAAGTAAACGTGAATATAGGGGTGAAGTGTTTTTATATTTCAGAGTTGGTCCCGTAGTAAAAGCTGTAGGTAGGTACCTAGTGCTTATTTTCAGCTATTTCAATTACAACCTGCTTACAAAAACTTACAGTAGCTGGAGAACCTTGCGCTCCCCATCCGGAAAGAGTGCATGTTACTGTTTCAGTAAGGCCATGGTTTGTTATCGGCAGATATGCCACTGTGCTGTCCAAGAATGGGTTTCCAAGCTGAAAGAAATTGATTGTAAGAAGACATTATGATAACAATGCTACTCGTTTTAAGATGATGTATTGATGGTGGATGATGGCTATCAAATAATAATTTTACGGTTTTGAAAAAATATTAAAAACCGCTATGTATTTGATGTACAAAAAATATTTATTATAGATTGCAATAATATCCTTTCGACGGAATTTCAACAGAGATTGACCAAGTATGCAAGAGACATTATAGTGTATTGTTACGTACAATGCACTACGGTATAATATCTCCTGAATATGTTTCTTTCCTCTCAAAGTCTGATGGGACGATCCGATGTGGCACAACAACGGCTTAACGTTTTCCGAAGCATGGAGGTGTCTTCCAAACACCCAGGTGATACTGAGAAATCCCTAATGTAAAACCCAGTAACGCTTGACCCGACCAAATCAAACCAAGGACCCCACGATCAGGAGTCGCACTTGCGGTGCTCAAACGGGGCTGTCTATAAAATGGGCTGTTGCAATACTTGATTCAGAGTTATTTATCTAAATCATATTAATCTTTTAGTGCACTTCAGACCGATTATACTATGATTTAGTAGTAATGACAATTTTTAAAATAGCAAACATTTTAGCAGCTATTTGCGATTTTTATAACTTTAAGAATGCAGGCTCCAAATAGCAAGTCAATCAAGCAAACTCACGTACAATAATGACGGCAATGTCGTTAGGTAATCGGTTGCTGGGTATAATGCTAGTATCATACTCCGGGTGTATGGTAATGTCAGCTATACGCCGAACGCGATCAGCTGAAGTGTCGTTGGTTAGATCCACTGAGCCAGCAAACACTCGGTGTCCAGCCGGAGCGATTGGTACCCTGCAAGAGAATCTTAATCATATTTTTTTTCGAAATCAATCAAGGACATTAAATCATACTAAACTAAAAATGGCATAAGAAAACTTCTCATGCTGTCAGCTGGTAATCTACTTAAGAAACTGGCGGCATTGCCACGTGGTATGGCAACGTTTAGCCTATGGCCAAGGTAAAATCCCTTGTATCACTGGAAGCGGCAACTAGGCGTTTGTAAATTTCCCTAAAAAGGCTGTCAGCACTCGACACAAAATTTCAACTGCCTTAGAGTTTCAACCCCAAAAGGCTCAAAAATACAGTTACCAATAAGGTTACTATAGCGGCAGCGCCGGCACAGCACGGGGAACTTGGACGATGGGTTGGCACCGAGAGTATCATATGAAGGCTTACCTATCTTCTAAGGAAACTAAAATATGCCGTCCGGTCTTTTGCCATCGTCGCGTGCCAAGCCGTTGGCTCGTCGGATTATGTCGTTTAAGTTCGCGTGCCGCGCAAAACTGCCCGCACTTCGACTGCATGACAGGCCATGATGTCCGAAGCTGTTGACAACTTCACCACAGTGACAACGATGAGGTGAACCAATGGGGCTTCTATTCGTGAGAAGCAGTGAGGTGGAAGGACGTGTCGCAATCTTAAACTCACTGACAGACAACGTATAGCCTACACTTCTGGGTCCAGAAGCATGAAATTCTGCATGGTTCCTTTTGTAACTAGGAAAGTTTGAGTGGAAGTTCGTTTTTATACACCTTGTATATGGATCATATTAATGTTACTGACATGTTATTACCAACGATGTCGAGCGTACAAGATGCGGTTGTCACTGCATGCTGTAGCGTAACCAATGCTCCTCCGCATCTGTGGCCTCTATGAGTAGATGGTGATAGACCTATTCGTTGCAACGAAATCTGAAAGGATGACAACGTAGCTATATTATAATAGTTTGGCTACTTTCATTCTAATACCTACTGATAATGTTAGTCTCTGTCATCCCACAGCTGGGCAAAGGCCTCTCCCCATGAGCCCGTTTGCCAGTTTATGTGATCCAGGGACTCCTGATTACTTCCCAGAGTTTGATTCTTAATGGCGACTTTATCGAATGGTGTAATAATACAGTGTTTTTTTTTCAAAAACCGACAGGTTCGATTCCTGGCCAGGAATATTTATTATTCAAAAATCCAATGATGCTATTTTAGTTTTCATCAGAATCGGGCTCGAAATCCTTTTTATCATTTTTCGATATTCTTCACAGTTTAAGATTTGGCCATCCACGCCCACTTGAAAAATTTACCCTGGCGATGAAGTCACCTGCATCTCATATCCGATTCATATATTGATTTGCGTTTCTTTGAAAATGTTGTTTATTATAACTTGTAGACTCACCGCCTTGATGGATGCAGTTGAATAACCTGACACCCTGTATAAATATCGCGACAAGTCTAAACCAACTTTTAGAAGAAGATATCTCGTATAAAACAAGGTATCAAAATAATTATAATACTTACCATATATGGGAACTGATTTTCGGTTGCTGGTGACCCATTAAGTATTCTGTTTATCCCTTCAGCATATACAGAGCTGGTACATGTGACTGTTAATAAATATAATAGGCTTAATTAATGTTGTTAAATGCAATAAGTTATGCAAAAGAAGAATCATCGGTCATAGATGTATCTATCTACCTAGTAGTTGTTACTTTACATAATAATGTATTTCGCTGGCAATTTATGTTTTATAAACCTTTTGTATATTGGTGTATCTACAGGTTTACTGGTAACTCGACGTATTCCTTGCAGGACGTCATGGTAGGGTTAACATGCAACTAATTACGCCACCAAATGTTCTACCGAAATTCAGTAGTTTTTCAAATAATATTTTATTGAGTTATAAAGGGAAAATAAAAATCAAACTAACTCAAAAACTACTGAATTTCGGTAGAACATTTGGTGGCTTAATTTGTTGCATTTTAACCCTACTATGACATCCTGCAAGGAATGCGTCAAGTTATCAGTAACCCAGTATATTCAAAGACTTAGATATTGAAGGACAGGGTGAGAAAATGCGAAGTGAACCACACTGTCCACTTTTAAACCGCTTGTGTGTGACACATGATGATTATCACTCGAACGAAAGCAGTGACGTGTGCGCGTATAATTAGACGCAAGCCGCGTCGTTAGTCACTTCGCCCTAGGTAGTGAATGTTCAAGCAATTCTCCCATCATCACCCGATGAATGTATGGAGATTTTGCATGCAAACAGTCCATGTTTTGCTCAAGTGGCTTCGGGAAATTTGGTGGATAAAGTCACAACAGTCAAAGGTAGAAATAAAATATTTATCAAAGAAATACTTACCAGAAACACTCACGAAAAGAAACCAAAACTTATCCATGTTTTTATTAATAGTCACAAACATTTATTAAACTAGCTCAAATATTTTTATTATCAAACCAAAATAATGGAACAAACTGCTAAGCGTATTGTTCACAGAGTTATGTTGCTTATCGTGGCTTTATCGTGTAGATATCCGTTATTAATTATATCGATATTTATCACATAAAAGACTATACAGCAGAGGTACCTAATGTAGTGTCAGAACATGGACTGAAATTTATTGAAAAAAAAACAGCTGTTTCAAAGATTAGCTGAGCATTTATTTGCCCTTAAATTGCTTTTTGCTGTCATCAAAAAGTGGTTGAGGTAATGTACTGTGGGGCTCAATTCACGTTTAGGCGAGACTAGACGGTCACTCATCAAAGGTGGCGGACGAAAGTCTGCTAACATGAGCTCTGGACTGGGCTGGGGGTCTTGTACCCGTGCATGTGAAGCATCACTTTTCAGTGTGGGGGGCCTACTATCCGTCTGGGGACATGGGTCCTATCCTTGCCTCCTGGCCCTGTTATCTTGCACGGCTAGCGGCTTGACGGGCCGAGGGGCCACTCTCCAACATCGAGTTGCAATCAGCAGTCAAAGCACTGATCTTCTGTGCTCCCCACATTAAAAGGGTGGGATGGTCCGGGTGTACGCATTATAGTAGTTTGTCAGAAGTTTGTAAGCGGACAACTGTGTGAAAAAAGAGGATCTGAGGCCCCTAACACGCGCAGTGTATACGTAACATAAATACGGCGATTTTCGAATCTCAAAATACAATTAGCCCATAGAACTTTTGTTGAATTGTTTGCAACAAGCACAATCAGTATCATTCAGAGATATGAATAAATTATGAAAATATTATATGTAAAAGAAATATATTTCATCTAAAAAAAATATGAAGTCACTAAGGCCACCATGAAAGTACTGCGTTATAAAATAGAAAGTTGGTTCTGTTAATTTATGTAAGAAAATATTGCGCTACAATAATTATTTATATTTTGAGGAAAATAGTCATCTAGCCTACAGATAAGCAAGATGATAATTTCCTTTGTTATAATAAAAGAAGTTATATTATTGACAAGTTTTATTTTGATCTGCAATATTACATTTAAATAAGAAACAGGAGGTACTATATTAGAGGTATGTACCTAATCTCGATAATTTCAAAAACTTTTATTGAGGACATTGGCGATTATAATTCGAACAATAGCGACCACGGCTAACACTATCATTCCAGGAATGAAAGTGGGTGCTGCAGCTGGACAGGGTTCAGCCGGAAGTGTAGGTTGTGTTGGAGGTTCAGGTCCAAGCTCAGGTATGGGTTGGGCGACGACATAATCTATCCATGTCGTGTACTTTGAGACCCGGGTATACAATTGCATCTTCAAAAAGTAGGTTTCACAAAAGTCGACAAAAATACCTACAAGGCCACCGTCACAAACTAACGGGCCGCCCTGATCACCCTGAAAATAAATTTACAATAAACAAAAATAAGTTAATCAAAAATTAGCCTTTTTTTGTAAATAACTAATGAAAAAAAAATTACAAAGTGCAAAATAAGTATAGTTTTGAAAATGGTGATGTTAGTTTTATTAATTTTTTGCTACCAACTTCCGAAAGTCAAGTTATTTCTGTCGTTTTCATAAAACAATGATTATAGGTTACCAATACATTTCTTTAAAAATAATATATAATTATATACTATTTTAATTTAAAAAAAACACGTGAAAACCACAAAATATAAAAAAAAATACTAAACGGAAGCATCGTTAAGTATTTTTTTAAATTTTGTGGTTATTATGTGGTTTGTGACATAAAGATACAGGTTCCAAGGACGGACGAGTGTAGGGGCTCGATGCAGATCAGTGCGGGTAAAATAGTCTCTTGCTTTCCGTACGCGCTCGCACATAAATGGATATGTGCGTAAAAAAGAACCGATTATTATTTTTAAGTTACCGGGACCGGAAGCCCAGTTTCTTTATATAAGCATCCCATCTTACTAATTATCACGCTAATGTTCTCCGAGACTGGAGATCCGAGATTTTTAGAAAACCTCCAAGTCGTTCACAAACACCAAACACAGGTCTAGACTTTTAACTGCTTCTTTTAAATTCCTAATGGAAAAACACAATAATTAATGATGATTGATGATTTCTGATTTAATGAAATTGTATTTATTTTTATACGTATTATGATTTGTTTCGTAATTTGTGATTTTAATATAGGAGAACCTGAAATAAATGGATTTTATTTTATTTATTAATTAAAGCTTTACTTGAATGTGCCTGCTGCTCCGAGGTATAGCAGGATTAGTAAAAGGTTCAATCTCAAATCAGGAGGCTGTTCTCCGGCCCAAAGAACCGACGCCAAGCGAGCGACGCGAACGACGCCCTTTTCATACTTTGGTAGCACCTTTCGATAGTTTGCGGTGTGAACCAAAGTATGAAAAGAGGTCAAACAACGCTTCGTTCGCGTCACTCGCGCTCCGCCGGCTGGAGGTGTGGCCTGCGCTTTATACCTAATAATAATTTTAAGTTGTTACCCAGCATCCGGAGGCAGTTGATGTTAAACTCCATGCGCACATCGTACTTGATGGTAAAGATGACGAATCCGAAGTCGTTAAACGGCAAATGGTTTCATCGGTCGTCGTCAGCATTGGTGCGTGCATCAACCGTGGTGTACCCCACTAAAACAGCAGTGTATTGCAATAATGATTAAAAAAAAAGTATAGAAAAAACAACGAACCTATTGGTAATCGAAGCAGAAATAGTATTTGACCGGAAATTCGGCTTCGGCCACTTTTGGTCAAAAATACCACCATTGACCCACTCTTCGGATTCGCCCAAAATAGGCCGACGTTATGGCGTTATGGCCAAAGCTGAAAGTGAACGAACTATTACAAATGCACGAGGACATCATTTATATGAAGGACGGCAACACATTAGACACAGACTACTGCACTAATGGAGCCATAGGTACAGCTTCAGCTTCAGCGTTTTGCCTTGGACTTTAAATTTCTGAAACGTGACGCTTCAGAAGATTTTATTGCATACAATACTTGTTTTTATTGATAAAGATAAGTTTTATGCGTAGCTGTTATTAAAAAATGCAGACTTAGGCTGGCCAGGCTCCATACTTAAAATATAAGGCTCCATACTTAATATTCAAATCCCTTTCACAAAAGAGAAAAAGCAGTTTTGCGGTTCGTTTATCTTCTAGGCGATTTAGCCATTTGGCCACTAAACAGTTGCTCAATTTTCACTGAGCTTAGCTTAGCTTGTAACATGGGCCCAAAACTTGCCATCCCAAGTAATATATCATAATATAACATCACGCCTGTAATCCCCGAAAAGTTAGACAGAGGTGTACCTAATAGTATGTTATTGTGTAGTGTTTTGTTATTTAAAAGGCAAAAGTTTTACTTACGCTCCAGCCGGATACAGTGCATTGTATAATATCTGAGCCAATGTCTCTAATCGACAGTGGTGCCACTGTGTTGCTTAAGAACGGTGTGCAAAGCTGTAATAAATGTTTTACATGAAGTTCAAAATAATAGTAACTGACTCCTGCCATAGGATTTCTTTGACGGAAGAATCGACAAAATGACAGATAGTGCAAAGAAATCTGTCACTGTGTCGACACAATCTGTCATTTTGTCGATTCTTTCGTCAAATAAATCCTTGTCTACGGTGGTCATGCTACGGGGGCTGGGGTATTATTATGACGTCTTAAAACAGGATTAATTCCTGTGTGGGAAAGAGACAGAGCTATACAGGTCATTTAGCGCCTTCTTTTTCCCACACTAATTACTCCTGCGTTAAGACGTCATGGTAGGCCTCCTGTAACCTTAATAGCAATTCAGTAAACAAACAAATTATTCAAACACGGTTTTAAGCTTTCACAGTTTAAAACTAAACTTTTACTGAACTTATGCTTCTTCTTAGCGTGTCGATGGTAATCTAAATTGAGTCAGCCCAGAACTGAGCTACTATTTTGGCGCTTTCGGTAGCGTCCATCAGTTCTTAAAGTGAACAAACAACAGGACACGCAGGACACGATATTAAGTGCCCCATCGTTTGTGGAACAGCACCACATTTACACTGCAGGGCAGAGTCATTAATGAATCTCCACCTGAGCAGGTTTTCTTTGCTGCGACCAACCTGGGTTCGGAGTCTATTTAAAGACTTCCAGGTCAGCCATGGCAACTCATGTCCAGGTGGGAGATTTTCAGCAGGTGGAACGAATGGGTTAGGTAAGGATGCCCTACCTCGCCATAGTCTTAGTCTTTCCGTAGACCGCTCGCCAGTGAGTGGGGCGACACACTTCAGAAAGCTGTTTCGGCTTTTCAGCCTTTGCGACACGAGCGTATTTAGATATAATAATAATAAATTTATTCAAAAATATTAAGTACAACTTTTACAGTTTTTCTTAAATCTATGTCAAGTTCACCCATGATTTGTGCCTGAACTAGGTAATCCTGTGTTTCAGGCGATTGGAGGTAACATTAATTGATAAAATAATCACATTTTCTTATTAATCTTATTGGTAACGATGTAGTATGTATTTAGTAGGTATTTTATATACCTTTGTAAAAAAGGTATATAAAATTATATTATCTTAACTTAGATAACTAATTAAAAAAATAACAATAATTCGAACAATATTTACTTAAGCACTAGTAATAACTTCTCTGTATCTTCATAGGACATAGTTTGAAGAGCCTCCTTGAGGGTTTTCTTGCAGTTACTGATATTTAAAGAGTAGATGTTTATTTTTTCATTTAGCCTGTTATATAACAGCGGTCCGAGGTACATATGAAACTTCGCTGTGAAAGCATGTTTTGTACTTTTTTGAGGGCAAACTATATCTTTCCGTCTTTTTTTAGTAAATTCAGTGCTGTATGGAAGTGCTGCGTGTTGTTTAAGTACAGTGCTCATAATAAACAACTGTCGAACTGTTAGTACTTCACAAGATTTATACAGGAGGTTGGTAGAGAAAAGGAAAGGGCGGCAAGTAGCAACCTTGAGGATAGCTCTTTGAGCTGTTTCAATGGGCAATAACAGAGTTTTACTCGTGCCACCCCATGAAGAAATACAGTAAGTCAGAATTGACTGACAAAGAGCAAAATATACTTGTCTAAGAACTTTTGGATCTGTAATAAATCGTAGCTTTTTGAATACGAATATCAGCTTACGAATTCTACTATTTAGAGCTTCCATATGTTGTTTGAAGGAAAGGATTTCATCTATTATAATACCCAGGTATTTTATTTTATCAGTCTTCTTAATATTGGGACACTTACACTGGCTATCTGCAGGAATTGGACAACAATGAGCACGCAACGCTGAAGGGACATTCGATGTATGCTTGTGCATCGAAAACTTAATATAATTTGTCTTCCCTGCATTTAGAGTTAGTGAGTTATTTAGAAGCCATTTATTTACAATATTAAAACCGTGTTGCGCAAAATTGTAGACTTCATTTTCTGAGTCAGCCGAAAAAAGTAAAGCAGTGTCGTCGGCGTAAGTTATAATAGTGCCATGCTCTAGCTTTAGATTGCAAAGGTCATTTATGTAGATCAAAAACAGAGTGGGCCCTAGAATACTTCCTTGGGGAACACCAAAAAATGTGTTTTTTTTAACAGAGCTGACAACATCACCAATCTTTACGCATTGGGAACGGTCTTCTAAAAAACTTTGGAATAGTTTCAGCTGGGTGCCTCTCACACCCATGATCTCAAGCTTGCGCAACAGAATTGGAATACAAACTGTGTCAAAAGCTTTGGCAAGGTCTAGGAAAATTCCAACTGTGTGGTTACCCTTGTCAAGTTCCTGCGCTAGATAGTCAGTCAGATGATGTACCGCATCGGCAGTTGAAACTTTAGGTCTAAATCCAAACTGCCGTTCAGACAGAATCGATTTATCTTCCAAATATTTCAACAACCTTTTATTTATTATTTTCTCCAATATTTTTGACAAAGAAGGTAGTAAAGAAATAGGTCTGTAATTTGTCACTTGCTCTTTGCTGCCTGATTTATAGACAGGGACAATTACAGCTTTTTTAAGACACTCTGGAAAATGACCTGAAGATAAACAAATGCGGAAAATATAAGTCAGTGGTGGTACCAAAATGTCCTTGAATTTTTTAATAATTTTATTCGATATGTTGTCCCAGCCAACTGCACAGTCTTCTTTCAAAGTCATTATTATACTTTCTACCTCAGTCTCGTCAGTATCTAGCAGCGCGAAGGATGTTAAAGCAGTGTTAGATGGTAAAGGAGTGCTCGTTAGGTTTTGGGATTGTCCCAGATTTTTTTCTGACAGACACTTACCCACATTTACAAAGAAATTATTTGCTATGTTAGCGGATTCCACTGGTGACGAGTGTGCTTGTAATAAACTTGAAGATGACTCATATTGTTTTGCGGTATAAGTTGCGTCTTTAATATATTTCCAAATTTTTTTACTATTTGTTCCAGCCTTTTCCAATGCCATTTTGTCGTAGTTGTTTTTAATTTTTTTAAGGAGATCATTACAGAAATTTCGATATAACTGTGAAGATGTAAAGGGTGTCGTGTGTCTTTAATCATTTTGGCTCTTTCGCTAGAGCTCGCCACTGTTCTGCGAACTTCTGGTGGCGCTATTCCCACCAGTGGGTACAGCATCTGTACCGGGGTCGGTTTAAGGCAACCAGTGATGATCCGGCACGTTTCATTCAGAGCTGTATCCACTAACTTTGCGTGGGCTGAACGGCTCCACACGGGGCATGCAAATTCAGCAGCTGAAAAAGATAGCGCCAGCGCAAGACATGAGGCGAAGCACCCCTCTTCGAAGAGACTAGCCGCCGTAAAAGACTGTTACGAACTTATACTGCTTATGCTGTTCTGAACTTATACTGCTTTGGGAGCTCAAAATAATGATCAAACACGGAAGATATCCCGTTAGTGACAGTATAAGTTTAAAGACATTATTGACAGCTAATGAATGAAGAGAATAAATGGAGCGGTGTGCTTAACGAGGTACAAGTAAATATGGGTTTGGTGAGGGAAATTAGCATGGATGAAGTGAGGAAGGCAGTTTAAAGTATGAAAAATGGAAAGGCCATGGGCCCTGATGAAATACCAGTAGAAGTATGGAAGTGCTTAAAAGAAGACGGATGTATGTGGCTGACTTTATTCTTCAATAAGTTGTTGTATGTAGGAGCGATCCCACAAGAATGGTGCAATAGTTCGCTAGTCCATCGCCCATCTTCAAGAATAAAGGTGATGTGCAAGACTGCAACAACTATCGGGGGATAAAGCTCATGTCACATAGTATGAAAGTATGGGAGAAAGTGATAGAGAAAAGATTGCGAGAGGAGAGTGAGATTACCCAAAATCAGTTTGGGTTTATGCCAGGTCGAGGAATAATGGACGCCACTTTTGCACTCCGCCAATTGTGCGAGAAGTACAGACGTGCACACAAAAACTTGCACATGGTGTTCATTGATCTGGAGAAAGCGTATGATAGGGTACCTCGGGATGTGTTGTGGTGGGCCTTGAAAGAGAAAGGTATACCTGGGAAGTATGTTGAGTTAATTCGTGCTATGTACAGTCAATCTTGTACCTACGTCCGGTCAGCTGCTGGCAACACCGATGAGTTCAATGTGGCTGTAGGCTTGAATCAAGGGTCGGCTTTAAGTCCTTACCTCTTCTTGTTGATTATGGACGCTTTGACGTCGGACATACAGGAAGAGGCACCCTGGTGCATGCTGTTTGCCGACAACATTGTTCTTGTCGGTGAAGATGGATCTGAGATCCAGAGCACATTGGAGAAATGGCAACAGAAGCTGGAGAATGTTGGCTTGAAAATCAGCAGAACTAAAACGGAATACATGTTCTGCGATTTCGGCGGTCTCTCCAGTTCTGGAGTCATAGCGCTAGATGGCGCGTTTCTTCCAGTCTGCTCCGACTTTCGGTATCTCGGTTCACTCGTGCAAAGCGATGGCGAAATAGATCGTAGTGTAAAGCACAGAATTAACACGGGATGGATGAAATGGTGGCAGGTCACGGGAACAATCTGCGACTCCCGCATTCCCCTTAAACTTAAGGGGAAGATTTATAAAACAATGGTTAGACCCGCTGTCTTGTATGGATCAGAATGTTGGACCACAAAAGGGATGAACGAAAGGCATTTGCATGTGGCGGAGATGAGAATGCTAAGGGGGATGTGTGGTGTTACGTGAATGGAAAATGAATGTTAAGAAATGAGTATATAAGAGGAAGTTTGAAAGTGGCGCCGGTGACTGAAAAGTTGTGTGGTAATCGGTTGTCGTGGTATGGGCATGTGATGCAGAGGAATGAGGAAAATGTTGTGAAGAAAGTTTTGAGTATGAATGTGGATGGGTATATGAGTGAGGAAGACCAAAGAAACGATGGATGGACTGTGTAAAGAATGATATGGCAAGAAAGGAGGTGTCCGGCGAGATGACGATTAATAGAGAAGTATGGAAGAAGAAGACATGCTGCGCCGACCCCAAATGAATTGGGATAAGGGCAAGAGAATGATGATACTTACAATAATAACAGCAATGTCGTTAACGAACCAGTCATGGGAGAGAGGTAAACTTGTATTGTACTCCGGGTGTATGGTGAAGTTTGCAATGCGCCGAATGCGATCAGCTGAAGTATCGTTGCAAAGAAGCACTGAACCAGCGAAAACTCTGTAATCGGCCGGATTTCTTAAATTGAAGTTTCTGTAAAACAGTCCTAGTGTTAATGTTAACGATTTATGCTCTGAATACAATTTATCGTTTCATTGAAGGCTTATTAATATTCCGAACGATAGCGCTCACTTTTTTCGTTTCTCAATCCAGCTGAAAAGACCGCATCCCTCTTCAATTTGATAGTATTTACAGAAATCCAAAATATTCATATTTTTTTCTTCATTGCAAAAATGACACATAAATTGGAAATTCGGGAGAGAAGTTTGCAATGTCAGCGTGTAATGAGTGTAGCTTAAGTTTTTAAAACTTCTCATTTTTTATTAAACTATTATAATATAATAGCCAGTTTAATTAAGACTGCAGCTGCTTGAGTCGCGCCGCAACGTCAACTTTAAGGCGTTTGTGGTGCATATACCACCGTGTTATCTGCACCTCGTCTTGGAGGAGGACTTTTGGCCACAGGGAGTGGTGTTCCGTAGCTTCCACAGGCAAGTGCCACATCAGCGCACGGTGACATAGTGCACAAGTAAAGTGTTACTAACATAGTTTTAAGGTTTTGTTTACTAAAACAATTTATATTTTATTATATGTATGTTAGTCTGTGAGGTATATTATCTATGGGCCAAAGAAGCCTGAAAATAAATGGATGTTGTTGTAGTTGTTAATTAACGTTACTAACGTTTGTTCACTGTCTGTAGTGGGGTCAAGGATACAATATGCAGCTGTCACTGCATGCTGCATCGTAACCAATACTCCTCCGCATTTGTGTCCTCTAGTGGCAGTATGTATTTCACTTAACAGTTGCAACGAAATCTGAAAGGATATCAAAATTCAATATGGCATGAGGTGCTAACTTATACAAAATCGTTACAAAAACAAATAGTATTAGATCACTATTATAATTATTAACAGTGTAAGAGGTTCATTTACGTAACACATTAATGTTTAGGTCAAAGGAATTCAAACGTAGCTCGTAGGTAAGTATATCTTAACTTAATAATAAAACAGTCCATTAGGGCCAAGATCAGACAATCAGAAAAAGTATCTAAAATATCATGAAAACCAAAATTACCATATACGGGAACTGGTTTTCAGTGGCAGGCAATCCGTTAATTATTCGGGTTGGCTCTTCAGCAAATACAGAGCTCGTGCTTAAAACTGTACATAAAAATAATAACAATTATGTAATTTATGTAAGAGAAACTTGCCAAAATCGTGCTATATAATATCCTACTGATTTAGTATAAGTAAGTACCTATAGTTTGTAGATAAAAAGTTAGGAATAGTTTAAAAACGCATCACGCTTGTAATCCCGGCAGCGTAAGGCAGAATACACACTAATTTCGCCAGTTATGTTTTAGTTCCATCTAATAGGGGGCAAACCTACTGCCATCAATCGGGCACATATCCAGACTCCGTGGTTGCTACTGATAAATTCCTGATGGAAAAACTCAATAACAATTTGCCCGATCCGGGAATCGAACCCAGGACCTCGTGTTTAGCTGTCGCGATTGTGACCACTAGGTCAACATTCATACACGTACAGTTTAAAAACCGATTGTATATAATAATAATTATGGCTCGCGAAGTTGTTGAAATGTGCCGATAGTCGTATCAGTTCATGGCTTAATTGCCAAGAGCCACGATCAATACCTGAGGAGGCTATCGTTAGGCAGCTGGATCAAGGGCTTGATTCAGAAAGCGGTACATCTGGACACGGCTCGTATTGTTGGGAGGTTCCTCTCTTTGTAGCCTGTTCCCGATACCGGTGGGCTACAATTTTTTAATATTTAAAAATGTAATGAATTTGTTAAAAAATAAATAATTTAAAATAAAATTATTTATTTATTTATTTATTTATGTACACACAAAATACTCAACAAGACATAACATTAAGATAGAAGAGCACAAAGGTACTGCTTATTTTATGCGAAATCTCTTCCAGCAGACCTGCGAGAGGATGAAAAATGATGAAATGAAATGATGAGGATGAATTATGATGACTTAGGAATAAAAGAATTATTATTTAAAAATTACTCACCACACAAAACAGCAATAAATAGACACAAAAACTTGTCCATTTTTTTTGTGACAGATATCTAAAAACAATAATAAATAAAACCAAGCTCAATTAAATCGAACCAAATAATGACATCAATCGATTTATTTTTGACTGAGGTCAGTTGCTAATCTTGGTTTTCATAATTATCTTTATCTAATCTCAAACCAATGTGTTATCATGAGGCACTTTACCATTATAGTTCCTGGGCGGCCGAGCTCTACTCGGGTGAAAATAGAGAAAACGAATTTTCCCAGATGTGAGACCCCGCTAGATCGATTTTTCGCTCTCGTAAAACGCAATATTGCAACTTTCATCGAAATCGCTAGAGCCGTTTTCGAGAACGTGATTATATACGTGTCAGATCCGGTCGTTAGTATGGACATAAAATGAATCGCAAGTGCGCTGATTATGACATCATGCGACCTACTTACCAGTCACAACACAGCGTGCTTCTACAGAGTCCTGATGTCTAGCTCGAGGCGAGGGCGACAGTCAATGTCTGATTGCGGTGAAGACATAACTGACATACAAATATTGCTCTTTTATTAGTATGGAATTATACTACTATCTATTATCATTAGCCGATAGAACATCACGTCACAATAGATAATCACTATGAAACATTGAAAAAACGGCGACGGGCGAAGTAAGTGTGGAGAGGAGACGCGCGTACGCGACATTACGTTGTTACAATGGTTATTATTCCTACCTATTACTATGACAACTACTACGGAAACATTTTGTTTTATATCTAATTTACTGAAGTTTTCATACACCGTGATCACCACGGTGGATCAAAAGTAGAAATAAAAATATAGGTAGGGGAACACGTGGGAATCGGAACACGGGGTAATGAGAACTACCCTAGTTTACGTGTATCTAAACAAGTTAAATCCCAATTTGTTTTGAGGTAGTATAGAAGGCCGAGAAAAGGGTACATCTGACTAGTCGCATCACTCCTTATTTTACTTTTGGTACATAAACAGATCGGTTTTTCGGGCGATCGATCTATTTTTTTTACGATATTCAAGGACAAATTGGAAATTGATTCTGTTAATTTATCTCCGTATTTCGCTAAAAAGATATTTGAAGAGAATTACATTTTAGAGATAACAGTCTATAAGATAATCCTATCCGAACTTAATAATTATAAAAGCGAAAGGAAGTTTGTTAGTTTGTTTGTTACCTTTTCACGCCTAAACCACTGAACTGATCATCCTTAAATTTTGCATATACGTTGTCAGATGTACAGCAACGGACATAGGGAAAATTTCATCCTGAAAAAAAAGTACTGTTCCTGAGAAAAACAGCAATAACGTTCTTATGATAATAGATTATGATTGAATATATTATTACAAGCAGAGTACAACCCGAAATGATTGTCAAATTCTAAATTAACGCGAGCAAAGCCGCGGGAAAAAGTTAGTAGCCTGTAAGACTAGGCTATATGACAAACAAGAAGGTAGTTTCCCTTGTTATAATAAAATATTTTTTTTTTTTGAAAATAGATGGTGTAAATAGACCCTTAACATAAACGAAAGGCTTGTTTTTCCCGTCACTGCGATCATTGTTTTGTTCTAGACCTTACCTGGGAACCTTCTAGTTATTAGGGGTCAAAGTTCCAACTTAGAGATATTGGGGGTCAAAGTTCCAACTTTTTCTTGAATACATGTTTTTAATGTAAGATTTTTACTTTACACACCTCCACGACCCTCATACTATTCAATCCATTCATCAGCACAATGCTATGAGTGCTTTCCATCGAGTCGTCGGCCCAGAACTGAGCTACTAGTTTGGCGCTTTCGGTAGCGTCCATCAGTTCCTGTAGTGAACAAACAACATGACACGCAGGGCACGATACCAACAGTCTAACAGCTGTTTGACTTAATGTGCCGCCCTAGTTGATCTGATCAGGTAAGATATCTCTCTAACTGGTGTATTTTAGTTAACCTATACTATTAGACATTCTTGTCGGTGAAGATGGACTTGAGATCCAAAGCCAATTGTAGAAAAGGCAACAAACGCTGGAACTAAAACCGAATATATCACGTCGATTTCAGCGATCTGTCCAGTCCTGGAGTCATAGCGCTAGATGGCGCATTTCTCCCTGTCTTCTTCGAATTCCGATATCTCGGTTCACTCGTTCAAAGCAATAGCGAAATAGATAGGAGTGTTAAGCACAGAATTAACACGGGATGGATGAAATGAACCATCTGCAACTCTCGCATTCCCCTTAAACTTATTCTTTATTTTCTTATTCTAATTTTGATGTATTTTTATGGCGTGGTTCAGAGACAAAAACCTCTAGAAAAACTAACTCCATGGTATTAATTGAATTATTTAGAAAAGGAGAAGATTTACAAAACAATGGTTAGACCTGCTATCTTTTATGGATCAGAATGTGGGGCCACAAAAGGGATGACTGACTGAAAGGCATTTGCATGTGGTGTTACTCAAATGGATAAAATAAGAAATGAGTACATAAGAGGAAGTCTGAAAGTGCCGCCAGTGACTGAAAACTTGTGTGGTAATCAGTTGGCTTTGTATAAGAATGTGATGCAGAGAAATAAGGAAAATATGGTAAGGAATGTTGTGAGTACGAATGTGGGTAGCTATTTGAGTAGTCGAGGACTGTGTGAATAGTGATATTGCAAGAAAGGAAATGTCTGATGAGATGACGAGTAAAAGAGAAGTATGAAAGAAGAAGACATGGTGCACCGACCCCAAATAAATTTGGATAACTGCAGGAGAATGGTGATAAAAGATTTGGTTTCTTGCAGCTCGAATCTTAATCTAAATGAGTTCGTCATAATCGTTATCTTTCAATGACTGTGCTGGTGATACGATTAATGTAATGGTTTTCAAAAACCGTAGGTACTGTGAGTCTACTGTTGAAAAGATTTTAATGCATGGCTGTCAGTCATTAGCTATCAGCCTGCCGTTAGTCTGATTGAAAGCATTTATCTTAAACTTAAAATAAGCGGATAATGATGTGTGATATAAATTATAATCTCGTGTGGTCATAATTACTTTTATTTACAGAATACATTTAAAAAAGCGACAAAAAAGCGACAAACACAATATTAAATAGAGACGAAATTTCTATGTTATTATTATACTCCAAAATTACATGTACAGTATTAGATATGTTCTAGTAGGTACAGATTGATTGGTTGTAATCTAATCAGCTTATTTCTAATAAGTGTTCATGAATTAAATTTTTATTATCTATTTCCTCTGAGATAAGGTTGCAAGGTACCTACTTGTTCTTAAAGAGTAAGTTAGTACTTACAACCAAGAAGAAATTTAGGAGTGATATTTTTTTAATTACCTTGTTATAAAATTAATAAATAATAAATTATTTTGTTATAATGTATGAAATCAAAATATCTACGTTTTATTTGATACATTAATTAGGTACATATAAAACACGAAATAAGAAGAAGGCTCTTCTGTATATGTTCTGAAATAACTTCTCTAAGTACAATCAACTTTTAGTTACATACATTAGCGACTAAAAATTTGAGCAATAGCGATCACTGCTAACACTGCCATTCCAGGTTGGAAAGTGGATGCTCCACTTGGGGTAGGGATACCGGTTAAACTCCTTATCCATGGGTTGTAGCTGGAGATCCGGGTATACACTTCAGGATATGTAGAAACTGTGCAGTTTTTGCTTAGGATCAGAATACCGTTTAATTGATCGTTGCATACCAATGGGTTCCCATCGTCGCCCTGGAAATAAAGTTAATTATATTGTATGTTTTGTTGCCTTTGACTGGCCCAAGAAAAGTACGTATAAGGCAACTTTTCGAGTGTATACTTGACATGATATGTCTCAACATTATTAGTTAAATATTATAATCTAGCGTAAGAACACAACATCATTAACATTAATACAATTAAGTTATTACCGTGCATCCTGCAAACTCCGTCTGCGCAATACCGTTTGCGCATATCATAGTACCTACAATATTAACTTGACCGATATAATTTGCCTGGCAATTGGCTTGAGTGGCCACCCGCTTATTAAAATGCATCAACTGCACACTAGCCTGTAACAAACGAAAAGGAATTAGATACACGTTCGTGGGAAGAAAAAAAGAATGTGATTTGAACTTACGCACCGAGGGCAACGTAAGTTGAATGTTTTTTCGATAAGCCGTGAGACATTAAAGGGCAATAAAGTAAAAGTTTCCTCTTAGACAGACAGATGAATATCTCCATAAAGGTCATTATAATATTGATCCTGTTTGAATTTCTGTGCGGCCATAGAAATACTTAATTGAATACAAAATAACTTACAGTAGCTATACCGTTTTGAGCTCCCCAGCCGGCCACGTTACAAGGAGCTAAGTCGGTAACGTCAGAGTCCCTGGTTGGCAGAGAAACTGGTGTACTTGTGACAGAAGTGAACGCTTGAACGAGCTGAAAAAGAAGAAGGGTAGTTTAATATCTTACTGTCACTAGCTTTTGCCCATCGCTTCGCTCCCGATATTGTCTAATTACCGCATGGGAAAAGTTTTAAATAAAGCCTATGATACTCGGGAATAATGTAGCGTCCCATTACCTACTGAAAGAATTTTTAGATTTTTGGAGATCTCTTTATAATATTAGTAGATTCATACGTTTTTTGAACTTGGTGGTTGGGTAAAACACAAATATTATAAATGCGAAAGTTACTCTGTTTATCAGCATGGTCCCAGGCTACATATTAGATATTTACCGTAAAAAATAAGAAATATAAAAACACACAGACAGAGCCAGCAGGCAACAGTCAGTTTTAAATTAATACTACTCACAAAGATCAAAGCGATATCGTTCACATACGGGTTACTCGTGAAATACTGCGGATGCACGGTGATATTTGTTATGCCCCGAGCGGTATAGTGAGTACTGTCTGCTGTAAGAGTCGCTGCACCAGAAAACACCCTGTATTCAGCCGGGTTGATTACTGTGAAGACCCTGCGGAATAGTTTTAATATTAAGAAAGAAGAAGACTTATGTCCACGATATAGTGAAAATAACTAATTGGAGAAGTTACTAGTCTAGATTACTTTCTTTACTTAAGTTACTAGTCTACTTTAGCATCGATTGCTCAAAGAGCAATTCATCATCATCACCATCATCATTTCTGCCGAAAGACGTCCACTGCTGGACATAGGCCTCCCCCTAGTGTCGCCACATTGACCGGTCCCGTGCGTCTCGCATCCAGCGGATCCCCGCAACCTTTACCAGGTCATAGGTCCACCTAGGGGAGGCCTTCCAACGCAACGTCTAGACAATCGAGACAATCGATCGTCGAGAGCAATTGATGCTAAAGTATTTGTGTACATACTCTTAGTGCATCCCATGCATCAAAATACTGCAGCATTTGTCATAAGGTTTGCTTCATGCAATCAAGGTTTTGTTACAATAGGTAGCGATGTAAACTTTGCAGTAATTTGAAGATGTTGCTGGCAGGAAGACAAACACTCATACATATTTAGACATATTTAGATGAGTTGATGAAGCCTGACAACAGACTTCTATGGAATTTAAAAAGTAAAAGATGATTTGTCTTTAATAATAAGCTTATTTTTCAAGTCTACGTGTGTATTATTTATATTATAAACGTGGTCGCGGTTCGCACAGTAGGTGCTTTTTTTTTTCGGATGGGAAATCATCAAATGAACCGTCCCCCTCTGGACGGAGCGGAAGGGAGTGTCAGACTTGTACTGACTAAAACCCATCCATGTTCCTTCTTTGCCCTATGTGTTCCAGGGCCGAACAGTCCCGCAGCTCACAGTAGATGCTTAAGGATCATAAATTAAACGTAGGTAGGTACTGACCCATTAGCTTGGTCGAAATTGCAAGATGCAGCTGTCACTGCATGCTGAAACGTGACCAGCACTCCACCGCATCGGTGTCCTCTAGTGTAAAGGTGTAATTCACTATTTTTTTGTAAAGAGACCTAAAAAATAACAACGTCATTGTTTATTTTTTTAATAATCGTGGGTACAGTAGTGCAATTTTGTTTGAAAAAAATGTCAAAATGTTGTTAGCTGATTTTGAATCTTTAAATATTTCTTGGCATAAATACAGAGGGATTGAAGGATCTTTTTGGCGTTCGTATGACGTCGACTAAAGGGGCGCTATAACATTTGCGAAATGTTATAGCGAATAGTTAAAAAAAAAATGTTTCCAATTTGCTGGTGAATGAATATCTAAATTTTGTAAACGAAATCATGAGCTTACTTTTTCAAAAAAATACTTTAAAAAAATACTTGAATACTTTACTTTAAAAACCATTAATAAATATTATTTTTAGGATATACGAAAAATATATCATTTTTTACCACATATCGCGCTTGGCTTACTGCCTCCGCTCCATTTATTATTCTGCTGGCCCCTTCGGCATTGCTTGAGCTTCCGAGTGTGCCTGTTCAGAAAATAACCAACAATAAACAAAACATCATTATGTTCCTAGTCATTTCCCTACTATGTTACGATAACCGGTCTAAGCGGGTACAGCTAAATACCAATATTTCGATGGAGCGCTTGTATAGCCGACGTACATAACTCTGATCTCAGAAACGCGATACCCTTTGGTAAAACTGGCTAATGACATCCAATACAATAGAGAATAAAGAAGTATACAAAATATTTTGCAAGATCAAGGTCAAACGAGGTCGGTGAAGACCAAACGAGCGAAAGTATTATATTCCCACTCTTCTGCTAAATTGTCGTCTCTTCTCTTACTCTTATTAATTTAATTGAATATTAAGAAATGCTATTCTTCTAGTTCTATTCTTCCATGGGTCTAGATATACTTTCATAATATTAAGTCGCCACTTGAATTCAGAATTTAGATATTCAAGATTCTAAAGCGTCATGTAGATGATAAATTTCAAATTCCATTCCAACCATTAATTTAGTAAATTATCATTTTTGAAATTATCACTCTTCAACGAACTTAGACAACAATAACGTTTCAATAAATAAAGTGAAAAAAAATATAAAGTCTATTCTGAATTCAAGAATAGGTACTAAACTGTACCCGATACAGCGATGCACGGCCGATACGACTAAACCTATTGGATTTAAGGGATTTCCAAATATTTGATATTGCAGCTGTAAAGATTTTTCTCGTAAAACTAAAACTCTATAAAGGCGAAAATTTTCTACCCCGAAAACAAAAACATTGCTCACACTTATAAAGGTAAATAAACATTAAAACAATAATTTAATTTAAAAAATTAACTAATCCTTACCACACAAGGCAATCTGAGCACACAAGGCAATCACAGATAAAAACAAAAACTTTTCCATTTTTTCAAAATGAATACACAACCGAACAAAATAACGTAACACACTGCAAAATATTGTTGGCTGAATTCGGTGGCTTTATCATTATAATATATGTACTTTTACCAATCTTATCTCATTTTTAATTATCCATGATAACAGTGGTTATATTATGTACCTTACGATTGTTTTAGGATTCCATATCGCACGATGAAAGTCTGATATGCATAACAGGATGCATGTGAATCATGCATCCTGTTTCCAACTTCAGATTTTCTAGGAAAAATTGGCGAAAATCAAAAAAAAAATATTTTTCAGTGCTTAAGACGTATAAGCAGTTCACTAATGTTTCACCAAAAAAATACCTTTGAGATTTTTTTAGTTTAATACCAATTTTTCATTTAGGTACTACTTATTTCACGAATAACTTATTCTGTACAAACATTCATTTGGCAAATGCTTCTTTTTATATATTTAATCATTTTGATTTTTTTTTTATATTTGAATTATTTTGGCGAAATCATGTTTAACCTAAATATCGATTTGTAATACATTTTTTCTTAACTAGTCATAAAGTTTTCATGAGGGTACGTATAAGAATAATGTAGAACTAAAAGTTTAACATACCTGACGGCTGACTAATGATCCTGATCTAATGGTTCAAAATATCTACAGTTATAATGTGAAAGTACAAAATGCCTAAGATGACACTGTACATTTTGCCGACGTAGCCCCGCCAAGCGGGGCTCTTTTATATGTTTGCAAGATTTTAAGTAACCTAACACGAAGTACGAGCTCGCTTCGCTCGCTCTTGCATCCTATGTTTTTGTTGTTTCAAAAAAATATTTTAGCCGTTTGCCTATTCAATGAGTTTTGTTTTTAGGTATTTAATAATGCATGGAATGCTTTATGTAATAATGCAAATACCTAAAACCCATCTCTTCATAAATGTAACTGAGGGTTGAAAAAACAGTGGGGTGTCTATCAACAGCTCTTAAAGTATGTTAAGAAGTACCTCGATTTTTTTTTTTCTAAAACGAATACTTCATGAGATATTTCCTTCTTAACCCGTAAAAATTGTGCCCCCCCTCTCAGTTTTGAAGTAAGAAGAGAAAAATTCAGATAAAATGAGGGTTTGTGCGTCAAAAGAACCTTTAATTGAAAATTGGTTTGAATAAGATTTGATA
The DNA here is from genome assembly GCA_963576755.1 of Noctua janthina. NCBI lineage: Eukaryota > Metazoa > Arthropoda > Insecta > Lepidoptera > Noctuidae > Noctua > Noctua janthina. Next base: position 11,565,227 of record OY755059.1, read on the forward strand.
TTTAGCTTTTGAGAAATGGGTTTTTATTTTCGTGAAACTGCAGTTACTGCTGCTTTGCTTTTCAATAACATACTATAACACGACCGGATCCCGATGGGGACCGTCCCCGACGTCCCCGGCATCTAGCTATACGAGGAGATGGCCGATGGAGCAAGGCTTTGACCGTTTTCCGAGTGGTGGCCAATGATAGGATAAAGAAACCAGGGCCGCCCTAAAGCTTGTTCGGTAGACGATGTCGTCAAAGTCGTGGGAAACACCTGCGTAAGGGACGCACAGAACCGGGAAGTGAGACAGAAAAAAGGAGATACCTATACCCAGTCGGTGATTCCGTGCTGATAATTATGATGATGATGACTATGAAAAACAAATTTAGGTTTGCTGTTGAATGTAAATTGACCTATGAATGAGCGTAAAAAATATTGTTATTATTTTGATTGGTGCTACGGAACCCTTTTTTGAGCGAGTCTGACTCACACTAAGCCGTCTTTTCACTAAATTTCAAAAACAATTGTGCAAGTGCCCTGTTGACGTCATTTGAGCTCCAAAAGATGAGGATATTTGCTGATCTTCCTTTTTAAGACTGTTTTTGGAGAGACTCTTTCAACTTTAGTGAAGTTTTATAATGCGGTAAAGCAATTACGAGGTCAACTTTACATTACAAGTTTATTTGTAGTTATATATACATAAACTCCCGCCGTGGGGTAGGCAGCAAGATAAAACGCCGCGTGCTTACGTTCATAGATAAATATGGTCATATACGCACGCCGGTTGCAAGTACTACGCACATCACCGCACCTGTTCAATAATATAATCTAATCAAAATCACACAGTGCGGCCTTCTAGAATATCGCGTCACGGCCTTTCCACACAAATAACATCACGCCAGTCCCCAAAGGGTTAGGCAGAGGTGGGCCCGTAGTACACCCATATTTGGCAAGTTATGTTTATGTCTCATGTTATAAAGAAATTTGAATTAAACTGCTCGTTGCAAAGAACGGTATCAAAATGTCTCAAATGTGTATATTTAGGATTACCTAACATGGCGAATGTTGTCCAAATTGGTTTTGTCATATTGTGCCCTTGAACATGTTTCTGTGTATACCCACGTATATTCGTTTGGGTTCGATTTCCAGGTCAGGAATGGGGTTTCCCATCAGGAATTCCTCAGTAGCAGCCACAGAGTCTGGGTTTGAGCCCGTTTTATTAACATGACTGGTGAAATACTTTAGATACACCTCTGCCTAACCCTTCAGGGATTTTATAGGCATGACATAATGTTATTTTGGGCAAAAATATATTTGGGTCAAGGTGAAGGTGCGGTGCAGGCGCAGTGCAGGCGTGGAATTTATAAAGAAACAAATGAACGGTGTACCTGCGCCTCGCCGCTTGAGTGTGATTCACGACACGTCGCCTACGTACATTAGGTATGAAAAAGTTTTGAAGCGGCGGCATGCCTGCACTGCGCCTGCACCTTACGCCGTTTCTGTATAATTCGCGCCTTATGTGTATTTCATAATATGTTTTTACTAAAACGTTGATCCCTTTAGGACTTTATTTGTCTCATTCGTTATTGCGTCATATTTTTGACGTCGCCATTTGTATTGTTTAATGTTTAATGTGACAAGGTTTGTACTATCAAGATAATACGTGGAAGAAAATCTGTGTAGGTAGAAGCGATCAACACGGTGACCGAAATTGAAATTACTTTTGAAAACGGACCGGTTTCTGACAGATATTATATACTGAAGTGTCTATCAGGGTCTGGAGTCCACAACCTTTCCGCAACCTAGCCATACCGGTTCGAACGAACCCTTATAAAGAAGACTATCTATATTATAGGAATAAGAAGCAAGTTCTAAAGGTATTTAAATAATATATTTCTCTTTCCTAAAATATCTTAACTTAAAACATTAGTGATTATAATTTGAACACTAGCAATCACTGCTAACATTGTCATTCCTGGTTGGAAAGTAGATGCTCCTGCCGTGGTGCTTAACCATTTGCGAAAACTGGAGATCCGGGTATATATTTCAGGTCGCGGCATTGTGGGGAAGGCTGTGCAGTTTCTGTAGGCCTTGTGAACGAGAATGCCCTGGAGGTTGCCGCTACATACTAACGGGTTGCCTAAATCGCCCTGAAAATAACGCAAGATAATATATTAATATTGTTTTTCTTCGGGGTTCTTTTTGTTTGGGAATTCCGTTATTGTAGCGATACGGATATTTGGTGTCAAAATAATAAAGTTTATTATAGAATGTCTCAAAGTTATGAATATTGTATGCAAATGCATCTGCGTATTATGGCTGTTTTTGAAGATAATGATTTTTTAGCTAAAAACAGAGCATAAGTCTTCCGCGCAGTGACATGAATATTTAGTGTCATTATAACATAATTTATTATGGATTGTTTAAAACATTTCATTATTAATTGTAAAGATTGTTAGATAATTATGAGTAACAATTTCTAAAAAAATTAGTCGAAACTAGTTGCTGCTACAATAACAGCTCATAGCTGTCACCTAAAAAAAGGTGACAGAATACAGTAATACACATAAGTTATTACCTCGCATGAAGAATATGATACTATTGTCGACGCGCAGATCATGGAACTTTGTAAAAAGATACGTGGGGCTAAATTGTAAAAAGGTTGGCAAACGTCATTAAGCGGCATCGCGAACTTCTGTATGTGCAGCAACTGCGTATTGGGCTAAACAAAAGAAAAATAGCGGTTAAATCGATTTCCATACATTATAAAAGTCACTTTTTGTGTCGGATTGTGTAACCGCACTGTCCATCTAAACTGTTCAACGGATTTTCATGAAGCTTTCGCAGTCATTTAGAAAATTTATTCGGAAGAAAGACTTAATTGAATACCTGTTTTCAAACTAAGAAGAATGAAAATAGGTTTATTTGGTGTGCCAAATAAATCTATTTTCATTCTTGTTTCATTTTGTGCCACAAGTGCATAAAAAAACTTGAATAAACATTCAAGAAAAATATAATTATATAATTATTGTGTGTCTAACTCATGGGGTTTATTCACAAACGCTGCTTAATGTAGTAATGATTGACGTTTGTTTAACCACATCTACATTTTTAGATGTTTAAACGTCGCTAAACTTTAATGATTGTTCATGAATAGTATGCAAACAGCCGTAACAAGAGTTTATAATATCTTTAAATTGATAAATATAACTTACAACATTTGTTTCGGTCGTGGATCCCCAGCCGGCAGACGTGCAAGTGCGTAGCAACGGTTCGTTGTCGCTCGTCGCCATATTCACTATTCGTACAGTATTGCTTAAGAACGGACTCGTGAGCTGAAATAAGTAAGAGGTTTTAATTTACTTCACATCTGGCAATGAGGAAAAAGAGAGTAGATACGTCCGAAAACATTGATCATTTCGACTTTGTTATGGGCCATTATTGATTTACCAGATATGACACTATTTTTACATCAACATCGTTTACTAAGACAAAGTTTCATTTTCATCAACTGTGATAAGTTAACAATTATTATAATATACTTAAAAGGAACACATATGAGATAATAATATAATTCTATATTTTAGCGATAAACATGTAAATTTTATTTTTGAATTTCATATAACAATGAAATGAAACACCTTTAATAATAAAAGTAGACGGGGCGATAATTCAACATGTCCAGGAATTTCTTTACTTGGGCCAAGAAGTCTCTTTCCAGGCGAGACACGACAAAGAAGCCGCAAGACGAACAGAAAACGCTTGGAAGAACTACTGGTCCATGAAGGAACCATTAAGGGTGAGTTGCTATGGCACTAAAACACAAAGACATGGTGTATATTCCCCGTTTTTGACTAACATCTAGGAGTCCAAACTCAAGGTTTACCAACGAGCAATGGAGCGCAGTATATTAAGTGTTAAATTAACGGATCATGTTCAAAGCAAATACTGCGCTCCAAAACAAATTTAGCTGACGGGCTCAAAAGGCTGCCCAACTCAAATGGTTCTGGGCAGGACATGTCAAACTGTGCGCCAGACTAGCAGGAAACTGGTGCCATGACACAGTAAGGCGGGGCGCGGTAGGCCACGAAGGCGATGGTGGGATGAACTGGACAGGTTTCATCAGAACTGGAGGAAAGATGCACGGGTTCGCGAGAAATGGAAAGAGGAGAGGAGGAGTGGAGAGAGGCCTTTGCCCAGGAGTGTGACAGAGAAGGCTTTTGAAAAGGAAAAAAAATAAATAATAATGCAACGGAACCAATACTCACGGTTATAACAGCGATATCATTTACATACGGGCTACCCGGGACATATTCAGGGTGTACGGTAAAGCGCTCTATACCACGACGGTGATCAGCAGAAGTATCGTTTGTAAGATCAATTGCACCAGCGAATACCACGTAGTCATCCGGGTTTAAAGGCGAGTGGACCCTGAAAAACAGTGGTATTTTTTTTCTCTTATTTGTTGATAAATTCTTCCCAATACTGCACCTGTCTATTTATTCTCTTTACGAAAATAATAAAAAATATATTTTGGAAGGTTAAAATTGATAATTAATATAGATTAAAGCCGTAAGCCTCATAAGTTGTAGGTAAATGCAAAAAAACAAATGTGGTTTTAATTTCGTAAAAATCTAGATGCAGAAATGCATTTAATCAGGCGTTGCGATATTGATAATTACAAATCTATAGGAACTGATACAATATTCTGAAGAGGCAATGTGTAAGTTTGGTTATAGGGGTAATCTTCCCGTGGCCCTGGAACAAAAAGGGCAAAGAAGGAACATGGATGGGTTTTAGTCAGTACAAGTCTGACACTCTCTTCCGCTCCGCCCAGAGTGGGGGGGTCATTTGATGATTTCCCATTCAGAAAAAAAAAAAAAAAAAAAAGGGTAATCTTCGGAACTACTGATCCGATACCGTAACTTCTTTCAATGATGGGATCCCCAAGTGACATAGTATTATTTAAAACGTTTTCGTGGGTTTATTTGCGAGCATACGCGAGCGAAGAACGAAAAGCGAAGCCGCTGGTAAAACCTCTGTATGACAAATATTGCTATCTCGTCACACCAGTAGTTGGCAACCGTACAAAACAGGGACGAGTTACTCATACTGAACATAAATTAACATTAAGTACTAACCCATGTAGGTTATAAAGACAAGATGCAGCTGTCACTGCATGGCGCAGCGCAACCAATGCTCCCCCGCAGCTGTGCCCTCTAGTGGGAGTGTCTAATAGACTCCTTTGTTGCAACGAAATCTAAAAAAAAACATCAATATAAGGGTTTATTTGCCGTACTGTCAACTACAATAAGGAACTTAAACTTTATTGTAGCGCAGGAACTGTTGCATCTCTTTTCGTCGATTTTTTTGTCATTTCAGTTTTCAGGACTGGTTGCATTTTAAAAGTAGTTCGTAAAAATAAGTAAAATTTTCCTTTTTAGGCCACGGGTTTATCATCATCATCATTTCATCCGAACAACGTCCACTGCTGGAGATAGGCTTCATCCAAAGATAGCCATAACCACCGGTCCTGTGCTGCTCACATCCAGCGGATTCCTGCAACCTTCATCAGGTCGTCACTTCACATTGTGGGTGGTCTGACAATGCTGTGACTTCCGGTACGCGGTCGTCATTCTAAAACCCTTCGGCTCCATCGGACATCTGTTTTACGAGAAATATGACCTTTCCACTGCCACTTAAGTTTAGCAATTCTTTGGGCCATGTCGGTCGCTCTAGTTCTTTTGCGGATCTCTTCATTTTTGATCCGATCATGCAGAGACACTCCGAGAATAGCTCCCTTCATTGCTCTTTGAGTGACCTTGAGCCTTAAAGTAGACCGATATTGACTACAAGCTACATGTTAAGAAAATCGAATGTTGAATGAACCAAGTGGTATGTTTCGACTCCCAACCAAAGTAAAAATTATATTTACCATATACGGGAACTGGTTGTGATCTGTTACCGGGAATCCCCCCGCTATTCTGTTAGGGCTTTCCACATTTAAAGAGCTCGTGCATGTACCTGTTCATAAAATTTACCATCATATTACTTTAAATAAAATTAAATAACATAACATCACGCCTGTAATCTCCGAAGGGTCAGGCAGAGATATTAATAGTACTTCCACATTTCGCCAGTTATGTTTTATTCCCGTGTAATAGAGGGCGAGTCTATTGCCATCAACCGGGCACAAGTGTAGACTCCATGGCTGCTAATGAGAAATTTCTGATGGAAATAACCAATAACACTATGCCCGACCTGGGAATCGAACCCAGGACCTCATGCGCAGCAGTCGCGCATGTGACCATTAGACCAAAATTTAAATAAGATTGGCATAAGGATAATAAGCCTATAACGTTCCCACTGCTGGGAAACAGACTTCCTCTCTGTAAGAGGCAGCGGATAATAATTCTCCAAGCGGGCCAATTGCAGGTAAGTAAACACAAGTCTTCGAATTTTTTATTTTAGAACATAACCGGTACGTTCTCTTTCAGTAAGTAATCTCTTTTTTTTTTATTGTAGGTGAAAGTTAACATTTAGAAAAAAAAAATAACACTAATTTTACCGTAAAGAGCAATCACAAATAAAAACAGAAAGTTATTCATTTCACGGTTTTCAAATCTACTGTCGTACACCGTTGGGGGACACACCACCAACTACAGTTGACTTAGAGCATTTACACTAAGTTGATGACTAATTGATATTGCTAATATGGGGCTACATTTTATAGGTATCTATAATCTTATCTTATTAAGGAACGTATGAGACAAAGTTTTTATCAAGTATTTAATTACAATACTTTTTAGGAGTCCTAAACCTGCGGATAAACAACTTACGTGTTTGTGAAAAATGTGGCAAATTTAAAAAAAAAGTAATGTCTGTAGCCACATTCTCTCTTCTACGGAACCCTGTCCGAAGTAATAAGTGAATTTATTATGCAAGTGATAATGAACATGAATATTGAATCATCAATCAAAATATGGCACCTAATCCTCGCTAACCTGATCAGTTTTTTTAAATGTTTTAACATTTAGTTAAAGATCACGTGCCCTTTTCCCATGGAGCTACTGCCTACCTAACCTACACCGACCAGTTCTGGGAAACACTATACCGATGAAAGTATACAGGGTGTAATGGAAACATCAAACGATTACTATTATGTTTGGTACATCATTCCAAGCACTTCCCTGCATAAAAATTCCCACAAAATATAAAAAAAAAAACAAAGTATAAAAGTTTTTGATCGGTTATAAAAAAAAAATAGTTATTATATAGGTATTGCACTTTTGTAGAAAACCGCAGATTTGTTTTTTTAATTAGAAAATTTCGTGTTCCACCCTGTATAAAATAATTATGTTGAAACGAGCGAATGCAAATACTATCCCCACTCTACTAAATTGTCCCCTCTCCTCTTTCTCTCATCTATATATTTGGATGTCAAGAAATGATGTTTCTTTCGTTCTTTGTTCCTTTGATCTAGACCTACTTTTATACATAGTTGCGACTTAAATTCGGAATCGTAGATAATTCAAGCTTTAGAGCCGAAAATTTAAAACAAAACAACAGCTCAAATTCCATTGCAACTATTTATTTATATTTGTTTTAGAAATGGTCAAACTACAAAAAATAAATCGAATAAATAAATTAAGTCAATGCTGTATTCTATATATGAGGTACTAAACTGTACACGATACTGAGATGCATGGCCGATAGGTTGCTAAATCTTTTGGATTTAATTAAATGTATGTCCAAATGTTATATGCTATAAAGTCCAAAACCTTAAATTAAAATAAAATAATATACTTTAAAAAAAACTGTTGTATTTTTTAAATCCTTACCACACAATGCAATCACAAATAACAATAAAAACTTTTTCATTTTTTTCAAAATTCAGAAAAAAAATACACAACCTAGCACAATAACGCAACACACCGCAAATTTGTTAGCTGAGTTCTGTGGCTAATCTTGACTTTATCACTATAATAATATTATGTTGGTTTACCTGTTATATCTTATCTAATTTGGGAACGAACAAAACGTTAATTAGCACTTAAATCAAATCTAATCAAAAATCGTTTATTCAAACTTGGGTGAAAATCAACACTTTTTGAAAGTAAATTATACAAGACAGCCCCCCAATACGCGCCCTTCGCCACTTCCTAGTGTTTGCTGGCAAGAAGTTTTTCACCGAAGCCCTAAAAAATATACTAATTAAAACCTCTATACGGGTAATCTTTTCGGTCCACGATGAAAATGGAGCAGGGCAGAAGAATTTAGCTCAAAGGAGATTGGCAATGCCAATAAGTCAGGCTCTGTTAGGGTAAAGTCCGGCCATCCAAGAATGAACCTTTAATGTAATCATTGCTAAAAACACACAACTATCATGGAAATAAAAAGATAATCAAAAGTAAGTAACAATTTGTATTTTGGTCTGACACTTAAAAATATCCATGAAAACGTTTTAAAATAAAATAAGAACGATAAAAAACATGGCTTTCAAGTTTATTTTTTAAAGAGATCGGTATTTTCAAGGTGGTAACACAATTCATCTTCACCAACATTATGTATATTAGGCAGAATATATATTATATATACATACATCTGTATTCTAAAAACAGTGATATTCACAATATATACAATATATATACTAGAAATAAGCACAAACTGCGTGCTCCCTTTCACCGGCTTCATAAGGTTCAAAGCTCATTTGTAGGGCTTGGTATAACCTTTTATAACAAACTATCGTTTTTACTAGACTTGCCTTTTATCGTTCATATCTAAGGTAAATTCCAACCGTTAATCAAAGGCATACTTTTTATTCCATAAACAACTATTTAAACGATAAGAATAGTTGATCGCTGTGTTAAAATCAAGACAATGTTCAAGTTCTTTCTTTAGAATTAGCTGACAGGTTATATGAGCACATATTGGCTTGATTAAGTCAATTTTTATTTTATTTTATATCATAATCATCATTTCAACCGAAGGCCTCCCCCAAGTCTCACCACATTGACTAACCCCGTGCGTCTCGCATCCAGTCCACCTAGTGGATCGATCACCTGGTGAAGGTTGCAAGAAGATTGAAGGTGATGATTATTTTATATACTGACTGCCAAAGTCTCCTCATTGATTTGTTTTTTATTGAGTTGTATTGCAATGTGATTAAATTGCGACCTGGTCAAATTGATCATATTATTGCTACTTGTGCAGCCGGCAGCAGGTTCGTCATTCTCCCTTAGATGTCACTGCTTGCGGTAGCGCCGGGACCGGGGGGTCGGGTTGGCTCCTTCACTCAAATGTGGCGAGGAGGGCAATGGCTGATCTTTGTGGTATGCTCGTGAACGGCTGCTGCTTGGTTTGACTAGTCAACTTGCTGACTCTGGTTTTGTTATTGTTATTCATTCAAATTAACTTGGGACACCTTTTATTTTGGCATATTGATGTGTGCTAGCTGATGTGACTGTCTGTCACGTACTCCTAATTATTAAGTAGATATTTTAGTATTGATTTTTATTTAAAATCATCACATGGTATGGGCCACTTACAATCACATTAAACTTCTATTTTATGGTTTGACAGGCTGGCAAGGGACCGTAATTAATAAAGATTTAGTGAGCTTTCTTCCTTGAATTGTAAAACAATATTGCATCACTTAGAAACGCATACATTCTTTACTTAATGGTAAAGGGACTAGGGACTGACAGGCAAATATAAAAAAAAATATCTAATTTCAATACGTAGTTCTGAATGCTAGTGCGACATGTGGTTGCAATTTACTCCGGTCTTGGGCGTTCGAAGGGCACTTAATACAATTGAGACGTTTGCGCAAAAAAGAGGCGATGTAAAAAGTATGAGAACAACCAAAGCGTGGCTTTTGGAGCCTAGGCCGGGGAAAGCTTGGTGGATTCGAGGCAGTTGATTTGAAATCGCGGAAGAGTCCACACGTGGAGGCTAGTCGAGCTAAGTCAGAGAGTCGGTCTAAAACAAGGCTAGGACGTAGTAGGTTAGGTTCATGTAGTTAGCGTAATCTTGGTACCAAGATGGACATGTCCCAGGGGACTGTCGTAACAGAGCGATTAGTATTTAATAAGTTAAATATAAGTTGTAGTAATAAGTCTAGTTGAAGTGAGTGTCGAGACGCGGGAGAAGACAAGCTGTGGCAGAGGCGAAACTGGTAATGTGTGCAGTACTCTGTAAGTTAGTCGTGGATTAATCCTCTTCAATGAAAAATGAATACGTGGTAAGTGTTAACTATAATTAACTCCTAGCTTAAGTAGCAGTTTGGCGGAAACGCAGCGATGTTAATAATTATTTATTTCAGCATGACGGCAGAGCCGCTTCATCATCACAATGTATATTATTAGCTCATGTGTTCTTTGTCCTAATAACTCCGAACCTTGACACATATTCGTCATCTGCGTTTGGTTATAGGGATGGAGACCGCCTTTCGCAACACTATACACACATTTCATGCATACGACAAACACACTATACACCAACACACCCGACTATTGACGAATGTTGACTTTTATCTGACTCACCACAAAATGAAAGGCAGAACCGTAATATTCGCATTCGGACAAAATATATTGTTCAACACCGTAATATTCACGGATTGATTAAGACAAATTATATTGCTCAGTGATATGATGCCGACTTGTACTTGTGGTACAAATCAACCAAACGTTGCTGATGAATACTGCTTCCTGTAAAGGTCTAGCTCAGAAACATTGCGTGGGGATTGTTGGCGCACATTTCAGGGAGCGGGGGTACATCGATAACTCCGTTCTAAGGAACGCTAGGGACAGAAAGTCAAACCCCGGCTGTTTATCTCGTTAAACCCAAACCCGGCCACTGGTTGGCAAATTACTGAATCGACACTACTAACGAGATACGCAACCACGACATGGGGAAGAGTAAAGAAATGTGAAGTGACGATATATCACCACTTCGGCGTGCACCAATAACAAACGCAATATGTTCTGCTACAGACTGAGTCTACGGTGCGCTTGTGCAAGTTGTGTGTTATCTTAGACAAGAGGTAGATTGCCGTAAAGGGTGTTACTAACATGAATACGCGTGTAAGGAGAACTACTAAAACGTGTCTTCCTTAATGGCAGTAGGACTTCTCAGTACTCTGTCTTAGGATTGAGAAAGACATGTGAATAATGCTTAGGTAGCGTGATCTGTTAGAATTCGTAGCAGGATCCTTAGTGGGCCTATGCGCTTAGGTCTAACAGTCACGTACTGAGGCAGTTATTGTAACCGGTTACATGCCATAGAGTTGGGTTCTTAGTACGTTTGAATTATTAAATTAACGTAACTGTAAATAATGAATCTCTTAAGCGCAAGCGTAACGTTTCCTTAACCAAACTTTCATCATATATATATCTTTGCGCCCTTTTGTCTTATTAGCTTCATACTTTATTACTGATTTAGTTTTATAAGATTTGATATTATTCATGTATATGTCTTAACTGTGACCTCCCAATATTAACTACACCTTGTACCCCTCCCTGTCCCCTAGCTTCTAAAGTCGGGACAGGGCTGGAGTTCAGTTTTGTAGTCGGTGGAAAGATGACCAGTTTGGTGCCGAGTCTTACAAGGCCGCGCACCGCCTTCCGCACGGCCTTGTATGACTCGGCACCAAACTGGTCATTTTCTGATGCGGTTGGACGAAGATAACGAGGCCTATCTTTTATGCTGGCACTTCACATGGCGTATTTGTCAAAATTTTCGCGATACTGAATCGAAAGAAAATGTTCTTTATGACTATTGAGATAAAGTTCACTTTGTTTTAATGATAGAAGGCGAATATTTGCCCAGATCTGCCAAGTGTAGTGCCACCATTAGTTAAAAACCAGGTGAACTAAACTCTCAAACACATTGCTGTTGAATTCCATGGCTTAATCTTAACCTATACGTCATTACGTGCGGAAGGCGGTGCGCGGCCTCTCCCCCTTCGGGGGGAACCGACATTAATACTAATATGTGCATGATTTAAGAAAAACTAAAATTTTATCAGCCTAGGGTAATTTACGAACAGTCACAATGACATGTGGCCATTAAATGAATTTAACATTTTATTTCATAATTATAATGTTATTACTTCGGATATTATTGTATAGAATCTGGTTCTTTTACCCTATCTATTTCTTTTAACCCCAGACAGATGTGTTGCTGGGGAGTTTAGTTCACAGTTCTTTTTCCAGTTAAAAGAATAGGAAGTGGCTAAGGGACTGTCTACTTTGAATAAATGACTTTTGATTTTGATTTTCGGACCCAAGAATGTATGCGTTTTTTTTGGGATCATCATCAACATCATATCAGCCCGTAATCACCCACCACTGGGTAGGGTATAGGCTCCCCTTTTTCTGCCACACTTACAGGTTTTGTTTTTATGGTACATATTTCATTAAAGGTATATGGGCCTATTTTTTCCAATGACCTTTATGCTTGGTTTGTCATATTATGCCCTTGAAAATGTTATTATTATGTGTGTATTTGTACCTATTCGGGTTCGATTTTCAGGTCGAACAAAGTATTATTTGGTTTTTCTTTAAGCAATCTCTCAGTAGCACCCAGAGGCTGGATTTGTGTACGTTTATTATCAATTAGCTAGTCCTCTATCACATGGCTTTTAAATATAATTGGCGAAATGTGGGTCTACTATTAGGTACACCTCTACCTAACCCTTCGGGGATTACAGGCGTAATGAAAATCATTAATACAACTCTCTAGGTTTATTTAACTTTTTAACTGTTTCATGAAAATGGCATTCAATGGGGTTAAATGAACTTAGAGGGTTGTATTGATGATTTTATTTACTTGCTCGACTCATTTTTCATCAACATACAACCTGACAATGGCATGCAAATTGCAAAAAACCTTAAGAAAATTTGAATATAATATTACCCTGGCGGTTCACCTTAATAAAGTTGTTTACTAAAACGTTGACCCCTTAAGGACTTCATTTAATTGAACTCGTTCGTTGATGGTTTTTGTACGTCGACTGTAACGTTCCTACCTCCAAGACAACCTGCGTACAAGAGACCAATATGGCGACTAAAATAAATATAACTTTTGAAACTCTATAAGGGTTCGATCACAATCGGATCGTATCGGTTTGAACAAACCTTTTAATGTAGACTATATTACAGAAATAAGAATAAAAAACAAGTTCTCTATTTAAATAGTATAATTTACTTATTTCTAAAACAGAAATCTTAATTTAAAACATTAGTCGTAATAATTTGAACAATAGTGATCAGTGTTAATACTGCCATTGCTGGTTGGAAAGTAGATGCTCCTGCCGTGGTGCTTATCCATGAGCGGAAACTGGAGACCCGGGTATATAATTCGGGTCGCGTATTTACGATTTGAGCTGAGCAGTTGCTGTAGGCGGTGCTAACAAGAATACCCTGAAGGTTACCGTTACAGACTAACGGGTTGCCTATGTCGCCCTGAAAATAAAAATTATAATATGTTGAATTCCTCTATTTCGGCGTCTTGGTTTCGGGAATATTGATAATGTAGTGACACTAATATTTGGTTTCATTTTTATACAATTATTATTATTATTAGCTTATTCCCGCGGCATCGTCCCTGTGGAGTTCATAATTGTTTCAGGGAATCATACTAGATAAAAAATATCCTTTGTGTTAATCCAGGTTATGAACTATCTGTGTACTAAATTTAATCCTAATCCGGTGAGTAGTTTTTGCATGAAAGAGAAACAAACATCCAACCATCCATCCATCCTCGCAAACTTTAGCATTTATAATATTTTTAGGATTATGAAATGTTTCAAAGTAATTTAGTAACAATGCGATAAAATAAGCCTTCAAACTTTACTGCTGCAATAGCAACATCTCAAAATAGAATTTTGTTAACGCCTAAATGAGGTGACAACTGTATAGTAATACAGAACTTATTACCTGACATGAAGAGTCTGTTGCAAGAGACGCCCCGCAGATCATGGTATTTTGTAAAATGAGTTGTGGGACATGGATACCAGAGTAAAAAGATTGGCATTGGTTATTATCCACCATCGCAAACTTCTGTAAGTGCATCAAGTGTATACTGGGCTGGAACAAAAGATAAGTAGCGATTAAATCTATTATCATAAATTAAAGTCACTTTTCGCATCGATCGGGCAGTGTTATTGGATTTTTTTATCAGGAATTTCTCAGAATCAGCTATGGAGTCTAGATTTGAGCACGGTTGATGGCAATAGGCTCGCCCCATATAACATGGGACTTAGAAATGTAACCGGCGAAATCTGGTAGTACACCACTGGCTTACCCTTCGGGGATGACAGGCATGATGTTATGTTTCGCCATCATTTGAAAAACTTATTCCAAATAAAAACAAAAAATGGTTGCCTATTTTCTAAATAAAGGGGTTTATTCATGCTATTTAAAGATTCGTCATGATTGAGATCCGTTTCAGAAAGCAGTACTTTTGGACACGGCGCGTATTTTTAGGAATCAGAATCAGAATTTTATTTGCTATGAAAGTAGGTACAGGTTAGGTGTTGTACATAAATTAATGAGATCGGCTACAGTCTACCTTACGGCGTGCAAATTATTACATAAGTTAAGAGGTTCCTCTCTCAAAAGCCCTCACCACTAACTCGGACCCTGTTCCTGATGCTGGTGGGCTACTATTTTTACGATAGTAGAAGTTAGCAGTATTAAAAAATATGTATAAATATAACTTACAACATTTGTGTCGTTTTGGGATCCCCAGCCGGATGACGTGCAAGGCTCTTGGATGTCGTTAGTCGCCACTGGCGCAACTCGCACATTGTTGGTTGAGAACGCACTCGTAAACTGAAATGGGTAAGAGCTTTACATTAACTATACGTCTGGTAACTGGGTAAAAGAAACTAAGGTCAGAAGACATTGCTCGCTTCGGCCTTGTCACAATAAATTCATGGCTAAATTGGTTTACCGAATAAGTCATATTCGTGTCAGTCACATCAAGCTACCCAAAACTGTCAGATTTTCCCAATCAACCTTGAACCTAATGCTTCAACGATAAAATTGGAAATCTATTAAAAAAAATATGACAGATTGCAGTAGCTTGATGTGCTAGCGTCTGTATATCGATGACTAAGTTTAAATAATTCCCACTGTACGAATAACAACTATCACAAGTGAACAATATAATATTCAGACTTAAAAAAACACAAATTATATCTTAGTGATATTCACGTAAGCCTCATTTTTTTAATTCATATTAAATATGCAGTGGAACAAATACTCACGGTGATAACAGCGATATCATTAACAAAGGGGATCCCCGGGCTATAACCAGGGTGTACGGTAAAGCGCTCTACATCACGGTGGTTGTCAGCAAAAGTGTCGTTGGTAAGATCAGTTGCACCAGCGAACACCCTGTATTCGTTCGGGTTCAAAAGCGTGTGGACCCTGAAAAACACGGTAGCGTTATTGTTTTTGGTTCTTATTTGATTTTGGTTGAGGAGTTCGTGGCTAAATAATAACAGCCGCTCGGATCGATGTTTTGGCCATTACATTACATACCGAGTTTCCTTCGTGCCTCTGAAAGCCCAATAAGCCGTTGGTCCCGGCTGTCATTTGTAGATCTTTGACAGTTGTTACAGCTAGTCAGTGGCTCAAAAAGTCTGACAACCAGTCTTACCAAGAGATATCGTATTACCTAGTACTAACTGGGTTGTGAAGGTCAGATAGGCAGTCGCTCCATGTAAAATACGGATATTCAGCTGCATCCGGTTAGGAAAGAAGAACCGACCCTAATATAGTTGGGAAAAGGCTAAGCGGATGATAATTTGATTAGATTTGATTGGAGCATAATCCATTAATTTATATTAATATAGATTGAAGATATTAGGCACGTCAGTCGTTGATAAGTTTAAATTCCGCTAAAAAATACTAGATCTGGGTTTAGATACAAAATTCAGCAAAACCCCGCAGAAATATACATTTGCAGAAATATATAATTATTGTAATGCAAATGAATCTGTAACAAAATAATGGTAGTAATGCTAAATGCTAGTCCACAAAGTAACGCCTGATTCCACACCTTTGACTTAGATAAGTTATCAATTTAGGTGATATTAATAATGACTAAGGCATGATATTATCGCATATCGTCACACCTGTATATAGCTCACAGCCGTACAAAGTGCGGACTGGTCGTTAATCTATACTTCTATACTATTATTATAAGGAGGTAAAATTTGTTTAAAGGTTTGTATGTTATTCTAAAAATTCTTTCACTGGCAGAATGCTACGTTATTCGTGGGTGCTATAGGCCAAAAATTTTATTAAAAACATGCATATTAGCCGAGCTATCCCATTTTCAGGCGAAGTGCTAGTACTGATATAATCAGAGATCGGAATACGTTTATTCGCCTAAACTTCAAGGAAGTAAATAACATGTGGGTAATCATCATCTGCTTAGCCTTTTCCCAACTATTTTAGGGTCGGCTTCCAGTCTAACCGAATGCAGCTGAATACCAGTATTTTACATCGAGCGACTGCCTATATGACCTCCACAACCCAGTTAGTACTAGGTAAAACGATACCCCTTTGTAAGACTGGTTGTCAGACTTTTTAGGCCACTGACTACCTCTTACGACTGTCAAAGATCTACAAATGACAGCCGGGATCTGTGTATGGATAATACCTCCCATTAATTTGTTAAATTAGAGGGAGGTATTATCCACATGTTACTTACTTTCTTTAGGCAAATAAAATTGACCTTTACCGATGTCTGGCTGGCTGACCTCATAATAATAGTAGGTACTCACCCATTTAGGCTGTTATAAATGCAACTTGCAGATGTCAGTGCATGACGCAAAGAAACCAACGCTCCCCCGCACCTGTGTCCTCTAGTCAGAGTGTTTACCTGACTCTTTTGTTGCAACGAAATCTAAGAAAACATTAATTTATAGGTTATTTCATCGTACTGACAGCACTCAGTATTTGTACTACAATAACTGTTGCATTTCACGTCTTGAGACATTGTGTAGTAGTTAGTTAACAGAATTGGTCCTTAAATAAGTAAAAATCTTTCGGGTATGTAGTAATTAAAAGAAAAAAAATATTACCATATACGGGAACTGGTTGGGACCTGTTGCAGGCATTCCACCCGATATTCTGTTTAGGGTAGAGCTCGTGCATGTGCCTGTTCATAAAATGTATCATAATATTAAAATAAGTAAGATATAATCGGCCCAAAACGTTCCCCTTAGTGTAGAGGGCCTCCTAATCCACCACGTGAGTCAGGTGTGGGTCACATTTCTTCGATTTTTTTATTTTAGAACATGCCGTTTTCCTCATGTATACATATCAAATGGGTAAGTGAATTACAGGGCCTCAAAAATTCGTCCGGGTCACTGTCAACGGGAATAGTGCCCACAAGCCTGGCGAAATTTCAACGTTGGATGAAAATGTCTTTGGTCAAAAATAGGTCAGTCTGGTCACGTGACAAATGCTTGGCAATATCACAAAAAACTAGGTGGGCCTCGAGCGCCCACCTCGTTAATAATGCCCACGGATAAAGATATAACTAGATAAAGCAAGTATCACGTATCCGTATGAAAACCAATCGTGCCATTTTTTTACTACCGATTATGACGTCATAAGCTTTTAGTTATTTAATTACTATACAAAATAGTAGTAGTTGCTGGTGTATTCCAAAAAAAAAATAGCTTGCTGCGACAGTAGCCACGTTATGCATAAAATGCTCAATTCGGGCATGTGAAGTATGTGCTCTTACGTTATCTAGGTATATAATATCTATATCTGGAGTAATGATGCATAAATAAATTAGGCAGAGAACCGTTTTACGTGAATCAATGAAAAAAAATTAACAAAAAAGTTTTTTTTTTTAATATTTACTTAATGAAATTATAGTACAGAGGTGTTGCTTAATTCTAAACTCGCCAAAATTTTACGTGTGATGGCAATGACATGCTGTATTTTGTGAAAAATAATAAAAATGTAAAAAAAAAACTTACCACAAAGAGCAATCACAAATAAAAGCACAAAGTTGTTCATTATTGTTCCTTAAGCACGGCCACTAGTATAAAAGGTTCAAAACTCAACAATCGTATAACACTGCAAATAGGTGATGACTGATTTATATTGATAATATGGGAGCTATATTTATAGGCATCTACAATCTAATCTTTATGAGGGACGTATGAAACACTTTTTTATCAAGAAACTAAAATATTTTTTAGCATTCCGTGTCCAAACGGTCAAAACCTCTTATCAGCGTCGCATCATGTACAATAGACGCGTGTGGCCAAAAATCTCAGAAAATACAGTGTTGGAAGAACAACATCATGAGACATCCTCTATCTTCCTTTTCAGGATTCTTGGTTTTTACATTTGTGCTACTCTGTATATTTGTTACAAACTAACGGGTAAATTTCTAAGGCCGCACTCTTTCTCCTACGGAACCCTATCTGAGTGAGTAATAAATGAATGTACTCTGTGATAATGTAAGTACAAGAATATTGGGTCATCAATAGAAATATGGCAGCACTAATCCTCACTAACTTAATCAATTTAAATTTTCCTTTTTCGGAAATACATCTATTTACTGAACGGAACATAATGGTATGGTTGATAAAGATTAATAACAAAACAATAACACAACATAACATCAAGCTTGTCACCCGAAGGGTAAGGCAGAGGTATAATAGGTGCCTAATTGATATAAAAAGACTTCATGAAGCCGAAAGGCATTTGTTTTCCCCGTCATTATCATCATTAGTTTTTTTTTGTTTTGGACCATACCGAGGAACCTTCTACTTACGGAGTTGGTTATTTGATACCAAAGTTCCAACTTTTTCGTGTTTTTTTTTTTAAATTACAAGTGTTTAAATGTTCCATGACCCCTGTACTATTTAATGCATCAATCAGTACAATGTTTTGAGTGCGTTATATTGAATCCTATCGTGAACCGCAAATTTTCAGTTTCCCAACAATATTTTTTGTGTAGAGTAACTTAGTTTGATAAACTGAATGCTTGGTTAACGGCTACGTCAAGGGTCCGTTTACACCTTGTATATTGCACTCACATTTTGTCCGTTTATTTACAGTAATGTGTAAGCATTAAGGGGCAAGTCTATCGCCATCAACAGGGTACAAATCCACACTCCGTGCTACTGATAAATTCCTGATGAAGAACCCAGTAACACTCGACCCTTCCCGACCTGGAAAGCGTACCCAGGGCCTGCCTAGCAGCAGCACGAGCCACCGCTAGACCCGTTGGTCTGGGTTGTTTTACCTCGTTAGGTAAAACAACAAAATATCTGTAGAAATGCCTTCTTTTTTGGTAATTTCATTGTCTAACCTACACACATGTTTTAAACAGACTGCACCCAGGTTGCTCGTAGTAAAATCAATTAATAATTTATTTCAAACAACTTGGTCCATATGGGTTAGTGAATAAGTACTTAAGAAACATGTTAGTGGCAAGAATTTTGGCACCGTTATCCCATGATCGCATCGGCCGCTCGATACGAGCTCTCTAAAATTAGCAAGATTCGTCGACTATGGTAATCTCGTCACCCCCGATGACGAGATTACCATAATCCTCCTCCAGGAGAGCAGTAAGGTCACTAGCACGCTCAAGAAGCACAGACGCAAAAGGCCGTCATGCCGTCCTCGCTGTCGGGGCCCGTCGCGATATCCCGTTCCATGGCCTCCCCGACCCTTGCTCGAACCAGCCCGCTTGGCTGAGCCTGTAGTCCAAAACCAGCTCCTAAATAATAACACCATTCAGATCCAGCTCCAGGGCTCTCTTTTTATTCCAAAGGAAGATAAAAAGAGCGAATCTTTCAACATGCTTGCTTGTTTGGCTAATTCCACTAATCGTGAACGAAAATCAATCGTTCACCGTTCGGGAGGAAGCGGCCATCTTCAATTTGGTTGCTATAAAATTCAAATTGCTGACGGGCACACGTAATTTTGGTTCGCTCTCTACCCCTCTAGTATGCATTGCTAACCGCTGATGACACGTATCTTTGGTGTCAATCCAACCCTGCGAGTGTCTAGTCGAATTGTGTCCAGACGGCTCGTTGCTATCGCCATCATTGTCCAAGTGACTGGGACGATGCAAGACACGGCATAACGTCACAACAATCAAGTTCCGAGAACTCGTCATCAAATGACGATGGCAACTTTATCGTTGATCGTCATACTAATTCCAATACTGATTCATCTTATCTAGAAATGATTGTTAAGACTGGTCATAGATCGCCTAGTTTTAATAAACATTGTCATTTCAATGATATTCAGCAGTTAAATGTTTTATTTGGCTTAAATATAGGTCCCAAATAAGATGGGTTTCGAATCCATACAGACAGGACCCCACTTTAGGGTAGTTTTTATAAATAGATACGTAGATTAAGAATTGTATTTTTTTGATATCTTTAATGTTGTTTAACGCTGTTAATAAGAGATTTACGGAGAACTTCGTCCTTAATGCTTTTTTGGGATATTTTCAGTTCATATATTCAATGAGACCGTGAGAGCGCTTATAATGTTTGTTTCTAAAATAAAATTCATTTGTTTCAGGTAGGCCACGCGGGCAAAGCCACCAGAAGAAGCTAGTGTAGACTATTTTACAGTTATAGGAATAAAAAGCAAGTTCTGTGTTTGAAAAGTATAATTTTCTTAATTAAAACATTTAGTCGTTTTAATTTGAACAATAGTGATCACTGCTAACACTCCCATTGCTGGTTAGAAAGAAGATGCTCCTACAGTGGCGCTTATCCATGAGCGGAAACTGGAGATCCGCGTATATAATTCGGGTCGCGGAGGTTGGTATAAAACTGAGCAGCTGCTGTAGCCGGTGCTAACGAGAATACCCTGGAGGTTTCCGCTACACACTAACGGGTTGCCTATGTCGCCCTGAAAATAACGCAAATAATAAAATATCGTGTTCCACTTCTTTGGAGTCCTTTTTTGGATATACTATTGTTGTAACGAAACGGATAATTGGTGTTATTATAACACAATTTACTATAGCATGTCGCAAAGATATGAGTAACAATTTGTTAAAATGCGTCTTCACACTTTGCTGCAGTAGTAGCTTCTCTAAATAGAATTTGGCTAACGCCTTAAGAGGTGACAGAAAATAGAAATTAATACACATAAGTTATTACCTGGCATGAAGAATATGATCCAAGAGCCATCGCGCAGATCATGTTTTCTTGCAAAGTGAGTTGTGGGACCCAGGGAGCAACGTAAAAACGTTGGCAATTGTTATTATCCGCCATCGCGAACTTCTGTAAGCGCATCAACTGTGTACTGGCCTAAAAACAAAAGATAAGTAGCGGTTAAATGTTTATCCACACACGTATTAATAAACATTGAATTCGGATTTAGAAAAGGTTTTCGCCACCATTCGGATAAATTTTTCGAAAGAAGAACAAAAATAATTATACACATATTGAGTCAACGTCTCCTCACTTAAACCATCGTTCTGAATAAACCACATGGTATGAAAATTTCCGGGAGAAGACTTTATCATTTTTTTTAAGGAATAAATATCACTTACAACAGTTGTGGCGTCCTGAGCTCCCCAGCCGGAAGACGTGCAATAAGATAGTGACTGTTGGACGTCTTCAGTTGCCAGTGGCACAATTTGTGCATTGTTGGTTGAGAACGCACTCGTGAGCTGAAATGGGTAAGAGGTTTACGTAACTTCACATCTGGTAGCGAGGTAAAAGAGAGTAGTAGGTCAGAAAACATTGATCATTTCGATCTTGTCACAATAAACTCGCTAATGATCAATTGGTTTACCAATTAAGTCACTATTTTGACATCAACATCGTATACTAAGACAAAGTTTGAATAGTGCCTACTGTACGAATAGCAATTATCATAAGTGAACAATAATTATAATATTCAGACTAAAAAGTTACACAAACTAAATAGTAGTAGTAGTGATATCCACTCACTCATGGCATAGCCAAACATTTTGCTTACGTTGGGTGTAGATGTTACCGGCCAAACCCGATTTCAGGCCAAACTAGTTTGTCCTAGGCCTAACTAGGCACTCTGACTAAATGGGTTAGGTTAGGTTAGAACTGTGACCCACCACGCGCGAGCCGAGGGCGCATAGATGGCCGATGAGCCCCACAGCAAAGTTGGGCGCATTGTAATTGCTTTGTTTGTGTTCACGTGAACTGGTTTGGCCTAGGACAAACTAGTTTGGCCTAGGACAAACTAGTTTGGCCTGAAATCGGGTTTGGCCGGTAACAAATTTATTATTTTCTTCTTCTTAAATTCGTTTTTTTTGATTATTCGTTTAAACACTTTATTTTTTATTCGTATCTACAAATGGCATCACTTTGGGCCCTATCAGAATACAGCTTCAGTACCATGCTGAGAATGGACCTTTTGGCCTCGTACAGAACCATTTCGTAAGGCTTGTTTTTTCTTATTTGTACTTTTTTTATATCTTTTTGTTTTATTGTTAATTTAACCATTTTTTGTTATGTCCTGTGCGAGACTAATAAACACTTTTTCTTTCTTTCTTTCTTAATCCATGTAAGTCCTCTTTATTTTATTAAACAGGGTGTAAGAAGACCCTTAACGAAGCCGTCAACCAAGCATTCTGTACATCAAACTAAGTCACTTTACGCAAAAATTGTTGCTGGGATACAACTTTTTTTAGGGATGAATAATCACGTTTTACGGTAGGACTCAATGTAACGCACTCAAAATATTGTGATGAAGGATGGACTGAAAAGTAATGGGGTCGTGGAGGTGTTCTAAAATCTTACATTAAAAACAGGTATTTAAAACAAAAACTTGTGAAATAGTTGGAACTTTGACCCCCAATGTCTCTGTAACTATAAGGTTCCCATTCCCAGGTATGGTCTAGAACAAAAAAATGATCGCAATGACAGGGAGAATAAATGCCTTTCGGCTTCGTTAAACGTCTTGTTACACCGTTTATATGAAATATGCAGTAGAAAAAATACTCACGATAATAATAGCGATATCATTAACATAGAGGTTACCCGGGTTGTAATCAGGGTGTACGGTAAAGCGCTCTATATCACGATGGTGATCAGCAGAAGTGTCGTTAGTAAGATCAATGGCGCCAGCGAACACCCTGTAGTTGTTCGGGTTCAAAACCGCTTGGACTCTGGAAAATAACAGAAAGGTTAACGATTCAAAAATATTCTTATGAACTAGTATTACCATTGTTTTCATTTATCGCCACTTTGGATAATTTCATATGCATTTAGTAAAAAGCTGTTATTTTGAAATTACAACCAGACACTTCAATTTTATTTATTTTTATCTATGTATAAATAATTAAATTTATTTTGAAAGGTTTCGGTGCATAATAGATTAATTGATAATTAACAAAGATGGATAATAATACACACGCTAGTCGTAGGTAAGTTAAAATTCAATATAAGTATAAGTCGTAGGTAAGTTAAAATTCGATAAGCATCACCCTCCCACCAGCAGACGTATTCACTTGTAGAGATAAGTAACGCCTGAATGCACACGGTTTCTTTATTAATTAACTTAGATAAGTTATCACATTAGGTGTTATTGATGACTTGATGATATGACAGCCGACAGCAGCAACAGGTTGGCAACACGCTATCTATTCCGATCTCTGATTGTAATAGCATAGCAGCAGCCTTTAATGTTCCCACTGCTGGGACACAGGCCTCCTCTCTATGAGAGGGAATAATGACCATAAATTAACATTAGGTACTCACCCATTCTGGCTGTCATAAACGCACGATGCAGATGTCACTGCATGTCGTAGCGAAACCAACGCTCCCCCGCACCTGTGTCCTCTAGTCAGAGTATTTACCAGACCCTTGTCTTGTAACGAAATCTAAAAGAACATAAGTATTAAGATTATTTCATTGTACTGCGCAATAACTGTTGCATCTCACGTCTCGAGACATTTTGTACTAGTTAGTTATCAGAAATGTTCCCAGTGTAAAACTAGTTAAAAAAAAAAACAAAAAAAAAAATTCTCACCATTAAAAAAAACATGAAAATTATTACAATAAAATTGTTTGTCTGTGGTGGTTATAACGAAGTTCAACGAGGTGTTTTGACCCTACCCCTTGTACTAGGCGGGAACCTGTATCTCAGGGGATAGTGACAATGAGTCTTGAGACATTGTGTAGTAGTTAGTTATCAGAATTGGTCCTTAAATAAGTAAAAATCTTTCGGGTATGTAGTAATTAAAAGTAAAAAATATTATTACCATAAACGGGAACTGGTTGTCAGCTATTGTCGGAGATCCACCCGTTATTCTGTTTAGGCTAGAGCTCATGCATGTGCCTGTTCATAAAATATATCATATTATTAAAATAAGCCCAATACGGTCCCCCTGTAGTGTAGAGGGCCTTCTAATCCACCATTCCATTTTTTTAATTTTAGAACATACCGGTTTCCTCATTATTATATTCCTTTACTGTTTGTGTGTTGAGAAAAATACGTACACATATCAAATGGGTATCTAAGTGAATTATAGGGCATCTAAAATTCATTCGCATCACTGTCAAGGAAAACAGTGCCCAAAAACCTGGCAGCGTTGCAACGTTAGATAGAAACGTCTTTGGCCAAAAATAAGTCAGTCTGGTCACGTGATGAGTTAACCAACTGCTTAGCAATGTTATGAAACACTAGGTGGGCCTTGCGCTGCGCCCACCTAGTTAGTAATGCCCACAAATACAAGGTGTAAACGGACCCTTCACGAAGCCGTCAAACAAGCATTCTGTACATCAAACTGAGCAACTCAACGCCAAAATTATTGCTTATTGCTAAACTTTTTAATAAATTAGGGAACAACCAGTTTTACGTGAATCAATGACAAAAATTGACAAAAAAAAAATCTCTTAAAAATATATATATTTTTTTATAAAATATTAACAAATGTAAAAATACTTACCACAAAGAGCAATCAAAAATACAAGCACTAAGTTGTTCATTGTTGTTCTTAAGCAAGGCGTGTGACACTACAAACAGATGATGTCTGATTTATATTGCTAATGTGGGGGCTGTATTATATAAGCATCTACAATCTTATCTTAATAACGGACTTATAAATCACTATTTTCCAATCAAGATGATAATAATCAAAAATCAATTATCAAGGAATGAATTGTAATAAATCATTTATTTTATCAAGAAACTGCATTTTTTTAGCATCCCGTGTCTAAACGGATGAAACCTTTCATCAGCATCGCATCATATACAATAGACGGGTGTGGCTAAAAATTTCAGAAAATACAGGGTGGAAGAACAACATCGTGAGAGCATCCTCTATCTTCCTTTTTAGGGTTATTGGTCATTACTTTTGTGCCACTCTGATATTTGCTACAAACTAATGTGTGTCTGTAAAACATGTCAAAATTAAAAATAAAGTTCTAAGGCCGCACTCTTTCTTTTACGGAACCCTTTCGGAGTAGGTAAGTAATAAATGAATGTACTCTGTGATAATGCAAGCACATGAATATTGCGTAATCAATAAAAATAATAATGGCATCACTAATCATCACTAACTTAATCAGCTTTATTTTCCTATTTCTGATATACATCTATTTACTGTCTGAGGAACATGGTTGATGAAGATTAATAACATAACCAAAACCGCCAAATGACGATTAATTGCGACAACAGTACATAAGATATAGAAACACCTACAATAATCCGACAGAAACGTTAAAGCGCTCTTATTTCGTAAGGGACTTACTAAACAATGAAAACAACATGCAAAAGACCTGGAGTGTAATTAAAGACATGTGTAATATAAAGAAAGGCTCTAGCAGATCAACTGAGTAGTTGCAGATCAAATCAAACCCCTCTGACTCTCTTAATGAAGTACTTCACATCAAGTGGTAAAGACTTAGCAAATACAACTCTAAGTAAAATCAGCACTCAGCTACGTAAGCAGCCGTCACTCCTATTTTTAAGACTGGTAACAAGGGTCTCGTTGGCAACTAGCGCCCCATCTCTGTACTTAGCACACTGTCAAAAATATTAGAAAACCTAGTAAATAAGAGACTAATAAGATATTTAGTGACAAATAACATAATTCCTTCAAACCAATTCGGTTTTAGAGCTAATCGGTCCACTAATGTTGCTATTCTAAAGCTAACCGGAAACATGGCCAAGGACGTAGATTGGGGAGAAAAATGTGTCGGCATTTTCCTCGACCTTCAGAAAGCATTCGATACTGTCTCGATCACTATTTTAATAAGCAGATTAGAAAACATTGGAATCAGAGGAGTGCCACAGTAATGGCTTTTAAGTTATTTGTCAGAAAGAAGTCAATGCATTCGCCTTCATAAGACGACTAGCGATGAACCTTCCTGTTCACACGGAGTTCCCCAGGGAAGCACGATTGCTCCAACCCTATTCGGGGTGAACATCAATGAACTGTGCGATATCACAATCAATAAAGCCGATGTCGTAATGTTTGCAGATGACACAGTTTTTCTGTTCCATGAAAAGTCATTGAAAGGTCTAGAAACAGTCTTTTAATCGGGTCTTCCCAAAGTAACAGCTTGTCTGGAAGATAGTCTGCTATCACTAAACAACTCTAGGTAGGTCTGGCTCTTGTGATACAAGAACTCCTATTACAAGAGCCAGGGCCACACTGATATTTGTGAGTAATCACTTGTCACATAAAGATTTTGAATTTTAATTCAATAACATCAAGCCTGCCACCTCGAAGAGTTAGGCAGAGGTGTAGTAGATAATTGATGGATGTAAAAAGACTTAACGAAGCCGAAAGGCACTAGTTCTCCCCGTCAATACGGTATTTTTTTGTTCTAGACCATACCGGGGCCATATTTAATGTTGTAACTTTACTTAAAACCATGACACAGGTGTACTGATTGATGCATTAAATAGTACAGGTACTGCATCAATCAGTACAATGTTATGAGTGCGTAACAATGAGTCCTACTGTAAACCAAGATTTTTAACCCAAAAAAATCCCTTGTCTAAGAGTAATTTTTGTGTAGTTTCTTAGTTTGAAGTACAGACTGCTTGGTTGACAGCTACATGAAGGGTCCGTTTATACCTTGCACAGTGCGTACATTTGAGAATATTGACGTCTTCAACGTTGTTTAACTCTATTTATAACCGTTTTATAAGTCCTTGAATTGGGTAGATAAGATTAATTTAAGTTAGTTTGTATGATTAAATAATCATACAAACAACTACCGAAGTCTATGAAGAATTTGGACCATGCATTGCCACAACTACTAACGAACGAGCGTGGTCGTATACAGAAGCTATACTATGTCTGAGTTATTTTGGATGCAATCACATTGTGACTAAAATAAAGAATACTTTTGTAACTCTGTATAAGTTCGGTCGCAATCGGATCGTACCGGTTTGAACCTTAATAATATAGACTATATTTCAGAAATAGGAATAAAAAACAGGTTCTCTATTTAAATACTCTAATTTAATTATATCTAAAATAGGGATCTTAATTTAAAACATTAGTCATAATAATTTGAACAATAGTGATCACTGCTAACACTCCCATTGCTGGTTGGAAAGTAGATGCACCTGCCGTGGTCCTTATCCATGAGCGGAAACTGGAGATCCGGGTATATAATTCGGGTCGCGGTGGTAGGTTTGCAACTGAGCAGCTGCTGTAGCCGGTGCTAACGAGAATACCCTGGAGGTTACCGCTACATACTAACGGGTTGCCTAAGTCGCCCTGAAAATAACGCAAAATAATAAAGTGCCGTATTCCACTTCTTCGTCGTCCTTTTTTGGGTATACTGTTGTTGTAGCGACACGGATAATTGGTGCTATTATAACACCATTTTGCTATTGCATGGCACAAAGATACAATGTGTCTTCACACTTTACTGCTGCAGGAACAGCTTCTCTAAGTAGAATAGAGCTAACGCCTTAATGAAGTACAACGAAATAGTAATTAATACACATAAGTTATTACCTGGCATGAAGAATATGATCCAAGAGCACTCCCACAGATCATGGTATCTTGCAAAGTGAGTTGTGGGACCCAGGGAGCAATGTAAAAAGGTTGGCAATTGTTATTATCCGCAATCGCGAACTTCTGTAAGTGCATCAACTGAGTACTGACCTAAAAACAAAAGATTAGTGGTTAAATGTTTATCCACACATATATTCATAAACATTCAACGGATTTTCACGAGGTTTTCACCATAATTTAGAAAATTTATTCGAAAGAAATCAAAAATATATAAAAATTTTCTTACAAATGGGGTTTATCAATAAACGCTGAATTTGTTAAGTTTAGTAATGATTGACGTTTGTTTAAACATCCTCCTTATTTTAACCATCGTTCTAAATAAACCACATGGTATGAAAATTGCCGGCAACAGAGTTTATAATTTATTTTTATTAATAACTTACAACATTTAAGTTGTTCTGGGCTCCCCAGCCGGAAGACGTGCAATGAGATAGTGACTCTTGGACGTCGTTAGTCGCCAGTGGCGCAATTTGTACATTGTTGGTTGAGAACGCACTCGTGAGCTGAAATGGGTAAGAGGTTTACATGACATCGCATATGGTGGCGAGGTAAAAGAGAGTAGTTCAGAAAACATTGATCGCTTCGACATTGTCGCAGAAAACTCGCTAAAGATAAATTGGGTTACCAAATAAGTCACTATTTTGACATTGACATCGTATAATGAGACAAATTTTAAATAGTGCCCACTGTAAAAATAGCACATCTATCACAGGTGAACAATAATATAATATTTAAAAAGAAGAAACGCAAATTATATCTTAGTGATATCCATGTAAGTCCTCATTCTTTTATTTTATTTAAGATATGCAGTAGAATTAAAACTCACGGTGATAACAGCGATATCATTAACATAGAGGTTACCCGGGCGATAATCGGGGTGTACGGTAAAGCGCTCTACAGCACGATGGTGATCAGCGGAAGTGTCGTTGGTAAGATCAATTGCACCAGCGAACACCCTGTATTCGTTCGGGTTCAAAACCGCGTGGACCCTGGAAAATACGCTGGCGTTAACATTTTTGGTTCTTATTTGATTTTTAGTTGAATCAGAATGCTGGGCTGTGAAAAAGATGGATGAAAAACGATTGCATGTAGCGGAGATAAGAATGTTGAGATGGAAGTGTGGAGTGACAAGAATGGATAAACTAAGGAATGAGTATGTTAGAGGAAGTTTGAAAGTAGCGTCTGTTACAGAAAAAATTAAAGAAAGTCGTTTGTCTTGGTATAGGTAATATGTAATGAGGAGGTATGAAAAGCATGTGACTAAAAGAGTGATGGACATGAATATTGTTGGATGGAGAGGCAGAGGAAGATTAAAAAAAGATGGATGCATTGTGTGAGGAATGAAATGAAAGAAAAAGGAGTAAATGATGCGGTGATTTCTGAAGACACTTCAATTTTATTTATTTCTAAGGTGTGCAGGTAAGTTAAAATTTCGCATATAGATTTCCGATCTAAATTTTGGTGCAAAATACATCACCACCCGCAGAAATATACACTTGCAGAGATGCGATAACTATTGTAATTATTAAAATGCAATATGCACCTGTATCACAGTTTAAGTTGCATTATCGCAAATTAACACCTGAATGCACACGTTTTCTTAATCAATTGACTTAGATAAGTTATCAAATTAGGTGTTATTAATAATGACTGATGTATGACATGTATTGACATAATCGACACACTAATAGTTGACAGCTGTACCAAGTGGCGCCTGGTCGGCAATACTCTATTCCGATCTCTGATTGTAATTAACATTAGGTACTCACCCATTTTGGCTGTCAAAAACGCAAAATGCAGCTGTCACTGCATGGCGTAAAGAAACCAACGCTCCCCCGCACCTGTGTCCTCTAGTCGGAGTGTTTACCTGACTATTTTGTTGTAACGAAATCTAAAAGAACATGAATAAAGTATATTAAATAAGTAAAGTATATAAAGTTTATTTCTTTGTACGCACGGCGGCCAATCAAGCTATGCAAAACCAAATTAAGCAGATCTCTCATCGTACGGGAAGCTCATACAAAGCGAAGTCAGGTTACACTGGTTATATAGAGCTTGATGTGCCGCCGTGTGTACTGTACCATAAAGTATTTATAACGCGATAATAAAAATAGTTCGTAACAATGAGTAAAAATCTTTCGGGTATGTAGTAGTTGAAAGTAAAAAATATTATTACCATATACGAGAACTGGTGTTGTACTGTTGCCGGGGATCCGCCCGCTATTCTGTTTATGCTAGAGCTCGTGCATGTGCCTATCAATAAAATGTATCATAATATTAAAATAAATTATATATAATAAGCCTAAAACGTTCCTCTTGTAGTTAAGAGGGCCTCCTTATCCACCACGTGGGCCAAGAGCAGGCAGTTTTTGATTTTCGAACATACCAGTTTCCTCATTATTATATTCCTTTACCGTTTCGAGGAAAATATGTACACATAATAATAATAAATTATTTATTACCTCAAAGTTCAAGTACGTTGCACTGTTTTCAGATTAAAGGTCTTAATTTAGCATTAAAAAAAAAAGTACAATAGGTTCAACCCTGTACCTTAAACTAGGCCAGGCCTGTGTCTTAGGGGGCAGTGTCCGACTTTGGGGTATGCTTATATAATTATATTTTGGCGGACGCTCTAGTGGACTGTAATAAGTGGGTGCTTATTTGATCTTGTCGTAAATTTTCACATAAGGAGTAAGAAAGTGAAGAGTGGATGATGTGAGTGAAAGTGATGATTCTGAGTGGGAGTGTTTGGGATGTTTCGTGAGTATATGTTTGTTGTGTTGGTATAGCGCGTGTACGAGAAATGAGTAAATGACATTATAAAGACTGGATGTTTATTAGGTGACATAAGTTAGAAGTGATTCCGTATTATGAAAATCTTGTTATAGCAGCCATCCCATTACTATACGTTTTAGTTTAAACCAGGGACACCGAGAATATTTAGTTGTTTATGAACTTGATTATAAATTTGCGTACTTATGACGAAAAATTGGTGCCTTGCAAACTTAGTTTTATGTTGGATGCTGGGAATTATATGTTTACGTTTTTTGAGGTCGGGTGGAGCCAAACTGCCATGTGTCCTAAGAATTGATTGAAGCACAAAAAGCTATCGTACAGTTAAAACCTCACAGTCTGCATAAAGTTGTGCTGTCGGATATCTGCGTGGTTTCTTTGCCATAACCTTAAGGACTACTCTTTGAGCTCTCTCAGCCCTCAGGAGACCTGTTTTCTTGGCTCCACCCCTCACTTTGATGCAGTATCCTAGCACCGATTGTTACAGGGCAAAATAGACCATTTTAAGAATATCATGATTAGCTGACTCCTTGATTGATTTGAAGATAGAGGATATTATATTTATTTAAATATAAGGCGCATTGTTTGGGTGGTAAGTGTGTCTAGGTGTTTATCCCATCTTAGTGCGTTGTCTATATATACACTGTCATCTCTTCTTAATTATGGACAGGAGCAATGTGTTTTATTGAATTTTGTGAAAAACAATAACAAATGTAAAAAAATACTAATCTCACCACAAAGAGCAGCGGTGGCCCAGGTGGTGGAGACAACGACTTGCGAGCAGTAAGTCGTGGGTTCGAACCCAGCCAAGCGCATTACTTTCTGTAAGTTATTTCATCACCACTGCTCTCAAACGGTGAAGGAAAAACATCGTGAGGAAACTGGCATGTCCTAGAACCAAAAATTCGAAGAATTGTGACATCCACCAACACGCACTGGGCCCGCGTGGTGGATTATAGCCCATTCCCTCCCATAGAGAGGAGGCCTGCGTCCCAGCAGTGGGAACATTAATAGGCTGATTATGCTATGCTATGCTATTATGCTTACCACAAAGAGCGATCACAAATAAAAACACAAAGTTGTTCATTGTTGTTCTTAAGCACGGCCACTAATATAATTATGTTTCAAAATCAACAATCGTTTAATACTTCAAACAGGTGATGACTGGTTTGTATTGCTCATATTATATAGGAATCTACTATCTAATCTTAAAAAGGGAGGAGGGAAACATTGTTTTACCAAGAAACTACAATATTTTTTTGGCATTCCGTGTCTAAACGAATAAAACCTTTGAACAGCGTCGCATCACTCGTGTCACCAAACATCTCAAAAAATACAGCAGTGGAAGAACAGTGCAGTGATGCATACATATTTTTTGACACAAACCCGCCACACTATTCTCAAATTCCTACTATTTCGTCCACATTCATATCGGTATAGTCAGGTGTTTTGGTCATAAACGCAAGCCTGTTTTGAGTAGCTACTACGCAGCTGAACTTCCTGAAGAATCTCTAGTAAGTTGACTACTGCAAATCGCCATTTCATGAGAAAATGCGACCAGCCAACCATAGTGAAGTATATTCACCCAATATATTGGTACCGCACCGTACTTGAATTAACCGTTATCTCACAACACACGTCGCTTGCGGCATTTCTTACAAACTTTCAAGTGATTATTTTTTCGAAATGACTGAACCGATTTTAATGAAACTTCATACGCATAAGCAAAATACATAAGTCTAAAAACTTAACGGAGAACATTTTCGAAAAATAGCATTGCAGATAAATTATTCCGATTTTAGATATTGCATAGAAACAGAAATTATCAATTATCTTTTTTTAAAGACATTTCGAAAAGTTCTCTGTTGAGTTTTTAGACTTATGTATCCTGCTTATTCGTACGAAGTTTCATTAAAATCTGTCCAGTCATTTCGAAAAAAAATCACTTGAAATTTTATATAAAATGCCGTAAGACGTTAACGCTCTTAATCAGTTAGTTGACATAAACATGAGCCGTGTCTGTTCTTTTTTCTTTTTATTTTAACCCACAAACATCAATAATTTCTCGATTACAAACTTAAATTCAAACTCAAAACATTTACCTGTATTTCAAATAGACCAGTTATAGGCAATTTTGGATTATCAAAAACAAGAAAATGAAGCTTCAGTTCACAGAGATAATTAGTGTGAAAAGACTGTAGTTGCCTGTTCCAAAGCGTCGATCTTTATAAAGAAGAATGGGTAAGAAACTCCATGGTCACTTTTTAACCATCTTGCCCATTAATCTATTAAATCATTTGTCAACTGCAATCATGAGAGATGATCTGATTCTCTATCTACCGTTTTATGGTTCTTCTTCGTTACTTTTGTACCACTCTGTATATTTGCTACAATTTAACCTGTTTCTGCAAAATGTGGCAAAATTAAAAATAAAAGGCCGCACTCTATCTTCTACGGAACCTTTTCTGAGTAAGTAAGAAATGAATATACTCTGCAAGTAATAATGTAAGTACATGGATCATGGATATTGTGGAATCAATAAAAATATGGCATCACTAATCCTCAGTCACTTAATCTGTTTAAATTGTCCTTTTTCGGAAATACATGTATTTACTGCCTGAGGAACAGAATAATATGGTTGATGATGATTAATAACATAACATCAAGCCTGTCACCCCGAAGGGTTAAGCAGAGGTGTAGTAGGTACCTAATGGGTGTAAAAAGACCCTTCACGAAGAGGAAAGGCACTTGTTCTTCCTGTCATTTAAGTTTTTTTTTTGGTTCTGGATCATACCGGTGGACCTCCTAGTTCTTCTTAGTCGTTCACTCTTGACAGAGTGATCATGGCCATGAGGTGTTCCCACAACTGCGGTTGCTGCTTTCGCGATCCTTTTCCACCGGTCTCTATTGGCCGCAAGCCGAGCACATTCTGTCAAAGGGATCTTGGTGACAGATTTGATGAAATCTGTCCATCGTGTTGGTGATCGCACACGTTGACACATTACTGATAAAAATGCTTGGCTCAATGCCGGTCCTGCTCCACAAGAACAGGAGCGCCTAAATTGATAGCATTAAATAGCATTGTCGGAGCTGCTGAAGATTGTATAACTATCTTTGCATTGTATAGATTCAATCTCTTTTGTATTATATAGCCGCCTAGCCCATATTGTGTGAGTACTATGTACTAGAAAGCTGTCATTCGCTGGAAACCTGCGTCTTTTCTTGACTTGAATGTGCCCTGGCGGTTAGGAGTATGTCATGCTAACTCAAATGTCTCGCTGATGGTGGCACGTGTGTCGGATCATTTAGTTCCCTTCAAAATGGTTGAGTTGAATGGTGCTGATACATGCGTCATGTTCGTGAACGGGCGCTGTCAGTTGTGACTGGTCATCTCTTATTTGCCACGGCTTATTTGAATTAATTATTTTATTTTTGAATTGTTTTTACTATGGACCGTTTTAACGTACACATCTTGCTGCATCGTTCTCACATAATGTACCATCTCAAAATGAATGATGTAACCAAGGTTTTGTTAAAGTATTCTGATTTAAAAGAGTGTCCATGGAGTTTCTTGCCCGTTCTTCTCCATAGAGATCTACGTTAGGGAATGGGCAACTACAGTACTTTCGCAGTTTTTGTGCCTTGTGACTGGGACTGTAGCTATATTTTACTGTTGCCTTTGTTTCGACAATTCGAAAGTGCCTGTAACTGGCCTACTTGAAATAAATGCTTTGATTTTGATTTTGATTTTTGTTGTCTCGTGCCTTCGACTCTACCCTGAATCATCAAACGCTCCATGGAATCATTGTTGCGGGTAACGTGTCTAAAGAATAGATAAATCGTAGTTGCACAAGCGACGACAGTCTTTGTTTAATATATATTGAATTCTTTGAGTATTGACACGTTAGTCCGATGAGCGGTCCAGGAACCCCTACGGAGTTAGTTATTGGAGATCAAGGTTCTAACTTTTCACAAGTTTTTTTAATTACAAGTGTTTAATGTTGTAACTTTACTTAAAATTACCATAACCCCTATACTATTTAATGGATCCATCAGTACAATGTTTTGAGAGCGTTGCATTGAGTCCCACATTTTCATCCAAAAAGAAGTCGTTTCCTAGTAATAATTTTTGTGTAGAGTTACTTAGTTGCTGCATGTCCTGCTTGGTTGATCGCTAGGTCCAGGGTTCGTTTACACTTTGTTTAGTGCACTCTCATTTTTCCGTTTTTTTAAGTAATATGTATGCATTAAGGGCAAGTCTATCGCCATCAACTGGGCCCAAGTTCGGACTCCGTGCTACTGATAAATTCCTGATTTAAAGCCCACTACACTTGACCCCTGACTCTTCCCGAAAGCGTACCGAGGACCTGCCCAATACAAAACAACAAAAAATCTATAGAAATGCCTTGTTTTTTGATAATTTCCTTGTCTTACCTACACACATGCTTTAAACAGACCTTGAACCCTGGTTGCTCCACCATCTTGCCAGGTTGTTGTCTTGTTGTTCTTTATCTTGTTGTTCCACAAACAAAGGGTTACTAAACATGTTCTGCGAATCCTGTAATCTGCACGTTACAGGCACTGGATACTGCTATGGATACTGCTGAAAGCAACAAACTCGTTGCGAAATTATGGGTTTTTAGATCGTCATCAACACGCTAAGATTAAGAAGTATGAAATATACGTAAGCGAACTGAAATATATTTTTCAGGCTCTCTTTTTATTCAAAGAGAAAAAAATATTCAAATCTTTCAACGGTTCAGGTCATGGTTCTAAAGGAAATTGAAAAACTTAAAGGATTATCCATATTTTAATATTAAAATCGAATAAGAGTTGGAAGTTACACGAGATTTTTTGATATCATTCAAGGATTTTATTTTTCATTAAAAGATTTTGGTACAGATTTACTGTTTGAAGTTTTTCTTTCAGCAAAACCTTTTCGACATAAACAGATCCGAAAACAAGTAGAGATAATTTTCTAATTGAAAATAAAACCTTATATCTCCAATAAAAAAAATAGTAACATTGAAGCGAGAGGAACATCTTATTGCGTTTTTTGTTACACATTCGTATGCTGATATCAGACCCGTAATAAAAATAAATGGGATCTCGGCTGATCTAAATATTAGGATACAAATTCAAATGAACCAAATAGATCTTTCCACATACATAAACCATTCTACAATCGACGAAACGTTCCGTTGGGTTTCTTCTTAGAAATCTTTGCAACGTTGGAATGCTAAGTCTGTTTATTTTATACAGCTTGCAGAAGTTTGTATCTCGTCTCGTCTTGTAAAAGAACCGATCGAACGTTTAGCCCATTGATGAAGCTTAGAGATCCGATGACTGATATTCAAGATTCACGGACTCACATTTAATCGAAGGAAGTATTGGGCCAGATAACATACCCATAACGTAGGGTAACTGGTATTTTGTGAGAATAATATTAGAACAATAATACTGATCTTTTATCTAGAATAAACCTTACTGAAATAGCTTTTCCCAAAGAAAAATGTAGCAAGGAAACAGATAACGCACGCATAAACCTTAAAATCTCGCTACAGAACCCATTTCGAGGATTATTACGGAAAACTGCGGTTGCTCGCGTTAACGTACGATACGAACGAACGAGCGTGGTCGTATACAGAGGCTGTACCATGCCTAAGTTATATTGAATGCATTCACATTATTCGCACTCTGTTCCTCTTTGAAAGAATTCAGAAAGTATCTAAATTGAGCCGCTAGTTCAGTGGGATTTACTGCTTAGTATGTGTTGTAGAATCGGAGCACAAAACTGGTTGTGAAACAGACGGAAAGCCAAGGCTTAAGGTCACAACAATCATGTTCCGTGAACTCGTCATCGTATGACGATGGCGACTTTATCGTTGATCGTCATACTAATTCCAATTACCGAGTTATCTTACCTAGAAATGATTGTTATGACTGGTCACCAAGTTTTAAGATATATTGTCACGTCAATGATATTCAGCAGTTAAATACTCTATTTGTCATAAATATAGGTACCAAATAAGATGGGGCTTCGAATTCATACAGGCACTTAGGATAGCTTATACAATATTTAAAAAAGCCTGTCCGATCCATGAGGGCATTATGAGGTATCGAGATTAGATTCTATTTATGTCATCCTTTTTGGAGAACAAGTAAAAAAACATTCCCCGATTAAAATGAAATGAAATGTGCTAAAATGAGGAAACTTATATGGTAACACACGGGTGCAAGCGGTCGCTTCTCGGATAGTGACGTCATAAAAAAATAATTGACGATCGAACATACTTATGCCAAAGATGGTTTTGTCACGTTTTAAAAGTTCGTTAGAATTTAGGGAAACGGTGGTAATTTGGGACAAAAATCAAGAATTTTAAAATTTATTAATACTTTTACATTCATGTATGTTTTATGTTTCTTATTCTATTTGGCAATTTCGTTGGTATAAATATATATGCCCCCTTCAGATCAGAGAGAGTTTTTTAACATATTATATAGATACGAGTACATAGATTAAGACGGGTATTTTCTGATGTATTTAATCTTTATAACCGTTTATAAGTTCCTGAATTGGAAAGATAAGATTAAATTGTTTGTATGAATAATTGCTACCGAAGTCTGTGTGCAATTTGGATATCGCATTGTAACATAAATGTATTCAGTAGAAACTATGCTACGGACAATGGACATAGCTTATTTCCTTACTGGATACAAAAGTCAGGTGCCGCCTACACTTCGCGACAAATACACAGCAATATTGCATAACCATTGATTTTCAACTACTGACAAATCCGGCTAGTCAATACTCGTAATGACTGTCAAAGGTCATCGAAAGAAAGATGGAGTTGAAAAGGTCAAAAGAAAGATATTTTTAAAATACCGCTGAACTATGGGAGTAAACAGACCCCTCACGAAGCCGTCAACCAAGCATTCTATACATCAAACTAGTAAACTTTACGCAAGAATTTTTGTTGGGAAACGACTATAGTACAAGCGAACAAACAAACAGAAAGTCTTTTCTCTTTATAATATTTGTATGGATTGAGGCTTATTTATTGGTGTTTGAGGCGTTAACGTTATTTACATAATGATCGGTATAATAAATCAAATTTAAAAACCTCCCAAACATTTTAGGTATTATGTGTCCTTGAAATGGAGCTCGTGGCTAAATAATAACAGCCGTTCGGGTCGATCTTTAGGTTAAGCCGTGCTTACCTAGGGTGGTCTGTGGATGGGTGACCACCCATTACATACCGAGTTTCCTCCTTGCCTCGGAAAGCACGTTAAGCCATTGGTCCCGGGTGTCATTTGTAGATCTTTGACAGTTCGTTAGTTAGTCAGTGGCCCGAAAAGTCTGACAACCAGTCTTTCCAAGGGGTATCGTATTACCCAGTATTAACTGGGTTGCGGAGGTCAGATAGGCAGTCGCTCCATGTAAAATACTGGTATTCAGCTGCATCCGGTTAGACTGGAAGCCGACCCCAACATAGTTGGGAAAAGGCTAGGCAGATGATGATGATGATCTCCCATTTAGACGATCCACCCGGCAAAAAAGCTTCATATTTGCTGTGTAGATATTATGATGAGATACTGAAGTCACTTTTTGTTAAAACCCAACATAGTTTTTTATGTTGATTAATTAATTTTTTTATATTGATTATTCTATTCAATTCAATTTTATTTTATTTTTCAAAATTCCATTTATTTATCTTAATTTTATTCAATCAATTTCAAAAATCCATTTATTTATCTTAATTTTATTAAATTATGTGTTGAATTTTAATGTATTTTTATTTTATAACAATGGTTTGATTGGGTAATGACAATAAACTATTATTAACTTATTTTATTTTTAAATTTGATTACGGACTTTTTACATTGTATATTGTTATTTGACGAAAAATGATTGTAATTTTTTATTTTGTGTACTACTTAGTTATAATATTATTGTGTGGTGTGTATTTGTCTTTGATTAATTGATCTAAAGCTAACATTATTTTTAAGTGTACTTACTAACTAAATTATGGATCGTTGTGTCTGATGCATATAAATAAATAAATAGTTTGGAAAAGGCTAGGCAAATGAATGATGTGTCCTTGAAATGGTAAAGAGGGTTTAAATACCCCGGGATCGCCAACATTTTGCGGTTAGTGTTCTACATCACACATATTACGGTCCAATAACCAGCTGACATATTCATCGCATAGTTATAATTGCACGTTATTCATATGCATTACATGACAACGCAAACCGCATCGCGTATGCTAAGATCGTGCGGCGTTTGGTACATGTAGACACATGTATATTGTATGTACGAGTACATCACATATAACACGTTCTACACATCATACGTCGGAAAGTCGTGCCGAGAACGCGGTGCTCACGTAAGTTTAAGTATTTAGCTGACGCTCTCGTTAAGTACTGCAGCTTCGAGACTGCTTTTTATGCAAAACTAAAGCCACGCTTCCAAGAGAGCGATGCGTGTTGTGTTTGAGCATGGAGAACTGGCGAACATAGAACTTAACGCTCATTTAATAAGAATCATATTTCAGTACAATTTTTAACATAATGTTTAAACGGATGTAAACTAGGTCTTACACACAGTCATAGTCTAACAATGCGATAAAATCTTAATCTAAAGGATTGCCCAGATACTAGACTATTTAAATATGCTACGCAACAAACTACTACTAAATTTGGGTTGACAACAATAAAAATTAAAAATAATCAAGTTTTGATAAGAACGTGGACAATTTGGCCATGACTAATTTATTTTCAACATTGGACAACATCGCACTAAGTATGGTGAAGATAACTAAAAAAAGAAATGATTTTAGGTCTGCTAAGACTGCTTCTTCCTGGTCGTGTCCCGCTTCCAAAATCAAAATCAAAGCATTTATTTCAAGTAGGCCAGTTACAGGCAGTTTTGAATTGTCGAAACAAAGACAACAATGAAATATAGCTACAGTCCCAGTTACCCATTCCCTAACGTAGATCTCTATGGAGAAGAACGGGCAAGAAACTCCATGGACACTCTTTTAACTAGAATTAATTTTACAAAACCTTGGTTACATCATTCATGTTGAGATGGTACATTATGTGAGAACGATGTAGCAAGATGTGTACGTTAAAATTGTATAAAGTAAAATCAATAAAAAAATAAAAAAAAATAATTCAAATAAGCCGTGGCAACCAAGAGATGACCATTTCTCTTTTTCGATTCCCTTTTTATTCAAATTACCTTTGTCCAAAACTCTACGGCGTCGGTGGTGGCTTCGGACTGGTCCTTCAAAGTGCTGGTCAAAGTCAAAGTCAAAAGCATTTATTTCAATTAGACCATCACAGGCACTTTTGAATGTCAAAAAAACAAAAAGAAGCGAAGCTAGAGTCACAGTCACAAGACATAATAACTTGAGAAAGTACTGTAGTTGCACATTCCAAAGCGTAGATCTCTATGGAGAAGAATGGGCAAGAAACTCCATGGACACTGTTTTAAATCAAAATATTTTAACAAAATCTTGGTTACATCATTCATGTTGAGATTATACATATATGTGAGAACGATGTAGAAAGACTTGCACATTAAGAGCGTCCAGAGTAAAAGATCAAATTAACAATGAAAAAAAAAAATAAAGTAATTAAAATAAACCGTGGCAGCTAAGAGGTGACCAGTCCCAACTGACAGCGCCCGTTCACAAACATGACGCATGGATCAGCGCCATTCAACTCAACCATATTGAAGGGAACTAAATG
Source organism: Noctua janthina (assembly GCA_963576755.1). Classification (NCBI taxonomy): domain Eukaryota; kingdom Metazoa; phylum Arthropoda; class Insecta; order Lepidoptera; family Noctuidae; genus Noctua; species Noctua janthina. The sequence continues at coordinate 11,605,807 of OY755059.1, forward strand.
ACCCGACACACCCGCCACCATCAGCGAGACATTTGAGTGCGCATGACATTCTCTCAGCCACCAAAGCACATTCCAGTCAATGATAGATAACAAAATTTAAGATGTAGCCTTACAGCACATAAGACTCACACATGTGATATGCAGTTATATAATACTAACATATGGAATCTATACAAAAAAGGAACTGGTGGAACTACACATACATAACATTATTTTTATAATAATAATGCTTACATTTTGTGCGTGAACAGAGGATTAATGCACCCACTGTTTGCCAGTATAATTATTTAAACTTCATGCACAATAGTGGTACATAGGCGGACATTATGACGCAAGGCATTCTTTACCAGTCAACCTTTGGGTTAAATAGGACAAGATTATGAAAGCCAACAAAAATTAAGTTGCTCCCGTAAAACCTGCTAATACTTACTTGATGTAAGGCTGATGTAAAGCAACCAGGCTTGCTTGTATGGTCATGGAGACTGATGACGGGGGACTTTTTTTTTTAATACTTAAATACTTTGATTACCATTGTTTTCTTTATATTTTATCTACATTGTGCTGACATATAGAAGCAACAATATTGTACCGTATAGGCCTATGTAATAACTAACTTGATTTGAAAGGAGTGTCCTTGGACTTTCTTGCACATTCTTCACCATGAGATCTACGATTTTGAAATGGGCAACTACAGTCCATTCACAGTTATTATACCTGTGGCTGAACTGCCGTGCCTGTCACGAGACTGTTTGAAACAAATGCTTTCTTCTGCTTAGCGTATCGATGGCAAATTTTTAATTAAATATGTTTGGCCCAAAATTCAGCTATACGAACTCAGCTCACTGTAGCATTCATAAGATTGTCAAGTGCGCAGGTGTTAGGGCATGCAGCGCAAGATGGAAGATGGGCCATTGTCTGTGGAGACACGCCGCATACACATTTGAGATCTGAGCCGTCCATGAACCCCCAACTGAAGAGATTATCTTTGCTACGGCCGACTTGGGTTCGGAGTCTATTCAGAGATTTCCAAGTCGGCCACGGCAAAACATGCTCAGGTGGAAGGCTTTCAGGCGGTTGTCAAAAATGTCTGATGCGTGAGTAATGTCCAATGAGTTGTGCTTTTGTAAAGGTAGTTCCGCTTTAGAAAATTGTTATCATAGTTCTAATTAAGATTTACAAGACGATAATGCGCGGAAAACTATTTCTCCTAAGTTACAGCCATACCAAAGACATAACAGTGAGTCACTGATTACTTATCGAACAGGAAAACATATTGTGCTCAAATACTTTTGGTCTATGTTACAATTTTTGTCGATAAATTCTTTTTGATAGTAAATGTTCACGTACGTATCTATAGATAAGACGATAAGATAAGAGTGATCTCTACATTGTTTTCAATATATCTCAACTAATGGGATGATTTTTTCAGTTTCACTGAAGCTGTGTGTCATCAGCGTTTTATAATACCGTTGTGATTTTATTTGTTTAATTATGGAAAAGATTTTGTGTTTCTTTGTGCTCACTGTTTGCGGTAAGTGATTCATTCTTAGTTTTTGGTTTCTTATTTTGGGAATGTTTTATGATGATCAAATGAAGTAGGTAGGTAAGATAAGTTATTCTGTCATTGGAATTATCCGTACGTTTTTATTTATAGTACAAATACCTATCATGTAAATGAGCTCTAATGACGATGTCTTTACTCATTTTAAATTTATAATTTTTACTTAACTTAAAATAAACAACAACACATTGACAACTGGCTCAAGCACCTGAAATAGAGAGAGCATCTGAACGCAGTAGGCGTTCAGGTTGTTTCCCCTCTCAGTAGCGTTATCTACATCTAATAGTGTTATATCATTTTATCAACAGCTATTTCAAAGGCGATGGTGATTAAATACCATCCGGAAAGCCGTATCTCAGGTGGATCGAATGCAATGGAAAACCAGTTTCAATATGCTGTAAGTAATTTTATCATCTTAATATTATCCCTAAACACATAAAATCAGACTTTTTCCTTTATTAAGTTTCTAGTGTTGAAGGCACACTTTAAAGCATTAAAGTTAATTAAGGTATTGGTTTCTTCAGACTCTCCAAATGAAAATAGTTTTAATTTAGATGTTTAAAAAAAAACATATCATATACTAGACTAAAAAAAATTAAATTATAATATTTAATTTACAAATTCGTTTTGTACAAATGAATATTAACGTTCATGGATGGAGAGGGAGAGGAAGACCAGAAAAACGATGGATGGATTGTGTGAGGAATGATATGAAAGATAAAGAAGTAAATGAGAGCGTGACGGTTGATAGAGGAGAATGGAAGAAAATAACGTGCTGCGCCGACCCCAAGTAACATGCGACAAGAGCAGGAACATAGTGATGGTTTTGTACAAACACTTTTATACGTCAAATTTACCAGATGAGGTCGGTGTTTTCTATCTACTCCAAGAAGAAGTGCCCAAACAAACTCTGAGGTCTCAGTTTTAAAGTTCAGACATAATCTTGGTCAAGTCATAACATGAGGACGATGAAGATTAGTGTCTGAGATGGTATTTTGAGGGAATAACCACACAGAATTTATGAGTGGACCTGTCCAGTCAGTGCAAGCATTTATCATTAATCGTGCTTGACTCAGAACTCCATAATATTGTCGAATTTTCATTGATCATTCTCAGACATTGTCGAATTGGAAAAATGTGATGCACCATTGTCAACGAAATTACTGTTTTGTTGATTTTGAAATAGTAAGTATAATCAAACAAAAAAAGTACCTACATTAGCGGCGGTATTACACAGTTTTACGAAGAAAAAAATTTCTACTCAATGGAAACCGAAGTCAAATAACCATCATCATTTCAGCCAAAAGACGTCCACTGCTGGACATAGGCCTCCTCCAAGTGTCGCCACATTGACCGGTCCCGTGCGACTTGCATCCAGCGGATCCCTGCAACCTTCAACAGGTCATCGGTTCACCTAGTGAAGGAAGACGCTGCGTTGGAAGGCCTCCCTTCCAACGCGTCTTCCGGTTCGCGGTCGCCACTTCAGAACTTTTCGGCCCCATCGGCTATCCGTTCTGCGAGTAATATGCCCTGCCCGCTGCCACTTAAGTTTGGCTATTCTTCCAAATTTCAAATATGCAATTAAAACTAATTGTTTCGGGGAATACCATTAATGTTTTTATTTTTATCATTTTGGCCTTGTTATCATTTATTGCAAAAAATAATATTTTGTAACCTTTTTGATATCAGTTTGCTTACTCATGTGACTAAGCGTCAAGGCTACCCAAGATATGGTTATAGATATATAACATTTTTAAAGTTCAGTTAGGAAAAAGGCGTGTTGTTCTTGATTGTGAGTGCACGTGTACTCGTATGCTCGGGATGGTCAAGGTCAAAGCACAGTAAACAGTTATAAGCACTACGGGGGATCTTCATCGCCTCATATCGAGCTATTCGCAATTCTTTATATGACGTTTACATTTTACTTTTTACTGCAACGCACGTAACGATGTCACCTCGCATCTAGATTAGCTAGTAGAAATGATCTGAGGTGATCCTAATCTTGTGCAGTGTTCTTAAGTGTACTAAGAGCTTTACTTGAGCATCTTAGCACTCAGAAACATCGAGCAAGTACCACCACAAATTCATACGCACAATTGTTAAAGATGAAGATAAAACGTACATACACAATAGCCGTATCACACACACTCGTAACCGAAGCGATCGGTCTCTTGAGTTCGAGATAGCTTTCAAAGATTCATTCTTAAAGCTAGAAACCGCTCTGATGGTGTGACACACCACCACCGCTCTATTAGGACCCGACCTTCAATTTCATTGTTACAATGAAAACAAAGACTCACATGTCGAATTAAATGATAAAACAATTATAATACTTTTATCTGAAGATTATGCAGGTAATAATGATAATCATGTATCATTAAGTACAAACTGGGATGATGGGTCTGGGCAGGCCATGTATGGCCAAGCTATGGGCCCGCATATCACAAAACTGGAGCCCTGAGACAGCTAGACGGGTCGTGGCAGACCGAGGAGAAGATGGCAGGACGCCTTAGATGGTTTTTTAGTTAATTGGCGAGAAGAGGCGCAAGATCGATAAAAATAGAAGGAATGGGAAGAGGCCTCTGCCCAGGAGTGGGACAGTTCTGGGTAAAAAAAAACATACAAACTTAAGCAGCTGCCCAAAGCCCTCCAAAATCTTATAAGATTGCAGTTTAATATGATCCATAAACACAATCTCGGTTAAAGTTCGTAAAATGTCCAAGTTTGAAACGATTTGTAACACCCGTAGTCGATACTTGAACACCTACTTTAAAAAAACTAAGATTATAATAAAGTTATGAAACTCTAATACCTAGCAAGAAACTCATACGGGAAAAAGAACAATGGGTTGTGAATTATTATAAGCCACGGCTTAGAGAAAATGACATTTGTTTCGATCCAGCTTGTCCCTATTGCTGGCACCCCCAGCGACGCCCTAAGCTAAAGCTCGTACCTCAAAAGGGGTGCAACGTGTAGTCGCTTAGTTTAGAACTTTAGTTTTAAGCCCCTGGCTGGAGGCCTTACTCTCAAGGCACCCACAGGACAGTCCAGTTAAGCAGACGACAACCTCTCCCTCCACTCTTGGTGACACGATGACATGGATATTCATAAATTTTCTGTTCAAAACAAAAGAACAGCATACAGAACATTGGCCGTTTATCATCCATGGAAAATCATTGTGAGAGCTAATAGGTCATAACCGAAGTTTCTGTGGCGGCGGGCCAACTCCCTGCCAACATGTTTTAATTGTCCAGTTCCTGATATCACAACAAATCATTTGACCTATCAATGGGAGCTGTTTTACAGCAAAATGGATAAGCCAATCCTAACTGTATGGGAGAGTAGTGTAAAATGCTAAGTCTAGCGTTGAGCGTTGACAACTTAAACTTAACTTTGAGATTTATTCACCTCATTTGAAAAAATTGGGTTAAGTGATGGTAGGTATAAGTCATAGTAAAAGGATTGTAGTACCAACACCACATCAACAATTATTTCTGTTATACGATTAGGTTGTTGGTAAAAATCAGTGCAAATAAAGATCAACCAACTAATTAAGGCCTTTGAAACTTTTCATTGCTTAAAGTTTAAATAAATATTCTTATTTTTTGAACAAATTCAAGACGGGAAAGTTCCAAAAAAAATTGTTTTATAAAAAACGATTTAAGATTTTTAGCAGCAGATTAGATAAATTGAATTATAGTTTAATCTGATATAAGTACTTTAATTATAATATCCTGAAAAATCAAACACCTGTTGAATTTAAACATGAAAGTAATTATCACACAATCACGTATTGTTAATAATCAATGAAGCACTAGTTGAGTTTTATTGATTATTAAGTCTTTGTTTGTTAATGAAGCGTTATTTAAAGATCAACTACGATAAGAAAAACACAAAAAATCCACGGTTTTCAAATTACTAATTCGCTCAGAAATTGTTTTTTTGAAAAAAAAAAATGTCGATGATATGTAAAATAATCATTATTGGCTACCAAAACAAAGAATGAACAAGCAGAGAAAACTTTTTAAATTCAAAAGCCTACACATAATACTTACTACCTAAATACTATATTTGAAGATAACATGCTTATCTCACTAGACAAAAATCCAAGTACATACATAGAAGATACTACACCATTCTAACTCACAACAACAATGACTAATGATGACTATATTTTACAGGTTTCCCTGCAACGAATTAATCAATTGGCTACTTCAACAAGGGGTCACCAATGCGGAGGAGTTTTGATAACATCGCAGCATGTACTGACATCAGCTCGTTGTACTTTCACATACGGCGGGTAAGTATTTTTTTTTTTCAAATATTCATGAACAGTTGCATTTGAATCTTCTAATCTTGAGAAATTGTGTGATAAACTTTTACATCATCTGCCTAGCCTTTTCCCAACTAAGTTAGGGTCGGCTTCCAGTCCAACCGGATGCAGCTGAATACGCGTATTTTACATGGAGCGACTGCCTATCTGACCTCCACAACCCATTTAGTACTAGCTAATACGATACCCCTTGGTACGACTGTTGTCAGAATTTTTGGTGTGATAAACTTTTTTGAAAAATAAATATTGGAATTCAGTCAATTTATAAAATAAAAAAGGAGTCAATGTTGGGATTTACGAAAGCGTTTTCATTTAGATAAATAGAAAGCACTGCTACTCGAGTACCTAATAGAGAAGTATGGAAGAAGAAGATATGCTGCGCAGACCCAAAATAAATTGGTATAAGGGCAAGAGAATTGACGGCACGGTTGGCGCAGTGGCTGAGCGATTGACTGCTGCGCTTCGTGTTGCGGGTTTGATTCCCGCACGGAACAAATATTTGTATGGCCTACAGGTAGTTGTTCCGGGTCTGGCTGTTTGTGTATGTGAGCTTAAATGTTTGTAAACGCACCCACGATACAGGAGAAATTTCTAGTGTGGGCAACGTTTTTTTTTAAAAAAAAAAACAACAAAAAAATTATGATGATGTTGGCATAGAGACCACTGCGGTTAGTGGTTGTGTTCGTCTTGGGAATTTTGTATAGAATTATTATCGACATCTTCGTCTTAATAAGGGCAAATCTGTTTGAAAAAAATCTATGTAATTATTTTAGCTTTAATGCTAAGTTTGGGAATTTTTCAAAATAAAAATTATAAAACCGAATAAAAAAACCGGTGTGGAGTGAGTTCTTGGGCCAGAAAACATAGCAAATGACCTCTCCATTCGGTCAATTCAATTTGGCAAACGATGCACCAAACACCCTGTATAGTCATAGCGATCATTGTACCGATAGTCGTATCAGCCCATGGCTTAATTGCCAAGAGACTTGACCAATACCTGAGGAGGCTCTCGTTAGGCAGCTGGATCAAGGGCCTTGATTCAGAAAGCGGTACTCCTGGACACGGTTCGTATTGTTAGGAGGTTCCTCTCTCTGGAGCCCTGACCCCGATACCTTTGGGCTACAATTTTTTATATTTTAAATGATTTTATTTTAAGGAATATTTAAAAATGTATTAGATTTGTAAAGACATAAATAAAGGAACTAATAGACAGTCAAAATAAAATATTATTACCAACAATAGGAAATTGGCAACAGGAGAATCTAAGTCAAAATAAAATAATATTTTATTTTGACTTAGATTCTCCTGTTTTCAATTTCATGAAAAACTATCAGATTCCAGCCATTATTCAATATTACTAACACAATTGACTTCCCCATTCTCAATTACCTTATACTAAGCTTGGTCTTTGACAAAACGGAGTTCGAAGTAATAAATCTTGTAGCGTCTCTAATAAACTTAGCGAAGATTCTGTGAACTTATCTGATTAACTTACGGATATCTGTTTCTACTTGTTTAGGCGTTCACTTATCTTTAAGGATGCACGATCCAATCCGATACAACATGCACCGTAACTTCGATATTTTGTATCGATATAAACGAATAGGCGAACGGTACAAAGGTAGCGGAATTAATGGATAGTATCGTACCAAATTGACATAAATTGATCAGACAATTTAAAAGAACACTGGACACTTTTAACGTACACATCTTGCTGCATCGTTCTCACATAATGTACCATCTCAAAATGAATGACGTAACCAAGGTTTTGTAAAGTATTCTGATTTAAAAGAGTGTCCGTGGAGTTTCTTGCCCGTTCTTCTCCATAGAGATCTACGTTAGGGAATGGGCAACTACAGTACTTTCACAGTTTTTGTGCCTTGTGACTGGGACTGTAGCTATATTTTACAGTTGTCTTTGTTTCGACAATTCAAAAGTGTCTGTAACTGGCCTACTTGAAATAAATGCTTTGATTTTGATTTTGATTTTGAACAAAAGGAGGACACAGAAGGAGTACAAAAAAATCCTGTAATATTGCCTAGACTCTTGAAGGGATAAAGAAGTACCTACGAAACTTGCATTTCTATTGATTCAAAATATGGATATAAATGCAAGTAATTTACATTCCATTGAACACTGCAATACCTCCATTTTCCATAGTGATCTACGGTAGGGAATGGGCAACTACAGTACTTTCGCAGTTTTTATGCCTTGTGACTGGGACTGTAGCTACTTTTCTCGTTGTCTTTCAAAAGTGCCTGTAACTGGCCTACTTTAAATAAATGCTTTGTTTTTGACCTTTCGATATTTGATTTATCGTAAATTTGGGTTTCGGACCGATTCAAATTATCGATACAATTACAAGAGTTGTGCATCCCTACTAATTTTATACATCAGATTAGTCTTGTGTTGTACTTCAATGTTAGGCACATTAACTAATACGATATCAAAATATTGAATCTGTACTTTATGATTACTACTTTATTGTCCATTCAAGACCATTTCCACTGAAAAGTTTCTTTCCTAATGTTCTGTTTATAGATGACTGAGCCAGAAAGATGTTTTTAAATATACGTTTATCGCCAAGCTAATGTAAGCATTTGTGGTCGAAGAGGGCATTAGACCACTTTGGGTGTTGCACCACACCAATCCATCGATGGTAGAAATAACGACGATCGATCAATTGGCGTAGTAGAAACTGTCGATCGACTTCGCCTTACCCATTCTACCATTGATCGATTAGTGTGGTTACACCCTTCTTTTCTTTTTTTTTTTCGGGTGGTAAATCATCAAATGACCCCCCCACTCTGGGCGGAGCGGAAGGCAGTGTCAGACTTCTACTGACTAAAACCCATCCATGTTCCTTCTTTGCCCTTTGTGTTGCAGTTTGTGTTTGTGTACACCCTTACACATCTAAATGAATACCGAAATAAAAGCGCGTTGTACGATTTTTAACGCTTGGTTTAGCGCCGACAGTCGAACATTAACCGTCCAATCATATTCAGGCATTCGTATGTCGCTTAGTGTTACAAAAAGCAGATATTCCTTTTTTTTTATTAATTTAAAAATCTCAATTTTGCAGGTCCAGTCCAGTGCCTATCGTTCCGAGTGAGTACAGGGTGTTCGCTGGTTCAGTGTCCCTTACAAACGACTCTTCTCCTGAACAATTTCGGATGATAATGAACGTCACTAGACACCCCGATTACATTGGTGACCCGGCGTTTATCAACGATATTGCTATTCTCACTGTAAGTATTCATATGTTTTCACTTTTTTTAATTACTAAAATAACTTTGAGGGATAAAGGGAAAGTCTTTACGCAGCAGTGAGACATGAGGTAGGCTGGCTAAAAAATTATTGTCTCCTAAGGGCCGCAACAAATCAGACGAAAATAACGTCGCCGATGACATGGTAACCAGTATCGCAACTAGGCTCTTTTGTGAAATCAAACACGAGAGTTAGGGTTGTCACCTTAACTTTTTGTTATAATGTTGCACTAGGGTCACACACACACACACACACACACACACAACCCGACTTTCCCGCGCGAAAGGGGAACCTGTTGCCTAAGGGCGCGTTCCCACTACGTCGTGAAGACAGATTATCGTGTCTTTAAATGGACGTGTTCACATACAGGACGACACGATCCACTGTCGTCCACCAATTTTTTATATATTATATCTAACGATAAATAAAACAGCTGAAAGCAAATTCACTTTTAAAAGAAAAGTGCGTAACCACTATTTAAGTCAGAATAAATAGCTCTCTCTCTATTAGAAGTCGAGTCATGGTAATTATTATTAGGTTTCTCGTTTTTAATTTTTATATTTGTTAAAATATGTATTAGTTTATTTTATTTGTATATAAGTATTAGTAACATTATAAGTGCCTATATAAATTTTCGATAGCAAGAAGTAATTTTTTTTATATATTTATTTTGTACCCTATCACAATGTTTTCTTATTTAACCCAAAGGTTGACTGGTCGAGAATGCCTGGTGGCATTAAGTCCGCCTATGTACCACTATTGTACATGAAGTTTAAATAAATAAATAAATTAATTAATTAATCAGTCACGACATAGTGGGATCGCGCCGATAAGCTAGCTTTAAATTCGTGTAAACGCTTTTCGTGTGTTTGTCAGCCGATTCCGGTCATTTGTTCCTTTGTGTTAATAGTAATAATGTCTGTGCTGTCTGTCACATTATTGGAAAAAACTCAGTGTCTCATATTAATGTTAATTTCAGCTCAACAATCCATTCAACAACACTGTAGTAACTCCTTTGTCGATTCCACCGGAATCCCTCGTGCCTGCCGAGAATACACAGTGTGTTGTCGTCGGATGGGGCAGTGAAACTGTGAACTCTGCTGTAAGTCTTGTACCTACCTACCTAATGATTTTATAAGTAAACTGGATTATACCTCATAGGTTTTAACTAAGGTTAACGAAAGTTCCGCGTGCTATTCCGACTCCAAAAGATTTTAAGGAAAAAATCGGCCCCAAACTCAAGTCAGGATTCTAATACGTTGAAATATATGCAGGTAACTCGGAGTTTCATGTTTTCGCTCCTACTAAGAAATCGCCCAAGAGGTGACTATACCGCAAAGCTGTGTTTTTTGTGGATATTATTGTTATAATAGGTGTTTTTTTCTTCGTTTTCTTTTTTCGTCTTCCTCCACCTTTGTCTCTGTTAACATTGGCTCCATTACATCCCTCGTTATATAAACACATCTTGATTTGAAAAACTATAAGCTGAATCTAAATTCCAGGTTCCAAAGCTAAACTTTATAAATAAATTTTTCACCACTACAGATATGCGCCCTCTTTTACAAATTCTACGTAATTTTTACATACAGGGTGTAAGGGACAGCCCTCCGTAAAATGATAGGGTGCATTCAGCTCCTTATTTTTAATCATATTCCAACGAAATTTTCTTTTTTATTTTTTTTTTCAGTTTTTATTCCTATTTCAATGTAAAATTACATTTTCTGTACCCCATTTATGTAAATAATACGGCTAAATTAAAAAAAAAAAAAACAACAATGGATGTTAAATTACTCTAACAAACGACGCGTGAAATCATTTATTCACTTCCTGCCTAGCTACAGAGTTTATCGAACACGTCGTCGCGATTGCTGTTCGCTACTTGCGTTTTGCCACGGTAACGATAAATTGCGTATAAGAAAATAAAATAAATCAAATTTATTGGATTCCCATAACGTTCCTGAAATAATTTCTTGTACCGGTCATCTTAGTATGATATACTGAAATACTGAATTCATAACATCAGTCTGCGAGGGGCTGTCCCTTACAACCTGTTTAGTACTCCTGACCGTTTTCGGTCACGGCGGCATATCTCAGCGGAGATTAGCCCAAGTGTGTGGGCAAGAACAGGTGCACTCTTTGTTCCCTCAGTCTCATAGTCTGATGGGACCACAATCCAACACGGCCGGAGAGAGATCAGGCGCAGGACCAACGACTTAAAGTGCGTTCCGAGGCACGGAGCATACCGCCAACTTCCAAACTCCAGGCTGCTACTAGAAATTCCTAATGGAAGAACGCACTTTTTGCCCAACCCGGAAATTAAACCCAGGACCGCGCGCTCAGTAGTCGCGTGACCACGAGATCAACAAGGGGGCAGTTAGTACATTTTTTATAGTGTGTACATGTAGTGTCGAATTTTTACCAGAACATTGTGAAACTGGTCACTCCTTAGCCAAGATAAAGATGGGTGCTAAAAATTTATATTTTTCTTCCTCAGGCCAGCACAACTCTGAGGTACGCAAGAAAGTATATCTCCAGTCAGGATGCTTGCAGATTCCAATACAATTCGATAGTAGGAGGCCCTAACCTTTTACCATCTATGCTTTGTGCGTTGTCTTTCGACAATTTATCAGTTGGATGCAATGTAAGTATTTTTTTTTGCCACAGTTTCACTTAAATTGATAAAGTCTTTGCCGGTCCTATCAAGTGTTGCCAGCCACTGGGTCGTACAGATCAGACTTTGATTGTTATTGTTATTCTGCTTGGTTATGCTGAATTCGATAACACTGAAAACCGACCCGGAAATATTAGGAATATGGCTAGACAGACGATACTGACCAGTTATAAAGGGTTTAACAAGACCCTTAACGAAGCCGAAAGGCACTTATTCTCCCCGTCAACGCGATATTTTTTTTGTTCTAGACCATACCTGAGAACTTTCTAGTTGCGGAGATATTGGGGGCTCAAAGTTCTAACTTTTTCACGTTTTTTTTAAATACTTGTTTTTAATGTAAGATTTTTACTTTAAACACCTACTACCCCGTACCATTCAATCGATTCATCAAAACAATGTTTTGAGTGCGTTACATTGAGTCCTACCGTAAAACGTGATTTTTTACCCCAAAAAATAAAGTAGTTTTCCAGCAATAATTTTTGCATAGTTACTTAGTTTAATGTACATAATGCTTGGTTGACGGCTTCGTGAAGGGTCCGTTTACACCCTGTATCAATATCATCATTTCAGCCGAAAGAAGTCCACTGCTGGACATAAGCCTCCCCCAAGTATCGCCAAATTGACCGGTCCCGTGCGACTGGCATCCAGGGGATCCCTGCAACCTTAATAGTTCAAAATATTTCAAAACAAAGCTAAGTTAAAACAGAAACGAAGGATTATAAGGCAACCTTGTACCGTGTCATTCACATTTATATTCGTCCTAGATCTAAATAGGCCTTGTTATTGTTCTGGATGATGTGAAAAGTAAATCCCTGGGATTTTGTCTTTTGGCCTTATTTTATCCCAATTATTTAGGGATCAGCACTTTTCTCCGAAAAAGTGATGTGTTGTGTAGTAGGCATGTCCCTAAGATAAAACCTACGTTAATTTTTGCTTCACAAAGCATTTTCACACATTTATTTTCTTCAAGTTTAGTACTGTTTTTAATAATTAAAGCTGTATCTTCGATTCAATTTAAATACGTTATTTAAAAAATAATTTTGTCTCTGTGATCTTGAAACGATTGACAGAAAAAGAACGATATTTTGAAGACGTTTAGCAGTTGTTTTTTTTAGCAGTAATCGTTTGGCAGTAAACGCATTTAATGATTGATCTGTAGTGCATATTACTGATGTAAAAAGTTAAAATTGTACAAACCACGTATGAGTTTCTCAGAGGACGACTCCTATCTAATGTTATGCAAATAATAGCAAAAGTATCTGTCATTGTCGATGTCCTTCATATTTTTCTGGATTTATCATTTTTTTTGTTTTTCTCAGGGTGACTACGGCAATGGACTACTCTGCAACGGAGGACTGGCGGGTATTCTTTCAATATCTAACGAGTGTCGTGCTACTTCTTACCCTGAAGTATACACTCGTGTTTCCAACTATACAAGATGGATCACAAGCGTCACCGGAGGGGCCTCTACCTTCCAACCAGGACTTGCTGTACTGGTTATGTTCACTGTAGTTCAACTTTTAACCGCTAAGATCATAAGCTAAGGGGATATTAAGTTGATTCTACCCAAGAACAATTCACTATTTCTATCATTTTTCTGTTTGTTGTTGCGAACAAAAATAATGTCAAAAAAGAAATAATAAATTTTAAAAGTTAGTATTGCCAACGACTTTGCCTATGTGTTGTAATTTTTCATATTTAGTTTTTATTAGGAAGTAAGCTCATTCACACATTATCCCCTCTATTAATTTGTTTGATCTAGTTGACACTAATGATGATGCTGCCATCTAGCCGATTTCGGCCACAGCGACTGCATACGATGGCTTTATAGGGAGGTTGTCGAGTGCTTTGGTGTGCTGCTCTATCATGTGCTCTCAAGTGGCTAGCATACCCAACTTTGGCCAAAAAACTCCGAGCACAAAGCGGACATGTCAGAACACTATTGACGAAATTGTAGTTGATAGCTGCGGGTGGCCTAGTTTTAAGGTTATTACGCTTTACATCTAGCTGCGACCTTCTTCTCTCTTCGAAGGCGTTGACCTGCCGATGCACACGACGTCTCCACTCGGGCCGATTTTGTGTCTGCTTTTCCCACACTAAGGGGTCAATTTCGCATCTTTTGAAGTGTCTATTCTGACACTAGTAATAGTGTAGTCAGTAGTACTGTCTACGTTGTCAGAGTAAGATTACCTTGTACCTGTGTGTTTGTATAAGTTTTTAAAATAAACATTAATTATATTAACAGTTTTGAGTTTAATTCCCTATATGCTTAGAATATTCGTGTACCTGTCTAAATTAATGTCTATAACAGTAATAATGGGCTTTGATAGCAATATCACGCTTGACAACACGCCTGTAAATGTTTGAATATTCAGTTACCACGGATTACTTGTTACGAAATGAATTATATACGTTTCGTATCTCTCGCTTAATTTTTATTACAGTCCATAGCCACAGACAATAGGTTTAACAAATATGAATGTTTAGATGGAAAATATTTCACTGTGTCTGTCGGGAAAAAAATAAAATCCAATAAAGATAACCCTTGATACCTACAACAACAAAAATCACATCGCAGAAAATATGGCACTTCATTAATGGGCTGACAGGCTTGACGTTTATTTCGCGAACATTCCACCAGTGATATGTACAAAATATACAAAAGTTATCGCCCATTAAGGTAAGCGCGTTTGAGGTCCAATTTACTTGCAAAGTAACTAAAAGGTTAAGGGTGTTATAAATTTTGAGCACGTTCATTAAGGCCACACGGATCCCCGCCCCGGCTTTTAGCTTGCGACACATGTCGGAATTTCGTAATAAGATTTCCTTAATTTAAGATCTCAAACATACCTACGTTACGATTCATTGGCGGAATTCCTGAATCAACACCTGCTAGTGGAATAAGCTACGTAAATTGGAGCTCCGTGTTAATTTGTTGTATTGGAACTGAACATAGGTACACAATTTGGTATGTGAAATTAATGAAATCATATTTACCTCTTGATATTGTGATATTGGGTTGAATAGCTGAAATTCTCTTTGAATTTGGGTTTATTTGTTAAAGGCGGTATTTGGCTTTTATGCTTTTCGTTGTATACAAATTAATAACCGACATTGTATCGAGCGAACGTGTACTGTAATATTCTCACCTTCTATTAGATGTTTGATGGCAAATGTATAACTACATACGTGACAAATGGGTCTTGAATTCGGACGGGCGGGCACAACCGTAATCCGCAAACGGCAAAGCCTTTCAATCGCAAAAACAAACCACAGCAAGACACCTGTTTTCTATGTAATTTTATCGACTAGTTTTTATCTCGAAACGGCAACTCGCGGCAGTTTCGCCATATGCATTTTCTTACATGGATACTATTCCTGCCGCTGTGATCTGTATCTAATAGTGCTTTTGCCGCTGCGGTTAACGGTTCCGTTCGGCTTCCTAATTCCACCTTTAAAATCTTTCTTATTCAGTAATATTAACATATTTCAATGTGTGGTTATAAGTTATATAGCAATCGAAAATAATAAGTATTTAATTAATAATATTTACATTACATACAGACTACAAATATAACTAAAGTAATGATAAAGATAAGACTAAAAGTAAAAAAATATAAACATCTAAACAACGACGACAATAAGACACTTAGGCGTCAAAGTACTCCTCCGCATCGCTGTCATCTCGAAACGTGCCCAGAAGACTGGCAGCATTGCCACGCTGAATGGCAATGCTAACTCTTTGGCCAAAGAAAGAATATAGCAAAAATAGCAGTCTGAATAAAAACCTGTTAATGTAAATAATACACTACATCAAAACCACCTGCTTTGTCTGCTGTGGGGTGTTAATGCCATCGAATGTTGTTGGGCATTATCATCATTAATTGTCATTCTGGTCGGCCCTGTAGGAAATCTACCGGTTTAGGGAGCTTTGCCCTTAATGCGTTGGGTGTCAGTATGTTTCACCCTTGAGGCAACAAATGGCTTGCCATAAAATTAAAGTACTTACCATTGAGTAGCATTCATTCTCTCCTGGTGTTACTGCACAACATCAACCTTATACAGAATTATTTTAAAGGCTAAATTGTATTGCTGCATTTTCCCTTTCGACGTCATCATCATCATCATCGGCCTAGCCTTTCCCCAACTATGTTGGGGTCGACTTCCAGTCTAACCGGATGCAGCTGAATACCAGTATTTTACATGGAGCGACTGCCTATCTGACCTCCACAACCAGTTAGTACTAGGTAACACGATACCCTTTTGTTAAGACTGTTTACTTACCCTTTTGACGTAAAATACAAAATTAAAGAATTTCTGTCAAGATATACAGAAACCGAAAACGAAAATCGAAATTGTAGACTAATCGCTTCAACACTTTTATAACAGAAATACACAGCAAAATGCATAGCATAATCCACAAAGGTTTTAAAACAGACATCAATATCCATTTGGATCAAAATCTTCGGGCATCTGTGGATATGCCCCGTTTCCAGAGCCACGCTAAGGGAACATGCTTTATGTACCAGAAACATAAAAGTAACGAGGCTATTAAGTCCGAGCCGTTGCACTCGGTCAGATTCGGTCCTCGGTTTATTTGAATGTTTTAAGCATTTTTTTCGCTACCTTTTTAACTTGGTATAAAAGCCGTGAATTTGTAAACGCATTCACTATCATGTTGATTTTCTACAATTAAGCGCTTTATGTGCTTGATCCTGTACACAATGTAAAGTTTGCAGATAATTTATGCGATCGAAAAATATTGGAGCTCTTATCATAAATTGTCCATCGTAATTTGCAATAAAAATGTTTTTCTATTTAGTTTTACGATCTGCTCGTTTGTTTATATTGTATCTGTGTTGTAAATCTTGTATTCTCGGTAATACCAATATTAATTTGCAACATTAATATTATATTAACTTCTGCTGCGATGTTTACCCGCGCCTTACTTAGGAACGTGTATGAAATATTCCCATCAATGAATATTCAAGTTATCCGGTTACCAGTGTCATTAGCTAGAATATTTCACCGAGCGTTATAAATTACATGAATTAATTAGTGAAAATACTGATAGCTACAGGTGCTGGCGACACAATTATTAATACAATGGTGAGCGTTATCGCTGCGTCCGACAACACTTTAACTACCCCAGCGGCAGATGATAAAATATTGTATAATAAGCGGCTGGGTAAGACAGCCGCATTTACCTTTAAACACAACATTTCCCTCTCTCGGGGTAATTCCGCCTAAACAAAGCTAACGTTGATTCGCTTCCCTCTTGAAGGAATCTGCAAATCTCCGCCGCGGTAAGACTCCCGTTCACTCCCGGGAAATAAAAGATTACTCTATGTGAATAACTCTTCGGAGCTCGAGTCGGCGATGTTTTTCAAGAGGCACGATAATCTCTTCCATTATTCTTTTAGTGAATTTACTTTGTTGGTATTGCGTTTGAATTCATGAGTTGATGGTTTAAGGTTTTATCTAATTGTGCTGATAAATCATGAGTTTTGTTGATGGTAGGCGAAATTTTGTGCTTACATCCGGTTTTTGAAGCGTCTTATAAGTTTTATCTGAGAATATGTAGTTTAATAACCGACTTCTAAAAGGAGGAGGTTATTAATTCGTCTCAATTTTTTTTTGATGTCAATTATCTGACAATTGTAAAATCGGCCATTAAAATATCAAGAGACGGCATTCAAATGTATAAATAACGAATAACAGCTTGCAGCTGGCAGTTTCGTCACAACGGTAATGTTTTCTCCAATGTTTGCGTTTTTATTTTAGTATATTTTACATTAATCTAAATTTTGATATACATTTATAGTATTTTATATATCCTTGTAGCTAATCTTAGTAACCTACCACTGCTTGTCTCTGCATCACCCAAAGGTTGACTGGTAGAAAATGCCTATGGCATGCGGCGGAATTACCGCCTCTGTGCTTTTGTGCTTGAAGCGTTAAATAAATAAATAAAAAACTTACTGACATAGTTTTAGTTAGATAATAAAGAATTAAAAATGTTACTTTGAAACTAGACATAGGTACAATAAAAGTTACCCTTGTTACAATAAATAGAATAGACCGTAGGTAGGTTAATCGCACCAATTGGCAGCTTCAAAATTGTCACATAACAATAATAGGCTCGACCCGAAAATAAACATTAAGTACCAAATTAAAATTTTATCAAGGAATTTGCGTCTCGGGTAAATCCGAATTAGGAAAACTTTAAGCTGTTTTTTATCGCTATTTTGTTACTTCTCAAGGGGTGACATTCAAGTTACCGGAAAGGATTGGACGTACAGGTAAAGTCAAGGGTAAATATTTAATATCCCAGAGGTCCAAGGCAATTTTAAAGGTTTCCTAATTGGATCAATATCAGAATCTGTTACGTGATCTTGAGGACGTGATTGGTCCAATTACTTTATGGGGTTAAACGTAACAAGCTTCGATTAAAATGAAGAGATCTTTTTGCCGATGGAGACTTCATTTTAATGATTAAATATTTTCATTTCATTTTACCGAAGAAATGTTAAATGCAAAAATATTAAAAGTAAATCTGTGTGTTGACAAAATAACAAAAACTTTATAGATACTTATATTAATACTGACCATTCCTAGAAAACCTGTTCACACATAATAGTACGTGTACCTGCCCCATTCAGTAACAATATACTGCTTAATTAAAAGTGTCATGTTGAAAATTGTATCGAAAATTTACCGTGAGCATACGTTAAGTTATTCAGCGAGCTTAAATTACTAGGCGTGAGCCTTAAAGTTTTACGGTTCATTTAGATCGTATTAACACCCCAGCCGCTTTCGAGGGACGACTAACATTGCGTCCGCCACAGATTAGGACTTTGTCACTGAATATGGGTACGGAGAAGGGTAGTTGAAAAAATAAAACTAGTTTGTTCTTTAACATTTATTTTATTTTAACAATTTAAAATGAAAAAAATACTAGTACTAAGAGAGATAAAGAAACAATAGGCTCCATCTCTTTACATAAGTCGCCCGAAAAAGGATTATCACAAAATTAATTAATTCAGTACTGAAACATTCTTGAGACATATTTCAGGTAATGACATTATATCGTGCGAATTTTGCAATTAAACATTATGACTATATTCTAATCAAAGGAAATCCCTCCATGCGGTGTTTCCGCGTTGTGAACGTGCGATACATACCTATGTACATTATAGGATATTTATACTTACCTGTTCCATATTACGTGATTAACACAGAGAGTAGGTACATCCATGCTTTCATTCGACAGTAATTGAAACGCATGACTAAAAGAGTTTGAAATGATTAGCAGTGTTAATAAACCAGGTTGTTATACCTAATTGGAGAGGCTTAATCCCCTAATAACAGAAGTTTATACAGGTTAATGCTACCTCGGATTTACATCTCATTTACGACGGTTAAAATACATAAAACGAGCCAAACAAGGGCTATAAGGTCGGAGGATGATAGAATTTGTTACAAGTTTATAGCAAGATTTGCCATTTTGCTACCGTTGAGCCTAGAGCAGTTACCTTTTAGGAAGGGCCTAATACTTTGTTACGGGTTGTTGGATCTATTAACGCGGAGTTGGCATAGACCTGTTTATTGGATATTGACCATTACCAACTAAAGGTCGGAGTTATTTGATTATTTGGATAACATTAACAACAGCTGTTGTTGGCATTACCGGAACAATTTGGGATGATGGAGATTGGCGGTGTAGTAAAGATCTTTCTAAAATCGGTTGCTTTTTATTAGTAGTCTGTTAAATCCTACTGTAGGGTAAAATCCACAAATGTCTTTGCAGATTTTTCTCTTACTGTAGAAGTGTCTCCATCGAGGAGCTCGTGGCTAAATAATAACAGCGGCAAGGCAAGCGCCGCTTGACCTAAAGTTGACCTTTAGCGGCGCTTGCCTTGGTTGATCCGTGGATTGGTGACCACTGATTACATACTGAGTTTCCTCCGTGCCTCGGAAAGCACGTTAATCCGTTGGTCCCGGCTGTCATTTGTAGATCTTTGACAGTCGTTACAGGTAGTCAGTGGCCCAAAAGTCTGAGAACCAGTCTTACCAAGGGTTACCGTACTACCGAGTACTAGCTGGGATGTGGAGGTCAGATAGGCAGTCACTCCACGTAAAATACTGGTATTCAGCTACATCCGGTAAAACTGGAAGCTGATCCTAATAAAATTGGGAAATGGCTAGGCAGATGATGATGTAGAAGTGTCACCAGTTACGCCATTTCTTTCTGGGTCTACCACATCGCAGTTAAATCGGTTACTCTTGCTATTTTTGTTATAACCATCAATAACCGGTTTGTTGTTCCTCTGTAAGCCCGCCTGTAGCGAACCTACATTAATCACAGAGAATGCCTGCACCACGTTGCATAAAGTTGGCACACGATCATCGCCGCTGTTCACTTATATTGCAGTTTTATTACCACTTCCCACGACCCAATATTTTACTTCCTACTTTTTTAACATACGCCATCAATGACAAAACTACTTTATAAAAGCAATCAAAACTTTTATCTTTGTATAAAGTGGACGCATTAACGGCATATGTCACGGCAAACTATTTTATCTCTAGTCCCCACTTAAGTAGGGTGGGAAAAAATAATAGTGTCGTAAATTCATAAATGACACTTTTCGACTATACTTGCAAACTTTTTCCTAACTTTAAGGTCACAATAAAAGTGTCACATTGTAGGCTGCGTAGTAATTTATTGAGGGTAAAATAAACATGTGAAGTGCGAATAAGAACTTCTGAAGTGGGACTTGACTTTATTAGTTTGATGCTATCTTTGCACTATGTAGGATATAATTGAGAAGAACGTTACGTACTGAAAATAATGATAGTTTTTACGTACAGGCGGTTTAACTATATCAAATATAATGGGACTCTGTTTACCTTAGTGATGATAGGACATTAGGTAGCAATAAATTGCAACAAGTTAGATAACGCTTAGTCATTATTAAGGTTTACGTAAATGACTAATTATCATTATTATCTCAAATCTGCAAAACAAACACGTACTTGAAGTTAATTGCTTTTTTGTGTCTCGGTAAATATTTAGTACTTAAAAAAGTGTGTAAGATATGATAATCGATTGGCTTGGTGTCACGTGATGCGGAGAGATGAGATCAATGCGGTGAGGAAAGTTTGAATATGAATGAGGATAGCTATAAGAGTAAAGGAAATACCAAAAAAGGAATCGATGGATAATCTTCGTAAAGTATGATATGCAATGAGATGAACAGTAATAAAAAGAAGAAGAAATACTGCGCTGACCCGTAATTAATTGGGATAGCGGCAGGAGAATGATGATAACGAAGATAGTTAATATTTCTACTAAGCTTTACAAGTCTCTATAGTAGTTGTGTTTTAGCATGGCAATAGCGGTCATTGAACCACATACATTGATTGAATCTCTTCTTTAAAAAAAACGTATGCAAACCTGTTAATAGTCCCTGAATTGACATTGATTGTCCTGAACAGTAACAGAAGAAACTTTATGTACACGGTTTATGGTTTCGTGTAAAGAGATATTAAGGAAAGGGCAATGACCGCTATTGCCATTCTAAAACACAACTACTACAGTAACTATACTGTTTTTGTGATGTATGTGAGAGTGTGGTGCAATCTTTCTCTATTTATCTTTGTTCTAATTATAAGACACTCTTCGTGTTCGCCCTTCGTGTTTGTCTGCGTAAATGCTATTAGATGTTCATCATTAAGATAATTTATTCCCGAAGATTTATGTGTATACATAGTAGAATAAATTAATTAAAAATTTAAATATGTGTAATTGTATAGCACTGCACTGAAATCTCGAAGTTTGAATATGTCGCTAGAATATAATAAACAACGGTCTCAAAAAAACTTAAACTTGCTTTAAGGACGTTGTCATTGTTTTATTGTTCTTGCGATTTATTGTTGTGGGTTTAGGCACTTTAAGGTATAACTCTGCAGAACTCTTCGGGGAACACAGGCGTGATGTTATGTCTTATCATAGTCTAAAAGTACACGGCATCAGCGTAAAGGATATAAAAGGTGTAAACGGTCCCTTGACGAAGCTGTTGCGCAAGCATTCTGTACATCAAACTAAGTAACACTACGCAAATATATTTTTTTGGGTGAAAAATCACGGTTTACGGTAGGACTTAATGTTACGCACTTGTTTTACTTTATGTAACACACGTTAACGGATGTACTAAATAATAAAGGGGTCGTGAAGGAATTTAAAGTAAAGTTATAACATTAAAAACTTGTATTTAAAAAAAAAACTTTTGATAAAAAGCTGGAACTTTGGCCTCCACTATCTTCGTAACTAGAAGGTTCCCAGATATGGTCCAGAACAAAAAAAAATGGCCTTAATAATTATGACCTTTTGGTCTTGTTAAGGGTCATTTTACACCCAGTATGATATAATTAAAACTGGCACGTTTTTATCTCACATCAGCATGTATTTGATAATTTCCCATCCGAAAAAAAAAAAAAAAAACATGTATTTATGCAGAAAAAAATAAAATTCACGAAGGTTCCGTCGAATTCACTAGCGACACACGACTATCAAGTACTAGTACATTACAGTACATTCAGTACAGTAATCAAGTCACCCGCGGGAAATACGCTCAAATCCAGTGGTTCACAAACTTGTTTGACTTACGACCCCTTTACTTCTCAAAAAATAATATATTCCTAAGAGTTCTCTGGGGAAATCTATTGTGTACTACAAATAGAATGTGAATGGGAGTGTACCGAGTCTATGATTGTTAATTTCCTAGGTTTTATAGGTGTTTCTCTTTTATAGGTGTATGTTTATTTTGTTATTTTTATGGGTTAAAGCGTTTCTGAATTCAGGGAAGGTTTACTCTCTTTCAATATTTACAACAATCATGTTAGTTTATCTGCTTTTATATTTGTCTGACTTTGCTTTACAAACGAGATATGTTTATTGCTTAACAATCTATAAAACGTAGCATTGTATGGATACTGTCTACTCAGTATATTTCACCAAGTCACGCAACCACGATGGCATTTACTTTGAGCTCCACACATATAGACCCGATAGGTACAGTGTATCACCGCGGTCGATCAATGGCCAAATTAAATTTACTGCCGCAAGCCCACCAGATCGTCGTAACGATACAGCGGCCGCCATTTATTGCCAATAAATATTTTTTACTAGCAGCTTTTACAGGACCCCGTATCGTCTTTCAAGAGGATCTTACACCCAGTATTATTTCATAACTGATATTTTATTACGGTAACGTCAGTTCTACGATATAACATTTAATTTGTTCTTGTTATTTCGGTGTCGGGTTGTGGGTATGACGGATTTTATGCTGCTCTTCCATTTGGACATTTGACCTTTTACACAAAGTTAATAAGTGTGCCACCGGCTGAGATATAATTGGAGCGATCAATAACGCTTTTGTATCAAGAAAGTTCTTCTAAATTTAAATTTTGAGTGTAAACCCAAAGTTATACTTTGTTATAACTACGAAATATGTTAATCAAAGTTTAAAGTATTCACTTAAATCAAAACAAGAACTTTCAAGTACGTTTAATCGTCTATTTAAGAAGATGATAGATTTGTACATTGTTAGGTAATTTGTTCGAGAGTAGTGGTAACCCAGTAAGAACGGCCTCGACATAAGGAACATTATAATGTGATGATACTACGCTTGGCTAGGTATTTTGTCTGTATATTTTCAGGATAATAACTCAATGAGTGTTATGCAATAGCCTATTAAAACGTGACAACAAAGGGTGTTTTCCTTTGACGCCATGTTAATACACAGGGAGTTTTTACCCTTGCGATTTTGTTAGTGTGAATTTTATGAACCCTTTGCAAAACCCTTTGATAAAATAATCCGGATGTCGTAAATTATTCGCTATGGAGGTTTAAGGGTAGTATAAATATGACCGTGGCGTAATTAGAATACATTGTTTAAATATTTTGCCCAAAAGTCTGACAACCAGTTTTTCCATTGTTCCAGAAAGTGAAGAAAAGAAAGCAATCACAAAGGTTTCGTCGAATTTACTAGCGACACACGACTATCAAGTACCAGTACATTACTGTACTTTCGGTACAGTAATCAAGTTATGTTTGTACATGATTACATGTTTGTATCTGACCTCCACAGGTCAGGATAGGCATTCGCCTCATGTAAAATACCTTATCATCCTGCATCTGCATTCTGTTGGACTGGAAATCGATGCTAACATATGAATAGTTGGTAAAAAAAATATTTGGTAGATTTTTATCGATTCCGAGGGTAACCCAAAATATTTGTAGAACCATGGGTTAGGTTAAGTTATTTTTAGAGGGGCGCTCCTAAAGTAGATTGACCGACATTGGGAAAGGGTAAACTTTAATATCATAATGAACAATTTATATGACATTATAACAAAATCTACAGCATAAATAAAAACAGATAATGTTTGTTATTTTTAAATAATACCGATAAGAGTTAGTTAACCAGAAGGGTACCTAATTTCGTGATTTTTTAAATGTATTAAGACTGGAACATTTAGGCCTTGTCTTACTGTACGTTTTTAATTTTGATTATTGTTTCAGACAAAAGATTTTGTTTATATTGCGTTTTTTTTGTAAATACACATTTTTTTTACTTTAATTTTACATCTCTGCATTTTATTTCAAACGGGTCCCTTTTTCTCTTTCAACAGTCGTCGCTTTGTCTGCGCCTTTATTTAGAAACACACAGGAAAGGGAAGTGACAGCGATAACGTCAGTGCAGCGCTGTGTAGCGCTGTACAGCGCTGTATTGTCCGCGATGCGCTTTCATAAGGATGCTTTCACGATAACGGGAAGAAAACTCGGACAAACTTCGTGCTTTAGATGTTCTATCAGAATAGGATTGTATTCTTTAGTCCGGATTGTTCGGTCCTTTTTGTATTTTCTGATCCAGCCACCTTTCTCTAATTCAGACTGGATGCGTTAGGATGTTGCGCCGCGATTTTCTATTTTCAAAAAATGCCGACTAAAATTACGAGAATAATATGAGGTACAGATTTTTCGTGGACATAATCAGCCTTACAATGCTTCCACAAAATAAGAAGAAAGAAAGAGCTCATAATCTTGGGAAAAACCCAAAGTGTTTCCACGAATATACATAAATAGTAGCAGGGTGTATCTTATTATTGTACGCACGTGTAAATAACGAGATAATTAAGTCTAGAAAATATTACATTAAGCAACTTTATTCGAACCTAACTTCATATTAACTTTGGCCAGAAATGATAAACCTATCTAAGTCCACCGCTATACTATGTCTGCTTCGAATGGCCAGTAATGGCTGCAATACATCACCTTGAAGTCAGGGCAGGATCCAATTAAATCCGGCCAAGCAGAGACCTAAATGTTGTGTGATATTGGTCTAGTGACCTTTTTTTGTGGAGGTCCAAAGAAACTGAGGTTCTGCTATGAATTTGAAGTTTTATTTACCTACCTCTGGGGACATTTAAAACAGAAACAAACGCAAAAAAGCATTAACTATGTCTGCCGTATGTTTAGTTAAGCTAATTATGGTAATGTGAGAGATATTTGTAGTTTAAATTACGTCTGGGCACATTTAAAACAGAAATAACGGCACAGAAAAAGTGTACACTGCCATAATTATATTTGGGCTATTAAAGTTCTGTGAAAAGAACTGCTCTGGCCTCATATGTGCTGTAGTGATTTTTTCATGAGCTTGAGTTTAAATATGTTTCGTTTGAATTTAGTTACGCATGGTATAAATTATGTTTTCTTTGTCATACAGTTGTAAAAGATAAACAATAGTTAAGTCATAACTATATTATTAACAGCAGTAACGAGTCACGAGTCACGAGACTTTATAATAAACTGTTAGTCATAATTATTATCTAACAATCTTTACAATTAATAATGAAGTGTCTCAAACAACCCATGATAAAGTATGTTAAAATGATACTAAACGCTCTAGGCGTCGGGGGTCACGAGGTGGCTCCCGGCCACCGTAGGCGCGGGCCTGTGGACGGCGAGTTATGGGCTAGCTCGCTGTAAGGCCGTCTTATGACGACAGGCCGTGTCGACGGCGCGTTCGTTTGTTCGCGCGTCTCAAAGAGATGTCAGCAACCAAGTAGGGGTCCGCATGGGCCGATGCCTGCCAGGACTGTGGGACTGTTCGAAAGAGATACTTTGGCCCTGGAAAACAAAGGGCAAAGAAGGAACATGGATGGGTTTTAGTCAGTACAAGTCTGACACTCCCTTCCGCTCCGCCCAGAGTGGGGGGGTAATTTGATGATTTCCCATTCGAAAAAAAAAAGAAAAAGTGCAGTAAGCCCACATAGTAGAGGGCGAGCCTATTGTCATAAAATAGGCACAAATCTGGACTCTGGATTTGTGCCTGGCTGCTACTGAGGAATTCCTGATGGGAAACCCCATGCCTGACCTAGAAATCGAAACCAGACGAATATACGAATACACAGAAACATTTTCAAGGGCACAATATGACAAAACGGAACGGATTTGGACAACATTCGCTATGTTTGTTAATCCCAAAGATACATATTTGAGACATTTTGATACCGTTTATTGCAATGAGCAGTTTCATTCAAATTTACTTACAACATGAAACTTAAACATAACTTGCTTAAACTTAAATAAAATACACTCTAACTTACCTTCAAAGATATACACAATACAATAATAAACCAATAAACAAGACTTTACGTTAATTTGATCAGTAATCTCAAGTGAAGATGATACTTAATGTTTTGTTCGTATTGTAAGGGTACTACGATTATTATCTACCCACTTCAACATTTTTTATTTATTTTTCTAACCTATTTACAAGAATTTCTAATATGTAGCTGTGACAGATAGAGTCTTAGGTTATAAATTATTCAAATTTATATTTTGATTTAAATCCCCCTAGATTGCGAGATTCCCACAATGTGCACTGGTTGGTTTCTTAAGTTGTGACGTTATCGAAGGAAATTAGTTGTCCTATATAGTCATCTACGAATTATAGGTTTGACGACTCTAGTATAATTGGTTTGTGGCCGCTGTGTCATTACTTTAGTTTTTTCTTGTTTTATTTCTAAGCCAACTTTTTTAATTTGCGAATTTAGCGATTCAAACGTGTATTGTAGTTCTTCAGCATCTTTTGACAGCAGTACTATATCGTTTGCAAATCTCAAGTGTGATAGAAAACTGCCATGTATTTTTAGTCCGACGTCGTCCCAGTCTAGAGTCCTAAAAATGCTCTCCAGCAGCACTACAAATAGCTTAGGCAAGAGCAAGTCGCCTTGCTTTACTCCTCGTTCCATTTTTAATTCAGGACCGGGTGATTGTAACTTTACCCTAATGTTTGAAGCGTTTACCCCTAGAGCGTTCCATATCGAGGAGTGTGATATTGAATCAAACGCTTTGGCGTAGACTACGCCTAAAATAATGGTATGAAATAATTATCGTACCACTGGTATCATAGATAAACCAAAATTAGATAAGATTGGTAAAAGTACGTTTATTATAATGATAAAGCCATCGAATTGAGCCAACAATAATTTGCAGTGTGTTACGTTATTTTGTTCGGTTGTGTATTCGTTTTGAAAAAAATGGAAAAGATTTTGTTTTTATTTGTGATTGCCTTGTGTGGTAAGGATAAAAAAAAATTCAAATATTTTATTAAAATTATCATTTTCAATACACTTTCTCGAAAACTGGTTCTTATCGCACTACTATTAGGTTCAACATGCAATGTATTTCTCATAAGTGGATTTTTAATATTTTTCCGCATACGTGCGGAAATAAAAATACTACTACATACAATAAGTATGTAATAGTATTTTTTTTAACGGCTGCAAGATCAAATATTTGCAAATCAATAAAATCCAATAGGTTTAGTCGTATCGCCTGTGCATCGCTGTATCGGGTACAGTTTAGTACCTATTCTTGAATTCAAAATAGACTTTATTTACTTTATTTATTGAAACGTCGTGTCTAAGTACGTTGAAGAGTGATCATTTCGATAATGATAATTTACTAAATTTATGGTTGCAATGGAATTTGAAATTTGTCATCTACATGACAAAGCTTTAGAATCTTGAATATCTAAATTCTGAATTCAAGTCGTGACTTAATATTATGAAAGTAAACCTAGACCCATGGAAGAATAGAACTAGAAGAACAGCATTTCTTAATATTCAATTAAATTAATAAGAGAAAGAGAAGAGTCGACAATTTAGCAGAAGAGTGGGAATGTAATACTTTCGTTCGTTTGTCTTCACATCATTGACCTTGATCTTGCAAAATATTTTGTATACTGCTTATTGGAGGTCAGAAGCCTGTTCCCAAAAAGTATCGTGTTTTCGAGATAGGGGCAATGGAGGTCGGCTAGACAAGCGATTCATCGAAATACTGGTATTTAGCTGTACCCGGTTATACCGGTTATCCATAGTAGGGAAACGGCTAGACACATAATGATGATTTGTTAACTGTTGCTAATTTTATGAACAGGCACACTCGCAAGCTCAAGTAATGCAGAAGGGGCCAGCAGAATAATAAATGGAACGGAGGCAGTAAACCAAGCGCGATATGTGGTAAAAAAAGATATATTTTTCGTAAATCCAAAAGGTATTGGCAAATGTAATTTTTGACGTTTTAACTAGATTAATGAAAAAAAAATAGACACAATTGACCTAATCCTTTTATACCGAACAGTAAGTCGTGGGTTCGAACCCAGGCAGGTTCATTACTTTGTGTAATTTATTTCATCACCACTGCTCTCAAAACGGTGAAGGAAAACATCGTGAGGAAACCGGCATGTCCTAGAACAAAAAATTCGAAGACATGTGACATCTACCAACCCGCACTGGGCCCGCGTGGTGGATTATAGCCCATTCCCTCTCATAGAGAGGAGGCCTGTGTCCCAGCAGTGGGAACATTATAGGCTGCTGCTATGCTATACTATGTGTAATTTGTACAAAGCTCTTTTGGCGCGTTTCCAAAATAGGAATTAACATTGTTATTCTATTTATTAATACATTTCGCAAACTTTTTATTCTAGCGCCCCTCATTCGACGTCATACGAAAAAAGCCAAGAAGATCCTTCAAACTCTGTATTTATGTCAAAAATTATTTAAAGCTTCAAAATCAGCCAAAAACATTTAACTGTGCACACCATTAAAAAAACAAATAAAAATCACGTTGTTATTTTTTAGGTCTCGTTACAAAAAATAAGTGAATTACACCTTTATACTAGAGGACACCGATGCGGTGGAGTGCTGGTCACGTTTCAGCATGCAGTGACAGCTGCGTCTTGCAATTTCGACCAAGCTGATGGGTCAGTAAGATAAGATAAGATAAGAAATTTATTTTGCAAATATGGGTACAAATACGTTGACATAAAAATAATAGGTCTTTACCTGTGTAATTGGAGATTTAATAACACAATTCGAAATTCAAATAAATTTTATTCGAAAGCCGTGTTCTTTTAATTTCAAATTCAGTCATTTGTTTTTAGATAGTTTTTTGTTTTTGTAAAGTGGTAGTTTTTGGCGCCATGGATAAACTTAAAATTCGTACAATTTTCGAATATGAGTTCCTACGTGGACATACCGCTGCGCAAACAACACTAAACATTAACGACGTGTACGGGCCTAACACTGCTTGCATAAACACGGTCTATTATTAGTTCAAACGTTTTAAATCTGGAAATTTTGAGTTGAAGAATGAGCCTCGCGGTCGGCCGGTAACTATTGTCGACAACGACGAATTGAAGGCGGTAGTGGAAACGGATCCAACTCAATCTACGGCTGAGCTTGCTGCGGGCCTTGGAGTTAGTGTCAAAACGACATTGAAGCACTTGCGTCAAATCGGAAAGATAAAAAAGCTAGATAAGCTAAAATAAAAAAAAAAAAACAAAATTTTTTGTTTGTAAAATTTTCATACAAATCTCCAATTTTATGAAATTGTATGAAAATTTTAGGTCTGGTGGGTTTTTAGGTCTTTAGCTATGGGTAAAGACCTAATATAATTAGGAACAGAAATATATTATTTAACCATAAGGCATACAAGAGTACAAAATACACTAGAGATGACATAATAAGAAACATAAACAAAACAATGTCAATACTTATAAAGATTGATTGACTATAATGACAATTTTATTATAAAGAACTTCATTAGTTATTTATATTATACACATTTATTCTGCAGTCAACTTATTTTTGTATTGGAATTAAATAAAAAATAAATTAAATGTCATATTTTTCCAATTTCCAATCATTATTTTATACAATAATCAAGAAAATCTCTTGTCCATTAAAAAATCGGTCACACTATAGTACGCTTTGTCTACTATTTTTTTTTTTAAATAATGTCAAGTTTAATTATTTTCAACTCCTCGGTATTTATAAATATGACTGGCGCCATGTAGCAGACGCTTTTGCGTCAGCTATGCGGTCAAAACGTTCAACTTTACAAACACTGCCATTTCTAATATATATGTATGCATGGTAAAGTTAAATTTTAAATTCTTCAATCGTAGTCACCCACGACTTACTGCTCGTAAGTCGGGGTCGCCACCACTGGGCCACCGCTGCTCTCAATGGAATTTAATCGTTTAA
Organism: Noctua janthina; assembly: GCA_963576755.1. Lineage (NCBI taxonomy): Eukaryota > Metazoa > Arthropoda > Insecta > Lepidoptera > Noctuidae > Noctua > Noctua janthina. The sequence goes on from OY755059.1 coordinate 11,636,263, forward strand.
ATTCCATTGAAGTCTGCTGTCAGGTTTCATCACCTCACCTATTCTAAATATGAATAAGTGTTTGTCTCTCTATGCCAGCAACATGTTCAAATTACTGCGAAGTTTACATTGCTACCTATTGTAACAATACCTTAATTGCATAAAACAATCCTTATCAAATGCTGCTGTATGCTGATGCATGGGATGCACTAAGAGAGGTTCCACGTACACAAATAATTTTGCATCCATTGTTCTCTAAACAATCACCTAAACTAGCAACTTCTCCAATTAGTTTTTATCACTTTATCGTGGACATTGAGTGTGTGACTGAGCTGTATAAGTCTTCTTCTTTCTTAATATTAAAACTATTCCGCAGGGTCTTCACAGCACTCAACCCGGCTGAATACAGGGTGTTTTCTGGTGCAGCGACTCTTACAGCAGACAATACTCACTATACCTTTCGGGGTATAACAATTATCACCGTGCATCCCCGGTATTGCACGAATACCCCGTATGTGAACGATAGCGCTGTGATCTTTGTGAGTAATATTAATTTAAAACCGACTGTTTCCTCCAAACTGTATCTGTGTGTTTTTTGTAATTTACGGTAAATATTAAAGCGTGAAAAGACTGAAAAACAGAGTAACTTTCGCATTTATAATCATCATCTGCCTAGCCTTTTCCCAGCTATGTTAGAGTCGGCTTCCAGTCTAACCGGATGCAGCTGAATACCCGTTTTTTTCCATAGAGCGACTGCCTATTTGACCTCCACAACCCAGTTAGTACAAGGTAATACGATACCCCTTGGTAAGCTGGTTGTCAGACTTTTTGAGCCACTGACTACCTGTAACGACTGTCAAAGATCTACAAATGACAGCTGGGACCAACAGCTTAGCGTGCTTCCCGAGGGACGGAGGAAACTCGGATGTAATGGGTGTTCACCCGTCCACAGACAAACCTATACAAGCGCGCTCGGATCGATCTTTATTTAGCCACAAGCTCCTCTTATAATATTTGTGTTTTGTCCAACCACGGAGTTCGAAAAGCATATGAATTTACTAATATTATAAAGAGATCTCCAAAAATCCAAAAATTCTTTCATTAATGGGAAGCTACATTATTCCCGAGTATATATATTATTATTATTATAGGCTATATTTAAAACGTATCCCATGGAATAATTCGACCATATCGGGAGCGAAGCGATGGGCAAAAGCTAGTGACGTATAAAATACGAGGAAAGTAAGATATTAAACTACCCTTCTTCTTTTTCAGCTGACTCAAGCGTTCACTTCTGTCACAAGTTCACCAGTTCCTCTACCAATCAGGGACCCTGATTTTATGGAGTTAGTTGCTTGTAATGTTGCCGGCTGGGGAGCTCAAAACGGTACAGATACTGTAAGTTATTTTGCATTGAATTAGGTATACCTATGGCCGCACAGAAATCCACTCAGGATTAAGGGTTAATATTATAATTAGCTTTATGGAGATGTTCATCTGTCTATCTAAGAACAAACTTTTATTTTATTGGCCTTTAATGTCTCACGGCTTAGCGAAAAATCAGAATTAAAAAAAACAAAACATTCAAGTTACGGTGCCCTCGGTGCTTAAGTTCAAATCACATTCTTTTTTTCTTTCCACGAACGTGTACCTGATTCCTTTTCGTTTGTTACAGGCTAGTGTGCAGTTGATGCAGTTTAATAAGGGGTGACCACACAGGGCGATTGCCGGGCAAGTTACGTCGGTCAAGTTAATGTTGTAGATACTATGATATGCGCAAACGGTTTTCAGCTGACGGAGTTTGCAGGATTCACGGTAATAACTTAATTGTATTAATGTTAAAATGAAGTGAGTAGTTTGGTGGGCACTTTGTTAGCACCTTAAGACACCTTACGCTAGATTATAATACATAACCAATAATGTTGAGACATATCATGTCAAGTATACACTCGAAAAGTTGCCTTATACGTACTTTTGTAGGTCCAGACCAAGGCAACAAAACATCATCATCATCATCATTTCAGCCGAAAGACGTCCACTGCTGGACATAGGCCTCCCCAAGTGTCGCCACAGTGACCGGTCCCGTGCGTATCGCATCCAGCGGATCCCTGTACCTTTACCAGGTCATCGGCCCACCTAGTCGGAGGCCTTCCAACGCAACGTCTTTCAGTTCGCGGTCGCCACTCCAGAACTTAAAGAAAACATGACATGTAATAATATAATACAATTAACTTTATTTTCAGGGCGACGTTGGGAACCCATTGGTATGCAGGGGTGAGTTGAACGGTATTCTGATTGTAAGCAAAAACTGCACAGTTTCTTGGCATCCTGAAGTGTATACCCGGATATCCAGCTACGACCCATGGATAAGGAGTTTAACCGGTATCCCTTCACTTCCTACCCCAAGTGGAGCATCCACTTTCCAACCTGGAATGGCAGTGTTAGCAGTGATCGCTATGGCTCAAATTATAGTCGCTACTGTATCTAACTAAAGTTGATTGTACTTAGAGAAGTTATTTCAGAACATATACAGAAGAGCCTTGTTCTTATTTCATGTTTTATATGTACCTAATTAATGTATCAAATAGAACATTTAATAGTATATTTTGTCTTCATATATTATAATAAATAATTTGTGATAATTAAAAAAAAGTCACTCCTATATTTCTTCCTGGTTGTAAGTACTAACTTACTCTTTAAGAACAAGTAAGTACCTTGCAACCTTATCTCAGAGGAAATAGATAATCATCATCATCTGCTTAGCCTTTTCCCAACTATGTTGGGGTCGGCTTCCAGTCTAACCGGATGCAGCTGAATACATGTATTTTACATAGAAATAGATAATATAAAATAAAATTCATGACTTAAAAAAAATAAGCTGATTAGATTACAACCAATCAATCTGCACCTACTAGAACATATCTAATACTGTACATGTAATTTTGGAGTGTAATAAGAACTTAGAAATTTCGTCTCTATTTAATATTGTGTTTGTCGCTTTTTTAAGTGTTTTCTGTAAATAAAAGTAATTATTAATATTTTTAAGCGCAAAAACTGCGTAGGGAACTATAGCTGTTTAGACATGGAAAGACCTTCCGATTCAGTACACCGGATGTCTTAACCAATACCCTGCTCGCACTAGAATTTTTCCTTCCATGTCAAAACAGCTAAAAGTAATTATGACTACACGAGATTATAATTTATCTCACACGATACGATTTAGTGACCAGACCCTGCTTCGTACTTGTTTTACAACTTGACAACACAGCGTGATCTCTTTAGTAGACATAAGCATAATATATCATCACAAGTTTATTTTTAGGACATTTTCAGACTTCAGATGCAAAAAAATAAACTCAATGTGCACAAAGCTTAAAGTTTCGATGGGTGACGGTCCTTATATGAATCGTTCACTTCGTATGTTGCATATCTTTTGTGTAACATTTTTTGCGAATGAGACGTGTCTAGCGTCTCTTTCCTTCTAACATCTATTCTACATAGATTACAATTGAAAGCAAAATACCTATCTTTTTATCACCCTTTATGTCATTAGAGCCGATAACATACTACGTTATGGTCTCGGAAGTCACGGTATTGTTCGAATTATTTTGACTACTAACTAATGAAAGTCTTGCATTAGACCTCGTTTTCAACTGTGAAATTCTTGAGAACTGCTCATACCTGAACTATGTTGGTATGTTGTCTATACCTACATCATATTCTTGGAACCTGGTAATTTGATGCTGTTTTTAACAGTTCAAGAGTAATTATTAATATTATGTATGTTTATTTCTAGAATACTGACACCGGTGTGGTCTTGAAATAGTAGAGTATACTGTGTGAAACCTGTTCTGGGGTATTTATATATTGCTATTTCCAAAGAAAGAAACAACTACAATCGAGACTTTGTTTCACGTCGAGTCTGTAGAGACCACGTTTCGTAGCACAGTGCTACGCCGTAGCGCTACGCGTAGCGTAGCGAGAAGAGCACGTCTGAGGTTTATTATTGTAATCTCAAATTACCTAATGCCTTTGACAAAGCAGTGTACTATGAAAACAATATTGACATACGTTTTCATTAGTTAATTTGTAAATTTCTTAGATATAAGGTTTATTAAAAGCTAACAAAGATTACAATATTTTGCATTGATGGAAAACAATAATTTTGCTGGTAATGAATATTGCATATTATAAATAAAACCTCAGGCTACTAAAATCGGTAGTTTGATTTTATTACTTGGAGCAATTTTATATCTTCTCACGACATTTCACAGACCTCTAATTCCGAGTCATAAAATGGCTCACGGTTGTTATTATATCATTGCGAATAGGTTCAAACCGCTATTGCTACTGCCGTCTACTTCCTGTTACGAATACAGTGAAACATACAATGAACAACCGTATGAAAATGAGCGATAATTATTAATCACTAGTAATTATATTTAGTTTACTTCTTGACAGTTTTTGGTTAAGTGAGTGTTTAAAATTGTAATTTATGTTTCTTCGAATAACCAAATGTTAGATTATTTATAATAGCTAACTCATTAGGATCTGACAAGAAAGTATCCTTTTGTCAAACCGCAAAAGCGCTCAAAGCGCACAGAAAACTTGTGAGTCGGAAACGAATCCGGCTCGAAGGACCAGAAAATGTGAAGGACGTACGTTAATGATAAAGGGTTATGAGCATAACTGGTTTAATGATCTCTTTTCAGCGTTTTTACGCATGTTTCAAATAGATGTGACACGGGTAAATATAACGGTCGTTGTCCATTTTCTTAATAATAAAAAAAAAAATTAAACTTTTAAATCATTGGGCATTTTTCGGCTGATTAAAAGGTGCTATTATGAATGTATTTTTTAAATTGGTACATCACTTCATTGAAAAAAAATGCTTGCCCGCTTTAGTAGAAATTCTCTCTGTCTACATTTCTTTTAAACTCGGACAACGTTTCCTTTAATCCATTTAAAAAATAACTGGCCTGTGACTACACACATATTTTTCACTTATATAACTGTGGCAGATTCACATAAAACCTCTGGTTACGTTCGTCAATATTTTTCATATCACCCCTACGTTACTCACCGTGTTTTAAAAGCGGAATAAATTTGCAGCTGACATTAACGTCCATAAAATTGAATTGACAAGTTATTTAAGGATATTATTGTACTTCGGCATATATGAATGTAAGCCCCAGGGTATGCCTGCACGAATGGCGCGCGGAGGCACTACGTCGGGAGGAAACTCCGCTGCCGCGGCAAATTGCCGCTCAGCGGACAGACCTCCGGAGTGATCTCATGGCGACATGGAGAGAGCGACTGTCGCAACCCCGTGCAGGGCACGCCACCATAGTGGCGATAAGTCCCCTCTTTGAGGAGTGGCTAGAGAGGCGCCACGGCGCCCTCACCTACCGCCTGACGCAGGTCCTCACCGGACACGGTTGTTTCGGGAGGTTCCTGCACCGAATCGGGCGGGAGGAAACGCCCGGGTGTTTCCACTGCGAGGATCGTCCGGAGGACACGGTGGAGCACACCGTGGAGGTCTGCCCCGCTTGGGCGGAGCACCGCCGTGTCCTTGTAGCGGCGATTGGCGGCGGCGATCTCTCGCGTCCGGCCCTGGTTCAAGCCATGGTCCGGAGCGAGAGGGAATGGGAAGCCGTCACCACCTTCTGTGAAGCAGTCATGCTAGTGAAGGAGGTGGCGGGACGTGAGAGGGAAAGAACCTCACGTCCCAGCCGCCGCGGGAGACGCCCTGGGCGTCGGGGGTCACGTGGTGGCTCCCGGCCACCGTAGGCGCGGGCCTGTGGACGGCAAGTTATGGGCTAGCTCGCCGTCCGGCCGTCTTATGACGACAGGCCGTGTCGACGGCGCGTTCGTGTTCCACGTGCGCCTCAAAGAGATGTCAGCAAATAAGTAGGGGTCCGCAAGGGCCGATGCCTACCAGGGCTGCGGGACTGTTCGAAAGAGATACCGTGGCCCTGGAACACAAAGGGCAAAGAAGGAACATGGATGGGTTTTAGTCAGTACAAGTCTGACACTCCCTTCCGCTCCGCCCAGAGTGGGGGGGGTCATTTGATGATTTCCCATCCGGAAAAAAAAAAAAAAAAAAAAGCCCCAGGGTATGCTTTGCGTTAATTATGTTCTATTTGAAAGTGATGTGTTGTGTTAGTTACAACGTGGATTAACTAATAACTTCAATTTAGATACACCTATCGCTCTCTCTTTCTCTCTCCCTTGATTGCAGTTTTTTTAGTTAGGTCAAGATGTAATCATCATCATCTGCCTAGCCTTTTCCCAACTATGTTGGGGTCGGCTTCCAGTCTAACCGGATGCAGCTAAATACCAGTATTTTACATGGAGCGACTGCTTATCTGACCTCCACAACCCAGTTAGTACTGGGTAATACGATACCATTTGGTAAGACTGGTTGTCAGACTTTCAGGTCACTGACTACCTGTAACGACTGTCAAAGATCTACAAATGACAACCGAGACCAACGGCTTAAGGTGCTTTCCGAAGCACGGAGGAAACTCGGTATGTAATGGGTGGTCACCCATCCACAGACCAACCTAGGCAAGCACGGCTTAACCTAAAGATCGATCCGAGCGGCTGTTATTATTTAGCCACGAGCTCCTAAAATTGACCTAACTAAAAAAATCTAACGGAAAAAGTTTCGGGCCTTACTCTCCGCATACTAAAATTTTCAATTTATTGTTGTTCAGAAATTTTGTGATCTTATTGTGGTTTGTTAGTGTTGTAAAAGAACGAAGTATGAAACCATTAGCAAACCCGCCTAGGACTGAACCCAGTATCGCCGACGGCATCGCAATATATTTCAACCGCAGCCAGCTCATCGTCAACGGAAGCAATAGTGCCATTATTTGCCACCCAACACAAGCGGATGCAATTATGTTTCCAATCACGATTTTGTAAAATTGAGTTCAGAAATATCGTCTGTAAAATGTTGTATAACTACAAAAATTTCAATACTGTAAGCGTCCATTGCTCTGATTAAAATATGCCTATTAACATTCTCTGAGGTTACTTTAAAGGTTTATGTCATTAACTGTGTGATTTAAGGATGCCTGTTAAATTCGTCTTGTTATCGTAAACCGGACATCAATATTGATGCTGATATGAATTACCGTTATGTACACGCTAGATAGAACATGCTATAGGCCAATTCCATCGACGCTATTTGCAATACCGCTTTGTTGCATAAATCTGATCCAATATCACATTGCTGCAATAAACTTACTTGCTTAAGCGCCATTCTGTGAAGTATCCTCTTGCACCTAGAAGCTGTAGGGAATAGTAGCATTTTTCTTCAAGTACAGACGCTTATCGAATGTCAGGTACCATTAAAGCAGCTCTTCTCTGCTGCTACAAAATGTTCCGGACAACGGCTGCTATATTCGTTTTACCCAGTGCAAGATTTTACGTGGAGATAGAATTCGTTAATCGTACATTTAGGGATGTAATTTCATTGAGTTTTAATTAATTGTTTTATTTTCGTCATTAGTATGACATATAACATCACGCCGTGTAATCCCCGTAGAGTTAGGCGATGTGCGGTGTACCTAATAGTACACCCACATTTCGCCAGTTATATTTCAGTCCCAGTAGGGAGCGAGCCTATTGTCATCAACCGGGCACGAATTCAGACTCCGTGGCTGCTACTGAGAAATTCCTGATGGAAAAACCCAATTATAATTTGGCCGACCCGGGAATCGAACCCAGGACCTCATGCTCAGCGGTCGCGCATGCGATCATCACATCAACAGTCATTTTTTGACAACAAAAACTTTTGTAACTGAGTGCAGTCACTAAAATACTTACATCTGGTATACTTTGACATTACAAGTATCTAAATACCAAACAATGTTTGAGCAAATAAATATTAAAAAAATATATTCACTATGTACATTCACATCCACTCAACATATTCAACAAGAAACACCCCGAAACTGACGTTTTTATTAACTCACGTGACAAATGTTTGAGGAAACAACCCCAAAATGTGTCATTCAATTCCGAACATGGCTTTCCCTTTGAAATTTTAAACATGTTTGTAGAACGTAAACATCGCGAACGAACTCCCGACTTTGGAAGAATTTTGACAGAGTGACGTCAGAGTTTCAGTAAGAGGGTACAAGTTTGTCGAGAATATATTAATTCGTAATTCTGTAATAAGATTGGCTTCTTTACCCTATCCCTTTTATTCATCAAAAAGTTTTGCAACTGAATTGTGAGGTTATTGCCCTCTTGCTTCTAAAATGGATCGATTGTACTTTTTGTACTCGCAGGTACTTTTGGGATGTCATCGGTTGATGGCAATGCATTAATCATATCATCGAAATATGACAAGGAGATTCTTCATGACTGGTCAGAAATTTATTTGCGTTACTTCAAGAAAATGCTGACCAATGGTCGTTTTCTTTTATTAACGTTATACATATATTTAGTTACTAAGACGGCTCAAAAACTGTTTTGAATTTTCTCACCAATCAATGTTGTACTTGAAGTTCTCGACAATCAGCCTGCTGTATCACTCTAGAATAATACCAACATTTTATGAGTGATTACAATTCTCAAGGTAATAATAAGTCAAACATCTTTCCAATGTCGTATATTCAGTTTCAATTTTACCGTACAATGACAATACGAACGTTAATTTAATATCACAGTCCAAAAAGATTACGTGTAACAACTTACATTGGAAATAATCTTAGCTAAGAATTTACAGTGATTACAATACAAGAAGATTAAAAAATCTTCCGAACAGTATGTACAAGTTTCTCATAATGGCCCTCCTAAAATAAAAGAAAAACAATTTAGTGTTACTTCAAAAACATTGCAAAGAAACCTGTCTATATACTTCATCGAATAGTTAAATTCTATGAACAATAATAATTATTATTTACACATTTCAAAATCAAAAACAGAAAATCAATCTGAAGTTATACCTGTGTTTTCCAATACGCTGTGGCGGAAATATTTACATAACCGAAGCTTACGCCCTTATTCAGGTATCGCCGATGTGGGCAATAAGTCAGTCAGGCTCAAGTGGGATTCACGGAGACACGTCTGTTGGATGTCTCGGGAAGTCGGGGAAGATTGGCTAGGGTTGGCACGCAGACGCACGAACGGTTACAGCTTGCACAGGTATTTATATGTACATTTCAAACAAGCTTTAAGGCGCGTATTGCTAAGACATCTTTGAAAGCACACTAGGAATGTTTTATTTCCATTTGATATTTTAGAGAAACGGTAGCATTATTATCAGAGGTCGGAATTAGGTAGAGTTATTTGTGTACTTACTCTGATTTCATACAGCGAAAGCATAAATTGATTATGCCTCAAATTCCGAAATTAATTTTAAAGAGCAGAAAAATCCCGTGATTTATTAAATAAAAAAGTTATTTACTTTTACATAATTTAAACAATTCGATATCGGACATCATGCGCACGAAGCGCAGCAGTTAATAAAAAAATGTCGCGGGTTCGATTCCCGCACGGAACAAGGAAAAAATCCTAGTGTGGGGCAACGTAAATAAAATATTGGGTTGTGAATTAATGTAAACTAATGTGTACTAATAAAAATTGTATGTTAATTATCTTTGTTTTATTTGTCATATCTATCTCCGAGGTTTTTTTATTATTTATTTGTTATATTGTTGGCCACACGGGATTGTATTATAAATCCCGGGAAATCCCGGGAAGATCCATATTAATATCAACATTTCGATGCAAGTACATAAATAACTCTACCTAATTCCGACCTCTGATTATTATACATCAATGAGATACCAGAATAGAAGAAAAAATCCTATAATTAAATACTCTTAAACTCTGCTTGCAATATCATTGTAGTCACAATCAATGTAACAGATTGAAACAGATTAGAATGCGAACTTTTTAATGCGTTAGTTGCCCCCCTTAGGTATATTGAACAGTAAATTGAATAACACCTAGAAATTAGCTGATTTGGGTTATGATCGACATACTATTGACACCATCTGACGGTTGTATTATCTATGAGATATGAAATTGCAAAGTCTCGTGTAAATAAGAACAAACAATGTCGTAGATCTACATACATATAGGAACTTCATACATTTCAGCCTATTAAAAACAATGAAAAAATAAAATTTTGTATGAGAGCCATCAATTACAAAGGTTTTATCAATAAACGGGTTGATAAAGAGAGATGCCACATGGTCACATTTATGAAATTGATATTTTTTATTGTTTAACATTACATTCTCGTAGTTATAAATTTTTCACTAACTAGTATTCAGTTCTCATCAAATGGTCAGTTTCACAGCCAGCTCACTGCTACCTGTGGAATAAAAACAAAAGATTAAAAATAAAAATTGAAGATAAATAAAACACGAGCGACCGTGAAATAGAAAACCTTTTGTAAAAGGTCCTTTAAATAATAAATCAATTTCAATCCTACGATATCGCAATTTACATTTGACTAAATTCACGATGAGAATGTGACTTTTTAATTAATGTTTCTGGCAGTCACAAACAATTATCACTAATTTGTATTCGTTGAGAATCTATTCGAAATAAGAATTTATTCTAAATATTGCACATACACTCATATATTCCAATAGCAAAACACAGTTATGTTATATAAAATATTCGACGTAAGCTGTATATAGTTCACTATGTTCTAAGTTCAAATCAGTACTTCAATTTCGGTTAACATGCTCATCCAATAAGCTGCTCACAATGCGTTATCAGCCAACCATAGCCTGCCAGTACAACGAACAGTCTACCGCACATGAGTGTTAGGATAATTGCCTTTAATGCTAACGACATAAAGGCTCTGCCAATATCAAATTATCACCACTCATGTGCGGTTGTCTGTACATGCCAATAACGCATTCTGAACTCGACCAATGAAATAGTTTAGATCGGTCGCTGCTTGAGTATCTGACCAATGCCACAATCGAATTAATTAATCTGTCTAATCAGCCTTTCACAGTACTGGGATAGTCCTTTGCCAATCATAATGCGTTCCTGTGTATCAATGCATTCTGTTCATTATAGTTTTGGTATTAAGATGGCTATTCAACTGATTACGAAACTCTGGTTAGTACTATTCCATTGGCGTATTATTCTTGCCCATGTCTCATTTCCTTAGGGTCTGTGCATTTAAATGTATTTCTACCAGTTTTTATCTCTATGCACTTTCTTTCAAGCCATATTATCTTTCACACAGTCCATTCATCTTCACTTTAGCCTGTCACTTTTCTTACTGCTATCCACATTCATACAAAGAACTTGTCTTGTCACATTCTCTTCATTACTCTATATCACATGTCTGAAAACTATCGCAGTCAACAAAGAGTTTGAATAATGTAACTAAAGCTTGCATTTAGTCGTGAACGGTTTCACCAGTTGGGAATTGGGATCACCTACGAGAGAGCCGAACCGATTAGATTTCCAAACCATTTCGTAGTTGATCTAGTAAAACGGAGTGGTGACTAGTGTCACCACTCCGTTTCTGTAACTAGTGAGCTCACAGCTCTCTTTGTACACATAGCTGTCATCTAGTAATTGAATCTGCAATTTCACGTTAGCTGTAATAGGTTGACAAAATACATACAATATTAAATAGCTAATTTGACATAAAATTCGACACAAAGGATCCTTCGGGGTAATTCTGTGACACACTTACAATGGCCTTTCATTTTGACAATTCAATAACATTTGTAGCGTTATTAACGTTTTCGAGCAGACAAAATTAAATATGATGAAGCAATATAATAGGAATTACAAAACGTTTACGCAGTGGGGGTGCGTAGTGAATTGTATTCAGTTCTCATTGCTATTAACTATACTCTAAGCAATAGCAATGAGACTGAAAGGAAGTAGCAAAAATCTACTTTATTTTACATGCCATTCAATTTAATTTCAATTAACCAAACACACTTAATTAAACCAACACAACATAACATCTCAACATCGCCCCAACCCAACACATAAAGATGCCTTAACAACATCTTACGCAACGGCGGCGCAATGTCGAATGCCAAACGTGATTTTCGTTCCGGGGTTCAGTAATTAATCGTCGCTGTAGCTCGGCTAAACGGATCATGACTTATGACCAGGCGACAGATGGATGTATGATCACAGCCACATATAATAATCTCCTGAGGGCTTTCATTTTCCGATTAATTCCAGAAACAGAGTTTCAACTTGTGAGTTAAAGTTCAGCTTGCCCGGATAAGTTGTTTGTTACATTTAGTTGGATGTAGAACTTGTACATAGTTCTTGGTCGGGATTCTGAGTACTTGAGTTTAGATAATTGCATAACATACTTTGTTCATTTATAAGTTATGTGATCTGATAACTGATAAGTAGATTAATGTGTGTCTACCGGAAGAAAGAATAACATTTTCTTTAATTAGTTTCATTTTAGAAATTAGCAAAATCTTTCGTTCAAAATTTTTATATGGAACGTAAAACCGATGCCGCTAATGTTCAAAATATAGAAAAGACGTAGACTAGACAAATCATGAAATCAAAGACATTTTTAAAAGCTAAAAGAGCTGAAAAAAAACGAAGGCTTCTATAGTTTGACAGCTGGTAACCTAAATTAGATTGTAAAAAAGCAATAACCATAGTTCAAGTAAATTAAAAGACAGGACCTTATAAGACGAGCCTGAATTTCTTCAAAATTTTCCTTAAGAAAAAAAAGTAGGGAGGTACTTTCCTCGCTCAATATTTGACATTACCAAGAACCGACGGATGAGAAAAATTAAATAGACGGAGATGAAAAGGTTACACCGTGCTCCGGGCAACAGGATGGCCGTGAACCACACCGTGAACCCATCATTCTAAATATAAGGTCAAGTGTCATTATTCATGTTATTTACCAAGTAAGTGTTTTCTTACTTCTCGACTACCTCGATGGTCTATTGGTCGCTACTGTTGAATAGGAGGTTCTGGGTTCAATTTCCAGGTTGGACAAAGTTTTATTAGGAATTTCTCAATAGCTAATCGGCAATAGGCTCGCCCCTATTACGTGAGACTGAAATATAACCGGCTGAATGTGTGTCTACTATAGGTATACATTTTTGGCCTTAAGTTCTTTGCTATGTTCAAAAAAAAATCTTATTCTGGAACAGTTGTTATTCAAAAAGTTCAAAAATATTTGAAAACTAAATAAACAGATGGCACTTGTGAATAATAAAGGTTATTTCAATGTAGTAAAACTTTATGAAGAGACCTAAAGAAACAGTACAATAGAAATTCGTAAAGTATGGCGTGGGGGGAAACCCAGGTGTAACCCTTATTTTGCCTTTACTTTAGCCCGACGTCCGCACAATCTAATTTCCGTAACGTTGATAGAATGTAAGTACGTGTAGTGGTTTCCTTAGATATCATTTTTTGCGTTTATACCTACTGAAATGTTTATTTCGGGAACCCTTCATATCATACCGACAAAGTTAATTTTCGTCTATATCTATCTGATCTTCTAAACCTTACAAGAGATTCTGAAACGGTGTTTACCAACATTTATTTATATATTTAACAATTTACGTACGTTGTTCACACTAACTACATAAAAGAAGAAAGGAACACAAAAATAGGTACAAAGGTGATGCTTATTTCTAAAAAAATCTCTTCCAGCATACCTGCGAAAGGAGATACTAAAAAAAAGAGATGTAGACATAGTGTGTAAAAGAAGAAGAGAAAATGGAATACATGAAATATTAAGAGCGTTTATCTCAAAGTTTAATTATACTGTACATTAACATTTAACTCGAACTTGTAATGTTTCAACTTTCGCTCTAGTACAAAACAATAGCAGGTTTCTAGTCTTTTCATAAAATAATATCAAAACAACTCTAAAAACGAAAGGCTTCAAGTTACTTTGTATCATAAATTCTTGTGTGCAAATGTTAACAATGCAATTCAACGCATACTACGTTTCAAGTTGCCTACAACGCCGTTGAGATTTTCATTTTACTAAAAAATGAATAACATATTTCAAACAAAGTGCCCTGGGAATGGCGTCAGAAATTATATAATGTAGAATGGTCTCATAAAGCATGCTCCATACTAAATTGTAGTTGCTAATGAAGACCGAATGAGATTTTCCGGAAAATCTGGACTGAAGCCAACAAATTCTAATGTCAATACCGACTGGAATGAAAATTCCAAATGTGTGCTTTATTCCTTCCTGCTCATTTATTCATGGAAATTATTCTGTTGCAAAATGTGAAATAATGAAGGAAGAGAATGTGTATTTCCACGGATAATTTCCCAGTGTGTAAACAGATATCTACAGCGCGCGTTTTAATGCTCCACAAAATAATAGTTAGAAAAAGCCGCTAAACTAAAATGGGACTGGGCTGGCCATGTCTGCCGCATGCCTGACGAGCTGTAGGACAAAATAGCAAATAGCCCTAACACAGCCAGAAGGCGACGCGGTAGACCTCGCAGGAGATGGCGGGACGAGCTGGACAAACTAACGACCAGTTGTCCATATTGGCCTTGGATCAAAGAATTTGGAAGTCATGGAGAGAGGCTTTACCCAGCAGTGGGATGACGTAGGCTAACAGTATCAGTGTCAGTATTCAAGCTTAGTTTTTAATTGAAATTAAATTCGAGCATTGTGTTTTATTGATTTTTCCCGTCCATTTTCCTAATTGAAATAACATGATACGTTTTCATCCTTTATTTATACATCTACTATCTATCGGTTTTCATTTGTGAAATAGAAAGCAAATACACCTATTCCCAGTTAAGAAATAAGTTGTAGAAAATGTATTCCACATTTGTTCTCCCGGGGAGTTGGATACGTGTTTATTTCCTGCCGATACTGTCTCGCCCGCAGTTTATACCGTTTCTATAAATACAGAAGCGGACATTTTAGAATTGGAATCTATTTCTTATTCTTCTCTACGATCTTCAATAAAACGGCAAATTCGAAAGCCCAAGGGCGTTATTTTAAACCTTTTCTTGAACCTAGGAGTGTGAGGTCTGGGTTTTTCGTACGTGGTTCGATTATTTCTTGGACATGAGATTCTAGCTCAGAGGAAGTTTTCAGACGGTCAAATTAATTATTTATGTAACTGTCTTAAAAATACTACCGTGTTTGGGAAAAGTTCGCTGAATTCATTGTTATTCCTAAGTTTTCTAACTAATTTTATTTTCATAATTTTCGACTCAAACTCATAAAATTAGCGAGGAAACTTTGTCCAAAAAAATGCAAGAAAAAGGGGTTAACGAAGCTTGTTAAAATTTACATAATTAATTATATTTTTTGCCGAGTCCTTGCGGCTCAGACAAGGCTGAAACTACCACTTTAGACACAGTAAAGTGTGGGGTGCCATGCCGAGCAAAATAATTATGTACTTTGTGGTCTTATACTCTAGTTTGAGACAAGACTTAAGATTACTACATTTTTATATCACCAGAACTTTTATCGTCAACGAAAAAAATGTTTAATCATCTTATCGGGACAAACATTAATTCCCCTTCTTAAAAATAATCAACACAGAAATATCAAAAAATCTTAAATAAATAAACAATGTTTTCAGTAGAAACGTACGCAGCAAGTATGTAAAAACATTTTAATTCATTTTGTACCAGCTAAACACATGACCGACGCAGCTGGTCTGCCGAATAACCATATTTAAGCCACGTCATAAAAAGGATACCGCTTTTATTTCAGTCGCAAATCACAGAAAAGGGACCAAGCTTTATCCTTTGTATTTTCCCTTTCATGTCTTTGTATTACGTGAAACTAGGATTTGACGTTTTCTATTACATAATTTATGTTAAGGCCTTACTGACGGAATCTTCGTGGCACAGCATAAGCTTAGAGGTAAGACTATTGATGGCAGGTAAATTAATTTATCATTGTTACTTTATAAATCTACTTAGCACACAACATCACCTTTTTCTTCCTTTCCTTTAAGTTAAAGTTAAGTTTTTCGTTTTGTTATTTCAAAGAAGTTTATGGTAACACTCAAGGGTGCTCCCACAAGCATTCTATACGCATAGTTGTTTTTCAGGCATTCGTCACACATGATTTTGTAACGAGATAATCTTAAATTCTCGAAAAAACCCTCTGTTGCGTAGACCGTACGTGATACCAAACGCAAAGATACATTTCTGCTCACAAACAAATTTTCGTTTTACGAAAGAATGAAAAAAAATCAAATTCAGAGATTTTTTTGCAAAATTAATTCGTCAAACCAATAATCATAATTATAATCAATAATCTATTTTTTTATATTTTTAAATGTTTTTATATTACTTTGTATAGGAATATTTAAAAATATAATTTATATGTGTAAATACGAATAAATAAAAAATCATAATTATAATCATTTGTTTATTTGCACAAACATGCATATAGCATAATAGCATAATCAGCCTCTTAATGTTCCCACTGCTGGGACGCAGGCCATCTCTATATGAGAGGGAATGGGCGGGTTGGTAGATGTCACATGTCTTCGAATTTTTGGTTCTAGGACATGCCGGATTCCTCACGATGTTTTCCTTCACCGTTTTTGAGAGCAGTGGTGATGAAATAACTTACGCAAAGTAATGCGCCTGGCTGGGTTCGAACCCACGACTTACTGCTCATATGTCGGGGTCTCCACCACTGGGCCACCGCTGCTCTAACACACATGCTCTCTGCACAAACATGAGTATAATACAATACAATACCAATACCAATACCAATGCCAATACTTGAGGCACAACGCAACGTTTAAATCATCGATCATTTTAAATAATTATTAAATACATCGTATACAGCATAGGTATCTACGTAATTTAATCCATAACTGATGTTTCGATTTGACAGTCTCATTAACCACAATACTAGGTCCATTGTTGGTATTACCTTACTACTCCAGTCATGTCAATATCTAATATCCAACCTCTGTTGTAACATTACAGAGCAGTTAATTTGCATGATAATCATTTCTAATAGGGTCTCATGACCTGCAATCCTAATTACACAAACACTTACTAGTATTCAAAGTAAAACTCTCATCGGGTTTGAGTACCTATATTAATATTTTATCGTTTAAACGTAAAACCAAACTCTGTTTCATATTATATTCTCCCATATTCTCAGGTAGAAAAGGCCCTGCATCGACAATTAGGTAATTAGGTGTTTAAATATTTAAAGTGAGAATCTTGTAAATATGCTACCTAATCCCCGAAGGTGTAGGCAGATGTGTTAAGTACACCCACATTTCGCCAGTTATGTTGTAAGTCCAATTTAAAAAGGGTTTGACTATTGTCGTTAAAGGGGCGAAAGCTCAGACTCATCATCCACCTAGCCTTTTCCCAACTATGTTGGGGTCGGCTTCCAGTCTAACCGGATGCAGCTAAATACCAGTATTTCACATGGAGCGACTGTTTATCTGATCTCCATAACCCAGTTAGTACTGGGTAAGACCCTTGGTAAGACTGGTTGTCAGACTTTCGGGCCACTGACTACCTGTAACGACTGTCAAAGATCTACAAATGACAGCCGAGACCAACGGCTTAACGTACTAAACGTACTACCCGTCCACGAACCAACCAAGTGCGGCTTAACCTTAAGATCGGCCCGAGCGGCTGTTATTATTTAGCCACGAGCTCTTTTAATGTACTATCCTCTCTCTCAGACACTGGAGTAAAAAATATCCACCAAACCAATTCAAACTTAGATCAGTTGCTCGCATGTGTCTATTAAATTAGAAAAGATTTTTCCTGTAAAAGATTTGTAGTGAATGTTTTTAAGATTTTAATTATAAACCGCTAGTTGATAGTCCGATAATTTTGGAAGTTTTTGCATAGTTTTCTGCTATTAAAGAAAACCTGTTTTTACATTGTCAGACGTATTAAATAGTGCCGTGGTGTCAAAATACTTTGTCACCGGAAAACTCAAAATTAAAACTACATACGTGTTAATTTTTGTTAACAAATGTTCATAATAATCGGCGGCAACGTTTGTACTGTAATTAAAATGTTTTGAGAATGTTTCCCGATTTGATGCTATTACGGAGTTTGTCCCCCGAGGCTTGATTTACATAGAACAAAGTACTTAGAAACTAGTATTGGTGCTTGCTATTTTGCGAGCAAATAGAGTATTATTTGATGTGATAATAATTTATAATATAATTTGCTGTTTTCAATATCATGTTTGATATTGAATTACGTGGGTATTCTCTGAGGTATTATATGAATATTCTCAAAGTTCAAAATGAACCTATTACAGAAAAATAATGTTCCGATATTACGTTTGGGTAAACTTTACCATCGCTGTTTAAAGTTGCTGTGCATCGCTGTTTACCAAAAGAAAAATTCGAGTACGAGCAGAGTTTGAACCTGGTTCAAACCCTGCTCGCACTCGAATTTTTCTTTCCATATCAAAACAGCTGTAGTTCCCTAGGGTTGCAGGGTTTGCGTATAGAAATATTAAAAACTTTACCATTTTGGTAAAATCAGGTACTTACCTCTCCAATGGAGAGTGCTACGATTCTTATAATCGTTCATACATCTAGTAAACATATGATACATCATTTGAAGGATATCATCAATAAGGTCAGAGTAGTGTACTTAGACCCACGACCTACACGACGTCCTTCAAAGACGGCGTTTCTGCGAACATCCATCTTACAAATTCCTTTTGTTACTCGCCTTTCATTCATCGTCATAATATGACCAAGTCATCTTAGCATACTCTTTCAAATTTATCATATTGGTCCATTTAAATAAAATTTCCATATTGTAGTCTTGGCAATATTAAAATAGTAGCAATAACAAGAGTAGTCATTATGGACATAAACCTCATAGGCGTAATTTTCATTGATTTTTCGCAACAATCAACACACTGAATAAGTAACTAAACTAAAAAAATCCCCAAACGACAACTCAGACCTAATTCGAATTAAGCATTAATATTATCAGAGTTACTAATTGATTTGGCTCAACCGATTTAAAAATTACTATCGACTCGTAAATAAGATCAGTCTTCAAGTTTTCTCAAAAGGCAAATACCGCATATTAAAATAAAATTCACAATTGCTGGTTACCTTGGATACATAGAATGTAAATCAGGATGCACAGGAACGTGTCTCGAGCGAGGCGACATGGCAGCCGCCGCATTTATCGCCCGTATGCGCGCACGCAGCCTCTCGTACTGCTCCGGTTGGTACTGCGCCGCTATCGTCACCGTGGCCCCTGAGTACTGCTTGGGTGGTAAGAGAAAAAAAAAAGTAAAGCACAAGTAATAATAATGATACCTAATTATTAATCAAATGAATGATTTTCTTTCTAAATACTCGTAACCGAAATACCCGTATCCGTATTTCAACTAGCTGCCCCGAAAAAATATTCAAGTTCTAATATCGAGTTTTCAAAGTCTAAAAAATTAAGAAGACTTTTAACTGATAGATGACACAGATAGACTGATAGATGTACCAAGAGATCAAGTCAATGGAACATGATCCTTATCAACATGTTAAATAGATACCTTCAACGCAGCAGCGGCTTGCTCATGCGTAGCCCTTGTAAGGTCCCTTCCGTCAACACTCAGTATCCTGTCGCCTCTATGTAGCATGCCATAGGCAGCGCCTCCCACGGAAACGCCCGATACAAACACTCCGCAAGCGTCCTCGTCCGTGCTCCCCTCCACTTCACCCCCTAGCCCGCCGACGATGTCCATGCCAAGACGAGAACCCGAGCGGACGAGTCGAACCATGCGAACACATCTGTGTAGTGGAGAAATTGTATATTTGAGGTTTATTGGAAATAAAATTTTAAAGCTGGAAGGATTTTGGAGTATTTTCAGTTGGCACCTGAAAATCATCTGTCGTAGGTAAGGCAAAAATCATCTTTGAAATGTAATATATAATGTACCCTCTCATACAAATAAAGAAGATGGCTCTGATGTGAATGAATGAAGCTAAAAGTACAGCGTAAACATAAGTTTGGTTTCCATAAAAACTGAAATTACTTTTTAACTAAAGATTTGCAAAAGTTACGAGTTCCAAAGACGTATTCAGCGGTTTTGCAGCAATATCAAAGGAAGCGAAACTTTCAATGTCCGAAACTTATTGTCTTTGTTCCGTAGTTAGCGGCATGATTAATATAATAATTCTTACCAGCAATTGTAAGCTCTTTAGTGAAATGTTATTATTTTGGTATAATATATACTTTTAAGGGAATTTCGATAAGGGTTTTTTATTCCGTTTAACAAGCATCTATCAATGAAACTACATTTCGAATTCAAGCATAATGAATAATTGCTCAAAGCAATGGATAAACTGATGCGTAATATGAAAAGAGATCAAACTAATACGGAAAACAATTTGAAAAACTAAAATAACACAAGGCACTACTGCTGCCAAAACAAGGCTCGCTAAAAGATTTAACGTCTTGTAGTTACAAGATTAGTGCCAAAAATCAACTCGTTAAAGTAATGTCTGCAAAATGTTGCGATAAAAAATACACTTAGCCAAATTCGGTAGGTAGATTTAAAATGTATAACTTAGAGATTGTTTTACTAAACGAATATTATGAAATATGAGAGATAAAAGAATGTGATTTAGAAATTATACAGGTAGTTAGGGATAAAGTGTGAAATAATTTGACAAAAGTATCTAAACAGTTTGTAGCTGTAGAGTTTCAACTAGAAGAAATTCTAAACCTGAATTAGGTTAAATATTTCATCTTCATAATACCAAATCTGTCTCAAAAAGATGCTTTATGATAACGGCGTATTTGGGTTGAGAAATTCATGTAATAAATCTTCTCCACAAAATGTAGGTTACCTTGAAAATGAATGTAGTAAGGGTCAACGTTACCTCGGTATTTCACTTGGCTCCTCTTCTATTAGCTCGTGAAGCGTTGAACACGACGTGGCTTGTGTTTTAGCTACACAAACAAAATATTGATTCAGTAGAGTATTTACTGGTTTAATTTTGATTTACCTCTGCTCTTTGTAAATAATAGTAGCGATCCGTATTTATTTTAGTTCACAATAGTATTCATTTATGTTAGGTTCATGTTATGCATAGACGCTGCTTGTACTTAAGTTATGATTAACGATTGCTTAACTAGACATTTTTCGACGTTTTAACGTTACTTAACTTTAACCAGTGTTAAACAATAAACTCGTAACGATTAAATAATCCTATGACGATGAAGTCGTAGGTAAAATTTCAAGCAAAGTTACAAAATTAGGAATAGTGTTCTTACACTTGATGTCACTAAAGATTCATAGAGAACATATTGACACTAATGTAAATATGTACATACTTGAATATAGTGGAGCTGTTTTAGCGACAGGTGGAACAACGCTGCCAGCTGATAGGACGATAAGCGTTACTTGATCTCCTGTACTTCGTAACGCTGACACCGCATGAGCGTGTGTTGAACCGATCAGTGATGTTTCTATTCCCTAAAGAAAACAAATATTTTTGAACATGTCGTTTAATTTGTCATTAGATTGGATATATTCGCTTATTGGCGTACTGATGGGACGATGGGAGACACCCGTCAAAACTGTGCCATTAAGTGATTCTTCTTGTCATAGTCTTAATACTCTTGCTCTTATAGTAATTATCCTGGGTCGGCGAAGCATGTTTCATCATTAATCATCATCTAGGTATTTACTTCCTTTTAGGCCATCATTATCTATCACACAATCCATCCATCACATCTTGTCTAAATATAGTTAAAGCCGTCCATTCATTTAGAAGCTGTTCAATACTTACATCTTTATCTCTAACAGCCAAAATTTTATCGCCTAATCTTAGTCTGCCGTCATGATGGGCGGCCCCACCAACGGCAATATGGGAGACAAAGATGCCTCCACCGCCCGCTGCATCGTCCGCTCCACCTGCTATACCAAGGCCTAGTCCACGGACGCCTCGCCACAGTGTCACCACCCTAGGTCGGCGAGCTCGACGTACTCGCTGTTTGAAAATGAAGAGTTTAATCTTTATAATAAGGTAGTGTCTCGTTTGATTAACTTGGAAAATCTGTGAGGTACTAACATAGCACACCAGTGTTACCTTGCAACACGACTTACTTTTTGTTATTTACGTAATCAAGCAAACAAAATTTAAAAAAAGTATTTACTGGAGCAATAGATTGAGAAATTCTTTCGAAATTCTCCGGATTATTGCAAAAAGTTTTATTGATGTGCTGGTTACTTGTCAGTCAAAAGCGAAATCATAATCTACTACCATGTATCGGCCTAATAAATAATTATAATCTAGATGTTGTCTCGGCCGATGTTACTTTTTATCGTGGCACTACTTTACACTTGACTAAATTGCGTGCCTAATCTCGTTATTTTCAGAAAAACACACTCAAAAACATTTTTAAGCTTCAGAGCTTTCAACGATGTAATTTATTTAAGTAACTGGCACATTAATTTTAGATACCATTATAGGATGATAAGAAGACGACTGTGAGCAAAGAAACAACAAAAAATTACGGCTTTTATAATATTGATTTTGATAAAATTAAATTCAGTGCTGCTAGTAATGTTTGCTTCAGCAATTTTTCAACTGGCGTAACGCCAGCTTTCCTTCGTCAGCTGTAGCATCAGGTATTACTACTGTTGTTGCAGAAACAGTGTATTTTGTATTCTCAGTATTGTTCTCATAATGAATTCGTAGTATATTGCCTCTGTATGATTTCCTTTATTGTCTTTGTTTATTCACTAGAACTCTTAAATTTAATTTAGTTTCCTACCAGTAGTAGACGTACTCGGTACGCCGTTTTTATTTTTACTATTGTTGGAAATCGATCACTTAGTTTTTAGTATTTCGAAAAGGAAAAACTCTAACAAAGCAAAATAAAAATTTACGGATTGAATTCCAGCAGCTTTTACGAATTTATTGCGTTCCATTTATTTTAAATGTTTTTAGTTTGTGTAACTATTAATAGTTATTAAACAATTAATTTATTGATTCTGCTATTGTGCCGTGTTCATATAACAGTTCGTGAAAAACATCATCAAAAATCCTTACAAAAGCGAAACACATAAAGTTTACACTATTAAAACAAACAGAAGACAAAGCTATGTCTTCGTAGAAATTCACAGAGATCTCGTAAAGAACTGCGCGCGCCAATCTCACAGTGACACCATTAGTGAACGACAAAAGTGCTAGTGAAGCGAAGTATAAAGCAACCAATTAAACAAGAGCATTTTAAACAGAGAGCAAGCGATGCTGGGATGCTGAACTTACTAATCTAACGACGCTCCCGGCTTTTTGAAGAGCGTCAACTGCGACTGAATGCGGCGCCCCTTCCACGGAAATGTCGTTTACCTGCACAGAATGTGAGTTTGAGGACACTTGGCATATATGTATTTCGCAGACCTCGTAATATGATGGGGATATCGTTTTTTTGCGAAAATCCTAGGATATTTACAAAGGTCCGTATTATTATAAAATGAGAAAGACTCTTCTGTACTATCCTTGGAGTTTCGCAAAAAAAGAAACGTAGTTTTCAATTATCCTATGACAATATACAGTTTATGCTGGAAACAGTCAATAAAATGGTATTTTGATTCAAATATTTATGAAATTATTGAAACGCAATATCGTTGTTTTCGTTTGTAATTAAATAACAGTTAATATAGCAGGTAATTGATTGAAATAGGAATAGACAAAACAAATTACACCAATAAAATTGAACGTAGCAATGTTTTAATTAACATCAAAACGTGAACAAATTATTGTTTAGTAATAAACTACTTTTTTACTAATTATTTTAAAAGTATGTCACGGGGTCAAATTCGAACCTATACAGGAACTTTACTTAGTTATTAATTTTACGACCCATGATCTCAAAACGGTGAAGACAACTACCAAGGAAACCGGCATACTTTAGCCAGTGTAGAGGATTAATGATTGTGTGTTGGGCCAGTGTAGAGGATTATTGTGGGGCACTCACTCTTACAAAGACGAGTCCTTGGTTCAAGCAATAATGAATATTGTAGGCTGATTAGGACTCGTAAATTTCCAAAAAAGACTAACTACATTTTTAATTAGTTCTAGGTTTATTACTAAATTATCCACTAATTCAAATTCCAAACACGCAAAATAGCAATGTTTTTCACGCGTTTCATGCATTCATTGCATTCATTTATCTAATTTTCATTCACATTGTGAATCCACTTGAATAAATAGCACAGTCGAATTTATTAGTGGAGTTGTATAAATATTTTGTCAGGGTAATCGTTGAACATAATATTGATTCAGTATGCAAAACGTGACAAATCAAACCAGTCAATCTAATTAACCATCCACAGAGTTTATTAAAATGCTAAAACATAAAGAAACTCTTGTGTGTCGTTTTTCAGGTGCGGCAAAACATAATCATTCTTCAGACAAAAATATAGGCTCACGATCACATAATAGATATGATTCGATTTTTTTAATTAGTGTACAAAATGTTATTAGTCCTTACCGACGTTTTACGATAATGAACTACTATAAATCTTTCACAAATTCATCCTATACATACCTACGAATATACAAGTGGGTACTCGTATTCATAGGCAACGAAAATGCGATGTCCATTAGGGCTTTCCTCTTATCCATTAGTTACGCCATTCATTGAATGAGTCGTTAGCGTATACGCATTTATTTCCACCCAGATAAACATAGACAAATAAAGGTAACCTATATAGTATACTACTTTTTGCTTAATCTTTGCCTACGGCTTTGCTCGCGTTATAATCAAAAATTATCCCACGGGTACGTTTTAAATATAATCTATGACACTCGGGAATAATATTGCATTCCATTAGTGAAAGAAATTTCGAAATTGGATCAGTAATTCCGAGGATTACCCCGACATGCAAGCTAAGAACATACAAACTTTTTCCCCTTTTTTAATATTAAGTATACATTTCCACAGTCTAGCTGGTTTACAGTCAGTCAACAGAGTAAACTTCAACCAACTTATCTGTGCTGGCGAGAAAACAGCACTAAAATAAATGTACCAATTTTGACACATCAGTGCATTTTTGGTTGACAGGCAGCGCCACCTTGAAGTGCATACTTAAAGTAGTCATACTGTACTGATAAAGATAAAAGGCAAAAAAATGCCATTTCTCAAGCCCTGTCAAATCTTGTCAAATATAATAAACATTAGACCACGTACTGGACTCACACTGTGCTAAAACATCATTCAAACAAATAAACACACGTTTCTACAATCTCCGTAATAAACTAGTTATAGTCCTGGTACATAATTACAGTGTAATCTACAATAGTTTAAACACTATAATAATAATAATGAGGCAGGACCTTATCTACCAGTACCATTTATTAGCTACCTCACTCACTAGGGGATTATTACTCTGCCAGAGATGTCATTGCAAAACTGAGCTCAGTAAAACAATTAATTGTTATTTATCGTAGAAATAACAATAGTTGAGACTTATTTCAATAGATTCTTGTTAGTACGGGCATGTGATGCGGAGCAATGAGGAAAATGTCGTGAGGAAAGTTTTGAGTATGAATGTGGCCATCCACATACCCATGCATATGAGTAGAGGAAGGCCAAAGAAACGATGGATGAACTGAGCATAGAATGATATGGCAAGAAAGGAGGTGTCTGATGAGGTGACGAGTAATAGAGAAGTATGGAAGACGAAGACATGCTGCGCCGACCCCAAATGAATTGGGATAAGGGCAAGAGAATGATGATGATGGATTCTTGTTAGTAACAGTATATACTTTACGATACAATAATAGTTAAATATACAATACAGATACTTCAATTTGATTCACAATAAAGTTAATTTATTAAAGCTTGGTACTTTCAATTATGAAGTAGAGTTAATATATTGTTGTGAATTTTGTAAAATGGTTTAGGATTTCAGTCCATATGGATAACTAAGATTTTATCGGGTCATTCACATGTCTGGGCATCTGAAATAACACACGTTGAAAACAAGAATGTGTCCATACGGTACGTGGACATCTTCGTATTTTCTAATCTGCTGAAGAGTCTTTAAACTTTGTAGGATTTATCAAAACATTCCACATAATATACTGAGTAATTCTAATAAATAATATTCCCAGGTTTTACTGTAATATTTTACTACCGAAAATCTAATTTTGTGGTCAACGAATTTTAGTATTCCTCAGTTTAATTAAGATTTTTACTACCCCTCAGAGAGTTCAAAGTACCTTGTGTAAGGTCAAACTGGCATTTGACCGGACTTTGTTCTACTTCAATTACCAATATCATAATTATATCCTTTCATAATTAGAATATCAACAACTTAGATCAGATGTACTTTGAAAGTGCTCTGAAAATTAACCTTTACGAAGTTAGGGTGACACTTAATAGTCGTATCTGAGCATTCGGAGCTCAGCGACAGTAACATAAAGTACGGCTATTCACTTTAATCTGTTGCTGTTAATCTGCCCCTTTATTGCTTCTAGTTCCATCATAATTCACTTCGAAACACCGGCACAATTTTATCATTTATGTATGAGGACGAACAGTTTACAATCAGACGGAAAAGAAGGTGTGGACAGCAGGTATTTGGGGCTTCATAAAAATATGAAAATGAACCTGTCATATTAAATATTCGACCTTACGCAGAATTTTGATTAAACAAGAAAAGTTTCGGGAATGTCATTTAAAGAAGTTTCATGAGGAGTGTTTTAAATAGCTACGTAAAATAAAGTTTTTAGCCTCATATTTTCTGGCAGGAAGTTCATTTTATATTTTTTCTTGCTGGAAAATGTTTACATGACATCTTATAAAATTGGATACAATGACATAATTTATTGGAGCCTTATCATTTTTCCGTTAAGGCTTTCCCGCTCTGTTCCTTTGTTCTCCGCGGAAATAAGCGGTACCGAGAATATACCCGGGATATTGATCCTGACAATTACATTATTTATTACAAGCTCGCCGTAAGAGAGGTTTAAATGAATAAGCTTCTTGCGAACGCGGGAAATGGCGCTTATTGCGTAGATACAATTAATAGTAAATCATTTTGTGCATTAGTTATTTAGAAATAACACAGCAGAATATACACATTTTTTTTTCTAAGTGTGGTAAAAGGTGAATTTAAATTACAACACAAGGCAGAAATATAATATTCTTTCTTTTATTGAGAGATAACTTCAGAACCAATCATAAAAATGCGGTACCTGTATCCTTAATTTAGCTCACAAATTCTTCCCCTAGCTCCTAAAAGCCTTATTATAATTCTGGCCGAGTTTCTCCACCAATTGTAGACCATTGTTAGTTTGAATCCAATTCTTTCAATAGCTTAGGTATTTCATTTTTATCGTGAAAAGTTTCTGGCTTTGTGTGGAGTGAATACATAGGTAATATTGTACCTATTTGCACCTATACAAAAGGCCGTCCTTCGTAGGCCCGCAGTCTATGACCTTGAGCTGGACTGACGTAGCCTACAGTTTAAAAAAAATAAAGGGCCAGAGGCCTTTACTGGTGCACCCAGCCGCTACTGCCATGTGGTCTACCGTACCTTTCGTGGTCATCATTCAGCCGAAAGACGTCCACTGCTGGACATAGGCCTCCCCCAAGTGTCGCCACATTGACCGGTTCCGTGGGTCTCGCATCGTGCGGATCCCTGCAACCTTTACCAGGTCATCGGTCCACCTAGTGGGAGGCCTTCCAACGCAACATCTTCCAGTTCGCGGTCGCCACTCCAGAACTTTCCGGCCCCATCGGCCATCCGTTCTGCGAGCAATGTGCCCTGCCCACTGCCACTTAAGTTTGGCTATTCTTCGGGCTACGTCGGTAACCTTGGTTCTCTTGCGGATTTCCTTTCGTGGTCATTATGTGACAAATATTAAGTAACTTAATCAAAACTTGTTTGACGAAATCATTAGCAAAACAATCGTGACTCAGTATTTATTGAAATCCTATGATTACGTTTCTCTCTCAACCCCCAACCTTAAAAGATTAAAGTAACCAGAGCCTCCCCTTACAAATACCTATTTTAAACCGTTTATTCTAAAAGCTTCGAAATACGTCCATTTACAAATACGAATTGTATCCGTATTTGTAAATGGACGATGGCGATCAAGTTTCGAACTTTTTTATTCGATATTAGTTTAGTTCTAAATCCGTGGCACGTGGATGAGATAAGGGTGTCTACTGACTACACTAATTTGGTAAAAGTTCACACTATGTTTACCGATCCTATGTTTAACATATTATGGTCGTACGTTGCCTCTACAAATTTACATACACCTATGTTACGAGGTGGTTTATTTTTAGATGTGAACCACAGGGCTTTTACGAAGGTCCATGAAAAGGTTTGTGGTAGATAGAGGTAAAATATTTTACGATTGAATTTTACAGGTAGACGAGTGACATTTAGGACCTTTTTCAGTACTGAAATGGTTTCTTTTTCTTTACCAATTGTTCGGTTTCTAGGTCATTCTTACCAACTGGTAATAAAAAAGGAGTGAAGTTTTTACCTTCAATACACGACATTTTCATTCCTGAATCCACTAACATACGAATTTTTCATACAAAAACTCACGACTTTTTTCATGGGGTTCAATACAAAATAGATAATATTAATAAAGGTGCTTAATAGTCAAAAAAACATATTGCCCATTTAACTGATTTATCGCTCCGCACAATACTCACATGCAATAAAATATCTCCTATTTGCAATCTCCCATCTTTTTGCGCCGCTCCACCCACTGCTAGTCGCGATATGCTGACGTCACTACCGGTTTCCCCGCCCGCTATGCTAAGGCCGAGCCCGCTCGCACCCCGTTCCAATGTCACATCAGCTGTCTCCCACACTGCTTCGCTGTCTGCATCCGAAGGACACTGCCAACAATGACGTATTGTTAGTAGAGTGAGAAATGTGTTGGGGTGAAATAGTGCGTTTGTGAAATGGTAGACATATCTCATGCATGTTGCTGTTGTAACTATGCGTTCAAATTGGCTAAACATTTACATAAACGTGGTGCAATCTCCATATCTTTCTTTTTTTAGTTGTAATCTTTTCTAATCAAGCGACATTGACATCGGTAAGTAACGATCCATCAGCTCTAAGAGTTTGGAAGATATTTTAGTGAGACTGCTACACTGTCTCAATCCTATGTAGGCACTCAATAAAAAAAAATTTAGTTAACATTGCGTCTCAGAGCGATCATTGTAATCTTATTGACTTCTTAAGCATTATTTTTTCAGAACAATAACAAAATCAAAATATTTTATTTCACATAGGCCTAGATTCGCCCTTACGTCGACAAAAAGGTGTACTGTTCGGGTTGATCGTTTCCTATGGAGAAGAACCGGCAAGAAAGTCCATGGTTACTCTTTTCAAATCATTTGGTATTACAATGTTATCATGGTTACAGCATTTGTACTTAAGTATGGGGGAGAACAAGTTTTTCATTTGAGCCACGCCTGTAATCCCTGAAGGGTTAGACAGAGGTGTACTTAATAGTACACCCTCATTTCATCTCTTATGTTTAAGTCCCATGTAGAAGAGGACGAGCCTATTGCCATAAACCAAGCACAAATCCAGACTCCGTGGCTGCTACTGAGAAACTCCTGATGGAAAAACCCAATAACAATTTACCCAACCCACGAATCATACCCAGTACTTTATGCTAAGCAGTCGCTTTTGCGACCATTAGACCAGCCAGGCAGTCAGTTTATGGAATGAATAGACGGCAAAAACATTTGAATAAAAACATAACCCGCCTTTTGGGCTTCGCCGCAGTCGGGTAAGAAAGCGGTTTAATACAATTTTAATCGGATACCTACCAAGAAATCGCTTTGGATTATCAAAATCGAAATCGAAATAGGAAAATCTCATCAAAACAAATAAGAAACGAATAAATAAAGGGAACATAAAACAGAGTATCGAACTCTAAGGGCTTTTGCGGTTTACCTACCCCAAACAACTGAATAAAGGAATTTAATAAACAACCTCTCGAACTGAACTAAAACTGTTTCGTACCTAAGTAATAGTTAGTTGTTGGTTTAGAAAACTGCAGGTTAATTAAAGTTGAACCAGATAGTTATAACATAAATCACCTTTTGTTTGTATGTACTCAAATAATAACAAAATCTTGTTTATAATCAAGTAGGTAATGGCTTTTATTATCCTAGTGCCTACTAATATTATAAATGCAAAACTTTGTGAGGATGGATGGATGTTTGTTACTCTTTCACGGAAAAGTACGCAACTACTTACTGACCAGATTTGGATGAAATTTGCTACACAGATATTTTATAGCCTTATAGCCCGTGGGACAATTACCGAACTCCACGCGGGCGAAGCCGCGGGCATTAGCTAGTTATTTTTATACTAGCGTCCCGCCCCGTCTTCGCACGGGTACTATGTAGATAATAAACCTTCCTCTTGAATAATTCTATCTATTGCTGAAAACTGCATTAAAATCCGTTGCGTAGTTTAAAAGATCTACGCATACAAATAGCGGGAACTTTGTTATCTTGACTTTGAAAGTCGTTCTGCTAGAGATTTTTTTTAAAGGGTTTTCATTGTGCATTTCCTCAAAGTATTTAGAAATTTTAACTAACACGAAACTGACTGGTGTAGCATATGTAATGTGTAGAATACCCAATTACTTTGGGTATCTTATATTCCGAATAAAAATATCAATTTTCCTTTTATTTAACTTTATTCCACTTCTAAGAATCTTTCTGTATTTACTGCCTTCAATAACCAATCCATCAAGAATGTATTCAAGTCTTCACGTCATTTTAATAGGTTTAACACAAGAGCCTTGGTTGGAATATAAACACCTTTAAGGCCTTCAATAAAGGTAGATTACAGGAAATTGCGACTTTTTCCTGTTAGATAAATTGTCAATTACGGACCGAAATCGGATGGGTTCCGATAAACGTGTAAAAATAAAATTTCCATATTTATTTTTATATTCGCAATATAGTATCATATAAAATATTTTTATATTGGCAATTCTTCCTATAAATAAATTTTCAGTTCCAGTAAATTTGACTTAATATAGTGATACTAATTCTATATTAAGCATGTTTAATTAAATATAAAATATATGTAACGGGTGATTTTTTAAGAGGTATAGGATTTGATTTTCAAAAAAAACACAAAAAATTTGAAAAATTTGATGAAATCTTTATTGGAATCGATAGAACGATCAATATAATTTAATGTTTGAAGATGATTTCATGAAAATGCTGGCCGCGGCTCCGGTTTAGATGGCCCATTCGCAAGGCCCAATTTCGGCACACTCTCTCCAACATATCAGCCGGTGTATCACGAATAAATGCTTCAATATTGGCTCCCAGTGTGTCAATCGTTGCTGGATTATCCCTGTAGACATGAGCCTTAACATGGCCCCACAAGAAATAGTCCAAAGGCGTTAGATCACACGATCTAGGCGGCCAATTGACGGGCCCAAAACGTGAGATAAACTGTTCACCGAAGGCTGGATTCCAATAAAGATTTCATCAAATTTTTCAAATTTTTTGTGTTTTTTTTGAAAATCAAATCCTATACCTCTTAAAAAATCACCCGTTATAATGGAAAGACATATCCTTTCTAATAATATCTGCCGGTTTTGTCTTTAGGTCAAAAATCTATACTTATTATGGTGTTAAAGACCCAGTTTGTAGGTAGATCGAATCAAACAAAACTCTTAAATAGATAATGGAGAGTCATGACCTAGGAACAGCAATAAAAATAAATGTTTTTGATGTTTGTATCCTACCCCGTAACCTAAACTGATAAGACGTGGGCATTAACAGCAGTCCATCGGAAAAAGATTCAAGTGATGAAATGCCAACGAGCAATGGAAAGAAGCTTGATAAGAAAAGAAAAAGAAAAATAGATAGAAAAGCAAAGTGACAAACATTCTTCTACGTACCTACAGATAAACAGAAATTAAGCAGGACAGACCAAATGATGAGGAACAGGAAAAACCCGAGGGACGAAAAGAGGAGAAAAGGCAGACAGTATAGGAGATGGGAAGGCGAGGTTAAACTAGCAGCGGGACCTAACTGGAGAAGCATAGCGAACGATAGACGGCAGAGGAAACAACTAGAGGAAGTCTTTGCCAATAGACACACTGAAACCAGGGACATTTTGTCGTAGTATTAAGTTGTACTTAATGATATTATTCCCAGTTTGGTGTAGGTATTTGTAAGGTTATAGGACTTTTAATTTTATTTTACTTTTCTTATTAGTGTCTTAATTATCCTGCGATCAGTAAACAAAGCCTTGTGCAGTTGATGATCTATTTGCTGCATCAGTGAGTAGGGTTCGCGTGGCTGACATATAAAGCTATTACCATCGATACGCAAAGAAGAAGTAAATAAAGGCTATCTTATATTATTTTATAAAATTTTATAAATCAGAGAAAAATTACACATTTATTATTAACAGCAATATGCCTATGAGTGCTTTGAATAGCTGAAAGAAACTACAAAGCCAATGACCCTTCAATGCGACGTCGCTTGTCCCTTCAAGTTTGAATGGCTAAGGAACCGACGGATGTAAGCGGTCCAAGTTCAATCGAACAATCTGGCGAGAGGCAGAAAGTTTTCGCACTTCAAAGGGTAATTTACGTTCAATTTGACCATGGTTTAGGCCATTTTAGGTAAAATTTAGGAGAACAATATTGATCGAATGTTCGTAACGATTTGAAACTTGCAAAATGAGTCTCCAGTGTTTAAGTTTCACAAACCTAAACAAGGTAGCAAAAGAGCTCTAGCCTCCTTTATCTTCATATTATGTCTCATCCGCAACACCTAGATTTAGCACACGTTATGCAATAAATTAATGGCGCCTTCAAACCTGACTTTTCAGGTTTGAAGGCACCACTACGTTAAAATATAAAAACCAACACCCACCCCTACGTACCTACAGGTAAAACCTAAACAAGGAGGTGTAAAAGTACCCTTTAACGAAGCCGAAAGGCACTTGTTCTCCCCGTCATTGCGATATTTTTTTTTTCTTCTAGACCATACCTGGGAACCCTCTAGTTACGGAGATATCACAAGTTTTTTTTTTTTAAATACAAGTTTTTATTGTTGTAACTTTACTTTAAATACGTCACGCGCATACTATACAATGCATCCGTCAGCACAATGTTTTGAGTGCGTTACATTGAGTCCTACCGTATAACGTGATTTTTCACCCCAAAAAAAAGTCGTTTCCCTGTAATAATTTTTGCGTGTTACTTAGTTTGATATACAGAATGCTTGGTTAGCGGTTTCGTGAAGGGTCCGTTTACACCCTGTATGTAAAGGTTCTATTAAATGGCGACGCAAGTTTAAAACGTGACTATGCGTGGAATTACCCAAAATGCCTATTATGCGACAAAGCTACCTATTTAATAATGCTTATTTATAAACAGAAGCCAAATAAACCATTGCTAATACATTGTGTACTCACAACCATAAAATTAATCAGAACTTTAATTTAACGTATACATAATTATTTCAGTGTTGAAACAAGTTTAAAATATTCAGCGTAAAGTATTTGCGGTGTGGCCCGTCGTTTCAATAATAACTTTAAAATAGTGAAATCCGTGAGTGATCGGGAAGGATTAAAACCAAATACTCATGACTACCACCGACAAAATTCAATATGGCTGGATGAATTTCCGTATTGAGCTAGGGCGAGTTAAAAATGAACGTGTAAAGTTTATCGGTTTTTAAACCACAGCACATGTAATTTTTGCTGTCAAACGTTCTAACTAGCGTAGTAAAAACTCACTGGTAAACTGGGTGGTGGGTAGATGGATAGGTATGGTAACGCGAGTATCATATGGGTCTGTAGAAAATTTTGAGAAACACGAAAATTAAAAATAAAAACAACAATAACGTTTATGGTATATTGTATATTATTACACCACTACCTATTATTATTTTAACTGGGTTGTGGAGGTCAGATAGGCAGTCGCTCCATGTAAAATACTGGTATTCAGCTGCATCCGGTTAGATTGGAAGCCGACCCTAACATAGTTGGGAAAAGGCTAGGCAGATGATGATGATGTATATTATTACCCCACTTTATTATGAAGTCATAATCTTCCTTTATTTATTTTTTCCCAAATGAATTACATTTCTTTTATTTAATTTAAAAAATATTTTTTTTGACGGCACGGTTGGCGCAGTGGCTGAGCGTTTGACTGCTGTGCTTCGTGTCGCGGGTTCGATTCCCGCACGGAACAAATATTTGTATGGCCTACAGGTAGTTGTTCCGGGTCTGGCTGTTTGTGTATGTGAATTTAAATGTTTGTAAACGCACCCACGATACAGGAGAAATTCCTAGTGTGGGGCAACGTTTTTTATAAAAAAATATTAAAAAAAAACATTTAAAAATATTAAAAAAAACAATCGTAATGGTTAAATAATCTTCCTTATTATTTAGCCATTAAAGTAAATAAGACGTAGCAACAAGAAGTAAACAAACAATAACAGCAACACATTGGGTGCAACCGCTTTCCAACACAAGAAAAAGAATAAGTAACGGAAATATTTACAAAGATCTGAGTGAATTGAATCACGGAGTATTGCGGGTACATTCTCAGCTTCCGAGAGTTCCGTATGTATCTATGTAGACTTGTAGAGGTTTACAAATGCTCCTTGGAGGAAACCGCTTTTACCATCTTGTGAGATTTCCTTCCTTAGCTGAAGAAAGCTTATTTATTTGCTGGTGTCAAGGTATCTTGGCAGAGTCAAATAAAATACACGCTCTTTTTTTACAATTAACTCAATTTTTTCTCGAATAAGACATGATAATGTTAAGTCATATATTATATGGACATGGAAACCCATTCCCAAAATACTTAAAGCGAAGTTAAAAGGTACATTATTTTAACTCCCATATTTCTTTGACAAAGATAAACGTCGCTCCATTAAAGCTGGACCTTTACACGTGCACATCAACTCCTCAACTAACAAAGCTTCACTTAATCTTAGTGTTTCCCATGAGTTAGCTAAGTTTAAATCGATATCAAAGGAAGTACTTGCAGAGGATGAAGACTAACTCTCTTGTTCATAAACAGTTTAGAACTAAACTAGTGTTTTAGATTAGACCTCCTTACTTCATCGCAATTAAAATTGCAAGAACCGGTATTTACTTAATATAAACGCTTTACAAGATTAAGCCGCATATAAATATCAAGTTGTTTTAAATAAGAGGCTTATGTTTATAGATAAACACCTTATACATTAAATTTTGATCAAGCTAACTGAGATGATCGGATTTCAGACACAGTTTAGCCAAAGTTATATTACAGCATAATCAGTATATAATGTTCCCATTGCTGGGACTCACAGCCTCCTCTCTATGAGAGAGAATGGGCTATAATCCACCACGCGGGCCCAGTGCGGGTTGGTAGATGTCACATGTCTTCGATTTTTTGATTATAGGACATGGCGGTTTCCTCACGATGTTTTCCTTCGCCGTTTTTGAGAGCAGTGGTGATGAAATAAATTACACAAAGTAATGAGCCTACCAGGGGGTCTACTCTCTTTCTCCGAAACGATACTTCGCAAACGAACGAAATTTAAACGAAGTTTCGTAAGAGATCCTACTCTATTTCATTTTCGGACGCCCAAAGAAGTTCGAAACCATGGACAATTTTCGTGAACGAATGGAATCTATAATATTGTGTGGGTCTTTTTTGATGTCATTTAAAGTAAATTACGGTTTTTACTTTAACTTAAAATTAATAAACTCTTTTGCTTTATTTTTACATTTTATGTTAAAAATGTGATTTATTAAATATTACTTGTAATATTCATGCAGAAAATATAAATATATAGATAAAAATTCTATTTTCGACAACATTCACCGCGACACTATAAAACACCCTTTCACTGTCATTGTTAACCGACTAATTTGAAGAGTACTATTTCATGCCAACAATGGGTAGTCACGTATGACAACCTAAAATATCAGTATATTCACAATCTAATCATAACATGTCAACTTACGATTTTTTGTTTGAATACTTTGAAAAATTTACTGAAGTGTTTCTCAAGTGTTGTGTTAAATAAATCATGTTTCCAAGTGCGTTTTTACATGCTTCGCAATCGCGATACACATTCCTTAAGAAAGTTTCAAGTCGTATTGTCGTAGTCTGCTGTATTTTGGGTCTCCACAAGTTTTGTTTTGGATTTAAAAACTTTGTAAGTAAATATCATATTATACATATATATGTATAATATGATAGTGATAAATCAAATATTATGTATATACATAATATTTGATTTATCACTAACACAAAGTATCGCCTCTTCTAATAATAACCATTTATACATATTTTTAGTTTAAAAGACCGATGAACCAACTCCATCCACCTCCAGTCAAACAAGACAACCACTGAGCTTCTTACAGCCTCTTAGTTTGGTTTGGCATGACGAAGTTGGAGAGTATGTCGAACCCAGCCTTGAAGATAGGCAGCTGTTAGAACCTGCGAGGCAACCACCGGTGTCCCAAGAACGCCTGACTTCCACACTTTGTAAGTATTTGTTATTGTGGTATTTTGAGTAATGCTATCATAAAAATTTTAGTACATGATATAGTTAACATTATTTTGTGAGTGTATTTGTATAAAATAGTCTTCATTACTTTTTAGCATTGAATAATACATAACTAATTTATATAGCAGAAATACAAGTTATTAATTGTTTACTACAGGATGAGTGATTATATTACCATGGGAAGTCTTGCAGGGCACAAGCTACGACATTCTATTTTGTGTAATAAATGTAAAGATTATAATACAAACAAAAACTATTATGTCTTTACTGATATTCCTGTATTTACTTTGACATAGTAAATTGTGTCCACTTAGATAACAATATTCACTAAACCTTAGGCATCTTAGGCATTCTTTTGTTGAGGGAAGTTACCTATTTAAATTGGAATGTTGTTTTGCAGCCTCACATCCTACACGTCCCAGAAGGAGACAATCTGCTGCTGGCTCTGACGTCAGAAGCAGATTGTTTCAATATGAAGAGGGGCGTGTAGAGAGAGAAACAGTGAGGAACACCGAGCTCGCAGGCTTCAGGACTGAGGTTGCAGGCCTCAGGACTGAGATGGCAGGCATCACATCTGTCCTGGTGCAGCTGATTGAATTACTTAGAGATAATATAAATAGGAATTAAGTTTTTGTTACTGTTTTGTTTGTTGTTTCTTTGTTTCTTTCTTTAGGGTTAAAATAAATAAAACTTTATTATAAGTATAAATTTTATTCTTTTATTAAAGTCAAAATCAAATCATTTATAAAAAAGAATAATTATAAATGTCACTAAAGATAAATGGTAATGTTGTGCTTTTTTTTTTTTTTTTCCATGTTCCTTCTTTGCCCTTTGTGTTCCAGGGCCACGGTATCTCTTTCGAACAGTCCCGCAGCCCTGGTAGGCATCGGCCCTTGCGGACCCCTACTTATTTGCTGACATCTCTTTGAGGCGCACGTGGAACACGAACGCGCCGTCGACACGGCCTGTCGTCATAAGACGGCCGGACGGCGAGCTAGCCCATAACTTGCCGTCCACAGGCCCGCGCCTACGGTGGCCGGGAGCCACCACGTGACCCCCGACGCCCAGGGCGTCTCCCGCGGCGGCTGGGACGTGAGGTTCTTTCCCTCTCACGTCCCGCCACCTCCTTCACTAGCATGACTGCTTCACAGAAGGTGGTGACGGCTTCCCATTCCCTCTCGCTCCGGACCATGGCTTGAACCAGGGCCGGACGCGAGAGATCGCCGCCGCCAATCGCCGCTACAAGGACACGGCGGTGCTCCGCCCAAGCGGGGCAGACCTCCACGGTGTGCTCCACCGTGTCCTCCGGACGATCCTCGCAGTGGAAACACCCGGGCGTTTCCTCCCGCCCGATTCGGTGCAGGAACCTCCCGAAACAACCGTGTCCGGTGAGGACCTGCGTCAGGCGGTAGGTGAGGGCGCCGTGGCGCCTCTCTAGCCACTCCTCAAAGAGGGGACTTATCGCCACTATGGTGGCGTGCCCTGCACGGGGTTGCGACAGTCGCTCTCTCCATGTCGCCATGAGATCACTCCGGAGGTCTGTCCGCTGAGCGGCAATTTGCCGCGGCAGCGGAGTTTCCTCCCGACGTAGTGCCTCCGCGCGCCATTCGTGCAGGCGTGCGAGGACTATCGCCTCCAGATCCCATGGCGGCAATCCGGCAAGGAGGCTAGCCGCTTCGCCGGAGATCGTGCGGTACCCCCGGATTAGCCTTATGGCTATTACCTTTTGGGGCGCGTTCAGGTAGTGGGCGGCTTGCCGCCTCAAAGAACGCGCCCACACCGGGGCCCCGTAAAGGGCCATGGACCGCACGACCCCCGCGTATAGCCTCCGGCAGGAGGCGTTTGGACCCCTCAGGTTGGGCAAGAGCCGCTTGAAGGCAGCCCCTGTCCGTTCCAGTTTGGGAGCCAAACGTCGGAAGTGCTCCACGAAGTTCCACCGGCTGTCGAGGAGAGTCCTAGGTACTTCAACGTCGACCCGACGCCGATGGAAACCCCTCCCGCCGTCAGTAGGGATCCCGACGGTGGCGCATTCCGAGGCCCATGAAAACACATGGCCTCGGACTTGTGCAGTGCCACCTCGAGACCCAATTGCCGGATCCTATCCACGACTATCGCAACCCCGCGTGTCATGTTTTTGGCCGCCGCCTCGTGCGACCTCCCTTGTGCCAGTACCAGCGTGTCGTCAGCGTAGCAAACTACGCTGACGCCGGTAGGGAGGTCGGCGCGCAGCACCCAGTCGTAACCGATGTTCCACAAGGCCGGCCCCAGAACCGATCCCTGTGGAACACCGCACGACATCTCTCGCCGGTTCCATTCTCCGCTTCGACCAGGGTAGATGACGGCTCTATCCGTCAGGTAGTCCCCGACCACACGACGAAGGTAGGTCGGCACCCGGTGATACCGGAGTGCCTCCCTAATACAGCTCCAGGGCATGGAGTTGAAGGCGTTGGCGATGTCAAGAGACACCGCCAAGACGACCCCGCCCCGGGAAACCGCGTCCCCCGTCGTGAGGGCTCTCACGCGCATGATGGCGTCCACCGTCGAGCGCCCCTTGCGGAAACCAAACTGGTGTTCCGCAAGATCCGGCCCCATCCCCGCAAGGTGCCCGGCGAGGCGGTTGGCAATGACTCTTTCAAAGAGCTTGCCCACCTCGTCGAGCAGCACGATGGGCCGGTATGCGGACGGAGAGTCCGCAGGGCGCCCTGGTTTCCGGATGAGGACCAGCTTCCCCGTCTTCCAACGAAGCGGAAACTGGCCTCTCTCCAAGCATGCGCTTAGGAGCCCTTCCAGTCGGGGCCCGAGAGCCTCAGAGGCCAGGACCCAGGCTTTGCCAGGCAAGCCATCGGGTCCCGGGGCGGTGTGTCTGGTTTTCAGCCTGCGTACCGCCACTCTCAGGTCTACCCCAGTCACCTCCGGAACGTCGTCATCGTCATCGGAGTGGTCCGCTTCCGGCACCGCACGCGGCGGCGGAGCCATAGGCGGGGGAGGATGCTCCCCTCGCGAAGGGAACAGAGCGCTCACCACGTCCTCCACGAGCTCAGGCCGGAGACTCTGCGTTAGCGGGGGGGCCCGGGTGCGGAGTTTGTCCCGCACCATCTTGTAAGGGCGCCCCCACGGATCTCCGTTCAGAGACTCCAGCATCTCCTCGCGGGCCAAGTTCTTGGCCCGCCGGACAGCCTCTTGGAGGGCGGTCTTCGCCGCTCTGTACCCCTCGTACAGCTCCGCCTCAATGGCTGCCGCATCCGGAGGGCGGATGCGGAGCCTGCGATGCCTGGCGTACAGGCGCCGCGTGGCAACGCACGCCTTGCGCAAAGACGTCAGCTCTCGCGACCACCAGTACACCTGACGCCGGGCGCTTCCTGGCCGAACTCGGGGCATTGCCACGTCGCAAATCTCGGACATGGCCTCCTGGAACCAACCCGCCTCGTTGTTGATGTCGGCAGGCCTGACTGGTGATGACACCCAGGCCTGCACGATCGAGGCTTCCAGGAGGAGCTCCCGGTCCAGCTGCTTCAGCGCCCATCGCGGACCACTCGGGGCCTGTAGGACCGGCACGCTTGAGGACTGGGTGGAGACGTCGAACCGGATGTACCGGTGGTCGGAATAGGTCTCCACCCCCTCCATGACGCACCAGTCAACGACACGCGGCGACAGAGCGGGGCTGGCGAACGAGATGTCCACCACCGACTCGCCCCGCATCCGCACGCACGTGGGGACAGAACCCCGATTTAGGACGACCAGGCCTGTCTCCAGAGCCCAGTCCTCCACCATTCTACCCCGCACGTCCGTGTAACGAGAACCCCAAGCCAAGTTCTTGGCATTGAAGTCCCCGAGCACAAGCACGGGGAGGGAATGGCTTCCGATGACGACACTCAACTCCGTGAGGGAGTTGTGGAACTCGGCGAGAGTTCGGCTCGGGGAGAAGTAGACTCCCACTACAACGATCTCCCCGAACCGTGCTGCTACGCACCCCTGACCCTTCCTGACACTCTCAAGGGTCGGGGTACCGGCGGCGACCGACGTAATTATGGTCACTGAGCCGCTAAGGTCCTCAACCCAGTCATCCCTGGGCGGGACAAAGTACGGCTCAGCGACCACGGCGATGTTAATCGACCACTGCGCCATGCTCTGGAGCAACAGATCCTGAGCGCAGGCGCAGTGGTTGATGTTCGCCTGGAGAAGGCGTAATGGGGCCGTTACTGGCACTCCATTTCAGCCCCCTCCCGGGCCCCCTGCGAGGGCCCCGCTGCGGAAGTTGCAGCAGTAGCGGCAGCGGCAGCGACAGTGGCGGCGGCTGCGGTGGTGGCGACGGTGGGGGTTTTGGTGGTGGTGGCGGAGGGCCTTCCCTTGCCCCTGGCCTTGGCGGGAGTACCGCAGGACTTGCTCCCTGCCCGGTGATCGGCCGGCTTGCCAGCTGCCGCACATGCGGCGCAGCGCGGCGCGGCGGAGCAAGCCGCGGCCATGTGACCAGGCTGGCCGCAGCGGAAGCACAGGCCGCTGCGGTCCACCTCCGAGGTGCACCGGACCGACACGTGGTGCCCCACATGGCAGCGGAAGCACCTCAGAGGTCTGGGTTCCAGCAGCTTCACCTGCGCCGAAACCCAGCCCACCAAGAGCCTTCGGCCCTCCACAATGACTTTCGCCGCTGTCACAGGGCAGCTTACCGTTATGGTTCGCATGCCCGACAGGTCCGGACGTAAGGTGCCTGCCTTGACTTGCTCGGCAGGGCACCCACCGGTCCTGGTGACGGCGGCCACCACCTCCTTCTCGGTCACCGAGTCGTCCAGACCCAGTATGCGCAGGTCTGCGCATTTGACGGGCCTGGACACTCGGGCCTCGTCCGCATTTAGGGACGCTCTAAGCTTTTCAGCCAGAGCGTCGGCGGACGAGCCACGGGTTTCGCCAGGGATCTCCAGCACTCGAGCCCCTGTTGCGGTGACTCTAAGCCGGAGGCCCCCGGTGATCCCGAGCTCTCCGAGATCCACCGTCGCTTTCGCCTTAGCGAGCACGTCGCGGTAGGTCACGCCCCTCTTTTCCGCGTCCGGCTGTAGTGTAATCACTACAGCTGCGGTCTTTGGGGTGCTGAGCCTAACCGCGACCTCCCGCTCCTTTTGCCGGCGTTTCTGCTCCTGCCTCCTGGCCTTTTTGGCCGCCGATCGCTCCCTCGCTTTTTCTCCGGCCACCTGCCACCCGGTCTCGGCCGCGGAAGGCTTAGGGGGCGGGGGGGGCGGCGATAGCGGCTGTCTCGCGGCTGGCGCTGGCATATTCGCCGCCTTGCCCTTCTTTTGGGCCGCCGCCTTGCCCTGTTTCAGGGCCGCCGCCTTCCTAACCGGAGCCGGTTTCGTCGGGGCCGACATAACCCTGCCGGGGGTAATGTTGTGCTTGGGTAGAACTTTATCCTACCTATTCCTTTCTAACATTTGCAATAATGCAGCTCTTGCCCTTATTAATGAGAATCATAATAAACAACAGTAGATGTCACAATGAAATCATTAATAATTAGTTCTTATACTAACAGCTTGGGTGTTACGAGAATGAAAA
Source organism: Noctua janthina (assembly GCA_963576755.1). NCBI lineage: Eukaryota > Metazoa > Arthropoda > Insecta > Lepidoptera > Noctuidae > Noctua > Noctua janthina. Next base: position 11,678,305 of record OY755059.1, read on the forward strand.
TGTTTTCGATTAAAATATTGTTCCTCGTGCTCAGAAGGATTGATTTTATTGATTCCATGACGCCTTGTCTTTGGAGGTAATAAAGGCACTAATTCGTGGCACAACTCCTCGAATAATTGCCGACTGAGTCTGTAATTTCCTACAAACTCTAAGTCAGGAATTTCGTTGATATTAAGTTGGTTGCGCAGGCGGCGCCGGTTCCTTCTACGCTCTACACGTTCTTCACGTAAAGCAGCTTCGACTAAAAGCATTCTTGTAGCCATTTCTCACAATATTCTAAAAACTAAACGTAAAACGAAAATCAAAAGGTAACACTTTTGTTTTCTCAAATTTGAGGTTAAAATTACGAACAATCGCTTGTCAAATTCAAATATTCGTTCGTAATATTTAGAATTAGAGTAGGTTTAGAGAATCTAAACGTCAAATAATTTTCGTTCGTAAGAAATTTCGGAACGAAATTGAACCGTGGTAGGAAATACGCGAAATTTCGATCGAAACTTCGTTTTTCGTTGAATAAGAGTAGACCTCCTGGGTTCTAATCCACGAATCATAGTTCGTAAGTCGGAGCCGCCACCACTGGGCCACCGCTGCTTTAGCTGAGGTAATCAGATTTCAGATGCAGTTTACCCAAAGTTCGATCCATTGTATCTCAATATTAAAAGTATGTTTAGTTCTCAATAAAAAGGACTTAAGATTATCCCATTGTAATATTCAAATCGTTTTTATTTATAATAAGAACATTAGGCAAGTAAGAAACAATAAAGATTCCCGATCTCGCTATTTTGATCATGTCGGCATAATCCATTTTACTTTCTTAGCCCAAGTGATATTGGCTAGGCCTTGCTTACGAAACAAAAAAAGAACACGAAACACAGCATTCCCCTGATTAAAAACATCAAGAACTAAAAGCAAAACAGAAAAGCTGAATCAAACGAATTGTTACAAGCAATTTCATTACATTTTCCTCTTTTTATCCGCTCACAAAATTTATCCAGTTCTTCGCGTTATTTTGGAAAAACCTTTATCACACCATCATATTTACGTAATAAAATGTAATGGCCGACTCTTAGTGGTATTATGAACGAAGTGGAGTTGGTTCATTTATTATTTAAAAGCATGTGCCTTTATAAACATAATTCCATTTATGGATAAAAGAGTGTTTGTACTTGTATCCTGACATTTTATTCCGTATTTTGGAATTTGAATCATACTTATTCTGATATAAGGATCAAATCACTACATAATAAATATTTTGAATAAAACTCATACCCCAAATGCTAACCTCGCCGGCAAGTGTCAAGGAATTCTTTTATGAAATATTCATTTTGGAACGAGTGAATGGAAACGCCATGTTCGTTCGCCAAATAGATGTACCTTTATATATCAATGAACGAACGATAAAACAAAATGTTAGGTTGCCGTGGAACCTGTTGTGCCAAAATATTTTGTAGGCAGCGAAAAAGTGATAAAAGAACTGCTTTTGGCAAAAACCGGGGTCGCACTTTGCTAGTCGGAGGTAAAAATATTTTAACAATGAAAAATATCGCTTCCTCACTGAACTTTTGCAAAGGAAACCGGCTATAGAAAACGGTAACGATTTTTCGCACGGTAAAACGTAATAAGATGCAAATTGTATAATAAAATTAAGCATTTATTTGCTGCTTTTTTTTTCGTTTATTTTAGAAAACTTGAAAACAAGGATTATCGTGTTTCGGCTCCCTATCGAATAAAAAACAACATGCACGTTATGCCTATTTTCTCCGAAGGTGTTGGGCAGAGGAAACTCGTATTGAACTTGTATTACTTTAGATTTGAGTTCCATGTATTAGCATAGCTCCAGAGGCCCTCCAACCCAGAGACATTTCAAAGACCTTTCAGAGGCATTTTCATAATTTTAAGAATTAATTCATGCTTTGGATGTTACTGATTGTACTTGTTGCAAACAATTTGATGAAAATGTTAAAAGATAATTGTATTTTAGATTATAAATCGACGGCCTTAGGTTCGATAATTTTTTTACAAGATTTATATTTTGCAAACATTTTACTACAACAGGAGCTCCTGGCTAAATAATAACGGCTGCTCGGGTCGATCTTTAGATTAATAATAATAATATTCTTTATTTTACGGCCAACAATGATCCAAAGTGTTAGTAAACAATAAAATAACTTATTACTAGTGTTAGTGTTAGTGTTAAGCTAGGTTGGTCTGTGGATGGGTGACCGCCCATTACATACCGAGTTTCCTCCGTGCCCCGGAAAGCACGTTAAGCCAGGGGGTCCCGGCTGTCATTTGTAGATCTTTGACAGTCGTTAGGCAGTCAGTGGCCCAAAAAGTCTGGCAACCAGACGGATCCAAAAACGGACGTGTAACGAAAATTAATGAGCATCTCAAAATAATTTTGAAGTTTTTTAAGAAAATAGGCGAAAATTGACCATTTAATTGACCACGGAACCCTTAATGTACGAGTCCGACTTGTTATCTCTCTCTTCATCTACCCAAATGTAAAGCCTACCTTCTATGTTGAGCATGAGTTCTTCAACATTGAAAGCTCTGATGATGAAAAAAGTATTTTGCCTGTTTTGATATACCACAGATTTAAAAATATTAGAAACTTTTGCCCGAGGCTAACCCACCTGCGCAGTAATCCCACGGTAAGGTACTACTAAGATAAACCAAACCCTCAACTGCTGAGCCGGAGGTCCTGGGTCCGATTACCGGATCGGGCAAAGTGTTATTGGCATTATCCATCAGAAATTTCTCAATAACAGCCACGAAGTCTATATGTGTGCCCTGTTGATGGTAATAGGCTCGCCCCTATTACTTAATTGGCGAAATGTGGGTGTACTACTAGGTACACCTCTGCCTAACCCTTCGAGGATTACAGGCGTGATGTTATGTTATGTAATAAACAGACAGAGTTACCTTTGCGTTTATAACATTAGTATAGATAAAAGCACTGAGTTCTACACTGAATTGAAATCCCACTCTATGCTTATAAAAATGTTCAGGCACATTTAACTTCATAACCTCAGCTTTCTATTCGCTATAGGCAATATGCCGTAGAAACCGATGCAAGCCTTTATAGGCTATCTTGGATCATAGAAACGATAACAGAGGCAGTCGACGGAAAATATCAAGTACATTTATATTTCGCAAAGCAAAACGCTGGCTAAAGTTCTCAGAATTCTACGAACAGCCAATATTATATTACTTGTCCTTTTAACGTAAATAATGGCGGACCGAATTTCGTAAAGAAACTTGGGCTGTATCTAGCCGAGTAGATGTGTACAAAGCTAATTTGATTGATTGAACAAATATTTAATTACAACGCGGGTTTGTCGAATGAACAAAGGTAAATTACAATTATGTTCATGACGGGGAACGACTATGTTCCCCAAGGACGTGTCAAAGCCGTATCAAGGGTACCGGAGCGTTCGACCGAAAATCCTGTACCCTTCTTATATGATTAAGTCGCTACAAGTCCGACCCGACGCCTTCCGGATATAAAGAGTATCCATGTGGATTTCCACATGAAAAAAGTCATAATTTAACCAGGAATAGCACATAAAGCTGACATCAGACACTTCAAACAGGTAATTTTGTAACGTTTTGAAATAAAATGAAATGAAATCTTTTATTTCCAGATATAAATCCACATACAACATTCACAAACACACTACCCGAAATAAAATACATTGACATTACACAAACACACACGTACGCGCCAAATGCAGCGAATTAGGTAATGGGCGTGTGATATGACTACATTCCACGTTCATACGACTCCGAAAAAATGACACAGGAATGAATGTTCATTTTCTTCTTTTTTTTTCAAGAAATTTTTGGTAGACTAGTGTAAGGTGCCGAGTGCCATAATCGTTGGATCGGTTCTATAGTGAATTCATTATGTAATCACTTCGAGTGAAAGTTGCCAAATGAAAGACAAAAACTGGCGCGTCTGATAAGTGCTTAAGTTTTCCAATAATATACGAAACGAAACATTCGCAATTTATTTATTGACTACCATTCAATTCTGAGATACAGAAAATATAATAACACAACCACACCTGGGCTAATGCGAGAAGGTTTCTAAGTATTTTCTACGTGCGATAAAATTCTAGAAAAATAAGCTTGTATCCATTGTAACAAAAAAAATAGGAGTTAATACGAAGGTACAGTATTTTTTTTTGTTACGCGCAGTTAAGTGGATCTGTGTTTATTACTTGGACAACATAGTGCTGTATTAAAATCTGCATATCTTTAAGAAGCCTTTTAGTACTAGTGCGACAATAATTATTCTTGTATTAAGGCGCTGTAATGTAACAAATCTGATTCGACTTCGATCATTACGTTACAAGTACACGCTCGCGGTGAGAGCATTCGTGTGTAATGTAACAATCCAAGATTAGATTTTGTACAGATACAAGTGACTGTTACAAATTATATTGTATTGTTACAGGTGTGTTATAATGCTCGGTTTACCTCACTCACTGATATAATACTCGCAACTCAACTGTTACATTACAGGTGCGACAGCTTTTAAACGTGTGCGCATAAAAGCAAGAGCTTTCTAAGACAGTGGTGCCTGTGAAGTTATTTTGTATTTTTTTTTGCGTAACTGATAATGCTTCGTGGTGGCACAGGTCTCTTATTTGCTAGGAGTGGGCAAATAATTGAGATTAAATGAAGATTTGAATTTTTCCGAAAAATGATCGAACTTTCTTCAGTGAAGAAAAATAAGTGGTTCGTAATTCCGAAGTTAATTATAACTTCATGACTTTAGAACAACTAACTGTTATTAGATCTCTGTTGCTGTAACGAATTATAATCTAACAAGAGCCATCTCATTATTTTAATCAAACTCAACACAGTTAGCGATACCTATACGCAATCACTGTGCATGAAATGTTGTACTACAAAGCATAATATTGCTGTGTTGCGTCCACAAGCGTAAACACGGTAATTAGCATATCAAAATAATATCAACGACAGACATTCCACGGACACAAACACATTGGCAGCTCAGTAAAGCCGCGGTTTTGACTGCTGATTTCAATATGACGTATTTCTATTAAATTATAGATATTAATGCACATAACTAATTTAATCTGTTTGTTAATACAACTGTAAACAGTCGACCTAATTGATATACTTAGCATTAGTTGTATAATTAGTTTAGATCATAGTTTTATACGAGAATGATAACAAAATGTTGTTCGCATAACATCACGCCTGTTATACCCGAAAGGTTACGCAGAGGTGTGTCTAATAGTACACCCATTGTAGGCCAGTTATTTTTAAGTCCTATGCTATAAGAGGCAAGCTTATTGCCCTCAATCGGGCACGAATCCAGACTCCGTGGAAATACAGTTTTTTATATGTATTTTATCTCATGCAATTGTCTACTCTGTCCGACTTTTACTTCATCAACATTGTCTTTGTCTTTTCCGTATCTGTGGAGAACGTTGTTGGTTGCACATTTGTATAGCTCCTTATATTCTATTTTTTTGCAATATACACCGTGACTTTTTAGTCGTCTTACAAAGGTGGTCCACTCAATGAACCCGACAAAAAATAGCTCTAGGCGCGATTTTTTTTTTCCCTACCATGATAGGTACAAAGAAAAATGAATAATACATTAGAATAAAATTATGTAACATCCTGTTAATTATGTTTACGTGTCAAACAGGAGAATATACCTACGTGGCGCTCGAGTCGAGTAGACTATAACCGATCGCAACAGGGTGTTTTAACTACGTCATGTGTCTTAAAACTGAATAATAATTTTTATTTTTAAATAATTAAATCTCATAAATACCTATTATTTTTAATGAATATTTAGTAGTGATTGGATACATGAAGTGGGCTGCCGTTGTAAGACGACTAAAAAGTCACGGTGTATAATGTGTAATTGATGGTTCTTCTGAATAAATAAAATAAAAAATAAAATACTGTGTGGACTGTGGACGTATTATAAAATTACTGATGGAAAAATCCAAAAGACTTTGCCCGAATCGGGAATCCAACCCAGGATGTCATGTTCATGTCAAAAAAAATGTAGTAGTAGACAGTCTGTATACAAATTATAAAGAAATTTCGATAATAAATCAGCCAGCCCTATAAATTACGCAATAAAAAGTCAAGGTTTATCAATTTAAGATTATCCTTTAAGCAAACTTTTAACGCTACCACGCCATGAAGCTGAAAAGCAAAAAAAGTGGAGCAACAAACTCCCTAGCAACATGTCACTGTCTTTTTTTTTGTACCTTCAGACCTGCCAATTTGCCTGCAAGTAGGTTTACAGGTAATATTTTTGTTTCAGCTGAAAACGAAAACGAAATTCAGCCTGATTTTCATTTTCGGCTGAAAACTGAAAATATATGATATTTTAATATGTAAATCATAATGTAAGGCTTTTAACTTAAATCATATGATTTTCACAGTTATTGTTCTTTTTTTGTGCGGATTGAATTCGAATAAATAAACAATGGTATTCCGAATGTAATTTTTTTTTGACCTAAAAACGAAAATTGCCGGAAATGGGTATTCCTGTCGAATATTGTAGAAAACCGTGAAAAACTTATTCATAGTAGTTGTTTTATCACATCTCTATTTATATTTGCGAAAAACCTGCCATAGTTTGTCCCCCTGGCATAAATAGAATAAACTCACGATTAGACAGTGTTTCAGTATAAAATCAATTCTACATTTAGGTTTCAGCAAAAATAGACATTATGTAGGTCAGATTAGCAATCTTGTAGATGCGATAATCGATGCAGCTATTTCAAGCGCAAAAGGCTTCTGCTTGAAGTGTAACAAGAATCTCTCGGTAATATTAACGAAGTAAGTTGAAATAGCTTGTATTTTGATTAAGATTAATAATTCTATCAGAAAATAGCGTGAGTCATCGCGACAGTTTAAATAATAAATAACGTTGATATTGAAAGGATGTGATGATATAACTGACAACTAACAGGTGTGAAAGGTGCTATGCTGAGCCGACTTCAAATCAATTTGGATAAGGGCCAGTCTATAAACATAATGTTGACATTTAAAGATGAAATTTTAGCAAGCACGAAGCCTTGAGCTAGGTTTAAAAAAACAGCTTTAAATGAGGTTCTAATCTACCTAATGCCAACCTATACCTACATACTGGTAACATCGAAAATAAACTCTAAAGAAACAAACCACTCCTTAGCAGTTACGATGTCAATAAATCAAAACAATAGAAACTAAAATCCTATAAAACCAATTTAAAGTACGACACGACACAACAACAGCAATGCTGTCACAAAGTAGCCAATAAGGAAACGTTAACTGAACCATTATTACTACCAGTAGCTAGAGGAAATCAAAAAACGTAAAAGGCAGTGGGTAGTGCGACAAAACAAAGCGGGACATGTTTTGTCGCGATAGTAGTATAGGTCGAACCTGGTAGCTAGACGCTTGTGGGCCACTTCCTGGACTGTGTGTCGACTGCTCTCGCCCGCACTCGTAGTTCCCGACGTTTGCTGTGGACAAAACAGATTGTTAGTTAAGGTTAGTTTTGGAAAGTTTAGATGTTCTTAATTATTAATCTATCTAAACAAATAAATAAAATTGAAGTGGCTGCTTGTAATTTCAAAATAACAGCTTTTTTATGAATGCGTATGATAGGAAATATGGTACTTATAACAGAACCATATTTTTATAATGTTTTTCTGTTTGTTCTGGCTAATCTCCGAAACAGCTGAACGACTTTTATTTTTGAAAAATAATTAGGGTTCCGTGCAAAAAAATTAAGTCTCTCGGATCCGAGATTCAAATAGGGAAGTAATATTTTTATGATAATTTCAAAGTTGCGGGCAACAGCTAGTTTCGAATAAATTGGGTAGGCTGTTAACTTTGTCGCTGGTAATAGTTCGGTTGAGCAGTATTGCAACCTTATCGAGTTGAACTGCGAGCAGCACTAGCTAAAAAAAAATTGTCGCAGGTATTGTGAGATCTACGATAATAAAATAACTTTTCAATGTAAAAAAACAAACATTCCATCCCTCCACATTTCATAAATCCGGAAGAACACCTGCCGCCCGGGTACGAACTGCAGCACCCAATCTGGAAATCTTTTAAAATCGGTTAAAAGAGCGAGCCCAGGTTGGCTGCTGTAGATATAATCTTGTCAAATGGGGTCAAAAATCAATGTCAAAATCATAAGCATTTATTTCAATTAGACTTCTGAATGTCAAAAAAAAAACAAAAAGAAGCGAAGCTCAGTCACAAGGCATAATAACTTGAGAAAGTACTGTAGTTGCACATTCCAAAGCGAAGATCTCTATGGAGAAGAATGGGCAAGAAACTCCATGGACATTCTTTTAAATCAAAATATTTTTACAAAATCTTGGTTACATCATTCATGTTGAGATTATACAATTATATGTGAGAACGACGTAAAAGACATGCACATTAAGAGCGTCCAGATTCCGTCCGGGAATCCTCGAGGATACCCGGACGGAATCTGGACGCTCTTAACGTTGTTGTTGTCATCCCAAACAGATTACCAGTGTGAAGCCCCTCTGTAGGATATGTTCCACCTCTTGCCCTGCCCATCCTGCATAACCACTTGCACCTACTAAGATTTAATCAAAGCAAATGTTAGAGCTGTGAACAACTAGTTGTGACATACTAGTCTAATATCATTTGATTTCATCAACAAGTAAAGAAGAAGAATAATGTAAAATGATTCGTATTGAGATTACAATAAGGTTTCCCTACCTGTTTTTCAGAAACAGTCGATGTCAGGCAAGACAATTTTCATACATAACGAAACAATTTTGAACATGACTGTTTGACGAGTGAGATCTTTCCACGTCAAAGGCCAATTCCATCAGTTTCTACGTGAAATGCCGATTGAATAATTTAATACTGAAACCGCAGCGTAACGATAGGGGATCGTCATTGTTTTCTCATAGTTGAGTTATCCAGACTTTTGTAATATTAACGATCTATGGGCCATTGTCTCCTACTTGTTCCTGGACGACTTGATAAGGGCACTGAATTATAATCATGAACAGTCTTTAAACTGTGTCCTGGGTTCGAGTCCCGGGCCGGGCAAAGTGTTATTTTGTAAGGATTCGTGGATTTGATGAATTTACACCTCTTGGAACTTAAACTTATCTGGCGAAATATGGGTGACCTATAGTTACATACAGACATCTGTGCCTGACCTTTTGAGCTATTACAGGCGTGATGTACACTGTCTTAGTCTTAATAACACCTCTGTTTTTGGTCGGAGGTTAAAGAAAAGGTAGACGACGACGACGGCTCAAACGATTCGGCTGTTACATAAAAACAGATGATCGAAGTTTTCATTGAGCAGCATTAAAAATTAAAATTAATCGTCTTTCACGTCACATAAGCACGGCCTAGGGGCCTTGCAAACCCCACTATTGCTGTGTGTGGCGGACAACATAACCACTAACATTGTAAATGCAAAACTAAGTTGTTTGATCTAGTTTCTGAACTGGGTTGTTACAATTTCAACATTTATCCCACATGACATAGATTCTCATGCTTAAAATATAAGTCTGTTATTCAGTTTGGCTCCGTAAAACAAATTAAGAAGTTCTTGAAAGATATACAGAGCTCTTTACTAAAATAAAGACACCAAATGTTTCGAAATGTCACAGTCATAGGCGACAAAGTTTGACCCAGATCGACAAAAAGCGGTGTAGATCAAACTACAATTTATAATGGTGGCAACCCGAAGTTTCCTGCAACCGAATTTACCAGTGCTGGCATTTTCTTTGACATTTCGAGGAAAAACGCGGCAAAATATTTGACACCTACTGTAATTCGATTCGCAAAGTGTGATAGAACCTTCTTTTGTTTTGTAATGGTGTGGAAGTCGTTTGAAGTCTTATTTTGAAGTAACGACTCTACTACTCGTGCTGTCATAAGGTTTTAGGGTTGTCATATGCTTTTATCAGGTCAGGAGTCGATAAGCCGCAATGCAATATACAACTTTCATACATGAAACTTTTAACCTGAGTTTTAAATTTATTTAAAAAATATAAATTTATTTTAAAGTATAAACTCGCCGGCTGGTTGTTCGCGTGACCAGAGGGCTGGCTCGTTCTTTGGCCAAAGAATTAGCATTGCCATTCAACGTGGCAATACTGCCAGTCTTCTGGGCACTTAGTACTTAGACGCCTAAGGCTCTGTTGTTTATTAAGTTAGATGGTTTATTTTATAAAAATTAATTTAAAGAAAGATTTAGTTTTAATTATTCTATAAGTAGTCTTAATTCAATTATTTACAGAAATAAAAAAAAATAATCTTTTTTTTTAAATTTGGTTGAAACTTATAAGAAAAATACAAAACCCTTTGGAGTAACCGCTACTTGTTTAAGGCAGGTCAAAACTGACATATAATACACAGAAACTCTTCTGTATATAATAGAATATTTCATTAAGACTCCTTTATAAAATATTTAATCATATACCCGCAATCTTGATATGATATTTCTGATAAAAACAACTGGTTTTTACGAAATACCCTGTTGTTCATATAGGAAATGTTACAGACCTACATAACAACCAGCTCAAAGGATAAGCATTGAACTTTTACGACTTTCTTACAGAGATGAAAACAAAATATAGGCCATAACAACAGAACAAAACCCCTGTTTTGGTGTTTGTCAAAACACGAATAGGTTATCGATATAAACGGGTATTTATAGCATCCGTCATAAATGTAATATTGTCGACTATCTGTAAACGTTGAAGCGAAAATAAATATTTCAAGTTACAAGATGGGGCATGGCAACATGTTCTACAAATCTCGATAAACTTATACTTGAGGACCTCAAGGCTAGTTTATATTAGCCGCTCGGGTCGATCTTTAGGTTAAGACGCGCTTGCCTAGGTTGATCCGTGGATGGGTGACCACCCAGTACATACCGAGTTTCCTCCGTGCCTCGGAAAGCACGTTAAGCCGTTGATCTCGGCTGTTATTTGTAGATCTTTGGCCGTCATCGTTACAGGTAATCAGTGGCCAGAATGTCAGACAAGTGTGAAATAGCCGACCCCAACATAATTGGAAAAGGCTAGGCAGATGGTGATAAATTTACCAATACTTGCAACAACAGATGTACAAACTACTACATAGATTTAGATATAGGCATGACACAGTTTTATATGACGGCATACTGCAAATATCATTGGAGCTTCACACCATAAAACGGAAAATTACACCTACCTACATAAAATATTTCATAGTGTGGCTTCACGATTGTATTTTAGTACATCTTCTAATAGCCACACTATCTTTCGTAATAAGTAATTGTACAACGGAACTCTTATAGATTCGTCCTGTCTGTCTGTCTGTCCGTCCATATGTCACAGCCATTTTACTCAGAGACTGTTGGCACCACACTGTTGAAATTTGGAGAGCAGATGTCTCCTATGAACTGCTACACAAGTGCTGTAAAATTACGAATAATAAATTGTTGCCCTCTATACATGTTACTAAATTTTGAAAAAATAATTCGACGTTTATAACTGTGTAGGGTGTTTATCGAAAGCTCTTAAAAATGATTTCAAGGTTCCTCAAATACTTTTTTTTTTAGTGGTTTGAAACACATGCTCTTACACGAAGCCCTCTTTGGTCTAACGGCGCCGACGACTTACACCGAAAGGTTCCGGGAATCTTCAAGGATTTTACAAGGAGCGACGTGAAGGAAGAAGGTTTTTGAGTTTCACTGAAATAACAACGACGAAGTTAACTCTTTACGATTTTCAGATACATCCTGTATTTAACATAAAAGTTCAGCACTCGTATCATTTTACCTCTTAGCAGAATTTCATATTTGAGAAATCGGAATTGTAATTTATATTGTCGTCGTCCTCGTCGCCTGAGTTTCATTGTAAGTGGTTTCATTCTAAGTACCTAATATTAGCCGCAGAATAAAATGGATTTTGTCAACATATTTTATTACTGGAGGCGATATTTTATTTTCTGCTGAAACTTTTTCACTTAACACCTTTCAAGAGAAATGTACGTTAATGTTTTTTTCGAGTTTGTCTGGGATATTTAGTGCTTTTTTAGAACCCAATTGAACTTTAATAAATTAGGTTTTTCTAGCTTAAAATAAAATCTAATGAGTGATTAATTTTGCTTACGAATCAATGTCTTCGAACCACATAATGTTCCTGCAGACATAATAATGTTGACACGCAAAGGGTGCTTTTTTTTAAACAAAAAACAAGTCTCTAAACGTAAGGCCATCTTCGAATGCGGTAATTAAACATGGTCCTGTTCCTAAATTACTAGGCTGATAACATCTTAGTTTTTCCCAATTAAATTTAAGACAGAGTTAAATCCGGCTTCCCCTCTTTATTTTCATACAAAAACTTGTCATTCAATAGTTTTGTAAGCCTCAACTATTTTTATGTAAGTAAGCCGCAATCTCCCTAGACGGGGTCTTTGCCATGAAGCTTCATTAAAATATGCTTGTTATACCGAGCAGCGTCGTCTAATATAGAGTATTTTGTTCTTTTATTTATTGTTTGCAGTGAATGTCTTATGTCAGCTTAGTAGGGTACATGAAAGGTCAGTACAAAATGAATAGTTCATTGATGGTAAGAGGTTTTGAGATTTTACATAATATTTTTCTGCCAAGATTACTTTGTGATACGTCTTATTAAAAAGCTGCTTTTTGTAGTTTTGGTTTGGTACACGAAAACTAATTTTGAAAGAAGCATAGAATGACGTATGTATTCTGTGTTTAGAACATCACTACATAGTATTAAACAAAGTCTCTTCCCGCTGTCTGTCTGTACCTATGTATGCTTAGATCTTTAAAACTACGCAACGGATTTTGATGCGGTTTCTTTTAAATAGATAGAGTGATTCAATATAAAGGTTTATTTGTATATATTGTACGCGTGCGAAGCCAGGGCGGGTCACTAGTACCTATTATAAATAGTACCTAAATTCTGTACCAAAAGTCAAAAAAAAGTCGCATTCTGTGTTTTGTTAAAGCTCAAACCATTTACTGTGACTTTATTAGAATAATGATTAAATCTGGATGTATTGAACTAACTCAATTATCCTCTCCACATCTGATTTCATTCATTGTAAATGTATATAGTAGAATGTAGATAGCTATAAGAGTAGAGGAAGACCAGAGAAACTATAGATGGAATGTGTGAAGGATGATATGGCCAGAAAGGAGGTGACTGCTGAGATGACAAGTAATAGAGAAGTATGGAAGAAGAAGACATGCTACGCCGACCCCAAATAAGTTGGGATAAGCGCAGGCGAATGAATGATCTGATTTCATACATTTATTCATCCATGTTGTCGTGGCGTTTAATGCCTGATTTCCCCACAAATGCTCCGTATCCGTAAGTCAGAGACTCCTTCTGTTATTGTTCCGCATTCTCCAAAGAAAATTAATATCGAAAGCTCCTCTATAATAAATAGGCATTATATAAAAGCTCGTTGTAATTATTAAACTAAACTCGAGCTTTATACCATATTAATTTATTTGATACTGGGTATTAGTGGCAGTTAATTAGGGTCCTTAGGTAGATTAATACTGGTATTATTTAAGTTTAGTTGGCAGCACTTTTATGATAAATCAAAAATGATGCCTATTTTTTATTTTTATAATGCGCAACTAAAAAATTGTGTGCCTTTCTTAAAGTAGTTTTTTCGGATTTTGAGTAAAGCAATCAGGACAAGTTTGGATATATTTAATAATGCAAAATAACACTGACTGACACAATAATAACAGCGGCGTTGTCTTGGTATGGTTGTCGTAATGGCCAATAGTAGATTTTAAAGGACTTGCCCCTTTTTTTTTTCCGGATGGGAAATCATCAAATGACCCCCCCCACTCTGGGCGGAGCGGAAGGGAGTGTCAGACTTGTACTGACTAAAACCCATCCATGTTCCTTCTTTGCCCTTTGTGTTCCAGGGCCACGGTATCTCTTTCGAACAATCCCGCAGCCCTGGCAGGCCCGCAGCCCTGGCAGGCAAGGACTTGCCCCTCGTTCAGTTCTATGACCAGTGGTGAAAATACGTTCACAAATTTAATTGTACACTTAAGCGTTGGTGAACTCGCAATAGTAAAATGGTGTTGTGCAAGTCTTCTTAGAAAGTGACACCCTGTCAGAAACTGGATCCAGTAAGTACACTATTCTAGAATCCCCAGAAGAGTGTCCTTTTTCGTCGGTTGTAAAAGAGCTGACTATCACTACTATCGTTCTTCAATGCATGTATTACAAAACATTGTCCTATTTGTTCAAAACTAGCAATTTGCTAGTACACAAGCAGCAAGTAACTCCTGCTTAGTCGGATCTCGGACTCATAATACCCGATAAAAAGGTACAAAACACTGTTCCACTTTCACGATATAAGGTGAGATTTATGTCCTAATGCAAGGCTTATATACGTGGATAAGCGAGGAAAATGGAAAATAGAAGTGGTTAGAATTTGAGTGAAGGAGAAAGCACTAGGACCATTTCTTGTTGCATTCTTTAAACTCTTTTTTATCCTTCCTTGATTCAACATTCATTATTTTCTTAAAATCTTGTTTGACGTATCAGACAAAACTACGCAGATTAAACAAATTGATTGATTAAAAAGTGCAGAAATAAAATTATTGTGCTCTACTTACTTATATAAAAGTTATGTCAGCTTATGTTTAGGTATACGGTTAAATTTTGGGTTTTTCAGCCCAATTGAAACACATACATTAGTGAACCCAGTAACATGTTGTGTAACATTTCAAATGCGGGCGCATTCACCATATTTTGAACAACTAGATTTATTATGAGTTGTTGATTATAAGCTTTAATGGGTTAGAAATATTAGCAGAACGTATTGTGCAATTTATTTTTGTTAGAGCTTAGATTATGAATGCTAGACTTTGCGGAGGCGCTGCCGTGCCCCTAGATGAACGTACTGATGAGTTGACTATTTTATAAAGGAATTTTTAGAAGAGCATTTGATAAATATATTACTGTACGTAGTAATGATGTTGAAACTTGTCTTCGTATATGGAGGGACAGCTCTAACAGAATTTCTTGTTTGATTTATTATGCACCTCATACCTAATACACGCATGTTCAAGCTGATGCCAGCACCGGTATAATTGTGTAACGATTCAATTGTAGTTTGAACAGGTATTCGAGCTCAGTCCACACATTATTTATCATATTATTCATCTGCTACGAGTTTTTAATGCAGCATTGCAAATCCATATGCAGATCAGTTTTAGTTTGGATTTTTAATTGGATTTGTTTAGAGCAAACAAATTAGTAGTCATTGGTTTTGAACGAATTTATTAGAAGCGGAGTATTTACCATGTTTACTAATTAATTAAATTAATTAGAAAATACAAAATAAGCAGTTATTTTTAGAATTTACGCACATGAATCAATCTGAGTTATTTTTTTAGAAATATTTTAAATTCCTGGTAATAAAATGAAACTGAAATGAAATTAAAACGCCAATTTTGATTTTGGTGGATTTTTTAATGGGTAGTATTTAAACGAGCGAACATAAATTCAAATTGAAGGTGTCAAAAATATTGAAAATGGGCTACTGAAATACTAAGTGAGCGACAAACAGTGGGCTAATACTAATGTTTAAAACAGCGACTTGAAAATAGAAATTTGAGTTACTAGTTGTTCAGTACGATTATGTGATAATTCAAGGACTCCTGTAAAAAACTTAAAACAAGGTTATTAATCACTAGATTGTAGATAAGGCGTAGTCGACGAACCCCCGCTGAGCGGGGCTCCTATTTCTGTTTACAGAGTTTAAAGTAACCTAACACGAAGGGGATGGCGGGGTCTTAGTTCGCTCACTTCGCTCGCTCACTAGACCCCGCCATCCCCTTCGAACCTAACCTGTCCGAGTGCCACAAGTCTCTCGCAGCATTCGCTCGCTCTTGCTTCCTTAATTCTCCTTGCCGCAATGACCAGATAAATAGTTACTTACTTTGGTACAATAGTCGCCCATTTAGTATATTGGTCGCCAATTAAATTTTTATTCGCCCGATTAATAATTTCCCAAAAAAAAAGTTAATAATTTTATCCCTCCACCAATTGTATTTACTCACTCAGGCTTGGCTGCCGCAAGAAGAGTAGCCGACACAATTTGTATGGATCTACGAGCATTTCAATTCGGACGGAACCCAAGAAAAATTCAGCTCCAAATGTGTGGACCAACGTTTTGTCACTGACAAGTGCTGCTTAACCAGTGCAAGTGGGCAGGCTTAAGGAAAGTGTCCTCTTTGCTGAAGTACGAAAATATCCGGGTGCATTCAAGCGTAAATGTTGGCGCTACTATTCATAGAAAACTGACGAGACGGGTCCAATACTTTGTAAACTTTTTTGCTTTTATCGAGACGAATACCTATGGATAAAGCAACAAATGAGTCTATAAGAGGAAGTTTGAAAATGACGCCTGTTACAGAAAAGATGAAAGGGAGTCATCTGTCTTGGTATAGACATGAGATGAGGAGGGATGGAATACATGTGACTTAAAGAGTGATGAATCTAAATGCTGTTGAATGGAGAGGGAGACCAAATAAAAGATGGGTGGATTGTGTGAGGAATGATATTAAGGAAAAATAAGTAAGTTATAGCGTGGCGTGGCAGGGCAAAATGGAAGAAACAAACGTCTTGCGCCGACCCCGAATAACATGGAACAAGGGTAGGAAGATTATGAGACAAATACGTTCGTACGTAAACATCTTAGGCATCGTTCATACCAAACGTATTCTCCGCCGCCGACTGTGAGTATGCTCACTGCCAAAACGCACTACCTAATAGCGTATAGTCGGTTCGGTTTGAACAAGAAGTTATATATATATGGAAAAGCGATAAACTGCGCGCTCACAGTCAGCGGCTGACAATACGTTTGGTCTGAAAAATGCCTTAACCCCGAAAAGAGACCCGAAATTGTGGATGACTGTCTTACCATTGCATTGAGCAAATACCTAATCATATACCGAAGTGAACTTATGAAGGCAGCCAGTATTTTTTTTACGAAATTAATCAAAAAGTTGAAAACATATTTCCATTATAAAACATAACAGAAATCAAATGGCAATAGTACAATAATATAAAAAAATATCCAATTGTTTCAGAAGCCAAGTCGGTATACTTTAGTGATTGAAGTCTAGATCGTAAACAAAAAAGTAAGTAAAGAAAAACAGGGAGAACAATTTGACTTTTATTATAATTTTCTTTGATACATTTTTATTCAAATTATTTTTTGTGTAACTTTAATAAATGATTGTTTTGGTTTCAGAAATAGTTTTATAAAGTTTTCTAGATTATAGTTTTATTTAAATTACAATAATTTGATGATTGTTCTGTTTTCGATTTTATCAGTAAACCTAAACGTTTTTACTTTTTGTTCATGCATATTATTAATAATAACGTTATTCATAAAATATTGTAACAGGACCCTTCTGTAGATATTTTTAAAGTTGACAATGAAAAAGTCGAGGTCAAGAAGGTTATTGGGTTTTTCCATCAGGAATTTCTCAATAGCAGCAACCGAGTCTGGATATGTGCCCGGTTGATGGCAATAGTATCGCCCCCTATAACATGGGACTAGATCATAACTGGCGAAATTTGGGAGTACTATTTATTCATTTATTTTGCATTCCATATTGTAAAAAAGATGTTACAAAGGGCTTAAAGCTATTTAGGTACACCTCTGCCTAACCCTTCGGGGAATACAGGCGTGATGTTATGTTATCAATGAAAAAGTGGAATCAAGGAGTGTGGAGCCTTCTAAATAATGCTGATGAGTCTCATGCATTTAACACAATCAGTAGGCACCAAACACTGCTGGAATTCGCTCGGGTCGATCTTTAGGTAAAGCCGCGCTTGCCTATTTTGTTCCGTGGATGGGTGACCCCCCATTTCATACCGAGGTTCCCCCGTGCCTCGGAAAGCAAATTATTGGTCCCGGCTGTAATTTCTAGATATTTGACAGTCGTTACAGGTATACAGTGACCCAAAGGTCTGACAACCAGTCTTACCAAGCGGTATATAATATTAACCAGTAATAAATGGGTTATGGAAGTCAGATAGGCAGTCGCTCCATGTAAAATACTGGTATTCAGCTGCATCCAGTTAGACTGGAAGCCGATCCCAATATTATTATTATTATTATTTATTATTTATTTACCACCAAATTATAGCCACATTACAGACCAAGTCCAATACGATGCTACAACATATAATAAAACATAATAAACAGTAATTTTACGTTTAAAAAAAAAATTATAAATTATAATTGCTATAGTTAAAACATTAATACTTAAACATGACCAAGCTTATTATAAGCTTGGTCATGTTTAAGTATTAATGTTAACTATAATAGTTGAGACCCCTTTCAATTATTATTTGTGCCCTTTGAACAAATGTCGGCAGGTTTTGCCCAAATATATCTTCAGATACCGTTATAATATTAATAATACAGTTGGTACAGTGGTGGTTGGGTACAGTTGGTTGTTATATTAATATAGTTGGAAAAAGGCTAGGAAGATGATGAGTAGGCACCAAACTGATACATAATAACATCTTATTCTTCTAATTTTACATCTGGCATCTTCACGCTACATTTAAGCAGAAAATTGTATCATAAATATCTACAGAGACGAAACTACTTACATTCTTCAGAAATCTGAATCTCGATTTTATCAAGATCTTCAACATCTTCATCATCGAAGTCGGTCTGGACGGTGACGTCACGTGTGTAATGTTCGAGCGTGATGACGTCAAACGGGGCCTGTTCCTCGGGGCTGGGCGCGCGCGGGCTCGGCGCGCTGTGCGTCTCGTGCGCATCGTGGCGCGCGCGCCTGCACGCCGCGCAGCCGCAGAGCGAACCACGCACGCGGAGCAGCCACACTAGCCCGAATAGCGCCATCCACGTGGTCATGCTGCGACTACTATTGCCACCATAACACGCTACCCTTCATCTAAAATGTTTTTTCACTTTTATGACGTCTTTAGTTTTTGTATTTTATTTTTGATTGTCGTTTAAGAAGTTCACGCACATAGTTTTGGTTGGTCACTTCACAATCACAGAGAATTTTTTTTTAATTTTTACTACACTGCCACTGACACAGTTGCTTGAATTAATGAGTATTACCGATTATTCTTTATATTGTTGCTCAATTGTATTATTTTATGTTTTTTTTTTTAATGTTGGTTTAGACATTGATGCTTTCTGAAACCTTTGCTGAAACGATGAACGAGTTAAATGGCGTACTGATTGAACGAATGGACAATGAGATCTACCTACTAACGAATAACTGATGATTTAAATATTATATTAGGTTACAAAATAATGATCGACAGTTCATTACTGCCTTAATATTCACCCAAAGCTCTGAATGACGACCAAAAATTCACAGAAATGTTTTCGATTTTAATGTAAATCCCGTTACATACTGTGTCGAATTTTGTTCATCACAAAACAGCCAATTTAATCCCAAACGAGTTGAAAGGACTTATCAGATATAAAGCATTAATTAGGGCGATATAAGGGAGGATAAATAAAAGGGCAACACACAATAGACGGCTCTTCGCTACGATATGTTAGGGCGCTCTCACTCGATGAAATGATAAATGAGAGTAATAAATTGCAGAACCCATGATATAAATGGCCCTCCTTACCGAGAAGGACTCATGAAAAATATCAATTCGTCACAACCAATCGTCGAAATTCTCTTTCCAAATAAATTAATGATGGAACACTTTACTGGGATAGAAATATATTTTTTTGGCTATCCGTGTTTGGAGTTCCCGAGGGCTCGGTTACGCGCTTAGCCGTCTGAAATCAATATTGGTGACGATTTTTCTTCTCCTCACGGGAAAATATTTGATACTATGCTAAGTCAATATCTCTAAGTAAAAATTCTATTTAACTAAAGGATTTTGCAGATATTTTTTTACGTAAACAGACATCGTTACAAAGGTTGTGGAGAAATATGGGATTATTCCAGTAGGCATTTGTACTTGAGTAGAACAGACAAGTATTTACTCTACTAGAAGATAAAACCTTGGGCGAAAAGCTAATGAAATATTCAAGTCATAAGAACACGTGCAAACTCATTTATGTTTCTTTTGGATGTGTATTCAATATATTTAATTCCACAATAAATAATATTCAAAGCTCCTTTATCTGGCGCACCACGACAGCATTATTCAAGTCGCTTTATTAAGGTCAAAATTTCAATTTGAAATTCACATGTTTCAAATTATATTCCGTAAGTCACATGTTTAAACAAAGTTTAATGTAAATGAGGACTTACGTTGTCTATCCTCCAGACTACAAGAAGAGCTAAGTACGTCCTTGAAGTCCGTACTTTATCGCCTGTTTTTACTAAGTGCCACTGAAATGTAATGCCTGCTTTTAATTGAACTTTTGGATTTTTAACCGTCGGGTCTGAATTAAGTGCTGAAAATCAAATATTTGTATGGCCTACAGGTAGTTGTTCCGGGTCTGGCTGTTTGTGTATGTAAACGTACCCACGATACAGGAGAAATTCCGAGTGTGGGTTTAAAAAAAAAAAGTCTAACACTTTGCTTTCATTTTGGTATTACATTGAGCAAATGTCTGATAAATATTTCAGTGCCTAACAAAACAAAAGCTAGAGA
The DNA here is from genome assembly GCA_963576755.1 of Noctua janthina. Classification (NCBI taxonomy): domain Eukaryota; kingdom Metazoa; phylum Arthropoda; class Insecta; order Lepidoptera; family Noctuidae; genus Noctua; species Noctua janthina. Next base: position 11,698,983 of record OY755059.1, read on the forward strand.
ATCTCATCTAAAACCTTAAGCTTTTTGCTGCCTTCGCACATATGAGAATGATGAGATGAGAGGGTTAGCTGGAAAAACTTAAGTAGGGAAACAGTGTTAGAATATATAAGCAGAAACAAGATATTTATTAAACGGAAAAAATCACAGATCGTATTCGAAACACTACACTGCGCTCCAAAACGTTGACTTGGCTCAAAAGGCTGCCCAACTGAAATGAGACTGGGGAGGACATGTCACGTAAAGCTCATGATTGGTGCCCTAAAACAGTGACACGGGGTCGTGGCAGACCACGAAGGAGATATCCGGACGAACTGGATGTCTTCCTTGAGAATTGAACTGAAGTATCACAGAATCGTGACCGTATTGGAGGGAGGCCTTTGTCCAGCATTGAAACTATATGGGTTAGCTATAATAAATAACAATAATATGGAGCGACTACCTATTTGACCACCACAACCCAGTAAATGGATAACACGAAACCCCAAGGTACGACTGGTTGTCAGATTTTCGGGCCACTATTTGTAACGACTGTCAAATATAGACAAATGACAGCCGGGACCAAATTTTGTATTCATCGATACCGACATAAAAACAATTTTATTGTTTTAGTGTTTATAGGTAAATAATTTCCAAATTCATTGGATCCGCTAATTAAATAGTACAGTATATGTAGTCCAATCGAGCTTGTGCCCTGTATTTTTATTGTCTATGGTAAATATATATATATATAAATATATTGTCTATGTTATTGACGCAAAGAAGAAAATTTGTCTATTTTTATTATAGAGTAGATAAATCAAATTTCCAGTTACTAGCTCACTATTGCTAATTAGCTGTACTTATCACTCAATATCGATATAGCATTACTGTTCAGTTCAATAGTTACTGATGCCTTACAGTTGCAAGTTCTTTTTGCGTACAGTAACTAATTGAATTCATGCTTTGATTAATAAGGAAATCTAATAACGTGTTTTCTGAGATCGAAATAGGTATTAAAAGTTCACTCTCAAGCTTATCAATTTAAATCATCAGTGTAGCCTACACGATACAGCACTAGTGGCTAATAGGTTTAATCGGAAGGCGTCAACTCGCACGCACTCGCGAGTTTCAGACTCGCCAGTTGACGAATAAATAATTTTAATGGGGGTCCGAAACTGTAAGGAATAGCGAAAAATACTCAAAGAAGTGTCGGGCCCGATTTTGGTGAAAACTAAAACTGAATCATTGGATTTTTGAAAAATCAATATTCCGAGCCAGGAATCGCACCCTTTAATTTTGGAAAAAACGCACTGTATTTTTATATAATTTAATAGTGTCGTGATTAAGAATCAAGTTCAGGGATGTCGTGACATATTCCTTATAGTTTCAGATTTTCTCATCCACATCCACTTGAAAAATTCACCCTGAAGTCCGTTCAGCCAATTTTGTGTGACTGAGTAACAGACACCTAAACATACAAAATTTCACATTATTTTATAATATTTGTAGGATGCACCTGATTCTGTACAGTTATTTTTCATCCTTTCTTTTCACCCTTTTAGTGCTGCTAGTTCGTAATTAGTTATGCGTAGCGTGATGTTTAGTCATAATTAAGTAGCGTCATGGACGATAGCATTTACTCACACTATCAGCAAGTACTAAACTATAATGTGAAAAGTAAAGTTCTAATAAAAAAAAAACATAAAAGGCACAACTACTTAATTAAATATAATAAAAGTACGGCATACATTAAAAAGTTAAAACAGTCTTTTACATCTGACGCTGCTCGTTTGTAATGTGAAAATGTCATTTATATTTCCCACCTAATATTGTGTCATTGTAACTTTGTTTAATTTCGGTCGTACGGGAAAGCCGAAAAAGTATGAATACGGCTTGGTATAAAAGATAAATTCTCATGTACCTCCGCCTGATATAAAGCTTGTTTTTTATAAGCCCCTTTGTTCCTACACGTTCACATTCGTTTGTTAATAACTATGAAGTATACGGTTTACGATGTAACACTATCTCTTCAGAAGTTAATGGAAAGGAAACGTTTGTTTAGGCGTCGCAGTAATTTTAATACTTAATCATACTAGTCCACGTTTACCGCTAAAGAAGAGTTTCTCTGCGTACATTTATTTGTGTACATGAACTCACGCGTTTTTCCCAAGAGGGTAGACAAAACCACCTGCTACCATCCTCACATAATGCTTTTCTTTAGTCTACATGTACACATCTGGTCATATACGCGTTGCCAGTGTGTGAATGAGTTTTTTTTTTTGGAAACTTGGGCAAAGTTCACTAGGATTTTTTTTTTTTTTTTTAATTTGTCTTGTATCTTGGGTGCGTTTACAAACATTTAAACTGACACACACAAACAGCCAGACCCGGGTCACAACTATCTGTTGGCCATACAAACATTTGTTCCGTGCGGGAATCGAACCCGCGAAAAGAAGCACAGCAGTCAATTGCCAAGCCACTGCGCCAACCGTGCCGTCATCGTCGTTTGTCTTGTGTTTTACAACTATATTAGAAAATAATGGGCATTCTCCAGATATCTACTACTAGATTTTTTTAAGGTTAAATATAGTATTTTAAGAAACTAATGTGAATATTTTTAAAGTTTATTTTCTAGTTTTTATTTTTAAGTTTTAGGGCTGATGACGTCACCACTGGAATAAGATTCCTGTACATTCAACGATTCTTCTGCAAGTCTTCTCTAATACTAAAAAAATCAAGTCCAGGCTATTTACAGAGGCATATTACAGCTCGGAACAAACCACTTTTCACATTCCAAGACAGCAGTATTTCTATATTCATATTTGCTAGAAACGAATTATTTTGTATTTACAGAACAAAAGATTTTATTGGTTATTTTCTCAAATGACGTTACTCAGTGAGGGACACTCTAATGACAGTTTTTAATGACATATTTCACGATATTCCTCCTTGAGATGACGTCATTGAAGGTCAATTAAAGGTAAACCACATTTCTTCAAAAATGTAAATGAGTAGATAGTATTTCTTCACTTAAACTAGAAAGAAATTATTAGGGACCATATTCCTCGAAATGGTTTTGCAATTAGCACAATTATTGAAGAATGGGCAATCTCCATTCCAGACCGAGTGACATGAATATCGAAATATTAATGAAAACAGTTTCAGTGGAAAAGAGGTCAAAACACAATTTAGTTTGTATTTTTATCTCGGCTAGTTTTCATTTGTTTCGATTGGAAAGCTGGATCGTCAATGGTTTGAATTTTATATCGTGTTAGCTTACCTCACTGAATAAATATGAATGAAACATCAATCAAAGCAAAATGTGGTTTTGGTTGGGTACGAAAATATTTAAACTAAAAGTCAAACTCAAGTATTCATTGATATTTAAAAGGCATACATAGCATATCATTACGCGTATACTCCTCTAAGAGTTAGGCAGAGATTTACCTAATACCTACAGTTTGACAGTTTTATTTAATTGCGATGTGTTAAGAGGCGAACCAGTCTTACCAAGGGGTACTGTATTACCCAGTACTAACTGGGTTGTGGAGGTCAGGTAGGCAGTCGCTCCATGTAAAATACTGGTAATCAGCTGCATCCGGTTAGACTGGAAGCCGACCCCAACATAGTTGGGAAAAGGCTAGGCAGATGATGATGTGTTAAGAGGCGAGCCCCATCAACTGGAAAAATATCCTGATGAAAAAACCCAATAACACTTTGCCCGACCTGGGAATCGAAGCCAGGACCTCATGCTCAACAGCAGGGCTTGTGACCACTAAACCAACAAGGCAGTATACTAGTTTTTTAATTAATTATTATGTCTTATCAAAGTGTTTTAGTATATGATGCTACCGCCGATTTAAAAGAAAGAAAAAGATTCTAAGATAATTCCAAACTGAATAGTTTGCACATGCTTTTAGTAAACGTGGTAATCAGTGCTTTTCTTACTTAACCTAAAATCACGCTTGTAATCCCCGAACGGTTAGGCAGAGATGTACCTTATAATACACCCACATTTCGCCAGTTATATTTAAGTCCTGTGTTATAGGAGTGAGCTTATTGCCATCAACCGGGTACAAATCCAGACTCCGTGGATGTTACTGAGAAATTTCTGATGGAAAACCCCAATAACACCTTGCCTTTTTTTTTTTTTTCTGATGGGAAATCATCAAATGACCCCCCCCACTCTGGGCGGAGCGGAAGGGAGTGTCAGACTTGTACTGACTAAAACCCATCCATGTTCCTTCTTTGCCCTTTGTGTTCCAGGGCCACGGTGTCTACTGACCTGAGAATTGAACCCAGGACCTCATGCTCAGCAGTCGCGCTTGCAATCACTAGACCAATGAGGCAGTAAGAATGATGTGCCTTTTACACGTTATATGATGCTACCGCCGACTTAAAGAAAAAAAAGGATTCTGAGAGAATTCTGAACTAAATGGTCTGCACGTGCTTTGAGTAACCGTGGTAATCAGTACTTTGTTACTCCTTTGTGTAAAAAGGGGACTTGTTTTGCAATAGAACTATTAGAAGCAGGTATTGTAACTTAGTTTTTTTTTCTCAGGCAGTATCAGGGTTCATTTTATTCGTCTAATTCGTAAGCATCTTTATGCCGACAAAGGGCCATAATTAATGTACGTGGCTATCGTGTATTTGTGCGATTGATCGCTTTGGTTAGGACATGGGGTCAAACTACATTATTGGCTTAAAGAATGCAAGTTTAGTGAAATACGATATCAGTTTTTTCCCATACTTAAGTATTAACGCTGTAACATAACAACGGTGTAAAACCAAATAATTATAAAAGAGTAATCTTGAAGTTTCTTGCCGGTTGCCACCTTCTCCATGTTATATAAGTACCCATGTAAGCCTATGTGAAATAACATTTTGATTGAGTGTTTTCAGGTATATAATCGCTTAAGAATTTATTCAGCTTTAGGTTAAGTATGTTTCTAAAGTTGCTACGACAAAATATGATACAGTTTTATTACATCATCATCTGCCTAGCCTTTTCCCAACTATATTGGGGTCGGCTTCCAGTCTAACCGGATGCAGCTGAATACCAGTATTTTACATGAAGCGACTGCCTATCTGACCTCCACGACCCAGGTAGTACTGGGTAATACGATACCCCTTGGTAAGACTGGTTGTCAGACTTTTTGGGCCACTGACTACCTAACGACTGTCAAAGATCTACAAATGACAGCCAGGACCAACGGCTTAACGTGCTTTCCGAGGCACGGAGGAAACTCGGTATGTAATGGGCGCTCACCCATCCACAGACCAACCTAGGCAAGCACGGCTTAACCTAAAGATCGACCCGAGCGGCTGTTATTATTTAGCCACGAGCTCCTCGTGCAGTTTACTTATACAGTTTTATTACATCCTCATCCAGTAATTCTCTTCGCACTAGAACAAAGTTTCTCCATAATTTTTAAAGTGATCGGGGTTTAGCAAAAGTTCTTATTGGAATCGAATCGACCTGACATGAACTATGAAAAAGTTTTTCCTTGAATCCTGCAGCAAATCGGTACAGAAAATTGTACTCTGAGACCTTCTTCTTCTTAGCGTGTCGATGGCAAATTTTTATTATATATGTTTGGCCCAAAATTCAGCTACGCAAATTCCGCTCGCTGATGCAGTCATAAGATCGTCAAGTGTCCAAGTGTTAGGGCATGCAGCGCAAGATGGAAGATGACCCATTGTCTGTGGAGACACGCCGCGCTGTAGCACTCTGAGACCTGGACGAATCGGATTCTTTTGTAATCGCATTTTTGAGGTAGACTTAAACGGAAAAGCTTATTATCCAGCTTTTGTAACATAAAACAGTACCATCATGTTTTTTTGGGATAGTTTGGCCCTATGCCTGATGCATGATGCATAAGAACCGCCGATATGGTGATACTTGATTTATGTCTATGTCCAGCAGAGGACGTATTTTGACTGAATCGATAATGATGATAATAGCAAAAGAGTGAAATAAAAACCGGCCAAGTGCGAGTCGTACTCACACCTACACAGGGTTCCGTAGCACCAAACAATATAATAAAAATATTTTGAAGGCTCTTTCATATGTTGTACTGTATTACATTAACAGCAAAACTTTTTTTTAGTTTCAGTTCCATGTATGGGGAGCCCCCCTTAATTCTTTTATTTTTGTATAAAAATCGGTTCACAGAATACATCTACTTACCAAGTTTCAACTGTGTAGTCCTAATAGTTTCAGAATAAAGTCGCTGTGACATACGGACAGACAGACGGACATGAATCTATAAGGTCCGTTCCGTTTTTTGCCTACGGAACCCTAAAAAATACAGTTTACGCCTCTATTAACATCAATCACCCAATCAATACGCTCTACTCAATTTTACTCGTCTATACTTAAATATCATGCGGTTATGGGTCAACAAACATTAATACAACGAATAGGCCAATAATATTCTAACGGCTACGGCACAGAATGGCCATCAAAAGGTCACCAGCTCAAATGCTATCCCATTAAACTATTGTTGAGAAGTCACTTATAACTCGGCTGTATATTTAGCTCAGTTTGAGGGTTGAAAGGATTATTACGATGCGAGGGATATTATATAACGTGCTGGCATGAAATACTGTGGCCTCTGAAAGTTTTTTTTTTTACTTCAAACGTAATGTCGTATTAACATTCGAAATTCTAATTTCAAACGTTTGAACCGTATACTATAATAAGATTGAATAAAAATTAACTGCCAGTAATTAGGAATTTAGTGCTACATTATTTTTAATCGACTCAAAAAAGGAGGGTACAAAAACAAATTTGCTGATCATTATGGTTTTTTTTTGACGTACGTCAGAGTAGAGTTGAGTCTAACGGTAATTTAAGAGAATTAAGTCACTCGTTTTGTATGTGTCATCAAAAATAGTATATCGTCAGAAACAAAAAACAAACGTTTTTTTTTTGGGCGGCTGAAATTCACTAAAACCCGGCTGTCTTAAAAAAAAACATAAAATCCCTAATCGTGGATAGTTGGGTTGAATTATAAAGCCTTGGTGTACAGTAAAAACAATTGAAACTATGATTTTAGATGATAATACGACGATACATCAGTGAAAACTGTCAACTAACTTTTGGAGGCCACTGTCGAATGTCGAAGACCTAATAAAATAAAGTTTTTCGGAACACTAGGCCGCAGTGGTAACGTTATGACCTTAAGCTGGCCTAGTGTAGTAAAGCGTATCAAAAGAATACGAGTCGAGCTTATACTGGTTTTTACCACAGAGGTGTTGCTTGGTCGGACACAATGCATTACAGAAAAAAAAAAAAACTTTAGTATGGCGCAGTTTTCGTTTCCAACACGTTTATTATACACCGTGTTTCGATTTTTTGATCTAGTCTCGTTGATCTAGTTGTCGCAAGCGCGACTGCTAAGCATAATGTCTTAGGTTCGACTTCCGGATCGGGCAAATTGATATTGGGTTTTTTCATCAGGAATTTCTCAGTAGTTGGGACGGAGTTTGGATTTGTGCCCGGTTGATGGCAATAGGCTCTCTCCTGTTACATGGTACTTAAACATAACTATTAGGTACACCTCTGCCTAACCCTTCAGGGACTACAGGCGTGATGTTATGTTTTCTATTCAGAAACTTTTTATCCTGCCGATGTCAAAAACTTCAAATAAGTTTAGTCCAAAATACAGTTTCACGGACTCCGCTCACATATAAAGTTATAAGGTCATCAAGTGAGCAGGGTGTCAGAGCTTGCGGCGCATCATGGAAAACAGACGATGGCTAATTCACAAAACTATGAAGATTAATGTTGGTTGTGAAATAGTAACACAGCGGAGTAAGCAGAAGTAACAATCTGGCTAAAATAGTAGGAGGAGAAGAAGAAGTTTTGCGAAGGACCCAAAGTTTAAGTCAGACAGACGGACAAGGTGTTGACAATGCTATTGTGTAACTACATTGTGTGCTCGCTTCACAGCTTGAACGGAAACCGCTTCCGTTGAAAGCTATAAAGCGCGCGAAGAGATATGAACATTTCTATGACATAACTGTATACAGGGTGTAAACGAACTCTTAACGAAGCCGTCAACCAAGCATTATGTACATCAAACTAAGTAACTTTAGGAAAAAAATATTGCTAGGAAACTACTTTCTTTTTGGAACGAAAAATCACGTTTTCGGTAGGACTCAATTTAACTCACTCAAAACATTGTGCTGATGGATGGATTGAATAGTACGGGTAATTACAGTAAGAATCTTACATAAAAACATATAATTTAAAAAAAAAAACTTGTGAAAAATTTGGAACTTTGAACCCCAATATCTCCGTAACTAGAAGGTTCCCAGGTATGGTCTAGAACAAAAAAAATGACCACAATGACAGGGAGAACAAGTGCCTTTCGGCTTCGTTAAGGGTCTTGTTACACACTTTATATTGTAATACTACAATTTCTGTTTAGTACATGTCAGTAAAATACTTTAAAATGTTATTTTCTTTATTGCTTACGCCTTAATTAGCATGAAAACTTCAAATCCCGTATGTAGGTATACGGTCCGCCTAGGGGTGTGTTTTTCATAAATCTTTAAACATCTCATTCTAACCAGCACTTGTGGATTTAGGCCACTTATTTTGAATGTGTTTTACTTTCAGAACTTGGAATTGTGCCCTGGTGATGACAATAGGCTCACCAACTATTACGTGGGATTTAAACATAACTGTCGAAATGTAAGTATGCTTAACGAGTTACTCCTTTGCTTAACCCTTCGGAGATTAAAGGCATAGGATATCATGTTATGTTTCAGAATTAAGGCCATGCGTCATAACGCATATAGATATTTTAATCAGTTAATTAGTCAGTACCAGTTTCAGAGATACATATAAATGAGCAAAATGTATGCTACCCAAAGAAAATCATTCAAAATCTCTTCATAATTTACAAAGTTTAAGACGACCCATTAAAAATTCTACAGTCAGAGTTCAGTAGCAAAATAATCCTTCATGCTCAGAGTATCTCACCCAGAGCGGATTTATGCTGAATTAGGTGTAAAATATTAAATTTACGTGCCACGCCTTTCGTGTTACACGTCCATACAGACGAAAAATTCGTTCAGCTTTTGAAAAACCTGCACAATTTAAACCAGGAGAGTCGTTGAGTCCATTGTATTATATTATCGTCGCTCTGTTTACAGGATTTAAGTCTTTGTGTTCGGGAGAAGGATCTATTTATTTGTTCTGCTCTGCTTTCATTGTGTTCTTATCATCCCCTAATATTTATGTTTCAGCATTTAACAAAAGAGTCTCATGCTCTACCGAAAGAGCTAGCCGGGCAAGCGGTGCAGCGGAGCAGCGGTTGACCAGTGGTGGAGACCCCGACTTACGAGCAGTAAGTCATGGGTTCGAACCCAGCCAGGCGCATTGCTTTGTTTCAGTTATTTGATCACCACTGCTCTCAAAACGGTGAAGGGAAACATCGTGAGGAAACCGGCATGTCCCAGAACCAAAAATTCGAAGACATGTGACCTCTACCAACCCGCACTGGGCCCGCGTGGTGGATTATAGCCCATTCCGTCTCATAGAGAGGAGGCCTGCGTCCCTGCAGTGGGAACATTAATAGGCTGATTATGCTTATGCTTATTTAACAAAATAGGTTTTAAATGTAGATAATTAACATTTCAATTCAATTCATTTCGATTCATCTTGTTTTGAAGAGCTGTTCTTTTAATAACGAATCTTTGTTGTATTTGATATGGACCTGATTATCCTAAACTACACATACATTCATTACACTCACGCCTTTTTCACAGGAGATTGGCAAAAACTACAGAACGTTATGATCCCTATATAAACTCTTTTCGTTTTATCACGTGCTTTCTGAGGTACGCAGGTAACTCGGTGTGTAATGGGTGGTCGTCCCCGTCCACGGACCAACCTAGACAACCGTGGCTTAACCTAAAGATCTACCCGAGCTGCTGTTATTATGTAGCCACGAGCTCTTTTTATCATTGCAAAATGGGCCTGCTCTTGACCTCGATCACGCCTGATGGAAAGCGATAGATGAGGTCTATGATGGAACGAACGTGCCCAGAAGATGCCTGTCATAAATGTAACATAGTAATTCACTAAATCTAAAACACACATAACGCTAAAGGGAAAGCATCTTTTTTACCTTATACCTAAAGTCTTAAGTTGCCAAAATGCTGATTGGTAATCCCCGAATAAATAGGAACAGGTGCAACCTGTCTTAAAATCACTAGGAAATTATTCGTCCCAAATTCTGTCTGCGGTTAATGATTTTATCAATACTGCGGTCCGCAGCCGTCGTAAGATAAATTGATTCCGAAAGGCTGTTTGTTATTTTCCTAAACCAAAATAGACATAGAGCAGGAAACGAATTATGTTTACCAAACCGATCATCTTGCCCCCGAAGTTTCTTTTCCTTACCGGTATTATCAGGCTTTCATCGTCTCGATTTCAGCGTTATCAAATTATTCAAGGTTTTTCGCGTCCATAATTGTTTTCCATATTTTTTTTTTTAAGCCCATGTTTTATGAATTTACCGCATTGAAAACCTTGGAATCTACTTGACCACATGCAAACCAATTAATTTACTAAATGCACCAAAGTTGGAAAAAGTGAAAAAAAACGAAGGCACCGCACAAATTTTGGCAAAGAGCCGAGAAAATGCTGGTAAGTAGTATAAGTGAACATTATTTCAGTACAATTTAGAACGTTACTCAAATACGGGTATTGCAAAGTTTTGGAGTTGGTTGTTTGTGTAAAGTTTACTAATCGGCACGTCAAAACTCATAACAGTATTTCGCTTTGGGAGCTCGCTTACCCAAAACGTTGAATTGTTCGTGTCATAAAGATAACACGATTTGTCTGCGCTCTTTAAATTTACATAATGAAAATTTGATGTGTGAACCCTCATAACCATGAATTAAATTTATATGTGTCCATATTTCTAAACGGCAAACAAAAAAAAAATAACAACCACCCTTGCACCAAAGCACCTAATATTTTAAGCATTAAAATGCTATTTTCATATTATACCTGCGTTATTTTACCCAAATCCCTTCCGCGACCCTTTCAAAGGGCTTATAATATTGAATGTAACTGTGAAAGCATTTGCCATAACAATTTCGAAAGCATTTTCATAAACGGGAGATAACTTATTCTGTTCTGGAAATACGACTGTGTTTCGAGACAATTTTGCTAAAATGTTTTGAGCAACTGGCATGCTTGATATTTCCCTGGGGAGAAAAACATTTTGTCGGATTTGCTGTCGCCTAGAAAAGTGGTCTTGAATAAAAGGATGTCAGAATAGGTTATTTGTCGGGATTCGACATCGGAATGACAATAGATAGATTAAGGCGGTGATAAAGTAGTGAGCGAAGAGAATGACAAGTAGGGGATCATCGCTGTGCAAACGACTTAGGATACGATGGATGGACCGTATCGTTACGTAAAAATGGAAAAGAGCCTTTGCTTCACATTACTATGGATTGAACGGTAATACCGCAATTTGCTAATGACATAATCTATTCAAATATATGGTTTGCTTTAGTCGAATGCACTCCGATTTTTGCATGTTGACAAGCAATTTTTACCTTTAAATTTTCTGTTCACAATTTAATTTGTAAATTGGATTTTAAATCAACACCACAATGCCTCACAATTTTTTTAAATTTTTAATTTTAAAATAGACGTTATTAAATATTTTAAAATCACTGACAAGTTTTATTGTTAATTTCACATTCACTTTTCAAATTTGAATTATCACAAACAGTTCTAGTCTGACTTGGATCGCGTTCGCGTAATATGTAACGTTGGTTAGCCCAGGGACGGGACGTGTTCCCGCCCCGGTGTCTGTCTGGCACTGAACGTTCTGATACGGTAGCGAGGTTTACGCATGCGAATAATAACCCTGACGAGAGAGCTTCGTGGAGTGTCTGATAATGAAACCCAACTGTTAAACGATTTAAGAGATGCAAACTTGCCTCGTTAGACAGACACCTGCTATTTAGTTGACTAGTTTACCTATGGTGACGTCAGCAAAGAAAGCTCTTTCTTTGCAAAAAACCTTGAAGAATGAAAATATTTTTATGAACGGGTATTTTTGCGGCTTTTCCTCTGATGGACGTTGAGGGTTTATCTACTTTATTTTTCCCGTTACCAAGCTTTTAGAAGGCGTAAATTGAGAGGGTAAATAAAAGCGCATGCAACACTTTTTTATGTTAAAGAGTGTTCCCAGAAAGTTAAAACGACAGTTTCATAAATAATGGGACACATAAATTATTCAAAAAGCTACTTTGTTGGTTTTAATATCTTTTCTATCGTTAAAACTGATGGGAGGAGCTGACCGCCGCCACACCAGCTCTGGTTTTTTTGAATATATGCATTTTAATATTAGTTACCAAGATATGTAACGGCTATACTTTGTCGTGTTACTGCGTTTAACAGACTGATTTGGCCATGCTTAACAGTTTGGTAATTCATCTAGTCATTTATGGTTTCGCTTAGTATTATTGTATGAAGAACATAGCCTTAAAAGTACATCAGCTGTACCATACAAAATTTAAATATTTACTCGAGCCAAATGTTTGGGCCAGCTGATTATTTTTTCGCGATTTGATGGTGGGCTCGTAGACAAACTTGTAATGTTTGATGGTCTGTACCACACCCTCTAATACGACCACACCCTTTTTGATACACGCTGCAGAAGACAGTGGTTATAAAAGACGATAGAAAGAGGTGTATGGTACGATTGCACTAACCTTCCGCTAGTTTTCACTTTTCCGTGTGATTAAGGGCGACACATAACACAAGAACACACCTGTGATCCTCGAAGATTTTGGCTGAGGTATAGCTAATTAATAGATATACCCGCATTTCGCTAGTTATATTTAAGTCCCATGTAATAGGGGGCAAGCAATTTGCCATCAATCGGGCACAAATGCAGACTTCGTGGCTGCTACTGAGAATTGCCAGATGGAAAAAAAAAATACCCGACCCGGGAATCGAACCCAGGACTTCATGATCAGCAGTCGCGATAGCGACGAGTAGACCAACGAGGCAGTCATTAAAGGCGAGCAAACTGGCATTGGGTTTTTCCATCGGGAATTCTCAGACCGGTTGACGGCAATAGGCTCGCCCCCCATTACATAGGACTTAAAATCGGCGAAATGTGGGTATATTATTAGGTACACCTCTGCCTAACCCTTCGGGGATTCCAGGCGTGATGTTACGTTATGTATGTAAGAGCGAGCATTGCTTACATTATACGAGTACACACGTAGAAAAACTATAACATGAAAAATCATTTGCAAAATAAAAAGAAAGATACAAAATCTAATAAAATAAAATACAAACATCCATTCAAAACTAACAGACAGACATTCTTACAGAAATGAAATACAACACGAACCTTCAAATTTTTCATAAAACTTAAATAGCATCAGAATATTTATCAAAGCTTTTGAATATCAATATTGTTGGTCGTAAGCTTCAATAAATCTTGGCTGAGTTTTCGTTGACACAGAGCTGTGTTGTCCTGGCAAGTTTATTTCCGGGAAAAGAGTGATGTGTTGGTCCCGATACAAATCTGCAACTGTATGGAATATTGCCACATATTTTCTATTGTATGTGTTCGGTATTCCAATCTCACTTTCAGCTGTGTTACAAAAAAATGTTTGTGACCCCGATATTAGAGTATTAAATTGTATCAAAGAATATAGAAAAACAATGTAAACATGCAAGTAGGTAGAAAGCTAATTATAAAAATCATTTATTAACAAAAGGCTTCAAAGGAAACCAGTTGAATAATTCCTTTGACCGACAAGTACAAAACCAAAGGATATGATTCAACAAACGCTATGCAAATTAATTCATTCGCTTTACTAAAAGCGGGGGAGATTTCATTTCCCTAAGGAATTAAGGCTCAAAATATCCAATCTCCCAATAAAATTGAAAAGCTTACCAGCTCAGGCTTGTAACTTATAGCTCGATTACCATAACTTAGTTTTGCAACCGATGCAAATCGTTGAAAATTCTCGGCCCATCTGCATGTCTACCATCGGACTAAAGTGCAAGATTGGAATTTGAAATGTTCTCATCTTGGAAAATATTTGTGAGAATTTATTTCCCTTTCAATTTGAATCTTACTTTACAATTTCATATCTTTGATTTTATTCTCGAGCATTTCTTGGATTTGGATTATATTTTATTGAAGACGGACATAGTGGTTTTGAACAGATAGAAACTAAAGACTTGAATCTTAAATACATTCGATATCAAAAGATTTAATTAACTGTGAATCCAGGTGCACGTTGACCAGCAGCTGATTAATTCGAAACGACGAAACACGATTCCGTAGCGGTTATAGTCAAGTTCCAGTCGGTTTTTCAATGCATAAGTTTTCGAAGGAGACCGTTGTAAAAAACTTTCCTTTCAAAATTTTCAAAAAGTTATTCTGCTAACCCTCCAGAGATGCGCCGAACTATTTGCAGTGCGCAAGACGTCTAGATGCAAGTCACCGAAAATTCGCCATAAATAGTTTTGGATGACTTCCAAGATGTTTGAAGTAGTTGAAGCTAGAAGCTCTTATGAGACTTCTCTGATCATGAAAGGCTTTTATTCGAGTAGAAACGTCGTCTAGCATTGGATTTTTTTCGACGGATAATCTTTTATTTGGCTTGGCACCTCGAACGGTCTTACAATTGAACATTCATCTAGGTGTACAATCTTGTCGGGAAGTCGGGAAATCTTTTAGGGTCAGATAATCTATTATTGTCAAAGAATTTGTAAGCGTCGTGAGTGTTACTTACATATAGAGTTAAATTTAGGATGTATTAGTGCTACAAAATCGTAATATGACTACTTATCGTATCGGTCATTCGTTCGCATTTTGCAATCGCGACTGCTGAGCATACTCCAGGGTTCGATTCCCGGTCGGGCGAACTGTTATTGATTTTTTCCATCAGGAATTACTCTGTAGCAGCCACGGAGTCTGGTATTCAATAGGATCGTCCAATATTACGTGGGACTTAAACATAACGGCGTAATGTGGATATACTAATAGGGACACCTCTGCCTAACCCATCGAGTGATGTTATATTATTATCATTGGGGATTTTGCATCTGATAAAATCCATTTAGATAATTTTCAAAGCAAAAGTGGAATTTCGTATGGAAATTGATGTTATTTAGAATTTATTGCCTTAATCTAAAATCAAATAAAAATATCTTTACAAATTCCATAAACAAAGAAATTGCTTGGCATATTAAGTCAGGCGCAATTTTAATATTACATAGTTGGCATGTTTTCAGGTACATATACCAGAAACATGCTTGTCTAGGACATGTATTTGTATTTCTTTTACTTATATTTTTGGCACGTGTCAAAACCGTGCGCCAACCTTTTTTTGCTATCCTTTTATAGACTCGTGTCGTCACCAATAGTGTTCTTTGTTTCTTAATTTGTTAATTACTCGAAAATAAAAGAAAAAACTTCTTTCGGGAAAACCAATCTACTTTCTTAAATCCATTATGTTTTCTGACAAGCATTTAACTTAGCTCCTACTAAAGTATTTATAAAGTGTTTGTTTACGTCACCTCTCGCCGGAACAGGGAACTACAGTTTACGGTAAATGTAATGGAGAATGCAGCGTGACTGCTAAGTATAAGGGCCTAGGTTCGATTCCCAGGTTGAGCAAAGTTTTATTGGGATTTATGATTATGAATTTCTCAGTCACAGCCTAGAGGCTGGATTTGTGCCCGGATGATGGCCAACATTTTACTGAAATATAACTGGCGATTGTGGTGTGGGTGTACTAAAGGGTACTTTTCTGTCTAGGGTACTTGTCCGACAAAAATTACCACAGAATCGCAGATAAAATAATGATAAGTCAATCCTGAATGTCCACACTTATGTCACAGGTGACATCTTCTATATTATTTTTATCGCTCCCAAACCGCCATAGAGATGGTACTTTACAGCTGCTATCTCTTGCATTATTTTGCCCACGGCTCTGCCCACCTGAAATTATGTTGTAACTTAACCCACGGGAACCATAAGTTTTGCCCAGATAAAACAGACGGCTTTTCCATGGTATCAAAACTGAATCTGATAGCGTTGGAGTCCCGTGTTTCAAGGAGATTACTTGGGCAATATTATCAAAAGCTTTTAATCGGCTAATGTGAACCAAATTAAATACGGGCAGAAAATCAACAAAACATTATGAGAAGATAAGAATTTTAAGTGAGTTTTAAAATTTAATGTAAAATAATAAAAACAGGGTATTCCTCAGAGCGCAACCATTTTTAAGCGTAACCAAATTATTCTTCGTAGCGCAACCATGCAACCATGAGAGGAGCTCGTGGCTAAATAATAAAAGCCGCTCGGGTCGATCTTTAGGTTAAGCCGTGCTTGCCTAGGTTGGTGGTTTGGTATGGGTGACCGCCCATTACATACCGAGTTTCCTCCGTGCCTCGGAAAGCACGTTAAGCCGTTGGTCCCGGCTGTCATTTGTAGATCTTTGACAGTCGTTAGGCAGTCAGTGGCCCAAAAAGTCTGACAACCAGTCTTACCAAGGGGTATCGTATTACCCAGTACTGACTGGGTTGTGGAGGTCAGATAGGCAGTCGCTCCATGTAAAATACTGGTATTCAGCTGCATCCGGTTAGACTGGAAGCCGACCCCAATATAGTTGGGAAAAGGCTAGGCAGATGACGAGCGCAACCATGATGAAAAATAGAGAGATATCATTAAAGAATCCATCATACCCCTCTCTATTTTTCATCAAGGTTGCGCTACGAGAAATAATTTACTTGCGCTTAAAAATGGTTGCGCTCTGATGATGACCCCACAAAAACAAGCGAAATAATAATTTGTTAGGTATGTGTGTGATAATTATATACTTATGGTCTTATTTCTATATTTTATTTACATTAAGTTATTTCTTATCATCAAACATATTATAAATTGTAGATAACTTATAAGGAACGCCGATAAAAATGTGTTTTAAAATTATTTATTCTACGACAGGAACAACCACGACCTTTATTTCAGTACTCCTGGAAAATTAAGAGACTGAGTTTGCGGTATCTCTATCGTCAAAGCAAAATATTCTAGACTAGCCCCAAAGACGGAGGTTTTTTAAATGAAAAGTTCCTATTCATGGTTAGGTAATAGAAAGAAAAAACGCGTCCGGCAGTTTTTATTTTTTCGGAACCATTTCAGTTTCATTCAGAATTTTCAGGTTTTTTTTGAAGAAATATTTTAACGATTATTGCATGCTATAAGTAAAACATGGAATCGAAGTAACTATATAAACTAATCACGTTTCAGAATGATGCAAAAGAAGAATAGTTGAAATGGTGTTGATTGAAAAAGTTTAAGAGAAGTGTGTTACTAATACAGCAGAGCTTAAATAGGATTTGTAAAGTTAGTTACCCGAGTTTCGATTAAAACCGCGTATGGGCAACAATAGTAGTATTTAACATTGTATTATTTCAAAGTATATTGTGATATTCATCTGGGTAACAAATAATTTAGTTAGGTAGCCAAACCCACAGTTTATTAATTCAGTTAAGAACGTCAAACTTATATAACATTCTAGATGTGTTAAATTACTTTTCGAATTTCAAATTAATCAATGTTTACTGTCCAGTCCAAAATCATTACAAATACTTCTGAAAATGAGATAGTAAAGAGGATTCGGACATTTTGGCAGAACCCCGGTCATCTCAGATCTGGAAAAAACAAATTGACGTACATACTGACAACTATTAAGACTACAATATTATTGCTATTGAAAGGTGCGGAACCAAAGTTCCGGATATTCAGGATCATTAGTTCCACTGATAATTGTCGTTCTATGGAGTTTGATAAATGATAATGGAACAGGTGAAACAAAACCTAATCGGGATCGTCTTATTAGATCCACCAGCAGAACGCCAAAAGTTATGAATTGTAATGAAAACGCTTAATGACGTATTTGGTAGCAAATAGGGGCCGACCACCAACTGATGAATATAAATGTTGATGGATGAAAAAGGTTGAGGAAAACCAAGGAAACAATGGATGGATTGTGTGAGGAATGATATGAAAGAAAAAGAAGTAAATGATAGCGGGACGGTTGATAGAGAAGATTGGAAGAAAAAAAAACGTGTTGCGACGACCCCAAGTTACATGGGACAAAGGCAGGAAGATAAGATGAGGGGCCGACCACCAACTTTTAAAGCAGTAGTATTTTAATCTTACCTTTGGTGAGAAAGAGATGCAGCTGGACCTCCTTTGTAGGATCCCTTTTCCCACACTGAAATAAGGTTAAGGTTAAACTGCTATAAGAGATGATGGTACAATCCCAGACACGTTACGATTATTTTATGTAGATACTGTTGGTTAAGAATTTGTTGAAATATTGCAATCGACCTGCCGGCCGCAATTATCCTTAGTTGGTTTCCAATTAAAAAGAGAGTTCATAAGTTTCCAAGTGGCCTGACATCGTGTCTAGGTTTTAAAATAACAAATTTTGTAATTCCGAATGCAGAAGGCGAAGGTCAGAGTTTTGTGCCGCAGTTTGGGAAGAGCCTATGTAAAGCAGACAGTGATAGGACTAATTAAGTTGTTACTAAATTGGTTGTAAGGAAATAACGTGCAATTTTGATCAGGAGCTGCAGGAGTACCATGTTCAGCAGAAGACTTCGAGGTGATTTAATATTTAGATAAAAAACGGTGGAATTGAATCCAAACACATAGTACAATATTTTTAATATAATCATCATGGAAGATCCAACTTTTACACGTTTCTTTTTAAAACATTAGTTTTTTATGTCATAACTTACTTACTTACTTGAAATACATCCACGATCCCCGTACTATTCAATGCATCCATCAGTTCGATGTTTAGAGTACGTTACTTTACGTCCTACCGTCAAACGTAATATTTGACCCCCAAAACAAAAGTTGTTTCCCATCAATAATAATTTTTGCGTAGAGTTTACTTAGTTTGATGTACAGAATGTTTGGTTGACGGGTTCGTAGGGTCCGTTTACACCTTGTATATTGTACATTAATGTAAAAATACTGCGCTGCAGAAACCCAAAAGTCTGACAGCCAGTCTTTTAACACCCGTATTCTAGAAGCCGACTTTAGTCCATTTTTGAACTTAAATCGACATTTGTTGTTATGGCAACAGGTGAAGAACGCCCACATAAGGATGTGGACATAAGGTGGTTCGATGTTCATAAGGTGAGGACAGACTAGCTAGAAGTTGCATTTGTAACAAGACATCGAGCCGCTTGACACTTTATTAAAACTTGATTTTGGTAAGAAACAAGCGAACTTGTGTAACATTTCATTGAGCAAAAACACGAGCGCGGGCAAATCGTGCAACATGGAATGAGGTGCGTGGACTGAGGGGTCGTGCTGGTCGTTTCTTCTCCTAATTCAAAATAACTTGCAGCACACGCGACTTGCAAGTCCAACATATCAACGAAGAGTAAATGCCACACAGTAAGGACAGTCACTAAAGAACACCACCGACTTACTCCTTATGCTTCGTTCACGTTCATACATCTGGTCACTGCCACCTGACCTTTTTGAAGAACAATACTAATAAAGTTTGTCCTTCTAGGGTGTTCTCTTTCGGGTTTTGTTAGTCGCCTTTTACTCGTCCTCTCAACATGACCAAGCCATCCAAACATATTCTTTTAATTTTTTGTCTCTACATCTTCTTTTCAACCGCAACCTTGCATTATATCATTCCTCAATTTATCAACCAATGTTACAATACGTGGAAATGCTCATATGAGTACTCACCTTAATCTACCTCAAAAACATGCTGTCCATTTCAAACCCAAAAAAGTATGTTGCATGAAGGTTGCAAACTGCTTTGTATGCTAAAAATGTTATATTAAAATACGTCACAATGCTAGAGTTATCATAAATTGATGTTCTACCGAATGCTCTGGGTTGACATCATTTGTCAAAGAACTTAAAACCTTAAAACGGATTTACTTGAAAATAAATATTTATTTTTTCGTGGTTCATTTATAAGATTTTCACTTAAAATAATGGCATCAAGAATTTTCTTTTCGGCTAGTGAAAAGTCGTGCGTACAGAAACTTGTCCGCAAGTACAAGCTCCATCAAAATACCACGTTATCGGGCAGCCCATCAGCGAAAAAAATGTGCTTGGGCTCGCCTAACCCAGCGAGCCCAAGCACCAGTTACATCTGCTGAAAATGGAGGAGCAAAAGTGGCTGGTGAAGGCAACAGAAGAAGCATACCAAAATGCAAAACTCGAACGTTTTCGAAGAGCCGCCCAGCTACTTCGATTCAGCGAGGTTACAAGGGACGAGGCCGAAAAAATAAATTAAATTATTATTATACAAGCCAACTGGTTTTTATTTAATTTAAAAGTAGTATCACCTATAACAAATAACAAAATTATCTAAATTACACATTTATTGACAAGCAAAGGAAATTTTTCATTTTCATTCACGTAGGACTACGTTAGACTGGATCCAGTCTCTAGGTTAGTAAAACCCAACAACACTGCATGGCCTGGGGATCGAACCCATAACCTCACACCATGCAGTTGCGCTTATAACTAGTTGACCAGCGAGAGAGCAAAAATATAAATATGAACATCACACAATTATAAACATACTAGCTGTTGCCCATGACCTTCGTCCGCGATTATTGAAAGCTGACAAGCTACATGGTTTATTGAAGAAATAAGGCATCCGAAGTGGCTACGTCACTACCCTTATTATTCCATTTTTGCCAGGGATGATTGCCAAGGATGAATGACTGTGGTCGCGTGGCAATGTTTAATAAATTGTACCCTGCTGCCTCTAATCCGTCGCGGGTACATGGTGGTCTCTTCAACCCAGCGGTGATAAAAGAGCTCAGTAAGCTTCGAGCTTTTCTTCGCCAGTTCGCTCTATTAGAAGGTTCCGGTCGTCCATAGTTGAGGGAAGAATTCAGTTTGACGATGATCCGAGTAGCCTTGAATTTCTTTGGATTCGTTCACCCAACATAATGGTGTGTTTCATATCGGCCTTTCTCTTCCTCCGTTTAACAGTAGCAAGCCGCCTGCTCATGTTTTAAGCGCGTTTTGGTCCCAGTTCTAACATAACGTAACTCATTTGATGGGGATGCCCTAGCTTACACCTATCCTTACCCATATCATTTGAAAAAAAAACCTAAGATCCCCCTAAGGGTTGAGACGGCTGATCTTATGGGAAATCATCAAATGACCCCCCCCCACTCTGGGCGGAGCGGAAGGGAGTGTCAGACTTGTACTGACTGAAACCCATCCATGTTCCTTCTTTGCCCTTTGTGTTCCAGGGCCACGGTATCTCTTTCGAACAGTCCCGCAGCCCTGGCAGGCATCGGCCCATGCAGACCCCTACTTGATTGCTGACATCTCTTTGAGGCGCGCGTGGAACACGAACGCGCCGTCGACACGGCCTGTCCTCATAAGACGGGTGGACGGCGAGCTAGCCCATAACTCGCCGTCCACAGGCCAGCGCCTACGGTGGTCGGAAGCCACCGACGCCCAGGGTGTCTTCCGCGGCGGCTGGGACGTGAGGTTCTTTCCCTCTTACGTCCTGCCACCTCCTTCACTAGCATGACTGCTTTGCAGAAGGAGGTGACGGCTTCCCATTCCCTCTCGCTCCGGACCATGGCTTGAACCAAGGCCGGACGCGAGAGATCGCCGCCGCCAATCGCCGCTATGAGGACACGGCGGTGCTCCGCCCAAGCGGGGCAGACCTCCACGGTGTGCTCCACCGTGTCCTCCGGACGATCCTCGCAGTTGTGACTGTCTGTCACGTACTCCTAATTATTAAGTAGATATTTTAGTATTGATTTTTATTTAAAATCATCACACGGTATGGGCCACTTAAACACACACACACACACATTAAACTTCTATTTTATGGCTTGACAGGCTGGCAAGTGACCGTAATTAATAAAGATTTAGTGAGCTTTCTTCCTTGAATTGTAAAAAATATTGCATCACTTAGAAACGCTTAATGGGAAAGGGACTAGAGAAATCTTAAGAAGAGATAAAAAATTACTGATTTCGAAAGGATACTAACGCCACATCTGCTGAACAGTCTTCGATATCGCACGGCCCGGGACCCTTTAAAACAATTGAGACGGTTGCACAAAAAAAAAAGAGGCGATTTAAAAAGTATGGGAACATGCCAAGCGTGGGGCTTTTGGAGGCTGGGCCGGAGAAAGCTGGGTGGATTCGGGGCAGTTGATTGGAAATCGCGAAAGGGTCCACACGTGGAGGCTAGTCGAGCTAAGTCAGGTGGTCGGTCTAAAACGGTTAAAATGCTAGGACGTTCTTGGTTAGGTTCATGTAGTTAGCGTAATCTTGGTACCAAGATGGACATGTCCCAGGGGACTGTCGTAACAGAGCGATTAGTATTTAATAAGTTAAATATAAGTAGTAGTAATAAGTCTAGTTGAAGTGAGTGTCGAGACGCGGGAGAAGAAAAGCTGTGGCAGAGGCGAAACTGGTAATGTGTGCCGTACTCTGTAAGTTAGTCGGGGATTAATCCTCTTCAATGAACAATAATAATAATAATAATAAATCTGTGGCCCGAGTGTCAAATTGACAGCACGTATTTTCTCAAACTGAATTTTTATTTAATTTTTTTTATCGATTTTACCCATATATAAAATATAATTAAATAATTTTATCCATAATTATGATAAGAAAAAAAAAAGAAAACAGATACATCAAAAAACTGGAGCCTAAAATCATATAAATATTTGAAAACGTGTATGTATGACGTACGTCTTCAAAAATGCTGACCAGACGCCGGGCCAAATTACACGAGACACACCCACCATCTCCGGGCTCATCACTCAGCTCCGCCTCGCATTCGCCGGGACGCGCCACATCCGTGAGCGCTGCGTCGCCGGTCGCTGCAGTTGCGTCGAGCTCGAGTGACGAGTTTTTCTCCCCGCCGTCGACACCACCGCCACCACGACGACGAGGAAGAGGACGGCCACCAGCGGGCTTGGGACCTCGAGGCCAACAGGCCACGAACAGGGTCCCCGCTGCAGGTGGAAATGTGTCGCGCATTCGATGGACGCAGTCCATGAACGAAAATGTGATGCGCGCATATTATGGGGCTACAGAGGGAGGAATTAACCTTACTGCGTACCGATGTCGGATGCTCTCTCTGTTTCAGGCTCTTGAACCTGCCGTCAATGTCTCTGCTCAACGATTGTCGGATCAGGTGCGCGTCATTCTAAATAATCATAGGTTGGATGATGCTACACTTGATCGGCTGCGCTCGGAAATGCAGATTAGCCCAGCCAGCAACCCTCTCCCATCCCAGAACGTTACACATGTGCCTGCTGTACTACCACTGCGGGCAAATCATCATGCTGAGGAAGAGGATGACAGGACTATATCTGCAGATAACCTGTGCAATGTGGAATTAAGGAGCGCTCTGGAGGGTGCGATTCGTGAGTATCGGTTCATGTCACCTGATCTTAGACCACGATTACCACGTTTGCCCATGAATAAAAAGAATAGAGCACTGGTGTGTGCCCTGGATGCGCTGTTACCAAATTTTATTGAAAGCAGCACAAACCTTTGTGATACACACTCAATCTTGTATTGCACGGCTGTTGCGGCATGTCGTGTAGCCAATGTCAAATTTCCAAACACTGACAGTCCTACACGACCAAAATCTGCCGTACCAGCCTGGCAATGCAGGATTGAGCGTCGTATTAATGAGGCCAGGGCACTCATCGGGAAGCTCATCTGCTTCAGGGAGGGGAATACACGCCCAAGGGTGATGCGCTTTGTGAGGCGGGCATTCTCGGGAACTGATATCAGTCCCCGAGAATACATGTCACGAGTCACAGAGCGCATCGACTTCCTGAAGCAGAAAGTTTATGCATGGGCTAACCGTATCCGTCGGTATAGGCGAAGAGTGGATCGATACACTCAGAACCGCATGTTCCAGAGTGACGAAAGGTGGGTGTACAGAACATGGGAGCGGCCCGTTACCATTCAAGGAGTGACTGACGCGCATCTGCCGGATAACGACGCCATGAATGCTTTTTGGCGAAGTATTTGGTCGGTGCCCGTCGGCCACACTGAGGGTGATTGGATGCGTGTTGTTGAGCGAGCGTGTGACTCAATTCCGGAAATGGAGGCCATTTCTATTAGTCCACTGGACGTGGCCTGTGCAGTCCGTCCGTTACCTAACTGGAAATCTCCAGGGCCGGACGGACTGCACAATTTTTGGATTAAATGGCTACAAAGGTCACACGCTTGCTTAGCCTCACAATTCCAGTCATCCTTAGAGACTGGGTCGCTACCACCATTCTTTACAACAGGAGTTACCCACCTGCTCTACAAATCGGGTAGTACTGTGGAACCTAAAAACTATAGACCAATTACGTGTTTACCGACGGTCTATAAAGTTCTAACATCCATTCTGAGAGCAAAAATTGTTCGTCATATAGATAGCAATTCAATTATGTCTGTCTCTCAGAATGGATGTAAGAATGGGTCCCGCGGTACTAAGGAGCTGCTCCTTATCGACATGGCCATAAGCCAACAGGTTCGTCGATCCCGGAGGGATCTGTCGACGTGTTGGATAGATTATAAGAAGGCCTATGACTCGGTGCCACATACATGGCTCATGAGGGTGCTGGAATTGTACAAAATAGATGCAACTCTTCGCACCTTCTTGATGTCGTGTATGGGGCAGTGGAGGACGGTCCTTCTTTATCCAGGATGTCGGCAGGTTCTTGGGAACGATGAACCGATCAGGATTGAGCGAGGAATATTTCAGGGTGACAGTTTGAGTCCGCTTTGGTTTTGCTTGGCCTTGAATCCTCTGAGCACACTGCTGGAGGATTCTGGTCTAGGCTACCGGTTGAGGAGAGGTGGTCAGGTTATATCTCACCTCCTTTACATGGATGATTTGAAAATATTTGCTCCCAGCAATTTGCAACTGATGGAGCTACTAAAAGTGATTGAAACTTTTAGTAGCGCCATCAGGATGGAATTTGGCTTGGACAAATGTGCAGTCATGCATGTAAAGCGAGGGGAGATTATGGAATCCGTGGGAACTCAACTCTCGGATTCCATATTCCTTAGATCCCTCTCATCAACCGAGACCTACAAGTATTTGGGTATGTCGGAAGCATTAGGCATCAATGCTGCCGACATGAAACAATCATTAAAGGAGCGCTTCTTTGGCCGCCTGAATAAAGTGTTAAACAGTCTTTTATCAGGCGGAAACAAGGTGCGCGCCTTTAATGGTTGGGTCATGCCGGTATTGATGTATTCTTACGGCATACTCAAATGGACTCAGACGGAACTTGACGCCCTGGATAGGAAGGTCCGCACACTACTGACCGCAAATCGGATGCATCACCCAAGGTCATCGGTGATGAGACTGTATATCCCGCGGAAGTGCGGAGGTCGTGGATTCTTAAATGCTAAGACCTTGCACAACCGCGAGGTATGCAGTCTCAGGGAATACTTTCTCGAAACCGACGTGGGGATGCACCGAGATGTGGTCTCAGTGGACAAGAGCTTCACCCCGCTCTCCTTGGCTAACCAGAACTGGCGCAAACCTGTGGTATTGGATACTAATAACCGTAGGGAGGTATGGCAGAGCAAGGAGTTACACGGACGCTTTTTCCGGGCCTTACATGGGCCTGATGTAGACTTTTTGGCGTCCGTATCCTGGCTACGATTCGGTGACCTCTTTGGGGAAACTGAAGGTTTCGTCTGTGCGATTATGGATGAAGTTATCATGACGAACAACTATCGGAAATATATTATCAAGGACGGTACGGTTGACATCTGTCGGGCATGCCACCGTCCCGGTGAATCCATCCGACATATTGTTTCTGGTTGTTCTCGTCTTGCTAACGGTGAGTACTTGCACAGACACAACCTAGTAGCTAAGATTATTCACCAGCAACTTGCCTTGCAATACAACCTTGTGAGTTCTGAAGTACCATACTACAAGTATGTGCCCGACCCAGTTCTCGAGAATGGTCATGCCACATTGTATTGGGATCGATCTATCATCACAGACAGGACTATTTTAGCAAATAAACCTGATATTGTGGTGATAGATCGCCGAGAGCGCCGTGCAATGATTGTTGATATCACTGTCCCTCATGACGAGAATCTCGTGAAAGCTGAGAATGATAAAAAAATCAAGTATCTTGATTTAGCACACGAGGTTGTCGACATGTGGGACGTGGACTCTGCAATCATTGTACCGATAGTCGTTACAGTTAATGGACTAATAGCAGAGAGCCTCGACCAACACCTTAGGAGGCTCTCATTGCGCGGCTGGGTCAAGAGCTTGATTCAGAAAGCAGTACTCCTGGACACGGCACGCATAGTGAGGCGGTTCCTCTCTCTGGAGCCCTGACCACCGGCAACCTGGACCTTGTTCCTGATGCCGATGGGCCATCTATTTTTTATATTTTTAAATGTTTTGTTTACTTTTCTTTGTAAAAATATTTAAAAATGTATGAGATAAGAGAAAGAATGAATAAAGGAAATAATAATAATAATTTATTTAATTCAGACCATTGATCCATATAGTGTTAGTAAAATCTTAACCTATTGTTAGTACATAAAAAGCTTAAATTAATTGGCGACATGTACGCCAGTACGCACATGTCTAGCTGCCCAGTGCCTAATGAAAGGCCCATCAATTTTGTCCGCCAGTGTAGCCAGTATGTTGTTGGGGCTACCCCTGAATCGCTTCAGCATACTCGCACATCGCTTGCGCATAACGGCATAAAAATCATCTAATCTCGCTTCAGCGAACATGCCAGACGCGCTACAAAACCGAGGTAGCCCCAACAATATCCTCAACGCATTGTTATACTGAACGCGCAGAGCGTTGTAAGCCTTCTGCGTATACCTTACCCACAGGCTGCACGTGTAAAACGATTGACAAAACGCTCGAATCAGAGTCAGTCAACAATGAACACGTGGTAAGTGTTAACTATAATTAACTCCTAGCTTAAGTAGCAGTTTGGCGGAAACGCAGCGATGTTAATAATTATTTATTTCAGCATGACGGCAGAGCCGCTTCATCTTCACAATGTATATTATTATCTCACGTGTTCTTTGTCCTAATAACTCCGAACCTTGGCACATATTCGTCATCTGCGTTTGGTTATAGGGACGGAGACCGCCTTTCGCAACACTATACACACATTTCATACAAACGACATGCACACTATACACCAACACACCCGACTATTGACGAATGTTGACTTTTATCTGACTAAACACAAAATGAAAGGCAGAACCGTAATATTCGCATTCGGACA
This sequence comes from Noctua janthina, assembly GCA_963576755.1. NCBI lineage: Eukaryota > Metazoa > Arthropoda > Insecta > Lepidoptera > Noctuidae > Noctua > Noctua janthina. The sequence goes on from OY755059.1 coordinate 11,726,308, forward strand.
AAATATATTGTTCAACACCGTAATATTCACGGGTTGATTAAGACAAATTATATTGCTCAGTGATATGATGCCGCCTTATACTTGTGGTACAAATCAACCAAACGTTGCTGATGAATACTGCTTCCTGTAAAGGTCTAGCTCAGAAACATTGCGTGGGGATTGTTGGCGCACATTTCAGGGAGCGGGGGTAGGCATCACGAAATATCTCAAACTACATCGATAACTCCGTTCTAAGGAACGCTAGGGACAGAAAGTCAAACCCCGGCTGTTTATCTCGTTAAACCCAAACCCGGCCACTGGTTGGCAAATTACTGAATCGACATTACTAACGAGATACGCTACCACGACATGGGGAAAAGTAAAGAAATGTGAAGTGACGATATATCACCACTTCGGCGTCCACCAATAACAAACGCAATATGTTCTGCTACAGACTGAATCTACGGTGCGCTTGCGCAAGTTGTGTGTTATCTTAGACAAGGGGTAGATTGCCGTAAAGGGTATTACTAACATGAATACGCGTGTAGGGAGAACTACTAAATCGTGTCTTCCTCAATGGCAGTAGGACTTCTCAGTACTCTGTCTTAGGATTGAAAATGACAAGTGAATGATGCTTAGGAAACGTGTTCGGTTAGAATTCGTAGCAGGATCCTTAGTGGGGATATGCGCTTAGGTCTAACCGTCACGTACTGAGGCAGTTATTGTAACCGGTTACATGCCATAGAGTTGGGTTCGTAATACGTTTGAACCATTAAATTAACGTAACTGTAAATAGTAAATAGTGAATCTCTTAAGCGCAAGCGTAACGTTTCCTTTCACCAACCTTTCATCATATATATATATCTTTGCGCCCTCTTGCCTTATTAGCTTCATACTTTATTACTGATTTAGTTTTATAAAATTTGATATTATTCATGTATATGTCTTAACTGTGACCTCCCAAAATTAACTACACCTTGTACCCCTCCCTGTCCCTTAGCTTCTAAAGTCGGGACAGGGCTGGAGTTCAATTTAGTAGTCGGTGGAAAGATGACCAGTTTGGTGTCGAGTCTTACAAGGCCGTGCGGACGGAGGGGCACGGCCTCTCCTCCTTCGGGGGGAGCCGACATTAATACTAATATGTGCATGATTTAGGAAAAACGAAAATTTTATCAGCCTAGGGTAATTTACGAACAGTCACACAGTGGAAACACCCGGGCAATATCACGTAGCTTGTATTATCTTTTATGTGTACTATACTCCATATTACGACTATTTGTCACGACTATAATTTATTATTTACGCGATCTTAATTACTAATTCAAACAATCCCACGATAATGAACATTTCCAAATACCTACCGATTTGAAAAAGAAACAGTGCTTAATATATATTTACCACGGATAATGCAAGTGCTCGCAATATTAATAATAGTTCATTAATAATCCCGACTACAGACTAGCTGGCTTCGAAATTAAAGGCAATGGAAAATAGTTTTTATCAACAAGGGTCGATGTCCGACTTAAGTTCAGTCCACGACTAAAACTACGGGTGTTAGTCGTGGACTGAACTTAAGTCGGACTTGACACGCCTACTTTCCACCCCATTAGACATATTGACAGCTACAGTTTGTTTATAATTTGACATAAACGCCCACTTTTCAAGAGTTTTGTAGTACAAGAATCTTTTGGCGCTCGAATGAAGCTGACAGGGGGGCGCTGTTGGTAAACCTTTTGTTAATTGTTTTGTAAAAAATATTGAGAAAAGAAAGAGATGGCTGCGTTAGTTTCGATGTTTGCCCGCGCCAGAAAAACCCTGAAACCGTGAAACTTACGTTATGGCTTATATATATATATACCTACTGAAATTCAAGTGAATCCACGTGTGTAAAATTGTTTTCTTTTTATAGCCAAAGCAAGATGTATTTTGAGGAATATGTCGATTATGTATACGATACGCCATACAATTATTTATCGTGACCCGATGCCAACAACCCGTTAGGATGTTACAACAATAAACAGTTCCAAAAACACTTTCAATTTCAGAAGGAAACCGTACAAAAATTGGAAAGCCATGCGAGAAGTCTTTGCCCAGCAGAGGGACATAGAGGGCTGATATTAAATAAAATAGGGAAGATACTGTAGAAGAAAACACTGTTCGTTTTTGGTTCCAACGTTTTCGTTCTGGAAATTTTGACCTACAGCCCGTGGACGGCCATCGACCCTTGTTGATAAAAACTATTTTCCATCGCCTTTAATTTCGAAGCCAGCTAGTCTGTAGTCGGGATTATTAATGAACTATTATTAATATTGCGAGCACTTGCATTATCCGTGTTAAATATATATTAAGCACGGTTTCTTTTTCAAATCGGTAAGTATTTGGAAATGTTCATTATCGTGTGATTGTTTGAATTAGTAATTAAGATCGCGTAAATAATAAATTATAGTCGTGACAAATTTATAGTCGTAATATGTAGTATCGTACACATAAAAGATAGTACAAGCTACGTGATATTTCTAAAGCATGAGAAAACTAACGAACCATTTTGAATCTCAGACATTAAAAATGGTGCGAATGGTGCTTATGAGCGAGCTTGCCCATACTCGTGTTATTTTGTTTATACCTACGATACCACCAAGTCGCTCTTATCATCTATCTATACTTAAAAAATTCAAAGTCCTGACTGACTGACTGATATATCAAAGCACAGCCCAAACCGCTGGACCTAGAGACATGAAATTTGGAGGGTGTATTCTTTATGAAAAGTATGTATCCACTAAGAAAGGGTTTTTTGAAATTCCACCCCCAAGAGGGTGAAATGGGGTGTTGAATTTTCTGTGAAACTTTTTATTCTCGGAATCGATTGATTTGGAAATTAAAATTATGAGACAATTATGTATCACAGTTTTTCAAAATTATCCCCCAACAGAGTCAAATAGGGCTTCGAAACTCACGTAGACAGGCCATGGCGCACAGTGTTGCGCAGGGCGTGCGGGGCGCATTTACCAATTAGTAAGTAGGAGGAATATTTCTGAGGTAGTCGTGTCTGTAAATATATGTGAAAACCCGATTTTCGCGTTGGCTCGTGATACGCGACATTGATATTAAATATTATGGAAAAGTATTATGTCTATATAGATTCCTAATAAATCATTTGATTGTCGTCACCGGTGTCCAATCTCAAACCAGGTTATCAATATTTCACATATGTAATGTAATTAATATTACAATGAACAAGTTATAAGTAAGTACATGTAAGAAAAACGCAAGTGTGTCTGTATAGCTCAAATAAAATGAAATACTTACATTAACTATTATTTATTACCTATTCAACTTTAAAAGTAAAAACTTATAAATCTTACATAACTATTATAAATGCTAAAGTTTGAATGGATAGATGTTTGTTACTCAATCGCCAGAACGGCTGAACAGATCTGGATGAAACTTGGTACAGAGATAGATTATAGTCTGGTATAGGACATAGATAACTTATTATCTCAGAAGTAAGATCCCGTTGGCATTTCCCGACCTCCACGAAGCCGCGGGCATAAACTAGTTGCCAATAAAGCGATAGTAGGGCGTGACTTACCCGTGTTACTACCAATCCTACTACCTGTAATAATACGGGTAATCACATTGCCTTTACACCTACTATCGCAGTTGTATAGATCTTAAATAGAAAGAGAAAGAAAAAAATACAAATTTGATGCAACCAAGTTGGATGTAGCGCTCGCCGGCCGCTGTAGTGGCCAGTTTCTGTTATATTGCAATAATAAAATAATCAAATCGAATTCTTATTCGCCGTTGCGTTAGGGGTTTAGCCGGCTGATCTTAGGTTTTTTTTTCAAATGATGTGGGTAAGGATAGGTGTAAGCTAGGGCATCCCCATCAAATGAGTTACGTTATGTTAGAACTGGGACCAAAACGCGCTTAAAACATGAGCAGGCGGCTTGCTACTGTTAAACGGAGGAAGAGAAAGGCCGATATGAAACACACCATTATGTTGGGTGAACGAATCCAAAGAAATTCAAGGCTACTCGGTTCATCGTCCAACTGAATTCTTCCCTCAACTCTGGACGACCGGAACCTTCTAATAGAGCGAACTGGCGAAGAAAAGCTCGAAGCTTACTGAGCTCTTTTATCACCGCTGGGTTGAAGAGACCACCATGTACCCGCGACGGATTAGAGGCAGCAGGGTACAATTTATTAAACATTGCCACGCGACCACAGTCATTCATCCTTGGCAATCATCCCTGGCAAAAATGGAATAATAACGGTAGTGACTTAGCCACTTCGGATGCGTTATTTCTTCAACAAACCATGTAGCTTGTCAGCTTTCAATAATCGCGGACGAAGGTCATGGGCAACAGCTAGTATGTTTATAATTGTGTGATGTTCATATTTATATTTTTGCTCTCTCGTTGGTCAACTAGTTATAAGCGCAACTGCATGGTGTGAAGTTATGGGTTCGATTCCCAGGCCATGCAGTGTTGTTGGGTTTTACTAACCTAGAGACTGGATCCAGTCTAACGTAGTCCTACGTGAATGAAAATTAAAAAATTCCTTTGCTTGTCAATAAATGTGTAATTTAGATAATTTTGTTATTTGTTATACGTGATACTACTTTTAAATAAAATAAAAACCAGTTGGCTTGTATAATAATAATTTAATTTATTTTTTCGGCCTCGTCCCTTGTAACCTCGCTGAATCGAAGTAGAGGGCGGCACTTCGAAAACGTTCGAGTTTTGCCTTTTGGTATGCTTTTTCTGCTGCCTTCACCAGCCACTTTTGCTCCTCCATTTTCAGCAGATGTAACTGGTGCTTGGGCTCGCTGGGTTAGGCGAGCCCAAGCACATTTTTTCGCTGATGGGCTGCCCGACAACGTGGTATTTTGATGGAGCTTGTACTTGCGGACAAGTTTCTGTACGCACGACTTTTCACCAGCCGAAAAGAAAATTCTTGATGCTATTATTTTAAGTGAAAATCTTATAAATGAACCACGAAAAAATCAATATTTATTTTCAAGTAAATCCATTTTAAGGTTTTAAGTCCTTTGACAAATGATGTCAACCAAGAGCATTCGGTAGAACATCAATTTATGATAACTCTAGCATTGTGACGTATTTTAATATAACATTTTTAGCATACAAAGCAGCTTGCAACCTTCATGCAACATACTTTTTTGGGTTTGAAATGGACAGCATGTTTTTGAGGTAGATTAAGGTGAGTACTCATATGAGCATTTCCACGAATTGTAACATTGGTTGATAAATTGAGGAATGATATAATGCAAGGTTGCGGTTGAAAAGAAGATGTAGAGACAAAAAATTAAAAGAATATGTTTGGATGGCTTGGTCATATTGAGAGGACGAGTAAAAGGCAACTAACAAAACCCGAAAGAGAACACCCCAGAAGGACAAACTTTATTAGTATTGTTCCTCAAAAAGGTCATGTGGCAGTGACCAGATGTATGAACGTGAACGAAGCATAAGGAGTAAGCCGGTGGTGTTCTTTAGTGACTGTCCTTACTGTGTGGCATTTACTCTTCGTTGATATGTTGGACTTGCAAGTTGCGTGTGCTGCAATTTATCTTGATGAGTTTAAATATTAAAAAAACACTGACCGAATTAGGAGAAGAAACGACCAGCACGACCCCTCAGTCCACGCACCTCATTCCATGTTGTACGATTTGTCCGCGCTTGTGTTTTTGCTCGATGAAAGCAAATCAAAATCAAGTTTTAACAAAGTGTCAAGTGGCTCGATGTCTTGTTACAAATAGTCTGTCCTCACCTTATGAACATCATTGAGTGGGTGTTGCTAATGCCGTGGTGGGCGTTCTTCACCTGTTGCCATGACAACAAATGTCGACTTAAGTTCAAAAATGGACATAAGTCGGCTTCTGGAATACGGGTGTAAAACTACGGGTGTTACTTGCCAGGGTGTTTCGTGTGATTCAGTTACTCTGTGGACAAGTGGCTTCATGTAAAAAAAAATATTCAGCTGCATTCGCTTAAATAGAATTTGACCCTACAGATTTGAGTTTTGCAACTTAAAAAATAAAGTTATCTTATTGTATCTTAATGTAAAAATAAAACTATTTAGTTGGAAACGTTGTACAAATTGACCCTCGTAAACATTTTATCTCAAGACAATCCATCCATTTCTCTCGCTATCTTAGTTCATAGATCTTAGCACAGCAGTCGGATGTAAGCTGGGCAATATAAATTATAGAGCGACGTGATCGACTGTCCCACCAAGATGTTTATTGCTCCGAGGATGGATAATAAATAGCTCGCTGGATATTGTGTTATTGCGTACGGTCCTGTAAACTTTATTCAGAGTGGTATTCTGTAAAAGCTAATTTGGTTTATATTTGGTGATGTGTACCGTACGTAACACCTTGTACATATACAACCGTACGTCACACGTCGCTCCTACAGTCATCCGCATTGTTTCTAATAACAGTTAAATATTGGTAGCATCCTCATTTTGTAGAAGTAAGGCAATTCTGTTGTTAGTATTACTACAGACGGTCGGTTGCCCGTACAAATAAAAGTTGTTTGGTAGTTATTCTAAAAGGTAATCAGTCCATCCAATAAGGTTTTTTATTTTTTTAGTTGATAAATAAAACAAAAGGCTAAAATTTTGATCCCGAATATTTTCGATTTCGACTCACGAATGCTAAATTAGTAGCACTTGGATTTGGATACCATTTTTCAAAACACATAAGTTACCTTCAATGCAGATATAAATTGAATAATATAATGAGTCAACGAAAACTCCAAAATTTGTAACTAACAGTAGGTAATACCTAAAATAAAAATGGTCCTCCTGGCCGTTTTCGGTCAAGGCGACCAATCTCTGCGGAGATTAGTCCTCGGTGTGGAAGATATTAGAAAAGTGCACAAATGCGTGCACAGTCACATCTGCGCTCTCTCTTCCCTTACTCTCACAGTCCGATGGGACGGCAATATGATATAAAGAGAGCATGCGTAGGACCAACGGCTTATCGTGCTTTCCGACATAGCACGGGAGTGTCATACCGCTAACTTCGAAACTCCGGGCACAGCAGACGCCTTACGACCTCGAGACAAATGAGGTAACTAATAAATAAGGCAGTTTACGAGCGCAGTCATGTTACTCATATCTAAAGTATGTTTTTTTCTAATATCCATGGCAACACATGTCGTGGTTTGCAGTAGCATTGTAAAAAAAATATGAATAATTTATCGTCGTCTGTCTGTCTAAATATTAATAAACTGCTCGTCATAATAATTATGTCTTACTGAGTGTATTTAAATAGGATTTTTATTACTCATCTCTGCCTAGCCTTTTCCCAACTATGTTAAGCGGTGTCCTGCTTGAGCGACGAATACGACGCCACGCGACGCGACATGACACGATGCAATGCGACGCGATGCTACACGCGACAAATGTCCTACGTGATTTTGGTCAATTCTTCTTAAATCATAGAGAAGTACAGTCAAATTTTGTTTGAAAGTTCATATTTAAAGTACAGACTTTTAAAAAAATATCGTAAAAACACAGAAAAAAACAAATATAATATTTTTACAACCAACCCTTTCAACCATTTCGTAGTTCGTGGTGTCGCGTCTGGTCGCCCTCAAAACAAGTACGCGTTACGTTGCGTCTCGCCGCAGACTGCCATATAGGCCACAAACAGGGTTTGCCGTTGAGTTGATCGCGTTCGTCGCGTTCTCAGCGTCGCGTCGCGTCGTATTTGTCGCTCACGCAGGACACCCTATTAGGGTCGGCTTCCAGTCTAACCGGACGCAGCTGAAACCTAAAATTACTTGGAGCGACTGCCTTTCTGACCTCCACAACCCAGTTAGTACTAGGTAATACGATACCCCTTTGTAAGTCTGGTTGTCAGACTTTTTGGCCACTGACATCCTGTAACGACTGTCAAAGATCTACAAATGACAGTCAGAACCAACGGCTTAACGTGCTTTCCGAGGCACGGAGGAAACTCGGTATGTAATGGGTGGTCACCCATCCACAGACCAACCTAGGCAAGCAGGGCTTAACCTAAAGATCGATCCGAGCGGCTGTTTTTACTTAGCCACGAGCTCCTCAATGATTTTTATGTTTTTATTACTACCTGCTTGTATTTGCAGTGGTAGTACTTTGGTGGATAGATGATGGACAAATTTGATTAATGTGATTTTGGTTTTTCCTAAATCATATTAAGCACTAAGGTCGGTTTCCATCGAAGGGGAAAAGGCCGCGCCCACCGTCCAAGTGAACCTATAGGGCCTGACAACAGACTAGTCACCTTCCAGCCAACTAAGAGGAAATAATTGCCAAAGTATAAGCCTTGTCCCGACTTTGAAAAATATGGGACAAGGCGGGGGATACAAGTATTACATATTAAAAAGAATCATTCCCGCTATGTCGATTCCCGTTACGTCGACTTATGATTTTTCTTGGTTGTATTCATTGTTTTTTGTAACCCGACTGCGGTGAAGCCCAAAAGGAGGGTTATGTGTTTGACCTGTATCTATGTGCATATTGTGCATGTGTGTATGTATGCTTGTTCGTTTCTTTGTTCCCTCGTAACTACTAAATGGATGAACGGATTTGGATAACTTATGTGTCGTTGAACTCGTCTTGGTGGCACAAGTGTCACTGGCTACATTCAAATTGAATAACCAATACAAATGTCGGATTTGGGGTGACATAATATTGTGGAGTTCGAATTTTTTTTTTCTTGCGTTTAAAATGTTATTACAAACATAAATATCTTTACGTTATGTGTGTAAAAGTAATTGTGAAAGTGACAAATCGGATAAAAGGGAAAAATGTATATTATAAAATTTAAAAAAATTAATCTTCGAAATCGTTCACTACTAAACTAAAAAGCTGGAAAAAAAAAAAATATTTGAAAAATCTAAGAACTGACTGGAAAAAGCAAAAAGCAAGCAAATTTTAAATTAAACAAAAGTTGAAAGCAGGCGGGGGGGTCATGTTCATAATTCCAAAATCAAAATCAAAATCAAAGCATTTATTTCAAGTAGGCCAGTTACAGGCACTTTTGAATTGTCGAAACAAAGGCAACAGTAAAATATAGCTACAGTCCCAGTCATAAGGCACAAAAACTGTGAAAGTACTGTAGTTGCCCATTCCCTAACGTAGATCTCTATGGAGAAGAACGGGCAAGAAACTCCATGGACACTCTTTTAAATCAGAATACTTTAACAAAACCTTGGTTACATCATTCATTTTGAGATGGTACATTATGTCAGAACGATGCAGCAAGATGTGTACGTTAAAAGTGTCCATAGTAAAAACAATTCAAAATTTAAAAAAAAAAAATTGTATTCAAATGCTTTTTAGTTTTTTCTACTACTTTCTTTCTTTCTTTGTACCACGACCCTAGCGTCAAGATGGAGCAGAATCCATCTTGACCCAATCTCGGTGCTGACTGGCTAGCGGTAAATAAATGCAAACTTTATTAATATTATAGATTTGAAAGTAAATCGGTCCGTCGGTCACCTAAGCTTTTACACCGGTATGGGTATGGATTTTTGACAAACGGATATACCTACTGTTACCTGGTTTAGGATATAAGACTTTTGTTCCCGAAAAAGGTTTAAAAAAACCTTACCCCAAGCGAGTGAAGCCCTAGGTAAAAGTAAGTTATAATATACCTAATTTATGTTTCATTTAAGCAAAGTTTACATAGGAAATTAACCTTCTCATCATTCGACAAATAACAGACTTATAAATAATAATAATACGATAAACAAGACACACAAGATATACAAGATATTTTATACTATTTCGCCGATACAACAACAAGAGCATTTATTCTTTATGTATGGCTCATTAGTAATTTTTTATCCATGTTGTTACAGAATGTCAAAGCTCACGAACTTTTGTTGTATGCAGCATAAAACGGAGAATCTTTCGCGCGAATGTCTTTCGCGCAAGTGTACCGATAACGCACTGCATGTTTCTACCGAGATGCGGTAAGCCGAAACAATCCCGGAATATTCCCGCGTATACCACGCCTATCGGGTATCACTCATTGAAATTAGGGTGAGTTTTCAGTACCGAGCATGCTGATCCCGCACTGCTGACACACGGACAAATCAGAAAAGGGCCTAGCATACACAATGACGCAGTGACTTGACTAGGTTGTCATGGAAACGCCATAATTATTGTGGAGTTCACTCAATTTTGACACATTACGAGTGACAACGAAACTTCGGTCTGTGAAGTAAACTTTATTTATTCATGTGAAGTTTATAATGCGCTTAGACTTGAGACAGTATTGTGGACCGAGGGTGGCTTGATGTAGTCGAAGTTAACTCGGCGTGTGCGCACAATGTTGGCATAGTTCTTCGCTGACAGTTTCGGTGTTCGCGTTCTATTTGGACTATCGTAATCCACTTTGAATAAGCCGAATTTTACTCTGGAAAATAAAACAAATAATATTATAATGGCGAATTTTTATTTAAATTTCATATTTGTTTATGGGACTATTGTAAGATTTAGCTATTTCAACCGTATTTGTACCATAGAATTAAGCCTAACTATCAGGATAAATTGTAACTCGCAAGTTGCATGTAAATTACAGTGCTATTTGTTACATTGTTTCTTCATGAAATGTATTGAAATAACAAGATGGCGGCGGTAAAAGCCGCCAAGCGCCTAAATATGCTTTAGCTTTTGGCCTGGATACAGGGTCCTACAACAAAGCCCAGAAAGAAACCTATAGCACAGAAAGTAAAAAACTTACGTATAGCCGTCTGTCCATTCCATGTCATCCATCAGACTCCAGCAGAAATATCCTTTGACATTGACCCCATCTTCATGTATAGCTAGCAGCAGTTGGTAGAGATAGTCGTTAAGATAAGAAATTCTCTCATAGTCTTCTGTTTGTCCCTTGTCAGACAATCCGTTCTCAGTTATAATTATAGGGATTTTCCTTAATATTTTGTAGGTGTTTTGTAGCCAGTTGAGAACTTTTCGGAAGCCTGGTGGGTAAACCTGTTACAATTCAAAGAATATGTTAAGTTTAGAGATTTAAAAACTTCGGGTCGAAAGAGTTTGAATTAGATTTATTGCACCAAGACTTGGAAGTCCTTATTCTGTCAAAGACCGTAAATTAAAGGTTTCCAAGTCTTGACTTATTCATGTCAAGTCATGTTAAATGACTTATTCATGGAATGTGGGTTTTACTAGTAAAACCCACATTCCATTGTGACTGTCTGTCACGTACTCCTAATTATTAAGTAGATATTTTAGTATTGATTTTTATTTAAAATCATCCCACGGTCTGGGCCACTTATAAACACATTAAACTTCTATTTTATGGCTTGACAGGCTGGCAAGTGACCGTAATTAATAAAGATTTAGTGAGCTTTCTTCCTTGAATTGTAAAACAATATTGCACACTTAGAAACGCATAAATTCTTTACTTAATGGTAAAGGGACTAGGGACTGACAGGCCAAATATAAAAAAATATCTAATTTCAATACGTAGTTCTGAATGCTAGTGCGACATGTGGTTGCAATTTACGCCGCTCTTAGGCGTTCGAAGCTCACTTAATACAATTGAGACGTTTGCACAAAAAAGAAACGGATTCTGAAAAGGCGACCCAAGCGTGGTGGCTTTTGGAGGCTGGGCCGGGGAAAGCTGGGTGGATTCGAGGCAGTTGGTTTGAAATCGCGAGAGAGTTCACACGTGGAGTCGAGTTAAGTCAGGGAGTCTGTCTAAAACGGTTAAAAGCTAGGACGTTCTAGGTTAGGTTCATGTAGTTAGCGTAATCTTGGTACCAAGATGGACATGTCCCAGAGGACTGTCGTAAGAGAGCGATTAGTATTTTATAAGTTAAATATAAGTAGTAGCTATATGCCTAGTTAAAGTGAGTGACGAGATCCTGAAGGAGACGCTGTAGCGGAGGTGAGACTGGTAGTGTGTGCAGTACTATGTAAGTAGCTGGTGGCTAGTCCTCCTCAATGAACAAAGAACACGTGGTAAGTGTTAACTATAATTAACTCCTAGCTTAAGTAGCAGTTTGGCGGGAACACAGCGATGTTAATAATTATTTATTTCAGCATGACGGCAGAGCCGCTTTATCATCACAATGTATATTATTATGTCCTGTGTTGTGTGTCCTAATAACTCCTAATTAAACCTTGGCACATATTCTTCATCTGCGTTTGGTTATAGGGACGGAGACCGCCTTTCGCAACACTATACACACATTTCATGCATACGACAAACACACTATACACCAACACACCCGACTATTGACGAAAGTTGACTTTTATCTGACGTACTACACATGAAAGGCCGAACCGTAATATTCACATTAAAACTGGGATAAAATATATTGTTCAGTGGTGAAGGCAACACCGTAATATTCACGAATTTATTAAGACAAATTATACTGCTCAGTGATATAATGCCGACTTGTACTTGTGGTACAAATCAACCAAACGTTGCTGATGAATACTGCTTCCTGTAAAGGTCTAGCTCAGAAACATTGCGTAGAGATTGTTGGCGCACATTTCAGGGAGCGGGGGTAGGCTTCACCAAGTATCCTAAACTGATTGGATAGCTACGTTCTTAGGAACGCTAGGGACTGTGTCTCGTTAAAACTAACCCCGGCTGCCACAGGCCTATTACTGAATCGACACTATTTAGCGAGACACGCAACCACAACATGGGGCAGAGTAAAGAAATGTGAAGTGACGATGGAATAACCACTTCGGCGTCCACCAATAACAATCGCAATATGTTCTGCTACAGACTGAGTCTACGGTACGCTTGTGACTATTGTGTTACAATATAGTAATTGGGGTAATCTGCCGTAAGGGTGTTATTAACGTGAGTACGCGTATAAGTAGAAAAACTAGAAACCTGTCTTCCTCAATGGCAGTGGCCTCACAACCCACTGCCTTAGGATTGGGAAAGATATGTAGATGGAGCCTAGGGAACGTGGCCTGTTAGAGTTCATAGCAATGTTCTCAGTAGGACTATGCACTTAGGTCTAACAGTACACGTACGCCGAGCAAACGTTGTAAAACGGTTCCATGTTGTAACATGGAATCGTTTGCGTTTGCAAATCGGCAACTAGTATTTTGGAATCATCAAATTAACGTAACCGTAAAATAATAAATCTCTTAAGCGCAAGCGTAACGTTTCCTCTCACCAACCTTTCGTCATATATATATATCTTTGCGCCCTCTTGTCTTATTAGCTTCATACTTTATTACTGATTTAGTTTTATAGGATTTGATATTATTCATGTATATGTCTTAACTGTGACCTCCCAAAATTAACTACACCTTGTACCCCTCCCTGTCCCTTAGCTTCTAAAGTCGGGACAGGGCTGGAGTTCAATTTAGTAGTCGGTGGAAAGATGACCAGTTTGGTGTCGAGTCTTACAAGGCCGTGCGGACGGAGGGGCACGGCCTCTCCTCCTTCGGGGGGAGCCGACATTAATACTAATATGTGCATGATTTAGGAAAAACGAAAATTTTATCAGCCTAGGGTAATTTACGAACAGTCACATGTGGTGCCGTGACCAGGATTCTCGTCATTAAATGTACTGAACCACTTCAGTGCAACGAGAAAGAACAACATATGGGTTACTACAATAAAACACAACGTAATTTTATGGTTCTAGAAAATGTAAGAAACAGCTAGAGTTACAACGGCTAAATAAACATATTTTAATTAGGTCACGGTTTGATTGAGGTGTTTGAATTCTTCAACCACTGGTAGTGGGTTCAATTCCCGCATGATTTATCAGTTGATATACTTACACTCCATTGTCATGGATTTTGGGTTCGATTCCCGCCTGACATAATAGCTGATAAGTAATTAGATTATGTCACGGTTTGTGAGTTCGATTCCCGCATGTTTCGTTGGTTTAAATGGTTTTGGTCCCGATGCTAGTTAAAGTGGGTTCGATTCCCGTATACTATATGTGGAGCTTTACCTGCTTTTATGTGGATAACAGTCCAAAAGGCTGTTGCTTTTGTTCCAGTGCGACTTTAATGATGGGTTCGAGTCCCTGTTGATGAAGGTTTAGTGCCCGATAGTACTCTTACAGATTTTGATACATGTTTGCTATTGCACGATTAGTATTGGTACTAGTATGAGTGCGTGGATGAGTGAAAGTAGTTGAAAATCACGCCCTCAACTATGGGTAAACTTTATATTATTATTGCTTAGATACCAAGAAGCATGAATCCTACAAATAGGCAATCAATTTACTAAGAGTTTAATTCAATTAATTTCGTAAATATTAAGTTAACCTAAAACTTTCCAACTCTTATACATATTTTTGTAGCGTATGTCATATAATTGGACAGATACTCGTGTGGACTTATTTCGAATTCCAGGATATTTCAAATCTTCGCTTGGCTGTCACTACGCTATGTCTAAATCTTTGGGTTGTGCGTTGCGCTTGGGTCAAAGGTTCACCAAATTCAGCTGACGTCGGCCGACTCCAACGGCAGCCGCAGCATGGCTCCAGTTACGAAGCTAAGTTCTATTTTTATTAGACGCTAATATTACCCGTTATCACGCGTTATGACTTTGTTATCTCGACAATACATATTTTATATTGTTTTGAGCTATAGTACTTTACAAACCTACCTAATCAGTTTCAATATTGGAAGCTGTCAGGTAATACTCTTGCCAATATTTTAATATCCAAGTCAGGAGATTACAACACTGTGTCCTAATAGGTCAATAACCGTTAAAATAATCTATGGTGTCCACATTCAAAGTTAATGCCAAAGTCAAGATTCTTATTTGCTCAATGAAGATGCACAAAATGTATTGAGATTTTAATTTTAGGTAGGCCCCTATTCTTGCAAATGATCGTTATTTCAAATTACATAACATTCATTTTCTAATACAACTTTCCAAATCTAGTTGGATTTCAGAACGGCTCTTTCCTCTTCGAAACAGAGGGGGGCGACTAATTGGAATAAAGTCTAATATGTCTATGTGCGGACTATTTCAGCTACTCCTACAACTACGAGCAACTCAACTGACTAAGCTGACTCAGCGTTGAGGTGCATTGGGGAAGGCCTCTGTCCAGCAGCAGCTGCGGTAGGCTGAGTTTAGAACGAGGAAGCACCGTAGGTAGCGTCGCCCGATAGCACAAATACTCTTAAAAGAGACTCTGGTATGTAAAACTAAATTATAAGCATGCGCAGGTCTTCTGCAATTACCTAAAATGTGATAAATGGTAAAAGTATTTTGAAAGAGAATAATTTAAAATAGAGGAATTGTGTATCGATTAAAAGATACTTCTGCGAAACTTATCAAATTATAGCAGACGATGCATCTTATTAGATTACAGTTCCAGTTGGAACAATTAAAATAATCTGTTCAGGTGAACATGGCAGACGGGAGTACTTAATGTATTCTTTAGTACTGTCATGAAACGGCACAGCTTATCCTAATGTGAAAGCTCATCCGCTGTACTGCGTTACGCGTCTGATTTTCAGAGGGGGGAATGTGACTGTCTGTCACGTACTCCTAATTATTAAGTAGATATTTTAGTATTGATTTTTATTTAAAATCATCCCACGGTCTGGGCCACTTATAAACACATTAAACTTCTATTTTATGGCTTGACAGGCTGGCAAGTGACCGTAATTAATAAAGATTTAGTGAGCTTTCTTCCTTGAATTGTAAAACAATATTGCACACTTAGAAACGCATAAATTCTTTACTTAATGGTAAAGGGACTAGGGACTGACAGGCCAAATATAAAAAAATATCTAATTTCAATACGTAGTTCTGAATGCTAGTGCGACATGTGGTTGCAATTTACGCCGCTCTTAGGCGTTCGAAGCTCACTTAATACAATTGAGACGTTTGCACAAAAAAGAAACGGATTCTGAAAAGGCGACCCAAGCGTGGTGGCTTTTGGAGGCTGGGCCGGGGAAAGCTGGGTGGATTCGAGGCAGTTGGTTTGAAATCGCGAGAGAGTTCACACGTGGAGTCGAGTTAAGTCAGGGAGTCTGTCTAAAACGGTTAAAAGCTAGGACGTTCTAGGTTAGGTTCATGTAGTTAGCGTAATCTTGGTACCAAGATGGACATGTCCCAGAGGACTGTCGTAAGAGAGCGATTAGTATTTTATAAGTTAAATATAAGTAGTAGCTATATGCCTAGTTAAAGTGAGTGACGAGATCCTGAAGGAGACGCTGTAGCGGAGGTGAGACTGGTAGTGTGTGCAGTACTATGTAAGTAGCTGGTGGCTAGTCCTCCTCAATGAACAAAGAACACGTGGTAAGTGTTAACTATAATTAACTCCTAGCTTAAGTAGCAGTTTGGCGGGAACACAGCGATGTTAATAATTATTTATTTCAGCATGACGGCAGAGCCGCTTTATCATCACAATGTATATTATTATGTCCTGTGTTGTGTGTCCTAATAACTCCTAATTAAACCTTGGCACATATTCTTCATCTGCGTTTGGTTATAGGGACGGAGACCGCCTTTCGCAACACTATACACACATTTCATGCATACGACAAACACACTATACACCAACACACCCGACTATTGACGAAAGTTGACTTTTATCTGACGTACTACACATGAAAGGCCGAACCGTAATATTCACATTAAAACTGGGATAAAATATATTGTTCAGTGGTGAAGGCAACACCGTAATATTCACGAATTTATTAAGACAAATTATACTGCTCAGTGATATAATGCCGACTTGTACTTGTGGTACAAATCAACCAAACGTTGCTGATGAATACTGCTTCCTGTAAAGGTCTAGCTCAGAAACATTGCGTAGAGATTGTTGGCGCACATTTCAGGGAGCGGGGGTAGGCTTCACCAAGTATCCTAAACTGATTGGATAGCTACGTTCTTAGGAACGCTAGGGACTGTGTCTCGTTAAAACTAACCCCGGCTGCCACAGGCCTATTACTGAATCGACACTATTTAGCGAGACACGCAACCACAACATGGGGCAGAGTAAAGAAATGTGAAGTGACGATGGAATAACCACTTCGGCGTCCACCAATAACAATCGCAATATGTTCTGCTACAGACTGAGTCTACGGTACGCTTGTGACTATTGTGTTACAATATAGTAATTGGGGTAATCTGCCGTAAGGGTGTTATTAACGTGAGTACGCGTATAAGTAGAAAAACTAGAAACCTGTCTTCCTCAATGGCAGTGGCCTCACAACCCACTGCCTTAGGATTGGGAAAGATATGTAGATGGAGCCTAGGGAACGTGGCCTGTTAGAGTTCATAGCAATGTTCTCAGTAGGACTATGCACTTAGGTCTAACAGTACACGTACGCCGAGCAAACGTTGTAAAACGGTTCCATGTTGTAACATGGAATCGTTTGCGTTTGCAAATCGGCAACTAGTATTTTGGAATCATCAAATTAACGTAACCGTAAAATAATAAATCTCTTAAGCGCAAGCGTAACGTTTCCTCTCACCAACCTTTCGTCATATATATATATCTTTGCGCCCTCTTGTCTTATTAGCTTCATACTTTATTACTGATTTAGTTTTATAGGATTTGATATTATTCATGTATATGTCTTAACTGTGACCTCCCAAAATTAACTACACCTTGTACCCCTCCCTGTCCCTTAGCTTCTAAAGTCGGGACAGGGCTGGAGTTCAATTTAGTAGTCGGTGGAAAGATGACCAGTTTGGTGTCGAGTCTTACAAGGCCGTGCGGACGGAGGGGCACGGCCTCTCCTCCTTCGGGGGGAGCCGACATTAATACTAATATGTGCATGATTTAGGAAAAACGAAAATTTTATCAGCCTAGGGTAATTTACGAACAGTCACACCATGAATAAGTCATTTATGTTTGCCTCAAAATTAAAACAACAATAATTTATCGGTATCAATGCTGCTACAATCTACAAAAATATGTATGTCAGTAATATTTGCAACAGCTGGATATAGCTGCATGTGTCGACATGTTTTACAGGTACCTACTCCTGATTTATTGAGCGAGAAAACACAAGTTTTAGAAAAAGATGCCGATCTAACAACATAAATCCAACCTACTGCCTAATTTGTATACGTGTCAGATAAGTGAGCAAGATATAGTGTACCCCAAACTAGAAGAAAACATAACTTATCAGAAGTCTGTTAAAAAAGAACCTTTGACGGTTTAAATGTACGACGAATTTGTGTTACGGCAAACTAATTTAAAATATCTTGAAAAATAAATCATCACCATGAAAGTTATTTGACGAACGAATACAAGCTAAGGTGCGTGTGAAAACTTCGGTTTTTATACAAACAAATAAATCTATAATATTAATAAAAGTAGGTAGGTAATAAAAGTATCTACTTACCGCTAGCCAGCCCGCACCAGGCTTGGACCAAGATGGATTCTGCTCTGTCTTGACGCCAGTGTCATGCTCCCAAGAAGGCACCTTCCAGCCGGGTTCCATTAATGACGGAGACATTACGAGTGTAGTGTAGTGGTTGAGACCTACGAAGTCTGCGCTTCCTCGAAGTGCTTTTACCTGGACATAGAATGAACATAACATAAAATTACGCCTGTAAGCCTCGAAGGGTTAAGCAGAAGTGTACCGAACCTATAGTAGGCACATTACTTACCTTACTTACCGAATTATGGGTTGCCAGTTATGTTTAAGTCCACATGAATATACTATACATACGTGTATAATAAATAAATATATAAATTACGTTGATTATAGAAAACAGTTGTACACTGGAAACAGTCATACAATGTTTGAAGCAGAAAATATCTATCATTTTAAATAGAAAGTTTTCGCGAGATATTACGTATACAAACCTCGTCAGTAGTGAAATATGGGAGACGTGACCGCGAGTATTCTTGTTGACGACTCATATTGTCAACCCGTTCACGAACAAAACTAGGATAGTCACCGACATCCGAAAATATCGGATGAGCTAACATTCCCATCTGAAAAGGAAAAAAAAATGTTCAGCAACAATACGTTCTAGTTGGCAATGAGTTTTGAGACACTTCGACATATCCCAGGTCCTGATAACGTAACTAACAAAGCTCTTAAAACAATCTTAACCGAAAACCTACTAGAAATGATTTTAATCACCGAAATATCCCTTACCCAATGGACCAAGTCTCTAATAGTACATACAAAAAAAATAACCAAAACGAAATTGTTTAATGTCGAATCTTATACTCGAATTTTATTTAAACTCGACGAACAGTAGCCTCTAGAACAACTGCCTGTTCTAGAGGCTACTGTTCGTCGAAATCGAAAAACCTGTTCTTAAACAGGTTTTTCGATGACAGATCTCATACATACAATTAAGCAACTACGTACACGACATACGATCGCAATGACTTGGGAAAAAAGTGCCTTTCGGCTTCTTTAAGGGTCTTGTTACACCCTATATTGTGTTTGTATATAAATGAGTTGTTTTGTGAAACTTTATAATACAAATTTTAAACGAAATATGGTTAAAAACAATAAAAACATTACTTATTGTCATGCGTAAACATTTGAAACTTATTGCACTATACTAAATCAAACTGATTGTCAAGGTGTACTAACATGCATTTGAAGATAGTCCTCTGAGGCTTGAACATCCTCAGGTTTGTTAGGGTCTTTTGGGATACCCCAAAAGCAGCCTAGAGCTAAAGATACTTTTCCTGAAAATCAAAAGCAATTGAATGATTGTGTGCCGTGACGTCTGAGGGGAGAGTGGAAAAGAAAACGAGTTGCAAGACCCGACCCCAAGTAGAATAGGGCAGTATTTGTTGAACACCAAAATCGACCCGAAGCAATAAGGTATTTGCCTCAAAAAATCTATTTACTCCGTCAGTTAGATTATCAAAAAATATTTGACACGTATTTTTTCTTTTGTCATGTAAATGAAAAATTACCACGATACAGCGCGTTCAAATCTCGCCTGACGTCACAACTACGTCGCTTTTTACTGTCCAGTGACGTCACAAGCCCCCCTCTTGAACTTTGATGCGCTGTATCGTCGTCATTTTTTGATTAGGTGACAAACGAAAAAATACGTGTCCAACATTATTTGGTGATCCAACTGACGGACTAAATATTTTTTTTCGATGTTGTCAAATGGCCTATTACGGTAGTGGCACAACCATAGGTCATCACCACAGCACGTTTTAAAGAAAGATAATTATGATATAATCACACTTTACCTTGCTGACGTGGTTTAAATTCCTTTTCATACAAGCGATAAGCTCGAGCATGGGCTAGCAAGCTGTTGTGAGTACATAAATACAATCCGATTCCCCGAAGAATATAGCTCTGAGGAAATAAATATATCATGTAACTAATCTGTTTCTGAATATCAATACCGAATCAATGAAATTAAATGAGAACAAAGACTCATTTCGTTTCTGTCTGAAACACAATTTCACTATAGTACACACATCAAGTGTCTAGGGATATTTTACATTGTTTAGCATAACTTTAAAAGTACTGGACATTTCAAAAAGATTTAAATGCCAATTGGTTCCATCCAGGCACTATTGCTGATGCCATTGCACTTATATTCCAACCACACCGATTGCAAATGCGTCTAGATTTTATGCGTATACATGATGAGGCCCGCCCAACTCCAACTCGAGTGGTAACTCAGAGACTACAGCAACACAATGAAGCGGCCCTGGAATGGCCCACGCTGTCCCCAGATTAAAATTCGCTAAGTACGCCTGGAATATGCTGCAGTGAAGGTCTTTTTGAATTTTCCCGAGAATCTGCTGCCAAACAGTCCACTTTTAACGCTTTTTCGTCGGACCTGGTACCTTAAACCACAAGGCAATTTTAACAAACTCATTTTGAGCATGAATGATCTTTGCAGATAAGTGTTATAAACATTCGAGGTGCAAATTAATAATTTTTTTTTAATACAAAATGCAATGCTTTAATTACCAAAAATAGTAAGTCTAATTTTACAACATTTTAACTTTTTTTT
Organism: Noctua janthina; assembly: GCA_963576755.1. Lineage (NCBI taxonomy): Eukaryota > Metazoa > Arthropoda > Insecta > Lepidoptera > Noctuidae > Noctua > Noctua janthina. The sequence continues at coordinate 11,747,252 of OY755059.1, forward strand.
TTATCTAAAAGCACCTTTATAAAATAAAAATAAAATAGTTTTTTTTTTGAATATTCAGTAAGAGTATAAAATTCTGCGCACTTTGATATAAGAATGCTTTAAAAATTCTTTACAGTTTTGTTACATGAATATAATACGTGAATAACTAAAATATCCCAAGTCACTTGTGATGTGTGTACTTTGTAGAATTTGTTTTGGAAGGTTTTTATAAAATACGTTTAAAAAGAGCGTTGCTGTCAATAGCCTGTGTGCAGAAAGTCTTCCCACAGGAATTGAATCGGTTAGACCTTAACGGTATGGCATCCTAGTACCTTATTTACAAACTTTACTTCGACAAAAATAGGTACTAATAACAAAATCAGCTGTGAGATATAAATAAATTAGGAGGCCGCTCAATATACATACATTTGCGCAATTCTCATGAGGTTCGTTTAACGTAAGCCACATTTTTACTATGTCTCCATATATTTTGAATACGACCCTCACATAGTCCTCAAAATAATCAACTAGTTTTGGATTAGCCCAGCCACCGAGGTCCATCAGTGGTGTGGGCATGTCCCAGTGGAATAACGTGACTACAGGAGTGATGTTGGCTTTACGGAGTTCTTCGAAAATTCTCCGGTAGTACTTTACACCTTCTTCGTTTATATTGTTGTCAGTACCATTTGGAAGTATCCTGGAAATAAAAATATATAAAAGTTCTTATTTTGTCTTTGGGTTGAAAGAACTACATACAAGGAATGAAACATATTTTGAAGTAAATCATATCGATTATGGAAACATATAAGTTACCCACAATGCATAGATATAAATTAAATAATATAGTGAGTCAACGACAATACTACAGTTTAACTCTGGCACTAAAATCGTTTGATTTATTGAATACTCACGAGTATGTCCTTTTCCACTACCCTAAAATAATACCGTTTTCGCTCATAGCGACAAATCTCTGCAGTGATTAACACCAACTAAGAGGAATGAATGCCTAAGCTAATAAATAGCATTTTCCCGACTTTGAAAGGTAGGGGACAAGGACGGGATACAAGGTTGTGTTAAAATTCGGAATTCACAGTAATGATTAGAGCCCGGATTATATGCAAATGGATGTTTGCATATGCATTTGCAGATTATGGTTATTATACAAGAATTGCATATTTAAGCTAAAATCCGCATATTGTACATATTTTCTTCTGTATTTAACTAGAAAAATCAAATGTATGCCAGAGAAAGTGCAAACTAAAAACCTCTACAAATTCAAAAATAGAACAACTTTTCCAAATAATACAAATATTTTAATTGACTGTCTCAATTACCACTACATAATTATTATGCCACTACTACACTATATAATTATTATGCCACTACATAATTATTGAATGCCTATTAGGCAGGACATATTGGAACTTAAATTTATTGTTTAGACCTGTAACTAACATATGCCCACAATAAAATATTTTGAATTTAAATTCAATCGTACTATTAAGAATTTAAAACAGTCCTCGATTATTGAAATTTTCCAGAACAAAAACAATATTAACTCGTCGAATATTATAGTATTTTTTTTTATTATAGTTTTTTTTTAGCAATTACTGAAGTCAGAGGGGGGAGGGAGGCATTACAGAAGATGCATTACAGCCACTAGCCGGCTTCAATCTCTGTGGAGTTAGCACACGCTTCTGTTTAAATTTTTCAATCAACATCTTTTTAAACCGTTCTGTCACGTGTTTCGTTTATACAACTTTATTTTTAGTATATGCGAAACCTGTATACAGTTTGTTCAGAATAAGTAACTGAATCGATTTTAATAAAGGAGATTGTTCTACGCCCATACATTGTTCGCCCTGGAGCCAACAGCATAGAAAAAATCATTTTCTATTTGTAAATTACCCTTAGTAGTCCATAAGAACAAAGTTTCTTGACGGACACTTTAGAGAACAGATTTATTTTAAAAAAAGGAACAGATTTTGAGGTTATTTTTAAATTGATCCCACAATTGGCACATTGCAAGGGATTGCTTCTTGTTGGAGTATGTGTAGATGACGACGGTTATGAATAATGCCTGGCAGCTCGATCTGCTCTCTGCCAGCAAGGATGGCAAATATGGTGAGAAGCACGTATCTAAAATAAAAAGTACATTTTGAGCTGGTATATCAATAAGATATTTCTAAGTAGCTTATCAGAATTAGACAATAAAATTGGCAGTGACAGTGGCATTAATCTTTCTGTGATAATATTCTTGATATTAATATGGTGCTGTGTGTCAGTTCTCAGAGCAATAACTTGATGAGAACGAGTTCGAGGTCCCAGTGTTCTATGGCATAGTGCACAATTTCTACCAATGTATTCTGATGTTGTTTGTATGCTTTGTTGTGTCGAAGTCCAGCATATTGTGCATATAATATCACTTGCTTGAATCTGAAAGAACGTATACTTAAAATGTTGGTATATATGTATGATTGCACTAAAAGCATAAACAAAAATAAATAAGTAACAATTATTTATACAAATATTACACGTTATGTCTTCTACAAAATGTCGTTATGTTATGTACACGTTAAAAGTTATTTACCGAAAGTGATGGAGCCCTTTCCTGAATATATCGACGAATCTGTTCATCTTCCAACAACATAGAACCACCAGCAGAGCCACAGCTGATACAAAATCCACTTTCCATTTCGTATGCGAAGTCCGTTAGCCGTTGTCAAAATGCCAAGGTGTCGTTTAAGCAGATCACAGAATCAGTTATTCGAAGCCAGGTCACGTTGAAAGCAATCCAAATCGTAGTCCGTTAAACAGAAACAAAATCAAAAACGCCAAAAGAAATCTCCAAATAGGTAGGTAGGTAGTCACAACAACACAACACAACCACAGCCAGGAACCGACTGACGTAGTGACGTAGAGATGCTCTCTCGAAGATCGATCATTGTATATCGATTATCAATGACCACCAATCTGTGGTTTTAATTTAGTAGACCAAAATGACAGATCAATATGTCAAATGTAAATTAATTTGTTCCGTTTCAAACATAAACAAGTTGTTGCTATGATTCTACTTCACATTAAATTAATGCTAAAATAAAATATTTTGTTCCCAACGAACAATGTAAAACGTTTTAGTTTGCGACATTTAAAAATAGAGTTTAAGTAAGTACTTAAAAAGTAAAAATATAGCTATTGAAGTCGTGGAATCGTTATGTGAACAATTCACTAGAGTTGCGTCGTAAATGACATTTCAATCGTTCAATAAGAGATTTTATGACAAATAGATGGCGTGGGTAAAAAATACGTCTTTGTTTTACTGGCTACTGATAACAAAAATAAGATCCGTTACTATGAAAGCTTATATTTTGTTGTCAAAAACCAGAGACAGCGACGTATTTTTTACCAACGCCTCTTTTGAACTAATATTTTCTCACTTTTCAGAAAATCCCTCATTCGACTAGTAAGTACATTTTGTGAGTTTGTTTTGTTCATTATATTTTCATCATAATCGTGCTAGGTCATATTCATCATAAGTTCCATTAAAATGTTCATGGAATTTTAAAAAACTTTTATATGGCACATTTTCAATGTTTTGGAAGTGATAAATATCGAACATCCATTATTAATTTATCACTAGATATTAATATTATGGACATCGTCGTCGATATCGATATTTATGTAATATGAGCGAGAGCGACACTATCAAATCTTTTTTGACATTTACATTGACAATTCCATGAAAGATAGCGGGTTTGGTTGGTAATAAAATCAATGAGGTCACTTTTAAAAACCTATTAAGAATTAAACAGTGTCCGCTTGAATTTATTATTTTTAAAAAGTATAATAAAATATAATTAAAATTAACGTACACGTCAAATGTTTGTTGGTTGTAGGGCGGTCTAGAACAATCTCCTTTTAACCTATGTTATATTTTGTCAAAAAAAACATTTTAAAATAGTTACAAGTTGGATACCGAGCGACATTAAGTACCTATCGCAATCATTTAGGTACCTATTGCCAAATTATTATTATCAATGAGCTCAAGACGAGGCAAGTGCGCGGGTGCGCTGCGTGATGACCACGATTTTGAGCGGACAACAAGGTAATAGAACAATGTTTCGGGAGGTTCCTGCACCGAATCGGGCGGGAGGAAACGCCCGGGTGTTTCCACTGCGAGGATCGTCCGGAGGACACGGTGGAGCACACCGTGGAGGTCTGCCCTACTTGGGCGGAGCACCGCCGTGTCCTCGTAGCGGCGATTGGCGGCGGCGATCTCTCGCGTCTGGCCTTGGTTCAAGCCATGGCCCGGAGCGAGAGGGAATGGGAAGCCGTCACCTCCTTCTGCGAAGCAGTCATGCTAGTGAAGGAGGTGGCGGGACGTGAGAGAGAAAGAACCTCAAGTCCCAGTCGCCGCGGGAGACGCCCTGGGCGTCGGGGGTCACGTGGTGGCTCCCGGCCACCGTAGGCGCGGGCCTGTGGACGGCGAGTTATGGGCCAGCTCGCCGTCCGGCCGTCTTATGACGACAGGCCGTGTCGACGGCGCGTTCGTGTTCCACGTGCGCCTCAAAGAGATGTCAGCAAATAAGTAGGGGTCCGCAAGGGCCGATGCCTGCCAGGGCAGCGGGACTGTTCGAAAGAGATACCGTGGCCCTAGAACACAAAGGGCAAAGAAGGAACATGGATGGGTTTTAGTCAGTACAAGTCTGACACTGCCCTCCGCTCCGCCCAGAGTGGGGGGGTCATTTGACGATTTCCCATCCGAAAAAAAAAAAAAAAAAGGTATCAGAACAAGCTAATAACTTTGCGATTTTTCATGATACAATTTTGAAATTTTGTATATAGATTCTTTACATAAAAATACTAGATACGTGTTTCAGGTTTCGCATATACTAAAACTAATGTTGCTTCAATATTAACAGTATTGGTAGTCTTGAACAATTTGCTGTGATGTTAGAAATATCGCAAACTCAGCTTATACTTTTTCCAGAAATACTGAAATAACGGTAGTGCTTGTATTTTTCCTAGTATTTATAATTTTAAAACATAATGTTATCGGCGTTCATTATTAAGTTAGCTACTTTTTTTTTTATTGTGCTGGTATTAAATACCTACCTAGAAGTTAATCTTAATGTATAAAAATCACATGTTGAGACTATATTTGTACACGCTAATCTCCAAACCACCGAACAGATTTAAATGAAATTTTGAATGTATGTGGTAGGTTCCAGTTTAAAAAATAAGATTAGTTTTGGACCCCATAGGTGGCGCAATACCAATCAGAAGTAAGTCGCTGGTGAAATATAAAAAATAAGCAAGTTACAATAAAAATCTTTTTTTAGTCTAGTTTTTTCGTTTTCATAACGGGTGCGACTAAACAACTTCTTTATGTTATCTCTTACAATCATATCCTTATCTTGATCTATGAGTATTAATTTGAAAATAGCAGATTCAGTTTGGATATCATGGAGGCCTGGTGATCTGATTTATCTGGGAGAAACTTATAGTTCGACTTGTGGCGCTTTGGAAATGATAAAAATAACATAGAAGGTAGTGTCACCTGGGCCTCTAGCAGGAACATTAAGGATCTTCTGAGTATGATTGTATCTGTAATCAGTTTTGCAAGACTCCAGTTCCTCCTCTAGTTATTTTACCTTTGATTGCAGCAACTCTACAGAACCCTTATTTTCACCTTAATAAAAATCACTGCGATTTTGACAGACATATCAATGGTAGTAACCCAACGGCTGGATGTGAGACGCACGGGACCGGTCAATGTGGTGACACTTGGGGGAGGCCTATGTTCAGCAGTGGACGTCTTTCGGCTTAAATGATGATGATGAACCCAACGGCAACCTTGATGAAAATAAGGGTAGCTGTGATTTGAACAGCGACATACCTATAATCAAAGATAAAATAACTATGAAAGGATTGTAAATAGGTATCCATCTGAAATAGTCAGATTTTATATTCTGTATAACAAATCAAGGAATAAAACCAACGACACACTGACAACAGTAACAACTGGAGTATTATTGCTAAAGTAGAGAGACGCGTAACCAAAGTAGATAAATTATATTAAAACAGGGTTGCTAGTTCAAGTTTCAAAATTTTACTTATTTTTTTCCCCGAATATGGTATGGTTTGGTTTTGCTTTAAAAAAATGAGCGATAATAAAAATAGGTTTATATATAAAAGGCTAGTTATCAAATATGTCTCAATGTATAACAAAAACAAAAAACCCAGAAATTAGACCCGTTTACAAATACCTGTAAAACAGTCCTCTATAAGTGGGGTTTCCCCAAAAAATCACCGCGGATTTCAGTCCCCAAGAACGATTTTTTCACCAAAATAAATCCAAATCTACTAACGCTGATTAAAAATGTAATTAATTGCAGTGAAAACGCATAATGACTTATCGTATTTGATATCAAAAATATTTAATAAGGGTGTCTAATAAGTATTTAACACAGTGGCACGTACTTCGCTTTCGAATGGTTTTTCAAGATCACGATTTGAATGCAGACCTGCAGCTGCAAGTCGTCCTTCAAGTTTTAGTTAGTGCAATGTGGAGCTCGGGGGAAAGTCAGAACAAAGTACTTTTTATAATTCTAAGGTATGTAAACTGAGCGGCTGTAACTGTGACTGACAACATTGATAGGTGATTTAAATAATTACTATTTATATTATCTAAGGTAGATATTAATTTAATACCGACTTGCCTCCAATTTATTTGAGGTAGGCGCTGCATTTTTTTTTCCGTACTTGTCTATTTGTTATCATCTCAGTAGTCGTCTCCTTTGTGTATCATTTTGCAGACAGTACATGCGTTTTTTCTACTGTCATAGTCCGCCTATACGGTTTTTTTTTTTTCTGATTGGATATATATGAGGGGGTCATTTGATGATTTACCATCCACTCTGGTCGGAGCGGAAGGGAGTGTCAGACTTGTACTGACTAAAACCCATCCATGTTCCCTCTTTGCCCTTTGTGTTCCAGGGCCACGGTATCTCTTTAGAACAGTCCCGCAGTCCGCCTATACCTTACCAAGAATTTGTTACTCTGTCAGGCACATGGCACATTAGAGAAGATGCGTTATTCGCCACTGGCTACTCCGTAATTATTCTTTTTCAAACATGGACTTATTTAATTGTTAATATGAATATTATTTTGTTTTAATTATTCAATTAGTAAAAGTTCATTCTATCAAAACTTTGAGACTATCGACACGCAAAGAAGAAGAAAATAAATGATTGTATATTGTTTTACAGTTTGATGCAATTAGCAAGAATAAGCTTAGGAGAAAAGTTCACACCGAAGAATTACTCGTTCCCAGATGATTTTATATTTGGAGTGGGGTCATCTGCCTTTCAAATCGAAGGAGGATGGAATGAAGGAGGTATGATTACGTTTTCAGGCGTGAATTCTACCTAGCTGAAGTCACTGTTACTTTACACTAAAGAACTAGTATTATAACATGTGTTCTACAAGTTGTATTATCTGTCTTCGTACATCGTTTATGCCAAAAACAGACAAACTTGTCGAAAAAAGTAAACAAAAGTTGACAACACAATGTATGAATGAACATCAAAATAAGTTTGAAACTTAACAATAATATTTTTGATGAACTTACCTACTTCCTACTATCTTAATCTAACTAAAATTTTTGAGGATGGATGAATAGGTTTATGTTAATGGATAACCCTTTACCCGCGGGAAGAGGACATCATGACTGATCAGATAATGAAAAGTTGTATTCAGTAAAAATGTCATAGTTTTCCAGTTACAGGACATTTTTGAATTTTAAGAAAAATATATGTTTTTATTCCCATTCGGAACCTATATTAGTTGTCGGATAGATCGGTACATCACATCGTCAGGCACATGAACAGACGCTCGAAAAGTTTTCTCATCTCGTCGGTATGCGGAAGGTGAACGTTTGGTACCATTTTAGAATCGCAATGATTTAAGCAAATTATTAGGGAGTTAGTCAGCCAGGGCTATATTTTGTTACTCCACAAGGGCTCAAACTCAAGAGAAAACACACAATTAAAGTTAAATTTCAATAAGGACCTCATTAAAAGGAAATCTTAAACTTTTGGAAAAATAATATAATTTATTTGATAGCGCAATACTATTAAAGAATGTTATTCACAAAACAGATTGAGAATAATCCTTGATTGTGACCTTCAAATGTGAGTATCGAAAACTCTGACATTTTTGTTGCACTCTTTTCACGTTTTCTGATTAGTCATGTAAATCATTTTTCATTAATTACGCCACACATTAGTAAATATTCGTTACTATTTTGTTCCATAGGCAAAGGCGAAAGTATATGGGACACCTACCTCCACAAAAACCCTAATTTCACCTTCGACTGTTCAAACGGAGATGTTCTAGCTGACTCTTACCATCATTATATGGACGACATCGAAGCTATTAAAAGTATGGGTGTTGCTTACTATAGATTGTCCATTTCGTGGCCCAGGTAAGATTTTGTTAAACTCAAGTTGGTATTTTTAGGGTTCTGCTGCCAAATGGCAAAAATGGAAGCTATTTTACTCCGGCACCACACAGTCGAAATTTGGAAAGTACGTGTTTTCTACACACAAAAATGAGGTGAAAGGTTAGAAATATGACGATGATGATGTGAAGAAAAATTGAGTGTATTTTCATCAGTCCAGACACAAAAAGAGATGAACCGCACCATAACCTTTGTTTTTTCTTGTAGGATTCTTCCAAATGGTACTGACAACAACATAAACCCAACAGGTGTAAAGTACTACCGCACATTGTTTGAAGAACTTCTAAAGGTCAATATCACTCCTGTAGTCACGTTGTTCCACTGGGACATGCCCACAGCACTGATGGACCTGGGTGGCTGGGCTAACCCAAAACTAATTGATTATTTTGAGGATTATGCGAGGGTCGCTTTCAAACTATACGGAGACATAGTCAAAATGTGGTCAACGATAAACGAACCTCATCAGCATTGCTACAATGTAAGTTTGTTTTGTAAGAACAGTTTTCTGATCCGTGTTCTTTATTACCGATAGGTACAACGTAATGAATGAACGTTGTTATATTGCTTGATTGAAAACCGTTGGCAATTTGAGTATAACACCTATGTCACATATCATACAAGGTTAGTTCCGGTACATCGACGTATTCCTTGCAGGACGCCATAGTAGTGTCAAAATGCTACAAATTAAGTCACCAAATGTTCTACCGAGGTTCAGTGGTTATTGAGTTAGTTAGATTTTTTGTGTTTTTGAAAAGCTGTGTATGTCCTGCAAGGAATACGTTAAATTACCAGTAAGAGCCTAAGCACACGGTGCGTTGCGGTTGCGGCGTGGCAAGATTTTGCCGCGTTAGTGGGCACACAGACGGTACGCCGTTGCTACGGGTTCTGAATGCATTCAGTATGTTTAAGAGAGCCCTTCCCGGTCCGTCTATCGTCAATGCCAGCATGATCGAAAAGCTTGTTGTTTCATCCAGAGCCATTTCGGTGATTTTCCATCAACTCCCCCGTCTCACCCCACTCCGGGCCCACACGATTCGTCTCCCGCGCACCCCATGCCGCCTAACAAGATAACATTGAACGAAATAAATGAATAAACCTTACAAGTTTGTGAAATAAACATTTGTCTTTTAAAAACTCCATTACATGTGTAAGGTTTCTTTAAGGGTTCTATACACGTGTTTTCTTTACTTTTTCAATTTATGAGTACATTATGAACGGCCAAAGTTTATATAAAATATGTACTAAACAGCAGATTTTGGAGGCTTATACTGAATTTGTTTCTCCAAATTTTTATTTTTTGCTTGCATGGAAACCCAGATATAGTGGAAAAGATACCTATTAGTTAAAAAAAAATAGATGTGTTACAACGGCATAATCACGTACGAGCGTTTGTATCAAAAGTATGACGGGTTGGCCGCTCTTAATAAAAACGATCGGAAAAGACGTGTGTTGTTGCTTCTATTACTTTGCCATCGCCAAAGCCAACGTAGAAACACACGACTATATTGGATTAATACGTTTATTGCATTAGGAAACAGTGATGGACAGTTCTTTCACTAAGAATAAAGAGAGTTGCTATCAGATAAACAGAGGTTTTGCCACATAAACAACTGAGCGGTTCCGCTCCGGCGTCGCTACGCATACACCCCTCCCCGCCTCGTCCCGCCGGTAGTAGGTACTACGGATTTTTGACTTTATTTGCAGGACGCCGCTGCGACACCGCTCCGACCGTGTGCATAGGTATATCGTTTTCGCCTTCACGCTGCTTAAATTTAGACCTCCTCTCCGCAAGAGAAAGCGGGGTATAATCCAACATACGGGTTACTTTATCCTTTTTGTTTTTCAAACATAAATATTGGTTGTTTTGACATGGAAAGAAAAATTCTAGTGCGAGCAGGGTTTGAACCTGCGACCTTCCGATTCAGTACACCGGACGTCTTAACCAATTAGACCATCGCACCCTGCTCACAGTTCTCGAAATTTTCGTTCCATTAACAACGTCTTACGGTGACGTTAGCGCCATCTATTTAAGAAAGTATCGAACTAACTTAAACCAACACGTTGACATTTTTCTTTCCATGTCAAAACAGCTGTAGTTCCCTACACAGGGTTTGCGTATAAAATATTAAATAAATATTGTTTTTTTTTGTATTATTTTCTTGATATTTGTCTCTTACTTAGAGTTACGGTTATATAGTCTTCCTGCCAGCATTGAACTCACATGGAATTGGGGAATACCTGTGTACTCACTACATCTTGCTAGCCCATGCCCGGGCTTACCGCCTATATGAAAAGGAATTTAAACCACATCAGAAAGGTATACAGTTTTGAATGTTATAACCTATTTTGAATGTTATTAGTTATCATCTAGCAAGCCTTATCCCAACGTTGTTGGGGTCGAGTTCCAGTCTAGCCAGCAGAATACCAGTATTTTACATAGAGCGACTGCCTATGTCTGGTGTAGCTCGGGTTGTAGAGTTCGAACTCCACAAACAGTTAGTAATGGATTTTACCCCTTGGTAAGGCTGGTTGCCAGACGACTCTCAGAGAGCTATGAAAGAGAGCCGGGATCAACGGCTTAATGTAATTTCCGAGTACGGAGAAACTCGGACTCGGTGAGTCTCGGTAGGACACCCATCCATGGACCAACCTAGACAAGCACGACTTAATCTGAAGATCGACCCGAACAGCTGTTATTATTTAGATGCGAGTTCCTCTTTTGAATGTTATTATTAGTATGATAATTTATTTTCTTTATCTTGTACTACATATTTTTTATAAGCAAGTAGGTAGTATAAGTTAATTATATTGATTGAATAACAAACCGTTATTACTAACATGAACTCACTATGCTCGTTTTTCAGGAAAAATTGCTATAACGCTAGATGCGTTTTGGGCTGAACCAAAAGATCCTAACAAACCAGAGGACGTCCAAGCGGTGGATGACTATCTTCAAGTGCATGTCAGTTCTAACAATACAATATTTTAGTTACCAAATAACCTTATACAAAAACTTATATAAATTATTTATTAAACGTGCGATGGGTGAAAGCGCAAAACTATTATGACGTCATTTGCGTACCCGTAGTAGATGGCGGGACGAGCTGGACACAACCAACGACCAGTGGTTCAATTAGTCCTGATAAGAAAACCTAGAAATTATGGGGAGGGGTCCTTGCCCATAGCAATGGGAAGACGCAGGATAACAGTAACATTGACGTAATGGTGAAATCTATTTAATTGGCAACGAGCTTTATGCTGAAGATGTGCATTTCAGCAGTGACTGTGGAGAAAACAAATGAAATAAGTTTTCTGAACATGCCACGAGTTGTCGCGACGCGACTTGCAGAAGTGCTGGTGCTGCTTGCTTTGCTTTAGTTTTTTTGAACGATGGCAGTCACGCGAAGGAAACAAATGAAGAGCGTGAGTTCCGAGTATACGTAGCATGTATAGTCGCATTACCTGTGGCTGTTATTTAGGCCTTTGTCGACAGTACTGATTTGGTTAATCAAAGTAAAGAAACCTCACACAAAACAGAATTAACATTCTGTTTTGTGTGAGGTGTCATAATAGTAAATTAACAAATTCATCTCGATTACAACGTGGTTTTTTTTCTTCATCAGCTGGCGATGTATGCCCATCCAATATTCTCGGATGATGGTGACTACCCTACTTTTGTTCGTGAACGGATTAACAATATGAGTCTTCAACAAGGATACTCGCGGTCACGTCTCCCATATTTCACTCCTGAAGAGGTTTGTATAAAAACTCTGTTTATTTTAATCACAACTACACCATCCGCATGAATGTTCAAAAACATGTAGACTGACTTCCCGATTTCTGTTTCGCTTAAGGACGAATTTGCACCAACAAATCACATCTAAACCGCGTTAGAGACCTCTCTAATTTCACGTCATTGTCAATATTTCACAACAAAGATGACACAACTTTTTAACAACGATTTACTTACTTTAGATTTTTATTTGTTCGCATTCTTTTTTTTTTTTAGATAAAAGCTCTCCAAGGAAGCTCAGATTTTTTCGCTATCAACCACTACACGACATATTTAATGTCTCCATCATCAATGGAAAAATACTGGCAAATTCCTTCTATGGACCATGACGTTGGTGTCAAATCTGAGCACAACAAATCCTGGGCAGTGCCTGGTGCGCCTAAATCGACTTGGATAAGTGTAAGTTTGTTTTCCTATCGGGAATGAGAGAAATGCTTATTAATTAATATTTTTATTTTCATGTATTTTACATGTTTCGGCAGCAAATGCTGCACTTTATGGAAGAAAAAATATAAGAAATGAAGATTAAAGCACATGAAGTAAACTATTTAAAAAATATCTAGATTGCAAAACAAAATAATAATTGGTGTAGTACAAGCCTACCGTTTAACTAAGACAGTGCCTGCTCACCGTACAGTTCTATCAGAGTTACTTTACCTATGAGTTTGCATGATTGTTAAAGCCACAGTGATCTTTATAATAGTTACAAGAAGGTTGTTATTGGTTTGCTGCCACTGACATAACGTATGTCAAGTGCATAGTGTTGACATCTGTCATATCCCGATCGACAGAGCTCTTGCGACTCTCACCAGCCCCTTCCGCACCGCACAGTTACCGGTACCTAAGTTACGCGTCGTTAGGTAGGCACAGACCTACCGATAACAGTTTTATGGAAAGATTTGATTAAGCCTATTTATTATGTTTGAATAAAAATAGTAATATTAATCTTTATGCAGCATTAAGTGTTACAAATTAGGCGACTATTAAAATCGTGAAAGATTTTTACGTCATTTGTATGTATCATAAAGAGGTAAAATGTGTTTGTTAGTTTGTATGTAGTGGGTAATCTCCAGAACTAACGATTCAATTAAAAAAAAATCTTTCTCTGGCAGAAAGCTACATTATTCGTGAGTGCTAAAGGTTATTTATTATATTTATATCATGCATATTGCCCGAGAAATCACATTTTTTGCGGACATAGTCGCGGGCGAGGTGCTAGTATAAAATATTTATGTTTTGCACAAGTGCCACTCTTAACAAGCCCAAACTTATCGAGAACTCTTTAACATTTTTTAAACCTGGAATTAGTTAATTAAAACTCGTAAATATTAATTCGCAGGTTTATCCGCCAGGGCTCCGCAAACTCCTAAACTGGATCCAAAATCACTATAGAATGTTAAAAGAAATCCCAATATATGTAACTGAAAATGGATTGACTGACAGGGGACAAACAGAAGACTACGAGAGAGTTTCTTATTTCAACGAGTATCTCTACCAAGTACTGCTAGCTATATACGAAGATGGGGTCAATGTCAAAGGATATTTCGCTTGGAGCTTATTAGACGATTTTGAATGGAAAGAAGGTTTTTAGTAAGTATTAAAGTCTTTCAAATGTCATTTGTGTACGAACAGCCTTGAAGGAGTGAACCAATGAATTGCTAAACGTTTTTGAAGTGCCACTCTGGACGGTACCCTCTATTACTTAAAATCTTTAAAATATTGTAGGGGGCTTTCTCATTTATGCTTGATTTTAAACGTTTTAGTACTTAAATCAAAGTCAAAAGTCATTTGTCAGAAGTCATGCGGCCTGAATCAGGCATTCAGTTCGGTTCGTTTTTATATTTTTTTTGCATTATAGACAGGCTGTAGGGACAGCCCTCCGCAAACTGATGGGGTGAATTCAGTATATCATACTATGATGACCGGTACCAGAAATTATTTCAGGAACGTTAATGGAATCCAATAAATTTGGTTTGTTTTATTTCTTCATACGCAATATATCGTTAACGTGGCAACACATAGCAAACGGCAAGTGCGACGACGAGTTCAATGAACTCTGTAACTAGACAGGGAGTGAACAGCTGATTTCACTCGTCGCCGTCGTTCGTTAGAGTATTTCAACATCCATTGTTGTTTTTTATTTTATTTTAGCAGTATTATTTACATAAATGGAGTGCTGCCTACAGGGAAAGTAATTTTACATTTAAATAAAAAAAATAAAGTGAAAAACGATAAAAAAAATCCAATTGATTGCAAGATGGATTGGAAGATCTGTTAATAAATGATTTGAATTTGAATATGATTCAAAATAAACAGCTGATTGCACCCTATCAGTTTGCGGACAGCTGTTCCTTCTACATCCTGTATAATAACGTCATGCTTTTTTTTTAATGAATATAATTGTAATCTTATATTATAAATGTAATATATTTATTTCGTACCGCGACTGACAATGCGTGGTGGACCCGTCGCGATGATGGTGACAATCGAGAGGTTATTCAAACTAGGCTGATCAGCACTTTTTGAACGTCAACTACACAAGACAGTCCCCCAAAATTGCACTACGCTACGCTTGAATATGACTGGTAAAATTGAACCTTAAAGGAGCCAAGACAGTAACGAAGATACATACCTATCGCAGTCAACCGCTCGTCGTAGGCCTTCCCCAAACTGCACCAAAATACATTGTCCTCCATTTGTGGGATAAAGATGAGCTCATTCCTGATATTCTTTTTTGTTATTTGCAGTACTATTTTCGGATTATTCAAAGTGGACTTTGACAGTCCGAATAAAACGCGGACACCGAAGCTGTCAGCGAAGAACTATGGCAACATTGTGCGCACACGCAGAATTGACTTTGACTACATCAAGCCACCCGTGGTCCAGATTACGAGTAGTCGTGTAGAAAAGGTTCCAGTCTAAGGACTTAACAAAATAAGAATTAAATTAGCTTCAAAAAGTCTGTTTCACTTGTGATCGTAGAGATTTGACAGTTTGTCATTTTCTTACAAATATTTATTGATTTAAGCCAAATTAAGTGACAAAATTAAGGTGCAGTACTTTACAGACATGCACAATATTATGTATGAAAATTTTACAATATACTATTTGGATTCAATTTAACCAGGTTTTTTTCTTACGATTAAATTACCTCAACGTCTCCTGCTAAACATGGTCATCCTAACTAATATTGCATAAAATTTCCGAACAACCACTCATTCCTTTACACCTTTTTTTTTCAGATGGAAAATCATCAAATGATTCCCCTCGACCCCGATTACCGGAATGACCCCGCCTCGCTCTGGGCGGAGCGGAAGGGAGTGTCGGACTTCTACTGACTAAAACCCATGCATGTTCCTTCTTTGCCCTTTTGTGTTCCAGGGCCACGGTATCTCTTTCGAACAGTCCCGAAGCCCTGGCAGGCATCGGCCAATGCGGACCCCTTCATGGTTGCTGTCGCCGTCGTCATAAGACGGCCGGATTCCTTTACACCATACCCGTCATAAATTCAGTAACAATTCAATCACCTTATTTCTCTCTGCTAGCAGTTCATTGCTTTACTGGCTTCACCCAAGCCGCGCAACAACACTCTGTCCTGCGCTCTCTGCACACAGTCTGTCCTAGGCTAGGACTCCTTGCCCAAACCTTTTAAAGTAAAGTCATCTATCCAACGAGTTATCTTCACCCAAGTAGGAGATCTGAAGAAATGCAATCCTTTGCTCCAGACTGATAAAACAAGCAGGTAGTAACAAAAATTAAAAATAATGCACACAGTAGAAGACAGTGGTGAGCAGTTTGCCATTATTTTAGACAGAAGGCCTGCACGGCAGTGAACTCCCCATGTCGAGCAAAAACCAACAAACAATTAGTTATTGCAGCGCATCACCTTTGCTTTTTAATCATGGGCACCAACAGCACACCATATCAGTTTTTTTTTCTAATACATCAGTCTTTTAAAGTTTAGTTGAAAACCAGCGTCGGGCACTAGTTGTCCGGCATTTTGCTGAACTGAGCCTATTTGGCGCAGCCGTGAGGCACACAGTGTCACACTATTTTATTTTTATTTTTTGTTTAGATTTTAAGTTTTTTAATTTTTATATTTTTTTTATACTGTGTGCACTTGTGGCATGTGCCAAATAAATGTATTTTCTTTCTTTCTTTCTTAAAGTACCTCTTCCACATATCCTTAATTTTTCTCATCATCCGTAAGAACCATTCCACCTTCATCTTTTAAGCATTTTATCTGGCATACATCCCTCGCCTCTCTTTATCTAGCTCTAGCAAACCGCTATAGGTCTTTTTTATTTGCTGGACTATCAAGTGCGTAACAAAGCTTGTCCTGTGCTTTTGCTCTCCACGCCCACAGCTTTCTTTGCAAAGGAGTATCATACTCACTCTTTCTTTCAGTTTTCAAATTAACCATGTCAGAGTAATCAACAGTACCTGATAACTGACCTAGTTATCAGGTACCGTTTATTACTCCGCTGTTCGTCCGTCCGTGCATCCGTCTGTCTGTCAGCGGGCTGTATCTCATGATCCATAATAGATGGACAGTTGAAATTTTCACAGAATGTGTATTTCTGTTGCAGCTATAACAACGAATAATGAAAATAAAAATAAATTAATAATAAGTTATTTGCAATCATGTCATCAATTGATACTAACGCCTCGTTGTTTTCTTCACTGACCGGTAAATTTGGTTTTCCTGTTCTATTCATCTTTGTACTTGATCCATAAATCTTTTTTTTATTGGAAGCATGTTGAAATAATTACAGAAAACACTGTTCGTATTTTATGAGTTTGTGAAGAAATAACAGTATCATTGAGAGCTTGATCCCAATGAGCGCCATTTTCAGACCCAAGAGTTTGACAACCAGTCTTACTAGTCAGGGGGTTTATGTTCCATGTTAGGGTTTCTATTCTGCATTTAGTCCTTAAAGTGGACCATTGTATGTACGTGAGTCAGGGGTTCTTGTGTTATCCAGTTACTGTACGGAAGTCAGATAAGTCTTCATGTAAAAAATTGGTAGTCAGCTGCTAAAAGTGCTTCCATTGTTAGTGTTACTACTGACTACAATTCGCAGCAATTCATGTTTTTGTTGAAAAATAAAACAAAGGGTTATTGGATTTTTTTTTTTAGAGAATTCTTAATGGCTTTCGCGCAAGTATCCTGATAAAGCACTTCATGTTTCTACTGAGACGCCGTTAACCGAAACAATCCCGGCCCATTCACTTATTGAATAGTGGACACTGACACTGCAGACGCACCGACCAATCAGAAAAATGCCTAAAACACTTAATGACGCAGTGGCTTGACAACATTGTCATGGAAATGCCATTATTATTGTATGAGCGCTAACTCCATTCAATAAAGACACATTTACGAGCGACAAAAGAACTTCGTTCTTTGAATCAAATTTTATTTATTCTCTGAAGTTTATAATGCGCATAGACTTGAGACATTATTGTAGACCGAGGGTGGCTTGATGTAGTCGAAGTCAACTCGGCGTGTGCGCACAATGTTGGCATAGTTCTTCGTTGACAGCTTCGGTGTTCGCGTTCTATTTGGACTGTCGTAATCCACTTTGAATAAGCCGAATTTTACTCTGGATAATAAAACAAATAATATTGTAACGGCGGACGGCGGATTTTTACTGAAATAACATATTTGTTTAAAGGTATTTTAGCCGTATTTGTACATACCAGCGAATTAAGCCTCAGGATAAATTAAAATTCGCAAGTTGCATGTAAATTACAGCGCCGTTTGTGGCATTGTTTTGTGAAATGTATTGAAATAACAAGTTGGCGGCGGTAAAAGCTGACAAGCGCCTAAATATCCTTTAGCTTTAGGAGATGTCAATGGCGTAAGTTACCTCTTCGGAAGCGCTCGCGTCAACTTATGTTGCCCTGGGTCCTAGGGTCCTACAACATAGCCCACAATACACATATGGCATAGGAAGTGAAAAACTTACGTATATCCGTCTACCCATTCCATGCTATCCATTAGACTCCAGTAGAAATATCCTTTGACATTGACTCCATCTTCATGTATAGCTAGCAGCAATTGGTAAAGATAGTCGTTAACAAAAGAAATTCTTTCATAGTCTTCAGTTTGTCCCTTGTCAGACAATCCATTCTCAGTTACATATATTGGGATTTTCTTAAATATTTTGTAGGTGCTTTGAAGCCAGTTGAGAAGTTTTCGGAAGCCTGGTGGGTAAACCTGCGACAATTAAAAGTTTAGGTTATGTTTAGAGATTCGGGTCGAAAGACTTAATGAATCTATTGCACTAAGACTTAATTTACGGTCATTGATATAATAATGACTAGTAAAACCCCCATTCCATGAATAAGTAACTTCTGTTTGCCTTAAAAATGAAACAACAACAATTAATATAACAGTATCAATGCTGCTACAATCTATAAATATGTATGTCAGTAATATTTGCGACAGTTGAATAAAGCAAAATAATTAGGGTTATGTGCAATAAAAATAAAACCCTTCATATTGTTAGCAAATTCAAAAAGTGAAGTTATAATTTTTATAATAATGTCACGTTGACGAAGGTCGCGGGCATCAGCTAGTGAAACATAAATTAGGCATTTTATAACTAACTTTTGCCTAGGGCTCCGCCCGCGGGGAGCAGGCTCTTATCCCTCACAAATGTATAAATGGAGTCTGCCCTCTACACCATACCATACCATGACCGTGCTATGAAAATATCAAGCTCGGAAAACAAACATGACATGGATTACTAAGCCGTATCAACAGCGTATCATTCCCATTTAAAAACGGTATAGAACGATCTTTATACGCGGTTAAACCCAAAAATGTTTGTTTTGAAATGTATGACACTATGCCCACTAGGCCGTTCAGTCACCGTCGCGTACCATGCATGGAGCTTCAACAATGTTTGCGACAATATTTTACCGGTGCCGGTGTGTAGGTATGGTACAGTGTAGTGAGCAGAATCCTTTATCGGGATCAAAAACCTTTTATTTTAAACCAGCTAACAGTGTGTACAACATCCAAATCTATAATTTTAATAAAAGGAGGCATATATTTACCGCTAGCCAGACCGTACCAGGCTTAGGCCAAGATGTATTGTGATCCATCTTGATGCCAGTGTCATGTTCCCAAGAAGGCACCTTCCAGCCAGGTTCCATTGATGATATAGATATTACGTGTGTAGTGTAGTGGTTGAGACCTAAGAAGTCTGCGCTTCCTCGAAGTGCTTTTACCTAGACATATAATGAATTTAATATATAAAACGCCTGTTATCCCCGAAGGGTTAGGCAGAAATGTACCTATTCTACAGTAGGCACATTACTTACCTTACTTACCGAAATATGGGTACATTTTTCCCAGGATATAGGGGGGTAAGTGTAAAGCAGTCTTTCTAAGGTCATCTTTTGTACACTGGAAACAGCCATAAAAAATTTGAAGCAGAAATATGTATCGTTTTATACATAAAGTTTTCGCAAATACGAACCTCTTCAGGAGTAAAATATGGGAGACGTGACCGCGAGTATCCTTGTTGACGACTCATATTGTCAACCCGTTCACGAACAAAACTAGGATAGTCACCGACATCCGAAAATATCGGATGAGCTAAGATTCCCACCTGGAAAGGACAAAAATAAACAATACGTTCTAATTGGTAAAATTTCTTAATGAGATTTGAGTTCTAGGAAACTTTAAAAAAATAAAAAAAAATAAAAAGGACACAGTACATAACCATATCAAAAATAAGAGGCATTAGAAACACAGCCGAATTGAGAACTACCTCTTTTATAGTAGTCGGTTAAAACCAATAAGTTTTCAAAAGCAATTTAAACCGAAAGGCAAATCACAGATGGGTCGAAAAGAAGTAGATAGAGGAAGACAACGCAAACGGTAGGATGATGACATAGTGGAGCTGATGCCTTGTGGGCTAGAGACACAACAGACCCTGACAAATGGAAGAGCTCGGGGAGGCCGCGTTGATTGACGATGACACCGAAGTACCGTAGCTGTTTTGCTTAATTAATATTTTATTGTAATTAGTTTATGTTCATATTTTAATGAGGACTTTATTTATTTTATTTTGCAATTGAGTACGTTTTTAACAATGTTGTGAGTTTACTAAGTGAGTGAATTATTTTACATACCTGTCTGAAGATTGTAATAAGCTTAAAAAGGTTGTAAACACTAGGAATAATACCTATTGTCATGCGTAAAGTTTAAAATGTTGGTGTTGAGTAAACTGATTGTCAAGGTGTACTAACATGCATTTGAATATAGTCCTCTGACGCTTTGACATCCTCAGGTTTATTAGGGTCTTTTAGGATACTCCAAAAACCGCTAAGCACTATAGCTACTTTTCCTGAAATCAAACGCACTTGATTTATTGTGTAAGGCGTGCAAGAAAAAAGCATGTTGCATCGCTGCAAGTAATAAAAGCCAGGCGCAGGAAGATGATTGATGCGTGCAACAAGCTTGCATGTTCGGGTCGGCACGGTCATTCGCTTTGGCTGTATTTGTTGAACACCAAAATCGACCCGAAGCAATTAAGGCAGTGCCGATAATGCCGACACAACCACAGGTGCTTAATCGCAGCATGTTTTAAAGAAAGATAATTATGATATAATCACACTATACCTTGCTGATGCGGCTTAAATTCTTTTTCATACAAGCGGTAAGCTCGAGCATGGGCTAGCAAGCTGTTGTGGGTACATAAATAAAATCCGACTCCCCGAAGAATATAGCTCTGAGGAAATAAAAATATCATGTAACTAATCTGTTTCTTAAAAACAAACAATACGGAATCAATTCAATAAAATATGAACAAAAACACATTCCGTTTCTGTCTGAACACAATTGATTATGATGTGGTTTTCACTATAGTATTTCGTGGAGTTTGTTTTGGAAAGTTTTATAAAATCCATTTAAAATAGCTTTGCTGTCAATAATAGCCTGTGTGCAGAAAGTCTTCCCATAGGAATTGGCTTGATGGCATCCTAGTCCCTTATTTATAAACGTGGAGAAAAGAAACAACCAGTTTTAACTTCAGAATTTCTATACATTTTTCAAGATGTAAGTTTGGCATAACTTTACTCCGACAATAATTATACCAATTACAAAATCAGCTGTGAGATATTAAAAGGTCGCTCAGTATACATACATTTGCACAATTTTCATGAGGTTCATTTAACGTAACCCACATTTTAACTATATCTCCATATAGTTTGAATACGATCCTCACATAGTCCTCATAATAATCAATTAGCTTTGGGTTAGCCCAGCCACCGAGGTCCATCAGTGGTGTGGGCATGTCCCAGTGGAATAACGTGACTACAGGAGTGATGTTGGCTTTTTGGAGTTCTTCGAAAATTCTCCGGTAGTACTTTACACCTTCCTCGCTTATATTGTTGTCAGTACCATTTGGAAGTATCCTTGAAATAAAAATATTTTAAAGTACTTTATTTTGTCATGGAGTTGAAAGTACAACATTCTTGCAAAAAATGAAACAAAGATCAATCTGCCTAGCCTTTTAATTCAAACAATTTCGGGTCGGCTTTAAGTCTTACCTGATTCAACTGAATACCAGTATTGTATATGGATCCACTGCCTATCTCAACTCCACAACCCAGTAACTGGTTAATACGATACTCGTTGGGAAGACTGGTAGTCAGACTTTTGTGGCTTCTGTCCACTCGGAACGACCGTCAAAGTGTTAAAGATCTACTAACGAATAACTTATTATTTGTCATCAGCATGGGCGCTAAAACAAATTTGCTAAGAACGAAAATAAAACTTACCTCTTGATGAAACAACCACAAGATTTAAGTAGAAGGTTGAATAAACATCTTACCTGGTCCAAGAAATAGACATTCTATAACCACTGACGCCTAAACTTTTAATCAGTTCAATATCTTCCCTCCAGAGGTGGTAAGAGTCATCTGCAACATCTCCGTTCGTACGGTCAACGATAAATGCAGGGTATTTGTGGAGGTATGTGTCCCATACACTTTCGCCTTTGCCTATGGAACAAACGTTATTAAAAAGGTAAAATGCGTGTTTTAGTTATAATTTTATTTCTTTATTGAAAGGGATAAAATTACAACTAAAACACGCATCGAAATTCCTTTATTCCGTTATTCAATATTGAAATAACCAACCTCCTTCGTTCCATCCTCCTTCAATTTGAAATGCGGCCGTAGCCACTCCGAACATGAAATCATCCGGGAAGGAGTAATTGCTCACCCCGGAGTTCACGACTGGTCCTCCTCTTGCTAATTGCAGCAAGCTGTATATTATGAAAAATGCTGTTAAGAAAAGTGCAACAGTCATCATCATTATTTATCTTCCAGTCCTTGTCCCATTTTACTCGGGGTCATTTTTTTGTTTAATCCCCCCGTTTCAACCGTCCCGTTATTATTAACTTCCTCTTCTGCCTGTTATAATGCTTTTGCAAAAGTATTTATTTATTTAACGGTTTATGTAGTCACTAAATAAAGAAAAGAAGAAAGGAACAGAAAAATAGGAACAGAGTTGATGCTTATTTATAAAGAAATCTCATCTAGCATACCTGCGAAAGTCGAATAGAAAATAGAATACATAAAAACATAAAGCAAATAACGTACTTAATTATAACATACAATAAAAGAATATACTTACACACAAAAATAAAATACAATATAACAATAAATACCTTTGCAGCTATAAATGGAAAGATACTGTTCTTTCACTATTCTTTTGAAAACTGCAACAGTTTGGCAGTCCCTAATATCAGGGGGAAGTGGATTCTACAACCGCACTGCGTGTACAGTAAAGGAGTAGGAGTAGAAGTCAGTGGAGTTGGGAGGGGATTTAAGGACGTTCCTAAGATGCGATCTGCAAGGTGGACGGGAATAGTAAAAGCGTTCCCTCAGATAGGATCGTGTTTTAGGGTCACGAAGGATGTTAAAAAGCAGTCACGTTGTGTCTGCTTTTTAATATGCTCTTAATCCGATCCAACAACTGTCCTGCCAATGGAACAATCGATTTGGGTACTGCTGACCACACATATCAGCCGGTTGACATACAGTTCGAAAAGCCTGGGCGAGCTAAGCCCCCCCTGCCTTACGCCGCACTCCAACCTGTACGCATCAGACATGGCACCTTCCCATCCAACGTTGTTAGACTGGTCGCTGTACCAGTACTTCAGTACAGCAATCAGTCCCCCAGGAAGGTCAATGTCTTGGGAGAGTTTCCTCCAGAGGCAGAAGATACTAAGTCGAATGCCTTGGAGAGATCCAAAAAACACGCAAAAACAGGTGTTTTCTTTGCTGCAAAGTAATGGACAGTATGCTTGAGACACAGGATCGTTGTTTCAGTCGACAAATCTGGCCAAAACCCAAATTGGGCGTCATGTAGGGTGATATTCGTGATGTGATCGCAATTTCGTTCATCTTTAATTGAACTGCGTTATTTTGGTACCACTTTAGTTTAGTTTTATTTTTTACTCATTACACTGCTAGGCAGTGTAATGTCAGTGCACTGCCTCTGCACTTCAGAGGAAAAGTTGATAAGTTCTCTACCGAACAGTTCACTTGGTTGTTCATTATATATTATTGATAGCAACACATATTCCTCGCAGTAGCTCAATGATAAATCATAAATAAGACGTTGGTGATAATTTACTATAAATAATTTAGATAGTGATTTAAATCACCCAACACAACTTTGGTCTTACCTTAGGGTTAAAAAATAAAAAATGTTCTGGCTTTCTCCCGAGCTCCGCATTGTACCAACTGAAATATTTATATAATCTGATAATTTTAATCACAGCTTTTTAAGTATGAAATTTTAAAGACTAGTTGCAGCTGCAGGTCTGCAATCAAAAAGTGATCACTGTGTATATACTTATTAGACACTCATAAATATGTGTGTATTTGCTATCAAATACGTTACTAAGCGTTTTCACTGCAATTAATGACATGAATTTAATTCCTATTTTCTGAGGAAAAAAAAAATGATTTTGGGGACTGAGATCCGTGTGATGCTTTTGGGGAAGACAGGCCTTATATCTTTGTTTTTATTAAACGTCTTCCTCACCAGACGCCATAAAAAGTCACACGTACCTCACCAAATCGTAGATCTGTTGAGATTCTGGTACGGGGGCCAGACTAATCAAGACAAATGCGGTGACACTCTATCCAGCAGTTATAAGTTAGACTGCGGTGTGCGCCAAGGTGGGTTGACTTCTCCGGACCTCTTTAATCTGTATATCAATGGTCAAAAAGTTGGCTGTCACCTAGGCAATGTCTGTGTGAATAGCTTGAGCTATGCTGATGACATGGTTCTTTTGAGTCCTTCGATCAAAGGCTTGAGGAAACTGTTGTCTGTCTGTGAGCATTATGTTGATGCTCATGGACTAAAGTATAATGTTCTAAAAACCGAATCCATGGTATTCAGGTCTGGGGCGGGTCCGGGGAACATACCCAGTTTGTTTTTAAATGGTGCGACAATAAAGGTAGTAAAACAGTTTAAATACTTGGGACACATTTTGACGGACAGACTCCAGGACGACTGCGACATAGAAAGAGAGCGTAGGGCCCTCTCAGTGCACCAAAGACGTAAAGAACACTCTATTCAGAGCTTACTGTCTGTCAATGTACACCTGCCAACTATGGTGCAACTTCACAAAAAAGATGTACAGCTCATTAAGGGTTCAGTACAATGACGCGTACAGAACCCTAATGAAACTGCCTAGGTTCTGCTGTGCTTCGAGCATGTTTGCAGAAGCGAGGGTTCCGGATTTTTACGCCATCATGATGTCGAGGTTTGCGTCCTTCTGGCAAAGTTTAAGACGCTCCAGTAACAGCATTTTGAGGGTCGTCTCGTGCAACCTAGCAAGCCCTATATTTGTGCACTGGATTTCTGTTTACCTTAACGGGAATAAAAAATGACAAAAGAATGGACCTTTGTTGTTGTTGTTGTTGTTATTTTTGAAGACTATGGGTACCTATACATACTCGTACCTCGCATGTTTTTATTTTTGAGTAATTTTATTGATATTTTTATTGAATGACTTTTATTGATTTTTGTAATGTAATGATTTTAATGACTTTTTAATGATATTTTTGTATGATTTTCTACTTTACTGTTTTTATTCAATCTCAATTTATTTTTTATTTTTTTGTTTTATATGGGTATTATGCCTGAATTAAAACACAATTTATTTATTTTATTTTATTTTTATGATACCAGTAATTTGTTACTTTAACTTGCGTTTGAATCCTTTCGAGCAGGAACGATAACGATATACACGAATAGACAAATCTGAAACCTAGTGATAAACTTTTGTGTGTAACCTAGTTTTATATCTCTGACTTTTTTAAAAGCGTAAACATGAAAAATGGAACCGGGAAAAAAGTTACTATTATAATCATACCATTTACGGGGAAAAAAATGGGTAAAATTAAAAGACTAAATGTAGCAACCCCGTTTTAATTATATGTACATTTACAACTTTGGTCACACACCTTTTAAGATTAGTTTAGCAATAATACTATAGTCGTTAAAGTTGACAGTGCGTCATTGTTTTTTTATCATATCTCAGTTTACGTAACTTTTTATACCAACTATGAAACCTGACATTTTCGGATGCATGTACCTATTTACGATTCTTTCACAGTTATTTTAATCTTTCATTATATATCGCTGTTCAAATCACAATAATCTTTATTTTCGTTATTAAAAGGTAGCCATTGGGTTGCTGCCATTGATATCAGTCAAAATCGCAATAATCTTTATTACGCTTAAAAAAAAATAAGGGTTCTGTGGAGTTGCTGCTATCTAAGGTAAAATAACTGAGGAAGAACTGGAGTCTTACAAAACTGACTAAAGATAAAGTCATACTCAGAATTTAGCCCCAGTTTTGTAATTTGAAAGACCAAATAAATACGCATAGTTCAAGATAAGTAAGTTATTGTAAGAAATAATATAAAATAGTCGAAATAAAATGAAACGTGTGTGTTATTATCGGCTGCCTCAAACCAACCCCGGTACAGATCCATCTGGTAGGTATAGCGCCATTAGAAGTCCGCAAAGCAGTGGTAAGCTCTAGTGAAAATGCCAAAATGGTTTTCGACGCTCGACATCCTTAACACATTACTGTGTCCTTGTCCCGCAAAAGCTGAAAAGCCATTCATTTCATTTATTTCACATAACAATTTTTACATTGTATCGAAATGTTTCACAAACTTATATAATTAATAACTTACAGTAGCAATTATTATCTCCTTTATTTATTTTTATACAAATAATTTACATTTTTAAATATTTCTATACAAAGTAAAGTAATATAAAAAAAAAAAAACATTTAAAAATATTAAAAATAGTAGCCCACCGGTATCGGGAACAGGGTCAGTAGCAATCATTATTATAACAGTAACCAAAAAAATAATAAAAAAATAAAATAAAAAAATTGCAATTCCCCTATTATTATGTTAAATAGCACAATAAAAAAACATGATACAATATAAAAAACAAATTAAGATTACACCATTACAATTAATGTCAAAAGTATAATATAATGTCAATAAAAATTGTAATGTTATAAAATATAATTTATTAAAGTGTGTGTCGCCGCTCACTGGCGAACGTTCTAATACGTGCGGTTTCCCTACCTAACAAAGCTGTGCCACTTGCTGAAAACCCCTCACCTGGACACGAGTTGCTATAGCTGACGTGAAAGTCTTTGAATAGACTCCGGACACCGCTTTTAAATAGAAATATTTTCAGGTGGAGATTCATAGATGACTCTGCCCTGGAGTGGAAATGTGGTGTCGTTCAAAAACAATGGGACACTTGATATTGTGTCTTGCTTGGCCTATTGTTTGCACATAATAGGAGCTGATGGGAGCCACTGAAAGTGCCAAACTGGTCGCCAAATGGGTCGAATCAATTTAGATTGATCGCAATCTAAATTGATTATATCATATTTTTTAAAAATTGTATTTTGGTCGTTCAATTAAGGGTACTTGGTTTTATATTATAACAAAGACCCACCCTGCTTCTCAGGGTGTCACATACTGATACACTGATGACTGCAACATCCATTAGGTCCAAAACTATCTTATTTTTCAAACTAGAACCAACCATACGCATTTATAAAATTTCATTCAAAGTCAAAGTTAAAGTCAAAATTATTTATTTGGATTGAAATCAGTTGAGTGGTTTCGGAGATTAGTGTGTACGATCAAAGTGTAACACGTGATTTTATAATTAAGATTACTTATAGGTCAATTACTTATAGGTAATCAAAAATAATAAATTGTTGCTAACTTAATAATGAACGCTGATAGCATTGTTTCCATAGTACAATGTTATGCTACAATGTAGCATTGTTTCCATAGTACAATGTTATGCTACATTGTAGCATTGTTTCCATGACAATCTGGTTAAGTCACCGCGTCATTGTGCAACCCTTTCCTGATTTATTTTGTCGGTGCGTCAGCATTACGGGATCAGCATGTTCGGTGCCGAAAGCGCACCGAGTGCCCTTATTTCAATGAGTGATAAGTTATTGGCGCGGTATACGCGGGAATGGGGCGGGATCGTTTCGGTTTACCGCGTCTCCGTAGAAACGTCCAATGCGTTATCAGGACACTTGCGCGAAAGGCATTTGCGCAAAACTTAAGCCGCAGACGTAGATATCATGCAGAACGACTTCACAAAAATACAATTAAAGCAGCCTGCTTTAACCTCACCTATTGATGAACGGTGGTAATAGGTATTTTGTCTATTATCACTGACTGTCTTATCGGGAACAGGGTCCAAGCTACCGGCGCACAGTGATCAATTCTTAAAAGTTAGCGTCCCATAATTATTTTTGGTCTATGTGTCAGTAGATCGATTTTTTTTTTTTTCAGCTTTCAAGGTAAGTAGTTTACATTAAACTAAAACACCAACATTATACACACAGTAGTTTAATAGATATGCCATTTCAAAGTTATCTCGAAAGCTAAACTATTATTACAAGACTGATTTATCGTTGTTTTACTTTATTATTCAAGTTAAGTTGGCTAAGTTATCGGTGTAAACTGTGAATTGAAAAAAATAGTGCACATTAAGAAAGGTCTATACTGGAATATACCTTTGATTCACGATTTCAGTATTTAATAATTTCGTCCCCCTAAATTTTTGAAATTGATCACTGTGCGGCGGTCAGGGCTCCAGACAGAGAAACCTCCTGACAATACGCAGCGTGTGCAGGAGTATCGCTTAATTAATAATTAGTAATTCCGGCCCATTCACTTATTAAAGTATGGACGCTCAGCGAACTTTCGGTACCTACCGGGTATGCTTATCTCGCACTGCTGACGCACCGACCAATCAGAAAAGGGCCTAACACACATTTACTAGTGACAAAAGAACTTCGTGCATCGAAGCAAACTTTATTTATTTATGTGGAGTTTATAATGCGCTTAGACTTGAGACAGTATTTTGGATCGAGGGTGGCTTGATGTAGTCGAAGTCAACTCGGCGTGTGCGCACAATGTTGGCATAGTTCTTCGCTGACAGCTTCGGTGTCCGCGTTCTATTTGGACTGTCGTAATCCACTTTGAATAAGCCGAATTTTGTTCTGGAAAATAAAACAATTAATATTATAATGGCGGATTTTTACTTATATAACATATTAGTTTATGGAAATATTATAAGACTTAAAGGTATTTTAGCCGTATTTGTACCAGCGAATTAAGCGTAACTATCAGGATAAATTAAAATTACAAGTTGCATACGTAAATTACAGCCTCATTTGTGACATTGTTTTATAAAATGTATAGAAATAACAAGATGGCAGCGGTAAAAGCGGCTAACTGCCTAAATAATATTTAGCTTTAACATCTCCTAAAGGTAAAGGTTATTTAGGCGCTTGGCCGCTTTTAATGATGTAAGTTACCTATTTGGAAGTGCTCGCGTTAATTTGTGTTGTCCTGGGTTCAGGATACTACAACATTTGATTGCCCACAATACACCTATATAGCAGAAAGTGAAAAACTTACGTATATCCGTCTACCCATTCCATGCTATCCATTAGACTCCAGGCGAAATATCCTTTGACATTGATCCCATCTTCATGTATAGCTAGAAGTAGTTGGTAGAGGTAGTCGTTAAGATAAGAAATTCTCTCATAGTCTTCAGTTTGCCCCTTGTCAGCCAATCCATTCTCAGTTACAAATATTGGGATTTTGTTAACTATTTTGTAGGTGTTTTGAAGCCAGTTGAGAATTTTTCGGAAGCCTTCTGGGTAAACCTGCGACAGTTAAAAAGAATAGGTATGTTATGTTTAGAGATTTTAAAACTTCGGGTCAAAACAGAGACTAAGACTTGGAAACCTTTAATTAACGGTCTTTGATAAATGGACTAGTAAAACCCACATTCCGTGAATAAGTAATTTGTGTTTATCTTAAAAACGAAACACACAATTAATATAACAGTATCAATGCGGCTACAATCTACAAATATGTATGTCAGTAATGTTTATGACAGTTGGATATAGCAAAATAATTAATGTTCCGTGCAAAAAAAAATTAAAAACCGTTCAAATTGTTAGCAAAATCAAATTCAACTAATGAAATAATAATTTTTATAATAATGTCACGTTGACGAAGGTCGCGGGCAGCAACTAGTGAAACATAAATTAGGTTAGTGTAGTGGTCAAAATCCTTTAACGGGATCAAAAATCTAACGGATGGCCGATGAGGCCGAAAAGTTCTGGAGTGGCGACCGCGAACCGGAAGACGTTGCGTTGGAAGGCCTCCCACTAGGTGGACCGATGACCTGGTTAAGGTTGCAGGGATCCGCTCGATGCGAGACGCACGAGACCGGTCAATGTGGCGACACTTGGGGGAGGCCTATGTCCAGCAGTGTCTTTCGGCTGAAATGATGATGATGATCAAAAATCTTATATTTTAAATCAGGTAACAGTATGTTCAACATCCAAATCTATAATATTAATAAAACGACGCATTTATTTACCGCTAGCCAGCCCGCACCAGGCTTGGGCCAAGATGGATTTTGCTCCTTTTTGATGCCAGTGTCATGTTCCCAAGAAGGCACCTTCCAGCCAGCTTCCATTGATGATGGAGACATTACGAGTGTAGTGTAGTGGTTGAGACCTAAGAAGTCTGCGCTTCCTTGAAGTGCTTTTACCTGGACATAGAATGAACATAACATAAAATTACGCCTATAATCCCCGAAAGGTTAGGCAGGAGTGTACCGACCCTATAGTAGGCACATTACTTACCCCACCGAAATATGGGTACATTACCATACCAGTTATGTTTAAGTCCACAGGATATAGAAGGGTAAGTGTAAATTAAGTTGATTGTAGAAAGCAGTCTTTCTAAGATCCTCTTTTGCACACATAAAATATTAAAAAAATAAAATAAAATATTTGTAACAGTAATATGTACAATTTTATACAGAAAGTTTTCGTGAGAAATATGTCTGTTTACGTAATAACGTAAACCAACCTCTTCAGGAGTAAAATATGGGAGACGTGACCGCGAGTATCCTTGTTGACGACTCATATTGTCAACCCGTTCACGAACAAAACTAGGATAGTCACCGACATCTAAAAATATCGGATGAGCTAACATTCCCATCTGAAAATGACAAAAATAATGTTGAAAAACAACTCGCTCTAACTCGTAATATTTCTTAATGAGATTTGAGCTCTAGGACAATTTAAAAAAAGAAAGAAAATAATAAAAACGGCACAAAGCATAACCGACCATATCAAAAATAAGACGCATTAGAAAAACAGCCGAATTGAGAACTTCCTCTCTTTTATAGAACTCGGTTTAAAACAGTAACATAACAAAACATGATTTGCCTATAATATTCCCACTGCTGGGACACAGGCCTCCTCTCTATGAGAGGGAATGGGCCATAATCCACCACGCGGGCCCAGTGCGGGTTGGTACAAACAGTAAGTGGTCAAAAATTATCACCGAATAGCAAATTAGAGATGGGTCGAAAAGAAGTAGACAGAGGATGACAACGCAAACGATGGATGATGACATACTGGAGCTGGTGCCTTGTGGGCAAGAGACAAGTGAGACCGTGACAAATGGAGGAGCCTGGGGAGGTTGTTGATTGACGAAGACACCGAAGTGCCGTAGCTATTTCGCTTAATTTGTATTTTATTGTAATTAGTTTATGTTTTAATAAGGACTTTATTTATTTTATATTGTTATTGAGAACGTTTTCACCAATGTTGTGAGTGTAGTAAGGAGTGAATTATTTTACATAGCTCTCGAAAGATTGCAATAAGCTTGAAAAGGTTGCAAACAATAGAAATAACACCTACTGTCATGTGTAAAGTTAAAATTTTAAACTTATTGCACTTTACTAAAGAAAACTGATTGTCAAGGTGTACTAACATGCATTTGAATATAGTCCTCTGACGCTTTCACATCCTCAGGTTTATTAGGGTCTTTTGGGATACCCCAAAAGCAGCCAAGCACTATAGATACTTTTCCTGAAAATCAAACGCAACTGAATTATTGTATGAGGCATGCAAGGAAAAAGCATGTTGCACCGCTGCAAGTAATTTGAGCCAGGGGCAGAAAGATGATCGATGCGTGCAACAAGCTTGCATGTTCGAGTCGGCACGGTCATTCGTTTTGGCTGTATTTGTTAAACACCAAAATCGACCCGAAGCAATTACGTCAGTGACGATAAATGTCAACAAAACCACAGGTGCTTAATCACAGCATATTTTAAAGAAAGAAAATTATGATATAATTGCACTTTACCTTTCTGATGTGGCTTAAATTCTTTTTCATACAAGCGATAAGCTCGAGCATGGGCTAGCAAGCTGTTGTGGGTACATAAATACAATCCGACTCCCCGAAGAATATAGCTCTAAGGAAATAAAAATATCATGTAACTAATCTGTTTCTTAATATCAATACCGAATCAATTATTTCGTAGATTTTGTTTTGGAAGGTTTTTATAAAATCCATTTAAAATAGCTTTGCTGTCAATAATAGCCTGTGTGCAGAAAGTCTTTCCATAGGAATTGGCTTGATGGCATCCTAGTCCCTTATTTATAAACGTGGAGAAAAGAAACAACCAGTTTTAACTTCAGAATTTCCATACATTTTTCAAGATGTAAGTTTGGCATAACTTTACTCCGACAATAATTATACCAATTACAAAATCAGCTGTGAGATATTAAAAGGTCGCTCAGTATACATACATTTGCACAATTTTCATGAGGTTCATTTAACGTAACCCACATTTTAACTATGTCTCCATATAGTTTGAATACGATCCTCACATAGTCCTCAAAATAATCAACTAGCTTTCGGTTAGCCCAGCCACCGAGGTCCATCAGTGGTGTGGGCATGTCCCAGTGGAATAACGTGACTACAGGAGTGATGTTGGCTTTTTGGAGTTCTTCGAAAATTCTCCGGTAGTACTTTACACCTTCTTCGCTTATATTGTTGTCAGTACCATTTGGAAGTATCCTGGACATAAAAATATTTAAAAGAACTTTATTTTGTCATG
Source organism: Noctua janthina (assembly GCA_963576755.1). Lineage (NCBI taxonomy): Eukaryota > Metazoa > Arthropoda > Insecta > Lepidoptera > Noctuidae > Noctua > Noctua janthina. The sequence goes on from OY755059.1 coordinate 11,780,099, forward strand.
GAGTTGAAAGTACAACATTCTTGCAAAAAATTAAACCAAAATCAATCTGCCTAGCCTTTTTTTAAGGGGTAGTATTTAAACGAGTGAAAATAAATTAAAATTAAAGGTGTCAAAAATATTGAAAATTGGCTGTTGATATACTAAGTGAGCGACAAACAGTGGGCGAATACAAATGTTTAAAACAGCAACTTGAAAATACAAATTTCAGTGATTTCAGTTCAATACGATCAGTGTGATAATTCAAGAACTCTGAAAAAAACCTAAAACAAGGTTATTAATCACTAGATTGTAGATAAGACATAGTAGACGTAGCGCGGGGCTCCTATTTCTGTTTGCAGGGTAAGTAACCTAACACGAACTGACGAGTTGGGGTACCACAGTCTCTCTCAGCCTTCGCTCGCTCTTGCTTCCTATATTCTCCTTAGTCATAGTTAGTGGTCTTAGTTATAGTCGCCCATTCAGTATATTGGTCGCCAATTAAATTTTTAGACGCCCGATTAATAATTTCGCTTTTTGAAGCAATTTTGGGGTCGGCTACCAGTCTTGCCGGATTCAACTGAATACCAAGTGCTGTATATGGAGCAACTGCCTATCTGAACTCCACAACCTAGTAACTGGGTAATATGATACTCCTTGGGAAGACTGGTTGTCAAACTTGTTTTCTCTACACTATACTAAATGGAATATTTACAACAAAAAAAAACCTGGGACACACATTCACACTGATTCAATATTGCCAAATGACGTGAATTTTACTAGCAGATAGCTAATGTAATAAGTTCTAATTTAAGCTACTTTTATTTAACAGAAATAATTAGGGTTCCATACAAAAAAAATAAAAACCTTGAAATTGATAACAAAATCCGATTAATAAAGGGAAGTAATATATTTTTTTAAATTATTTCTCGCGAAGGTCGTGGGCAACAGCTATTAAATAATAAGAATGGTTAACATAACTAGCTAGTTATTCACATGCAAGCTAAGAGGAATAACACAGACATGAAAGTAGTAAATTATTATTTATTAAATTAGATGCTAATACAATGCCTAGTTTTGTCACGGCATAACTTATTATTCGGCATCAGCATGGGCGCCAAAACAAAACTGCCAAGTACGAAAATAAAACATACCTCGTGATGAGACAACCTAAAGATTTAAGTAGAAGGTTGAATAAACATCTAACCTGGTCCACGCAATGGACATTCTGTAGCCACTGACGCCTAAACTTTTAATCAATTCAATGTCTTCCCTCCAGAAGTGGTAAGAGTCATCTGCAACATCTCCGTTCGTGAGGTCAACGATATATGCAGGGTATTTGTGGATGTATGTGTCCCATACACTTTCGCCTTTGCCTATGGAATAAACGTTATTAAGAAGATGAAATGGGTGTTTTAGTTGTAATTTTATTCCTTTATTAAAAGGTGATACGAGAACCTCAGAAACTAAGTAAAAATTGTTCAGTATTCAAATAATCTTACCTCCTTCGTTCCACCCTCCTTCAATTTGAAATGCGGCCGTAGCCACTCCGAACATGAAATCATCCGGAAAGGAGTAATTGCTCACCCCGGAGTTCACGACTGGTCCTCCTCTTGCTAGATGCAGCAAGCTGTAAATTATGAAAAATACTGTTAAGGAAAGTGCAGCAGTCATCATCACTATCTTCCAGTCAAACATGATACGCAGACCCCGAGTAAAATGGGACAAGCTTATTTCTGGGGTCTGCGTAACATGTTTTCTTGTTTAATGCCCCCGTGTCAACAGTCCCGTTATTATTAACTTCCTCTTCTGCCTGTTATAATGCTTTTGCAAAAGTATTTATTTATTTAACGGTTTATTTACTCACTAAATACAGAAAAGAAGAAAGGAACAGAAAAATAGGAACAAAGGTGATGCTTATTTTTAAAAAAAACTCTTTCAGCATACCTGCGAAAGGAGAATAGAAAATAGAATACATAAAAACATAAAGCAAATAACGTACTTAATTATAACATACAATAAAAGAATATACTTACACACGAACATAAAATACAATACAAGATATAACAATAAATACCTATACAACTATGGCGAAATGGAAAGATACTGTTCTTACACACTTCTTTTGAAAACTGCAACAGTTTGGCAGTCCCTAATATCAGGTGGAAGTGGATTCTACAACCGCACTGCGTGTACAGTAAAGGAGTAGGAGTACAAGTCAGTGGAGTAGGGAGGGGATTTAAGGAGGTTCCTAAGATGCGATCTGCAAGGTGGACGGGAATAGGAAAAGCGTTCCCTCAGATAGGATCGTGTTTTAGGGTCATGAAGGATGTTTTAATATGCTCTCAATCCGATTCAACAACTGTCCTGTCAATGGAGTAACCGATTTGGGAGCTGCTGACCTTACATATCAGCCGGTTGACTTACAGGTGGAAGAGCCTGGGCGAGCTAAGCCCCCCCTGCCTCACGCCGCACTCCAACCTTACGTATCAGACATGGCACCTGCCCATCTAACGTAGTTGGACTGGTTGCTGTACCAGTACTTCAATACAGCAATTAGTCCCCCAGTAAGGTCAGTGTCTTGGGAGAGTTTCCTGCAGAAGCAGTCATAGGATACTAGGTCGAATGTCTTGCAGATGTCCAAAAAACACGCAAAAACTGGTGTTTTCTTAGCTGCATAGTAATGGACAGTATGCTTGAGACAGAAGATCACTGTTTCAGTCGACAAATGTGGCCAAAACTTAAATTGGGCGTCATGTAGGGTGATATATTTATAGAACTGCCTGTCAATTAGACCATCCAACACCTTTGCAACAATGGTAGCCAAGGAGATAGGCCTGTATTTCCAGTCTTCTTCTTCATTACAGGAAAGACAATCGTTTTCATGAGGAGATAAGACAGACCCAACCGCTCCAGCGGTGAACATTACAGGCGCACCCTCGGACCCCTCCCTAGCATCCGATCTACCCGTCGATGGACCCCCGGGTGACTCTGCCCTAAACGAAGCCATAAATAAATTAGAAATAGCCTTAGGTTTGTTTAAGCCACCGACGCACACTGGCAGGCCCGACTTGGGATTCAAGCTGTTCGTGACTTTCCAGAAACTGCAAAATTTTTTGGATTCGTGATGATGGCTCTCAATTTCGTTCATCTTTAATTGATCTGCGTTATTTTGGCACCACTTTAGCTTACTTTTATTTTTTTTGTCTTCTTGCCACCAGAAAATGAAGTCGAGCCTACCCGTACGCATCTTTAACGTATTTATTTTAACTCGTTTTATTACATTTTCTGCGCTGAACTTGGTAATTGTGACTAGTAGTTGCAGCCTCGCAAAGAATATCTACAACATTTTTTTATACAATTTGTCAACTATTATAAGAAGACTATTGTTCCAAGTTAGTACAATTATTTTCACTACGACTACAGTTAATAAACTCTGTTGAAAAGTCAATTTATCTTAGCCTCTTATTACAAAGTTCGGTGTACATAGCCGTTTGCGTGGGCTCCCTATATCCCTACCTTACTGTATTACTTATTTTAGGTTTTAACATGTCAAGTTCGCAGTTTACTTTAAGGGAAAATGATCAGACCACCACACGTCATTATATTATCCATCGCAACACATATTCCTCGCAGTAGGTCAGTGATAAATCATAAATTAGTCTATGTTGATAATCTACTTTAAATAATCTAGATAGTGATTTAAAACACCAATCAACTTTAGTCTTACCTTAGGGTTATAAAAATAAAAATGTTCTGGCTTTCTCCCGAGCTCCGCATTATATTAACAAAAATATCAATATAATCTGATAATTTTGATCACAGCTTTTAAAGTACGAAATTTGAAGGACTAGTTGCAGCTGCAGGTCTGCATTCGAGTCGTGATCACTGTGTAAATACTTATTAGACACATCATATTTAAGTATGTTTGATATCAAATACGTTATTAAGCGTTTTCACTGCAATTAATGAAATTTTTAATGAGACTAAGTAGATTGGAATTTAACTCCTATTTTCTGAGGAAAAAAAAATATTTTAGGAGACTGAGATCCTTGGTGATGCTTTTGGGGAAGACCCACAAATAGACTTTTATAGTTTTTTGTAAACGGGCCTTATTTCTTTCTTTTATTAATCGTCTTCCTCACCAGACGCCATAATACTAGTAATTTGGTACTTTACCTTGCGTTTGGATCGTGTCGAGCGGGACGGGAACGGACAATACACAAATAGACAAATATGAAACCTTTTTTTTTCGGATAGGAAATCATCAAAATTTGATGATTTAATGACCAATCCCCCTCTCTGGGCGGAGCGGAAGGGAGTGTCAGACTTGTACTAATTAAAACCCATCCATGTTCCCTCTTTGCCCTTTGTGTTCCAGGGCCACCGGTATCTCTTTCGAACAGTCCCGCAGCCCTGGCAGGCATCGGCCCATGCGGACCTCTACTTGGTTGCTGACATCTCTTTGAAGCGCGCGTGGTACACGATCGACACGTCGACACGGCCTGTCGTCATAAGACGGCCGGACGGTGAGCTAGCTCGCTGTCCACACGCCCGCACCTACGGTGGCCGGAAGCCACCACGTGACCCCCAGGGCGTCTCCCGCGGCGGCTGGGACGTGACGTTCTTTCCCTCTCACGTCCCGCCACCTCCATCACTAGCATGACTGTTTCGCAGAAGGAGGTGACGGCTTCCCATTTCCTCTCGCTTCGGACCATGGCTTGAACCAGGGCCGAACGCGAGAGATCGCCGCGGCCAATCGCCGCTACGAAGACACGGCGGTGCTCCGTCCAAGCAGGGCAGACCTCCGCGGTGTGCTCCACCGTGTTCTTCGGACGATCCTCGCAGTGATAAATTTGAAACCTTGCGATAACCTTTTGTGTATAATCTAGTTTTATATCTCTGACTTTTTAAAAGCGTAATCATGAAAAAGGGAACTGGGAAAAAAGTTACTAACCATATCACTTTCGGGAAAAAAATGGGTAAAATTAAAATACTTAACGTAGCAACCCTGTTTTTATAGATTAGCAACTTTGGTCACGCAACTTTTAAGATTAGTTTAGCAATAGTACTAGTCGTCATAGTTGACAGTACGTCGTTGTTTTTTTCCAGATCTTAGTTAACGTACCGTTTTTTTATACAAACGATGAAACCTAATGCACGATGAACCACCCTTTGTCGGATGCATATTTCATTCACAGTTATTTTATCTTTCATTATAATTATATCGCTGTTCAAATTACAATAATCTTTATTTTCGTTGTTATAAGGTAGCTGTTGGGTTGCTGCAATTGATGACTGTCAAAATCGCAGTAATCTTTATGACGGTTAAATAAAATAAGGGTTCTGTTGAATTGTTGCTATCTGAGGTAAAATAACTGAGGGAGAACTGGAAACTCTTGTAAAACTGACTACAGATACAGTCATACTCAGAAGATCCTTAATGTCCCTGCCAGAGGCACAGGTGACACTACCTTCCACGTTTTTTTATCGACACGGCCTGTCGTCATAAGACGGCCGGACGGTGAGCTAGCCCATAACTCGCCGTCCACAGGCCCGCGCCTACTGTGGCCGGAAGCCACCACGTTCCATCGTTCCCAAACTATCATAGAGATGGTACTTTACAGCGGCTATCTCTATTTTGCTCACGGCTTTGCCCATTTGAAAATATGTTGCTGGTTAGCTTTTCCATGACTTCAAAATTAGCTAGCGTTAGAGCGCCAATTTTGTCATTTGAAAGACCAAATAAATACGCATAGATAAGTAAGTTATTCAAAATCAAAATCAAAATCATTTTGATTTGTATAACAAAGGTATTGAATACAGTTCTTAAATTAAAGATAGGTCGCTATGTTATGCCAAGAGGCGTAAAAATATATGGTTGCATGCAAATAAAATGAAAATTTATGAATCACGCTAGAGAATAAACACAAATTATTTGGTAGGTATGTCAAAATTAATAGAATGATGATAAATAATAAAAAAAAAAACAAAAAAAAAAAAATTAAATAAAAACAAAAATTATAAATATTAGAATATGGAGTAATTATAATAAGAAATAATATAAAACAGTAAATAAAATGAAATGTGTGGGTTATTATCGGCAGCCTCAAATCAACCCCGGTACAGATGCTGTATCCACTGGTAGGCATAGTGCCGTCAGAAGTTTTCGACGCACGATATCCTTAACACACTAACATCCTTGTCCCGCAAAAGCTGAAAAGCCATAATAGTTTATTAAAGTGTATGTCGCCGCTCACTGGCGAACGTTCTAATACGTGCGGTTTCCCTATGCAACCAATTTGTGCCACTTGCTGAAAACCTCTCACCTGGACACGAGTTGCTATGGCTGATATAAATTTCTTTAAATAGACTCCAGACACAGCTTTTAAATAGAAATCTTTTCAGGTGGAGATTCATAGATGACTCTGCCCTGGAGTGGAAATGTGGTGTCGTTCAAAAACAATGGGACACTTGATATCGTGTCTTGCTTGGCCTATTGTTTGCACATAATAGGAGCTGATGGGTGCTACTGAAAATGCCAAACTCGTCGCCAAATGGTTCGAATTAATTTAGACTGATCGCAATCTAAATTGATTTTCTTATATATTTTTTTAAATTGTATTTTGGTCACTCAATTAAGGGTACTTGGTTTTATATTATAACAAAGACCCACCCTGCTTCGCAGCTTCGCAGGGCAACGTCCATTAGATCCAGAACTATCTTATTTTTCAAACTAGAACCAACCATACACATTTATAAAATTTAATTCAAAGTCAAAGTTAAAGTCAAAGTTATTTATTTGGATTGAAATCAGTTGAGTGGTTTCGGAGATTCCGTCTCTGGGAAAATTGAGTGTCGGGTTCTTCAGTATTCGGGCAAGCGAGTTTCCAAGCATCGATAGCCTCGGAGAAGCACGGCACTTCAAAATCAACCAGTGTGGAAGCCAGGATATTCCTGATTAATTTCTGGGTGCCGTGGACCGAGGATATGAAGGCCGGTAAACTAATACTGAAAATTTTGCGTACGCCGAGTCCTCTCATGCGAATGAGAAGACCAGATTGTGTCGTCCGAAGCCACATTTAAAATTGATGATATAGTATGTCTGATAATTTGATCCATTTTGTCCAAAAGGTGAGTGTGCTTCCTTATAGGGTTTCCCCTTTCCACGAAGGAAATATTTTAATATTGGGCCGCAACAGCAGTAACGAATTATTGTGATGGCCGAATGAATATTAATTTGGAGCAATCGTTCCGAAACATCATTGAAATTTAGAATATTTTCCTCGATAAAATCGGGAAAAGAATTTTAAAAGATCGGAGACCCAAGGAGACGAAGAGAGCTTTTTGCTATAATTTTGACGCTATTGCGTTAAATTTTGAAAGAGTCAGTTGTCTGTCGGTACTGTCCGGTACATGACATATATTTCGCATTTTGAGACGTTGAGGTCGAGGCCAATGGAATTAAATTATTTTTTTAAGAAATTTAGATCTTTTAAAACGGAATCTACATCGCCTCCCAAGGGAACATCATCAAGATACTAAACGTTAAATTTTGAATTTAGCTGTCGAACAATAGGGTGGATAGCTCAACTAAAAATCACTGGCCCGAGGGGGTCACCTTGTTGACAGCCAACAACAGAATGCAAAAGGTTGTCCCGATACAGTAATTTAGATGGGTGTCTGTAACATTGCCAAAGAAAACTATAAGTTTGGTTTAATTCTTTTTTAGTTTCTGTCAACAAGGTGTCCCTATTCACTGAATTGAAGGCGTTCTTTATGTCAACCTTCAGGATGACCTCACCGCTCCGAAAGGAATATTTTTACCGGTGACTGCCGGTTTCTATCGTAAAAAGTGTTTTTACAGGTAATAGTGCCTCAATAAAAAATATTGATTTATTTAATATTTTTTCATTACATCGACCAGTGAAGCCGCTAGCAAAGAACAATAAAAATAAATTACTTAGCTATATTTTGGAGACATTAGAAGCATCGGAACTGCCTACTAAAAGCAGGGATAGTTTCAAAATGTTATTAAATCCTTTACTGTGGTAATTTCAAGATTTTGGAAAAAAGATCCCTTAATATTATTAGATTTCGTTGGAAAAGACGCACAGGCCAGTCGCCGCAAAGATATCAAATATTACAGAGAGCATAATACCAGGAAGATGATCAGGAATCAAACAAATGAAGATCTAATGAAAATTTTGCTCATATCTTCAGATCCTGTAATATCTAATAACAGAATTATTTTATTTTATTTTTTATTTTATTTTATATTTTTATTAGCTTTAGTTCATAAGATTATTATTATTGCTTACAACTCAATAGTTTAATTGTTTACTTACTTTGTATTGTTTATTTGTTTCTGTTTAACGTATATTTTATAAAAGATTTTATTAAAAATTTAAAATTAGCTGTAACAACAGTACCTAGTTTTAGTTTTTATTTAAGTTTCAGTTTTTATACATACCTATAAAAACTAACATTATTTGTACGCCTTTGCAAGGCAGCACATAGTGAAACATAACTTTTTTTTGATAACACCGTGTGTTTACTTTACCTATGTGTCTCAAATAAATATATTTGAATTTGAATTTGAATTTGAAAATATTACCTGTAAAACAAAAAACATATAATGTCAATTGAGGTACTTAATCTTAAAAAAAAAAACAGAAATTGTCTTAGATAAGGATAATAAAATAAATTATAACAAAGTACATGACATATTAAAGTTAAATAATGTGAAAACGATTTTTCAATACAATTTAATGTTATAAATATATCTTTGTTTCACGATTTTAGTATTTAATAATTTCTTCCCCCTACATTTTTTAAATTGATCACTGTGCGGCGGACAGGGCTCCAGAGAAAGTAACCTCCTAACAATACGAACTGTGTGCAGGAGTACCGCTTAATTAATAATTAGTAATTTCGGCCCATTCACTTACAGAAGTATGGACGCTCGGCTAACTTTGGGTAACTACCGAGTATTCTTTTCTCGCACTGCTGACGCACCGACCAATTAGAAAAGGGCCTAACACAGATAATGACGCAGTGGCTTGACTAGATTGTCATGGAACATCATAATTATTTCGTGAGCTCTAACTCCACTCAATATAAAAAAGAACAAACTTTATTTATTTTTGTGGAGTTTATAATGCGCTTAGACTTGAGACAGTATTGTGGATCGAGGGTGGCTTGATGTAGTCGAAGTCAACTCGGCGTGTGCGCACAATGTTGGCATAGTTCTTCGCTGACAGCTTCGGTGTTCGCGTTCTATTTGGACTGTCGTAATCCACTTTGAATAAGCCGAATTTTGTTCTGGAAAATAAAACAATTAATATTATAATGGCGGATTTTTTATCTTATATAACATATAAGTTTATGGGAATATTATAAGACTTAAAGATATTTTAGCCGTATTTGTACCAGCGAATTAAGCGTAACTATCAGGATAAATTAAAATTCACAAGTTGCATGTAAATTACAACCTCATTTGTGACATTGTTTTGTAAAATGTATAGAAATAACAAGATGGCGGCGGTAAAATCGGCCAAGCGCCTAAATAACTTTTAGCTTTAACATCAAAGCTAAAGGTTATTCAGACAGTTGGCCGCTTTTATTGGCGTAAGTTACCTCTACGGAAGCGCTCGCGTCAACTTGTGTTGTCCTGGGTTCAGGATCCTACAACATTGCCCTGAGTACACCTATAGCGCAGGAAGTGAAAAACTTACGTATATCCGTCTACCCATTCCATGCTATCCATTAGACTCCAGGCGAAATATCCTTTGACATTGACCCCATCTTCATGTATAGCTAGCAGCAGTTGGTAGAGGTAGTCGTTGAAATAAGAAATTCTCTCATAGTCTTCTGTTTGCCCCTTGTCAGTCAATCCATTCTCAGTTACAAATATTGGGATTTTCTTAAATATTTTGTAAGTATTTTGAAGCCAGTTGAGAATTTGTCGAAAGCCTGGTGGGTAAACCTGCCACAATTAAAAATAATATAATTATTATGTTTAGATATTTCAAAACTTTGGGTAGAAAGGGTTTGCATTGGATTCAATGTACTAAGACTTGGCAACTTTTTTTTTTGTTTTAGGATGGGAAATCATCAAATGACTCCTCGTGCTCTGGGCGGAAAGGAAGGGAGTGTCTGACTTGTACTGACTAAAACTGATCTATGTTCTTTCTTTGCCCTTTGTGTTCCAGGGACGCGGTATCTCTTTCGAATAGTCCCACAGCCCCGGCAGGCATTGGCCTTTCCTGGTTGCTGACATCTCTTTGAGGTGCACGTGGAACACGAACGCGCCGTCGAAACGGCCTGTCGTCATAAGACGGCCGGACGGCGAGCTAGCCCATTACTTACCGTCCACAGGCCCGCGGCTATTAAAAAAAAACGCGGCTCCAACACGTAGCCCCCGACGCCCGGGGCGTCTCCCGCGGTGGCTGGGACGTGAAGTTCTTTCCCTCTCACGTTCCGCCACCTCCTTCTCTAACATGACTGCTTCGCAGAAGGAGGTGACGGCTTCCCATTCCCTCTCGCTCCGGACCATGGCTTGCAGGGCCGGACGAGAGAGGTCGCCGCCGCCAATCGCCGCTACGAGGACATGGCGAAGACTTAGAAACCTTCAAATTACGTTCTTCGATATAATATGGACTAGTAAAATACACATTTCAAGAATAAGTCGTTTCTGTTTGATTTGAAAATAAAACAACAACATCAGGACTGTATCAATGCAAGTCAAAATATGTATGTCAGTAATTTTTGCAACAGCTGATATTTGCTGCATAAATGTCGACATGTTTTACAGGTACTCCAAATTTATTGAGCTTTTGTTTTAGAAAAAGAAACAGGTCTAATAATAGTAATCAAACCTACTACCTGATTTGTGTGTGTCAGATGACTGAGCAAGATATACCTCAAACCCGAAGAAAACATAACTTATCAGAAGTCTAAAAAATAACCTTTAACGGTTGAAATGGTTGGCGAATTTGCGAAACTAATCTGGCGTATCTTAAGAATAATGCTCTTATTGTTGTAACGGTAAACTAAGATAAAATATCTTGAATTATGAATCATCACCAGTTATTTGACGAATGAATACATGGCAAGGTGCGTGTGTATAGTTCGTTTATGGAAATAAATAAAATTTTAGTATCTTGTTGTAATTTCAAAATTACAACTTTTAACTGAATGCATACGATACTTATAACAATATTTCTTTTCGTTTTTCTGACAGTTTGTTCCGGCTAATCTCTAAAACGGCTGAACCAATTTTTTACTGCGAGATTGCCGATGTTCTTAGGAGTTACTTATTTTACTTTTATTTAAGAAATAATAATAAGGGTTTCGTGCAAAAAAATTAAAACCCTTCAAATTGTTGATAAAATCCGATTCAAATAGGGAAGTAATATTTTTATAATAATTTTACTTTTTTTTTTTTTGACGAAGGACGCGGGTTGTAGCTAGTGAAACATAAATACGGTGTGTTATAGCTAACTTTTACCTAGGGCTTCGCCCGCGGTGAGCAGGTTTTTATCCCTCAGAAATGTATAAAGGAGTCTGCTCACTACACCGTACCATACCATAAGCGCGCTATGAACGTACCAGGCTCAGAAAAAAACAACATCGAAATCCGTTACGGCGTGAAAAGTTAACACTTACTGTTGCAATGTGTGTTAATAAAAATAGGTCTTTTTTGGCGAAGCGAAAAAAAAAATATTTACCGCTAGCCAGTCCGTGCCAGGCTTTTGCCAAGATGGATCCTGCTCTCTCATGACACCTGTGTCATGGTCCCAGGAAGGCACCTTCCAGTCAGGTTCCATTGATGATGGATACATTAGGTATGTAGTGTAGTGGTTGAGACCTATGAAGTCTGCGCTTCCTCGAAGTGCTTTTACCTGGATATAGAATGAACATAACATAAAATTACGCATGTTATCCCCGAAGGGTTAGGCAGAGAAGTGTACCGACCCTATTGTAGGCACATTACTTACCTTACTTACCGAAATATGGGAACATTTTGCCAGTCATGTTTAATTCCATAGTATATATATAGGGTCTAACTATTCATACACGAAATATTTTCAGGGAATCATCTAATGGCTATAACAAAGCCATTTCAAAGATTTTGACTGAGTATATTTTATGAAAAATAAATTATTTAAAATTACTTGACCAAAATAAATACTGGCTCCTTATTTTTAAGCATCCATTACGCTAGTTTACTACGTCGTATTTACCTACTGTCATTGTTAGAATATGGGAGTAAAGGTTTTATGCAAAAAGTCTCAAAAAAAATTAGAATTAGAATAATTTTGTAAAAAAAACACTCAGATATTTTTTTTTTCGTTGCTCTGGCGACTTTACGACTTATAGAAGTTACTCTTAAAATATTTCGTGTATGAAAAGATAGACCTTATATAGGTAAGTATAAATTAAGTTGATGATAGAAAACACTGTTTCTAAAATCATCTTTTGCACGTAGGAAACAGCCATAAAATATTTGAAGCAGAAATATCTATCATTTTATGCAGAAAATTTTCACAAGATATTAAGTATACGAACCTCTTCAGGAGTGAAATATGGGAGACGTGACCGCGTGTAACCTTGTTCACGACTCATATTATCAACTCGTTCACGAACAAAACTAGGATAGTCACCGACATCCGAGTATATCGGATGAGCTAACATTCCGATCTGAAAAGGACAAAATAATGTTCGGAAATAATACGTTCTATTTGGCAATATTGCTTAATGGAATTTGAGTTTTAAAACACTTTGTCATATAGCCGTCAACGAAGCATTCTGTACATCAAACTAAGTAACTTTACGCAAAAATTATTGCTGGGAAACGATTTTATTTTTTGGGGTGAAAAATCACGTTTTACGGCAGCACTCGATGGAACGCACTCAAAGCATTGTGCTGATGGATGAATTGAATAGTACGGCGGTCGTGGAGGTGTTTAAAGTAAAAAAATTGCATTGAAAACAAATATTTAAAAAAAAACTTGTGAAAAAGTTGGAACTTTGACTCCCAATATCTCCGTAACTACACTCGCGAGCAAAAGTATGGAATCACTTACTTGGACTTGATTCCGCGCGATCTTGAGTACTTAATAACTAGTTAAGAATAATAAATATTATACCATTTTAAAGGTTTAACTGTTAACTTTAAATTAATACCAAATTCATCCACATCACGCCATTATTTAAGAAGCTATCCCGGAATACGTGAAGAAGTAAGGAAAAATATATGTTTCAATTGTTTGATACGCCGCGAGTTGCACCCTATTGACCCCCTATAAAAGCACGTGTTATCGGATTTTTTTTATCAGTCGGCTTTCACACGTTGACCGGTACACATCTCCGCTACTTCTGACCCTTGAACTTGGAATACAATGGATACTACACCTACAGAAGCAGCACAAATCGTCGCCCTATTGCAAGAAGGGCTCAGCCAGTGGGCTGTCGCACGTCAGCTCCACATAAGCTGTGTTTCGAAAATTTATAAACGCTTTCGGGAGACTGGTGGCTTTATCCCGAGACCAAGATCTGGACGGCGCCGGTGCACATCGGAGAGGGATGACCGTTTTATCGTGTCAACCTCTCTCCAAAATCGACATATGACTGGTGTCGACGTCCAACAGGAGCTCCGAAATGTTCGTGGGGTAGCTGCCAGCGAGTGGACAGTTCGTCGAAGACTTAAGCAAGCTAATTTGACTCCAAAAAGACCTGCTACAGGCCCGAACCTGACGGCAGGTCACCGACAAGCACGCCTTCAATTTGCTCGCTTCCATCTTGATTGAAACGTTGAGCAATGGAGGCGAGTTCTGTTCTCCGACGAGTGCAGAATGTGTTTGCACGGAAGCGATCGAAGGGGTCGGGTCTACACGCGGCCTGGGGAGCGATTTGCGCAGTGCTGTTTTGCTGAGACAGTGGCTTATGGGGGCGGTTCTTGTATGATGTGGGCCGGCATTTCCTTCGACGGTAAAACGGAGCTTGTTTTCGTGCCTGGCGGGGACGGGGACGAGGAGGCGGTCTAACTTCAGACCGCTACATTTCCGATATTCTGGTGGAACATGTCGTTCCTTATGCGGGATATATGGGGGATGACTTCCTCCTTATGCACGATAACGCTCGTTGTCACACTTCCCGTGCCACAACTGAATACCTCGGAGAAGTCGGTATCGCCACATTGGACTGGCCAGCGCTCAGCCCGGGCTTGAATCCCATTGAGCACGTGTGGGATGAACTGAAGAGGAGGGTTCGTTCCAGAAATCCTGCTCCTTCAAGTGTAAATGAGCTGAAATTGGCTTTGATAGAAGAGTGGAAAGGTATCCCGCAAGAATCGGTTCAGAAGCTGATTAGGTTAATGAAGAACCGTCTTCGAGCAGTAATTAGGGCGAGGGGCCCTCCCCTCGCCAACACAAAATATTGAAAATTAATTTTAAGGCCAATTAAATTTTTTATCACTTAATTTTTGTTGTTTTCTTCATTTATTATTTTTCCATTATCCTTATGTTTTCCTAACTTCTTCGCTCTAACCGGGATAGCTCTTTAAATCCTGGCGTGCTTTAAATGAATTTGGTATCAATTTAAAGTTAACAATTTAACCTTTAAAATGGTACCATTTTTGTTATTCTTAACTAGTTATTAAGTACTCAAGATCGCACGGAATCAATTCCGAATAAGTGATTCCATACTTTTGCTCGCGAGTGTAGAAGGTTGGGAACCTTCTAGTTACGGAAATATTTTTCATAAGTTTTTCCAACTTTTTCACAAGTTTTTTAAATACTTATTTTTAATTTAATGTATGGTTTAGAACATAAATATGATCGCAAAGACGGGGAGAACAAGTGCCTTTCAGTTTCGTTAAGGGTCTATTTACACCCTTTATATTTCATCAACTATGAATTCCCTAATCTGATTTACTATAATATCTTTCAATCTCTTCTTTGATTTAATAATGATACGAGGCATTGGACTTCTTCATATTAAAGTATTCAGTTCTCTTAGTCGGTGGGAAGGCGACCAGTCTGGGGCGAACCTTATAAGGCCGTGCGGATGGCGGGGCGCGGCATTTTTCCCTTCGGGGGAAATCAACCTCAATACTAATATTTACATGATTTGGTAAAAACGAAAATTTTATAAGCCTAGGGTAACAGGAACAGTCACATTGTGTATTATTTAATATCTATCTCTAAAGATTGTCATTAGCTTAAAAAGGTTTCAAACAATAAAACAATACCTTTTCTCGTGCGTAAAGTTGACATTTTAAACTTATTGCACTTTACTAAAGGAAACTGATTGTCAAGGTGTACTTACATGCATTTGTAGATAGTCCTCTGCCGCTTTGACATCCTCAGGATTATTAGGGTCTTTAGGGTTAGCCCAAAAGGCGTCTAAGGCTATAGATACTTTTCCTGAAAATCAAACGCAACTGAATTATCGCGTAAGACCGTTTAATATTAGTGCTGTTTAGTAAATCATAAATCATATTTATTTCTGTAAATTGGTTTACAAAACTCTTTTACATGTCAACATGTTATGTTTTAAAACTAGATGGGTCCGGTGTTTCGCACCTGACTACTCTGAGACGAAACATCCGAAACAAACTCAGAGGTCACCGTCTCTTTTAAAGTCCAGACATTGCTCAAGTCATATGAGGACCATGTAGATTAATGTCTGAGATGGTCTTTTGAAGAAATAACCACACAGATTTGAGTGGACCTGTCCAGACAGTGCAAGCATTTGCCAGTGATCGTGTAGCTCGACTCATAATCCAAGGAGCTCAACGACACAACCAATACCAAAGAAAGGACATTTGGGTAGGCCGCTTAAAGTACTCAAACTGCCAGACAATCGTGAAACTAACTAAACTAAAAAATAATAATAATAGTATGACCCACGTAGTCCTCATATTCACAGTAATAAACAAAATAATTATAAAACAACACTTGAAAAAGTAAATAATGTCAACTAAAAAAAAATTTAAAAAATGTCAAACTGTAATAAAATAAAATGAATACAAATTCAATTTAATATCGATTTCAATTGGAGCAGTTCAATCCCAAGCTTTTTTCTCCTCAATATAATCTTTAACAGAATATAAGGCTTTCTGGCAAAGTTTATGTTTTATAAAAAAATTGAATTTATTAAGGCTTAGTTCTTGAATGTGGCCTGGTAGATTATTATGAAAGTGTATAATATACATTGGCATCTAAATGATCTACCTATTTTCTTGAGCCTTGTTGTGGGTACAATAAATTTATGTTTATTCCTTGTATTTAGAACGGCACGGTTGGCGCAGTGGCTGAGCGATTGACTGCTGCGCTTCGTGTCGCGGGTTCGATTCCCGCACGGAACAAATATTTGTATGGCCTACAGGTAGTTGTTCCGGGTCTGGCTGTTTGTGTATGTGAGCTTATTGTAAAAAAATTATATTGTTAATATTACAATATTTCTTAAAAAGCTTTATATTTTTGTGAGCACATAAAAGGTTTTCATCAATATATTGAGAAGGAACAGTCATTACGCTAATCTCCTTAAACTTTTATCTGAGAGAGTGTCTCGGACTCAACCTATAAATTGATCGAACAGCCCTTTCCTGCAAAACAAAGATGGTCTGAATATCGGCGGCATTCCCCCACAACAGAATGCCGTACGACATTACGCTATGAAAATAGCTGAAGTAAACTAATCGAGCTGTCTCTACATCGCATCGGTTAAATTACGATTTTTTCTAACTGCGCATGCTTCGGAGCTCAGTTTCTTCGACAATTTATCTATGTGTGGGCTTCACTGAAGCTTAGCGTCTAAAGTTAAGCCCAAGAACACCGTGCTATCTTCAGGATTCAACTCTCCGCCCTTCACCAACACACTAGTTTTCACCTGCCTAACGTGACGTAGTGCAAACTTAATGCATTTGGTTTTTTTTTCACTAAGAAGTAAATTATTAGCGTTAAACCAATGCACTACTTTTGAAATCGCGCTATTTACATCGTCAGTAACTAGCTGCTGACGTTTAAGTTTAAACAAAAGCGAAGTGTCATCTGCAAACAACACTATATCGTGGTTATACTTTACGAGGTAAGGTAAGTCATTCATATAAATAAGAAAGGACCAAGAATTTAGCCCTGTGGGACTCCCATGGTTACTAAAGATCCGGGAGATATTTTTCCATTGACGTCAACTCTCTAGATCCTTTTACTCAGGTATGAGGTAAGAAGATCCAGAGCGCTGTTCCGGATTACGTAGTGGCGGAGTTTCCTGATTAACATTTCATGAAGAACGCAATCAAATGCCTTAGACAAATCGCAAAAAATGCCCAAAGCATCGCATTTATCTTCCCATGCACTAAAAATATATCCTAAAAGTTCAACACCAGCATCAGTAGTTGAACGACCCCTCGTAAAACCGAACTGTTTGATATGTAATAATTTATGTCTATTAAAAAATGTTTGCAATTGTTCTAGAATTAATTTCTCAAAAATTTTACTAAAAGTACGTTTGCTTCATGACAGCACGTTTTAAAGAAGGAAGATTATGATAAAATCACACTTTACCTTGCTGATGTGGTTTAAATTCCTTTTCATACAAGCGATAAGCTCGAGCATGGGCTAGCAAGTTGTTGTGAGTACATAAATACAATCCGATTCCCCGAAGAATATAGCTCTGAGGAAATAAAAATATCATGTAACTAATCTGTTTCTGAATACACAAACAATGAAATGAAAAGAGAACAAAGACACGTTTCATTTATGTCTGACACACATTGTTTTTGTTTTGGAAGGTTTTTATAAAATACATTTAAAATAGCTTTGCTTTCAATAGCCTGTGTGCCAAGTATGTGTGAAAGTCTTCCCACAAGAATTGACTCGGTTTTAAAACTTTAACGGTATGGCATCCTAGTCCCTTATTCATAAACGTGTATAAATGTTACGACCAGTTAAAACTTCAGAATTTCTATACATTTTTCAAGGTGTAAGTTTGGTATAACTTGACTTCGACAATAATACTAATTACTAAATCAGCTGTGAGATATACATTAGGAGGTCGCTCAATATACATACATTTTGGCAATTCTCATGAGGTTCGTTTACTGTTAACCACATTTTTACTATATCTCCATATAGTTTGAATACGATCCTCACATAGTCCTCAAAATAATCAAGTAGCTTTGGGTTAGCCCAGCCACCGAGGTCCATCAGTGGTGTGGGCATGTCCCAGTGGAACAACGTGACTACAGGAGTGATGTTGGCTTTTTGGAGTTCTTCGAAAATTCTCCGGTAGTACTTTACACCTTCTTCGTTTATATTGTTGTCAGTACCATTTGGAAGTATCCTGGAAATAAAAATATATGGAACTAATTATTTTGTCTTTGAGTTGAAAGAACTACATTCAAGGAATGAAACTTATTTTTTTTACAACACAGACTAGTTGTCAGACTTTCGGGCTCCTGACCACTCGGAACGACTGTCGAAGTGTCAAAGATCTACTGATGACAGCTGGGATCAACGGCTTATATGTATTAACGTGATATACGAGGCACGGAGGAAACTCAGTATGTAATGATGATCACCCATCCACGAAACAACATCATCAAGCCCTGCTTATCCTTAAAGACTAACAAGAAATGAAGCATAACTAGCTAGTTATTCACATGCAAGCTGAGAGTACGCGCACAAAGTAACACAGACATGAAAGTAGTAAAATATTATTTATTAATATAGATGCTAATACAATGACTAGTTTTGTCACGGATAAATTATTATTCGGCATCAGCATGGGCGCCAAAACAAAACTGCTAAGTACGAAAATAAAATAAACCTCGTGGTGAGACAACCTTCATATTTAAGTAGATGGTTGAATAAACATCTTACCTGGTCCACGCAATAGACATTCTATAGCCACTGACGCCTAAACTTTTAATCAATTCAATGTCTTCCCTCCAGAGGTGGTAAGAGTCAGCTGCAACATCTCCATTCGTATGATCAATGATATATCCAGGGTATTTGTGGACGACTGAGTCCCATATACTTTCGCCTTTGCCTAAGGAATAAAAGACATTAAGAAGGTAAAATGCGTGTTTTGCTTGTAATTTTATCCCTTAATTAAAAAGGGTAAAAGTACCTAGACTAGACTAGAACGTGAAGCTTGGCTTAAGCAAAGGGAGGCTTTATCGCAGCAGTGGGTGAAAAGTATCTCAGAAATTAAGTAAAAATTGTTCAGTATTCAAATAATCCTACCTCCTTCGTTCCATCCTCCTTCAATTTGAAATGCGGCCGTACCCACTCCGAACATGAAATCATCCGGGAAGGAGTAATTGCTCACTCCGGAGTTCACGACTGGTCCTCCTCTTGCTAATTGCAGCAAGCTGGATATTATGAAAAATGCTGTTAAGAAAAGTTCAATAGTAATCATCATTTTCTTGTCCCATTTTACTCAGGGTCGGCGTAACATGTTCTCTAGTTTTAATCCCATGTCAACCGCCACGTTATTATTAACTCCCCTGTCTTCCAATTATAATGCTTTTGCAAAAGTTAGTGCTTATGAACACTTTGTAAAACATTAAAAACTGGTCAAGTGCGACTAGTACTCACACGTACACAGGGTTTCGTGGCACCAAACAATATCATAAAAATATTTTGAAGGCTCATTCATAGTATGTTGTATTTTTATTTCAAATTTCGTTGAAAATTATTTTTACGTTCTATAATCTTCTATAATTTTCCTCTTACTTTAGAAATAAGAGAGGGGGACACATTTTACCTATTTGGAAGTGTCCATCTTTCAAACCATTGACTTTGAGAAACATCATATCAACATCTACCTACCACGTTTCGCTAGTCGTATTTATATAAAAAGTCATATTTTCACTACATAGAACATTAATCAGTTATTTGATAATAAGAAACGAATTCGTACCAATTAAAAAATATCGTGTCTGATTGATAACCACCTTCTTTTTTTTTCGTCGGTTAAAAACTAACTGGCCTGACGACTTAGAAGCGTTTGCGAGAGATTCGCCGGAGAAAAGCGCTCGGAGAAAAGAGTGAAAAGCTATGGGGGAGGCCTTTTCCCAGCTGTGGGACATTCTAGGATAAGGAAAAATAAAATGATTAACCCTTTCTAAAAGAAATACGGATGCATATACGCATAAACTGCGTTCAGGTCACTTCGTGCAATTTTTGAAATTTTAATTTGAGTTGCCAGGTTAGTGACTGTGCGAGGAATAATGCCTTTTCACATTTAAGGGCAGCCTAGGGTAAATATTTGAACGGGCTGCATCGATCAGAACGCTCTCTAGTTGCAAGGTTACTTGCGTCCTGTCCGGCCTATATTTACTGGGCGGAGCTACTAGTAAACCGGTAGAGAAAAGCTGTATGTACTGTTTGAAAGATGACACTTAGAGCACAAAAAAGGCATTCAAGGGACTACCTCAAATAAAGTGAAGGCAAGACAATGTCAAATAATCTAGTTAATAATTATAATCACCAATCAATTTTGGTCTTACCTTATAGTTATAAAAAGTACTGTGTTCTGACTTTCTCCCGAGCTCCACATTGTACTTACTAAAATAACGCTCACTTATTCAAAGTAAAGGATTTAATTCGAAGGACTAGTTGCAGCTGCAGGTTTGAATTCAAGTCATGATCTTGTAAAATATTCGAAACGTACGTGCCACTGTGTAGAGACCTTACTTATTAGACACCCATTTAGTATGTTCGCTATCAAATAAGTCATTAATTAAGCGTGTTCACGGTAATAATTGACATTCTTAATCAGGGTTAGTAGATTGGGACTTAATTCCCATTTTCTTGGGAAAAAATCGTTCTTGGTAATTGAAATCCGTCGAGTTTTTTTAGGAAAACTTCACGTATAGTTGACCTTTTGGCGGAGGCCTAATTTCTTTATTTTTTATTTAACGATTTTTTCGGCATGCGTCCTATTAGTAATGTGTTACAATAACTTGAGCGTAATACTCCGTTTCGATCGTGTCGTATGTGAACGGGAACGGGCAATACACAAATAGACGACCTAATTTTATATTTCTAAAATGTCTAAAAACGAAACCCTTATAGATTCCTCCCGACCATCTGTCTGTCTGTCCGTCCGTATGTCACAGTTTTATTCCCATAGTTTATTAATTAAATTGTCTCGAATAGACCATAAGTATATTTATTTCTTTAAAACAACTTACATGTATTTGTGGAATGACTAGATTTCCCATTCTTTAGTTTTCGGACCATTCGCTGTTAGGGCGATTTGCTATTAGGACATTTTGCTAAAGTGTCGTATTGCTGATAGGACGTTTCGATACGGAGCCTCTGTTTCTACGTGTATAACTGTGTGGGGTGTTTGTCGACCGTTCTTTAAAAATATATTGATGTTCCAAAAAATACTTTTATTCCTAAATCAGTGGTTGCTGATAAGTCTTAAAAATTGGGCGCGGGAAAAGATTGTGAACACTCTGTGCGCGAGTCCAACTCGCGCTTGGCCTGTTTTTTTAGTTTTTATTTTAAAGTGTCTTGTTAGTTAGTATGTATTGGTAAAATCTTGCAAATGAATTTAAAACCAGTTTTGCCCTACCGGTTGAGTTACAATTTTGCAAACACCTTTGGTTCTGGTGACAATACATTTTTATGACAGACATTTTTATGATCTTAATCCTACAGCCAGGATCGCCTCCTCACCAGAGTACTCCTCAACGGTAAATGACACGGATACGAAAATTTGTAAAGATACTTGTCTAATTTTGATGAATAAACAAAATTTCTATCTTTACTTGATCCTACAGCCAGGATCATCTTCTCATGAGGGAACTCCTCAACGGTTAATAGCGCGGACACTAAATCTTTATATACGCGTTCAATTTTGATAGATAAACATGAGATCTATGATACCCTCATCCTGTAACTAGGCTCGTCATTTCACGAGGAAAGTCCTCAACGGTATAGCCAGGATTGTCTTTTCACGATCTCTTTCCATACGCGTTCAATTTTGATAGATAAAGATTATTTCTATCACGACCTCATTCTGCAGCCAGGATCGTCTTCTCACAAGGGAACTCTTCGACGGTTAATAGCACGGATACGAAAAAAGTGTTGAGATAATGATACGTTATCAGAAATGGTAACGACAGAACTAAAAGTTTGAAAATAAAATAATTCATCAAAAGTATAAACATGAAAAACAGAACCAGGAAAAATGTTGGAAGCCACTATCATTTTCGGGAAATCAATACGGGTAAAATATATAAACTTGATTTGGCAACCCTGTTTATAATATAATTTTTCAACTTTGGTTCCGCACCTTTCAAGATTAGTTAAGCAATCATATTGTAGTCGTTATAACAACATAAATTATAATTTATTTTTACACAAAGAAAAAAAAAACTTACATAATACACAGTGAATAAAGTTGCACAGTTAAGACTTATTAAAATGCGAAATTCTGCCTCCTAAACTAGGCCAAAAGTGTTTTAGGAGCCAATGTTTCTTCAAATGATTGGCACTCTAATGGAATTGACAGTCATGCAAGTAGTTACACAATAACTTATAATATACTTATAGCGCAGTTAAACTACCATTATACGTCTATTAAGGGCACAGAGGGCAGTACTAAAGCTCCTATCAAAGAAGCCAATCCGCGTTCCGACATCTGACCTCTATTCACTATTCAAGATCCTCACAGTTATACAGCTCTTCGTACTATAGACTGTACTCAGAAAACACAAACAGATTCACTACGACCCAACTTATAGTACCTACTACAGAACGCCTTTCTGACAGAGTTTGCAAATATTTACTCCGTGGAACAGCAGTAGCGAGAAGACATTTCAGGTTTATCAGCCCCAGGCTCTATAACAACATAAATAAGGCCTTAAATATTTACCATTTACCCTGCAATCTCTTGAGAGGGAAGTTGACTGAGTGCTTGAAATCATTGTCATATGACGCAACTGAAAAAATTGTGGAAACTTAACTAGCACAAACACTGACACACATTCAAACTCTCAGTCACACACACATACACACACTCCATACAAGCACACACTTTCACACACCCACTATTTTCTACTAAAGTTTACCACAGTGGTGGTTATACTGTATTTATAGCTTAAGTCTGGAACAATAATATTGTTTTTTTGTTTAGATGGGCGATGCTGTTATAGTTGCGACACTGTTATGAACTTTGTATAGATTCTTTTTTATCTTTGTATAGATTCTTTTTTATCAATTGTTTGTGAATGTGTGAACATTGTAGGCTTTGTAGAGTCCCAGCTACTTGTTACTTGTTAACTTTTTATTTTGTTCTACATTTTTTTGTGTAGTAAGCAACGACTTTTTGTCGGGCCTACGCTGTTCCCCCATACTTAAGTACAAATGCTGTATCCATGATAATTGTAAACCAAATGATTTGAAAAGAGTAACCATGGAGTTTCTTGCGGGTTCTTCTCCATAGGAAACGACCAACCCGAACCGTGCACCGTTTTGTCGACGTTTTTATAAGTGCCCATCTAGGCCTATGTGAAATAAAATATTTTGATTTTGATTTATAGCTATCACCGTTTTCTTTGTAATTGAGCCATCTGTCTATGTTCCAAAATAAAAATAAACTTTTTACTTTACTAGGATAATCTGGTATCCTAGAACCTGGTTTATGGCAGTAGGTTCACCTTCTATTACATGCGGGTCATTCAGTACCTACAAAACAACCGCGGAATAACAAGAATCAAAACCATTCAAATAAAAGAGAGAATTATTGATTTATTTATTCACTATCATCATAATTATTTCGTTGTGGTGAAGCTCGTGGCTAAATAATAACAAGCGCACGGGTCGATCTTAAAGGGCATCGGCCCTTGATTAGCCACGGACGGGTGACCACCCATATATAGTGAGTTTCCTATGTGCCTCGGTCAGCACGATAAGCCTTTGGTCCCGGCTGTGCATATAGGTATGTTCATTATCTTTGACTTTCGTTACAGGTAGTCAGTCAGTGGCGCGAAAGTTTTACAATCAGTCTTACCCAGTACTACCTCGGTCTCTACCGAAGCAGAGACGAGATGTATTAAGATTTATTAAAACTTCATGTACAATAGTGGTACATCGGCGGACTTAGCTTTGGTGGATACGGTTAAGCAGAAAGGAGAGGAGATGTCTCGTAATTGTTTTGGCCAACGGAGACGAGAAGAAACATGAGCGGTTTGCAGTAAGCTGCGTGCTGTGAGTGTCGTGCGGTGACCGGTGTGCCGTGTGCGGCGTGCTATGGGCGGTGTGCTGTAAGCGGAGTACGGTAGGCGGTGTTCTGTGAGCGGCGTGTCGCTTTACACATCTCCTCTCCTCTCCGCTTCGCACATCTTCGCTCGTCTCCGCTTTGGTAGGATCCGGGCCTATAGTTGTGATAGGCAGTCGCTTCATGTAAAATTCTGGTATTCAGCTGCATCCTGTTAGACTTAAAGCCCACCCCAACATGTCTAGTTAGAAGAAGACTAGGTCAGATGATTATCATTATTCCGTTAGTCATCAGCTCCTGTAATGTACAAACCACAGGCCAGACACGTTATCAAGTGTCTCATTGTTTTTAAACAAGACCACATTTTCACTCATGGCAAACCTGAACGGGTTTATATTTAAAGGCTGTGTCGGTTCTATTTAAAGACTTCTGCGTCAGCCGTGGCAACTTGTGTCCAGGTGGGAGATTTTCAGCAAGTGGCTCAAATTGGTTGGGTAAGGAAAACACATATTTTAGAACGTTCGCCAGTGAGCAGCGATACACACATTAAAATACTTTTACAGCTTTTCAGGTCGACGATGTTACTGTATCTAAAAAAAAGATTCTAAAAAGGTATTGATTAGAAACAGTCAGGTTTTATAGTCTGTGTAAACAATAAAGTTACGTAAACTAAGATCTGGACAAAAACCAATGACGTATTGACAACTATAAAGACTATCGTATTATTGCTAAACTAATCTTGAAAGGAGCGTAACCAAAGTTGTAAATCTATCTTAAAAACAGTGTTGCTAGATCAAGTTTCTGAATTCAATCCGTGTTATTTTTTTTTTTCTAAGATGATTTTTTTTTTTTTTAAGTTTTGCCCGGTTCTATTTTTCGTTTTTACGTTTTTAATAAAATTAAAGATATAAAACAAGATTTAGATACACACAAAGGTATCGTCAGGTTTCAAATGTGTCTATTTGTGTATTGCCAGTTCTTATTCACGCACGATACGATCCAAAAGGAGTATTAAATGCGAGTTATTGTAACAAATTACTAATATGGAATCTAGCTAGGAAGGTGTTAGATAAAAATATATGTATAGTCCCGTAAACAATATCTTTGAAAGATCCTCTATACCTGGGGATGCCATAAAAAAACAACAAGGAATTTAGTTCCCAAGAACGTTTTTTTTCCCCAGAAAATGGGAATAAAATCCTAAGTTACTAACGCTGATTAAAAATGTCATACATTGCAATGAAAACGCTTAATGACGTGTTTGATAGCAAACATACATAATTATAATATGTGTGACTAATATTTTTTCTACACAGTGGCACGTACTTCACTTTTAAATAGTTTTTCAACATCACGATTTGAATGCAGACCTGCAGCTGCAGCTAGTCCTTCGAATTTCGTTTTTTAAAAGCTGAGATTATAATTTATCAGATTGAATAAGATGAACGCACCCGAGCGTCATTTTAGTTAGTACAATGCGGAGCTCGGGAGAAAGCCTGATAGTTTCAGTTAATAACATGTGGAGCTCGAGAGGAGTCGCCCTAAACAGAGCACTATTGGTGACTCTTAGGTAAGACATTAATCTAGTCATATTTCTTTTGTGTAACTAAACCATTTTTTTCCCTTACTTGACAACTTTGCGGAGTACGACCCAGACCAAATGGCTATTTGGGTCTTAAGAGAGTAGCAACCACGCACCGTTAGACACAGCAAAGGAAGTCTAAGATGGACCAATGAGCTGGTGAAGGTTTCGGGGACCTGTTGCATGCAAGCACGGGACCAGTCGACGTGGCGACTCTTAATAGACCTATAATGTCCAGCAGTAGACATTTTCGGCTGATGATGCTGTTGTTGTTATCTTAACCATAGTGGTATTTCGTCACTATGGTCTTTCGTCTATGTAAAATATCAAAATAGAATAATACATTGCCACACCGATTTTATGAAAAATAATTATGTGACGTGAAATTGTGTAGGTTGCGGGGATCCGCTGGATGCGAGACGCACGGGATCGGTCAATGTGGCGACACTTGGGGGAGGCCTATGTCCAGCAGTGGACGTCTTTCGGCTGAAATGATGATGATGACGTGAAATTAAGTGGTAATGTAAATTCTGTTAAGCAAAGAGTTCTCATGCATTTACTTTTAGAATGGAATGATAACTGAAAGAAAAGGGGGTTTCACTCCCTTTTCTTTCTTTTTTTTTTTTTTCTTTTTGACAGTGTGTCCGGTTGACACTGGGGAATGGAACAAGACAGCATGTTACGTCGATCCCAAGTTAAATGGGACAATGGCTGGAAGATAATGCTGATGACTGTTGCACTTTTCTTTACAGTATTTTTTCTTTACATTCAGCTTGCTGCAATTAGCGAGAAGAGGATCAGTAGTGCACTCTGGGGTGATCAATTACTCCTTCCCGGAAGATTTTATGTTCGGAGTGGCTACGTCCGCATTTCAAATTGAAGGAGGATGGAACGAAGGAGGTGTGGGATTATTTGAATAATGTACAATTTTTACTAATTTTTTGAGCTTCTTTTAACCCTTTTAACAAGGGGATAAAAGTGCAAACGAAACATCGATTTGATCTTCTTAATATATTTTATTTTATAGGCAAAGGCGAAAGTATATGGGACACCGACTTCCACGAACACCCCACACATACCGCTGACCGTAAGAACGGAGATGTTGCAGCGGACTCTTACCACCTCTGGAGGGAAGACATTAAATTGATTAAAAGTTTAGGCGTCAGTGGCTATAGAATGTCTATTGCGTGGACCAGGTAACATGTTTGTTCAATCTTATGCTTAAGTGTTAGGTTTTCTCACAACGAGGTGTTTTATTTTCGTCCTGAACTTAAAATTGAACTCTTTGCTGATGTCGCCGTATAGTGATTTATGCAGTGAAAAAACTAGCCATTGTATTAAAATCTAAATCATAATTAATTTCTTTCAAAATTGCTATTAGTAATGTACTAACTAGCTATTTTTTATTAGGAAATTATTAATCGTGCGAATAAATATTTAATTGGCAATTAATATACTGAATGGGCGACTATTGTACTAAGTAACTATTTATCCGGTCGTTGCGGCAAGGAGAAAATAGGAAGCAAGAGCGAGCGAAGGCTGAGAGAGACTTGTGGCACCCCGAATGTTAGGTTACTTTAAACCCTGCAAACAGATATAGGAGCCCCGCGCAGCGGGGCTACGTCGAATATGCCCTTATCTTTAATTTCGTCGTATCGTTAATAACCTTGTTTTAGGTTTTTTACAGAGTCCTTGAATTATCACACTGATCGTATTGAACTAGTAACCCAAATTTGTATTTTCAAGTCGCTGTTTTAAACATTTGTATTCGCCCACTGTTTGTCGCTCACTCAGTATTTCAGTAGCCCATTTTCAATATTTTCGACACCTTTAATTTGAATTTATTTTCGCTCGATGAAATACTACCCTTTTTTTATTCTGGAATGTAGTTCCTTCAACCATAATTACCAAATCATTTTTATTTTCAGGATACTTCCAAATGGTACTGACAACAATATAAACGAAGAAGGTGTAAAGTACTACCGGAGAATTTTCGAAGAACTCGTAAAAGCCAACATCACTCCTGTAGTCACGTTGTTCCACTGGGACATGCCCACACCACTGATGGATGTCGGCGGCTGGAACAACCCAAACCTCATCGATTATTTCGAAGACTATGCTCGGGTAGTGTTCAGGTCGTTCGGTCATTTAGTCAAAATGTGGCTGACGTTGAACGAACCTTATTGGCATTGCCTTTCTGTAAGTACATTGGGAGGTCACCCAACGTTAGTGAAAACTGCAACAAAATCAATTATTGTGTGTTGCAGACAGAAACGAAATGTGTCTTTGTCCTCAT
The DNA here is from genome assembly GCA_963576755.1 of Noctua janthina. Lineage (NCBI taxonomy): Eukaryota > Metazoa > Arthropoda > Insecta > Lepidoptera > Noctuidae > Noctua > Noctua janthina. Next base: position 11,808,202 of record OY755059.1, read on the forward strand.
TTAATTTCAGTGATTAGTTATTGATATTGAGAAACCGATGAGTTTCTTGATAAAATATGTTGAATTCCTCAGGACTATGGGCTTAAGGGAATCGGATTGTATCTATGTACTCACAACAGTTTGCTAGCCCATGCTCGAGCTTATCGCTTGTATGAAAAGGAATTTAAACCCCATCAGCAAGGTACAGTTATTTTATCATAATCATCCCTCATTAAAACGTGCTGTCATGAAGCACCAATGGTCGGGTTGATATTAACGGCACTGCCGTACTTGCTTCGGATCAGTTTTGTTGTTCAACAAATACAGTTAAAACGAATGTCAGTGCCGACCCGAGCAAGCTTGTGGCACGCATCCAATCATCTTCCTGCCTCAATCTCAATTTTTTTCTTGTACGCCTTACAGACAAATTCAATGCCATTTTGTTTTTCAGGAAAAGTATCTATAGTGCTAGACGCCACTTGGGCTGAACCGAAAGACTGGAATAAACCTGAGGATGTCAAAGCATCAGAAGCCTATCTTCGAATGACTGTTAGTACCTTGACCATTTGCTTCAAAAAAACCAACAAGTGATTCGGTACAAGTTAAAAATGTCAACTTTACGGATGACTATTGGTATTATTTTTAATTATGTGCGACATTTTTAAACATATATGGCAATCTTTACAGAGGAATGTAAGAGAATTCTCACGCTCACAATATTGTTAATAAGTACTTAATTACAAGATACAGTAATACTACATGAACTCTCATATAATATTAGGTACAGTCCCTTTGCAATTATTTTATCCCCGCCCTTACATCGCTATCCAAATCACAGTGATTGTAGGTTGCTTTCTGGTTTCTGTCACTGTCAAAACTACAGTAAATTCTATTCTCGTAACCACATGGTTGCTGTTGGACTGCAGCTGTCCCAAGTTAAATACGTGAAGGGAATGCAATCGACCCGTATGTTAAAGTGTCCTAAAACTGAAATTCTACTCTTAGTAGAATTTCAGTTTTAATTCAATACGTTCTAACTGGCAATATTGCTAAGCAACTAGAACGTATTGTTTCCGAACTTTACTTTTGTCTTTTTCAGATCGGAATGTTAGCTCATCCGATATACTCGGATGTCGGTGACTATCCTAGTTTTGTTCGTGAACGGGTTGACAATGTGAGTCGTCAACAAGGTTACACCCGGTCACGTCTCCCATATTTCACTCCTGAAGAGGTACGTAATATCTCGCGAAAACTTTCTGTATAAAATTATACATATTTCTGCTTCAAATATTTAATGGCGGCTTCCAGTGTGCAAAAGATGATTTTAGAAAGACTTATGTCTATAATCAACTGTATTTAAACTTACCCCCCTATATCCTGTGGACTTAAACATAACTTGAAAAAAAAAAAAAAATTAAACGCTTTAAATGCTTTGTGATTTTATGTTGTTTAGTTATTATGTATTGAATTTTAATGTATTTTTATTTTATAATAATGGTTTGTTTGGGTAATGACATTAATTTATTTTATTTTTAAATTTGATTATTACTTTTTACATTGTATATATTGTTATTTGACGAAAAATGATTGTAATTTTATTTTGTGTAGTACTTAGTTATAAACATTATTGTGTGGGGTGTATTTGTCTTTGATTATGTAATCTAAAACTAACATTATTTTTAAATGTACTTACTAACTAAATTATGGATCGTTGTGTCTGATGCAAATAAATAAATAAATAAATAAATAACTGGAAAAATGTACTCATATTTCGGTAAATAAATTAATCTGCCTCCTATACGGTGGGTTTACTTCTGCCTAACCTTTCAGGGATTACAGGAGGGTTACTATGACATCTTACAGCAGGAGTAATACCAGTGTGGGTAAGAGACAAAGCTATACAGGTCGTCTAGCGCCATCTCTTTCCCACACTGGAATTACTCCTGCTTTAAGATGTCATGGTAGGCCACCTGGTGTAATTATATATTAAGTTCATTCTATGTCCAGGTAAAAGCACTCCGAGGAAGCGCAGACTTCTTAGGTCTCAACCACTACACTACAGAGTTAGTCTCTCCATTATTACTGGAACCTGACTTGAAGAAGCCTTCTTTCTACTATGACTTAGGATTCAAGACGGAGAAGGTTCCATCTTGGCCCGTGCCTGGCGCTGCCTTCCTAGCGGTAAAGAAATTCATACTTTATTAATAATTATAAATCTGAAAGTTACTCTGTTCGTTTGTTACTTTTTTACGCCGTAACGGATTCGGATGTTTGGCAAACGGATATACCTACTGTTACCTGGTTTAGGATATAAGATTTAAGACATTTCTGAGGGACAATTACCAGCTCCCACGCGGGCGAAGCCCTAGGTCAACGTTGGTGATAACAATAGCTGTAAAAATATCCTTAACGAAGCCGAAAAGCACTTGTTCTCCTCGTCATTGCGATATGTTTTTGTTCTGTCCCTACCTGGGAACCTTCTAGTTAAGAGATATTCGGGGTCAAAGTTCCAACTTTTTTTACATTTTTATTTTTATAATACAAGATTTTACGTTATAACTTCACTTTCAATACCTCTTTGACCCCCGTACTATTCAATTCATTCATCAGCACAATGTTTTAAGTGCGTTACATTGACTCCTGCCGTAAAACGTGATTTTTCACCCCAAAAAACAAGTCTTTTCCCAGCAATATTTTCTGTGTACAGTTACTTAATTTGGTATACAGAATGCGTCGTTGATGGCTACGTGATGTGTCCATCCGTTTAACTAATTTATGTTTCATTTAAACGAATCTTACAAAAGCACCTAACCATGTCATCATTCGTCCATTTTGATGAAAATAAATAATTGTATTTTTATCAAACAGAAGCGAAGATGTTTAAAAAAAAGACAACAAAAAACCTCATTTCTTCCTAACAGTATATTATAAAAAAACCGTTAAAGTTTTTTTTTTTTAACGGACTTCTAAAACAGAAGAAATTATACTTTCTGCGAGTTTGGTATACTGCATCTGTCACACATAAAGTAGTTGGTAAGCTGGATTTCTGTTATTAGACCTGCGCCTTTTTTTTAAACACAAGTTCAATAAATCGGGAGTACTTTTATAAAATGTCAGCACATGCAGGAAGAAGAAGACATGCTGCGCCGGGATAAGGGCAAGAGAATGATGACATGCAGCCATGTCCAGTTGAGAGCGTTAACGTCTTACGGAATTTCATACAAACTTTCAAGTGATTTTGTTTCGAAATGACTGAACCGATTTTAATAAAACTTCGTACGCATAAGCAGGATACATAAATCTAAGGATTTGACAGAGAACCTTTTGTAAAATGTATTTAAAAAAAAAAAGATAATTGGAAATTTCTGTTTGAAAGTTTGTATGAAATGCCGTAAGACGTTAACGCTCTTAATAAACAAACTAAAAAAATAACTAATATATTTGTAGATTGTAACGGTATTGGTATTGTAGTTTCATTTTGAAGGCAATCAGAAATTACTTATTCATAAAACGGTGATTTTGCTGGTCCTTATTTTCTAACAAAGACCGTAAGAAGTTCTGCAAATCAAAGTCAATAGTAAACATAATATTGTATTCTTTTAAATTGTTGCAGGTTTACCCACCGGGCTTCCGAAGACTTCTCAACTGGCTTCAAAACACATACAAAATATTTAAGAAAATCCCAATAATAATAACTGAGAATGGATTGACTGACAAGGGACAAACTGACGACTATGAGAGAGTTTCTTATTTCAATGAGTACCTCTACCAACTGCTGCTAGCTATACATGAAGATGGGGTCAATGTCAAAGGATATTTCGCCTGGAGTCTAATGGATGACATGGAATGTTTATTTTTCAGTTGCCTGGTTTTGAGGTTATTTTCGATTTTATAAAATTATTGCGAATTTCGGGTATTGTTTGCAAAAAGAACTTTTTGTAGGAGTTAATAATGATAAGTGTAGACTATTAGAAACAATGTTTGATTTTGATGCAGCATGGTACGGGATTCCATACCTCAAAGAGCATTGTCTTTTTTAATTTAAGTAAATAATCGCAATTGTAATATTTTTCTTTTATTTTCCAGAATAAAATTCGGCTTATTCAAAGTAGATTTCGACAGTCCAAATAGAACGAGAACCCCTAAGCTGTCAGCAAAGAACTATGCCAACATCGTGCGCACACGTCGAGTTAACTTCGACTACATCAAGCCACCCTCGGTTCAGAATACTGTCTCAAGTCTAAGCGCATTATAAACTGCACATTAATAAAGTTTGCTTCAAAGATTTATTAGTTGTAGCGTGATGTTATATTATAACCTATAGCCTTCCTCGATAAATGGGCTATCCAACGATAAAAGACAAAAACTGGACACCTACCACATACCTTCTTCTCGGGACTGGTAGACTGGTAGAAAATGCCTATGGCATTAAGTCCGCCTTTGTACAGTTTTTTTACTTGTGCATAAAGTTATAATAAATAAATTAATAAAAGAATGTTTCAATTCGAACCAGAAGTTCCTGAAATTAGCGCGTTCAACCAACGAAACAAACAAACTCTTCAGCTTTATAATATTGGTATAGATTCAAGTAGGCAACAATTTTATTTTCAGTAATTATATTTGCATTAATCACTAAAATATTCTACTTAAGTTTTTCCAAATAAGGGCTTCCCTGAACAGCCTTACGTCTTCATCCTTAGACAATCGACGACAGTCATAGGTCGAAAGTTCTCATCAAGGTGCATGAAATGAGCCTAGACACGATAAAGCTGCTGTAAACTGTTGCAGACCTCTTGCAACTGCCTTCCGCCTCCACCGTCAGTCTTTCGATGACAGTCATACTCCAGGCAGGTCTTAAGTTCTCAGCAAGGTGCATGAAATGAGCCCAACAACAATATCAGCTGCTGTAAACTGTTGAGGACCTCTTACAACTGCCTTTCGTTTCCATCGGTAGACCGACGATGTCAGTCATACTTCAGCTAGTGTGACTGTTCGTAAATTACCCTAGGCTGATAAAATTTTCGTTTTTCCTAAATCATGCACATATTACTATTAATGTCGGCTCCCCCCGAAGGGGGAGAGGCCGCGCCCCTCCGTCCGCACGGCCTTGTAAGACTCGACACCAAACTGGTCATCTTTCCACCGACTACTAAATTGAACTCCAGCCCTGTCCCGACTTTAGAAGCTAGAGGACAGGGAGGGGTACAAGGTGTAGTTAATTTTGGGAGGTCACAGTTAAGACATATACATGAATAATATCAAATCCTATAAAACTAAATCAGTAATAAAGTATGAAGCTAATAAGACAAGAGGGCGCAAAGATATATATATGATGAAAGGTTGGTGAAAGGAAACGTTACGCTTGCGCTTAAGAGATTCATTATTTTACAGTTACGTTAATTTAATGATTCCAAAATACTAGTTGCCGATTTGCAAACGCAAACGATTCCATGTTACAACATGGAACCGTTTTACAACGTTTGCTCGACGTACGTGTACTGTTAGACCTAAGTGCATAGTCCTACTGAGAACATTGCTATGAACTCTAATAGGCCACGTTCCCTAGGCTCCATCTACATATCTTTCCCAATCCTAAGGCAGTGGGTTGTGAGGCCACTGCCATTGAGGAAGACAGGTTTCTAGCATTTCTACTTATACGCGTAGTCACGTTAATAACACCCTTACGGCAGATTATCCCAATTTCTATATTGTAACACAATTGTCACAAGCGTACCGTAGACTCAGTCTGTAGCAGAACATATTGCGATTGTTATTGGTGGACGCCGAAGTGGTTATTCCATCGTCACTTCACATTTCTTTACTCTGCCCCATGTCGTGGTTGCGTGTCTCGCTAAATAGTGTCGATTCAGTAATAGGCCTGTGGCAGCCGGGGTTAGTTTTAACGAGACACAGTCCCTAGCGTTCCTAAGAACGTAGCTATCCAATCAGTTTAGGATACTTGGTGAAGCCTACCCCCGCTCCCTGAAATGTGCGCCAACAATCTCTACGCAATGTTTCTGAGCTAGACCTTTACAGGAAGCAGTATTCATCAGCAACGTTTGGTTGATTTGTACCACAAGTACAAGTCGGCATTATATCACTGAGCAGTATAATTTGTCTTAATAAATCCATGAATATTGTGGTGTTGCCTTCACCACTGAACAATATATTTTATCCCAATTGAAATGCGAATATTACGGTTCAGCCTTTCATTTTGTGGTGTGTCAAATAAAAGTCAACATTCGTCGATAGTCGGGTGTGTTGGTGTATAGTGTGTTTGTCGTATGCATGAAATGTGTGTATAGTGTTGCGAAAGGCGGTCTCCGTCCCTATAACCAAACGCAGATGAAGAATATGTGCCAAGGTTAGGAGTTATTAGGACACACAACACAGGACATAATAATATACATTGTGATGATAAAGCGGCTCTGCCGTCATGCTGAAATAAATAATTATTAACATCGCTGCGTTTCCGCTAAACTGCTACTTAAGCTAGGAGTTAATTATAGTTAACACTTACCACGTGTTCATTGTTCATTGAAGAGGATTAATCCCCGAGCTACTTACAGAGTACTGCACACATTACCAGTCTCGCCTCCGCTACAGCGTCTCCTTCAGGATCTCGTCACTCACTTTAACTAGGTATATAGCTACTACTTATATTTAACTTATAAAATACTAATCGCTCTCTTACGACAGTCCTCTGGGACATGTCCATCTTGGTACCAAGATTACGCTAACTACACGAACCTAACCTAGAACGTCCTAGCTCTTTAACCGTTTTCAGACCGACTCCCTGACTTAGCTCGACTAGCCTCCACGTGTGGACCCTCCCGCGAATTCAAATCAACTGCCTCGAATCCACCCAGCTTTCTCCGGCCCAGCCTCCAAAAGCCCACCACGCTTGGCATGTTCCCATACTTTTTAAATCGCCTCTTTTTTGTGCAACCGTCTCAATTGTTTTAAAGGGTCCCGGGCCGTGCGATACCCAAGACTGTCCAGCAGATGTGGCGTTAGTATCCTTTAGAAATCAGTAAATTTTTTATCTCTTCTTAAGATTTCTCTAGTCCCTTTCCCATTAAGCGTTTCTAAGTGATGCAATATTTTTTACAATTCAAGGAAGAAAGCTCACTAAATCTTTATTAATTACGGTCACTTGCCAGCCTGTCAAGCCATAAAATAGAAGTTTAATGTGTTTATAAGTGGCCCATACCGTGTGGTGATTTTAAATAAAAATCAATACTAAAATATCTACTTAATAATTAGGAGTACGTGACAGACAGTCACATTCCCCCCTCTGAAAATCAGACGCATGACGCAGTACAACGGATGAGCTTTCACAATAGGATAAGCTGTGCCGTTTCATGATAGTACTAAAGAATACATTAAGTACTCCCGTCTGCCATGTTCACCTGAACAGATTATTTTAATTGTTCCAACTGGAACTGTAATCTAATAAGATGCATCGTCTGCTATAATTTGATTAGTTTCGCAGAAGTATCTTTTAATCGATACACAATTCCTCTATTTTAAATTATTCTCTTTCAAAATACTTTTACCATTTATCACATTTCAGGTAATTGCAGAAGACCTGCGCATGCTTATAATTTAGTTTTACATACCAGAGTCTCTTTTAAGAGTATTTGTGCTATCGGGCGACGCTACCTACGGTGCTTCCTCGTTCTAAACTCAGCCTACCGCAGCTGCTGCTGGACAGAGGCCTTCCCCAATGCAACTCAACGCTGAGTCAGCTTAGTCAGTTGAGTTGCTCGTAGTTGTAGGAGTAGCTGAAATAGTCCGCACATAGACATATTAGACTTTATTCCAATTAGTCGCCCCCCTCGGTTTCGAAGAGGAAAGAGCCGTTCTGAAATCCAACTAGATTTGGAAAGTTGTATTAGAAAATGAATGTTATGTAATTTGAAATAACGATCATTTGCAAGAATAGGGGCCTACCTAAAATTAAAATCTCAATACATTTTGTGCACCTTCATTGAGCAAATAAGAATCTTGACTTTGGCATTAACTTTGAAATGTGGACACCATAGATTATTTTAACGGTTATTGACCTATTAGGACACAGTGTTGTAATCTCCTGACTTGGATATTAAAATATTGGCAAGAGTATTACCTGACAGCTTCCAATATTGAAACTGATTAGGTAGGTTTGTAAAGTACTATAGCTCAAAACAATACAAAATATGTATTGTCGAGATAACAAAGTCATAACGCGTGACAACGGGTAATATTAGCGTCTAATAAAAATAGAACTTAGCTTCGTAACTGGAGCCATGCTGCGGCTGCCGTTGAAGTCGGCCGACGTCAGCTGAATTTGGTGAAACTTTGACCCAAGCGCAACGCACAACCCAAAGGTTTAGACATAGCGTAGTGACAGCCAAGCGAACATTTGAAATATCCTGGAATTCGAAATAAGTCCACACGAGTATCTGTCCAATTATATGACATACGCTACAAAAATATGTATAAGAGTTGGAAAGTTTTAGGTTAACTTCCTATGAAATTAATTTAATTAAACTCTTAGTAAATTGATTGCCTATTTGTAGGATTCATGCTTCTTTGTATCTAAGCAATAATAATATAAAGTTTACCCATAGTTGAGGGCGTGTCTTACAACTACTTTCACTCATCCACGCACTCATACTCGTACCAATACAAATTGTGCAATTGCAAACATGTATCAAAATCTGTTAGAGTACTATCGGGCACTAAACCTTCATCAACAGGGACTCGAACCCATCATTAAAGTCGCACTGGAACAAAAGTAACAGCCTTTTGGATTGTTATCCACTTAAAAGCAGATAAAGCTCCACATATAGTATACGGGAATCGAACCTACTTTTACTAGCATCGGGACCAAAACCATTTAAACCAACGAAACACGCGGGAAATTAAACTCACAAACCGTGACATAATCTAATTACTTATCAACTATTGTGTCAGGCGGGAATCGAACCCAAAATCCATGACAATGGAGTGCAAGTAAATACTAAAACAAATAAAAACTGATAAATCATGCGGGAATTGAACCCACTACCAGTGGTTGAAGAATTCAATCACCTCAATCTAACCGTGACTTAATTAAAAATATGTTTATTTAGCCGTTGTAACTCTAGCTGTTTCTTACATTTTCTAGAACCATAAAATTACGTTGTGTTTTATTGTAGTAACCCATATGTTGTTCTTTCTCGTTGGACTGAAGTGATTCAGTACATTTAATGACGAGAATCCTGGTCACGGCACCACATGTGACTGTTCGTAAATTACCCTAGGCTGATAAAATTTTCGTTTTTCCTAAATCATGCACATATTACTATTAATGTCGGCTCCCCCCGAAGGGGGAGAGGCCGCGCCCCTCCGTCCGCACGGCCTTGTAAGACTCGACACCAAACTGGTCATCTTTCCACCGACTACTAAATTGAACTCCAGCCCTGTCCCGACTTTAGAAGCTAGAGGACAGGGAGGGGTACAAGGTGTAGTTAATTTTGGGAGGTCACAGTTAAGACATATACATGAATAATATCAAATCCTATAAAACTAAATCAGTAATAAAGTATGAAGCTAATAAGACAAGAGGGCGCAAAGATATATATATGATGAAAGGTTGGTGAAAGGAAACGTTACGCTTGCGCTTAAGAGATTCATTATTTTACAGTTACGTTAATTTAATGATTCCAAAATACTAGTTGCCGATTTGCAAACGCAAACGATTCCATGTTACAACATGGAACCGTTTTACAACGTTTGCTCGACGTACGTGTACTGTTAGACCTAAGTGCATAGTCCTACTGAGAACATTGCTATGAACTCTAATAGGCCACGTTCCCTAGGCTCCATCTACATATCTTTCCCAATCCTAAGGCAGTGGGTTGTGAGGCCACTGCCATTGAGGAAGACAGGTTTCTAGCATTTCTACTTATACGCGTAGTCACGTTAATAACACCCTTACGGCAGATTATCCCAATTTCTATATTGTAACACAATTGTCACAAGCGTACCGTAGACTCAGTCTGTAGCAGAACATATTGCGATTGTTATTGGTGGACGCCGAAGTGGTTATTCCATCGTCACTTCACATTTCTTTACTCTGCCCCATGTCGTGGTTGCGTGTCTCGCTAAATAGTGTCGATTCAGTAATAGGCCTGTGGCAGCCGGGGTTAGTTTTAACGAGACACAGTCCCTAGCGTTCCTAAGAACGTAGCTATCCAATCAGTTTAGGATACTTGGTGAAGCCTACCCCCGCTCCCTGAAATGTGCGCCAACAATCTCTACGCAATGTTTCTGAGCTAGACCTTTACAGGAAGCAGTATTCATCAGCAACGTTTGGTTGATTTGTACCACAAGTACAAGTCGGCATTATATCACTGAGCAGTATAATTTGTCTTAATAAATCCATGAATATTGTGGTGTTGCCTTCACCACTGAACAATATATTTTATCCCAATTGAAATGCGAATATTACGGTTCAGCCTTTCATTTTGTGGTGTGTCAAATAAAAGTCAACATTCGTCGATAGTCGGGTGTGTTGGTGTATAGTGTGTTTGTCGTATGCATGAAATGTGTGTATAGTGTTGCGAAAGGCGGTCTCCGTCCCTATAACCAAACGCAGATGAAGAATATGTGCCAAGGTTAGGAGTTATTAGGACACACAACACAGGACATAATAATATACATTGTGATGATAAAGCGGCTCTGCCGTCATGCTGAAATAAATAATTATTAACATCGCTGCGTTTCCGCTAAACTGCTACTTAAGCTAGGAGTTAATTATAGTTAACACTTACCACGTGTTCATTGTTCATTGAAGAGGATTAATCCCCGAGCTACTTACAGAGTACTGCACACATTACCAGTCTCGCCTCCGCTACAGCGTCTCCTTCAGGATCTCGTCACTCACTTTAACTAGGTATATAGCTACTACTTATATTTAACTTATAAAATACTAATCGCTCTCTTACGACAGTCCTCTGGGACATGTCCATCTTGGTACCAAGATTACGCTAACTACACGAACCTAACCTAGAACGTCCTAGCTCTTTAACCGTTTTCAGACCGACTCCCTGACTTAGCTCGACTAGCCTCCACGTGTGGACCCTCCCGCGAATTCAAATCAACTGCCTCGAATCCACCCAGCTTTCTCCGGCCCAGCCTCCAAAAGCCCACCACGCTTGGCATGTTCCCATACTTTTTAAATCGCCTCTTTTTTGTGCAACCGTCTCAATTGTTTTAAAGGGTCCCGGGCCGTGCGATACCCAAGACTGTCCAGCAGATGTGGCGTTAGTATCCTTTAGAAATCAGTAAATTTTTTATCTCTTCTTAAGATTTCTCTAGTCCCTTTCCCATTAAGCGTTTCTAAGTGATGCAATATTTTTTACAATTCAAGGAAGAAAGCTCACTAAATCTTTATTAATTACGGTCACTTGCCAGCCTGTCAAGCCATAAAATAGAAGTTTAATGTGTTTATAAGTGGCCCATACCGTGTGATGATTTTAAATAAAAATCAATACTAAAATATCTACTTAATAATTAGGAGTACGTGACAGACAGTCACATTCCCCCCTCTGAAAATCAGACGCATGACGCAGTACAACGGATGAGCTTTCACAATAGGATAAGCTGTGCCGTTTCATGATAGTACTAAAGAATACATTAAGTACTCCCGTCTGCCATGTTCACCTGAACAGATTATTTTAATTGTTCCAACTGGAACTGTAATCTAATAAGATGCATCGTCTGCTATAATTTGATTAGTTTCGCAGAAGTATCTTTTAATCGATACACAATTCCTCTATTTTAAATTATTCTCTTTCAAAATACTTTTACCATTTATCACATTTCAGGTAATTGCAGAAGACCTGCGCATGCTTATAATTTAGTTTTACATACCAGAGTCTCTTTTAAGAGTATTTGTGCTATCGGGCGACGCTACCTACGGTGCTTCCTCGTTCTAAACTCAGCCTACCGCAGCTGCTGCTGGACAGAGGCCTTCCCCAATGCAACTCAACGCTGAGTCAGCTTAGTCAGTTGAGTTGCTCGTAGTTGTAGGAGTAGCTGAAATAGTCCGCACATAGACATATTAGACTTTATTCCAATTAGTCGCCCCCCTCGGTTTCGAAGAGGAAAGAGCCGTTCTGAAATCCAACTAGATTTGGAAAGTTGTATTAGAAAATGAATGTTATGTAATTTGAAATAGCGATCATTTGCAAGAATAGGGGCCTACCTAAAATTAAAATCTCAATACATTTTGTGCACCTTCATTGAGCAAATAAGAATCTTGACTTTGGCATTAACTTTGAAATGTGGACACCATAGATTATTTTAACGGTTATTGACCTATTAGGACACAGTGTTGTAATCTCCTGACTTGGATATTAAAATATTGGCAAGAGTATTACCTGACAGCTTCCAATATTGAAACTGATTAGGTAGGTTTGTAAAGTACTATAGCTCAAAACAATACAAAATATGTATTGTCGAGATAACAAAGTCATAACGCGTGACAACGGGTAATATTAGCGTCTAATAAAAATAGAACTTAGCTTCGTAACTGGAGCCATGCTGCGGCTGCCGTTGAAGTCGGCCGACGTCAGCTGAATTTGGTGAAACTTTGACCCAAGCGCAACGCACAACCCAAAGGTTTAGACATAGCGTAGTGACAGCCAAGCGAACATTTGAAATATCCTGGAATTCGAAATAAGTCCACACGAGTATCTGTCCAATTATATGACATACGCTACAAAAATATGTATAAGAGTTGGAAAGTTTTAGGTTAACTTCCTATGAAATTAATTTAATTAAACTCTTAGTAAATTGATTGCCTATTTGTAGGATTCATGCTTCTTTGTATCTAAGCAATAATAATATAAAGTTTACCCATAGTTGAGGGCGTGTCTTACAACTACTTTCACTCATCCACGCACTCATACTCGTACCAATACAAATTGTGCAATTGCAAACATGTATCAAAATCTGTTAGAGTACTATCGGGCACTAAACCTTCATCAACAGGGACTCGAACCCATCATTAAAGTCGCACTGGAACAAAAGTAACAGCCTTTTGGATTGTTATCCACTTAAAAGCAGATAAAGCTCCACATATAGTATACGGGAATCGAACCTACTTTTACTAGCATCGGGACCAAAACCATTTAAACCAACGAAACACGCGGGAAATTAAACTCACAAACCGTGACATAATCTAATTACTTATCAACTATTGTGTCAGGCGGGAATCGAACCCAAAATCCATGACAATGGAGTGCAAGTAAATACTAAAACAAATAAAAACTGATAAATCATGCGGGAATTGAACCCACTACCAGTGGTTGAAGAATTCAATCACCTCAATCTAACCGTGACTTAATTAAAAATATGTTTATTTAGCCGTTGTAACTCTAGCTGTTTCTTACATTTTCTAGAACCATAAAATTACGTTGTGTTTTATTGTAGTAACCCATATGTTGTTCTTTCTCGTTGGACTGAAGTGATTCAGTACATTTAATGACGAGAATCCTGGTCACGGCACCACATGTGACTGTTCGTAAATTACCCTAGGCTGATAAAATTTTCGTTTTTCCTAAATCATGCACATATTACTATTAATGTCGGCTCCCCCCGAAGGGGGAGAGGCCGCGCCCCTCCGTCCGCACGGCCTTGTAAGACTCGACACCAAACTGGTCATCTTTCCACCGACTACTAAATTGAACTCCAGCCCTGTCCCGACTTTAGAAGCTAGAGGACAGGGAGGGGTACAAGGTGTAGTTAATTTTGGGAGGTCACAGTTAAGACATATACATGAATAATATCAAATCCTATAAAACTAAATCAGTAATAAAGTATGAAGCTAATAAGACAAGAGGGCGCAAAGATATATATATGATGAAAGGTTGGTGAAAGGAAACGTTACGCTTGCGCTTAAGAGATTCATTATTTTACAGTTACGTTAATTTAATGATTCCAAAATACTAGTTGCCGATTTGCAAACGCAAACGATTCCATGTTACAACATGGAACCGTTTTACAACGTTTGCTCGACGTACGTGTACTGTTAGACCTAAGTGCATAGTCCTACTGAGAACATTGCTATGAACTCTAACAGGCCACGTTCCCTAGGCTCCATCTACATATCTTTCCCAATCCTAAGGCAGTGGGTTGTGAGGCCACTGCCATTGAGGAAGACAGGTTTCTAGCATTTCTACTTATACGCGTAGTCACGTTAATAACACCCTTACGGCAGATTATCCCAATTTCTATATTGTAACACAATTGTCACAAGCGTACCGTAGACTCAGTCTGTAGCAGAACATATTGCGATTGTTATTGGTGGACGCCGAAGTGGTTATTCCATCGTCACTTCACATTTCTTTACTCTGCCCCATGTCGTGGTTGCGTGTCTCGCTAAATAGTGTCGATTCAGTAATAGGCCTGTGGCAGCCGGGGTTAGTTTTAACGAGACACAGTCCCTAGCGTTCCTAAGAACGTAGCTATCCAATCAGTTTAGGATACTTGGTGAAGCCTACCCCCGCTCCCTGAAATGTGCGCCAACAATCTCTACGCAATGTTTCTGAGCTAGACCTTTACAGGAAGCAGTATTCATCAGCAACGTTTGGTTGATTTGTACCACAAGTACAAGTCGGCATTATATCACTGAGCAGTATAATTTGTCTTAATAAATCCATGAATATTGTGGTGTTGCCTTCACCACTGAACAATATATTTTATCCCAATTGAAATGCGAATATTACGGTTCAGCCTTTCATTTTGTGGTGTGTCAAATAAAAGTCAACATTCGTCGATAGTCGGGTGTGTTGGTGTATAGTGTGTTTGTCGTATGCATGAAATGTGTGTATAGTGTTGCGAAAGGCGGTCTCCGTCCCTATAACCAAACGCAGATGAAGAATATGTGCCAAGGTTAGGAGTTATTAGGACACACAACACAGGACATAATAATATACATTGTGATGATAAAGCGGCTCTGCCGTCATGCTGAAATAAATAATTATTAACATCGCTGCGTTTCCGCTAAACTGCTACTTAAGCTAGGAGTTAATTATAGTTAACACTTACCACGTGTTCATTGTTCATTGAAGAGGATTAATCCCCGAGCTACTTACAGAGTACTGCACACATTACCAGTCTCGCCTCCGCTACAGCGTCTCCTTCAGGATCTCGACACTCACTTTAACTAGGTATATAGCTACTACTTATATTTAACTTATAAAATACTAATCGCTCTCTTACGACAGTCCTCTGGGACATGTCCATCTTGGTACCAAGATTACGCTAACTACACGAACCTAACCTAGAACGTCCTAGCTCTTTAACCGTTTTCAGACCGACTCCCTGACTTAGCTCGACTAGCCTCCACGTGTGGACCCTCCCGCGAATTCAAATCAACTGCCTCGAATCCACCCAGCTTTCTCCGGCCCAGCCTCCAAAAGCCCACCACGCTTGGCATGTTCCCATACTTTTTAAATCGCCTCTTTTTTGTGCAACCGTCTCAATTGTTTTAAAGGGTCCCGGGCCGTGCGATACCCAAGACTGTCCAGCAGATGTGGCGTTAGTATCCTTTAGAAATCAGTAAATTTTTTATCTCTTCTTAAGATTTCTCTAGTCCCTTTCCCATTAAGCGTTTCTAAGTGATGCAATATTTTTTACAATTCAAGGAAGAAAGCTCACTAAATCTTTATTAATTACGGTCACTTGCCAGCCTGTCAAGCCATAAAATAGAAGTTTAATGTGTTTATAAGTGGCCCATACCGTGTGATGATTTTAAATAAAAATCAATACTAAAATATCTACTTAATAATTAGGAGTACGTGACAGACAGTCACACTAGATATAAAGTTCTCATCAAGGAGCATGAAATCAGCCGCTGTAAACTGTTAAGGACCTCTAGCAACTGCCTTCCGCCTCCATCGTTAGACCGTCAGTAAAAGTCATACTCCAGCTAGGTCTAAAGTTCTCATCAAGGTGCATGAAATGAGCCCAAACACGGTATAGATGCTGTTAACTCTTGAGGACCTCTTGCAACTGCCTGCCGTCTCCATCGTCAGACCTTCGATGGAAGTCATACTCTAGTTCGGTTTAATGTTTTCATCAATGTGCATGAAATGATCCCAAACACGATATAGCTGATGTAAACTCATCCGGACCTCTTGCAACTGCCTTCCGTGAAAAGCGCATGGAAAGCGATCGAACACACTACAGGGTAGGCTATGTAGATTTTTAAAGCAGCGGCATGTAGACTAATCTAAAGTAAGCTATCATAACTTTTAAAAAAATCCGATTAGTCGATTTTAAAGTTATCTTGTGAGCTCATTTAATTCATTAGTACCATTTTGGTTCAATATATGTCGCTGCATGATAAGTTCTTCTTGAATACTCAGTAATTTACTGCTACATAAATACCCTTGATAATAAAACTATTTATTTGAATAAGAATTAATACTACTATACGAATGTAACCAACTTTTGTTTTTACCGGCGCGCGGCGATCTAATTAAATTTTAAAACACAAAAGCTGCTATTGTAACTTAACTATGATAGTCATAGATATTTACCCAAGGTCTTTTTTGTAAATAATATTGGGTACTTTAATTATGTGGTACATCATTTTTAAGTATCATCCATAGTTTTCTCAGCGCACGCTAAATAATGAATTTTATAGGCAAAATTTTGCTACTTTGGGTTACACTTTTGCAAATTTCTTAAGGATCTCTATTTTTTTTTTAATAAATTATAGCCTATGTTACTTTCTAAAAATTTAGCTTTCTATTGATGAATAAATGATTCAAATCGGTCCAGTAGTTTCGGAGCCTATTCGGTACAAACAAACAAAAAAATCTTTCCTCTTTATAATATTAGTATAGAAGTTTGAATTTATTTACCGCTACGAAGGCAGATATTTTTGTTTTTTAGATTGATCTTGGTACCAAGAGGCATTTCCCAAAGGATTGTCGTAAGATAGCGATTAGAAGTAGTATGTCTAGTCAGTCAGTGGTGTCAAGAGCTGGAAGGAGGTGGTTGGCAAGGCAAGGTGTCGCGGAGGAGAAACTGGTGAATGGTGTAGTATTTAGTAATTGAATTGTAGATTTGTCCTCTTCAATGAGCACTTGTTAAGAGTTTACTATAATTTACTCTTAGCTCGTAGTAGTAGTTCAGAGGTAGTGCAGAGGAGCCGTTAACAAACATTTTTTAGCATGACGGGGCTCCTTCCTTATATTTTCATAATGTAAACTATAATCTCATTCTTTATGTCCACCGCCTAATGCGTACCTTGGCAGAAATTCGTCATTTGTATTTGGTTCTAGGGCAACGGGGAACGCCTCCCGCTATACTTTACTTCTATCATGCAAGATACCCCAATGCTTCAAAAAGCGTTAACCCGTGGGACCTACGCCTGATCTCTCTCTGGTCATGTCTTATTGTCGTCCCATCGAACTATGAGAGTGAGGGAAGAGAGACATTCCCTCACTCTAGGAAACATGCCAATGGCTTATCTTCGCAGAGATCGACCGTTTTGAGCGAAAACGGTCAGGAGAACTATTATTATTTGAGGTATTGCTAACTGTTACTAAAAAAGGACATATAGTGCTATATAAATCAAATGATTTTAATACATAAGTGTTGTCGTTGACTCATTATATTATTTAATTTATACCTATGCCCCTATACCCTATAACTTATATGTTTGCGTAATCGATATGATTGATTCCATTTTAAGCATTCAACAGATAAAATCATGGAAGCCTCGTTTCAGTTAGTAACATGTGGAGCTCGGGAGGAGTCGTCCTAAACAGAGCACTGTTATTGCTGACTCTTAGGTAAGGCCATCGCGAGTAGGGATATTTCTTCTACGTACCTAAACCGTTTTCTTTCTTTTTTGTCGTGCTTCACAATTTCTGTCTGGGAGGACCCAAACCAAATGGCCTTTGGGGTCGAAAGGTTATGGGGTAGCAAGCACGTACCGTAAGACACAGCATTGGAAAGCCAAGATGGACCAATGAGCTTGTGAAGGCTTAGGGAATCCGTTGGATGAGAGGAAAACAGGTCCGGTCGACGTGGCGTCGCTTGAAATACCTATGTCCAGCAGTAGACGGTTTTCGGTTGATGATATTGCTGTTACCAACCACAGTGGTCATAGGTCGCTAATAAAAGTTGTTTTAGTGCAATTTTATTGTATTACTAACTGATTTTTTATTGTCTCTACATTTTTTTTGTATTCTGTGTAACATAACAAAACAGACGTGAAATTAAATAATAAGGTAAATTCTGTTGAGCAATGCAAGAGTTCTCAGGCAGTTACTATTGGAAAGGACTGATAATTGAAATAAACGACAGTGAATGTTAGTGAAACGGTTGACACTGGTGGATAGAACAAGACAACATGTTACGTCGAACCCAAGTTAAATGGGACAATGGCAGCCAGGTGATGATATTGACTTTGCACTTTTCTAAACAGTACTTTTTTTTCATACAGCTTACTGCAATTAGCAAGAGGAGGCTCAGTCGTGCACTCCGGGGTGAGCAATTACTCCTTCCCAGATGATTTCATATTTGGAGTGTCTACGGCCGCATTTCAAATTGAAGGAGGATGGAATGAAGGAGGTTGGTCATTTCAATATTGAACAATTTTTACTCTGTTTCTGAGGTTCTTTTATTTTTTTAAGGAGGTAGAAGTACAACCATGACAAGTATTTGACCTTCTTAATATATTTTATTTCATAGGCAAAGGCGAAAGTATATGGGACACATTCCTCCACGAACACCCTACATATACCCCTGACCATAAGAACGGAGATGTTGCAGATGACTCTTACCACCTCTGGAGGGAAGACATTGAATTGATTAAAAGTTTAGGCGTCAGTGGCTATAGAATGTCTATTTCGTGGCCTAGGTAACATGTTTATTCAAATTTCTACTTAATTAAATCTTTAGGTTGTCTTGTCAGCCTGCCAGGGCTGCGGGACTGTTCGAAAGAGATACCGTGGCCCTGGAACACAAAGGGCAAAGAAGGAACATGGATGGGTTTTAGTCAGTACAAGTCTGACACTCCCCTCCGCTCCGCCCAGAGAGAAGGGGGGGCATTTGATGATTTCCCATCCGGAAAAAAAATAAAAAATAAAATAAAAAAAAGGTTGTCTTGTCACGAGGTATGTTTTATTTTCGCTGATGTTTAATAATTTATGCGATGACAAAACTAGCCATTGTTTTAGCATCTTCATCATCATCACCGTCTTCCTGAACTTGTCCCAATCTATCAGCATCTTAATAAATAAATAATAATAGCTCTTAACTTGCTTGTAAATAACTACCTAGTTATGTTTCATTCCTTGAATTTTGGTCTTTCTACCCAAAGACAAAATAATTACTTTTACATTATTTTTCCAGGATACTTCCAAATGGTACTGACAACAATATAAGCGAAGAAGGTGTAAAGTACTACCGGAGAATTTTCGAAGAACTCCAAAAAGCCAACATCACTCCTGTAGTCACGTTGTTCCACTGGGACATGCCCACACCACTGATGGACCTCGGTGGCTGGGCTAACCCAAAGCTAGTTGGTTATTTTGAGGACTATGTGAGGGTCGTATTCAAACTATACGGAGATATAGTAAAAATGTGGCTTACGTTAAACGAAGCTCATGAGCATTGCAGGGATGTAAGCATATTGAGCGACCTCCTTATTAAAACTCACAGCTGATTATGTAATTAGTATTATCGTTGAACAAACCAAACTTACATCTTGAAAAGTGGTTGTAACTTTACTCCACGTTTATAAATAAGGAGCTAGTGTGCCATACCTTTGAGGTAGGAACGAGCCAATTTCTGTGGGAAGACATTCTGCAGACAGGCTATTGACAGATGGGTGAAGCTTCGCACGGTTGTTATGCCTTGAAATAACATACAGGATTTTTTGTTATAATAAGTTTTATATGAACATATTTTATAAAAAAACCTTCCAAAATCTTTACATAGTATAAAACAGAATCGCTGTCTGTACGCTTAGATCTTATAAACTACGCAACTGATTTTCATGCAGATTTCAACAATAGATAGAGTGATTCAAGAGGAAGGTTTATATTTTATGTGTACCTACATTGCACCCGTGCGTAGCCGGGGCGGGTCGTTAGTAAAGTCTAGAACAAAATGTGTTTTTGTTCTCATTTAATCAGAGATTAGGTACTGATATTGAGAAACAGATCAGTTACATGATATGTTTATTTCCTCAGTGCTATGGGCTTCGGGGACTCGGAGTATATTTATGCATTCACAACAGCTTGCTAGCCCATGCTCGAGCTTATCGCTTGTACGAAAAGGAATTTAAGCCGTATCAGCAAGGTAAAGTGTGATTATATCATAATTATTAAATTAATATCCTACTTTAAAAAGTGCTGTCAGTAAGCAGCTGTGGTCGGGTTGGTATTATTCGGCACTGCCATAATTGTTTCGAGTCGATTTTGGTGTTGAACAAATACAGCCATAACGAATGTCAGTACCGACCCGAACATGCAAGCTTGTTTCACGCATCGAATGATTTTCCTGCCGCTGTAGCTCAAATTACTTGGGTGCAACACGCTTTTTAGAGTTCCGTTTCCAAAAAATGGAATCCTTATAGATTCGTCATGTCCGTTTGTCTGTTCGTTCGTATAGCATAAGCATAATCAGCCTATACTGTTCCCACTGCTGGGACACACTACCTATTCTCTATGAGAGCGAATGGGCTATAAATCACCACGCGGGCCCAATGCGGGTTGGTAGATGTCACATGTCTTAAGTTTTGGTTCTAGGACATTTTCCTCACGATGTTTCCTTTTACCGTTTTGAGAACAGTGGTGATGAAATAAATTACACAAAGTAATGCGCCTGCCTGGGTTCGATCCCACGACTTACTGTTCGTAAGTCGGGGCTGCCACAGGTCCACCGCTGCTCTCCATCCATATGTCACAGTCATTTAACTCCAAACCTATTGCCACCACACACTTGAAAATTGTTTTTGACTAAGTGTTTTCTATGAACTGCCAGCCTGGTGGCCTTAATGTAACTGAAGGTTCAAATTTTTCTACGTAAATATCTGAGTGGCTATCGTCAGTCCTTAAAAAATATTTCTTATTTCGCCAATACTTTTTGTCTTAAGTCAATGGTGGATGAGATCTTTCCCTTGTAAACCCGTAAAAAATGTGTGTCGTGCCCCATCCTCTAATGTTTAAACTAAGAGGACAAAACATCTAAAAAAAATTGAGTTTGTAGAACGTAAAAAAAACCATTCATAGAATGCTGGTTTAAATAAGATTTGATTTTTAGCTTTTAGGTAAGTATGAGACTTTTTCGTGAAACTGCTGTAGTAACTTGGTTTTTCGTCAGCACACTATTAAAAACAAATTTAGTTCTGGCGTTGAATGTAGATTGTCTGTTATGTTATGAATGAGCGTTAAAAAAATTGTTATTATATTGTTTGGTGCTACGGAACCTTTTGTGCACGAGTAAGACTCCAGTTTTATCTTTTACGCCTTACTCAAAAATTCAATAGTATTTGCTTTTCAGGAAAAGTATCTATAGTGCTAGACGCCTCTTGGGCTAAACCAAAAGACTCTAATAAACCTGAGGATGTCAAAGCATCAGAGGACCATCTTCAAATGCATGTTAGTACCTTGACAATCAGTTTACTTCAGTAAAGTGCAAGTGTAGTGTGTATAGTACTTACTACACAGTACACACACTACACTTCACACCACATTCACTCACTACCTGACTACTCTCCTTCACTACTTGTACTTGTATATTTGGTATACAAGTTACGAAAATGTCAACTTTACTTATGATAATAGGTATTATCTTTTAAAACATATTATAATAACCTCATTATTGTATTAAATGTGTTTAAAAATGAGTATTTAGATGTAAGTAAACTCAATTATCGCATCAAAAATGTATGTCTTAACTTTAAAAAATGTAAATTCCTAGAAAGCCAGACTCATAAAATGTCTGAATTGTGTACTAAATTAATTACCTTATAGATTTTCATCACTATAATGAGAACTATTTAAATCCTAGAAAACTTGTAAAGCGGATAGCGAGTAACGGGTCAAGTCTTAAACTAAATACAAATTATAACGAACCCAAGAAAGGAACAATTCCTTTCTATTTCGGTCAGAAAATATTAAAACAACAAGAAACGGATAACGTTTTAAATTCCACCGATAAAGCAAGACAAGGAACAATTCCGTATTATTTTCCTGTAATAAAAAAGGACATAACGTTTTTTCGGGCCCAAAACTTCGCCATGTAGAACATATAATTTCAAAATACTCCATCAAAATATTGCTAGTCTCTTATCAAAAAAAGAACTTCTCGAAATAACCTTACAAGAACTACGTGAAGTACAGAATAACCCAGATGTAATATGCCTCTCCGAAACTTTTATAAAAAAACGCTATGAATCTTATATAAAAATTCATGACTATGAAATGGCTGCCAACTTCTGCAGGGAAAAATAAAGAGGTGGGACCTTCATCTTAGTAAAAAAAAACATTGTATTCAAAGAACTCCCATTTATAAATACCCACGCTATTCAAAATACGTTCGAAGCATGCGGTATAGAACTAAATTATCATAAGTTGATAATCATTTGTGTTTATAGAACTCCTCAATCCGACCCCACCCAATTCCTATTTAAGTTGAATGGTCTTTTGGAACACGTATTTCATAAATATAAATCAAAATTAAATGTTGTTTTGGTGGGTGACTTTAACATTAATACTCTCAAAAAGGGCAATATAACTAATCAATTAATAGATCTGTCATACAGTCATAATCTAAAATTACATATAAATGAGCCAACACGTAAGTCATCATGTATCGATCATATTCTCAGTAATATTCCGGATGCTGTTGCTACAGTAATGCCACTTCACCTATCCGACCATGATACAGCCCAAATGTTGAGTATTCCTTTAAGACATAAGATACAAATAAAACAGGCAGCATACTATATCTACAAAAGAGACTTCAACTTGAATAATATTCAGAAGTTTAAAGAATGTTTACAAAACGTGTCATGGTCAGAAACTTACGCAGAAAATTATGTAGATGTTGCATTCAGTCATTTTCACGAATTATTGTGCCTTTTCTATAATTTGTGCTTCCCGAAAATAAAAGTAAAAGTTAACACTGATCAAAAGAAACAAAACTGGATAAGCAAAGGCTTGAAACGAAGTTGTCAAACAAAACGGTCTTTACGCTTTCAATATTATAGAAATTAAAATATCGGAAATAAAACTAAATATATGCAATATTCAAAAATCTTACAGAAATGTGTCTACACATCGAGAAAAAACACAAATATTAAGTTTATAAACGAACATGAAAACAAATGCAGAGCCGTATGGAAAGTAATTAGGGACGAAATCAAGAACAATAACTTCAACGACAGTATAGATAACATTCAAATTCATAACACTGTAGTCACGGATCCTTTTGATATAGCAACGGCATTCAATAACCATTACATTAATATGGCGCATGCTTCCAGTACGGATATAAAAACAAGCCCTAGGAAAAATTCAGCAGCTCATTCGATGTTCCTCAAACCAGTATCTGAGAATGAAGTTAGAACGTAGATAATATCATTGAAAAACTCAAATTCTGAAGGATACGATGAGATTAATACGAAAATTATAAAAGCATGCACTATTGAGCTAAGTGCAATTGTAACACATTTAATTAATTTATCTTTCTCACTTGGTACTTTTCCTGAAGCATTAAAATTATCAATTGTTAAACCGCTTTTTAAAAATGGAGTATAATCTGATGTTAATAATTATCGCCCAATAACATTAATACCTATCTTATCGAAGATATTTGAAAAGTGCATGTACAAAAGATTGATCGAATTTTGTAATAAATTTAACATAATTAAGAAAGACCAGTTCGGCTTCCAAAAAAACAAATATACAACACTAGCTATTTTCACCCTTATAAAAGATATAATAACGAATATTAATCAAAACCGTCTTACTACAGGTTTGTTCTTTGATTTATCTAAAGCCTTTGACCTAGTGTCTCATGACCTGTTACTACAAAAACTGGAGGCAATTGGAATTAGAGGCATAGTACTTCAGTGGATATCGTCATACCTAAATAACAGACGACAGCGGGTTACCATTACAAAAGTAGATAGAAATAATGACATGATACCACACTATTATAAGTAGAAGACGGGATATTTACCATGTTTATTGTTTTCTTTGAGTTCCCGATATTTCGGCGCTGTTGCATGCACCATGATCACGGATAAACTGAAGTTATTGCGGGTGAGTGTTTATGAGCAGACAAATCGGTCTACCCTCTTTCTTGTTCGTTTTTTGCACTCAGTACCGCTACCACTGTCACTCACAACTCGATTCTGTTCCCGACACACGAAACTCACTGTGTCTGCTCGCGAACTTTTTTTTTTCGGCACTATTCCGCTTTTTACACAGCTGGACCACTGGTTTCCAGGCTTTCGACAGTTGAAACCCATCCTCCCGATTGAAGTTCTTATATTTGTTGATTTCAATAGCTTCTCTAACGAGTCTAGGGATATAGTGGCGTTCTGTCGACATGACCTGAGGGTTGTGTAACTCGAGGTGGCATTGCACAAGTCCGAGGCCATGTGTTTTCATGGGCCTCGGAATGCGCCACCGTCGGGATCCCTACTGACGGCAGGAGGGGTTTCCATCGGCGTCGGGTCGACGTTGAAGTACCTAGGACTCGTCCTCGACAGCCGGTGGAACTTCGTGGAGCACTTCCGACGCTTGGCTCCCAAACTGGAACGGACAGGGGCTGCCTTCAAGCGGCTCTTGCCCAACCTGAGGGGTCCAAACGACTCCTGCCGGTGGCTATACGCGGGGGTCGTGCGGTCCATGGCCCTTTACGGGGCCCCGTTGTGGGCGCGTTCTTTAAGGCGGCAAGCCGCCCACTACCTGAACACGCCCCAAAAGGTGATAGCCATAAGGCTAATCCGGGGGTACCGCACGATCTCCGGCGAGGCGGCTAGCCTCCTTGCCGGATTGCCGCCATGGTATCTGGAGGCGATAGTCCTCGCGCGCCTGCATGAATGGCGCGCGGAGGCACTACGTCGGGAGGAAACTCCGCTGCCGCGGCAAATTGCCGCTCAGCGGACAGACCTCCGGCGTGATATCATGGCGACATGGAGAGAGCGACTGTTGCAACCCCGTGCAGGGCACGCTACCATAGTGGCGATAAGTCCCCTCTTTGAGGAGTGGCTAGAGAGGCGCCACGGCGCCCTCACCTACCGCCTGACGCAGATCCTCACCGGACACGGTTGTTTCGGGAGGTTCTTGCACCGAATCGGGCGGGAGGAAACGCCCGGGTGTTTCCACTGCGAGGATCGTCCGGAGGACACGGTGGAGCACACCGTAGAGGTCTGCCCCGCTTGGGCGGAGCACCGCCGTGTCCTTGTAGCGGCGATTGGCGGCGGCGATCTCTCGCGTCCGGCCCTGGTTCAAGCCATGGTCCGGAGCGAGAGGGAATGGGAGGCCGTCACCACCTTCTGTGAAGCAGTCATGCTAGTGAAGGAGGTGGCAGGACGTGAGAGGGAAAGAACCTCACGTCCCAGCCGCCGCGGGAGACGCCCTGGGCGTCGGGGGTCACGTGGTGGCTCCCGGCCACCGTAGGCGCGGGCCTGTGGACGGCGAGTTATGGGCTAGCTCGCCGTCCGGCCGTCTTATGACGACAGGCCGTGTCGACGGCGCGTTTGTGTTCCACGCGCGCCTCAAAGAGATGTCAGCAACCGAGTAGGGGTCCGCATGGGCCGATGCCTGCCAGAGCTGCGGGACTGTTCGAAAGAGACACCGTGGCCCTGGAACACAAAGGGCAAAGAAGGAACATGGATGGGTTTTAGTCAGTACAAGTCTGACACTCCCTTCCGCTCCGCCCAGAGTGGGGGGGGTCATTTGATGATTTCCCATCCAAAAAAAAAAAAAAAAAGGGTTGTGTAACTCAATCCAGTGGTTCGATCCTGATTCCAGGAGATGCTGAGCTATGGCTGATTTTTTTAGAGGACAATTCCATTCTTGGACGTGAAAATAGGGGTTCGTACTGACGGTTCTCTAAGCCACTCAGTCTATAGGAAATTGACTCACACGGATCTATATCTACACGCTGATTCTCACCACCATCCCAGACAGCTGTACTCTGTAGTGACTTCACTTACCAACCGCGCATATGATCTATGCGACGAGGAACATTTACGTGCTGAGTTAACACATGTGCAGAGGGTCCTACAGAGAAACGGATATACAGGGAAACCCGCGCAACCTAAACCAAACCCTGGTTGTAAACACCGGAAGTGCGAGGTTGAGAGGCAGTCGGCATTTTTGCCATACGTGAGGGGAGTGACAGATAAGGTTGCCAACATTCTTCGGAAATACGCCGTAAAGACTATCTTCACTCCTTTCAAAAAAGTGTCTCAGATGCTGCGTTCGCCGAAGGATAATTTTCCACTGGAAAAGCCCGGTGTTTACAAAGTGGACTGCAGTTGCGGCAAGTCTTACATCGGTCAGACGAAACGTACGGTGGCTTGTCGAATATCGGAACATATCAGGGCGGTGAAGAACAACGACACCCAAAAATCAGCCATAGCTCAGCATCTCCTGGAATCAGGATCGAACCACTGGATTGAGTTACACAACCCTCAGGTCATCTCGACAGAACGCCACTATATCCCTAGACTCGTTAGAGAAGCTATTGAAATCAACAAATATAAGAACTTCAATCGGGAGGATGGGTTTCAACTGTCGAAAGCCTGGAAACCAGTGGTCCAGCTGTGTAAAAAGTGGAATAGTGCCGAAAAAAGTTCGCGAGCAGACACAGTGAGTTTCGTGTGTCGGGAACAGAATCGAGTTGTGAGTGACAGTGGTAGCGGTACTGAGTGCAAAAAACGAACAAGAAAGAGGGTAGACCGATTTGTCTGCTCATAAACACCCACCCGCAATAACTTCAGTTTATCCGTGATCATGGTGCTTGCAACAGCGCCGAAATATCGGGAACTCAAAGAAAACAATAAACATGGTAAATATCCCGTCTTCTAGTTATAATAATTTTAGTGACCATGAAAGTTTAAAATCTTATATGATACCACACTCATCCGAACTCAAGTACAACAAGTATGGCGTCCCACAAGGAAGTCTGTTAGGGCCAATTTTATTCCTTTTGTACATAAATTCCATTATTAATATAACCAACCATAAATGTATATTATTTGCTGATGATATTTCAATTATTGTAACAACTGATAGGAAGAATAATACGATTGACGATCATGAGACTGATATTAATAACACTATTGAAAGTCTAATTGAATATCTAAATAGAAATAATTTAACAATTAATCTTAAAAAATCAGTTTATATTCAATTTAATAAATCTAATAATGCTAAATACAATGTTAAAATGAACATACATAAAATTAATGAAGTAACTCAAACAAAATTTCTAGGTGTAACTTTAGATCAAGACATAAACTGGAAAGCACATATTGATACCGTCTCCAAACGAATAAATAAGTTCGTATATGCAATTAAAAAAGTCAGTAATATAACGAACATTAAAACGGCAATAACGTCATATCATGCATACGTAGAATCGGTGCTCCGCTATGGCTTGATAATGTGGGGTAATAGCACAGATCAAAATAGAGCATTTATTGCACAAAAAAAATGCATTAGAGCAATTTACGGACTTCGACCTGACGAATCCTGTAGACCGATATTTAAAAAGCTTGGCTTGTTACCACTACCGTCTCTTTACATACACGAAACATGTATGTTTGTGAGGAAGTATAAGGAATTGTTTAATAATGCAAATGATTTATATCCTCGTAACCGACGAGACCCCCACAGGCTAGTATTGGGTGTCCTTCCAAGACTAGATAAATATAATAAAAGTTGTATATCTATGTGTGTACGTGTTTATAATAAGATACCAAGTAATCTCAAGAATCTAAATATGAGATTATTTAAAAATAAATTGCATGAATGGTTGTGTAGACATAGTTTTTATAGTGTCAAAGACTTCTTTGACAATAAATGTTAAATATTCTCGTGAAATTTTTGCACGCTTATTACTGTTAAGCAAAAACATGTATGCTCTTTCTTTTTTGTTTTTACCATCTTTTATACCATGTTTTTAAGCAAATAAATATTATTCTATTCTATTCTATCTTTAGAGAGTGGTGTTAAAGAATTCACTACTAAGCACACTTACAAAAATGTTAAAAAGTACTCAATTACAACTTAAGAAACAGTACATAAACTCACACAGAATATAAGGTACAGTCTTAACAAAATTATCTTACCTCCGCCATTACATCGCTGTCAAAATCACACTGATTTTTATGACCATATTGTTTCCGAACATTATTTTTACCCTCTCCAGGTGGGAATGTTAGCTCATCCGATATTCTCGGACGTCGGTGACTATCCTTGTTTTGTTCGTGAACGGGTTGACAATATGAGTCGTGAACAAGGATACTCGCGGTCGCGTCTCCCATATTTCACTCCTGAAGAGGTTCGTATATGTAAAATCTCGAAAAAACCTTCTCTATTAAATGACAGACGTTTCAGTTTCAATTATTTTTATGACTTTTCCATGAGTGCAAGAGTTGTCTTTAGAAAAACTGTTTTCTTTAATCAACTTAGTTTGAACTGTCCCCCCACTATTTTCTGAGGACTTAATCGTTGTAATGTTTAGGTAAGTAAAGTGTCTTCTATAGAGGATATGTGGGTTTACTTCTGCTATACCCTCCAGGGATTACAGGCGTAATTATATGTTAGGTTCATTCTATTTCCAGATAAAAGCACTTCGAGGAAGCGCAGACTTCTTAGGTCTCAACCACTACACTACATTCTTAGTCTCTCCATCATCAATGGAACCTGGCTGGAAGGTGCCTTCTTTGGACCACGACACTGGCGTCAAGGTGGAGCAGGATCCATCTTGGCCCAAGCCTGGTGCCGTCTGGCTGGCGGTAAATAATTAATACAAACTTTATTAATATTATTCCATTTGAAGTAACTCTGTATAAACCTATCGTTACCTGGTATAAGATATATGAAATGAAATATGAAATGGGGTAAATTTTATAAGATTTAACACATTTCTGAAGGATAATTACCTTCCCTCACGCGAGTGAAGCTCTAGGTAAAAGTTAGTTATAATAAACCCAATGTATGTTTCATTTAAACGAAGTAGTATACTGGATAACTGTAATTAGTCATGTAACTTTTTTCAAAATACAAGGTCATGAATTGGAAGTACTTGTATAACATGTCAGCACAGGCAGCCATAACCAGTTGTTGATGATGTGATGATGCAGGTACCCCGTTCTTTATTTGAGCAGGTACATAAGGCACCAAATTTACGAGTAGGAGTGAGACGGCAGAAAGGTTTATGCCCTTAACCCTAGACACCTAACGTTCGCATAGACCCCTTTATATCTAACCCAATCTAAGTGCAATAGTTCTTATTCAACCTCTTTCGACCCAAGTTTTTAAATGGCTAAACATTATCATCTGCCTAGCCTTTTCCCAACTATGTTAGGGTCGGCTTCCAGTCTAACCGGATGCAGCTGAATACCAGTATTTTACATGGAGCGACTGCCTATCTGACCTCCACAACCTAGTTAGTATTGGGTAATACGATACCCCTTGGTAGGACTGGTTGTCAGACTTTTTAGGCCACTGACTATCTGTAACGACTGACAAAGATTTATAGATGACAGCCGGCAACTTACCGGCTTAACGGCTTAACGTGCTTTCCGAGGCACGGAGGAAACTCGGTATGTAAATGGCTAAACATATTGTATTTTTTTAATTGTTTAGGTTTACCCACCAGGCTTCCGAAAAATTCTCAACTGGTTTCAAAACACCTACAAAATATTAAAGAAAATCCCAATAATTATAACTGAGAATGGATTGACTGACAAGGGACAAACTGAGGACTATGAGAGAGTTTCTTATTTCAATGAGTACCTCTACCAACTGCTGCTAGCTGTACATGAAGATGGGGTCAATGTCAAAGGATATTTCTGCTGGAGTCTTATGGATGACTTGGAATGGGGAGACGGATATACGTAAGATTTTCACTTTTTGCACTAGTGGTGTAGATACTAGTACAACTTTGTAGAACTCAGGACAACACAAGTTGGCGAGCGTTAGCGAAGAGGTAAAGCTAATCTAATCTAATCTTTAGGTACTAGACAATATCACAAATAACACTTTAGTTTACATGCAACTTGGGAGTTACAATTATTTATCCTGAGAGTTAGGCCTTGTTTGCTGAGTAAGTAAACGCGCAATAAAAATAAATTGAAAGGGGAACAATAAATACGGTTAAAATAAAGTACCTTCTAGTGCTAAGTGGGCCGATGACCTGGTGAAGGTTGCGGGAATCCGCTGCATGCGAGACGCACGGGACCACTCAATGTGCACACTTGAGGCAGGCCTATGTCCAGCAGTGGACGTCTTTCGGCTGAAATGATTATGGTGAAAGTACCTTCGTGTCTTATAAGGTTTAACCTCACCCAGCAGCACGGAATCGCACTTTTCCACACTCCTATCCTTTTCTGTCGCTCAGAACTGTATTTTGCTAGAGCGAGAAACAGAGCATGCTGCCGATCGCATCGTCGATGCTGCCGAGTGCGATAATAATAAGCTAATATATAAATTAAGTAAAAATTTGCAATTATTATATTTTTCTTTTATTTTTCAGTACAAAATTCGGCTTATTCAAAGTAGATTACGACAGTCCAAAAAGAACGCGAACACCGAAGCTGTCAGCGAAGAACTATGCTAACATTGTGCGCACACGCCGAGTTGACTTCGACTACATCAAGCCGCCCTCGATCCAGAAAATTGCTTCAAGTCTAAGCGCGTTATAAACTCCAAATAAATGTTTATTTGCTTCAAAGATTTTGATGTCACGCGAAAAAGTGTTCATATCTGAGCCATTTCACTAATCAAACGATTAAACGATTTTAATGTTTGAATAACTTGGTTTCGGAAGAATCGACAAAATGAGAGTATTCTTCTTAAACAGCCCTTTGTTTTATTTATCAATTAAATAAAAAAAGAAATACATTATTTATTTGATTATTTAATAACTATGGAAGACTTACAGCTTAACAAAATAGAATAAAAATAGTAATTAAAACGGAAGCTCTGAGCCCGTGATGGATTACGGCCGACTCCATCTTTCAGAGAGGAGTAAGAAGTACGCGGTCTCTGGCTTATCCATGCGAGCTTTGGCGGACGCGAAATTGGTGGAACTGGTCGTAGCGAACTAGCAGTTTTCGTTTCTTCATCATCTTATCTTACTAATATTAAAATGCGAAAGTTTGTGAGGATGGATGAATAGATGTTTTTTACGCTTTTACGCAACTACTGAACGGATTTGGATGAAATTTAGCACAAAGATAGTTTATAACCTGGATTAACACTTATGATACTTTTTATCCCGATAGTATGATCCTGCGAGACAATTATCGAACTCCACGCAGGCGAAGCCGCGGGCATAAGCTAGTATTATCATAATTTATACTATTACTTCATGTGTGTTATTGTGTCCACTACCTCCGTACCTTGGCTGATGCTTGATTATAGGGAACGGTATGTGGCAAAATAAGGGAATGCGAAGTGACGTTAGAACTACCACTTCGGCGTTCACCAATGACAATCGCAATATGTTCTGATACAGACTAAGCATACGGTGCGCTTGCGCAAGGTGCATGTTATCGTGGTAAAGGGGTAAACTGCCATAAGGGTATACATAACATGAGTAACCGTGTAGGTGGAACTGTGGAAAACTTGTCTTCTTCAATGGCAGCTGTACTCACAGCTATGTGTCTTAGGATTGAGAATTTGAGAAACACATTCTGAAAGTTCTTAGGGAATATGATCATAAATAAATCATATTTATTTCTGTAAAAGTTCTGATCTGTTAAAGTTCGTAGTAATGCCCTTAGTAGGACATGCGGTTAAGTCTAACAGTAAACAAACGTTGACAAACAGTCCCATGTTGTGACATTTTATTTTATCTTATTTGTTTATTTATAACAGCTTAGACCATCATTACAGGGTTTACCCTAATGCGACAGTTAAGAACCTAAACTAATAACCTAAACTACTTACAATAAATAAATTACAAAAATTAAAACTAACAACATTATTTAATTATTTCACCATTGAAACACAAAACATGGCATAACATAATTACTTACATAAACATGGTACAAACATAAACACAAACATAATTTACTTACATTAAAAAATTTAATTAAATTAAGTATTATTTTATATTTTATTTTACGGTTCCATGTCATATTTATACTTGTAGCATAATATAAATATGACATGGAACCGTTTGGGTTTCAGTAGCGAAATCCAGTACTAACTTTTGCTAATTAATTTTTGACTTTGTGACTGTTCGTAAATTACCCTAGGCTGATAAAATTTTCGTTTTTCCTAAATCATGTAAATATTAGTATTAATGTCGGTTTCCCCCTAAGGGGAAAAGGCCGCGCCCCGCCGTCCGCACGGCCCTGTAAGACTCGCCCGAGACTGGTCATCTTTCCACCGATTAAGAGAACTGAATTCCTTAACATGAAGAAGTCCAATGCCTCGTATCATTATTAGAACAAGGAAAGGATTGAAAGGTATAGTAGTATTCACAGTTGATGAAATATATTGAAAGTGGTTTCAAAAGGGTAAAACATAACTGGGAGATACAAAGTATATTTATGTCGCAACCAATAGTTCTTGTATATAACCATTACGCTAGCGTAATTGGTAATTGGTCAGTCGTGACTCCCACGATACTTCACATCTGCACCTGGAGCACCCAGAGCAACACTTCCATAAGTGACGTAGGCGGCTTTTCAGCGGCAATGCGTCGACATCATGCTCCTAGTGAACATTGTCCCTAGCAGTTCTTTCGAACTGGTGAACGTGACAAAGGCGGCTTTTCAGCGGCAGAACGTCGATCATCATGCTAACTGGTAGACATGGTCCCTAACAGCCCTTAGACTGGTTATATAATAGTTGTGGTATCAAACCCTTCCAATCCCACCCCATGGATCATGTGCTCTATTCGTACAACTAGCGCATCTGCAAGACACGTGTTCGTGTCAGCCTGACCGAATCATTTGTCAGAGATAAGAACATATTATTCTAGAATCACTATATGGTTGGTCATAATAGAATTGAGAATCAAAACTCAAACGGCAAATTGGCTGAACTGATGGTTAGAGCTAATGAATACATAATTCAAGAATTACCAGATAGCAGAGTTAATAATTAAAACTCAAGAACCATTTTGCAATAGAGTTGGAGATCAACTCTATTGAAACCCTAAAGACAGTCCCAAAAGCGCCCACCCTTCACCACTTCCTAGTGTTGGGGCTGAGGAGAAGAAGTGGCACAACAAACTCCCCAGCAACACGTTTCTGTCTGTGTAGTTTTAAGAACTTTAATTACAACAGCAGCCTAGGATAATTATTGTAATAAAGGACTCACCCAGTCGCTCACCAACAAACACACACACACACACACTAGATTGATCTAAACAGGGCTGTTAACCCAACTATATTTAACTTATTCCTTAATTATCGCACTCTTGCGACAACCCACTTGGACATAGACTCTCGGTATTCACTACGTCTCCTAACTTAACTGAAATAGCTTCTCTCGCCCTAACCCTATCGCGGTCTAAGCCCCTATAACCAAACGCAGATGAAGAATATGTGCCAAGGTTAGGAGTTATTAGGGCACATAACACAGGACATAATAATATACATTGTGATGATAAAGCGGCTCTGCCGTCATGCTGAAATAAATAATTATTAACATCGCTGCGTTTCCGCCAAACTGCTACTTCTAAAATACTATACAAATCTTTCTACGTGAATTATATTATAAAAGGTCCGCAACTATTGACACACTGCTGTTCCTACACATTGAAAGTAAATTAAAGGTAACACTTACCAAGTAGGTCCTTGAAGCGAACTAAACTACAGCCTTACTTACAATATGCTGCACCGATTACCAGCCTCGCCGCTGAAGTCCCCTTCCTTTTCTGTCTCCTTTCTCGTCTCGAACTCCCTCACTGATTCCTCAGACCCTTGCGTCCGACCACTCAAACCGTTCAAGATCAACTGCCACGAATCCACCCAGCTTTCTCCGGCCCAGCCTCCAATAAACCACCACGCTTGGGTCGCCTTTTCAGAATCCGTTTCTTTTTTGTGCAAACGTCTCAATTGTATTAAGTGAGCTTCGAACGCCTAAGAGCGGCGTAAATTGCAACCACATGTCGCACTAGCATTCAGAACTACGTATTGAAATTAGATATTTTTTTATATTTGGCCTGTCAGTCCCTAGTCCCTTTACCATTAAGTAAAGAATTTATGCGTTTCTAAGTGTGCAATATTGTTTTACAATTCAAGGAAGAAAGCTCACTAAATCTTTCTTAATTACGGTCACTTGCCTGTCAAGCCGTAAAATAGAATTTTAATGTGTTTATAAGTGACCCATACCGTGTGATGATTTTAAATAAAAATCAATAATAAAATATCTACTTAATAATTAGGAGTACGTGACAGACAGTCACAACTTCAATGTCTAATATAATTAACGAAACGAACTAATAAAGAATTTCTAAAGCATAACGTTTCCATTATCAACTTTTGTCTAGTACTTATATGATATTTTACTTTTAGGACTTCTCGTCTCATTGTTTTCATACTTGATTATTAAGTAAGTAAGTAAGTATATTTATTTGCATAAAATGTGGTATATACAGGAAGTTATAAAAATGTTATAGAGCAGTATTAGTACACATTCCGCCATAATAATAGCATGCAAAATCATCTTTTACATAAGATAGTTACATTAAAATGAACAACATAGGTACGTACCTATCCAGCATAGAATATATCCATACATAAATCTCTAATATAATCTATGAATAATTTAATGATCTAAGCAAACCATCATTAAACAAAACAATAATACTGAAACGCCTGCACCATAAACACATCTAATATTCACTGAAGCCATATTCATTTAACAAAATAATAAAGAATATTAAAGACATACACAAACACACAATAAAAGGACTGTACATGACATATGAATAAACCATCAAAAGAAATTATAAAAAAAACACTACTAAATAAATCAACGTAAAAACAAAAAAAAATCCTTAACAAATAGGTATTCATATAAAATGAAGGTAGTATTGATTTATCTTATAATATGATTCATGTAAATGTCTTGATTGTGAAACAGACTGGGTTGAGCCTTACAGGGCCACGCGGATGGCGGAGCGCAGCTTTTCCCGTCCGAGGGAAACCGACCTTAATGCTAATCACCATCTGCCGAGCCTTTTCCCAACTATGTTGGGGTCGGCTTCCAGTCTAACCGGATGCAGCTCAAT
The DNA here is from genome assembly GCA_963576755.1 of Noctua janthina. Classification (NCBI taxonomy): domain Eukaryota; kingdom Metazoa; phylum Arthropoda; class Insecta; order Lepidoptera; family Noctuidae; genus Noctua; species Noctua janthina. Next base: position 11,843,689 of record OY755059.1, read on the forward strand.
ACCAGTATTTTCCATGGAGTGACTATCTGACCTCCACAACCCAGTTCGTACTGGGTAATACGATATCCCTTGGTAAGACTAGTTGTCAGACTTTCGGGCCACTGACTACCTGTAACGACTGTCAAAGATCTACAATGACAGCCGGGACCAACGGCTTAATGTGCTTTCCGAGACACGGAGGAAACTCGGGATGTAATGGGCGGTCACCCATCCATGGACCAACCTAGGCATGCGCGGCTTAACCTTAAGATCGACTCAAATGGCTGTTACTATTTAGCCACGAGCTCCTTAACACTAATATTAACCGATCATAATACTAATATCAATATGATTTAGAACAGTCAATACTTTACCGTAGACTGAAAATAGAAGCAGGTGGTAATAAAATCAAAAATAATTGCACACAGTTAGAGATAAATTATTATAGTGAGCAGTTTACAATAAGACATACAAACGTCGATTATTCGTGATTTATCACATTTTGATGTTGTTGTGGATATTGAGCAAACACATCTTCAGTAATACTAAACGCTGACTAAATGAATGCCTAAATTAGAGCCAAAAATATGAACACATGTTTGCCAACACGAACAGGTGGCTAACCATGACGTCTTAAAGCAGGAGTAATTCCAGTGTGGGAAAAAGATGGCGCTAGACGACCTGCATAGCTCTGTCTCTTTCCCACACTGGAATTACTCCTGCTGAGGAGTACTGTATCCTAACAGTGAGTATATCGAGACTGATTTATCTATGTATGGAATTTCAGCGCATTATTTTAGATTAACTACCTCATTGGTCTAAAATGTTAGTATATCCTTTATTTATTTTTATACATATTAAATACATTTTTAAATATTCTAATATAAAACAATATAAAAAAAAACATTTAAAAATATAAAAAATAGTGGTCCGCCGGTATCAGGAGCAGGGTCCAAGCTATAGGTGGTTAGGGCTCCAGAGACAGTAACCTCCTTACAATGCGAGCCGTATCGAGGAGTACTGCCTTCTGAATCAGGCCCTTGATCCAACCGCCTAAGAAGAGCCTCAAAAGATGGTCGTCGAGGCTCTTGGCTATAAGGCCATTGGCCGTCACGACGATCGGCACAATGATAGCCGAGTTCACAACCTCGTGTGCCAAGTCGAGATATTTTATTTGTTTCTCTTTCTCAGCTTTCACGAGGTTCTCGTCATGCGGGATGGTAACATCGACTATCATTACGCGGCGCGCTGATCGGTCTATCACTACTATGTCAGGTTTATTGGCGACAATAGTCCTGTCAGTAATGATAGACCGATCCCAGTACAACGTGACATGGTCTTTCTCGAGAACTGGGTCGGGCACATACTTGTAGTACGGTACCTCAGATTCCACAAGTTTATACTTCAAGGCAAGTTGCTGGTGAATAATCCTGGCTACTTGGTTGTGCCTGTGCAAGTTATTATTATTAATGTTAGTTATTTCTCAGTAGCGGCCTGGTGGTCTACCAGGCTGCCAGTATGGGAAAGAGATGGCGCTAGACGACCTGTATAGCTCTGTCTCTTGCTCACACTGGAATTACTCCTACTTTAAGACGTCATTCTGTAATATCCCCAATGCTTCGGAAAGCACGTTAAGCCGGTGGTCCTTTGCCAGATCTCTGTCTGGTCGTGTCGGATTGCCGTCCGTCCGTCGGACTATAAGAGTAAGAGAAGAGAGAATGCACAGGTGCATTCTCTCTTCTCGCACTTGTGCATTATAATAATATCTCCCACGCCGACAGCCAACCTCCGCAGAGATTGGCCGCCATGACTGAAAACGGCCATAAGGACTATTATTCTTTGAGGTATTGCCTACTGTTAGTGAAAAAATAACATACTCGTAAATACTCAATAAATCAAACGATTTTAGTGCCAAAGTAAACTTTAGCGTTGTCGTTGACTATATTATTTAATTTATGCATGGGAACTTACATATTTCCGTAATCGATATGATTGATTTCATTTTAAGCATTAAATAGGTAAAATCATCCAATGCTCGTTTCAGTTAGTAACATGTGGAGCTCGACAGGAGTCGTCTTAAACAGAACACTATTGGTGTCTCTTAGGTAAGACAAAAGCGGCATGTGATATTTCTTTTATGTCTTAAACCGTCGTTTTCTTTTTTTTCTTGTGCTTGACAATTTCGGACGGGATACGTGTTAAGATAAATTCTGTTAGGCATAAAGTTCTCATGCAGTTACTTTTGGAAAGAAATGATAATTGAAAGAACAGGGAGTGATCGATAGGGTGACGGTTGACATTGGAGATTGGAACAAGACAACATGTTACGTCGACCCCAAATTAAATGGGACAATGGCTGGAAAATAATGCTGATGACTGTTGCACTTTTCTTAACAGTATGTTTTTTATACAGCTTGCTCCAATTAGCAAGAGGAGACCCAGCCGTGCACTCCGGGGTGAGCAATTACTCCTTCCCGGATGATTTCATATTCGGAGTGTCTACAGCCGCATTTCAAATAGAAGGAGGATGGAACGAAGGAGGTAGGATTATTTTAATACTGTAGTTTCTAAGGTACATCATTTGTACCACTTTTGAAAAAGATATAAAATTACAACTAAAACACGTATTTCACCTCTTAATATCTTTTATTCTATAGGCAGAGGCGAAAGCATATGGGACACGTACCTCCACGAACACCCTAATTTTACCACTGACCACAAGAACGGAGATGTTGCAGATGACTCTTACCACTTCTGGAGGGAAGACATTGAATTAATTAAAAGTTTAGGCGTCAGTGGCTATAGAATGTCTATTTCGTGGTCCAGGTAATATATTTGTTTAATCTTCTACTTAAATCTTTAGGTTGTCTCACCACGAGGTATCTCCTTTTTATTTTCGTCTTTAGCTTTTTAATCCTTTTTTAGCTGATGGCGTTTAATAATATAATTTATCACGTGATAAAACTAACCATTGTATGAGCATCTAAATAAATAAATAATTATTTATAACCTTCACGTCCGCGTTATTTATTATATTTATATTTATTTTTCGCTCTTAACTAGCTAGTTATGTTTCATTCCTTAAATGTAATTCTTTCAGCTTAAAGACAAAATATTTACTTTTTAGTTTTTATTTCCAGGGTACTACCAAATGGTACTGACAACAATATAAACCAAGAAGGTGTGAAGTACTACCGTAACATTTTTGAAGAACTCCTCAAAGCCAACATCACTCCACTAGTCACGTTATTCCACTGGGACATGCCCACACCACTGATGGATCTCGGCGGCTGGAACAACCCAAAAGTCATCGACTATTTCGAGGACTATGCGCGGGTTGTGTTCAGGTTGTTCGGCCATTTAGTAAAAATGTGGCTGACCATAAACGAACCGCATTGGAATTGCATGGCTGTAAGTATTTAGAGCGGCCTCCCAATTTTAGTCGAAAATCGAATCAAAATCATTCATGTTTCAGACAGACACGAAATGTGACTTTGTTCTCATTTAAAACGATTAGGTTTTGATATTGAGAAGATTAGTAATATGATATTTTTATTTTTTCAGAGCTATGGCCTTGATTTAATGGCACCAGCTTTAAATTCACACGGCATCGGAGTGTATTTATGTTTCCACAACAGCTTGCTAGCTCATGCCCGGGTTTACCGCTTGTATGAAAAGGAATTTAAACCTCATCAGCAAGGTAAAGTGTGATTATATCATAATTGTCCTTCTTTTTAACATGCTGTCATGCTCTGCTGAAAGTTTTTAAGCGCTTTTATTGCTGGATAGCGTAAATAGTTTGCTAATATTGTTGCTGCAGGTCGGTTGTGCATTATTCTTTGCGATTTAAAAGAAGTTGATGAGCTACATGATTGGCAGTAACTTTATTCGGTGATTTGAACTCTGGAAGGTCTCCGGTGAGCTTTCGTAGGGTGGAACACGTTTTTTTTTAATATTTCTGGTCGTGTCCACGTTAGGTAGGATATTAATCAATTTATCCTTGTGGGTTTTGCTAACTTTGTTTAAAAGTACATCCGCCGCAGCGCTGGTTTTTTTCTAAAAAAAGGTTGGGTTGGTATTGTTGCTCAACAAATACTGCCGAAACGAATGTCAGTGTCAATTTGAACTAGTTTGTAGCACGTTTCATCAACTCCCTGACCTTGTCCCAAGTCACTTGGACGTCGGAACACGCTTTTTCTTGCACGCTTTACACATTAATTAAATTCCATTTGTCTTTCAGGACAAATATCAATAGTGCTAGACTCCTGTTGGGCTGAACCGGAAGATTCTAATAAACCTGAAGATGTCAAAGCGTCAGAGGACTTTCTTCAAATGAATGTAAGTACCTTGACAATCAGTTTGCTTTAGAAAAATGCAACCAGTTATTTTACACATGAAAATAGGTATTATTTTTATTGTGTTTTACCTTTCAAGCATAGTATGATAATCTAGAGAGTGATGTAAAATAATTCACTACTTCGCACACTCACGAAATTTACAAAAATAAATACACACGAACACAGGAACTCCCCCTTACAAGTACTTAATTGCAAGGTACCTACAGGGTGTAAGAGACAGGCCTCCACAAACTAACAGGATGCATTCAGCTCTTTATTTTGAGTCATATTGCACGGGAAATTTTCTCCAGAAATATTTAACGTTTTTTTTTTTCAGTGTTCCTTTATTTAAATGTAGAATTACATACCCTGTACGCAGCACTCCATTTATGTAAATAATACAGCTAAAATAAGAAATCCAATAATTGATGTTGAAATACTCTAACGAACGACGCGTAAAATCAGCTGTTCACTTCTTGAATAGCTACAGAATTCATTGTACTCGACGTCGCGCTTGCTGTTCGCAACGTGCGTTTTGCTACGGTAATGATACATTGCGTATGAAGAAAAAAAACAAGTCTTTATTGGATTCCCATAACATTCCTGAAATAATTTCTTGTACCGGTTATCTTAGTATGATATATTATACTGAATTCACCCCATCAGTTTGTGGAGGTCTATCCCTAACACCCTGTATATACCAAAAAGCTTGTTGGACGATACGTAAAGTCTCACATAATATTTAGGTACATGCCTTTCATAAAACTCAAATCTCATTAAGCAATATTACCATTATGAACGTATTGATTTCTAACTTTTTTTTTGGCCTTTTCAGTTGGGATTGTTAGCTCATCCGAAATACTCTGATGTCGGCGACTACCCTAGTTTTGTTCGTGAACGGGTTGACAGCATGAGTCGTCAACAAGGATACTCGCGGTCACGTCTCCCATATTTCACTCCTGATGAGGTTCGTATCTCATAACTTGCGTAAACACCCTGTTTATAGTGAGAGTCAGATCTGCTTTAAATATTTTTATTACTACTAGTTTTTCTAAAATCAAATAAATTTCCAAAAAAAAAAAATCGTTTATGTGGGAATAACATCAATTAAAACAGTGATAAAAGCTTGGAACTAATGATTACAGGTAAAATGTTCTTTTGGCACTCGAGTGAAGTAGAAAGACTTCTTTTTTCTATTTTTTTTTAATTTGTTTAATTTTTGTTTGTGAGAAATATTGAAATTGATTTTGATTAAAAAAAACCGCTGTTGGTTCCAACTCTAGCCAGGTGCCAAGATCAATGATTATTATATCACACAATTATGTATTTCTCTACGAAGGAATTAAGTTCGAATACATTCTTTTTCCAGGTAAAAGCACTTCAAGGAAGCGCAGACTTCTTTGGTCTCAACCATTACATTACACTGGTAGTATCTCCATCACCAATGGAACCTTACTGGAAGGTGCCTTCTTTGGCCCATGACACTGGCGTCAAGGTGGGATTCGATCCATCTTCGTCCACGCCGAAACCTGAGCTAGAGGTAAATAAAACCATAAACTAGCTGTTGCCTGCGACTTCGATCGCGTGGAAATTTTGGTGTGTATGTGTGAGACTGCCTCGTTGGTCGAGTGGTCGCAAGCGCGACTACTAAGCATGGGGGTCCTGGGAACGATTCCCGAGTCGGGCAAAGTGTTAAAAAAATTCTTTATTTAAATTACATAAACTTGTCACACACATGATTTGGAGATCACCTTTTAAGCAAAGAGATGCTTGTGTCCTTGGGGCATCCATTCATTACGTGAGGCAATTCTGGCGATTTTTCGACCCCCCTACCGCCTTGGTGGAATGTCGTGAGACTTGGCTTCACCCCTAATCTCACGTGAGATTTATCAAAATGCGTAGTTTAGTATAAATATGGTAATCTGTGCTTGATTACGTTGAATTGACTAAAAAAATAATTTGTAGGCTGTTTACTTAATTAAACCCAGTGATATTTGCCGAGACCCCACTCTCCAATCCGATGATCCCGTGGGACAGTACCGAACACCACGCGGGCGAAGCCGCAGGCATAAGCTAGTTATACATAATGAGCACCGTTTATTTACGTATTTAATTTATTTGTTACTGCTCAAGTTTGAATACTTTGGATTAATTTAGATTATCTAGATTGTCGTCATATATAATTTTAAAATTCATATACTTATATTTTAAACATTTAAAAGATTAACGGTAGAGTTTCTTGCCTTGAAATTCCTTTGTTTTAAAGTTAGAAGTTCAAAAGTGCCTTTTAATATCCTAATTGAAATAAATGGTTTGGCTTTGACTCGAAGTGCAGTACTTCTAACTCTTTTTACTTATTATTTTTACTTGTCGCAGGTATACCCACCAGGCTTCCGAAAACTCCTCAACTGGCTTCAAGACCACTATAAAATGTTGAAGAAAATCTCAATAATAATAACTGAAAATGGATTGACCGACGATGGAAAAGCTGAGGACTATGAGAGAGTTTCTTATTTCAATGAGTACCTCAACCAACTGCTGCTAGCTATACATGAAGATGGGGTAAACGTCAAAGGATATTTCTGCTGGAGTCTTATGGATGACTTTGAATGGACAGACGGCTATAAGTAAGTTTTTCAATTTCTAAACTATCGGTGTAATAAAAACATCAAGGCTCGGGCACAGAAATCATCACAAGATAAGCTGACGCGTATGGTAGAACGGTTAACTTTATTATCATTTCATCATCTCGTCCTTGTCCCGCTTTGCTTGGAGTCGGTGCAACACGTTTTCTTCTTCTAGTTTCTCCTCTCAGTCGGCCAGAATCTCCTTCATCATTCATGAAAATGACCTACCTGTAATACCGCATAATTAGGCTCGCATAAAATACCTTTAAGTGTACACGTGTTCTATTAGACGTATAATTTAAGTAAATGAAATAGATGTAAATATTTTTTTTTTATTTCCAGGATACAGTACGGCTTATTCAAAGTGGATTACAACAGTCCGAATAGAACGCGAACACCGAAGCTGTCATCGAAGAACTATGCCCACATTGTGCGCACACGCCGAATTGACTTCGACTACATAAAGCCACCCTCGTCCAGAATACTGTCTCAAGTCTAAGCGCATTATAAACTCTATATAAGTATAATAAAGTTTGCATCAAAGATTTAAATCGTTGGTTAGCCACACCGTACTCATGTCGCTTAAAAAATTATCCAAACTAAAGCGAACACTGGGAGCAGGCGCAGGTCGGGCGCGGGATGGGTCAGGAGTACGGCGGTTGTAATATCGTGTATTTATATGAACCATATGGAGAGACCGTGCGCGGAACGTGTGCATGTCGAGTGCATACAGCATACAGTCAATATCAAGTCAGTTTGTCATTGTCTGTGTCAGACGTGTCAAACGAAATAGAAACGCGCCAATCTTTGAATCATCAAAATGATTTTGACCTTTGAATAGCTTAGTTTTTAAAGATCCCTATGTTTTATTTATCAAATAAAAAAAGGAAATACGTTATTGACTGGATTGGTTATACAGCTTAGTTAAACTGCCATTCAATTCTTACATTTTGTATGGTCGGTTGAGCACAACAATGGAATCGCTTAACTTCTACGAAATAAGAACACTCCTAATGTTAAAATTGTTACCAGCAATGCGGATGACTGTAGGAGTGCCGTGTGACGTCAATTGTTTAAGGTATTACGTACGGCACGCATCAGAAAATGTAAACTGAATTAATTTTTACAGAATATTGCTCTGGGTAAAGTTTACATCACCGTAACCAATGTCACAATATCCAGTGAGCTATATATTAACCACCCTCGGAGCAATAAACATCTTGGTGGGACAGTCGATCACGTCGCTCACGTTTACATTGCGCAACTTACATCCGAGTGCTGTGCTAAGATCTATAAACTAAGATAGCGAGAGAAATGCGTGGATTGTCTTGAGATTAAACGTTTACGAAGGTCAATTTGTACAAAATGTTTCCTAAATTGCTTATTTTAACATAAAGATATAATCATGATGGACTATAATTTTTTAACAAATTTTTGTAGTAGTTCAATCCAACCTAGCCCTTTTCAACAGTGTTGATATAAATACATATGTTTGAAAGAGGGATTATACTGTAGAGACCCCTGAGAAAGAAAGATAATGTTGATGTTTCTCTTTCAAAGCAGCCTAAAACGTAATCATTTGACAAGTAGGTAGTAATGATGTTTTATGCTGTTTGTGCCTTGTTCACAGTCAGAGCAAAACACATTCTAACTGAATACCCATCGCAGGCGTTAACAACATGGCAGATTCGTTTGTTTTGTAGAAATTCGCAAAACTAATAGGTAGTTAGGGTTTGTTCAAGTTTTACAAAAGTTTCAGAAGTATCAATTTTCGCGATAAATAGCTTCTAGGCCGCGGTGAGGGAATTACATCGTCCATTTGTATTTTTTGTTGCGAGCTAGTGATTATACAAGGTGTAAACGGACCCTTCACCGTCAACCAAGCATTGTGTAGATCAAACTAAGTAACTCCACGTAAAAATTATTGCTTGAAAACGACTTTTTTTTTGAGGTGAAAAAGCACGTTTACTGTAGGACTTAATGTAAAGCACTCAAAATATTGTGCTAATGCATGCATTACGTAGTACAGGGGTCATGAGGTATTGATAGTAAAGTTAAATATAAATAAATATCTCCATATTTAAAAGGTTCCCAGGCATACCTGGGCCATAGCCCAGAACCAAAAAAACGGAATGACGGGGAGAACAAGTGCCTTTTGGCTCCGTTAAGGGTATTTCTACACTCATTATACTCTGTGTTGCGAGTTGTAAACTAACACATGTCCTGTATTTGTTCTATCTCCTGATGTCTAACTTGTTTTTTTTTTATTATTATAAAATAGTTTTTTCACAAAAAAAACCACTATCCACACACACAGAATTATGCAATTCATTTGTATTCCGCGACGAAAAAAGAGGGGTGTTATAAGTTCAACAGGAACTGTGTATCTGTGTGTCTGTCCATGGCATCATAGTTCTCAAAAGGATGAACCGGTTTTATTTTTTTAAAGAGTAAACTCAGCTATGATTCAAACAAATCTGTTCAGTCGATTAAAGATCATCAGCTCTTTTTTAATTGATGATGGTACGAGAGCGATCACAACCATATTCTGATCGCTTTGAAATTTTTTAACATGGTAAACTTGACCTTCTCTGTTCCAGTTTCTGGTTTTCTAAAGATTTGAATATTTCGGAGTGTATGATGCTATCGAAGGCCTTCGATAAATCTACGCAGTCCTAGGTATACAAGGTAACATAACTAACGCACAACCTCTCGTGTGTTGACCCAGACCATGATACTGAACAACTTTTGTTCTCTGACTTTTGTAAATTCATATTTACTAAAGTCAGATCATTCATACCTTTTTTTTGTTTTACTATACATGTTGAGCTGAGTGTGTCAATTATTATAGAATGTACTAATTATTTTTTGCGAATTTCAAAAACACGTAGAACAAGAGTATTTCAATTTCATAGTCCGAGACACCCACAATAGAGGTTGCGGCATTTATTATGTTACACTTTGTATACTTGTATAGTGGTTGATTAAATCCCGAATGTTTTCCAAGACCTGGTTCAAGGTCTGTAGGTGGGCAGGTTGTTGATTGTTGTTAAAAACTTATTTCAAACTTAAAAGCTAATAAATAAATAATAAATACATTATTGTTTATTTTTTTTATTTTTAGAGACGCCAATTATTTTTTTGGGTTTTTTTTTTTTGTTTGAGTTTTTATTATTATTGGTTGGTATAGAATTGTTTTATTGTTTGTAAAAATCAATCAACTCGGTCTATAGCAATCGACTTCTGGACTAGTGGTTGTTTGTGAGGTGTAGGTACAGATTTTGCGGGATATTTCATTGGATAAAAAGGCACCTTTTTATTTTTAGAACAATGTTAGGTATGCGGAAAAATAAAAGAAAATTTAACAAACAACGTTATAAATTAATAATAAAAATATGAACAAGTATCAAAAGGGAAAAAGAATTACAGGGCGCACACAAAATTGTCCGCATCACTATCAACAAGAAAAGTGCCTAGAAGGCAGGCAGCATTGACACATTAAATGGCCAAAAAAGGCTAGCCCTCTGGTGACGTGAAGTCTGAAGGGTCAACCATTTCCTGGCTCTTGAGAAGCAGGAAATCCTAGTACAACAGACAGGGCTACACTGATGTTTGAGCAATGAAGATGTTATTATTTATTATTTATATTATTTGAACCAACCACTTGGCAATATTCCGAACGGCTAGATGGTCACTCGATCCTAATATTTCCACCCCAAAACATAAATACAATTTCTTTAATTATATAATTTATTTAAAAATGAATACAACGCTTTGTTTCATAGTAAATTGAATAGTTTCAATACTATTTATTTATTACGTTTCGATATTTACCTTAATATCACAAAATCATGTTTTTAGGTGTTAAGGCTACAAGACTATTAAATTCTGGACTTGGACGTTATACACTGTTTGCACATATTTGTGCATTTTATTTTGTTACAAAACATCACATTGCGTCTGTTAACCTCAAAGAGTGTTCCTGTAGTAAGCCCACATTCCACCAGTTACATTTTTAGGATCCCAATATTCTTATTACATGTTAGTATCCTGCCAAACAGGACTGATAACATCATAATACTGTAAGGAAAGAAAGTGCATTGAACCTACTACCCAAGGTTTTTTAAAGAGCTTCCTCCTATCAAACGAGCTTCATGCACCGCTTGAACATTCCTACAGTATTAAAAAGCCTTGGTGACTTGTGCAATTCGGAAATGTCAAGTTCCTTCGAACATTATGCGCCTGACGTAAACACATCCTTAACTGACGCACATAACCGCAGAAAAACAGTCCAATCTGTAATAGTTTTGTCGGAAACAAATCATTATGCCTGCTTCGCGGTCACATACATAATTTTTAAAGATATCGGTTCATTTGCGCTTCAGCTAGTTCCTTTTGCCAGGAAGTCCCGAGAAGGTTATTCCGTAGTTATAAGGTTATAATTAAGATTGTCGCATTGAGTAGCTTGAGACAGCTGTGCCTTGCTTTAGTTAGCACAATGCGGAGCTCGAGTGGAGTCGCCATGAACAGAGCACTTTTGGTGACTCTCAGGTGAGATCGAAGTGACTAGTGTTTTTTTACAAATATTCTTAGTGTGGTGTTTTTGTGAATTGTTATGGTAACTAGCGTGAATATGTGGATTTAAGTGTGACAAATTCGTAATTTATTGTTGGTTAAAACGTTGTTTTGGTGTTATGTTAATCGGAACCTTGAACTTGTTTGTGTTAAAACGGAAGAATCATTTTTGTGTAAAAGTGGAGGAGCCTTTTGCCGTCAACTAATCACAAATTGAGACTGGGGCTACTACTAAGTAATTTATAAAATAAAAATAGAGTAACACTTCGTGCAAGCTGGGAATCGAACCTCTTGAAATTTCGTGAAGTTGATTTATGTCGTATATATAAGGTCTAAACTATTCATACACGAAATATTTTCAGGGAATCATCTAACGACTATAACAAAGCCATTTCAAGGGATTTTTTTTATCTGAGTAAATATTTTTATAAAAAATAAATAATTTAAAATTACTTGACCCACAAAATAAATACTGGCTCCTTACTTTAAAGCATCCATTACGCTAGTTTACTACGTCGTATTTACCTACTGTCATTGTTAGAATATGGGAGTAAAGGTTTTATGCAAAAACTCTCAAACAAAATTAGAATTATAATAATTTCGTAAAAAAAAATCACTCAGATAATTTTTTTTTTTTCGTTGCTATGGCGACTTTACGACTTATAGAAGTTACTCTTAAAATATTTCGTGTATGAAAAGATAGACCTTATATACGACATAAATCAACTTCACTAAATTAAACAGGGGGCAAATTGGAATAGTGTAAATTTTCTTTTCTAGTGTCTCGTGTATGGTGCCAACTAAAAGCTTACCAAAGTACGAATTCCTTAAAAATAAATACTACGTGGTGAATATCATATTGCATTTGTCATTCAATAGAAATGCAAATAACTTATGAATCGTGAAGATTTTTTTTGGAACTGTCTAGGATCTGTAGCGTGCTTTTACTTTCGATACTAAAGTTAACCTTGAACCTCAGTTAAACCCGATTTATATGTTAATTAAACATATGGGCTGTATGGGTTACATCATCGCAGTAACTTAGCGAATGACAATGGGTTTTATAGAGCACCTAATATATTTATGATCTATACAAATATTTTATACCACCTAATATATTTATGATTTATACAAACATATAAGGCTCGAGACTCCTTTGAGTATTTTTCGCTTTTCCTCATAGTTTCGGATTTGGCCATCCACGCCCAACAAAAAAATTCACCGTGTATTATAAAATCGCTTTTGTTGTTTATTTATTAGATCGCTTAGATCTTTTAAACCGCATAATGGATTTTGATACGATTTTCAACAACATTCAGAGCATTTATTCTGGAAGGTTTAACGTGTTTTTGTTTTTTTAATTTAACTTAGATATTGCACATAAATCTCGATATTTTGAGCAGTAGATATTGTACCCATGGGGGCAAAGGTGGGTTGCTAGTTATGTCGTTAAACATATAAATAAAATAGATCGCTATCACCATTCTCCTGCCCTTACCCCAATTTATTTGAAGTCGACCCAGCATGTCTTTTACTTACATACATCTCAGCAGTCACCTTCTTTACACAGTCCATTTATCCTTTCTTTGGTCTTCCTCTACTCTTACAGATACACATATACTCAAAACTTTCCTCAAGACATTTTCCTCATTCCTCCGCATCACATGACTGTACCACGACAACCGAACAATTGATCGCTATCCTAGCAAAAAAATCGGAAATTGGCACCGCTAATCGCACTTTATTAATTAAATTATTCTCATGATTATTTATATACAATTTAATTTTAGTTATCTAGCCAAACTCTGTAAACGTGATGGGTATAGATATAATAACACGATAAAACAAATAAACTGTCAAGCTTCAGGAAAAGACACTATCTCATCATCATCTGCCTTGTCTTTTCCCAACTATGGTCGGCTTCCAGTGTAACCGGATGTAACTGTTAGTACTGGCTAATACGATACCCCTTTGGTGACTACCTGTAACGACTGTCAAAGATCTACAAATAACAGCCGAAACCAACGGCTTAACGTGCTTACCGAGGCACGGAGGAAACTCGGTACGTAATGGGTGGTCACCCACATTCACATACCAACCTAGGCATGCCGTTATAGGCTGTTATTATTTAGCAGAGGAGTTTTGTGTCGCAGGTAGTGCCTGCGATCACAAAAGAAAATCTCATAGAATTTTGTTTTTGTTTTATTGTGTTTAGATATTGAGACCCATGAAGTCTGTTGAGTATCGCTAGCTAGTTAAAGTTGACCCTTTATAATATTGGTTTCTTTTGTACTGTATAGCTTGCTCCAATGTGCAAGGGGGAGCCTAGGACTGATCTCTGGCGTGAGCAATTACTCCTTCCCGGATGATTTCATATTTGGAGTCGCTTCGGCCGCATTTCAAATTGAAGGAGGATGGAACGAAGGAGGTAAGGCTATTTGAATCGGATTTTGTTAACATTTTCATGTGTTTTTTTTTTTGCACGGAATAAACCCTTTTTTTCGAAAATAAAATTCCCGTCAAAATCAGTCGAGTCGCTCTTGACCTCAATCTAGATTAGCCGGAACAAACAGAAAGTCACACAAAAACTAAAAAAAAAAATTGTTATAAGTACCTACCGTATATTTGAAATTACATACAGACACTTCAATTTTGTATATTGTTCCGCAGGCAAAGGCGAAAGTATGTGGGACACTTACATCCACAACCACCCTAACTACACCGTGGACAGCACAAATGGGGATGTAGCAACTGACTCTTACCATCGCTTCATGGAAGACATTGAAATGATCAAGAGTATAGGCGTTAACTACTACAGATTGTCTGTTTCGTGGCCCAGGTAAGAATTATAAGATCTTTATTTGAATTAACTTAGTGCTATTTTCTTCCTGAGATATGATGTGGTTTTTTGCTGTGCCCGACAGGGTCCATAATGATCACAACTTTTTAAATTGATGGTAATTTAATAAGTACACATTGTGGAATGCAAATAAAGTTTGGGTATTTGAATACTCAAATTAAAATAAATGTCGATTATTTAAAACAACGTTTAAATAAATGTAAGTCCTACAAAAATGCGGTAAATAAAAATTGATAAAATAACTAGTGCACAGGGAAGTACCATTTCAAAGTTAATATGTACTTTAAAAGTATTTTCATGAAAATACTGGGAAATATTGTTTTATTACCATTCATTAAGAGTTTTAATAAAGATTAAACACTTATTTTAGTTGCGTATTCGTTATTTTTCCGCTAAGTAAACTAAACTCTGTTCAATCAAAGTTGAATTTTTATTTTATTTTTTTACTTTTTGAGACTCGGAAACGTAATGTAACGCGACCCTAGAAAACATCAATGAACAGCAGATTATATCCTAGACACCAAACCAGATCCTACCTAGTCGGTCTAGGACCAAAAATTTATTTTGTCATTTTTTTTACCGTTAATTCTGATCTCTAGAGTCATCTGGAAGACATCATTCCTTATTAAGTTGCAGAAAAGAATAATAATGCCATCAATGTCTACTTAGTCAACTTGACCCATTGAGGTTTTATACAAGCCATATAAATAATAGTAATTTGTTTCTATTTAAGAAAAGATCGCGTTATAAATTTAATAATATTCTTGAATAAAAATTTTATCTCGTCCACAATCCAAGGTATTTTCCATATTACATCTTTACATTCTATAAATTGAAGTTGGTAATCGTGTCTGTCTGTGTGTCCCGTTGTTTTTTTTAATCCGTGAAGGATGCTTTCACCACCATTTAGAGAATCAGGTGTTTATGCTTAAGGATAATAGATACATACATTTATATTTATGGTACTGCCTCGTTGATATAGTGGTCGCAAGCGCAACTGCTGAGCATGAGGTCCTGGGTTCGATTCGCAGGTAGGGCAATGTCGGTGTGGTGTTATTGGGTTTTTCCATTACGAATTTCTCAATAGCGGCCACGGAGTCGGAGTCTGGATTTGTGCACGGTTGATGGTAATAGGCTCGCCCCCTATGACATGGGACTTAAACATAACTGGCAAAATGTGGGTGTACTATTAAGTTCAACTCTGCGTAACCCTTAAGGGATTACAGGCGTGAAGTTATGTTATATTTATGGATTTCCGCATCAATATCCTTTACGGATTTTAAAAGAACAATTTGGTCTCACGGGCATGAGGTCACTTAACTAACCTTAATAGAATACAAATATGAATGTTTTGTCAGAATGTAAAAATCGTGGAAAGCAGGAATAGGCTGAGAGAGTGATAAATAAAATTGTATGTTTAAAATCTAGCAGATCAGACACGCATTTATTATGAAAAAATGTTATTTATGTAATTAGCATTTAGATAGATAAATTTAGAGGTATAATGACGCTAGCAATTTTTCACTTTGATCCTATTCCATTTAAATTGCCAATTAGCTTGTTTGTCGTATGCAGCCTTGTCGATATTCTTCAATGAATATTTAGTTTTTTTTTGTATTTTCGTAAAAGATTAATTGTGCCAATGGCGTATAATTAGAGTACTTGTTTTAGTTTAACCATATTATTTAGTCATCACCAAACTTTTTTCTTTATTGTGGCTTACTTTTAAAGGTGTCAAAGGTTTGAAAAATTCTATAAAAACAGGTATTTTCATGAGGAAACAATTCCATAAAGTAAAATTATGATTTGAATCTCATACCATGAGTATCTCATCATCTGCGTCCTAATGAAAACCCCTGTATTTTACATGGAGCCACTGCTTTTGGTACCTCCTTGAAAAATTAACTGGCTACTTAACTGAAAATCGAACAAAATAGAGGGTGTAAAAAGACCCTTAACGAAGCCGAAAGGCACTTGTTCTCCCCGTCATTGCGATCATTTTTATTGTTCTGGACCATACCTGGGAACCTTCTAGTTACGGAGATATAGATGGTCAAAGTTCCAATTTTTCAAATTCTCCTTTTTAAGGTTTTAATTTTACTTAAATTACCCCCATGACCAGTTTACTACTCAAAGCATCCATCAGCACCAAGTTTTGAGTGCGTTACTTTGAGTTTTACCGTAAAACGTGATTTTTCACCCCAAAAAAAAAGTCATTCCCAGCAATAATTTTAGCGTTAGTTTGATGTACATAATGCTTGGTTGACGTCTTCGTCTTCGACTGCTTCGCAGGATACTCCCAACTGGTATGGACAACTACATAAGCCCGGATGGCGTAAAGTACTATCGTACATTATTTGAAGAACTCCTAAAAGCCAACATCACTCCTGTAGTAACGTTATTCCACTGGGACATGCCCACACCACTGATGGACCTCGGTGGCTGGTCCAACCCGAAAATCGTGGACTATTTTGAGGACTATGCGAGGGTCGTGTTTAATTTGTATGGGGATGTAATCAAGATGTGGACAACTATAAATGAACCTCATCAACAGTGTTATAATGTAAGTACAGTACTTATATAATTAGAACAGTTAAAGAGTTTTAGGAACTCAATTTAAATAGATTACAAAAGTTGTTAAAATTTATCAAATGTTGAAATAAAATGCAATTATGCAAACACCGTAATAAAAACTGATTTTCACTCACACAGAGTATTTTTGCCGTAGTAATCCACTTGTATCAATTACCATTGCTTTATCAAAGTTTTGCTTACCTACTTGAAATTTAATTTTAATTAAGAGCTGTCAAAACCAACACAGGTAAATAAACAGTTCTTCAGATGGCACTCATCATCATCTGCCTAGCCTTTTCCCAACTATGTTGGGGTCGGCTTCTAGTCTAACCGGATGCAGCTGAATACCAGTATTTTACATGGAGCGACTGCCTATCTAACCTCCACAACCCAGTTAGTACTGGGTAATACGATACCCGTTGGTAAGACTGGTTGTCAGACTTTTTGGGCCACTGACTACCTATAACGACTGTCAAAGATGTACAAATGACACCCGGGACCAACGGCTTAACGTGCTTTCCGAGGCACGGAGGAAACGAGTTCTTCAGATGGCACTACTATCTGAAAACCTGTTTTTTTAACGTTTAAATATCTGTTTCTGTACGTAATTTGGTAAATTACTTACTAACCTAAATACCAAACTAATATGTATTTAAGTATTATTCTGAATGTGAATTCTTTTAAGAATTTGAGGTTACTCAAGATTAAATCGTAATTTTCCATAGCCTTAAGTTTGAGCTACACCTTTTATTATTTCCCTAATCTTTATCTTTGCCCCAGGGTTATGGCCGTGACTACTTCGTTCCAGCATTAAATTCAGGTGGAATTGGCGACCATTTATGTACTCACTACACTTTGTTATCTCACGCTCGGGTTTACCGCATGTACGAAAAGGAATTCAAACCCTATCAGAGAGGTACTGTGATTTATTGTTCTTTGAATGGTTAACTAATTCAGTTTCTTTATCATTGTTGCATTGTTTCGTAATAATCTGCAAGAATCTGTTATCTAATGTTTTATAACACTGTCTGATCCTTTATTACCCACAATATTATCATCTCCTTGTATTATAAATTACATTAATTGGATAACATTGTTGTTCTTAATTAACTGTCTGGGAAAATGTTTATCATCTCTTTCGCTGAACACCTTGAGCCCGTTATGGGTTTTCATGGAAACAATAGTGACAAAATTTTCAATTACGTTTATTTTTCAGGCAAAGTTGCTATAACGCTGGATGCGTTTTGGGCTGATCCTAAAGACCCGAATAGTCCTGGGGATGTCCAGGCTGCAGAGGATTATCTTCAAATGCATGTGAGTGTTTTTAGTAATAATAATAACCGTCGGCTGGTGCCTCATTAATACATAAAGTGTTAAATTGGATTATGTGAGTTAAATTCGGCTCTTTGAATGCCTTCAAGGATTGGGATACCGGGGTCCCGAGATATGCCAAAGACGTTTTAAAATAATATTAATGAAAATGACCATGGTTTTATTACACAAACTCTCTTATGCATAAATTAAAATAATAATATAGGTTAGTGGTGAGAGCACGATCCCAAAACCCTTTTTCACTTAAGAGGCAATTAATTATTTTCAATGACTCGAAAGTTAATGGGTTCATCAAACTTGGTGGGACACAAAATGACGCACCAATATTTCTAATAAGGTAGCGCAAAATTAATATGTTTCTCTTTTTACAGTTAGGCATATATGCCCATCCAATTTACTCGGATGTCGGGGACTATCCTAGTTTCGTTCGTGAACGGATTAACAATATGAGCCTTCACCAAGGATTCACGCGGTCACGTCTCCCATATTTCACTGATGAAGAGGTTTGTATAAATTTTGTATGTTATTACTTACTGTAAATTACTTAGGTAGATGTCTTTCTCGCTTCATTGGGGCAATATCGGAGTGCCAACGATATTCTCTTTTATGATGTTAGCTAAATCTACCAGAAAATTTGCCCAAACATATTTTATCCTGTGGATCCACCTGCTATTCGTAAATCAAAGAGTAGAAAGGCTGCCAATTCTTTCATTTAATCGATAAAAGCCCATCAGAACATGGCCTGTTTGCTGGTCTGTCGGAAGTGTTCCTCCTGCTGCACTTTAGAGGACTTAAAACATTTCTGATGCTGCAGTTAACGTGGCTAACTTCTGGGCCCAAGTAATTCTTGTTAAGATGCACTCATCAATGCGATGTGAAAATCGGTGAAAAGGAGAAGGTGAAAGAAAGAATAAAGTCCATCTTTTATATTACAGATAAAAGCACTTCAAGGTAGTTCAGACTTCTTCGCTCTCAACCACTACACAACATTTTTGATGACTCCATCATCAATGGAACCAGGATGGCAGGTCCCTTCGTGGGACCAGGATACTGGCGTCAGAATGGAGCAGAATCTAAGCTGGCCCAGGCCTGGTGCTGACTGGCTAACAGTAAGTTTAATTTAATCCAATCTTGAGCTGTGAGGGGTTCAGAAATGGTTCACTTAATACAGCATGACCGGTTAGTCGCTCTGTTCTTTTCCTGACTCAAAGCTTACTTAGCTGAGCTGGTTCATGTGATAAAAATATAAGACTGTCATTGGGATGGTAGCAGGGCCGATTCTCAAGGATTATTGTTCACGTGACGTCGCGTGAAGCGGCCTGTTATGCTGTGGCCGTTTTCGCGACGTCTCGCATGATGGCCTTACAATAAATTATGTACGAGTCATAAAATAGCATTCTGGATTCTGGTATTTGTTTTGGCCACTAGGAAAGACGTTCAACTATTTTTTTATTTTGGCCATCAAGGTAAGTTCAGCATTTTGGCTTGGCAGGCCTTTAAATGCACTTATGTGGTAATTAAAGCAAAAAAAAAACACATTTTTAAATCCAAGATTTTACAATTATGAACATTGTAGCTTTAAAAATAACTTTAGCCCATTATTAAAAAAAAACAATGGAAATTTTATTCTTTACACAACAAATGCGCCAGACAAACAAATCACTTGGCCATGTAGTCATGAGAACCATTATCGTTTATGTAAAGGTTATTTTAAATCCCTTAATAGGTATGTTTCATATCTTTTATTATATCTGTCTTACTTACTGCGACGTCAAACGCAAATGGAAAACGGTATATATATATTTTTTTTGTAATTTTAATAGGTAGGTACTTGAAGATTAAAGCACCTTATATGACATACATATTAAAATTACCAGACAGATAAATTAAATTTAAATTACCAGAATAAACAGATGTTTATCATCACTGGCAGCACTGTAGCCACTCAAATGGAGTAAACCAATTGAAAAAGCACACAAAGCCATTACATTCTTTTTTTAAATACATTTACTCGGTATTATGTTCTTAATTATATCCTAAATATTACGGATAAGCAGAAAATCTCGCAATAAATGTTGTGGTCAATCATTTGTAATTGGAAATTGTTCTCTTTCGATTACCACTTACAAATAACAAACTAATATGCTGTGGCTAAATACTTATACTTTTTAATAACATAACATAACATCATGCCCCGAAGGTTTGTGCAGTGGTGTACCTATAAGTACACCCACACTTCGCCAGTAATGTTTAAGTCGGGGTCAGCTTATTGCCATCAACCACGCACAAATGCAAACTCCGTGGCTGCTACTAAGAAATTCCTTATGTTTTTTCAAGATAATAAAACTATAACTTCGAATACGACAGTAGGTACAGGAAATAACCTTACTACTTAATTAGTAATCCCTATGTTTATTGTTGTAACCAGGATTAAAACTCGTTCCATTTTATTGTTTCGTGATCTGCTATGAACATGACTGTACTATAGAAATATATTAAAGTACTTCTCGGTTTTTATTGATACTTCTTGTTGTAACAAAACAATCGTAAAATTAATTATAGTCATTTTAAAGTATAGTTGGTGAGCTACACGCTCACTTGCACTTGAATTAACTTCGTGGACAGGTGGACATTTCCAATCAAATCTGTGTGAGTCTTTCCTCAAAAGACATCTCCGATTCCTCACATGATCTGACCAAGATAATGTCTTGACTTAAAAAGAGACAACATAACCGGCGAAATGTGAGTGTACAATTAGGTACACGTCTGCTTAACCGTCGGGGATTACAGGAGTGATGTTGTTACGTTTTAAAAGAGACTGTGACCTCACAGAGAAGTTAAATACAAACACTGAATAGTTAGGTGCAAACATACTTACCGAGATAAATAATTATTAGGTATTTACCATATCATAAAGCTGACAAGTTTGTATGTTTGTTTATTTATTTATTTGAACACGCTAATCTCTGGAAATACCAGCCGGCTTAACATCGCGCTACGAACTTTGGGAGCTGAGTATAAAGAGAAAAGAAACGGGGAAGAACGGCGGCGGTAGAAACAGCGGTTGCAAAACCGCAGGCAAAAAATTCAACTAACATTTTGAAATTATTATTCCCTTTATTTATTTTTACACATATTAAATACATTTTTAAACAAACAACAACAACATTTTTAATATTATAATATTAAACAATACAAAAAAAAACATTAAAAAAATATTAAAAATTGTAGCCCACCAGCATCGGGAACGTTCGTGCTACCGGTAGCACGAACTCTCCCGACCACTGGTAGAACACCGGTAGTTAGGGCTCTTGAGAGAGGAACCTATTAACAATACGCACCGTGTCCAGAAATACTACTTATTAAATTAAAATTAAATTATTATTATTATAAAAAAAATATTTTGTTAGTAACAATGTACTTAAAATACTAATGTTAGTAGACAAAACAAAAAATATTAAAAAAAAAAACAAAAAAATACATCGGTTACTTTATTTTTTGCAGGTTAACCCTCCAGGTTTCCGCAAACTGATTAACTGGATCCACAATAACTACAGAATGGTAAAGGATATATCAATAATTGTGACTGAAAATGGACTCAGTGACTGGGGCCAAACGGATGACTATGAGAGAGTTTCTTATTACAACGAATACCTCAACCAACTACTGCTAGCAATGTATGAAGATGGGTGCAATGTTACGGGATACTTCAGTTGGACCCTCATGGATGACTTTGAGTGGCCGGACGGTTATTCGTAAGTATACCGTAATTTATGGCCCTGACTATGGTTCCTCTTACTGTACCTATACTAATATAAATGTGAAAGTTTCTTAGCATGGATGTTTGTTACGATTTCACGCAAAAACCGAACATATTTACAAATAGTTTATTACCTAGATACATAGAATTAGGATTTTTTTATAGTAGTTCGTTCCCGTAGGACAACTACTCAACTAAACGCGGGTAAAGCCGCGGGCATAATCTATGTTTTAGTTTTTGCATAAACATACAGGTTCCCAGTAGAGACAAGTGGTCACGAATCAAACAACTGGTTTGATTAAAATAGACACATTATTTATGTATGCGCTCACTTTTAAAGAAACAGGTGCATAAAAATAATAAAATCATCTTTGTGCATTCACCCTTTCGAGTTGTGAGGGGATCCTGTTTTGGTCTTGGACCTAGCCGGACATTACATTCATTTAATTTAACAAGTGGAACTTATTAACTATGTTACTAGGTACAAAATACAATCACAAAATACACAGAGACCACTACGGTAAAGTTATAACATCACCCGAAAGCGGCATGTCCGTTACACATTAGAAGACAATTGACAGTCGGTCTTCCTCACCTCCACCGATTTGGAAAGCGGCTTAATGCTTGTTTTCTGTAATACTAAGCGCCACTTAGTGGTGGTACTTTCATACGAGCCTAAGGCTGCCAACAGACGGACTGCATCGGAGCACAATCAGATGGATTGCATCGCAGCAACCGCGCGCAGTCGATAAATTCAACTATAAATAATAACAGCCGCTCGGATCGATCTTTAGGTTAAGCCGTGCTTGCCTAGGTTGGTCTGTGGATGGGTGACCACCCATTACACACCGAGTTTCCTCTGTGCCTCGGAAAGCACGTTAAGCCGTTGGTCCCGGGTGTCATTTGTAGATCTTTGACAGTCGTTAGGTAATCAGTGGCCCAAAAAGTCTAACAACCAGTCTTACCATCTAATGCGATGGTAAGACTGGTTGTCAGACTTTTGACAGTACTAACTGGGTTCTGGAGGTCAGATAGGCAGTCGCTCCATGTAAAATACTGGTATTCAGTTCCATCCGGTTAGACTGGAAGCCGACCCCAACATAGTTGGGAAAAGGCTAGGCAGATGATGATGATGTTGGATACACCAGTTGAATACATCGACTGCGCGCGGTTGCTGCGATACAGTCCGTCTAATGGCAGCCTAAAAGCTTGGCTTGCCCTTATAACGTAGTACTCTTATATAATTGGGTGGATTTCTGGACAGTCTGCTTGCCTTATGGGCTTGACATATTGGCCCCTAGGCACGCCACCTTAAAGGAGTCTGCTTCATGCTAGGAACTTGTCATACCATGTAGTTACCGGTAGTGAGACAATATGTCAGCTTGTTTTTAATTTAGGTATTAGAGATAAGACGAAAGAAAAACTTCGAAGGGTAAGACAAAGTGTTACTTTTAGCCACAAGGCTCAGCCACTGATAAAATTAAATACCTAAAACATTAAACGATCTCTAAATATAAATGGTGATACATTTACAGTCTGTCCAAACAGTTTTGGAATGAATAATATTACTAAACAAACAAACCATATGCATTCGAAACCGGTCCCTGATAGTAGTGTAGGAATGCAAATTAATTTGAAAATGCCAGTTCTCTAAATATTTATGTTAACAAACTGCACTACAATTAATCTATTTGCAAAGCTTTTGGACTATGATTTTGTAATTAGTACGTATAAATTACTTAAGCTATGGTTTAGTTAATAGTAGTATAGCATTATAAAGTTGTTGTTCTTAAAAGATAAATAATGACATTTTTACAAAACAAATAATTGCTTAATAATTAAGAGTTCATTAGAAACTAATTAACTAAATCACCTAAAATGCTATCAAAGGGCTAACCTTTGATAGACCTTTGGATTTGAATTTTTGTCCTGCCTTACTTCCGCCATTTAATTTTATTTTCAAAATAGCGGCATCCATTAAACCAAAATTAATTAATGAATTAATCAATACAAACAAGTTTTGTATGAGACAAAATCTTTATATAAGTTTTATGCGTGGCCGTTCTTTGGAAATAAACTAAAATGACTAAAAACTTAAAAAGTAAAACTTAGGCTGGCTAGCCTTAATACAAAAAAAATCCAACCCGTTAATCATTCATAACTATTGATAACAAGTATTTCAGTCAATTATTTTTTTATTCTTTGATGAGTATTAGATACTATCTCCTTTCATTATATTATCAGACCATAAAGGTACAATTCTGGAGACGACTGCAACCGCAATTAGAATACAGTCGCTGCAGTCTGTGAAGGCGAAAGGCGGCTTTGTTGTTACGGTTATCGTTTGCGGTTCGGATTTGTACTTTATAGAGACTCTCTTAAGGACTTATTTTAGATCAATGTAGTGAATTCCTGTAGCAGATACCTGAATAATTATTTTGTTTTATTTTCAGAACAAAGTTCGGTCTCTTCAAAGTGGACTTCGACAGTCCAGAGAGGACGCGTACGCCGAAATTGTCTGCGCACAGTTACAGCAACATTGCGCGCACGCGTCGCATTGACTTTGATTATATTAAGCCGCCATTGGAGTTGAATAAATTATTACTTGAGTAGATTAATGT
This sequence comes from Noctua janthina, assembly GCA_963576755.1. Taxonomy (NCBI): domain Eukaryota; kingdom Metazoa; phylum Arthropoda; class Insecta; order Lepidoptera; family Noctuidae; genus Noctua; species Noctua janthina. The sequence goes on from OY755059.1 coordinate 11,868,354, forward strand.
TAGCCTGTGATAATTTATAAATATAGTCATAGTAGCTATTATTAAACCTAATTTATGAAATAAAAATAAGCAAGATTTATTTGTTTTTTTTTTTTTGTAGTGTGGTAGCCCCTCTTCCATTATCTCCTGTCTGACGTCAAAACATCATTTAACACGTTGGTAGTGACCGATTGTCTATTTTTCAAACTACTCCATTATGTAGCTGTTTTAAAAGATGAAATTCAATGCATATATCTTTGTCGAAGCCTGCTCGAAACTACTACCTCCTTATTAATCGACACGGAGAAAAGTTGCAATCAAAACTTCAGATTTTTATACAGTTTTCGAGGATTACGTTTGTATCATAACATCACGCCCGTTATACCCGAAGGACTAGCCGAGGTGTAAGTCTAAGAGTACACCCACATTTCGCCAGTTATGTTATAAGTCCCTTGTGATAGGGGGCGAGCCTATTGCCATCAACCGGGCACAGATCCAGATCCCGTGGTTGCTATTTAGAAATTCCTGATGGAAAAACTCAATAACACTTTGCCCGACCCGGGAATCGAACCCTGGATCTCCTGTGTTACTAGACTTAAACTTTTACCAAGAAATTTGCTGATTTAACTCTCTCTGCAAAGAAAGTTTTGTTCTGGACCATAAATGGGAACCTCCTAATTACGGAGATATTGGCCAGTTCCAGCTTTTTCACGTTATTTTTTTTTTCATTCTTGTTTTTTAAGATTATAACTTTCCTTAAATACTTTCTTGACCCGTTTACTATTTATTGCATCCATCATCACAACGTTACATTGAGTTTTACCCTAAAATGTGATTTATCAACTCAAAAAAAAGTCGTTTCCCAGCAATATTTTTTGCGTATTGTTACTTAGTTAGATATACAGAATGGTTGGTTAACGGCTTTGTGAAGGGTCCGTTTACACCTTGTAATCATGCATGAAACTAATCGATACTCGAGAACGCAAGCCATCCAGCATTGTTCAATTTAATCTTAAAATTATGATAACGGCTATCATTACTATTAAGTAGGTACCTATGGAGAACGTATCACGTACTATTGAAGATAATTGCTGGTCTGTTCTCAGGTTTTTAACTTAAATGTGTGAAATAAAACAAACGAATTTAAACAACAAAATATCATATTTAATGCGAAGATCGTTACTTACAATGACTTTGAGAATATTTTAGTAGCAGAAATTGTAAGGTTGCAGGGTTAATCATTAGGATCTAAAATTATTTTTAAAGTTATTATATTTTAGATGGCGGGACGATTTGAACAAGACCAGTGACCAGTGACCGATGACCTGGTAAAGGTTCCAGGGATCCGCTGGATGCGAGTCGCACGGGACCGGTCAATGTGGCGACTCGGGGGAGGCCTATGTCCAGCAGTGGACGTCTTTCGGCTGAAATGATAATGATGATGATGAGTGACCAAAGGTCCACATTGGCCTTGGATCCAACAACTGGAAATCCTGGGGAGAGGCCTTTTCCCAGCTGTGGGATGATACAGGCTAACAGTATCAGTATCAATAATATTGAAATTCTCGATCGAAGCATACTTGTATTTTTTTTCTTGAGGAAAAATCCTAATGGATTTCCTTCGTCTCAAAACAATGGAAGGTCACATTGGAATTATATCAAGTTAAACCACATAATAATTGTCACCGTCATCGCCGGGCGTCAGGGTACGATATAACACTATGAATACTATGAAATACTAGCACTGTGTGAAAAAAAGTTACAAAATTATATCAAGAGACTTGATCAGTTAATCAAGGCAGATAACAAAAGCTTGTAAATCTATCGGCTATTTTATTTACTGATGTTATGTTTACAGGTAAAAAAAGAGGGACGACAAGAGACAAAACTATGTAATTTTGACTAGGGTCAGTTCAATATAGTCATTAAAAAGTTAATTTATTTTTTCCAAAAAATCTTTTATAACTTTTGAGAACATCTCTCGTCTGGACGCAACGCTGGGCTCGTTAGCCAAGTTCTGGTGTATCTTAGAACAAGCTATCACAATTGCACGTTAAAAATAAATAAATTTCAACCCCACAGGAAGTGAAGAACTTGTTTTAATTCAGCTTGCATCAAACTTTAAACTAACTATCACACAAACATTGCAAGTTAAATAAAAGCTTTAAAAACTTAAATGTGGGGTCATGAAGGTTATAATAAAAGAAGTGGGATATAATTAATTACAAAAACTAGTTTTTATATTACATTTAAAAATAACGAAGAGGAAAAAATATTTATTTCTTTTAATCTTTTCTTATCTAAACCTACATAGTTTTTGTAAGCTTTGCATTTCATTTTAAGTTTTGAATTGAATTGGCCTTTTTTGATGTTAGTTTGCACAATGTGGGCGTCAAGTGAAGTCAGCTTAAATGCGGCTATTTTGGCAAGTTTTAGGTGAGTAGCTAGTAAATAGTACCTGCACATGTCCATAGATATGGCTGAATTCGCGCGTTTTAATCGCGTGCGACGCAGATATCGATACATGGCAATCTGGCATCGTTGCTTGAAACTCCATAACCGGGTAGTTTAAGGCAACAAGATGCCCACAAAATCTGTACGACAGGAGACCAGGACTGGGAACTATATGCTCCCAGTACCTTCATCGGTTAATTCATGTCTGCACGCGTATCCATGTACAAAAATCCAAAAGTGATTTTCTCGAAATACATCGATTTCAACTATAAAAAAGGTTTATTTTATTATAGAATTATATCGTATTTTGCAAAACAAATCTCATCTAAAAGTGTATAATTGTAAACATATTAGTGCTCGCGACTATACTTGTAAAAGGTTTTATCTGGACAAGATCTGACCAGCAAAATTAGTTTTCATTGCTGCTGAAATAAACATTAACGTTAAAATTTTAACGTTACAATTATAACACTTCGTATTTGTTTCTCTATCAATTAATTCTAAAGATAATGTGTTTCAAGGAATTTGTATTCTTCAGCGCCGAGATTAGTGCATCTCCTTAACTAGTAAAACAAACTGTTACAATATTTAGCCCTAAAGATAGTATTATCAATACTAAACCCGTTGATGTGCAGATAGTAATCTTATGAAATATTATGAGATTTATAACAACGCTTGTGTCTGATGTTATTTCCCATCGATAAGGAAGTCGAGGTTCGACTGACTGCGAATGACTGACGGTCAGTTCCGACAGAACAGAAAAACCAACGCGCAACTTTTTTGGCTGCATTGAAAATAGAACCGTATTACATATAAATAAATAAGCCTTTTATTATTTCTCATTTTCTTAAACTTGCACCCTATTTCATTTGTTAGGTACTGTAACGGAAAGAGTGTTTTTTTTAATATTCCTTTCGCTTCCAAGCTTCGAGATACAGCAGTTAACGTTGTGATGATTGCCTTTCAGTGAATGACTTTAACTTTGCATCAAGTGTAAGATAACATCGAATAAGCAAAACAAGAGTTTACATAAAAAAAATACATTCCGTTAATATTCACAAAAACTAGTTAAAACAATAGGTATTAAAATTCCTTTCTCACGTCACAAATTATAATTTTATTCATTGCACTCTACGTAGAATGCTTTGTTTTTAAATAATTGTAAAAAAAATACTTCATCTGCTGACTTTATCCGATTATGTTTGGGAAGGTTAGCAATATCATTTTTGATCTATCTGACGTTATCAAATCGCTTAGCCTTTTTCCAACTATGTTGGCGTGACTAGTCTAACTGGATGCTGCTGAATACCAGGAATGTGACATGAAGCAAATGCGCCTGTCTGTCACAAGCCAATTATTTTATAGGTAACACTGGTGACTATCAAGCATTAGTGCGGGAAAGGATTGACAACGCTAGTTACGAGGAGGGCTTCTTGAGGTCATGTCTTCCATGTTTCACTACGGAGCTTAATGTAGCTTATTTGACAGGATTTGGTAGATAAACCGTTTGGTCGTCAAACATCGAAATATTAAGTACTGAGACGGCAAGACATTGCGTTCTAACTTTGAATTTAAATGTTCCACATCATCAATTTTGTTTCACCATAACTGTCAAATTCACGGTCTATATTATCTATTGCCGTCTCAAAACACAAAGTAAGTACGGATTACAAAACAACTTTCAAGTGGACCGACTTATCGTATACAATCGAACATTCCCATTTTCTATTATCGACACGAGTTTCTTACAATCTATGGCAGTAGCCAATGAGGCCAAGGTCAGGCTGCAGTGGCTTATCCAACATTTATTACAATTTATAACCAGTTAACACTAAGTGCGCAGTTGGGCTCTTAACCGAAACTGGTCTATTTGTTTGAAACGGTATGGAATAACCTAAAACTGCTTTAGAGAAGTTATTTGAGCCAAGAAAGTTATATGCAATAAGTATTGTTTTTATAATTGTCTTGCATCATGCTGGACGGACTATTAAAAGGAAACCTTGTCTAGGAACTAAACTGAGATAATACCCATAAGTTCACCAACCTACATACATATATTCTGGTGGATATCGATGTCCTTTGTACCATTTACCAACCCATACTGAAGGCACTGGCTGGTGAATTACAAGTCATTACCTCTTACAAAGAGAGGCTTGTATCCCAGCAGTGCAGTTGGAATTTGTATCACGAATTATATGTACTTAAAGGGTTGTATTGATGAGTTTAATGACTATAACTCTGTAAAACCATATTTGTTACGGTCGCGAACCATATCTTAATCAACATGCAACCTGACAATGACCTGTAAATTTCAAAAAACGAAAGAAAATTTAAATTTCGCGGGCTACCCACCGCGCTTCCACCTTAACCAAGGCAGTAAAAAAAAAAAAAGGCAGTAGCGGAAATATCTATTACGCTTTGTAGACCAAAAGTTTAACCTATTGTTAATGTTCGTAAATAAAACAGAACTTTTCAGCAAATCCCCAGAATTTTGAATCCACAGCCACAAACAACTTTGATTCACATTATATCAAAGACCTTTCTAAGAGAAAAGTTATTCTCAAAGTTAAATTGCCTTAGACCGTGCTTTCAAACAGAACTTCTAACATGAAACCCTCATTCTCCTTTTCCTTTCCAATAAAATGTTATTTCCAGGTTTACGCACCAGGCTTAAGGAAAATGATCAGCTGGTTAACAGAGACATATGATTTAAAAAATTCAGTCGACTTGATAACCTCCTGCTTTTGGAAGTCAGTTAAAAATACCGATTATTGTGACTGAAAACGGTATGGTAGATCGAGGACAATTGGACGACTACGACTGAGTTTCTTACTTCAATGAGTACCTTCATGAGCTGCTGTTGTCAGCACACGAAGATGGCAGCACTAGCAAGGGCTATTTCACTTGGAGTCCCATGGACAACTTTGAATGCATTTCTTAGTTACACACACAAACACACACAATTACACCTCGCAAACAATACACACGACTCCCACTCACACATAAAAATCAAACACACAGTCACTTTACTTTTTAATTTTAATTTATTTTTACTTTTATTTGTTTTTCATTCTTTTCTTTAAATCACTACATAATAATATATTCTTTTTGTATAACATCACCTTACCAGCTCTTAATTTTCATAAGGGTTTAGAGTCCAAGTGGCAGTAGAACACTGACTCCTAAGTCACAGGTATTCCTAGTTTAGGAGTCAGGGTTTCAACTTCTGTGCGCCTTTAAATATTGTGAAATTTAGCTAGATAGTAAGCATATTGTAAGGAATTGTATCAATAAAGTATATTATTATTATATTATTAATGGGAAGATGGGTACCGGTTAGTATTTTATAAGGGTTGTGCCTTGCTATTTTCTTATTCTAATTTCGATCTTATTGTTTACTAGCTTTAGCCCGCGAACATAATTCAATCATGATTCGAAAGACACGTGGCGCCATCTATTATCTTAAGAACGATATTGTTGTTTACCTCGGGAACAGTAAATTTTTTCGGGGTGAATGGCCGTTTCTGTACACCTGACAACGTATTTGCAAAAAATTGGGATGATCGGTACAGTGGTTTATTCGTGAAAAGGTAACAAACAAATAAACTTACTTTCGCATTTATAATATTAGTATAGAAGTATGGATTTCCTTAGTATGGATTTCCTTTTTCTTTACAAAGTGCCAGAGTTAATTCTTAAATGACTACAAAGCTTAAGCTCTGTACAGTACCAACAATCTATGCAAAGTAATTTAAGTTTTGCCTTCATATACCTAAAGCAATGCAAGATCAAATGAATTCAACCAGATTGCTCTCAATTCTACGAAATAGCGCAATATTAGTTCTGATTCTATACATTATTATTAGGACGATGTAGTACTGAAGACCAATCAGTTCAGAACACAAAGCTGTGATTGCCAAAACGCGTATCAATCAGGGATAAGCTTCACACAATGTGAGCACAGATTTAGTATGTTTGTGCGAGATGTCCAAACGGATTTCTGTCTGTTAAACTTTAGCAAAGTAGGTAATCGTGTCATATGGCTATCGTTTTCATCCAATTCAACGACATAATGACGTTACATACATTTAATTTCAAACATCCCAATCTCAGTAGACACGAAAATATCAGCTGCCAAGCTGACTCAAATGTTTCGCTGATGGTGGCACGTGTGTCGGATCATTTAGTTCCCTTCAAAATGGTTGAGTTGAATGGTGCTGATACATGCGTCATGTTCGTGAACGGGCGCTGTCAGTGTGACTGGTCATCTCTTATTTGCCACGGCTTATTTGAATTAACTATTTTATTTTTGAATTGTTTTTACTATGGACACTTTTAAAGTACACATCTTGCTCCATCGTTCTCACATAATGTACCATCTCAACATGAATGATGTAACCAAGGTTTTTGTTAAAGTATTCTGATTTAAAAGAGTGTCCATGGAGTTTCTTGCTCGTTCTTCTCCATAGAGATCTAAGTTAGGGAATGGGCAACTACAGTAACTTCACAGTTTTTGTGCCTTGTGACTGGGACTGTAGCTATATTTTACTGTTGTCTTTGTTTCGACAATTCAAAAGTGCCTGTAACTGGCCTACTTGAAATAAATGCTTGGATTTTGATTTTTGATTTTGTCAGTCTACTATGACTGACAGCAGCTGTTGTCAGAGACGAGAAAGCGATTGTCTTCAACATTAGTATAAAGATGCAGTTTTCTGCAACACTAGTTGTACGAAGGAGATCTAAAGGTTAGGTCATACCGATACTGGTGATTTGTGAACGAGGCTCTTAAAACGGTCATCTCCAAAACACTTAAGTATATGTCAGTGTCCGGGTCCGCAGCTGGTCCGTAATTAATTCGTCTCATATCCGTATCCGTATCATTTTATATGGATTTTGACTGATACCAGTCAAAAGTGGTTTTGACCGAACAGTTTTGACTGTAACACATACAAAAAATCCATAACAATAAATTATTGTCACATGTCAGCTACCACACACAAATAATAAAAAATAAACCAAATTGAACCGTGGTAGCTGCAATTTCCATATATCCTATCATTTAAGCCTTCATAATTATTATTACATTACACAATATGTTCTTACCCTTGCCTCACATAATCGCTTATAAGACCCTCACAGGATGGTACGGTTGACCTATCTCTATGTGATCGCATTATGCAAACTAATATCTTTACCAGATATTGCGGTAGGTCATGTATATTCAAAACATTTAATTAAACTAAGCGAAATAGTATCTCCATATTGAAGGTGTGGCGTTTCGTCATTGCTGGTCGACCTTAGTGCAGGCAAGATTCTAGAAATACGAGTGTTTCAGTAATAGCTACTTTGTGGGCGTGAGATTGCTACAGGAAATCGAGATTCGAGTAATAGTAAACTCTTTCATTGTCGCTGGTTTTATATTGACAATATTAGACGCTTATATTACTTTTATCATAGCGTGAAGTGTCGAGACGATCTTCTTTCGGTGGCTGATGACTAATAGCTAGATTTGAATGGCCGAGGATCGAAATAAATGACATGAAATTAGCGTTTGTCCAGCAGGAGCTTATAATTATGATCCTGTTACATCCTGTATGAATATTTGATAGGTACCTAAACTGGAAAGCTTACACCAACAGTTATAAGCAAATTCGTTTTTTACTCACAGCCCAAATGCATCGTACCTAAATCTAGACGCAAAACCCATCTGGATGCAAAGAATTGAAAACTCAGGGAGAACTGCGTTCAGTACGGTCCCCCAATTGCGCGGACAAGATATTTTCACTAAAACGTTCGTTTACAGACCACTGGGAATTCCCGGAATAGTTAGCCACTGGCTTTAACAGCGGAGAGTGGCTTTTATGTGAAAACGAAGTGCTGTACGGGAACATGGTTAACCGAGAGCTCAAAACCTGGTTGCTCTTGGTTTTTAGCAGAGCACAGCTATTTAATATTGTACCTGCTAGTCACGCAATGTTACTGGCCAATTACGGTGACTAAAATTGTTTGCCTGCATGTAGAACTATAACTGCTCGGTGTAGTATTTTTATACTTAGCATGAGCTTTTTCGTAAATCTCATCAAGACCGAAATTGAATGAGATTGTTTAAATTGAATGTAATGTCCATAAATTTGCATTCATTTTGTATGGTTTGTATTAACCGTCCCTTAATGACACAGAATTTTAATCTGTGTCCAAAAAATCACTACCGATGACCACCCAGGAACGAGTAAATTATTCCGACCATTTAGTTTCAAACAGCTTCGATTGTAGCACTCATAATTGTTCGGCGGTTGCACAACGGAGAGCTTAACACAGCTTGTGGGGACATTAAATAGAAACCTGTTTATACGACCAAACACGGTCGGTCGGTACCTAAATACGATCGTTATACTACTAATTGCTTCTCTGTTTAATCGGCTAATAGACTTGCAACAAGTTCGTGGCTATTGTTAGCTCATTATCGCTTTTAAATGACTCTGTGGTTCTTGCAAGTCTTTATCTTTCGTTTGCTAGTCGGGATTGAGGTTTTCTTTTGTTACAAAGCCTCTCTTTGCGACTAAATCAGTGGTTAATTAAATGGAAAATGAAGATTTTTGTCTCGAAGCATTTGGATTGGAAATCGATGTAAAAAGCCTACAAATCTGATATCATTCAAAGATAAAATATCTTTCCCATATCAGAGTAGTATGAAACATGCAGCAGGAAAAAGCTCATTTAAAGATAGGAGCTATACGATTCGAGTAGCTTCCGGAAAATGGTGACTGGTTCTCTTCGTATCACATGTTTCCCTAAATTGCGCAAATGACGTGACTGCCAATGACCTCTACGCTACCCTTGTAAATACTCATCTGGAATGAGAAAATGATATCCTGTGTTTCGTTTTAAATCCATTTTCATATTACAAATGCGATAGTAGCTCTGTATGTCTGTTAGGAACCATAACTTTTGAACGGATTTCGTTGAAGTAGGTAGACTATAATCTGGCTTAGGACATACTTTTATCCCGGTGTTTCGTTCCCTTGGGATAATTTTCGACCGCAATGTGAGCGAACCAAGCATAGTGAGTGGGAGTAAAATTATTTTGTGTATTCTATTTTTGGGCCTTAGTTTCCTGATAATACAATGATATATTGATTATTCTCGTTTATTCATTTATATACAAATTCTTTAAATGGCGATACATAGTATATATTAAAAAAAAACATTTAAAAATATTAAAAAAAATAGGTTTCCGCCGGTGTTGGGGGCAGGGTCCAAGTCACCAGTGGTTAGGGCTGCAGAGACAGGAACCTCCTCACAATGCGAGCCATATCGAGGAGTACCTACTTGCCTTCTGCATCAGGCCCTTGATCCAACCACCTTAGAGACTAACTAAGTATTATTATAGTGAAGTCTCACAAAACTCCTCTTGGCTGAAGTTCTGAAATAAAACAGCTTAACAAAAAGAAAAGTATACAGCATATTCTGACATAGTGAAACTGGAACAACAGCTAAAGTTAAACTTTCCCAAGCCGAAGATATTGTTGTCTCAGTATAAACACAAAACTACTAAAGTTAGTTCTAGTTAGGTCAGCTATTTCTAAAGTTCACATTTTCTATTCTCTCAACCAGACAGAGATCGCTTTGCGAATTGAAATAGACCGAGGTGTTCTGCATCGGGAATTGAGGTCCATATTAAAGTATTTGGGCGATTGTATTCTGACACGAGTATTTTTGAACGCGACCTGATTTCGGTGAAGAAATATTTCGAGGCTTGCTGAAAGGAGGTTGAGTAAGATGGATACGGAGGCCCTAGCAGGAGTGCACGGTGACGTAACGTAAATACGTCGATTATAATTTAAAAAAACTCGTTTCACATATAAAATATTCATAATTTTAGGAATTTATTTATATATCTATGGATGATACTGACTGTACTTGTTGCAAACACTTTAAATAAAATTCTTAAGGATAATTGTATTTGCAATTCAGAAATCGACGTATTTTCTTGACGTATACACCGCGCACTCGTGCTAGGGCCTGAGTTTTTGGTTAGTTTTCTGCATTATTATGCACTTGAATTGCTCGACTGTTATGATTAGGTACTAAGAATATTATGACCCTTGTCTTATGAAAAGAAGAAGAGAAGATTTATCAGGTAATAAAGGGGGCGCTGACTGATGTATAAGAATCCTTAATATTCTTAAGTTTTCTATGTCTCCTTGGCAGATGCCTCACTCGAACTACCAAACAATTTAAGTGAGGTGACTAGAGCCCGAGAACGTTTTCATATAACCAACTATAGAATAATAGAATAGAATAGAATTTATCTTAATTCGAGTATCCATGGGTCATAAACTGTTAGTTAAACTTACGACTATGTTAGTAAGCACTGATAAAAACAAAACAACACAACAAATAACGGTGGATCACTGCTGCGACAACCCATGAGTGATAGCACAACAGCGACCCGCATAAACACAGTTCAGGTGACTGGCAATCATGTTTAAGATACTGTCGGTGCTGCCCCATACCCTGCGCACAAAGGAAGCGCACCTTTTACGCATTGTTGCGAAAAACAATCCACATGCGAATCTGCTAACATCCCCGACGCACTACAGAAGCGGGGCAGCCTCACCAACATCCTAAACGCGTTATTATACTGAACACGTTATTATAATAATAAGTCGTTTTTCGATAATGTACCTAAGGAACTCACAGGATCGCGGGCCTGTGGACGGCGAGTTATGGGCCAGCCCGCCGTCCGGCCGTCTTATGACGACAGGCCGTGTCGACGGCGCGTTCGTGTTCCACGTGCGCCTCAAAGAGATGTCAGCAAACATGTACTCAATACTCAATACTTTATGTAGGGGTCCGCAAGGGCCGATGCCTGCCAGGGCTGCGGGACTATTCGAAAGAGATACCGTGGCCCTGGAACACTAAGGGCAAAGAAGGAACATGGATGGGTTTTAGTCAGTACAAGTCTGACACTCCCTTCCGCTCCGCCCAGAGTGGGGGGTCATTTGATGATTTACCATCCGCAAAAAAAAAAAAAAAAAAAAGTGACTCACAGGATTTTATATTAAGACGTTGTCTTCTAAAGTGATTGTGTATACAACTATGAATAATATCTCGTGAAAACAATTTTAATTATTTATAACATCGTCAACCTTTTATTAAGTGACTGGCTGTATATTGATACATACGTTGTTAACATAGCTCATTCAATTATGTCATGCCAAAGTGGGCTTTTAAAATAATATGTTATTAATACTGCTTCGTTTACGTACAACACAAGTTTATGAATCATTTAAATATTATTTATTCTTCTTAGCATGTCGATAACAATTAAAATTGAATCGACTCAAAATTTGGCGACGAGTTTGGCACTTTCAGTGGACAGGGTGTAAACAGACCCTTCACGAAGCCGTCAACCAAGCATTCTGTACATCAACCTAAGTAACTTTACGCAAAAATTATTACTAGGAAACGACTTTTTGTTTGGGTGAAAAATCAAGTTTTACGGTAGGACTCGAATGGAACGCATTCAAAGCATTGTGCTGATGGATGGATTGAATAGTACGTGCGTAACATGAACATGAAACATGTATTTAAAAAAAAAAAAACTTGTGAAGAGTTCCCAGGTATGGTCTAGAACAAAAAAATGATCGCAAAGACGGGGAGAACAAATGCCTTTCGGCTTCGTTAAGGGTCTATAATTTACACCTTTTATATATTTCTGTAAGTTGGTTTTAAAAACACTTTTACACCTTACATAAGTTTATGTTTTAATGCTAAATGAGGCCGGGTTTCCTACCTGACTACTCTAAAAAAACAGCCGAAACAAACTTGTTGTAAAGTTAATCTTAAAAAAAATCTTGGTCAAGTCACATTAATAAATCGGTGTTATTGAAGGAATATTGAATTTGTTAAGCACAATTTTATTGCCGATTCAATGTTAACTATACACGGAAAAAGATGTGACCTTACTGTATGATCAAGATTGAGTAAGGACTCGTTTATTTCCGGAAACAATCGGATATTTTCGGATAGTAAATACGCACATACATACTAGTAAGTTTGTACGAAAAGTACTTCCTATAATATTAGCATCAGTAACAAATGTGAGCATAGAGCTCCTAAACAAAGTTTGTGAACAGAGTACGTTAACCTGCCAATCTAAGTGGTAGTTTTAGTTACCAGCCAATTGTGTATCGGGTTACGCAGTCAGGTGTTCCGTAATCGGGATGAATAGTTATAATTACTGTATAATTTTATTTTTTTGTAAAAAATATTTTTCAAATAGCCATTTGGTTACGGAATCCTAAAATTCAATATGTGGGTGTGACAGTTATAAATTGTAAGAAACTATACCTGTAGGTATCTGGAAAAACCGTAGGTACATTGTACAAACAAAAGAACCGACGAAGTAATCGATGTAACACTAAAGTAACAATCAATAATCCTACAGCATGTACTTAAATTGCTAATCCTATAATAACTGATCATTATTGACAATTCAAGATTATCGCTCACATAATAATTATTGCAACATTGTTCATAACTGACCAGCAGACGGTCATACATAATGTATTGATTGATTATTTAATAAAATTAAATAAAATTTACATACATTCAGCCTGGTATGTCTATAATTGATTAATTGTGGGAATATTTATGTTGAGGTCAACCAGTCCACTTTCAATTAAGCCCGTTGGAGTCCACTGCTGGACATAGGCCTTTCCCAAGTTGCACGACAACAACCTGCCTTGTCTTTCCGCATCCAGTCTGACCCAGTCACCTTCATAACATAACATAACATTCATTTATTATTAGGCAATTTTTACCCATTGATAACCTTACAGACTAACATAAATAAAGGGAATAAACCCTTAACGCAGCCGAAAGGCACTTGTTTTCCCCGTCATTGCGATAATTGTTTTCTTCTAAACCATACATATGAGGACCTTCTAGCAACGGAGATATTAGGGGTCAAAGTCCAACTATGTCTCAAGTTTTTTTTTTAAATAAGTACATGTTTTTAACACGTTAAGTGCCACGTGTATAAGTCAATATACACTCTAGTGCAACTCTCATAGGCCGGTGTATATCTAGTTATACACCTCGAGTACTCAACTTCTGAGGCCAGTGTATTGGTAAATATACACCGCGCTGAAGTTCACATAGTATTTTAGGACCAGGAGAAGGCATTTATGCAAAATAATAGTCATTTTCCTAATATTTGCCTCAGAGGTGCCTTGGCGTTGAACATGTTAATGTAAGATTTTTACTTTAAACACCTCCACGACCCCCGCTTCAATCCACCCACCAGCACAATGTTTTGAGTGCGTTACATTAAGTTTTACCGTAAAAATGTGATTTTTCAGACACAAAAAAAAGGCGTTTTCCAGCAATAATTTTTGCGTAGGCGTACTTAGTTTGATGTGCAGAATGCTTGGTTGGCTTCGTGAAGGGTCCATTTACACCCCGTATGACAAAATACAATTTGTGTTAGTAAATAGAACCATAAACTATGTTAGTAACAATTCACTTGTTCACTATGTCACTGTGCGTTCATGTGGCACTTGACCGTGGAAGCTACACAACACTCGCCTGCTGCTCCCGGCCTTATAAAGAAGCTGGTCCATCCACCTTGATGGCATCCCACACTACGCTTGCCGATACGCGGTTCCAACTCCAGGACCCCACTATCTGCCTTGCGTCTTCCCAAACTATGTTTGGGGGCTTTCAGACTAATTGGATGGACTGCCTATCTGACCTCCACAACCCTTACTGGGTAATGTGATACTCCATGGTATATCCAAGTGACGATTGTCAAAAATCTGCCGACTGACAAATAAAAGCCCAGGCCAACGACTTAACATCTGACCACCACAACCCTTACTGGGTAATGTGATACCCCATGGTAAAACTCGTTGTCAGACTTTCAGTCTTCTACAAGTGACGATTGTCAAAAATCTGCCGACTGACAAATAAAAGCCCAGGCCAACGACGTAACGTGAATTCCGAGACACAGAGTGAATGTGGTATGTTTTGCTGATGGTCACCCATCCTCGGACCAATCCTGGGAAGTACTGCTTAACCGTGAAGATCGGCCCGTGCAGCTGTTATTATTTAGCCACGATCCCCTCTCAACACCAGGAAAACTGATAAATTACACACAATCGCCCAAAAGCATGATTTATTAGCTTCCTACCTCCCCAAGCAACGTTTTTATTTTCGTATTAATTTATTTTTCCTTAAACTAGTTACCTACTTACCCTTAGGGAAAACCTGATCCTTAATTTAATAAACGTAGGGAACGATTGGTACAGAATTGAAAAAAAAACAATGGAACGGACAATGGACATTGGGTATCAAAAGTTCTAATTTGTAATATAAGATTTTAAACTATCATGGTCACTGACATTATTATCACCAGAAACGGGATATTTATCATGTTTACTGTTGATCATGGTGCATGCAACAGCGCCTAAATATCGGGAACTCAAAGAAAACAGAAAACATGGTAAATATCCCGTTTCTAGTGGTTCTAATTTGTAATTCTTTTTAGTGTTCTGTGCAAAAATAAGTGTTATATCTCGAGGATAGCAGGTATGGGCTAGTGGCTCAATAGTTACCACGGAACCTCCCCTCACCCCTCCCCGATCACGGAAGTGACGCAAAGTGTGAAATGTATTTCATCACCACTGCTCTTAAAACAGTAAAGGCAAACACTGTGAGGAAGCCGGCATGCCCTACGCCCAAAGATTCGAAAACATGAATATGACATCCGTCAATCGGAACAGGGTTCGCGTGGTGTGTATTGACACCAATATTTTTTTGTTTAATTAAACGCACCCGCGTTATATCGTGGGTGCATTTCCAAACATTTAAGCTCACATACACAAACAGCCAGACCCGGAACAACTACCTGTAGACCATACAAATATTTGTTCCGTGCGGGATTCGAACCCGCGAATTACGTGCAATAGACGGAAAAAAGACGAAAAAAATCGTAATCCTATACTTGTTACTACTTGGTCACAAATCGTTCTGTCAAAATGTTTGTATGTAAATATTCCTAATGTCTGCCCTATAAGTGTTTTAAATCTTTTTGATTATGACCCCCCCCCCCCCCCTTTAACGTCAAATGATATCAAATTGCACAATGTATTAAGTTCGTACGTTATACTGTGCTAAAACTTTATATGTAATAAGAAAATGTCATAAAAAATGCAAATGGTATGGCTTCTAAAATGCAAGCACTCCATTAAACTTGCGCTATCTTGCATAAAATGATACAAAGTTGTTTAAAATATTAAATCAAGTATTAATAAGCGTTCTTAAATAAACATCTGAAAGAGTTATTAGTAATAAATAATATTTAAATAGTTTTCGAAGATATTTTTGAATTACAAACGAAAGTGGATTTATAATAAAATATAGCTATCATTCAGGTTTATTGAGGTAGATATTAAACTAATGGTTTCTTAATCAACTGAATACCTGTTTTGACGTGAAAAGAAAAATTCTAATGCGAGCAGGGTTTAAACCTGCGACCTTCCGATTCAGTACACCGGACGTCTTAACCAACTAGACCATCGCACCCTGTTCACAGCTCTCGAAATTGAAACAGCTGTAGTTCCCTACGTAGGGTTTGCGTATAAAAATATTAATACTGAATACCTGCCTGTAATCACTGGTCATTTGCAATGGTCGTATGTTACAATAGTCATATAAAAAAGTAAAAAAGTGCAAAGTAGGTTTCAAAGTTTTATCCTAGCATTGGGATACGGAATTAGACTGTTTTAAATTCGTGTTAAATCTGGCAAAATGTAGGTGGTATAGCTTCGCTTCACCCGCGTGTAGCCGGAAGTTTTTTCCACGGGAACGTACTGCCCGTATAAAAAGAATTTCATGTCTTACCTTCATGCATGATATACCTTCTTGCAGACAGATTCTTCCAAACGATGAATAAAACGATAACCACAAAACTAACGAATAAATCCGGCTCGAAGGACCAGAGAGTTATTTTCGGATCAATAACTCTCTGGTCCAACCTCCATCTACTTTTCAAGGAAATAAGGTGTTATGTGTTGTGTTACCTATTTGTTAATGTATATAACCTTATCAACTGATGTCACGTTCAAATATCGTACCTCAATCAACTGGAATAACCGACCTGATTTTGTTTGGATACGTTCAAAATACAGAATTAATGTTTATCCGTTTTGCTGCGAATTCAAAGCAAATAAACCATGTGAAATCAATCGTGGATCTGTCGGAATTTATGCACAACAAGGTTTTACGTTTAGTTCGTAGCAAACATTAATAAATCGTATAAAATTAATTGCTGTTCGACTCAACTTTTTCAAGGTTAGGCAGATCGGTTTATTTCATCGATTTTGTACCGACGGTCGTTGTCCCTGAACATGTCTCACGATTAATTTTAGCGTCTGATGTTAAATAAGGTTTTTATAAATAAACTTAAAAAAGCAAAACGTATTTGGGTTTACTTTAATTTATTACCCACCGCTGATCATGATTTCGATTCGTGGAATAAATAAGGAACATTTTCCTAAATCTTTACCTGCAAAAGATGCGGTTCAAGTGGTATTAGAGTGACAGCAGAAGATGCAAAAGCCATTACTAGTACGTGTTAAAACCATATCATGAGTTGCCATTAAAAATGAAGGTTTCGACTCCCTTGTGAAATCTAAAAATATGGGAAAAGATGCGACATAAACGGTCATATATTTTGATCGCGTTGACTTGCAAGTTTGATTTTCACAGCTGAATGAGACTACAGACCCCAATTTGGTATAATTTTCAACTTGATACCTCTAAGCGTTCCTGAAAAAACCGGCCAAGTGCAAATCGTACTCATACGCACACAGGATTCCGTAGCATCAAACAATATAATAAAAATAATTTGAAAGCTCATTCATATGTTGTATTGTATTACATTCGACAGCAAAACTAAATTTGTTTTTCATAGCATGTTAATGAAAAACAAAGTTGCTGCTGCATTTTGATTAAAAAGTCCCATATATCAAAAACTAAACATCATATCTTATTCAAAACAAATTTTGTTGAAAGTTTTTTTATGTTCTACATTCAGAATTTTCCTCCTCTTACTTTAGAAATTAGAGGAAGGGACACACATTTTACCACTTTGCGAAGTGTCTGTCGTTAAAACGATTGATTTTGAGAAAAAAAGACAACCCGCACGTAAGGGTTCGATGGAAAAAAATAGTTTCAGTTCCATGTATGGGGAGGCCTCCCCATACATGGTCATCACGCAGCACGCGCCTCTAGCGTCGTCTTGAGCTCATTGATAATAATAATTTGGCAGCAGGTACCCAAATTACTGCGATAGGTACTTAAAGTCGCTCGGTGTCCAACTTTCAACTTTTTAAAATATTTTTGGGATAAAATATAACATGGTTTAAAAATGATTGGAATCGATTCAGTTACTTATTCTTCAGAATAAGTAAAAACGATATTCAGGTTTCACATATACTAAAAATAATGTTGTATAAGGGTTCTGTTTTTTGCCATTCGGCTACGGAACCCTAGAAAGGGTCTAGACAGACAGACAGACGGACAACAAAGTGATCCTGATTCCTTTTCGTTTTGAGGAACGGAACACTAAAAGTGACCATTTTGTCAAGAAACCCAATATTGGTAGAAAGTAGCTACATGAAATTCACTTCTAATTAAACTTACAAAATACATTACAAAAAGGTATCATCAGAGGCGTAAATCATTAAAAGTAAGAGATTAAAGACCTCAAAGTTCCACATTTTTCATTCAATTAACCACTCAACGCTTCTTAAAATCATCTTGATAACCACTTTCCCCTTTTAATGAAAATTTAATCACTGACCGAGAAAATTATTGTAGGCGGAAGAAGCGCCCATTGTAAATTTTAAACCACTTTTAAAATTTTAAATGACTGTTAGTGACTCTGGAAAATGTTTAGTCGATTTGAAATATAAAAGGCTTTTGATTTTATAAAACTAAGAAGTTTATTGACTGCCTATGTTCAGTTTTTCATAACATTACGCCTGTAATCCCCGAAGTGTTAGTCAGAGGTGTACCTAATTGTACCACCCACAGTTATGTTTAAGTCCCATGTAATATGGGGCGACCTTATGGCCATCAACCGGGCACAAATCCTGACTCTGTAGCTGCTACTGAGAAATTCCTATTATAAAAACCCAACAACACTTTGCCCGACCTGGTAATCGAACCCAGAATCTCATGCTCAGCAGTCGCGCTTGCCACCACTAGACCAACGAGGTAGTTTCTCCTAATACTTAATACCAATAATAATAAAATTCGAAGAAAAACATAGATTCTTTGTTATTCCTAATTTGAATGTCAGAACTAGGCTTCGTTATTCTTAAAACTACGCATTATTTAAAAAATACCCAATAAATAAATTACATTTCATTTTGATTACTTTCTCACAGGTCTTTCAATGAGAATAAAACGTGCCGTGTAACCTTTTTACTCAAGGAAGCTTATTTAAACGCTTTTCGTACTCATGTGGAATTTAACGAGAAACTTCGCACGCAACTTGTAACTGTCTAGGGAGTTGGGTCACTTATATAGGTACCTATCCCTTCATCATTAACTCAAACGAAATTGAATTCTCTTTGCATTTAGTTTCAGTGCCCAGACAATGGTTTGAAATGTTCCAATGTCGGGCAGAATTTGCGTATTGGTCGTGATTCGGGTTCTGTTGATGGGCATTTATTTTTATGCAGCTATTGTTGTCAACGGAAATTGAACTTTCTTACAAGTGTATTAAGAATACAAAACGTATGTCTGAAGGAAGTTCCCATTGGCAAAAGCTACGAAGTTCCATAGAAACTTTCACTCCCGATTTTTTCCCTGTTATTTTTCAAAAATCCGTCTGTTAAAGGAATTCTAATGACAAAATGTTCTAGACCCAGCGATTTAGGCTGTACGTTGCCTAGCAGAGAGTAAATGAACGAATTACGTCAATACTGTTGTAAGTAAATACTTCACATTATGTTATAGGTATACCTAGAGGTATGTCTAGAGGTCAACATTACTGCAAGCTAGGTCAAGCACATAGTGCAAACGGACTCAACTCAACTCAAAGCATTTATTTCAATTAAACCATCACAGGCACTTTTGAATGTCAAAAAAACAAAAAAAAAGTGAAGCTACAGTCACAGTCACAAGGCATAATAACTTGAGAAAGTACTGTAGTTGCACATTCCAAAGCGTAGATCTCTATGGAGAAGAATGGGCAAGAAACTTCATGGACACTCTTTTAAATCAAAGTTTTTACAGTACATAGTACTCACACATGTGATATGCAATTATATAATACTAACATATGGAATCAATACAAGGCAAGACTCTCCGGAAATCTATAATTGTATTATGTGGAGTGCCATGTTATAAAGACAAGCCAAAGTTTTGGGTTTTACGGAGGTACCGCCATCCAGTGTACCTACCTATAAAATAATTAGGATTTTACATGCATCATTTTGTTATGAAGCCTCTCCGATAAAGTTCAAAAATAAATATTTTAACATTTAATTAAAAGTATCAAAAAACCCGACTACATATTATATTATGTATATACATATATATTTGTAATCTCCTTTTATTTTCCTTCATTTTGTTACCCTACTCAATAGGTTTGATTAAAAAAAAAACAAAATCAACGTCTTACAATTTAGCGCAAAAAACGGCCATTTTGTTTTTTTTTTTTTTAAAAAAACGTGGCCTCCAATATCTAAGGACACCTGAGTTTTTGAGAAAAATTTAATGATACCTTAATCGTCGAAATCCTTCCAGCCATTTAGAACATACGTAGTAAAAAAGAAATTTAAAAAAACAAACAAACATACAAGATACGCGCGAAGAACAACCCTTCCTCGGCAGTCGAGTAATTAATTGCATAGGAAATAAAAGAATACCTTAGATAATAGACGTCTCACAGATTCACAATAAAACTAGAATAAAATGGTAATTTCTGCAAAGATCTAGTCTGAACCGGACTAAAGGTTCTTGCTTGCTTTCTGGCTTTAAACTGTTTGCGTTTCTTAGTGAGAAAATGTTTTACTTCTCATTCCACTCTTAATTAGTGGGTATTAGTGGTTGGGTGCGCTAATGAAACCAGGCGTGTAATGGTCACAATTAAAACGAGTGCTTCTGTGGAAGGCTGTAAGTCGTTTATTATCGGAAGGGTGAAACTTTGTGGCCGCACCAGATCATATTGTGTTTGTTTCTGCAAAACGTCATAATTTATTTTTATGACTAATGTAAAATATTTTTTTTGTTGTGTTTGACCGTGTTGTATGAATAAGTATTGATCTCTCTAAAACTTCTGAAAAAACACTAGCGTATACGCTCGTCTTTTAAAACACTTGCTGAACCAGCCAGCAAGTTAACCGCGAGCTTAACTGCACAAAAACCCCTTGATTTATGTTTGTACACACACAACGCATACTTATAGAGATAGATATACAGGCAAAAGAGCACAAAAGTAGGCCTACCGCTTATTTCATTTAGAAATCTCTTCCAGCAGACTTGCTATGGGACAGAAAGACAAGAAACATATACTCAGTGTGTAAAAAGAATAAATTCAGCCCTAATTTAAACAAACATAATTGCCTGAACTAACACAACATAGCCTGGCACTTCTGAGGGTTGAGCCATAAGCCTTAGCCCATTCTCTGATACTTTCCACGTCACGATTCAAGCAAGATATGTTCATAAAGCTGCAAACCGTCTGCGTAGAGATGGAAGCTGCAGGTGATAACCTTAGTAATGGTGTTTATGAAGATGAAGATAAGGAGAGTAGAGAGAACGCCTGAGGAACATCAGCAGTGAGATCACACCAATCAGAGAAAATTTATTATTGGCGGACATACTCAGAGCTTGATGTAGGTCCTTAAAGTACCAACACACGTATGAGCAATTTTATTTTTTTTGCAGCCTTAATTGAAAATTTGAAACATTCCTGTTTTATACTTCAATTAAACCGATCCATATTGAATTTACCCACATAAAGAGATTAAAGCTTAAATAAATCGATGTTGTAGTGAATGTGTCATTCCACTATCAGGTCTCTTTTTAATATCAAATTTTCGTTAATAAATTACATAGTATTCATTGTATTGTTAATTCACATTTTTATTTACAATACCTACTACATAAATTCTGTTATGGGTTCATATTTTTTAGTAAAAAAAAAAACTATTGACGACATCACCTATCTATTCTTTGACGTTACTGTCAAGTTATACGAAGTATATTATTTGGGATCGGCGCAGCATGTCTTCTTTTTCCTTACTTCTCTATTAGTTGTCACATTCTTTGTCACCTTTTTGGCCCTATCATTTTCGTGACCAGGCACAAATTCAGACTTCGTGGCTCATGAATACCTGATGGACTTCTTAACAATTAATTCTAACACTAACCAACATACAAATAAAATCTCAAAGTTTTCAATTTATGTACGACAAGCCGTATCTGTACCTCAATTTAAATCAAATAAAATTGATAACGGTCGCAAAGCTTTATTAGATCAGTGTGTCAACCCAACCGACCTTCCCTTCATTGTTTGTGTTTGAACATGACTTGTCCGGCCCATAATCACAGTCACGAATGACTTAATAACAGCAAACAGGGTTCCGTCCGCGTGGAATAAATTATATTACGTAACATTTTTATTGAATAGAGTTCCGTTACGTGGCGAAGATTGTAACTTTAATGGCTTATATCTCGGAAACGTGACACTTTAGAAGATTTTTTTCTGATCCAATACTAATTGTTTGTTTTGAAGCCAACTACTGATTCATACAGGTTTTATGGGTGGTTAATAAAATCATAGTTGTACTGATGGTGAAGATTGTAACTTCGATGGCTTATATCCCGGAAACGTGACGTTTTAGTAGATTTGGTATCATCCAACACTTGTTTGTATTGATTAGTACAGGTTTATTGCGTGGCTGCTATTTTAAAAATAATTTTAAAATGGCGGAAGTTAAGTAGGCCAATTAATAGGCCCTTTGAACCAACTTTGGCTAATGACGTTTCCTTGATCCGTCACACATTCGGCGAGTGGCATTGGGGACCGCGACGTGTGGAACCGCTAAGATGATACATACCCCGAGCAAAACCGTTGTTCAGAAGCTATTAACTTCTTTGGTAAGAGAAATAAACTACATCTACCTTTTTTTCTTGAATTGGAAATCATCCAGAGCGGAGGACATGCATTGATGTCCTCCGCTCTGGATAGAGCGGAGTGGTCTGTTCGACTCGTACTGACTAAAATCACTCCAGTGTTCCCTCGCACACTTGCTTCGGGGGGCAGCGGGATCTAATGAGACTTCCACTGCCCCGGACTCTGAGTGCCATCGCTTTCTGCGGTCTGCGCAGAAAACTACATCAACCTAACCCAACCTATTTTTAATATTCGATATCCTGACCTCTCAATGTTGTAAATACCTTTGAAATGTTCTTGTAAAAGAACTACTGTAATTATTGATTTCATACAGTATTGTGCTAAAAGTGACGTTCGATTAATTTAAGGATTATTATACTAACGGATACATTATTTTTTTTTTTTTTAAAAGACCGTTTTTTTTTTTAATACCATAAATTAAAATTTTTTTGCTGGCACGATGTGACGTTGACGGCCCAAATGCTCAAGGTCGTTTGCTAGGGGAGCCCCTTAAAGCTGTGTGTAATCCTAAGTTTAATAAATTAAATGTAATCATGAAATGTGATATTAATTCTAATATTAAACCATGATTATTTAATTTTTTTTTTTTTTTTTTTATTTATTTAACAATTTATGTACACACTAAATACATGAAAGAAGAAAGGAACAGAAAATAGTACAAAGGTGATGCTTATTTCTAAAAAAATCTCTTCCAGCATACCTGCGAAAGAAGATACTAAAAAAGAGATGTAGACATAATGTGTAAAAGAAGAGAAAATGGAATACATAAAACGTAAAGCAGAATTTTAAATTTTAATTAGTTAGTAATATTGATTTATTAACCAAAACAGTGAAGTATTTAGTAGTTATTTGCGACGCTGCCAAACATGAAAATACACCATAGAAGGCAAACAAGGACCTCTTGACTTGTTAAAATTAAATACTTTATGACGCGATCAGTTTTTTTAAGCATATACTTGAGATGAGGAAAGGTCTCATCACAAGCTTGAGGGGCTCGAGAGAACTTGCTTGCGACAAAATTCTTTGAAGGTATTTAATTAAAAGCTAATTTAATTTGCAGTTGCCTCATTGAAAGTGGAAGTTCAATTTTGTACCTACAAAATAATATTACGATGGCATCTTGGTGTTAGTATAAAATAGGTGTAAAGTTCATCTGATACGTATTTTATATTGTTGAAAGTTTTTTAACCTCAGAACGGGTATATCCTCCAAAATTAAGAACAATGACAAAAATACCAATATTTTTTAAGGACCGGTGATAATTCAGTCAGCAACAACCTGTTTCAAGGCAAAATAAGTACCCAATTTTATGAAATCTTAATCGAGACCTACCAACTACTTAAAGTCAAGTCTTTCTGTCAATTAACTTTAATCTTTTTAGTTTTGACGATTTTTTTTTATTTTCGATAATTTCCCCTTTTTACACATTTTGTCACTTTGAATTACTTTTAAACATAAAACTTGTATTTTTGTAATCCTCTTTTATTTTCCTTTGTTTTGTTATCCTACTCGATAGGTTTGGTAATAATCCGCCATTTTTTTTTCAAACACCTATCTAATGGACACTTGGGTTTTTAAGAAGAATATAACGATATATTAACTGTCGAAATCCATTAAGCCGTTTGGAAGATACGAGGTAGGTAATCACACATACAAGATACGCGCGAAAAACCTTCCTTGGCAGTCGAGTAAAAAGGCTTACAATGTTGCAGTCATGGCCGATTAAACCAAATAACTATACCAACCCACTAAAATTAAACTACAGGAAATAACAAAAACTACGAATATCAACCTATTCGAAACAAAATTCAACAAACAAAACAAAAAGTTTTCTATAAAACAATACTGCGACCTACTCCGCAATAATACGGAACCATCCGGCCATCGGTGTGAACTGGCACTCGTGACCGGATCCGAACTTGGCTCATAACTACCGCCTTTGATTCCGGATTCCGATGTTTATTTATGTACTTGAATACCTATATTATACCGGAGTTGTATATTTATGGATAAAAAATGTTAAACAAAACGATCAATTAAAGGCATTTATTCAAATTATATGAATATTGTTACGACTTATTAAAACATAAATTGTGTTATACATACTTGTTCGACTCTGCTCGGTTCGGTACTGCGTGCGTCAAATTTTACGTTGCATTTTGCCGCCCGGGCCTGGGCCTAATGCCGACTTATTATTGTATAGAACAAACTAGAAAATAAGAAAATAAACTATATCATTTACGGAATATCTTCCGTGATTGTTAATTATTTTGAGCTCCCGATATTAACGAACAACTACGGAATATGTCCCGTAAGTGACAGTATAAGTTTAGTTGTAAACCGTAAAAAGCTTAAAACAGTGTTAGTAAAAAAATAGTTTTATTTGACCCATGCCACAAGTGAACACAACATAAAAGAAAAAACTGTAATATAAACAAAACAAATGCGTGTCTCACGGCTGTTCCAATTAGGCTGAGTTCAACAAAATACCGGACAACTAGTGGCCGACGCTGGTTTTAGAAGTACTGAACTACAAGACACGCCATATTTGGTAAAGATTAAGGTAGAGATCAACTAAATCTATGTTTAAATATCTTTTACAATTTTTATAAAATGTGGATTGAATATTAATATGTGCTTATAATTCTGGAGTGTCGACCACGAACCGGAAGACGTTGCGTTGGAAGGCCTCCCACTATTTGGACCGATGACCTTGTGAAGGTTCCGGGGGTCCGCCGGACGCGAGTCGCACGGGACCGGTCAAAATGGCGACACTTGGGCGTATTTCCAGCATGATGATGTGCACATTCTTTGATTGGTAAAGTGAAAAATCTTTTAAAAGAACAGACTCAAATCTTTAAAATAGTTTTAACAAAATAATCGTATTATGTAAGTAAAAGTAGCACTAACACGTGTTTCTACTTGACATGGGAATACCACCGTACCGTACTAGTACCTACTACATTATAATCTACGTATATTTTCCCAGAAAACAGAATTGTTATTGGCTGGAGTCCACGTGTCACATCATACATTGTCCTCTCCTTTATATGTAGTTAAGGAGATTTAATGGCTTTACTGATGATTAAAGTAATTATTTTCATCTTATCCGGTCTAAGTCAATTCATTCTTATCTCATTGCAAATGTTTACATGCAGAAATAATAATTAATCTATGCAAAATCTTAATAAATCTATTACAGGATTATGATATATCTATATGCTCATTCGATTCTTATAATAATTGGTCGTAAAATGGAATTTATATGAATTAGGTACCTACCTATTGAGAATGGTTACTATTACTTAATTAATATTCTATTAATATTTAATGAATTATTTAATATTATAGAATTTTACACAGGTATGTTTAAATAGCAGGATAATTGGAAAATGCTAGGATTGTTAAAAAACCGGCTAAGTGCGAGTTGGACTCGCACACAAAGGGTTCCGTACCACCGTTACAATATTTGACATTACATATTTTTTGCATGTCTTGCAATTAAGTACTAAGATCAAGTAACAGAAAGCCGAAAAAAATACGTTTCTGCCATAGGGTAATAAAGAATGGCATGGGTAAATAAAAGGGAACTCATTGATTTTTAATCTTGTTTTGTGATGATAAATTGGTCAAGTATGTAATACCTACTCTTCAAGTGTACCTATTACAGTTCAAAAGATACAGCCTTGTGACACACAGACGGACGGATGACGGTGACAGACTGCGGAGCTTTAGTAGTAGGGCTCCGTTGGCACCCTTTGGTTACGGAACTCCAAAAACTGGCTTGTCTTAAGTGAATCGCGGTAGGTACAACATCGATGAGGATAAATACAGATTAACAGCACTCACGTCCTAAACCGACTGGGTATTTTGCGGTTTTGCAATTATTGACAAACATAACAACAAACATTAAAAAACAATGACGTCATTTAAAACCAAAGCTATTAAGTTTTATTCAGAAAAACCTCATATAATATGAAAACCTCTCGATACATATTTCAAAAGGAGAGTAGAGTATATTCACGAGAAGCTCCTATAAGCATCATCAATCAAAAACTACCCCCAAATCGGTAGAAAGAATTTCCCATAACTGATGGCTTAGAATTCCGTCTTACAAGTATGTGTGCCCGTGCTGAATACATTGAAAGTAGGTCACAAAAAGTACGTAAATATTAGCTTTACAGGGTGCAAAAATACTGTTCGAAGTCAGTGCTTTTTATTTCTACGAATAGGAATCGATACAGAAAGTGTGCCAATGCAACCGTTTATTTAACTGTATATAACTAAAAACAAGTAAAACGATTCAAAACGTTTATTAAAAAAAAACGCTAACGGGACTGAGCCAAGTTTACTTTACGTCATACAGGCCAAATTTCTACTAGGCAACCTATCAATTTATATGAACGAAGTTATCTTGACGAAAAACTACCGTGGACGTTGTGAGAGCCGGGACGACTGACGTGTGTCAGGCATGGATGGTTGAGTTCATCAGACATTTATTATATCTGGTTGTTTTCGTCTAGTTAACGGCAAATATTTCCACAGGCGAAAACAAGTAGCCAGGATTATTTACCAGCCAACTAAGCATAAGCATAGCATAATCAGCCTATTAATGTTTCCACTGCTGGGACGCGGGCCTCCTCTCTATGAGAGGAAATGGGCTAAAATCCACCACGCGGGCCCAGTGCGGGTTGGTAGATGTCACATGTCTTCGAATTTTTGGTTCTAGGACATGCCGGTTTCCGCACGATGTTTTCCTTCACCGTTTTGAGAGCAGTGGTGATGAAATAACTTACACAAAGTAATGCGCCTGGCTGGGTTCGAACCCACGATTTACCCGCCACATTTGCTCTGAAATATAAACTGGTGGATTCTGCGGTACCATATTGCACAAATGTGCAGTTCCAGATTCAGTTTTCAAGAAAGACCATCACAGTGCACTGGGATCGGTCTATTATTACTGACAGGAATATTGTCGCAATAAGCCTGACAGTGATGAGAGACCGATCAGCGCGACGCGTGATTATCGATGTTACCATCCTGCACGACGAGAACCTAGTAAAGACTGACAAAGAGAAACAAATAAAATATCTCAACTTGGTGCACGAGGTTCTCGGCGTGTAGAATGTGAGTTCGTGTATCATTGTGCCGATTATCTGATGGCCAAGGGCCACGAAATTTTTTCAAGGCTCCCCGCTTGGATGTTGGATCAGTACTAAACTACAACTACAACATCTATAGTTGTATACTACCACCACTTTAGTGTATGAAATGAATATAATCTTCATCATTACGCGAGTGTATAGACAGAGACACATCACGCAGACAACACCATCGATCATTGTTAGCAAACAGAACTTAATTAACACGACGAACGCTAGATGTATCCATTAAACTTTGACTATAAATACTCACAATGATCCAAGATGTAATATCATAAACGTATCATATTATTATACATGACACTCCGTCTACAATCCCTGGGGATATAAAGGGCTATATTTAGAGCCAAATAATGTAATATCACGTAAAAATGCCTTAGTATTTATAAAAGGGCTTATAAAATACGTGTCTTGAAAGATCATTCATGCGAAAGATTGAATCATACGATCACATATAATATAAATAGGTAGGTAGAGATAAATATAGATTTCATGAAAGAATGTACGATCGCTTAAGAAGATGTCAGTTTAGAAGATTTTTACATGTAAGCCCAGTATGAGTTTTAGCTCAAGAAATGCATCAAGAACTCTAACATTTATGTAGGTATTCAAAGATCTTAAGGGGAAGTAGGTACATTTATAAAGGCGAAGGCCGTCCGCAACCGTTGGTGGCGTTGCGGTTGGTAAAAACAACCGCAAGCGATAATGCGAAAAGACGTTTGTCAAGCAATAATATTCGTCTTGTCACTCTGCGCGTGGCAGGTACTGATGTCACTACTGGTTTGCGGTCTGCGGTCACCGACCATAGACGGTAATGTCTCCATATATAGAATCGTTTTCAAAGAGTTCCACAGAAACGAGTCGTATCGCTGCAGCTGCGTTCGTGACAGCGAAAGGCTTTTCGGCTGTAGTTTGCAGCTGTGTTTGCCTTCGGAATGATAAAAAATCATAACACCACGCCTGTAATTCCCGATTTGTTATCTAGAAGTGAAACCTAATGGTACACCCACATTTCGCCAGTTTTTTTTAAATCCCATGTAATACCTATACAAAATCAAAGTCAGTTATTCAAATCAGGCTGAAATATCAGCGCTTCTTGACTGGTACCTGTATTCAACGGCATACGGTTAGACTCCAACATAGCTGGGAAAAGGCTATGCAGATGATGATCAGCACTTCTTGAACGTCAAAATTACATGAGACAGTCCTTCAAAACCCTCGCCTTCGCCTTCCTCCCGCCCCTTCGCCTCTTCATAATATTTTAGCCGAGAAGAGACGTGGCGGAACAAACTCCCTAGCAACATATTGGTTTGAGACGTTAGAAGAACCCGATTTTATTATATTTATTTATTTTACTGTTTATGTACACACAATGCAACACAGGAAAATTACATTTTAATACTTGAGTACATAGGTACTGCTTATTTCCTAAGAAATTTCTGCCAGCAGACCTGCAAAAGGAGAAGTGAAAAAAAACAAAAATGTAGATGTGACTGTTCGTAATTTACCCTAGGCTGATAAAATTTTCGTTTTTCCTAAATCATGCACATATTAGTATTAATGTCGGCTCCCCCCGAAGGAGGAGAGGCCGTGCCCCTCCGTCCGCACGGCCTTGTAAGACTCGACACCAAACTGGTCATCTTTCCACCGACTACTAAATTGAACTCCAGCCCTGTCCCGACTTTAGAAGCTAAGGGACAGGGAGGGGTACAAGGTGTAGTTAATTTTGGGAGGTCACAGTTAAGACATATACATGAATAATATCAAATCCTATAAAACTAAATCAGTAATAAAGTATGAAGCTAATAAGGCAAGAGGGCGCAAAGATATATATATATGATGAAAAGTTGGTGAAAGGAAACGTTACGCTTGCGCTTAAGAGATTCATTATTTTACAGTTACGTTAATTTAATGATTCCAAAATACTAATTGCCGATTTGCAAACGCAAACGATTCCATGTTACAACATGGAACCGTTTTACGTTTGCTCGGCGTACGTGTACTGTTAGACCTAAGTGCATAGTCCTACTGAGAACATTGCTATGAACTCTAACAGGCCACGTTCCCTAGGCTCCATCTACATATCTTTCCCAATCCTAAGGCAGTGGGTTGTGAGGCCACTGCCATTGAGGAAGACAGGTTTCTAGTTTTTCTACTTATACGCGTACTCACGTTAATAACACCCTTACGGCAGATTACCCCAATTACTATATTGTAACACAATTTGCACGAGCGTACCGTAGATTCAGTCTGTAGCAGAACATATTGCGATTGTTATTGGTGGACGCCGAAGTGGTTATTCCATCGTCACTTCACATTTCTTTACTCTGCCCCATGTCGTGGTTGCGTGTCTCGCTAAATAGTGTCGATTCAGTAATAGGCCTGTGGCAGCCGGGGTTAGTTTTAACGAGACACAGTCCCTAGCGTTCCTAAGAACGTAGCTATCCAATCAGTTTAGGATACTTGGTGAAGCCTACCCCCGCTCCCTGAAATGTGCGCCAACGTAAACGTGTAAAGGTCTAGCTCAGAAACATTGCGTAGAGATTACGCAATGTTTCTGAGCTAGACCTTTACAGGAAGCAGTATTCATCAGCAACGTTTGGTTGATTTGTACCACAAGTACAAGTCGGCATTATATCACTGAGCAGTATAATTTGTCTTAATAAATCCGAGAATATTACGGTGTTGCCGTCACCAATGAACAATATATTTTATCTTAATTGGAATGTGAATATTACGGTTCTGCCTTTCATTTGTCAGGTAAAAGTCAACATTCGTCAATAGTCGGGTGTGTTGGTGTATAGTGTGTTTGTCGTATGCATGAAATGTGTGTATAGTGTTGCGAAAGGCGGTCTCCGTTCCTATAACCAAACGCAGATGAAGAATATGTGCCAAGGTTAGGAGTTATTAGGACACACAACACAGGACATAATAATATACATTATGATGATGAAGCGGCTCTGCCGTCATGCTGAAATAAATAATTATTAACATCGCTGCGTTTCCGCCAAACCGCTACTTCTAAAATACTATACAAATCTTTCTACGTGAATTATATTATAAAAGGTCCGCAACTATTGACACACTGTTGTTCCTACACATTGAAAGTAAATTAAAGGTAACACTTACCAAGTAGGTCCTTGAAGCGAACTAAACTACAGCCTTACTTACAATATGCTGCACCGATTACCAGCCTCGCCGCTGCTGAAGTCCCCTTCCTTTTCTGTCTCCTTTTTCGTCTCGAACTCCCTCACTGATTCCTCAGACCCTTGCGTCCGACCTCTCAAACCGTTCAAGCTCAACTGCCTCGAATCCCCCCAGCTTTCTCCGGCCCAGCCTCCAAAAGCCACCACGCTTGGGTCGCCTTTTTTTTGTGCAACCGTCTCAATTGTTTTAAAGGGTCCCGGGCCGCGCGACACCCATGACTGTCCAGCAGATGTGGCGTTAGTATCCTTTAGAAATCAGTAAATTTTTTATCTCTTCTTAAGATTTCTCTAGTCCCTTTCCCATTAAGCGTTTCTAAGTGATGCAATATTTTTTACAATTCAAGGAAGAAAGCTCACTAAATCTTTATTAATTACGGTCACTTGCCAGCCTGTCAAGCCATAAAATAGAAGTTTAATGTGTTTATAAGTGGCCCAGACCGTGGGATGATTTTAAATAAAAATCAATACTAAAATATCTACTTAATAATTAGGAGTACGTGACAGACAGTCACATAGACAATAGTGTGTAGAAACGGAAGAGAATAAGGTGTAAGTATATGAGTCATACCTAATTGAAACTAAAATATTAAATACAAATATTAATATATACTTATATAAATAGGTACATAATGTATAAACTAATCTATTGTATATAATCGGTTTACACGGTTGATACAGGGTATAAACAGACTCTTCACGAAGCCGTCAACTATTATGTACATCAAACTATGTACCTTTACGATTTTTTTTTGGTGTGAAAAATCAAGTTGTACGGTAGGACTCAAAGTAACACACTCAAAACATTGTGCTGATGGATGGATTGAATATTACGTGGGTCATGCTTCCACGACGAATTGTTTAAAGTAAAAATGTTACATTCAAAATCTGTATTTAAAAAAAAACTTGTGAAAAGTTACCCCCAATATCCCGTATTTCCGTAACTAGAAGTTTCTCAGGTATGGTCTAAAACAAAAAAATGATCGCAATGACGGAGAGAACAAGTGTTTTTCGTTTTCGTTAAGGGCCTTGTTACACGCTTTATAAGTGTTCAGTGCAGCTGTAGTAGTAGGTACCATTACTCTTCAATACCCTTACTTTTCTACATATTACAGTTATAAGATACGCAGATAGCGAATGTCTTAAAACATAAACATAAGGGGTCTTACCGTAGGGCACGCCACCATAGTGGCGATAAGTCCCCTCTTTGAGGAGTGGCTAGAGAGGCGCCACGGCGCCCTCACTTACCGCCTGACGCAGGTCCTCGCCGGACACGGTTGTTTCGGGAGGTTCCTGCACCGAATCGGGCGGGAGGAAACGCCCGGGTGTTTCCACTGCGAGGATCGTCCGGAGGACACGGTGGAGCACACCGTGGAGGTCTGCCCCGCTTGGGCGGAGCACCGCCGCGTCCTCGTAGCGGCGATTGGCGGCGGCGATCTCTCGCGTCCGGCCTTGGTTCAAGCCATGGTCCGGAGCGAGAGGGAATGGGAAGCCGTCACCTCCTTCTGCGAAGCAGTCATGCTAGTGAAGGAGGTGGCGGGACGTGAGAGGGAAAGAACCTCACGTCCCAATCGCCGCGGGAGACGCCCTGGGCGTTGGGGGTCACGTGGTGGCTCCCGGCCACCGTAGGCGCGGGCCTGTGGACGGCGAGTTATGGGCCAGCTCGCCGTCCGGCCGTCTTATAACGACAGGCCGTGTCGACGGCGCGTTCGTGTTCCACGTGCGCCTCAAAGAGATGTCAGCAAATAAGTAGGGGTCCGCAAGGGCCGATGCCTGCCAGGGCTGCGGGACTGTTCGAAAGAGATACCGTGGCCCTGGAACACAAAGGGCAAAGAAGGAACATGGATGGGTTTTAGTCAGTACAAGTCTGACACTCCCTTCTGCTCCACCCAGAGTGGGGGGGGTCATTTGATGATTTCCCATCCGGAAAAAAAAAAAAAAAAAAAAAAAGGGGTCTTACCGTGGGGTGCGTTGTCAGAATTCCTCCTCGTGTGCTTGATGGCTGCCGGTCCCTCTCGATACGTCTGGAGGGAATAGCAGCTGCTGGGCCGGTGCACCCTGGGCGTGGGCAGTATCCTTCCCCGAGGAATGGGAAGAGATTCTTATTCCTCGGGGAATGTTACTGTCCATGGCTAATATTCTGACATGGGAGGGGTCCATCTTGGACTTAGGGGGCGTTGCTCCGTGTGACCCTCTGAAAAGCAGAGGGCACAGCGGAGGAGCTAGGGCGGGCTCGGTGTGCACTGACCCTGCCTCCGAGCAGACAGTGAAGGATGCAGTCCTTCACTGTCTGTTGTTTCGGGAGGTTCCTGCACCGAATCGGGCGGGAGGAAACGCCCGGGTGTTTCCACTGCGAGGATCGTCCGGAGGACACGGTGGAGCACACCGTAGAGGTCTGCCCCGCTTGGGCGGAGCACCGCCGTGTCCTTGTAGCGGCGATTGGCGGCGGCGATCTCTCGCGTCCGGCCCTGGTTCAAGCCATGGTCCGGAGCGAGAGGGAATGGGAAGCCGTCACCACCTTCTGTGAAGCAGTCATGCTAGTGAAGGAGGTGGCGGGACGTGAGAGGGAAAGAACCTCACGTCCCAGCCGCCGCGGGAGACGCCCTGGGCGTCGGGGGTCACGTGGTGGCTCCCGGCCACCGTAGGCGCGGGCCTGTGGACAGCGAGTTATGGGCTAGCTCGCCGTCCGGCCGTCTTATGACGACAGGCCGTGTCGACGGCGCGTTCGTGTTCCACGCGCGCCTCAAAGAGATGTCAGCAACCGAGTAGGGGTCCGCATGGGCCGATGCCTGCCAGAGCTGCGGGACTGTTCGAAAGAGACACCGTGGCCCTGGAACACAAAGGGCAAAGAAGGAACATGGATGGGTTTTAGTCAGTACAAGTCTGACACTCCCTTCCACTCCGCCCAGAGTGGGGGGGGTCATTTGATGATTTCCCATCCAAAAAAAAAAAAAAAAAAGGGGTCTTACCGTGGCCCAGGAACACAAAGGGCAAAGAAGAAACATGGATGGGTTTTAGTTAGTACAAGTCTGACACTCTCTTACGCTCCGCCCAGAGTGATTTGCTGATTACCCATCCGAAAAAAAAAAAAAAAAAAAAAAGGGGTCTGTGCTAAGCACAATTATAATTTATGTAGGTAACATAAAATAAACTACTATTTCAACGTTTTATTATCTTTGCATTACGTGAAGATAAAATAAATGTATAGAAAACGGTGCGTTATTTATTCTAGAAATGGTTGCGTAGACATTTTAAATTTGAATATTTTTTAAGTTTTAGTTATTATTTATTTAAGTTACATGAATATAAATTGGAAAATATGTAATTTCAACGAAACTGTTCACGAGCATTATAACAATAATCACATTACTTGAAAAAAGAAAAATAGCCAGAGGTTTTCCAGTAAATACAAATTAGTGATCGCAGGTCTGCTGGCAGCTGACTGCTGAGTCTGGACTTGTGCTCAGTTAATGGCAATAGACTCGCCCCTTATTACATGGGACTTAAAAGATAATTGGCGAAATGTGGGTGTACTATTAGGTACACCTCTGCCTAAACCTTTGGGGATTACTGGCCTGATGTTATGTTATTATATTCAATTGGATATAATTGTGATTCGTTACATCCGATTGAATGAAGTCAAATCAAAGATAAGTAACTCAAATATTTTATCAAAAGAAGTAAAGTGTAAAAATAATATCACCGTCGAATGCCCCTACAAACCACTTCTAAGCAAGCGTAATACCTTCGTTTAAAGGAATAAATCCACGAATTTCTGTCTGATTTATTAACCGGAAAATACTGATTTACAGCGAACCTTTTCCTCTCAATACCATTCGATATTTTTCTTCTTTTAGCATTAGCCGCATAACTGATTGAATTCTAAATTTATATCGTTGCGATTTTTCTATTATTATTCATTCATTAAAAAACAGAATGGACCTTTTGAAAAGGTCCCAGCTTACATTCGTTACAAGTAACTGGAGAGTCTGACAACCAGTCTTATCAAAAGGTATTAATTCTACCTAGCAACTGAGTTATGGTCAGATGGGCAGAGTCAAAGTCACTTCATGTTCTTATTAGTGTGTCGATGACAACTTAAATTGAGTTAGCTCAAAATTTGGCAACGAATTTGGCACTTTCAATCAGCTTCTGTGATGTGCAAACAGGACAGGCAGGACGTGATATCAAGTATATCAAGTGTCCCATCGTTCGTGGGGCAACACCACATTTACTCTCAAGAGCAGAGTCATCTATGAATCTCCACCTGAACAGCTTTTACTTGCTTCGGCCAACCTCTATCCCGTGCTACGTGTTAAATACTGGTTTCAGTTGCAACCAGTTGAACTGGAAACTCACCCAAACGTAGTTAGGAAAAGTGCTTTACAGATGATGGTTCCGATTTAGGTCGCAATGATCTAGGTACCTTGATTCATAGAAGTATGTAAGGATCCTAGCAGAAGGTGTTCCCTAGTTTCTGTCTACCTCATCAGGCCTGAGTTTATGTACTTATGAGATTTTGTAACCATCACAATGATGCAGATAATCGTCACCAAAAATACTTGCAGAAATTCATGAATATTTTACATGTCAACGAAATTCAATATACAAATTCGTGAAATAATGATTATAGATGAAAACTGCTTAAAATATTACTTTCTGAAATAATTTACAAATAAGCGTCGAACATGGATGCTTTCAAGAATGATAAAATTTTAATAAAACGTATGTTGTCGCAATTATTCATCGGAAGCTGTCGGTAGTTAAATAAAATATTCATACTTAAGAATATTTGCGGAAAATATTTAAAATACTTTCTGATTTTTCACAACCTCTTTAATATTGATCGTTCATGGGATTTTTGACATGCTTTAAAAGAAACTACCTCAGATAAAAACATCATCGTGGGAGGAACTCCATGATGGTTTGCAAAATCAAAAAAAAAAATCTTTTGATCTGAAAAATAACACCAGCAGAATTTATTGGAATCATGAATGCGTTTTGTGTTATTCTACTTCCAATTTAAAGATTCTTTCGATCTTATGTTTACACTTTCAGTATAAAGATTCATGGCTTTTAACTATCCTCTTATTCCTTTTCTTAAAGAGCCCTCTCTATAGGTACAATCCCTCGAACAGTGGCTTTATGGACACTAAGATCATCAACTGGCAAAGAGACCCCAGCGTGTAGGATCGCATACAGTAAATCTTCAGAGATTTACGACCCAGCAAATGGACAGGTAAACTGACAACACAAACATGGTCGGAGATTAGTGCCGACACTTAAAGGAAGTATTCGGAATTGCGTGCTTTTTATAACAAAACGAATAAAATTGAGTATCCCGTTTAAAAAAGAGGTAAAGAATTTAGCGATAGAAAAGATAGTATAGGAATTTTATTTGAAACGGATATTCGATGAAAATAAATGAAAGAAAGCTTCGTAGATAATATACTATTACTACAAAATTCAACAGTTGTTCGTTGTTTGTTGTTGTTGTTCAGTTGTTCTATTGTTGTGCTATTACACTAAACCAAATACAGTAGGTACCTACATTTTCATTTGTAATCTAAAATGTGTCCCACTGCTGGGAAGAAAAGGGAGGTACGCCTTAGCCTACCTCCCTTTTCTTCTTCTAAATCTGTTTTGTGCGATCTGTATTCTGTGATCATACTTTCGTCATAATTCCAAACATAAATATCATTATATCTTCATTTCAACAGTAATGGCTGAAACCTAATGATTGCATAGTTTACCCGCGCAAGTGCTTAGAGTCAGAAGGCACTTTGCCAACTGCAAAATGTTCAAAGAAATTCTTCGTGAAAACCGAAGATTACAATAATGTACTGGCTGCAGATGAGCTACATCTGGTTCCTGCATGATCAGGATCTACCTTCAGATGTGCCTTTGTTTTTAATACTTCTTACCGTACAGGACACTGTATTACCTGGTAGTTAAGTTCATTTATTTATTTATTTCTTAGGCTTCTCAACAATGAGTATACTGTCACATTATAATTTGTACATTGCAAACTTAAGTCTAAGCGCCCCATCACTTACCGAAAAACACAGCATGCACTGCATTATGCGCAAATAATTACACAATTAAATATTTACCTAACATTACTTTAAAGTAAATAATAAAGGAGCTGCTAAATAATAGAGGACCTCGTGGCTAAATAATAAGTGTAATATGTGTTTGTTTATGGACTTATGGTCTGAAATAAATTTTATTATTTCCTTTATTTATTTTTATACAAATCTTCTACATTTTTAAATATTTCATAAACTAAAAACAATACAAAAAACATTTAAAAATATAAAAAATTGTAGCCCACCGGTATCGGGAACAGGGTCCAAGCTATCGGCGGTCAGGGCTCCAGAGAGAGGAACCTCCTAACAATACGAGCCGTGTCCAGGAGCACCGCTTTCTGAATCAAACCCTTGATCCAGCTGCCTAACGAGAGCCTCCTCAGGTATTGGTCGAGGCTCTTGGCAATTAAGCCATGGGTTGATACAACTATCGGCACAATGATCGCTGAGTCCACATCCCACATGTCGACAACCTCGCGAGCCAAGTCAAGATACTTGATTTGCTTATCTTTCTCGGCTTTCACGAGGTTCTCATCATGCGGGACCGTTATGTCTACAATCATTGCGCGCCGCTCTGACCGATCCACCACCACTATATCAGGTTTATTGGCTACAATAGTCCTGTCAGTGATGATGGATCGATCCCAGTACAATGTGATACTGCCATTTTCGAGAACTGGGTCGGGCACATACTTATAGTACGGTACTTCCGATTCCACAAGGTTGTATTTTAGAGCAAGTTGCTGATGGATAAGCAAGTACTCTCCGTTAGCCAGACGAGAACACCCGGAGATAATGTGACGGATTGATTCGCCTGGACGGTGGCATGCCCGACATATGTCAACCGTACCGTCCTTCACAATAAATCTCCGGTAGTTATTCGTCATCATAACTTCATCCATAATTGCACAGACAAAACCTTCGGTTTCTCCGAAGAGGTCCCCGGAACGTAGCCAGGCTACGGACGCTGATAGGTCTACATCGGGCCCATGCAGGGCCCGGAAAAAGCGTCCGTGAAGCTCCTTACTCTGCCATACCTCCATGCGGTCGTTAGTGTCAAGCACTACAGGTTTGCGCCAGTTCTCTTTAGCCAAGGAGAGCGGGGTGAGCCCCTTGTCCACCGCGACCACATCTCGATGCATCCCCACGTCGGTTTCAAGGAAATATTCCCTGAGACTGCATATCTCGCGATTGTGGAGAGTCTTAGCGTTTAAAAAGCCTCGACCCCCACACCTCCGCGGGATATACAGTCTCATAACAGAAGAACGCGGGTGATGCATTCGATATGCCGTCAACAATGTACGGACCCTCCTATCCAGGGCGTCTAGTTCTGTCTGAGTCCATTTGAGTATGCCGAAAGAATACATCAAAACCGGCATGACCCAACCGTTGAAGGCACGCACCTTATTGCCGCCTGATAAAAGACTATTAAATACTTTTTTCAGACGGCCAAAGAAGCGCTCCTTCAACGATTGCTTCATGTCAGCAACATTGATGCCCAGCGCTTTCGACATACCCAAATACTTATAGGTTTCAGTTGCTGAGAGGGATCTAAGATTTATGGAATCCGAGAGCTGGGTTCCCACAGATTCCACAATCTCCCCTCGCTTTACATGCATGACCGCACATTTGTCCACACCAAATTCCATCCTGATGGCGCTACTGAAAGTTTCAGTTACTTTCAGTAGCTCCATCAGTTGCAAATCGTTGGGGGCAAAGAGTTTCAGGTCATCCATGTAAAGGAGGTGAGATACAACTTGACCACCTCTCCTCAACCGATAGCCTAGACCTGAATCCTCCAGCAGCGTGCTAAGAGGATTCAAGGCTAAGCAGAACCAAAGCGGACTCAAACTATCGCCCTGAAATATACCTCGCTCTATCCTTATCGGCTCGCTATTCCTCTGGATTTGCCGACATCCTGGATAGCGAAGGACTGTCCTCCATTGCCCCATACATGACATCAGGAAGGTGCGCAGAGTTGCATCAATTTTATACAACTCTAGCACCCTCATGAGCCATGTATGTGGCACCGAGTCATAGGCCTTCTTATAGTCTATCCAACATGTCGACAGATCCTTTCGGGAACGGCGAACCTGTTGACTAATGGCCATATCAATGAGGAATAGCTCCTTAGTACCCCGGGACCCGTTCCTACATCCATTTTGAGAAGCGGACATTACAGAATTGTCATCAATGTGTTTGTTAATTTTAGCTCTCAAAATAGATGTAAGAACTTTATAGACCGTCGGAAGACAGGTAATCGGTCTATAATTTTTGGGTTCCGCAGTACTACCCGATTTATGGAGCAGGTGGGTTATACCTGTTGTCAGGAACTCTGGCAGCGACCCTGACTCTAAGGCTGACTGGAACAGGATCGCCAGGCGAGCGTGCGATCTTGTAAACCATTTAATCCAGAAGTTGTGCAGCCCATCCGGCCCTGGAGATTTCCAGTTAGGCAACGGACGGACTGCACGAACTACGTCTTGGGGGCTGATATTGATTGCCCCCATTTCTGGTACTAGATCGCACGCTCGCTCGACCCTCCGAGTCCATTCACCCTCGGTATGGCTAACAGGCACCGACCAGATGCTGCGCCAGAATGAACACATGGCATCATCATCCGGTAGGCGCGTGTCAGTCACACCTTGGTCCGGTCGCTCCCAAGCCCTAAAAACCCACCTTTCATCTCTTTGAAATGTGCGATTCTGAGTGTATCGGTCCACCCGCCGCTTATACCTACGAATACGGTTTGCCCATGCATACACTTTCTGCTTCAGGAAGTCGATGCGCTCTGTGACACGGGACATGTAGTCTCGAGGACTAATATCAGTCCCCGAGAATGTCCGCCTCACAAAACGCATCACTCTAGGGCGAGTATTGCCCTCCCTGAAGCAGATCAGTTTGCCGATGAGTGCTCTGGCCCCACCAATACGTCGTTCAATCCTGTACTGCCATGCTGGTACGGCTGGTTTAGGTCGTGTAGCTCTGTCATCAGAAAATTTGACATGAGTTACACGACATGCCGTTACAGCCGCACAATACAGAATTGAGTGAGCATCGGTGAGGTCTTCGCAGTTGTCAAAATAGTTTGACAACTGCGAATCCAGAACAGCCACCAGCGCCCTATTTTTGTTATGCATGGGCAAACGAGATATGCGTGGTCTAAGGTCGGGTTGCATGAACCGATACTCTCGAATCGCACCTTCCAAAGCACTCCTCATTTCCTCATTGCACTGGGTACTTACATTAGTAACCATGTCATTATTCACGTCATTAGCGTGATTAGATATTGTACTAGACTGTGGTAGAACCACAGCCTGCACCGACGGGGTAATGACATGGCTACTCTGCATTTCAGTTCGTAGGCGATCAAGTACAGTGTCATCCAACATACGATTACGTTGGATGACTCGCACCTGATCCGATAGTCGTTGCGCCGACACGTTGACAGCTGGCTCAAGCACCTGAAACAGAGAGAGCATCCGAACACGGTACGCGGTCAGGTTGTTACCCCCCTCTGTAGCCCCATAGTATGCGCGCATGACATTTGCATTAATGGATTGCGTCCATCGCATGCGCGGCACACTCCCGCCGGGAGCTGGGACCCTATCAGAGGCCGGTGGGCCTCGAGGTCCTAAACCATCCGGCGGCCGGCGTCCTCCTCGTCGACGAACAGGTGGTGGCGTCGTCGGCGGAGAGAAATACTCGTCGCTCGAGCTCGAAGCAACTGCCACGGCCGGTGTCACAGCACTCACGACGGGGCTGGATTCCGGCGGCGGCGAGGCGGAGCTGAGCGACGGGTCCGGAGGCGATAGGCGTGCGCGTCGTGCCGCTGATCTCGTCAACATTTCCTCATATCTTTAATCTTTACTAAAATTTTTGATAGACATTGACAGACATTGTGTCAAATCGATGGTGGTGGTGTGGTTTTTTCTTATTCTATTTAATTTTTGCATTTTCATATTGTTTCTTCATTGATTATTGTAATAAAAATTGATATTATGAAATGTGGTATGATTTAAATCTTCCGGTATACTGTAAGTTTTTAATTTTAAAAATATTTTGTAGATCTTATATGAAGACGTAATTGTTGACGTAAGTGTTGCCAGCTATTATTATTATTATTATTAAATAATAACAGCCGCTCGGGTCGATCTTTAGGTTAAGCCGTGCTTGCCTAGGTTGGTCTGTGGATGGGTGACCACCCATTACTTACCGAGTTTCCTCCGTGCCTCGGAAAGCACGTTAAGCCGTTGGTCCCGGGTGTCATTTGTAGATCTTCGACAGTCGTTAGGTAGTCAGTGGCCCGAAAAGTCTGACAACCAGTCTTTCCAAGGGGTATCGTATTACCCAGTATTAACTGGATTGTAGAGGTCAGATAGGCAGTCGCTCCATGTAAAATACTGGTATTCAGCTGCATCCGGTTAGACTGGAAGCCGACCCCAACGTAGTTGGGAAAAAGCTAGTTACTTTAAAGTAAATGGTCGACCTAATGTTTTATGTAGTTGTGGGGTGCAATCAGGTCAATCCTACGCAGTATCATCTAGTCAGATTAACCAGTTTATGTATTTGCAGCTTTGATACTATAAGGGGCTTTAATACTGCTGTCTTGAACGTGGGCGAAGCGAAAGGAGTATGTAAGAATCATTGGCGTACTGTAGCTTTTTTTTTTTTTTTTTTCCGGATGGGAAATCATCAAATGACCCCCCCCACTCTGGGCGGAGCGGAGGGGAGTGTCAGACTTGTACTGACTAAAACCCATCCATGTTCCTTCTCTGCCCTTTGTGTTCCAGGGCCACGGTATCTCTTTCGAACAGTCCCGCAGCCCTGGCAGGCATCGGCCCATGCGGACCCCTACTTGATTGCTGACATCTCTTTGAGGCGCGCGTGGAACACGAACGCGCCGTCGACACAGCCTGTCGTCATAAGACGGCCGGACGGCGAGCTAGCCCATAACTCGCCGTCCACAGGCCAGGTACTGTAGCTTCTACCTGCCGCTCATGAGAAAAAAGGCGTAACTTTCTGAATGTATACAGGGTTTAAAGGACAGCCCTCCACAAACTGATGGGGTGAATTCAGTATATCATACTAAGATGAACGGTACAAAATATTGGAAATGGAGGAGGAATGTTATGGGAATTCAATAAATTTGATTTGTTTTATTTCCTCATACGCAATGTATCGTTACCGTGGCAAAATGCACGTAGCGAACGGCAAGCGCGACGACGAGTTCGATAACTCTGTAGCTAGGCAGGAAGTGAA
The DNA here is from genome assembly GCA_963576755.1 of Noctua janthina. Taxonomy (NCBI): domain Eukaryota; kingdom Metazoa; phylum Arthropoda; class Insecta; order Lepidoptera; family Noctuidae; genus Noctua; species Noctua janthina. The sequence continues at coordinate 11,910,727 of OY755059.1, forward strand.
AGCTGATTTCACACGTCGTTCGTTAGAGTATTTCAACATTCATTATTTGATTTTTTATTTTAGCCGTATTATTTACATAAATAGAGTGCTGCGTACAGGGAATGTAATTTTACATTGAAATAAAGGAATTGTAACTGAATCAAAAAATTAAAAAAAATAAATTTTCCGGACAAAAATTCCGGTGGAATATGCTTCAAAATAAGGAGCTGAATGCACCCTGTCAGTTTGTGGAGGGCTGTCCCTTACACCTTGTATAGGGTGACTGGTAATAAGTGGCCGATACTTAAACACGTAATGTACTCATGATAACAAACAAGTTTCCCAAAGAAACATTTTTTTTAATACTCATTCACTTTTATCACACAACAGCGGAGCATTACGCAGCGGGCTTGCGAGCTACACGGGTGCTCTGCCTACCCACTGCTGCAAGGTACGATAGTAATGAAACAGAACGGCGTCATGCGGCTAACAGCTGATAGGTCACAGGCACGCGCGAATTTCATACGGCTGTGTGTTATTGTGATAAAAGTGAATGAGTATTAAAAAAAATGTATTTTGGTATCAGTCGCTAATTACCAGTCACCCTATATAAGTCCTAAAATTAATAATGCCAAACAATCGCAGAATTACTGTTCCCATTTCACGGTTTCAAGAATTTCCTTAGCACATGCAGAGTAATACGGTAATACTGAGAGTCAGGAGGTCTGCCGGGCCCATTACCTCAGAGAGGCAAGTTGGCGATGTTTCATTAATCACGTCGAGTTAAATGCGCCAGTAATTTGGTGCCTCGTTCTACTTGCTATGGAAGTTCGCGGTTTGCTGCACATTTGCCACGTAGACTTTACTTTTGACGTCTCGTTTAAATACTTTAAAAGTTTTGGTTCCAGTTAACCAGAGGTTTTAAGTTGGTGTGTGTTAATGGTAGCTCATGGGTTGTTCATGGCGAAAGTAAGTATTATGACGATCCTTCTTGCAATTGATATTTGTCTTTGAAACATTTTATTGACCTCATACCTAATTGTTTTATCTTATGGCAACGATTCCCACAAAATTGAAACTTCTTTAAGGTGGAACATATCTTGGGTGAATTCCACAAATGAAGCTGAAGGTGAATTGAACGCGATCAACACAATTACCTTAACGGCGTTTAAGAGCTTTTAGCACAATTATGTATATTCCACAGCAATTATGACACATACGACATTGCTCTTGTTGAGACGCGTTTTAGATGGGTGAATCGTGTACAGTTTTATTGATGAAACTCACTCTGCAAATGACTTTCAACCCACAAATGAAGCTGTGATCAGACAGCTACGAAGTCGACTAAACGTATTCATTTACAAAATTCAGTGTCAAAGAAATCATCTAGCTGGAAATACCTAATAAGAATTCTCTTAAACTTATCTATATTTAGACTCCTTTATGTTTTACTAAAATATGCTTTCCACTACTAGAAAATACAATACTTATTCTATTAACTAAAGATATTATAAAATCCGAATTTCTTTTGAATGATAATCCAGATATTTTATACAAAGGAACAAAAAGATGTTGCGCGGAACTTCGGGTGTGGAACCCGCATTTATCTTTGCGTGATATTACTAAAACAATAAAAGGCGAAGGGCTCCATATCATAAAAACAAAGACGTATAAAAGTGCTATCTTTTTGATTTGTTGTAGCCTTGAGTCGGGGATATTTTGGGTTTTAGTTCTTTAATGCTTTGTTTTGCATTGTCTTAAATTGTATTATACGCACATACGCCTGTTTCCCCAAAGGGTAAGACACAGGGTTACCATTAGTACACCCAGATTTCGCCAGTTATGGTTAAGTCCGATGCAAATAGGGGACAAGCTTAATTGCCATCAACTGAGCACAAATCCATGCGGGCAGTAACTTAAAAACTCTTGATGAAAAAACTTAATAACACTTATTAAGTCTGGTTTGGGAATCGAACCCAAGAGCAGTAGCGCTGGCGACTTGCGACCATTAACTACTTTAACACCTAAAAATTGTTTAATATCATTAATTAATTTTGTTTGTATTGTGAGAATTTTGATAACGATTCTCAGCTCATTTTATAATAATCTTTATCGAGATTCTTATAATACAAACAAAATGAGTTCAATCCGTGAGTTCAATTTACTTAAGTTCTCATTGGAGAATTACAGACTTACCTAACTCCATTTCACACAGCAAATATCCTCACATAAGTACCTTTACCCACCTACTAAGCTTTTAACGTAAAGAAGCTTATTATCCCGACGTACAAGTTAGTACTTCAGGAGCTAAAAGCTACGTCGAATATAATCCAGAACACAAGTCAAAGTATAAATTATAATACATTTGTAAATGATACTAAAGCTGTTAGCACACTGACTGATATGCGATACTTAGGTCTTTTGTCCACATACGTGTTTTTTGCCGTACGAAAGTCTACGGTCGTCAGTGTTAATGTACGTCGTCAGTGTTAATGGGTCACTTTAGAAGTTTGTTGACACACAGTCCATAAGGCGAACATGCTAAAAACAATCTTCCAGTATGTGTAGTGTAGGTACATGAGGCTTTAAGGCCTTAAGGTGGACGCGCACTACACGAGCCGCAGGAGCCGTACACGCAGTTATAGCATTTTCGGATGGTCCGCGTCCGACCGTCCGGTCGGTGGATCCGCGCCGAACGACTCGCATGTCAGTAAAATGATGTTCGGTATACGGATTCCACCAGCGAGCGCGGATGACGCCACTATGACGTCACTGTTAACATATAGGATGTGATTCGCCGCGTACGGCTCCTGCGACGCGTCTAGGGGCGTTCACCTTTAGGCCCCGTCACGGCCTCGGGCTATGCAACTTGCGTCAAGCGATACGTAAGTAATTGATGTCGCACGCATAGCTTGATCCTTCGCGGGAGTATCTCAGCTAAATACGCCGTGTCGCGGTGATTCGTGACGAGACATGTCCTAATCAACATGTTTCATTTAATTTATCCGCGACCAAGACGCATGTCGTTCGACCATGGAGCTCGTGTAGTCACACGTTTTGTTTTCATGTTGTAAGTAAGTGTGGTTTTCGCCAAACCGTTGGTGTGCTAACGGCATAAAAGCCACTGAGTAGAAGTCAGTGTTTTACAACATCACCTGTGGCTGTAACTGGCTTACCGCTCGCTGGTTTAGGATGACGTAAGACTGTACCAGATTTACCTAGTGTTAAGCCGCTGGCTTGAAATGAATTATGTTTTAAGGTGTTTAGTGCAAATATGATAATGTTTTGAGCTGTATGTCTGGGTTACTATTTTGTATTTAGATTTAATTTTCGTATTCCTCAGTCAAGATGATGGTGCAGGTAGTTGTGCATAACGGGCAGGAGAGGTCCCGCGAAATATCTTGTGACGGGGTTCCACACTCACGCTGAGTCCGGGATGAGTCAATGACAACCCTTTTGACCGAATTGGTTTTGTTTTTTGTTAAAAATCTGGAATGACGAAAATGTATCTTCCTGTCTAAGATGTTGTCAGTTTTTTTTTATTTCAGAGTATAATCAAAATCAAAGCATTTATTTCAAGTTGGCCAGTTACGGCCCTTTTGAGTTGTCGAAACAAAGACAACAGTGAAATATAGCTACAGTCCCAGTCACAAGGCACAAAAACTGTGAAAGTACTGTCGTTGCCCATTCCCTAACGTAGATCTCTATGGAGAAGAACGGGCAAGAAACTCCATGGACACTCTTTTAAATCAGAATACTTTAACAAAACCTTGGTTACATCATTCATGTTGAGATGGTACATTATGTGAGAACGATGCAGCAAGATGTGTACGTTAAAAGTGTCCATAGTAAAAACAATTCTAAAATAAAATAATTAATTCAAATAAGCCGTGGCAAATAAGAGATGACCAGTTACAACTGACATCGCCCGTTCACGAACATGACGCATGTATCAGCACCATTCAACTCAACCATTTTGAAGGGAACTAAATGATCCGACACACGTGCCACCATCAGCGAGACATTTCAGTGAGCATGACATACGCCTAACCGCCAGGACCCATTCAAGTCAAGAAAAGACGCAGGTTTCCAGCGAATGACAGCTTTCTAGTACATAGTACTCGCACAATATAATAATGTTAAATAATCACATAACATGTTTCTAATCAAAATCAATACTGTGGGCATTCATTCATGGTCGGTCGCTATATTAGTAGCAGTGAAATTAGAAACATGTTATGTTATTATTAGAAAATTGTTATCCGAATGAATGGCCTCAGCACTGATCGTGTTATTAGTTACAATATTTAGTGCGAAATCAAACGCTCGGGGATTTTCACATGGGTTTTTAATTATAAAGTCAATAAAACTAACACTCCATATATGTATAATACTGTTCTGTCAATAACAACTATGAATATAACTTAATTCCATGCAACAAAATAGTACCTGGTATAATATCTGTTTAAAATCATACGGTCCTTCAACCGAAAATTATATTGATATCCAATGAATCAAAAAGATTCAGTTTTGGTAAATTATTAAAGTAAATAAATTAATACAGTTCGTAGTAGTAGAGTCTAAACTAATATTACAAGTTTAAAGTTTGTATGGAGGGGTAATCTTTGGAAAACATGATCTAATTCTAAAAATTCTTTCACTGGAAAGCTACATTATTCGTGGGTGTGGCTATAAATAATATTTATATCATGCATATTAACCGAGCCATCACAATTTTTGCGGATAAAGTCGCGGGCGAAATGCTAGTATCTATAGACCGACCGCTTTAATGAGTCCTCCGCCTTGCCCCATCAAAGGCACATTAAGCGTCCACAAAGTCCTAACAATATCCCACAGGTTATTTGCTTTAAAATAACCATAATCCACGTAGGTATTACGATACTAATTGAACCAATACGTGATCAACCTTCAGAATATTCCATTTAAATTGATACCTTCGCGAGGACTCATTAATGCGGTCTGTCTATAATAATGTTATGATTTGAATGCTATCAAATTATCAAACATATTTTTTTTATGTCAGCAGATTTGTGACAGGAGAGTTGAGATTCCACTCACCCAATCATTCGTAATTAAAACTGTTAGCGTGAGGACAAAAGTTCAATCTTAAATAGAAACCAATTCAGGTTTACCTTCATATTTAATACTAAGTTTAACAAGAGTTTAGTGACATGCTTTCACAAAACCGTTTTAAATCCCGAAAGAACCATAATACGGGTATTTTTAAAACGAACTGCTTCGTTGGTTTAGTTGTGGCAATCGCGACTGCTAACCATGAGATCCCGGGTTCGATTCCCAGGTCGGGCAAATTGTTACTGGGTTTTTCCATCAGGAATGTCACGGAGTATGGATTTGTGCTCGGTTGATGGCTGGGCCCCTATTATATGGGACTTGAACATAACTGACGAAATGTGGGTGTACTATTAGGTACACCTCTGCTTGATCCTACGGGGATTACAGGCGTGGTGTTATTTATGAGTTATTTTTAAAACGAAAAATGCAAATCGTCATACATGAATCGCGCGCCGTACATACAAATATGAAACATGAAACTTGTCGAGCAACAAGCGAAAGACATTGGTTTGTTCTGCATGAATGACGTGAGACGATTCACAAGTTCTACTCGAATCCACATCGCGTCTTATGTATATTGCGTTCGTAATTTAGTTTCCGAACTTATAAACACGTGTCTTTCGGTATAATAACTTGAATACATATATACATGAACGCATACTGTCACTTACGGGATATCTTCCGTGATTATCCTCCAAGTAAATGTAAATTATTATTAAGTGATGACTTTATTGCTCTTTAGTCAACTCGTGGTTAAAAAATAACAGCCGCTCGGATCGATCTTTAGGTTAAGCCGTGCTTGCCTAGGTTGGTCTGTGGATGGGTGACCACCCATTACATATCGTTGGTCCCGGCTGTCATTTGTAGATCTTTGACAGTCGTTACAGGTAGTCGGTGGCCCAAAAAGTCTGACAACCAGTCTTACCAAGGGGTATCGTAATACCCAGTACTAACTGGGTTGTGGAGGTCAGATAGGCAGTCGCTTCATATAAAATACTGGTATTCAGCTGCATCCGGTTAGACTGGAAGCCGACCCTAACATAGTTGGGAAAAGGCTAGGCAGATGATGATGATGAATGTCAACCCGCGAATATGGCGCTTGCAACAGCGTCGAAATATCAAGAACTCAGAATAATAGATATTCACGGAAGATATCCCATAAGTGACAACTTTAATTATAAACTGTGAAAACTTAAAACATACATACATACATTATTTCTGAATAAAAAAAATTCCAGTAATAGTTTGCCCGACCTGGGAACAGAAACCGTTTGCGACTAGACCAACGAGACAACATCAACATCAGCCCAGCATCAATTGGAAACAAAGATTTGAATAGACTTTACAAGCTCTTGTGGTTCATGCGAGACGTTCCTACTTTTTCGAGATAAAAAGTACAAAACTGTGTGTTTTCTCTACTAATCCAGGATAAATCCTTTGTAGTGCAGCCAATTCTCCACAGCAGCGAAATTACGAGGTCGTATAATTCCATGCAAATACTCATATGTAAGCAGGTTCTTGCATCACCTAACCTTTGTGTACTGCTGTTTAGTTAATACCTAATCTATCAACTTTAAATTCCCTTAATTTTAAGACCGCTTTCACATTTAGGCGACTTTAGCAGCGCGACAGTCGCGCGTCTAACGTCCAGACGGTAAAATTGTTTTTTTTTTTTGAGATTTTGTCTTCGACTGTGCTTCTGCCGCGCTACTGTCGCGCTGCTAACGCCTTAATGTGAAAGCGGCCTTATACCTGCTTCGTAAATTACGTCGGCGGTGGAAGGAAGTGTCAGTCTTGTACTGACTAAACCCATCCATGTTGCTTCTTAGTCCTTTGTGTTCTAGGGCCGTACTATCTGTTTCGAACAGTACCTTTAAGTAGCGTCTACCAGCTTCTGTAATGTGCAAACAACAGGACAGGCAGGTCACGATATTAGGTGTCCCATCGTTAGTGGAACCACACCATTCCGCATTCCAGGGCAGAGTCGCCTATGAATCTCCATCTGACCAGGTTTTCCTTTCTATAAACTAAAAACCTTTATTCTTAATTGCATTGATTCCCTCTCAAAGCCAATCAAAAGTAAACAAGCTCCATCTTTAGAGCGTACTCAATTTTCCCACATTCCCTCGAGACTGGTAAAGGCACGCTCCTCCCATACAAGTGCGATGTTTAGCTATAAATATGTAGCAACAACACCGCTGATGACACATCGTAACGCACAGCGCCTCACAAACAACTTCGACGAAGGTTACCGAGAAAATTGCCATCGAAATACGTTACATATTGGAAATTGCCGTAATTTGTTTACGTTATGCGTCCCAAAGGCACTGCATACTCACATTTTTTAAATTTATTGCAGCATGTATTTTTTTATCTACTCTACACTACCTGCGCCGGATTTCAAGTAATGAGAAACGAAATGAGTTCCAACGTTCTCCTGACGCGAAATTGTGCTGAGTTTTTTTTTTCTTTTATTTTTGTTAGGAAGTTTAAACGGCTTATTAGGCACCTCGAAAGCTCGGGAAATGGCCAGCAGACAGTTACAATTTATTCGAAATAGTTTCGTGAATTTTCTACGTAACTGGGCTCTTATATTTTATCTAGGGTTTTAGGGACGACTAACGAGTAACGAGTGCAGTATTTTTCAGTGTATGAATATATAAAATTCTGAAATAGGGAAAGTTTTGAAAAATCTGTAGAAAATGAATTCCATATGGTATTTTTTTTAGTGAAACTTTATTAACTTTTAAAAGGCCTCCCACTAGGTGGACCGATGACCTGGTGAAGGTTGCAGGCATCCTTTGGATGAGAGACGCACGGAACCGATCAATGTGGAGATACTTGGGGGAGGCCTATGTCCAGCAGTGGACGTCTTTCGGCTGAAATGATGATGATGATGTTGAAACTTTTCTTGTATCGCCGCCTTGGATGAGTCTGTGAAGTTGGTATAATATGTGGTACTTACTTTTAAATTAAATAAATATTATTTCTTATGTAATAAATTTAATAAAAAAATACAAATTGTACGAGTCCTTTGGTAGAATATTAATCTTACATAGGCGTAATTACAATACCCCACTTTCAAACTCATGCGAAGCATTCTTTCAGTCTTCTAACCATAAACAGAACTTGCCGAAGTTCCCTTTGAGCATAATTCCTAATTAACTTAACCACATTCATTTCAGGAAAATCTAGTATTAAAATAATATTACTGGGGATCAAAATATCTATAACATAATATCTCAGATCTCTCATCTATACAACTAAGATATTTTCTAGTAAATAACTTTACGTCATACCATAACATTACACGTGTTTTCTCTAAAGGGGTAGATAAAGAGGACGGATAATACATAATTTCGCCATTTTGTGTTCTAAGCTAGCTGTGTAAGGGAAAACAACGTAATTTTGGTACTTACTTTACCTCCTGGGCTTGTATCTCGTAACTGAAAGAGATTGCATCGAAAACATCTAGCTACGTTGACTTTCACTCGTTGCAAAAAAACATTTGTTCAATCCGCATTTTTACCTGACTGCGTTGAAACCCAAAAGGAAGGTTATGTATTTGATCTGTATGTCTGTAAGTCATCATCATCATCATCATTTCAGCCGAAAGACGTCCACTGCTGGACATAGGCCTCCCCCAAAAAGGGGGTTTTGCCATAATCGCCACGCTTGGCAGGCGGGTTGGCGACCGCAGTACGGTTGTTTAAAAACACAGAAAATGCTGCTGCCCATTCTCTGGTAAGTCCCTTAGTCGCCTCTTATGACACCCACGCGGCCACGGGAAGATATGGGATGGTGCTATTCTTTTACGTCCGACACCATACGGAACAAAGTCTGTAAGTATGTATGTTTTTCAGCTTTTTCAGTAGTGATCGCCGAGTGGTGTGGCCGTCGGACTGCCATGTTCGAACCAAAGACATGCGTATTGTATAATTATCACTTGCTTCGGTGAAGGAAAACGTCGTAAGGAAACCAGCACACCTGAAAGATATTTCTCGACGGCATGTAAAGCCCATGGCGGCATAAAAACTTAGAAACCACTAAGCACACGATAAAGAAAGCTTTTTCAGTCAGATTTTTTTAATTGACCCCTTTCTGTTTTGTGAGTATTTTTGTAGCGAAAAACTGAAACGCTTCAACTGTGTTTTATGGAATAAATGACGAAGAATGAAGGTAAGAGCCTGGAAAGAAAAAAAAAACAAAGCATTGTTTCCTTTGCCGTATACTTATTCCTACAATTAGCTGTTACCCGCGACCTTCGTCCTTCCTTCGTATTAGAATCGGATTTTGTTAACAATTTCAAGGGTTTTATTTTTTTGCACGAAACCCTAATTATTTTTCTAGCCTAACTTACCCCTTAGAACATCAGCTATCTGCCAGTAAAAGTACCATAAAAATTTATCCAGCCGTTTCTGATATGAGCCGGAACAAAGAGACAAAAATGAAAAATAAATGTGATTTTGTTATAAGTACCGTATATTTTTTTTTTCATATGCATTCAGTAAAAACCTGTTGTTTTGAAATTACAAATAGACACTTAATTTTTTTTATTTGTTTGTTTTGTTTTGTGTTTTTTAATACTAAAGTCTCAACTCATACTCGTAAGTCTACTAACCGTATAAGTGACAACTGAACTTGTTCAAAGTGTACAGGAGATATCATATTCGTTCGAGCGTAGAATTGAATTCAGACCTCGGACGAGTGTAAACACTAGGAAATCAAAACGCGTAACAATGTTTGTTTCACATTTTTCTTTCTACATGTTCACTGTTGAGGGAAAAATGAAAGAGGATTTTACCTAACAACATTATCTGCTTGTAACATCGAAAATGTTCTAAAGAACTCTTTCATTTATTTTTTTATTGTTTACTTTCCAATAAACAGGTATTGTGTTTGTTTAGACGTAAGTCTTCATGATAAAGACATTCTCATAGCAATATCTATACATAATAGTAAATAAGTATTTATAATAGTGAAAAATAAACAGTCTAGTAGTCGCAAGCGCGATTGCTGAACATGAGATTCTAGGTTCCATTCCCGGGTCAACCAAAGTGTTGTTCGATTTTTCCATCAAGAGGTTCTCAGTAGCAGCGACGGAGTCTGGATTTGTGCTCGGTTGCTGGCCCACCCCCTAGTATATGGAACTTAAACATAACTGGCGAAATGTGGGTGTACTATGAGGTACAGTCACGAACATCAATATGCAAACACTTAACAACTTTTAAAAGTGTTATCCTCCTACTGTTCTGATTAAAATTTCATGTTGTTACGAACATAGTATTTTGAAACTCATATTTTATGAAAAAGATCCTATCTCCAAGTTACCATCGTAATTTCTCGCGAAAATTGCTTTTAAGTGTATAAATATTGGTGCTCGTCACTGTCCACCTCTGCCTAACCTTTCGCTGATTTCAGGCGTGATGTTATGTTATGTGTTATTCCTACTAAACTATACATAAACAGCTACAATATAAGCATACGGCTACGCCATTAACGAAGATTCTTATGATACTGTTAGTGTTACTATAAAGGCTGGGAACATAAGAATCGATTCCCCTAACGTAAGCAAAATCAGAACAGTATCAAAATACGTACTCAAGATTCTCGAAGCCATCTTATCATATATAGCTATTGGCTATAATTAAGCTGCTTAAGCGTCCCTAACAACAGTTTGCTGACGCAAGAGGCTTCACTTAGTCACGTTTTTGCTTTGTCATAGAGTGTTGAAGACTCTACAAATTGTGCAGAGCATTGGAACTAAGCCAACTGTTTATGAATGCAGTGTTTCGCGTAACGAGCGAAATATCTCTCTCTCACTAAAATAATATATTTTTCAAGTAGTTGTATCATCAACACTTCGTAAACATCGTTTTGTAATTAACGGCTTCAGCAATGGTGGTAAAAGATTGTGTGTGAGTTTTGCTTAATTTTATTTATTAATGAATACAAATGTTTGTTATTAATAGTTCCTAATCGGACATTTTTTTATCTCATCTGGGTCATGGGACGCAATTAGTAATATTCTATCAAAAGACCGACCGCTTGTGATCAACCTTTAGAATATTCCAATTGAATTGACTCATCATCAGAAGACACATTAAAGCGGTCGGTTTATTAGCTATTTGTTGTTATCTAAAAATAAAAAGCTTCTTTAGGGCATGTAAAAATTCGCACACCCACGGTCTTAGCAGTAAGATAGAAAGAAGAAAGAAAATTATGTTTATTTGGCATTAAAAACACCTTGAAAATTATACAAAATAAATAAACAAACAAAACTAAACAATGCCAAAAGGTCCATAGGTCAACATAATGCTGACAATGCTATTTTTGTATTTTGCAGTAGTTGGAGTGACGCAATTTTTGAAAAACAGCGAAACAATTTTATGTTTGGCGTGAAAAACCGCTATTTACGGTCAATGTAAGGCACAAAAAACATGTGCTTTTGGGTACATGCTTTAGTGTACAGTCGTGGGGTTAATTTAAACTTAAGTTGTTACATTTAAAACTTGGAGTCGAAAAAAAGTGGTCACTTTGGTCTAAAATAACATTGTAATCGGAGCATTTACAGGTACGGTTTTAGTACAAAAAACGCACTAACCACGGGGAATATAATGAGACTTACGTGTGGTCATGTTTGTGAGCTGCATTATGCCTCTTTTTACATCCATTGCACCTAGGTATCACTATTATTTTTCAACAGCACATCAAAGCTCTCAACTACCACACTATAAAGCCATCGAATGCATGTGGCCAAAATCGGCTAGATGGCCTCATCATCATTAATGCAAATAGTATACCCTAGTATTGGTGTCGAAGAGGCTTTGCCTTGTTTGGGGCCAATGTACTACATACATTTTTGTTATGTTTTTTCCAATAAAGTTTTGTATTAATTTTACATATGTACATACCTACTTTCCTCTGTGCCTCGGAAAGCACGTTAATCCGTTAATCGGTCTCGGCTATTATTTGTAGATCTTTGACAGTCGTTACAATCAGTGGCCTGAATGTCAGACAACCAGTTTTACCAAAGAGTATCGTATTACCCAGTACTAACTGGGTTGTGGAGGTCAAACAGGCAGTCGCTCCATGTAAAATACTAGTATTCAGCTGTATCTAGTTAGACTGGAAGCCGACCCCAACACAATAGGGAAAAGGCTAGGCAGGTGATGATTTTTGTAATAATTTTCAAACACTGTCATATTACATAATCACAATTCCATACAAACCATGAAAAGGGAGGTTTATACCATCTGAAAATGTCCAGTACCCGTATGCGGTCCACGTAGACGGGTGCTGTGCAGCGTTCCACAAACAGTTTTTATTTCCGGACCAATTCCAGCGGCAAACAAACTTCGCTGTGCCCATTCTAATGTATATTACGAATACGTGCTATATAGAAATTGTTTTTAATAAAGGTTTTTCTATTATGTTTTGTGGTATTGAAAAAAAAAGTAAGCTAGAATTAATACCTATCTGGAAATTATATGTGTGTTGGTTAGAGAATATTGTCTAGGCGCTGCATTTTTTATCGTCCTCTTGCTATCCATATTTATTTGGGGTTGGCGCAGTAGTCTTATGTCTCTTTTGTGTATTTCTGTCAGCCAGTATTTACTCCTATTCTAGTCTAACTTTCATACAATCCATCCATATTGTGTTTGGTCTGCCCTTTTTCCTAGATTATTAATAAATCAGGCATATACAAGTTGTAATATAATAAACGCACAATCTCTCGTGAGGTGACTCTGACCATGATACTGAACAACTTATTTTCTATGACTTTTGGAAATTCTTCTTTTTATTTTAGTTTGATGTACCTACATATTGTCATTTCCTGTAGAAATTCCGATCTTTATTTTCGAATTACTAGGTCTCGTAGAACAAAAGTTGTTCAGTTTCATGAACTGAGACACCACACGAGAGTTTGTTTTTATTATGTTACACCTTGTATTCACACTTAATACTTTTTATATTAGTACAATTTTAGTTTCTTTTCTAAGTTTGGAAATATATTTTTAACAATTACATCATTTAATTGGTTAGCTACACTAATGCTGCTACAAAGAGGGCTATTGTAATTGATATTAAAGTAATTACTTCTTATTTTCTAAAACTACAAACACTAGTGTGCCCACAATTGGAAAAGGTTGCACAACTTTTAAACCAAATACAATACCCTATTGTATCGTGTTAGCCGTCGAATCTTAACCGAACTTGCTACACGCGTCTCAAAGCAGTCACAAGGAACAAACTTTTACTCCTTACAGAACATTCTTTAAAACCAAATACTTTTGAATCACTGAAAGTTGTTTAGTTCTTTTTAAACTGGTTGAACAAACAACTCTTTATTATTATGTATGTATACATTATATGGATACTTGAAACATTTGTAATAAGCAACTGCAATGAGGTACTCTTGACTATTTAGGTATTGAATGTTTTCAAAGTGCTCATCAACTGCAGACGTTAAAAACCTGTTTCAAATTAATAAACAAAGCAAAAGGTGAATAACAGTTTGACAGGTAATGATTATGCGAATAATACCTAAAAGTTTACAATTAATTTGGTTAAACGCGCTAATCTCAGGAAGTACTGGTTCGATTTGAAAAATTGTTTTAGTGTTGGATAGCCCATTTATCGAGGAAGGCTATGGTTTATAATATAATATTACGCTACAACTAATAAATCTTTGAATCAAACTTTATTTATGTATAGTGTATAAAATTTAACGCGAACGAAGGTCGCGGGCAATAGCTAGTAATATAATAAAATCGCAGGAATTATTCTTATAGCATTTCAATGAGCAGAAAGTGACGTAGCCATAGAATAGTTGTAGTCACAGGGTTGGCAAAACAAAATAATGACTCATTTGAACAAAATAATATTTATTTCATTTAATTTTAAGCGCTTTTTCTAGTTCAGATACAAATGAACTCGACGAATAAACGATTCATTGGACTTGACGATGATTTAAAAGTAGGTACAGCCCTTTTACAATTAGTTTATTCTGACAACAGCAATGTTAATGCGACATCAATATAGATAACCGTGATTTTTACAGTAAAGCAAACACCCCAGGTAAAATAACTGTGACAGGACTGTAAATCATCAACATAGTAATAACTTTCTGTTGCCCGACCATCATCCGCATGAAATCTTTATAAAAAATATACCTTCCCTGTTTGAATCGGATTTCTTAAAAATTCAAGGGTTTTAATTTTTTTGCACGGAACTCTAATTCTTTTTCTAAAATAAAAGTAGCCCTTAGGCTACTTTTATTTTACCGACCTACCACCGGAGAACCTTAGTACTCCTTATAACATTAGCTATCTGCCAGTTAAAGTTCTGACAAAATCGGTTCAGCCGTTTCGGAGATTAACCTCAACAAACAGACAGACAGACAGACCAACAAACAGATAAAACTTAAAAAAAAATTGTTATAAGTACCGTATATACTTTCATATTATGCATTTATTCATCATCTGCCTAGCCTTTTCTCAACTATGTTAGGGTCGGCTTCCAGGGTAACCGGATGCAGCTGAATACCAGTATTTTACATAGAGCGACTGCCTATTTGACCTCCACAACCCAGTTAGTACTAAGTATTACGATACCCCTTGGTAAGACTGGTTGTCAGATTTTTTGGGCCACTGACTAACTGTAACGAGTGTCAAAGATCTACAAATGACAGCCGGGACCAACGGCTTAACGTGCTTTCCGAGGCACGGAGGAAACTCGGTATGTAATGGGTGGTCACCCATCCACAGACCAACCTAGGCAAGCACGCCTTAACCTAAAGATCGAGCTCCTCTAGCATTTATTGGATAATATAAACTAAAAAAAAAACAATTATAATTTTTTTTTTTAAATAACAACTCTTTTATGTGTCTGTCTAAAAGTCAAGCTTGTATCAACACAACAATCAATTAAAATTGCAATATTCTTCATCTTCATCGTAATCTTTTTGCCTAATACTAATTTATTTAATAGCTAACGAAGTTAGCTATGAAATATTAATAAGGCTTATTTTTAATTAGTTATAGTACTTAATACATTTGAATCATCATGATTAATGAAATTGTCTTTTAAGACGTTACCTATAACAGACTAAATACTGGATTGTCAGTCGTTGGAGTAAAATAAAATCACAAGCACCAGAAAATAGTTCCCTTTCCAAACATTCGAACAATCCACTTGCGTCGCTTTGCACAAAGTTTTGGCACGTTTCAGCCAATAGGGAAAAACTAGTTTGGTAACCTAGTCTCTAACAAATTAACTTTTCTTTCATTTAATTAGACGATGATCCTTTTGGGTCTGCCGATCCCATAATAACCTAATTGTATCACGTTTTTGGTTAAGTTCGCGTAAGTTTGGAGAATAAGGAGCTCTGTGAGCGTGGTTTTGGCTTTAGAACTGTTCGAATTTAGCAATAATAAAAAGTACAATGTTATACGGTATTGTAGAAATTTATTGCAGCATTTAACCATTGTTGAATTCTAGCTAATCTTACAATTTTGTATATTAATTTTAGTTAGTATACAAAATTATAAAATTAGAAATCTTGGTCACAACCTGACTCACGTTACGAAATAACTTCAGGAATTCTCGTAGAAAGATCCAATCGGAAAACCAACTAAAACATAAAAAACTATCTCGAATCAAATACCCCATTCAAATCACTTCCACAATTTTAAAAGGAGAACACACAACAGCCCACAGCCCTACACGGTGAGAATAGCGCAGTTTTGAAGCGCAGCCTACCGGAAACAGGACGTGCTAGTGACGTTTGCCTGACTACACAATGCGGCCTCCGCCGTGAAACAACTACAAGCCGTACAATAGCTTCACATCTTTAAAGTGTCGCTATTCAGCGTGTTATGTGACGGCTAGTGCTGCGACAAGAGAATCATGTTACGTGGTATGTGGTACAAAATAGGCTTTTTTATGCATTGGTTTTTGACAACTGATTGACGCGTTGACGCGAGACTTCGATAGAGTAAGGAGGGACCTTCTACGCATAAAATATGGAGTATGGGTGATATGAAGGATGATTTTTTTTCATACATAAATAAATTTCTAAGGCAGAAATTTGGCATTTAAGCATTATATTCCGGAATACTCAAGGGTTTTATTTTTTTTGCACGGAACTCCAATTCTTTTTCTAAAATAAAAGTAACCTAAGGTACTCCTTATAACATTAGCTTTCTGCCAGTTAAAGTTCCGACAATATCGGTTCAGCCGTTTCGGAGATTAACCGCAACAAACAGACAACACTTTAAAAAAAATTGTTATAAGTACCGTATATACTTTCATATTATGCATTTATTCATCATCTGCCTAGCCTTTTCTCAACTATGTTAGGGTCGGCTTCCAGGGTAACCGGATGCAGCTGAATACCAGTATTTTACATAGAGCGACTGCCTATCTGACTATATACTTACGTAATAACTTAATGATCGATAAACAGAACTTACTTAGACAAAAAAAAATAATAGTAAAAGCTGGTTGAGTAAAATAACACAAATCTTTTGATCAGCTGCTGATCAAGATAGGTCAAATAGAATAAAAAAGATAAAAGTCCTAAAAGCAAGTTTTGTTCCCATTTTTATCCACGGATTGGGATCTGTGAAACTTATTATCAGCTTAATCGCCCAACTTCCTCAAAGTAAGATCTAGGATACGAACTACGAACTTTAGCAGACGTTCGCAAGAAGTGCTAAGTTTTCAATTTACGTAATTGGAATCAAACTTCACACTTCGTATCAAGTGTTTATCGTTCCGAAATTGGTGGGAAAGGTTGTACGTTGTAATTATTGTGTATTTGTATATTTTGTAATTAAATTGTTTTGTTCAACTGTTTGGTTACTTTATTTGAGGAGGAAAGAGACATCAGTCTTAGATTATCTTTTGCTTCAAGAATACCTTTTGTATTATTTCTTTTTTTCTATTTATTTATTTTTTGTGTGTTTAATATTTCAGAAGTTTTGCAGGAGCATTAATAGTAGACGTAATAAAAATTCTCAACACGTGGAAAATTTAATATCTGAGTTTGACATCGAGGAATCTTGGCAATTTTTAATAGCTACGTGAAGTGACATTGAGTCTCAATATTATGTGATCTATAGAGAGAACCCTCATGTGTAATATGTTTAAGTCAAAGGTATTTTTTTCACATTGAAATATGAGAGCAGGTAAAAACGCTTTAACATTTATTCTCAATGGATCTTTTTGTGTCCGAAATAAAATAATTTCATTCATTGATTCATTAGTATTTTTTTCCCAAAAAAAGAAAAATACAACTCGTCAGAACAAAAAGAATATTTACAGTTTCCTTAACCAAGACTTAAGGTAAAGGCTTACTTTGGTAGACGATAAAGCATTTTGTTTTGACAACAACTCCTTATTTCATACAAAACCAGAGTCCAGGGTATTAACATAAGTATTTGCGCGTGGTTCAGGAACTATGTGGGCGCGGCTAAGCTCCATATTTTCTGCTGTTTCCTCTTAATAGACACACGGACCTCCCAGATGGAAACAGCTTCTCTTTTGTTTATGTTTGTTTTAGCTTTACACGATCGAGGGAAAATACGGTTGAAGGTGGTTAGTAAAGGCTCAAAGCATACTTATAACCTACTAGCTTTTGCTTGCGGTTTCGCCCGCGTGGATATCGAAAAATATCCGACCTTCATCCCCCTTTTTAACTCTTCCGGGGAAGAATTATCAAAAAAAAAAAAAACAATCGTCAGATTAAACACAAAATTAGAAGATTCTGACTTCAAAACTGACGGATTTTCAAATAAACTTCCGTTTAGGAGTGGAATTCCCAAAAATCCTTTCTTAGTGAATACTTCCTCTTCACAAAGAACACACCCTCCAAGTTTCATGTCTCTAGGACCAGCGGTTTGGGCTGTGTGTTGATAAGAAGATGTACCGGATCGGTATCACCTCATTTTTACTAGCTGAACCGAGGCGATGGTGTTACGATGCTTATACACACACACTTGTATGTGAGTGTTGCAGTATGGAGTCTAGTGATAGAATTTTTCGCTCGAGTTGAGGCGATGCCTAATCCGGTTCTGTGCTTGCCTTTACATGTGCGTTGAGAAATAATGAAGATGGTCAAGAACATTGTGCTCTGCATTTTTATATCAACGGTTATTATTTCAATTTTAATTTTAGTAATGCCATGAATTTCAAAGGTTGCTGGTAGTCCTTTGTTTCATTAAGTCCGTCTATGTACCAGTATTATCCAAGATGTTTAAATAAATAACAACCAAAAAAAAAATAACATACTGATTATAAGCCCGGTTAAGCAGGAACAACCTTCTAAAGTCGTCAGTGGTCTAAAAAAAAAGTAACAAACTGATTGTAAAATAAACTTAGCACCTTTATTGCTACTGCATGGGTCAAGTACAAGCTAGTAACTGATTTCACGATACTGAAGCCCTTTTTTACTACTATGCGAAGTTCAAAAACTTCAGCAATACTACGTCTAAAGGCTCTGCCACACTAAACGCGCGACTTGCGCGAGGATTTACGCCCACCGCACTCGACTCGCCGATTCGTTTATATTACAGCGTCAATGCGACACCAACTTTGGTAATTTTGCCGACACGAGTCGTTTACTAATAGTATTGGTATTATTACGAATCAAACAAGGTCGTTTGCATAGATTTCTGTTTGCAATCTGCCTCTGCTAGTCGACAACCAATATTAGGGCTACTGGCATGATACACGCAAGCCTCGACACGTGAAAGCAAATGCGGAGTTAAGCAAGACAACGTCCCATCTTCAATGAAATAACTTGAAAATATTGCATTCCAGATACAAAACCGAACACTGACAGCAATTCCTTTTTGACAGAGATAGATAGGTGTTAATACTTCCCCGTACGACTTGCTTCTCAAAGAGCACATCACGAGAATCATGTCCTAGCATCCAGCGTCTCAACTAAAGATAGTGTCCGTCGCAAGTTGTCAGAGTTATACGCGGCCAAAAACTGAGTCATTCTTAGTTGTTTCATTAAATTTATTCAGGTTGGGTAAAAAATCGTGGATCAAACGAAACAGGGCGTTTGATTTTTGCCCACATTTGGTGTGACAAGGTCTTTAGTCTGACGGTTAAACTATCTTCCGTTAACAAGAACATCTTATATTCATGCTGTTATACTCCGTAGTTGAAATGTTGAATTCTGTTTGCACTTGAGCTTACAGCAATAATGTTAGCTGTTTACATGTATATTGCTTGTAATTTGTATTACGTACGTTATTTCCATGTTTCTATTTTATGTATTTCATTCTGTTGTTGCATCCAGTAGTATCTTACTTCGAACGACTGTTTTCTGAGCTTCACAACCCACTTAATGGGTAACACGATACCCTTTACCCTTTTTCCCCTTCTTTTTTTTTCTTCATGTAACTGCGACAAATTAATATTTTTTCTTTCTTTCTTTGGTAAGACTGGTTGTCCGAATTTCTGGATTCTGACTACATGTAACGTCAAAGAGTGCGCAAGTTCTGCTTTGTAAATACACGCTACCTTTACAAGTCCGAAAAATATAGTGTGATGTTATTACCTTAGTTCTTAACTTTATTCTGCGACTGTGGAGTTGATGGTTGTTGTTGGTTGGTTGTTGAATACCTTTTATGATCCTCCTATAATATAGATTTTAAAATAAATAAATGAAAGACGAAGTAAAAATAATAAGCCTTTCGCACCTCTTACGTATCTATTAATCTCTGCAAACATTCCTCAATATTGAGTTAATGGGCTATGCATTATTATATTAATAGCAATAAGCAACAATAATAGCAATTATTATCATTAATTCAACATAGACTCGGTTGATCTCGGTAATTCTTGGTATTAATCAGCATCAATTAAGATATTATTTAGATTAACCGATTGCTAATAATATCGACAAATAGCCTTATGAATACTATGTACTATTGAATTTGAAAAAAATAAAATAAAATTTATTTAAATCGGTCATCGACATAGCATAGCTAAAGTAAATTATAATTTTCGATGACTTTCTATGGTTCACAATTTAATTATTCTCCGTCTGTTTTATCAAAATTTGGATTTGTATTTTTGTTTCAGTAGTGGACTGATACAATTTTGGTTATCTAGCTGTTTTTATGCCCGGACTCCACCGAAGAGGAGACTAGCGGGGACGTGCAAAGCGGAGAGGAGAGGAGATGTGCACCGTTCACCGCATGCCGCTCACGGCTCTTCTAGTCTCTCCTGTGCGCCGAGTGCGGAGGCTGGCCTAAACAATAATGATACATTTTTTTTTTCCTCTCTGTTCAACCGTTTCCACTAAAGTTAAGCGGAGACGAGAAGAGTTATAAATGTCATTCTACTGGTGGTTTCCAACAAATCTCCTCTTTTCTCGTCTTGTCTCCGCTTCGGCGGAGTCCCCGGACTCCGCCTCCGCCTTATTGTGTTCTATTATTGGCGCTGGTCGATGTAATTACAAGCACATGTTTGTGACATGTAATCTTTGTCTCTGAAATGGTAATAGTTCATCCGTTTGAGAAATACGGTGCAACCAACAAACAGAACAGGTTTCAGAATTATTATGTCTCTTTTTCGTTGGGCGTTAAAAAAATAACAGTCGCAGTAAAAATACTAACGGAAACTGTTTTAATAAACATTCTTCTCTTGTTTTTATTTTCCACTGCATGCACCAGCTATCTATATCCACACAATTGATGCTTCGCCAGATTCATTTCCATCGTAAATCAATTAAAATTCAAATGAGATTTTTCATTGCCTGGTTACCCTACCCGCCTATCAATGAATTTATAAGCAATCAAAGAGAAATGGAGTCATTTATTTTTTGTTGTTTTTTCTTTTAGCCTTTTCGCAGCTTTGTAAGAAAATTTTAATAGGTTAATTGAATAAAGTAGAGTATAAACAAGTGCGAGTTGGACTTGCGCGAGGTTTTCGTATTTTAGGTATTTTGTTATTTTTTTTTTTTTTTAGCCCGTATTTTCCCACTCCCGAGCAAAGGCCTGGACCCCATACCTTCCACTTCTCACGATCATGTGCTTCTTCTCGCCAATTCGCGAGGATGCCATCCAAGACGTCCCGCCATCTTCTCTTCGGTCTACCGCGATCCCGTCTAGCTGTTTCAGGGCTCCAGTCTTGCGATATTCGGGCCCACAGCTGTGCCGGCATCCGGCAGACATGGCCTGCCCAGTCCCATTTTAGCCTGGCAGCTTTATAAGTTACGTCGGCAATTTTCGTTCTGGAGCGCAGTGTGGTGTTGCTTATCCGGTCAGTTATTTTTACATTCAGTATGCTGCGCTCCATCGCTCGTTGGCAAACCTTGAGTTTGGACTTCTGTTATTGAACTTCATTATATATTTTGTTATTAAACTACATAATTATTTACGGTTTTCTGATTTTTTCCTTAATATGTGCTCAGTGCTGCAGTGCAGTGAACGTTGCTTTTTTTCCAAATTTCATGATTCTATGTCAACGGAAAGTAATAGGTTTTGATTCCCTTTTGAAATCGCAAAATATGCGACATAAACGGACATATCTTTCGATCGCGTTGACTTGCAAGTTTGACTTGAAATTCCTCTGTTCCAAGATGTAGCAGACCTGAGTATTCGATATTAATTTCAGCTTTATACCTCCACGCATTCCTGATGAAAAGGGTCTTGACAGTCGGACAGACGGACAACAAAGTGATCCCATAAGGGTTCCGTTTTTTCGACTGAGGTGCAGAACCCTAAAAAGTATAAAAAGTTAAGTGTAAGATTTCCAGGTATGTTGACATACTAATTAAACAAGTAGAGGTGTTATAATTACGTACTTACTGCTAGCAATTCTAAGAAGTTGATTTTTTAATTAACTTTGTTTTACTTGATAAGAAAATTAAACGTGTAATCAGTAACGAGTTTTGGTTAACCAATGAACACTTTTAGAAGATCACTGATCTATCGAACAGCACTAAACCAAAATCTAATTTCCTCTATTAAAACCACGTAAATCAAACCACTAAGATCCCGTAACACGAACTAAGACCGGGCAATCCTGCAACTATTATCCCATAGTGTGCAATATCTAGATTACTTCCCAGCTAGGCTAGACCTAGATATGCGGCAAACTGCCCGAGTCTGCCCGATTCCGCCCGACTGATGCACAAACTGAGGCACGAAATCTGTCTGGACGGGCCAAATTGAATTTCTGGTGTTTAATAGAATTGCCGAATCAATATTGTAAGGATATCGCTTGGAAATTCTATGAAGGGAATTTCGTATGAGCATTCTTTAGAGGAAGGATGCGTGTTTTTGGTTTGACCCAGGAATGGTGTACTGGAGAAGTTGTTGCTGGTTTGTTAGCCGGTAACTTGACCCAAATTATTTGCATAAAGACAAACAGACATTCTTCTTCTTCTATTGGCCTTATCCCATCTTGATTTAGGCTCGGTTCTCCTAATCGTTCTTCTCCAAAGATGTCTTTTCTAGGTCGTCATTAGGTCAATATCGCTAAGTACTAAAAAAACATTAATCATTAAAAATTGAGAACTTTGTGATAATAAGTATTCGATTTCTTCAAGCTTTTTCTAACGGGCATGGCACTATAAAATTGTAGATGCAGTCACGAGTCTCATGTACTAAAGTATTAGTCAGTGTCCGGTGTACATAGACAGTCCGCAATTTGTCCGTAACTGAACTTTCAACCAGAAAAGCTGGTCCATTCCAGTCAGAAAACAATCACCCCGATGGATTCAAATAGCCTAAACTTACAAAAAACTAAAAAACTTCCCAACGTTGTCAACCGGTAATGTGCCTAAGAAACTGGCGGTATTGCCACGTTCTATGGCAATGGTTAGCCTCTGGCCAAGGATTGTTGAAAATATATAAATCCAAGGTTGCTTGGATTTATATATTTACTTAGTATAACTTTATCGAGATAACAAACTGAGAATGAATAACTGAAGCTACTTCACACAATCTTTGATTTAATGTTGTTTTGTTCCTATATGGAATCATCCAAGTTTCATTATTTATGACGGAAGTTCTATGAACTTACCTAGGAGTTTAATTATTATTGTGCTAAGGATAAATTCGGGTTATAGATGTTTATTGGATAGTACGACTAGTTTGATATATTATGAATAGCAGAAACAAGCTTGCAAGGTCATGGAAGAGGAATCAGAGACAGAATTGTCAATGAAAAAATACTATGGTCATTGTGCTACACCTCATCATTTCAGCCGAAAGACGTCCACTGCTGGACATAGGCCTCCCCCAAGAGTCACCACATTGACCGGTCCTGTGCATCTCGCATCCAGCAGATCCCCGCAACCTTCACCAGGTCATTGATCCACCTAGTGGGAGGCCTTCCAACGCAACGTCTTCCGGTTCGCGGTCGCCACTCCAGAACTTTTCGGCACTACCGCTTAAATTTGGCAATTCTTCGGGCTACGTCGGTAACCTTGGTTCTCTTGTGGATTTCTTCATTTCTGATTCGATCACGCAAGGAAACTATGAGCATAGCCGTCTCTATTGCCCTTTGGGTGACCTTGGGTTCAAAAACCATGTAAATTTTAATCGTATTTAATTTGTTTACAACCATTACTGTTTTTGTCCATTACATTAGGTTAATATTTTTTTCGCACGGTTATTTTCTTCTTTATGCGTGAATTTATATAAAAAATACTGATGCCACTTACCTAATGCAAAATTTTCACCGTACAAGCCTTGACCAGTCCCAAAAGTTTTGAATAATGCGTCTGGCAGTGCATCGAGATGGCTACTGATAGCCGTCTTTCATTTCCGGGTGGAACTGGTGGAAATTGCAAGTCTATCCGATGTCGATGCGTCCAATGGTTCGCTCCGACTGACATCGTTTGTGACAAACGTTTTATAAAAATCTAATTGTTTGCTTTGGGGGCTTTTTAATAGGCTTTTTAACAACAACTGAAAGTCATGGGAAGAGGCTTTTGCCCAGCAGTGGGATGACGCAGGCTAACATAATCAGTGTATAGTACTCACAGCAGTGGTCAAATTATACAACGTGATTAATTCTGAAAAATAATTAGGTATGTTATCTGACCAAAAATATGATAATTAACTCCCGAGATACAGGGTGGATGTGACACCTACGCGAAAACGGTTTAAAACAGCTGTTCCATACATTTTGACCGTGTAGGTGCTGCACTTTTGTATGAAACAGCTGTTATTTTTTTAATAACCGATGTAAAATATCTATGTAAGGGGGCTGGAACACAAAGGGCAAAGAAGGAACATGGATGGGTTTTAGTCAGTACAAGTCTGACACTCCCTTCCGCTCCGCCCAGAGTGGGGGGGGGACATTTGATGATTCCCCATCCAAAAAAAAAAAAAAAAAAGGGGGCTCAGAATGATGTACTGGTGGTTACCAGTACATCATTTTTCGCGTCGGTGTCCCTTCCACACAGTAGAATACGTGTATTTTTTGGGACAGCTCGTCTAAAAAGTCTGAACCCGTTCACTGATTTTCGTCTCTTTTGAAACTAATACGATAGCTTCAAAATAACACAATCATATACGGTTCAGTTCACACATGAATCTTTTACAGACGACCTAATTTGTTTGATACCAAGGCCATGTTATTCTCGTACCTTTTCGAATTCAATCCTTGAATCTGTCGAAGTAAACAAAATTATTTGCAAATAAGCTTTTATGTCAACTCGAAGATATAAGAATGTTCTTGGAATTATCGATGAATACAGAATTTCAATTCATCCGGGTCGGCATACATATGAAATTGAAATGACTGAAACGTGAGCACGCACTCCTAAGCCATAATGAAATCTTATTATGACGAAGTTGTCTGATTTTGAATCACTTTAGCGTGCGTTTCGATTAAGGCTTTACATGTTATTAAGGAAGACAGAACAAAAGGAAACCATAGTACTTTGTAGGCAGAAAATTATAATCAACCCTTGGTATTTACAGTGAAAAAGTTGAAAGAATTTGTTTTTCAAGTCATATTAGAGAAATCAAATCAAACTTCAGAGTTCTCAATTTCTTCTTAATAGAGGCACGCAGATCTTTTAATTAAAATATGAAAGAGACTCTCAATGTTTTCTTCATCACCTTAGTTAAAAGTTGGCAGATAACCAGAGAAGTGTGAAATGAGACACGTGTAGCAATGATGACGTGCGTATTATTTAAGTCACGTTTCTTTGCGCAAAACATTGGCCTACACTAACTTTAAAAGCAGCGAAGACACTAAAGCTTACCGAGTACCCTCGCGGGGTACCTATTATTGTCATGGACTGCCCCAGAGTGGGATTTTGTTTTATAAAACTTTTTGCTTGTTAGCGACGCGGTGGGAGCGAGTGCATTTTCCTGATTCCACGCCTAATGTTATGGAACTCTCTCTGGCGAATTTACGCTAGAAGACACTCACACATTCACAAGGTACTTAGAATGCTTTTTGGTTTTATTTTTACTCCCACATTTTAAGAGTACGGTTAGATATGCAAATGGAGTTAAAAGTGTGTCAGCGACAGGTAAAGAAACAGTAATGAAAAGCTTCTAAAAAGGAAATTTTGTTTTACAAGACGTAACGTTAAGCCCGTCACAGACGTAGCTCTAATATATATTAATATGAATCATAGCCGCACACGCAGCTATAATATTTATTATAGCTGCGTGTGCGGTCACTCGAAAATTTATATAGAAAATAATTTCGTACCATGCCTTGCTATGATTCACATTAATATATTATAGCTACGTCTGTGACGGGCTTTATGGTGAACTAAAAGAAGCGAGAAGCCAATAAAATATGCGTACTGAAATCTTGTCCTCATTTGTCCAACATTCAATAATAAATGTTTAATCGTACAGAAAGATGAAAATCGCTTTCAAATCAACATAATAAAATGGCGATCAAAACTCAATATCGCCAGCAACACGTCATATCCTGTCATATACATCCATTTCCTTCCAGAGAATTCGCCTTATTTGAATGTCGAGTTCAAATCATATTAATGACAAAATGCAACTGAAGCGTAGAATTTCGATTTCTCGATCGGAGTGAATTTTCACAATGTCTGCACTTTGGTAGATATTCAACGTTTAATATTCATGTCTAGTGCTACGGCAGCTTTACTTCCTCAGAAATTAGATATTCGTTTCTCAGCAGAAACTTCGCCATTAGCCACTGAATTCCGAAGTTTGCTTTCGTAACGTATGTTCCTTGTTCGTAATCATTGTTTGTCCTCCCATGTGTATTAAACTCTAGGTAACTCTTAAATTACTTTTGTGTTTTCTATGTTCTTCGATTCTGATATTTCCAATTCTTGTTCTAGTAGATGTTTGTCTTTCTTCATTTCAAAAACAAACAAACATCGACGCAATATTTCATTTAGTCCGTTTCGTCCAATAATTTTTTAACCGACTTCCAAAAAGAGGAGGTTATCAAGTCGACTGATTTTTTATTATTTTTTTGTGTATTTTCATTTATTTAACAAAATATAAAGGGCTTGGAAAAAGTCTGACAACCAGTCTTACCAAGGGGTATCGTATTACCCAGTACTAACTGGGTTGTGGAGGTCAGATAGGCAGTCGCTCCATGTAAAATACTGGTATTCAGCTGCATCCGGTTAGACTGGAAGCCGACCCCAACATAGTTGGGAAAAGGCTAGGCAGATGATAATGATAAAGGGCCTGGAAGATTTTTGTATGAAGCCTGGCCGGCCTAAATTCCACCATTTTTTTTTTTCAATGTTGCGGTCACGCATAATACCTATATTAATCGATAATCGGTATCAATACAAACAAGTTTTGTTTGAAGCTAAATATTCTAAAGTGTCACGTTTCCGAGACATGAGCTACCAAAATTAAAGTCCATTCACTGATGGCATCTTCAGCACAACTTTGATAGCTTATGTCTCGGAAACGTGACACTTTCGAAGTTTTTATCTCATACAAAACTTGTTTTTATTGATGCCAGCTATCGATTGATATAGGTTTTATGCGTGGCTGATCAAATAAAAGTTGTGCTGAACAGCAAATTTGAAAAAAAAAAGTAATGGTGGAAGTTAGACCGGCCATTAAATTAAAACCCCTTTAAGTCCGCCTTCACGTCAAAGCATCAGATGAATTCCTCCAGCCTGAGGCACTGAGATTCAAAAAGGAATAAAACATTTTTAATAAATGTCTGCAAAGCAGAAATTCAATCCACTATAATATTCAGACATGTAATAGGCATCATAGAAATACTTCTATTTCTATTAGAAGAATAATTTAAGAGCATACATTTACATATTCAGATTATAACTGCATTTGCTTTGGCTACCTTTCAATGTTATTTGAATACTTTATATATTTTCTAGCTCAGAGATTTGCATGAAATCTACGCTACACAGTGTTCTCGTATATTATAGGTAATACTGGTTCTACATATTATTTTAAGACCTTGCACATATTATTTGATGTATACTCATGTTTTACAATAAAATATAAAAAAAGATACGTTTACCTTTCTGCTTGGGAAAATATAATTAAAAAGGTAGTGCATTAACCTGTTTCTCGACTTGATACGTTCGGTCTATATCTGTATATATAAAATGGTAAAGTGACTGACTGGGTGATATATCAACACACAGCCCAAACCGCTGGTCCTACAGACATGAAACTTGGAGGGTGTATTCTTTGTAAAGAGTAAGTATCCACTAAGAAAGGATTTTTGGGAATTCCACCCCTAAAGGGGTAAAAAAAGGGACGGAAATTTATATGAAAGTCCGTCAGTTTTGAACTTAGGATCTTCAAATTTTGTGTTTAAGCTGACGATTGAAAATTAATTTATACGTGTCTCAGCGTTTTTGATAATCCTACCCCGGAAGGATTAAAAAGATGAAGGTAAGTAATCTGATATTTTTCGACATCCACGCGGGCAAAGCCGCGGGCAAAAGCTAGTTATTTATATTTCAGGGTATCACACTTTGATTTTCCAAAACAGTATATAATTTTCTGAAATTAATTATCTGAAAATTAATTTCAAGGAAAAACATAAGTAGTATAACATGGAAACTTGACGAGGTTATAGCAACAATAATTAAAAAGCACTTAATTTATTCATCGCCATCGGGTTCAAGCCCCTTCCCCTATTGTTCCATATTATCTTTTATCTCACAACCATCCCAAAAATGAGTTATCTATTCATGTTTTCTCTTTACGAATCTTTCCTGTATGATAATGTTGTTTACCTTTCAAATTGAATTTCTGTATATAAATCTACCTACATATTGCGTTTTGTAAAATTGTTAAGCCCTGTTAAAAAATGGCCCTCAACGACTATAAATGAACACACTTAATAATTCAAAAATTCGACAACGGTATGATCACAAAATGATATCGAATGGGAAACAAATGATCATTCGATGACATTGCGGAAAGGCTTCGATATTGTTCACGGAAAGCTATTAGATATTGTGATCAATCTTGCTCAATATTGATCCCTGCGAATCATCACTTGTTGGTTGCTTCGCGAAATGAAAACAAATGAATACTGTTCTACTTATAAACTTTCCCTATAGAACAATCATTATGGCAAACAAAGTGGGTCCCATCAATCGCCCTTTAGCTGGTAGTGAAAGAAAAGTAAGCAAAGCTGATTAAAGCGTAGGCCACACCGCCAGTTAGGGAGTGAGCGTGCGAGCCGAACGAGTATCGTTTCACCACTTTTCATACTTCGGTTCACACCGCGAACTACGTCAGCGATACAAACGATGCGAACGAAATATCCGACGATGCCAGCGACGCTATTCGTTCACCTCGTTAGCGTAGCTTAGCTCTGTAATTCGTGGTGTGAACTGAAGTATGATAAAAAATCTTTTTTGTAAAAAATAAAACCGACTTCAAAAACACAGAAAAGTGAAAAATAACTTTAGCTTCTGAAGTCGGTGACTTTCGTTTGTTTGATTTAATTTTTCTGCCACACATTTTTTGCTATACATTTAATTTTGTCAACAATACATGTCATGGTAATAGGCTTATCCCCCATGAAATTTAACTTAATTATACTCATCTCTGTACTCATCTCAGAGCATTCAAGCGTGATGTTATGTTATGATGTTGTGTAAACAATGAACATCCAAGCGATTGAAGCCATCGCGACAGATTTGCTGTCTATTATTGAAGAGTTCCATTGCAAATCTCCGAAGATCAGCATCAGATCTTCACCAAATTTGAATGGGACCACCACGGATAATATTCTTCCAAACAAAAACAGAATCATCAAAATCGGTTAACAATTGGCGAAGATATCGCTGAGCATACACACCTCCTCTTTTTTTAAGTCTGTTAAAAAGAGGTGAAACGATGCTCGCTCGGCGTGCCTCGCACGGCACGCCCGCCGATCTTTAGCGATCTTCTTCCGCTCGCTCGCTCGCCCATTCGTCCATAGTTTTCGGTGTGAACTAACATAGTTTAGCTCGCCAAAGCTTCGCTTAGTTTGTATAGTTTCCATCACCTCGCTTCGCCCGCTAGCTCGCTCGCTCGCTCGCTAGCTGGCGGTGTGGCCTGCGCTTAAATATTGACGGCACGGTTGGCGCAGTGGCTGAGCGATTGGCTGCTAAGTTGCATGTTACAGGTTCGATCCCCGCACGGAACAAATATTTGTATGAATTTAAATGTTTGTAAACTCACCCACGATACAGGAGAAATTTCTAGTGTGGGCAACGTTTTTTTTAATGAAGAAAGATAACTTTTTGGATTTAAAAAGGCAAAGTCGGGAAGCAATACAGTAAGTGAACAAGGATATAACAACTTTTGATCAACCGATGACTACGATTCTTGTGATTAAATAGTGACACGGAATTGTGGAGCTCAAAAATCCTGGTTTGAATAGGAAAACAAACCTTTCTGGTTAGCAACGCAAAACACAAAAGCAACCTTTGATATTAATACTATAGTTTGGGATTTAATATCAATAAAGGTAATATCCGTTACTAGGTCCGTTCCTTACCCAGCCCCTGTCCATTTCAATGTGACAAGCGACCGAAACTTAACGCAAAATGTTACGTTAAAACACGTAATTTTCCGTTTATTTGACAAAGGAAAAAGTCTAATTAACAGAATGAAGTAGGGAGCAACCCCCCGCCCGGGTTGTCAGTGTCACCTGAGTATTTTAATCATATTTTAATACATTTCTAATGAGCCTGAAAGTTGAGTTTATGAGTTTTATGACTCTTCAGGGAATTAACGGGTCGCGACTCGCGAACAATTTTACTTAGTAAAGGTTTGATCAAATAAAATGGGGTGATAAACAGTGATTATTATAATTTTAAACAAGAATATTTATATTTTTTTTTGTATTCAATGTAATTAAACGGTCTACTGGAGAAATAAATGTAAGAAGTTTTTAGAGCAATCCTCACAATAAGTATTTATTTCACGAACCTTTTATTTACGGCCTCAGCGTTCATGATTGCGGGTTACGACACAACCTTCTGTTTGCAGTCAGTACATATCGAGGCTTACCTTGTCTCATCATTTTCATTGCATTTCATTGCTGCAAGCAAAAGGCTTGTCCTATAGTGTAGAATACCTGTCTGGGAAGTCTATAACTGCTGAAATACGTCGATTTTTTAGTCGAAAATACAATCAAAATTAAAATCAAAGCATTTCTTTCAAGAAGGCCAGTTACAGGCACTTTTGAATTGTCGAAACAAAGACAACAGTGAAATATAGCTACAGTCCCAGTCACAAGGCACAAAAATTGTGAAAGTACTGTAGTTGCCCATTCCCTAACTGTAGATCTCTATGGAGAAGAACGGGCAAGAAACTCCATGGACACTCTTTTAAATCAGAATACTTTAACAAAACCTTGGTTACATCATTTATGTTGAGATGGTACATTATGTGAGAAGAATAATTATCCTGTAGCACTTTAGTTAAATGGTTTGCAACGAGCACAATCAGTAGTCTTGCTTGGGCCTCCGTATGAAACCCATACCTAGGTAGGTTTCTTCCTCAGTCTTTTCACAGTTATTTTACTTTTGACAGGTGCAACCTAATAGCAACTTTAATACATAGATATTAAGACCTCTGTAGTTTTGCCAAACTTGTCAGTGGCGGCAACCTAACAACAACATAAAGGCGTAAACCCACCGGGGTGCACGCTGTGCACGGGCACGCGGCGCATTTTAGCTTCGTGGAATCATTTGTTTGACAACGTGGGTCTACGTTTCCATTGCAGTACACGCTACACACCCACAACTAAGTACAACTGTAGCGTGCGTGGCCCACCGCAGCATTGTCGTGGGTTAATGTACCGCATGCACAGCGCGCATGGCGTTGACAGCGTTGAGCTATGTGAGCGCCTTTATTCGAGCAACCCACGCATGTACTAATGGCGTCATTTGATGCATAGCTTGTCCGTGGTTTGCAGTGGACACAATCACATACGTTTTCTTGTAAAGCGAAGCTTAACACACGTGTGTAGCCTATCCGTGGGCCACGGTTGGTTTGCGCCTTTATTCTAACGAAAATAAATGTCATTGTAATTTTGACAGTGAAGCAATCAGGATGTACATAAAGACACTTCAATCGCCTTACATCAACGACAGAAGCCATTTTGGATTCCTAATATGTTCAAACTTTACGGTGGCTCGGAAGTTAGCTGCGAGTGACGATCGGCGCATTATACAATCAAGTCGATGCGTAATCTGCGCCCCACTGATACCTAAAATTGTGTTCTGCGCAGCTTTACGTGAGATGTTTCGAGCCACAATAAAGTTTGAACCGTTATAACTGCGCAGACCGTCACTCGCAGCTAACTTCCGAGCCGCCATAAAGTTTGAAACGAATTATACTTGTTATTGATTTTTGTAACTTATGAATAGCTTCGGGTTGAGTTCACTATTAGAATTATGCACATACACACCATAACAAGGTTCTATTGATGTAAACATAATCCGTCAAATTATATTTATTTTTTCAGTCTGTTCTATTCTATTGTTTAATTTATTCTATTTAGACCTTTGACAGCCGTTACAGGTAGTCAGTGGCCCGAAATTCTGACAACCACCAATCTTACCAATGGGTATCGTATTACCCAGTACTAACTAGATTATGGAGGTCAGATAGGTAGTCGCTCCATTTAAAATACTGATATTCAGCTGCATCGGGTTAGACTGGAACCCAACCCCAACATAGTTGGGAAAGGCTAGGCAGATGATAATGTTCTATTCTATTCTTTTAATCTTTTTGGCAATTGGTGCGGATGTCGACAATTCTGCCGATGTCATAATTATGTGTTGTGAAGATTCGTATGAAATAAACTTTATTAACAGGAACGAATAGCTACACTGAAACAAACAAATAAACAGTTGGTTTATTAAAAACTTTTTCGCGTCAATGCACGTTTGATTGCTACATTTTTCCACGCGGCTAGATTGGTAGATTATGTACGTGTAATCCAGTTATCTATAGTCATTGTCACCTTAGTACGAGCTCACTATTAATAGCTACGACTAATTGGAGTGCAGGCCACATTTTACGTGAAAAGCCGATTACCCTCGTTATTTAGTAACCTAAAAATGCGCTCGTTTAGGTAAAATAGGGACATTTGCTAGCGAATTTTCACTTTCAAACTCGCAACTAAATGTAGGAAGTGAAATTAAAAAAAAATGCTCGCCATTTTAATTTAAAATGTGTTTTAGCCATAATTTTGTTTACAGCAACGAATTTTTGTCGGTTTCCCTGAAAAATTACTCCTTTCCTATTTCAAGACATCATTATTATTTCGTTTTTTTTAAAAATTATACAGGGTGTAAACGGACCCTTCACACAGCCGTCAACCAAGCATTCTGTACATCAAACTAAGTAAATTTACGCAAAAATTATTGCTGGGAATCGACTTTTTTTTTGGGGTGTAAAATCACGTTTTATGGTAGGACGTGATGGAAAGCACTCAAAGCATTATGCTGATGGATGGATTGAATAGTACGGGGGTCATGAAGGTGTGTAAAGTAAAAATCTTACGTTAAAAACATATATTAAAAAAAAAAAACTTGTGAAAAAGTTGGAACTTTGACCCCCAATATCTCCGTAACTAGAAGGTATGGTCTAAAACAAAAAAAATATCGCAAAGACGGGGAGAATAAGTGCCTTTCGGCTATGTTAAGGGTCTATTTACACCCTTTATATTACTAGCTTATGCACGCGGCTTCGCCCGCTCGAAGTTCGGTAACTGTCCCAAGGGATCATACTACCGAGATAAAAAGTATATTATATGTTAATCCAGGTTATAAACTATCTATGTGTCAAATTTTATCCAAATTCGTTCAGTAGTTTTCGCGTAAAAGAGTAACAAAAGAAGAGTTTTCATATTTATAATATTAAGTAAAATTTTCATTTGGTCATTTTGTTTAGGTAGAAAGCTGTCTGCCTAGTTTGGGGCTGACTGGTAACACTACCAAAGTAACCTAGACCCGACAATATTTTAAACCACCTTTGACATCTCAGTTTTAATCAACTTGTGTAAGAGTTTGCCTGCATATTATTATTTGAATACACGCTTATATTTAATTTTAAACTATACTAATGGATGGGTACAATAACAGCCGCTCGGTTCAATCTTTTGGTTAAGCCGTGCTTGCCTAGGTTGGTCTGTGGATGGGTGACCACCCATTACATACCGAGTTTCCTCCGTGCCTCGGAAAGCACGTTAAGCCGTTGGTCCCGGCTGTCATTTGTAGATCTTTAACAGCCGTTACAGGTAGTCAGTGGCCCAAAAAGTCTGACAACCAGTTTTACCAAGAGGTATCGTATTACCTAGTACTAATTGGGTTGTGGAGGTCAGACAGGCAGTCGCTCCATGTAAAATACTGGTATTCAGCTGCATCCGGTTAGACTGGAAGCCGACCCTAACACAGTTGGTAAAAGGCTAGGCAGATGATGAATGGATGGGTAAGAAAACATTTATTTTACGTTTTTATGAATACCATTACAAGGAGGTGGTAAAAGGATTTATAGAGTTTAGTAAATTAAAACTTAGGCAATTTAACTTTTTGTGGTTTCTCGATTCTTAAAGTTAGTCGGAGTTAATCTTCAATAAGTTTACGTTGAAGGTTTTGACACCTCCCTTGACATGAACGAATCCTCTTGTCAAGTGTTATTGAGGTAATGGAAAAAAAACTCGAAAAAGAACTTGTATTTGTTGTTTGTGTTTGTATGAAATATAAATTTTTCATTGAAATACTGTTTATGATGACTATAAAAATTAACTAGGGGCCTAAAATGGCCGCTTTAGCGTTAATCGTAAAAGGATAATAATATGAATCACGTCAAAATTATTAAAATGGTCACAGACGCAGTTAATTTATTTATTTAAACTTCATGTACACACGGCGGCACACATAACCAATATAACTTGGCTTCGCTTTGTATAGATTTCCTAAACAATGAGAGATCCGCATAAACTGGTTTTGTATAGCTTGATTGGCCGTCGTGTGTACAAGAGTTGTACATAGGCGGACTTAATGCCACAAGGCATTCTCTACCAGTCAACCTTAAACGAAGAATGACATAACGTCGTCGTCGTTTGTCGTTAATGTTATGAATTGTAAACATTTTACGAATAGTAACGTAATTCATATTATTATTCTATTATGATTCTGCTGCAGCGGCCATTTTGCGCCCTCTATTTTTTTAAAATACGCGCTATGCTCAGTAATATTTAGAAACGAACTACGAAGTGTTAAGTTCAATAGGTAAAATTAGAAAACAAAAAATGCATAATTACGGTACAGTGGTTTATACAAAACCCGTGAATAAGTATTTTCTATTCAGTTGTATTGTTACATTGATGATAACAGCTACCTTTTATTGTCATAAGCCCCAGTTTTTTTACTGTCTTTTACGGGGTGGAAAGGAGATATTTTTCATCGGTTATTAAAAAAAAAATCTGCTGTTCCATACATTTTAACCGTGTAGGTATTGCGCTTTTGTTGTTTAATTAATTATTTTTACTTGTTTAATTTAGTATTTTACAATATTTTTTTTCACCTTTGTATAGATTCTTTTTTATCAATTGTTTGTGAATGTGTGAACATTGTAGGCTTTGTAGAGTCCCAGCTGCTTGTTAACTTTAGTTAACTTTTTATTTTGTTCTACATTTTTTTTGCGTAGTAAGCTACGACTTATTGTCGGGCCAAGTACAAATGCTGTATCCATGACAATTGTAATACCAAATGATTTGAAAAGAGTAACCATGGAGTTTCTTGCCGGTTCTTCTCCATAGGAAACGACCAACCCGAACCGTGCACCTTTTTGTCGACGTTTTATAAGTGCCCATCTAGGCCTATGTGAAATAAAATATTTTGATTTGATTTGTAGGAAACAGCTGTTTTTTTTAATAACTGATGAAAAATTTCTATGAATGAGTGACGTACTGAATACGTGGTAACCGTTTTAGCGACGGTGTCCCTTCCACCTTGTATAGCACACTAGCTTTTGCCCGCGGCTTCGCCCGCGTGGACGTCGAAAAATATCCGACGGGAATGTACCGAACAAATATATTTACTTAGCTTCATCCCCTTTTTAACCCTCCGAGGGTAGAATTATCAAGAAGATCCTAACTTCAAAACTGACAGACTTTCATATAAACTTCCATCCCCTATTTTACCCCTTTAGGGTTGGAATTCCCAAAAATCCTTTCTTAGTGTATACTTACTCTTCACAAAGAACATACCCTCCAAGTTTCATGTCTCTAGGAGCAGCGGTTTGGGCTGTGTGTTGATATATCACCCAGTCAGTCAGTCAGTCACTTTATCATTTTATATATATAGGTTATAGATTAATAACTATTATACGGTAGTCGCTCCATGTAAAGTAGAAAATCAGCTGCATCCGGTTAGACTCCAACAGATGATACTTTTACCTAACGTTCTTCGACTTTTCGACATTAAATACTCAGTTATTTACCTACCAACTATAATGTAGTTGGTTGGTAAGTAATTAATTCCTCTTCAACGTACACTCAAAATCAAAATCAAAACCAAAATCAAAATCAAAGCATTTATTTCAAGTAGGCCAGTTACAGGCACTTTTGAATTGTCGAAACAAAGACAACAGTGTAATATAGCTACAGTCCCAGTCACAAGGCGCAAAAACTGTGAAAGTACTGTAGTTGCCCTTTCCCCTAACGTAGATCTCTATGGAGAAGAACGGGCAAGAAACTCCATGGACACTCTTATAAATCAGAATAACTAACACATTTATATTGTTCCAAACTGCGACATACATCAGGAATACATGATTAACTTGCGCTAGTACATTTGGACAGCGTGACAGCCGGTGTCATGTTTAGACGTAATGGTTTCGAACGCCCGTGATCGATGCACGCTATACTTCAACGTCAGTATTGGATTACTATTGGATAGGAATCTTGTATTCTGATTGGGTAATTATATAATGGCGTACGTGCGTTGAAGATAGTACAGTGATATTAGATTAGATCATTAAAGCAGTAGGTAAACATGGCATCAGCATCTTGTTAAAGGTTCCGCAGCTGGGATACAGTATTGGCCCCGTCTCAATACTCAATTCTTTATTGCATTCCACAATGTTTCTTTTGAATTATTTAATTTAATAAATTTAATTTAAATTTAATAAATTTATGAATATAATTATGATATAATTTAATCAAATAAAAGTACTAACGTATACAGGGTGAAATGGACATTGACGCACAAATGGTCACGTCAACACGTATTCATTACATCATTCTGAACAGTGGCATTTATAAACAATTAAAAAAACAGCTGTTCCATTAATTTTGACTGCATACATTGCAGAAGGAGCTCGTGGCTAAATAATAACAGCCGCTCGGATCGATCTTTAAGTTAAGCAGTGCTTGCCTAGGTTGGTCTGTGGGTGGGTGACCACCCATTACATACCGAGTTTCCTCCGTGCCTCAGAAAGCACGTTAAGCCGTTGGTCCCGGGTGTCATTTGTAAATCTTTGACAGTCGTTAGGTAGTCAGTGGCCCAAAAAGTCTGACAACCCGTCTTACCAAGAGGTATCGTATTACCCAGTACTAACTGGGTTGTGGAGGTCAGATCGGCAGTCGCTCCATGTAAAGTACTGGTATTCAGCTGCATCCGGTTAGACTGGAAGCCGACCCGAACATAGTTGGGAAAAGGCTAGACAGATGATGATATTGCAGTTTTGTAGGAAACAGCTGTTTTTTTTTAAATTTTATCGATGAAAATTATCCATGTGGGGGAGGATCAGAATGATGTACTGAATACGCGGTAACCGTTCGTGCGTTGATGTTCCTTCCACCCTGTATATAGGGTCTAACTATTCATACACGAAATATTTTCAGGGAATCATCTAACGGCTATAACAAAGCCATTTCAAGGGATTTTTTTTTATCTGAGTATATTTTTTATAAAAAATTTATAATTTAAAATGACTTGACCCACAAAATAAATACTGGCTCCTTATTTTTAAGCACATTACGCTAGTTTATTACGTCGTATTTACCTACAGTCATTGTTAGAATATGGGAGAAAAGGTTTTATGTAAGTGTAAGTCTCAAAAAATTTTAGAATTATAATAACTTTGTAAAAAAAAAACACTCAGATAATTTTTTTTTTTCGTTGCTATGGCGACTTTACGATTCATAGAAGTTACTCTTAAAATATTTCGTGTATGAAAAGATATACCTTATATAAGAAACTTTGGACTTTCATACTGAAAATACGAATCATAATATGACATAGCTGTGCTGTGGAAGCAATACGCTCTCTAGCGAGTGGACCTATACTGATTTAAAAAAAAATATGTCGTTGTTTACATCAATTTATAGTAAGGCTAAATTAGAACCTTTATTCTTAGCACCTATATGCTGAATGCATTTTTCATCGCGACATACATAGTTCTTTTGCTCACAAAACAATCTTAAGAAGAAAAACTATTTTGTGCTTGAAAACCTCACTTAGTTATTCAGTACGTTTCAAGACATTCTTCTCAACTAAAATAAATTGAAAGCAGTTAAATTCGAAGAGTCCCTCCATCTCGAGCTACCAACATGAGCGGAAAACTCATGAATGAATTTAAAAATACCTCGCTCAAACCAAACCAACTGTAGGTAGTGTTCTTAAAATGCGACCCTTTGAGACATTATAAATGCAAGTATCTCAATAAACCTAATGTTGTCAATATAGCAGCAGGATTAACGCTAAAATTCATAACTTTACTGTTGCGCATTAAGGTTTAGTTTCACAGAATTCTATCAGAAATTAGGTCAAAATGTCTGCGAAGCTGTAAAATCCTCCGCTCGTATTCACATCCGTCAATAACGTAAGGTA
Source organism: Noctua janthina (assembly GCA_963576755.1). Lineage (NCBI taxonomy): Eukaryota > Metazoa > Arthropoda > Insecta > Lepidoptera > Noctuidae > Noctua > Noctua janthina. The sequence continues at coordinate 11,949,140 of OY755059.1, forward strand.
CAGATGAACGCACAAGCAAATATTTAAAGCCTAAAATCCAGAAAAAAACATATGACATTTACGAAAATAAACGTGCAGACGTTTAGTCGTATTTCAGAATGCCAATAAAAGTTAGAGCACAGACAAAAATTTATCTTTATTATGGAAAAACAAAAAGTCCTATAGTTATAGTACTAAGGCATAGTATTCATTGTTGTCCTACGATTATAAATCTCCATTTATCAGGAATATAAAAGAGACTAGGAACGTTTCCACTCCATTAATCGTGTAACAAGAGAGGCCGATATTTCGTTCCTCAAGTAATTCTGTTAGGCTTTAAAGGAACAATTTTTTAACATTGCCAGCACTTGCTATTTTAGCATTTCATTCACGTATTTCAGGAATCGGGACAAACTTGATTCGGGGTCTTATTGAAAAGAGAAACTGTTTTTTGAGTATTGAAAACTTGCGGTCGACCGGTTTGTTTTGCAAGCTGTGTCCTTAAACTTCGGGAATAAAAATATAGGAAATAAAAGGAATATAAATGGAGGGACATTATGTCCAAATATAACGATATAAAGTTTTCGGTTAAGGTCAGCCACAAGAGGAAGTCGTGGATGGATGGTTGGACATGAATTTGCGGGCGTCGTCGGAAATTTCATTCCCTTCGATATTGGTCGAAGTTTTTGCTGAATTGGAGGCTAACATGCGGATGCATTGAATCTTCAATTTGTCTCCAAATTGCTACTAGTTCGAAACAATAGAAATTAAAGATGGTGTAAGCTATCTCTAGATAGACGTCATCACTTGGAAATACGGCATCATATCATATTTTTCAGCAGGAACCTACCATTTACAGCAAAATTGTGTCCGGCTGACGCCATAGAAGAACATACACTGACGGTATAGGTGATTTTCTTCAGAAAAATCAGATGCGTAGTACTCGCAGCCGGCGTGCATGTATAACCTGATGTTTGAACATGAACGTTCTGTATGTTAGATTTATGTATATAGGTAGAGTGCCTCGTTGGTTAGTGTTCGTAAGCGCGAGTGTTGAGCATGAGGTCCTGTGTTCGATTCCCAGGTCAGGTAAAGTGTTATTGGGTGTTTCCATCAGGAATTTCTCAGGATTAGCCACGGAGTCTGGATTTTTGCGTATTGCCCGGTTGATGGAAACAGGCTCTCCCCCTATTACATGGAACTTAAACATAACTGGTGAAATGTGGGTGTACTATTTAGGTGCGCTTCTGCCTAACCCTTCGGGGATTACAGGCTTAATAGTATTTTATGTTATCTGTATCGGTTTTGGACTCCTTGGTTTTCTTTTCCAAACAACAACACCGTTGCGATCTGTATTTAAATAAGCATCTAAGTACAACATTACATAAGCAAGCTTCGCAGAAGTGATAAGCCCAATCACTTTGAGCGATGGAGTCGCAGGTTACGGCAATATTAATTGAACATCGCATGTCAAACCTGTCACTTCAGTGTGAGAAAGAAATGAAGCTATACAGGACGTGTAGCTCCGTCTCTTTTCCACTGAAGTTTTCCATCCTCGTGTATAACATCAACCAAGAGTGAGCACTCAGAGGATAGATCCCATTCGTGAATTTAAATGAGCATAGTATATAATTATCATGTAATTCGCAAATTCTGATTGAATTACTATTTAAGCAACTGTTCTTAAGTATTTATGAATGTATAAACGCTTTAAGGGTTTTTTTTTAATGCTTTGTGGAAATTGATGCCTGACCTAGAATCCGTTCGAATTTACGATAAGTTCGTACATAAATCCGAATCATTTTTTACCCGACAACGGCAAAGCAAAAAGATGGGTTATGAGTTTAGCAGTCTTTGTATGTATGTTTGTATTTACATATTATGTACCTCCGTAGCGCCTAAACTTTTCATCTGATTTTGCTGAATAAGGTGTCAATCGATTTGTTATTATAGCCCGGGGAACATACATTTTAACTGACTTCAATAATAGGAGGAGTCGATTTTACCTTGTAAACCCTGAATTTAATTAGAGCGTGATTTTTCAGTAGTTGAATCATCATCAACATCATCATTTCAGCCGAAAGACGTCCACTGCTGGACATAGGCCTACCCCAAGTGTCGCCACATTGACCGGTCCCGTGCGTCTCGCACCCAGCGGACTAGTACCACTCCAGTAGTTGAATATCAAACAAATTCTTGTTAAACGAAAATTTCATTATATTATGCTCATGCTATCCTTAACACGCCAAGTTACCCAGTACACTGGATTTTAGAGGTCAGAAAAGCAGTCGAAGACGACTTTCTGACCGTTGCTCATGTAAAATACTGATATTTAGCAGCGTTCGGTTAAACTGCAAGCAGACCCCCATATAATTGTGAAACTATATTGGCAAGACTTATCTAGATTTTTTTTTTTTTCATTATAGTAATATTGCTTCCCTCAATACGCACAGGATTTTTTAAGTACTGCTTCATCTACATAACAATAAAGATGAAAATCAATTGCAGAATGTACGAAGGGTCATAAGAAAGATATAAAACAACAAAAAAAGAATGTAAGTCATTATTTTTGGACCCTTTTATTAAAACTTGGTCCTTCGAGCCAAAACCTCAAAAACAGAATCCAAGTTTCTATCTCAAAGCTGAACTAGACTCTCTTGAATCGTTAGGCCTCAGTTTACACAGATATTATTATTTAATTAAGTTTCAGGTAAACTTTAAAGTACTTGAACAACAATGAAATAACAATCGTAACTGTTGGCCAATGGTTTGACCTAGCCCTAAGGCCTTGTACAAACTTCGCTTCGCTTCTTAAAGCATTTACAGAGTGTTGTTAAGCACTAACAATATAACATAATTTTAGTGCCGAAACTTCGAAGTAGGTTCCTGAATAATAAATCGGATTGCTGTAGTTCTCTGTTGAAATAATTTTCGTGCGTAAACATAGTTTTTCAGGTTTTTTACTAAATGGAAGGACTTTACTATAAGGGATCTAAATATTATGTATATAGGGTGGGGCGACGGGTGGAGATCCCCCTCCCGCTTTGAAAACGTGCTAATTAATTGCAAAATCAAAACGCATATTAAAAACTCCATTAAGTAGCAACACTTTCTGTCAAAGTTACGTCAAAAGCAATAAAATAGTACAATTTTTGAGGTTAATTTAGCAAAGTGTGATATTTTTTTTTCAGAAAGTATTTGTTTCCTTCGTGAGATTGTTCAAGATAATAAATACTTTGCATGAAAAAAAGTTGACGAGTCTACGTTGACGAGGGATCCACTATATAAAAGCCGAGCCTAAATCGGATCGTGTAGTTCTCTGTTGAAATAATTCCCGTGCGTAAACATAGTTTTTCATATTTTTTACGAAATATTTTTGTTATGATAAGAAAGCACTATCGACTAGTGCCATTGGATATGTTTAGGGTACATGTTACTTCTTTGTGGATGGAACTGTCCGGCAGGAGCAAGCTGTGATTTTTTTTTTTTTGCTTTTAAAGGCTAGTACTAGTAGATATCGACCACTAGAAGAAGTTATTGTTACAACACCAACCAAAATACATTAACATATACTTTGACGTTGGCCAGTCGACGACGACGAGTGAGAACGGCTTGTGGCTAAATAATAACAGCCGCTCGGGTCGATCTTCAGGTTAAGACGCGCTTGTATAGGTGTTTGGAATGGGTGGTCACCCATTCAAACCTAGACAAGCGCGCATTTACCAACCCATTACATACCGAGTTTCCTCCGTGCTTCGAAAATCACGTTAAGCCGTTGGTCCCGGCTGTCATTTGTAGATCTTTGACAGTCGTTACTAACGGGGTTGTGGAGGTCAGATAAGCAGTCGCTCTATGTAAAATACTGGTATTCAACTGCATTCGTTTAGACTGGACGCCGTCCCTAACATAGTTGGAAAAATGCTAGGCAGATGATGATGATGATGTTGGTGGACTACCAGTAGAATCTAGTAAACATACCGGTTTGAATAAAGGTAAAGTCAACACATTAAAGTATAACAGACTTCTGTTTTAAATCGTAGAATGCCTATTGATCGAACATTGAAGAACGATTTCGGAAATGGTTAAATCGTCAAACAGGATTGGTCGATATCCTTCCATTAAGTCGGACATCGGAATAAATGCGCGTTTTCGTTAGATCCCGCTCCATAGCCGGCCGATAGGCGATTTGCAAGGCTGCTCGTTGATGGGACTACATTACTTTGTAAAAAACAGTTTATCAACAATCCATCACTGACGAAAATCACGATTTTGAAGTGGACGCAAGATTGAAGATTTATCTAACCTCTAAGCACTACACACAATTTCTGCCAGGGCTGCGGGACTGTTCAAAAGAGATACCGTGGCCCTAAGAACACAAAGGGCAAAGAAGGAACATGGATGGGTTTTAGTCAGTACAAGTCTGACACTCCCCTCCGCTCCGCCCAGAGTGGGGGGAGGGGGTCATTTGATGATTTCCTATCCGAAAAAAAAAAGCACGACACACCCACACTATCGTATCTAATAAATAATAATTTATCACATACACCGTATTTGATTAGTGTTAAAAAGGTGTTATAAAAAGGATTACAGCTAAGGACAGTATTATGGGCCCTGTTAGGGCACAGCAATATACATTGAAATTAAATTTTATGTGATTTATGGTAACCATTTCCAAATATAATTTAAAATTTATTGAGTTAGTAGTAACATAAAGCAACAGCATTATTTCATTAGTATTATTTTATTTTAGAATAATAATTGTTGAGATCAATTTTAGTTATATTATCACTGTTACGTTTTGATGATATCACTCTCATAAATCAGGCAAGGCAAAATTTTACAATTCCACCAGTGTAGTAACAAGGTATACCTACCAAACTTAGTTATGTTACTATCTTAAGCCAGTCGTAAAAGCCACCTAAAGATAAGCAAACCTAATTAAATACCTAATTAATTAACGCTTAAGCAGAACAATACCACTCGCGCCTTTTACAAACCCTGGTGGCCTATCATTACGTCTTAATGCAGGAGTAACTCCAGTATGGGAAAGAGGTGGCGCTAGACGACCTGTATAGCTCTGTCTCTTTCCCACACTGAAACTACTCCTACTTTAAGACGTCATAGTAAGCCCCCAGAACGGCTTTTGCTCTTGCTATCCATAGGTATTATTTCTAGCGAAGCTTCCAGTGCTAACTTCTAATTGTGTCACAAAACCTCCACGGAAAATAAACTATTTAGTTAGTTCGACTACGCTAAATAATTGACCTCCTTTAAATTTAGTATTTCTCTCTCTTTCACACCTCAGCGTTTCATGCAGTTTTTGAAATTTGCACAAATTCGAAGCCTGGATGGTGTAAAGGTTTTGTGCGGCGGAATTGGGACGTGGGTAGGTAGATATGTATGTATGTATGTATACACTGCCGTTTACCATTGTGTGAAAATGTCCAACGTTTACACTGGCGTTCAAGAAAATGTCAAGTAGAAACAAATCTTAGGTTTTGTTAAATTGTGTAAAAAAGTAAGTTCGTTTCTCACAATGATAATCACCAAACTAATGATTAAACCACCCGGAAATAATACAAGTTCATAATACAAAATCTGCTACGAAAAACCTGATATGACATTGTTCATCTCATTGAAAACTACATATACAATCCAGGTTCCAATACATATTTTACAACACACTGTTTTGTTTCAAAAAACTATTTTAAAGTCACCAAACTAAAAGGTTTTAGTACACAAAAAACGGCCTTCAAACAAGGCCAAAACAATTGCTTTTCGACAACGTGGAAACTCATTTATGTAATGAAAAAGCTCGGAGGTTGCACACCTATTGTAATTTCCAGCGCAGTTTTTCACGCTCTTTTTGTCAGCGTGCATTTAGTAGGGACAGCATTTCCGTAAGAGGTGGGGCCGGGAAAAGCACACTAATTAAACTAGACGGGTTCAGAGAGCTGTTCACAATGTAATGTTAAAAAAGCCAGCCCTTGACCATTTTGCGGCATCAGGCTGTTTTTATATTTATCAAAATAACATTGGTTCTGACTTGATGATATGAAGAATATCACAGTAGGTTTTTGGAAACCCGGAGTTTAGAAGTCGGCGGTGAACTACCTCCGTGTCTTTGAGAGCTCTTTAAACCTGGTCTTGCTCCTGATCTCACTCCGGTCGTGTCGGATTGCTATCCCCTCAGACTATTAGTGTGAGGGAAGAGAGACTAAACCTATATCTTCGATCAAATGTGCCGTTTAATGTCTCCCTCGTCGGTGGTCTCCGATGAGAATGGACGCCGTGACTGTGTTAGGCCAGGAGGAATATTATAATTATTAAGACAAAAATTTGACATTCGAGCAGTGTGCCGTTGCCGTGCGCTCTCACTGTTTGGCTACCAAGTAATTAGCTAACGATTTTTTTTTATACATGGAAATTTTTTGTTCAAATATAACTTTATAACTGTCTGCTAAAAAAATCATTTGAAATCAAGCTTCTAGAAAAGCAAGAAAAATAAATCTTTAATATTTTTTGTACCTACTTTTCTGCACCGCAAGTGTACCACGTCCGTCAGTGACGGCTACAAACATGGGCGGGACACAGTGCCTGGTCGCGCCACCTCGTATAATGAATGCCAACGACTTCTATTCCATTGTAATGCCCCCGACATATTCACCCAAATTACCCCCATGCTCTACACACGTGCCGGAAGCGAAAAAACACGTTAAAATCACAAAGCGTTGAAAAAATAAAACCCTCTTGTAAAACTGTCGGGGAGAAAACTATTTTTCGTATTTTTCTTCTTTTCGACGAGATGAGATACTGTCGCATACGACATTAAGCGACAAAAGAAAATAAAATATTTGTTACTACTCAAGTCTGTTATACAAAAACTGCTCTTGCATGGAGAGAGCGTTCCAATAGTCTTTACAACGGCCAGTGCCATAAGACCTTCGATCTTCAGTTAAATGACCCTTCGTCTATAGTTCATTAGTAAGACAACGAAGGGGTAGGGAGGTCAATATAGCTGGATTGCGCACTATAAAATGACAAGCCTTGTTATCACTAGAAGATATTAAAGCCTCGATGCAGACTTTATGTGCCGTAAAACATCATTCGTTAGTAAATGAAATAAAGAGTAAGTGATATGCAAAATTGTTATTCTAGTCACATAATTTGTTTCACTGATTTATGCGCTGGACTATAAATTCTGTGAGCAAAGTTACGTTCTACATATGCAGCTGAAATCTGTAGTAACATCATATGTTACTGCACAAAATCTTCATGGAAAAAATTATATTACTATATTTATGTTTTAAGCTTTTTTTGTGACTGAAAATATAATAAGTGTGTAGTGAAAACATTGAATCATAACATTTACAAATTAACACAAATTACATTAGGTAATAATATACATTGAGCTGTTAATACTATTAGTTTATGTAATCAAATAATTATGCTGATTTTAATATCCAAATTAGTTTGAGAACATGCCTTGCCTAATAATGCTATTAAATACAGAAATCAGTAATATTACTGCCATTTTGTTTAAACAAAATTGTAGGCATATGCGTAATCGAAAAACTCAGCCTGATGAATTATAATGAAACGGAACGTAGCAGATAGAAAAAAAAAAGTAAAGGTGTGTGATTTTTACCGCTCTCCAAAAATATTCTGTCTGTTTTTCTAAGAATTTCTGCTTTTTTCACGTCTCTTATGTCTGGTTTTTATTACACACATGTTTGCTCACCTCTCATTGTACCGACACGAATAATAATAGCCTCAGATGAGTGGTTCAAATGCAAATTGGTAACTACAACGTGAATATGAAAATTTTATGTAATGTTCACGAAAACGGCGAGAGGGAAGATATAAAAGAATTATTCATAAAGCTTCCGGTGAGTAGATGCTGGCAAGAGGCGCCTTTAAGAGGGCTGCATGCCTCCTCCTTATTTTATACCTCGCTTATCCCGGGAGCTGCAATTCTTCAATTTGCCAGTATTACTGCCGGCTTGATGGAGTGGTGAAATGCGATAGATTCTATATTACAATCTTGTTGGGTTTCAAGATACTTTTGATTTAGAATAAAACTGCACAGCAACCCGCTTTTTGAAATCTGAATTTTCAGATCATGAGAGTACTTTTTGAATTTAGATAAAGCCATTGTATACTTTTCTATCTTGGCTCAAATGGCTTTTAGAATTTTTCCTATCCAGAAAGCGATTCAGTTAGAAATGTTCAAAATTTCAATATAGCCCTTTTTTTTTTTTAGATGGGAAGTCATCAAATCCCCCCCCACTCTGGGCGGACCGGAAGGGAGTGTCAGACTTGTACTGACTAAAACCCATCCATGTTCCTTCTTTGCCCTTTGTGTTCCAGGGCCACGGTATCTCTTTCAAACAGTCCCGCAGCCCTGGCAGGCATCGGCTCTTGCGGACCCCTACTTATTTGCTGTCATGTCTTTGAGGCGCACGTGGAACACGAACGCGCCGTCCACACGGCCTGTCGTCATAAGACGGCCGGACGGCGAGCTGGCCCATAACTCGCCGTCCACAGGCCCGCGCCTACGGTGGCCGGGAGCCACCACGTGACCCCCAACGCCCAGGGCAATATAGCCCTTTAAAGCAGCTTTGATGTCCCACAGTGGGCAATCAGCTAGCAGTGGTTACACACTATTAACTGTTATTCCTAGTGTGGGGCAACGTTTTATTTTAAAAAAATAAAATAAATAAATAAACTTTTTACCGACTTTTTCCGTTCTTAAAAGACACGAAAACTTTATATATAGTCGTTGTCTTGATTTACATTTAAATAAAAAACAAGAATTTTTAAATAAATCACCACACTTGTCTTCCTCCTGTCGTCCACAATGTTAACAAAACAAAACAAAAAAATAGATAAAAACAAATATTAGAAGAAAAAAATCCTTTACATAAACCTGCGGTCTATTTTTATTTTAATAGGCCTGTAGCGACATTTCCGAGGTCACCCTCCGTGATCCAAATATTTACGTTCACGTTCCGATAAATGATTTATTCGGGTATAAGGGTCCTCTTGGTAAACAAAAATGCCACGATTACCTTCCTCGTGGTTTGGGTTAAAAGCTCTCGTGTTAACCGTTTAATCGGAGAGAATTTTGAGTTCATTTTTGTGTACTTACAAAAAGATGTACTACAAGTTTATTACATCTTCCAGTATACAGGGTGACTGGATCTGGACCCGCCGTAGCAAATCCGCATATAGAGGCTGTCATTTACAAATTATTATTGAACTAACTAAAGTTTTTTAGTTTGGGAGATATGTCAATTTTTGTATTATATTGAGATTTTTCGGATTTTTTTTAACCCTATTTTAAGGGAAGTTCCGATGAATTTTAATCACGTATGTTTATGACTACCAACAAATAATAAAAAAAGAGAAGATGAATGCTTAATGTCAAATTTTGGAAAAATCTAAACTTATACTTACAATTACGGGATATCTTCCAACCCGCGATCATGACGCTTGCAACAGCGTCGAAATATCGGGAGCTCAAAATAATGAACAACCACAGTTTACCCCTAACTCGTCAAAAATTATCACATTTTCTGTGTTTTCGTTAGATCGTTTACACAAAAATAGCGTTATCCCGCTCACTCATACAGAAAATTGTATCTGTCATTGCAAGTGTGATGTGTGAGCTACACAGTGGGAACACTTTTTTTACTTTACCCAAGTGCGGTGAGGGCACATGATTCGAGACTTATGTAGTTAATCTTTGGTTATACTTTTGACCTCATTCCTTCCTCAGTAGTCATCTAGAAATCAACTGTAGGTTTTCTTAACAGGTTATCGTAGTTCTCTTATCATAGAATTAAAGTTTTATTCTCTTCTCGTACTCATCTACAGAAAGTATCGTCACAAGCCTGTTTTCAGGATTAAAAAACAAACAACTCAACTGTGAACTTTTACATACCGTCTTGGCGTTCTATATTTGTATCTTATTTGTAAATCTCCTTACCGTATGTATGTGATATTAACTTAGGTACCTTTTAGTATATTTTCTACAAATTTAATATCATAGAACCTCTCAGATATTTTGGTAATGGAAAATTAATTTCACCTACGTTCCCCTTAATTTTACTAGGAATGCCTTGTAAGATGTAGAACCAAATTAATTACAACAAAAAGCTTTACAAAAGCATATGTTTCGAGGAATTGTAAGGGTGTACCATTCGGTACCTGTAAGGCTAGTGCAGGGACGCACTCCATCCTTCGCAAAAATCCTTCTATGCACAAAAACAACTCAACTGTAAACTTTTACGAAATGTTGTGCATTAAACATAATAAAAATGTAAACCATCACATTCTACAGGCAGCGTGTGATGTGAGCTTAGCTTTAACTCAATGGGTACATAATACCCCGGAATTGAGGATACTCCCTTTTTTAACGGAGGAACGTCACTCACCGTTTCTTCAAACCGGTGTCCTTGATATGGTCTGTTGATCACCTAACCAATATTATATTTTCTTCTGTGTAGATATTTTTGGATTGCATTTTGTAGTTAAAGTTTTTTATTTACGTTTCCTGACCCAGAGATCGGATTATCTCTCTATGTAAATTCAATACCATCATAAATTTTAAAATTCCATTCCATTCTATGCAATACACACCCAATCTGAAAAAAACCCTCAATGAAGTAGCTTAACATAAGAAAATGAGGTTGAATCTAAAAACGTAGGACTGTCCTACAATTGAGAATGATGTGAGCATGGCTAACAATCCTGGCGGTAGGCCGAGAGATGATTGAAGATTTTCAAATAGCATGAGTATAGGGAATGTTGCAAATAATATTTTTCTTTACTTGATCTGCTCTTTTCACTTTTGGGCAGGCCTCCCTCCACTCTTTCCAGTTATGGCGGAAAACAGCTATTCACGAGTGCATGACTTATACAGGGTGTTTTTTTAAACTTGGGCAATACTTTAGGAGCGTGTAGTATAAATATAAGCAAATTTTACTAAGGGTCCGACCATGAAATCGTGAAAAAAATATCAGCTGCTCCACACATTGTTGGTCGCGTAACTCGAAAAAATGTAGGCAACAGCAGATTTTTTTAATCAGATTTCATAGTTAGCCCCATAGTAAGAGTTGCTCATATTTATGAGTACTTCACTCCCTTAAAGTATTGCCCACGTTTAACAAACCACCCTGTAGAAGTACCTGACATAGACATGCTCCTAAATGAAGGAAATTACATACGATTTTTAAAAAAAAAATCTTTTTGTTTACCTCGGTCTACCTCGTTGGTCCAGATGGTAGTCGCATGCGCGACTGCTGAGCATGAGGTCCTGGGTTAGATTATTAGGTCGGGCAGAGTTGTTGGGTTTTTTCATTTGGAATTACTCAGTCGCAGCCATGGAGTTTGAATTTGTGCTAAGTTGATGGCTATAGGCTCGCCCCCTATTACATGGGGCTTAAACATAGCTGGCCGAAATATTGGTGTTCTATTAGATACACCTGCCCAAACCTTCGGTGATTACAGGCGTGATGTTATGTTATTTTATATTTTATTTACTACTGTACTACATTCGACATATACATTTGAACATTATTACCGAACGGCCGTAAATAGTATAAAGTAATAAGATCGTACAGCCTCAATAGAGTTCATAAATATACATAAACAATTACTCGTTATTGCGCAAAGGAATTTATCCTTTAAATCTGATATGGTAGGCATACAACCGTATTGGTTCTTTCCCATTGACTTACAAAACAAGTGTTGATAGCCCGAATCCCGTTTTCGTATCACGTACTAAGTTTACTTTTTTTTTTCTATCTTCTTTGTTGGATTCAATTACCAGCTACAGCCATTGGCGGGGTAAACGATTTCGCCAGAAATGGATGACTTAGTTTCTTTTGTTAGTTCGGCTTCATAATACGTACAATGAATGTTACTTTTTTTGGGTTTTAGCGAGAAATTATTGAAGGTTTCTTGGTTCTGAATATTTGTGAAGTTGTTGTTTGCTACGATTAGGGATTTTTTGTGTGAACTCTGTTTATAAGAAGACTAGCTAATGCCCGCGGCTTTGCCCGCGTAGAGTTCGGGAATTGCCCACGGGATCTTACTTCTGGGATAATAAGTAATCTATGTATGTATTGTACATACATAGATTTATATATAACTGATACACATGTCTCGTAATTTTAATTGAAGAGTATGTACACAAATTTTCGAGTCAATCGACTCAGGGTGAAATGGGGTGTTGAAATAGAAAATTCAACACCCCATTTCACCCTCATAGAGGTTGAATTTAGAAAAATCCTTCTTTATTCCTTGTCTACATTATAAAGGAAACATCTGTGCAAAATTTCAGCTTTCTAGGTCCAAGGGTTTAGGCTGGGCTTTGATGAGTCAGTCAGTCAGGATTTTTCCTTTTATTTATATAGATGACTATCAAATCTCACTACAATGTTACTACATTAACTTTTGTAGTATAGAATTAATTCATTCTTCTTTTGTTACTTTATTTTGATACCTTTGGAGGTAAAGTTAAACAATCCATCTACCATCTTCTTAATAAAAATCTCGTGCACGGTGTCTGTGGTCGCGCTCCTCCGAAACGGCTCGACTGATATTTATGATTTTTTTATGTTTTGGTATGAGAATAGGTCGTAAAGTATATTTCACACCGCTAATTTTACGTGGAGGGAGGTCGCGGGACACAGCTAGTAACCTTCTAATTCTATTTAGTATCTTAACCAATACTTGACTCGAAATCATGAAATTTTTCTAGCAAGAAATTAGAGTTTGTAGTTTTACTATAATTATTATTTTAGCAGGCGTTCACTGTGTCGGTTTACGTATATTAAATCCATTTAATTTCATGTATAATTTTGTATTATGATGATACCCACGTTCGTTGTAATATCACGTAACTTACAAAATCTCGTTTGTAATCCCTGAAGGACTAGGCAGCGGTGTACTACCGCGCTCACTGACAGTCGACCACTTTTCAGCCTTATAACTCAGGACATAAGGGTGAAAAGTGGTTGACCGTCAGCGGGGTAGTACCCAGCGTACTTCAACATTTCGCATTTATTTCAGTTATATTTAAGTCAACAAATAGAGGGCGAGCTTATCTAGAGTGCAGGATGCTACTGGAAAAATTATAAAAATACCTTATTACACTTTGCCTAATGCTCAGCAGTATCTCTTGCAACCACTGCGCACTAGTTCAATAAGGTATCATGATATGTCTAGTCTTTTCTCAACTATGTTGGGGTTGGCTTCCAGTCTAACCGAATGCAGCTTAATACCATTATTTTCCATGGTGCAACTGCCTATCTGACCTCCGCAACCCAGAGTAATACGATATCCTTTAGAAAGACTGATTGTTGGGACGGCACAGTTGGCGCAGTGGCTGAGCGATTGACTGCTGCGCTTCGTGTCGCGGGTTCGATTCCCGCACGGAACAAATATTTGTATGGCCTACAGGTAGTTGTTCCGGGTCGGGCTGTTTGTGCATGTGAGCTTAAATGTTTGTGTAGGTGGGAGTGTGTGTAGTGTGGGGCAAGGTATAGTATAAAAAAAAAAATATTGTCAGTGTTTCGGGCCACTGACTACCTGTAACGACTGTCAAAGTTCTACAAATAACAGCCGGGAAAATGAATTAATATGCTTTCCGAGGCACGGAGGAAACTCGGTTTATAAATGTAGAACAATAGGGCAGCCGTAGGTAATATAAATTTACTAAGTAAACTGAGAATTTAATAATTCCTTCAGAACTTCATAGAGATGTCAGCTGCTAGACAACTTATTAAAACTTCAGTAATTCTTATTTAGTTTACTAATTAATTTGAAGCTAGTACCCAGGTTTATATCTTACTATGATAATATAGAAAATTATAAATAAGTAAAGCGAAAGTAAGGATGGATGGATTATCGTAACTCTTTCACCCAAAAGCTATTTACGCGGGCGGAGCCGCAGGTGGAAGCTAGTATTTTAATATTTTGATTATTTTAGAGACCTTTTTAGGTACAGTGAGTGATAGCAGTTAGCTGACTCACCCTTGCAGAAATGGTTGACATTTGTTAAAAAACAAATCGATAGAATTTTATAATTCTTTTATATTTTTTTAAAAATACAAAAGAACGAATCGATAGAATTTTATAATTATTTTATATTTTATTCTGTCTTCCTCACTGGTTGATTTTGAGGTACCGTATTCGACCGGTGCGTTGAACGCTTGGAAAATGACTTGTCCCAATACGGATTAGCCCGACAACCTGTCTTCCCAGAGACAGTGGGACGTGCCGCTCTGCAGTATTGTACGGAATACCCTCTTAAACACGTCATTCAATACTGTGGAGCGTGCCCGTCTGCTGGCCGTAGGGGAATGGGAGTCGGGGTTATGGCTTCAAGCACTTCCGTCATCCACCATTGGCACTATGATGGATGACGCATCGTTCCGGGTCGCTACGAGTCTACGCTTAGGCGCACCTTTTGTTGCTCCGCATCGGTGTCACTGCGGTGAAGCTGTTGACAGCCTCGGACACCATGGCCTGTCCTGCTACAGGAGCGCAGGTCGCATTGCACGGCACGCCAGCATTAACGACATTATTCGTCGAGCCCTTGCCAGCGCCGGCGTACCAGCGGTTTTAGAACCAAACGGCTTGGTACGTGATGATGGCAAGAGACCAGACGGCATGACGTTGGTACCTTGGAAGGTGGGTAGGCCTTTGGTGTGGGACGCAACCTGTGTCGACACCCTTGCGCCATCTCACCTTTCAAGCACGGCGGACTGTGCAGGCGCTGCTGCTGCGGCTGCTGAGTTCCTCAAGCGGCGCAAATTCTGTAACCTTATTGGTAACTACAGTTTTGAGCCGTTTGGGGTCGAAACGCTCGGGTCATGGGGCTCGAGTGCGCGTCTCCTTTTTAAGAAAAACTCTCGCCGACTGGTCGACACTTCGCGTGACCAGAGGGCTGGCTCTTTCTTTGGCCAAAGAATTAGCATTGCCATTCAGCGTGGCAATGCTGCCAGTCTTCTGGGCACGTTTCCAGATGACAGCGATGCGGAGGAGTACTTTGACGCCTAAGTGTCCTATTGTCGTCGTTGTTTAGATGTTTATATTTTCTTACTTTTAGTCTTATTTTATCATTAGTTTAGTTCTATTTGTAGTCTGTATATAATGTAAATATAGTTCTTGAATAAAAAATTGTCATACAAAAAAAAAAAAAAACAAAAGAATTATAAAATTCTATCGATTCGTTTTCTAAAAAATCTCAACCATCTATGCAAGGGTGGGTCAGCTAATTGCTATCACTCACTGTACCTAGGTAAAAAATATGAAAACTTTCACAGCAATTTTATTATTACTGGAGTGCTTCGAAACTTAACCAAGCCTTTTCCTCTCTTTGACAATCTCTGATTTCATGTGACAGTCTCATCCAGGTTCGTCGCAAAAATGTCGTCTGCACGTATCGTCGCCGCACGTCCAGAATTCTTCGTTTCTCTTCATTTCACTTCACGCAGCTTACTTACTATTATTTTACAATGTATGCAGCCTACGAATATTAGCCGGCACACTTGTACGAGAAAAGGTTAGGGGCATAGTTCATTCCATGGTGAAACTATTACCTAGTCCCCAAGATAACGATGCCACGACACACAAAATCCTGCGTTTGCAACATTCGACACGGCACACCTACAATGTGTGCACACCTGCGAATAAAGGATGATTTCCACCAAACTGGCATCGCATCGGATCGGAAAGGATACGAACGGATGTGGCAACAGCCGATCGCGTCCGGCACGATGTCGACGCATTCGATCGGCTCCGCACCGTCACTTGTTTATGCGCCTAGTCAAATAATTTCATTTCATCCGGTCTTATACGACGACAGGCGAACGGAGCCGATCGCGTGTCGCAGCATTTTTGGGGACGATCGCGTGTCGCGGTAGACGCTCGTGGTCAAGCTGCTGTGCGCGGCTTGGTAATTTAGACTTTAAGTAACAGTACTTAAAGTCTAAATTAAGTACACGATTGTACTTGTGTTGTGATTTAATATCGTTTAAAGATTGTAAAATCTGTTCCGACCCGATGCGATGCGAGCCGTTTGGTGGAAATAATCCTTAACGCCTTAGTCAACATTGGCTGCGTTTGAATCGAGACGAATCAGTGTTACCCAAGCTATACGATTACATGAGTAAAGAATAACATAGCCATATTTCAATATAATAGGGGGCGAACCTATCAGCCATCAACCGGCACAAATCTAGAGTCCGTGCCTGCCACTTAACTGAGAATTCCTAATGGAAAACCCAATGAAACTTTACCCAACCTCGAAATCGAACCAAAGACCCTATGCTCATGTTTAGTAAAGAGCCATCTATATGTAACCTTTACTTCGTATGTCAAAAGTAAGAGCACAGCTCGTCTTCACATGCTTCATTACACATCAAAAGAGAAATCAAACACATTAAAACATGCTTCTTTTTACATTTGTGTTTTCAATTAAAGAGCCAAGTTACGTGTCTTTTTGCAAGACTTCTTTTTAATTCTGTTAAAATGGTTAACGAACCGCCAAATGAATTACAAAGCAAACGTGCTTCGTTCCATAATGTATTCACTCCCAAAGTTCGTATAAGTAGCGAAGCCTCACGTTAAAATCACACAGGATCGAATTTATGCATATTTCATGCTTTCCCGAGTTAATTCCGAACTTGTGAGGATTTTTGTTGGCAGTTAAAACTTACTTGATGTTGTATTTCATGATATTTTGCATAATAAATGCCAGGCATTCAATATTTTAACTGACTCACACAAAACAGTGGAGCCACGTCGTCGGCTGTTTGCGAGCCAAACATGGTCAGAACCTGTACAAAACAGGAACGTTTGGAAGAAGAAAGGAGAGGCCTTTGCCCAGCAGTGGGAACCCGACTAACCTGTTGTAATTTTACGCCAGGCAAGCACTTTCAGTAATTCATCTTACATCCATTCTAAAAATTATGATGTACATTTTCACGCAAAAACTGAACAGATTTTGATAAAAAATGTCACACACATTTTAAGCCTATAACTATAATATAGTTGATAACCTGGATTAACACATAGGATACTTTTTATCCCGGTACGGTAAAGTTATTCGAGTCAAAACAACAGAAATCGCGTTACAGATTCAAAAAACACTGTTAATAAAACAATTCATGTCATTATTCTATCCGCAGGTTATAATGCAAAATCAGCAGAATAGAGCTACTACCCAAACCCATGAATAGCATGTGGCGTGGTAGTTGAAATATGGCGCAATATCTTACCTGCCCTCCACACTGCTTACCTTACGATCGGGGCCCGTTTATTAAGACACTAGAGGCCTTTAAAAATAGAAAAATATGCCTCGTAAAGGAAGATTTACAGTGTAAGCAGCATCTTACTATGCGGCGAACATATTACTCTAAAATTATTGTAAACTAGCTGTTGCCCGCGATCTACGTCCGCGTGAAATTTTATTTGTAGTTGTCAACAGGGACGGTCTCTGTTGACAACTGATTAAAGGGCAGAAAAATATATACAATTTGTTAAAAAACCCCGTCCGAAAGGGGCATATAGGTATATCAATTACATATTAAAATTTTAAATAATGCACTTAAAGGAAAAAACACCGTGTCATTTAGTTGAAAAGGATCGCGATCTGTGTTGATCTGTGTCGCTCCGTGTCACTGAGCGCGTTGGCCCCGCCCACTACACACTGAGTCGCACAGTGCCCAGCAGCTGGAAAGGATCGCGTTCTGTGCGCTACTGTGTCATCGATCCAACCGCTTGCACTGACTTTGTGACCGTGACGCGAGCGCAGAAGCATAGGTAAAATGTGTCGGCAGGAAATGAAAAAGAAAGTAACAGACTGGCTCCAAAAGATGGACTATCAGGAAACTGAAACTTTATTTACATTCATAATTTCCTTTATTTATTTTTATACAAATCTTCTACATTTTTAAATATTTTATAAACTAAAAACAATATAAAAAAACATTTAAAAATATAAAAAATTGTAGCCCACCGGTATCGGGAACAGGGTCCAAGCTACCGGCGGTCAGGGCTCCAGAGAGAGGAACCTCCTAACAATACGAGCCGTGTCCAGGAGCACCGCTTTCTGAATCAAACCCTTGATCCAGCTGCCTAACGAGAGCCTCCTCAGGTATTGGTCGAGGCTCTTGGCAATTAAGCCTTGGGCTGATACAACTATCGGCACAATGATCGCTGAGTCCACATCCCACATATCGACAACTTCGTGAGCCAAGTCAAGATACTTGATTTGCTTATCTTTCTCGGCTTTCACGAGGTTCTCATCATGCGGGACCGTTATGTCTACAATCATTGCGCGCCGCTCTGACCGATCCACCACCACTATATCAGGTTTATTGGCTACAATAGTCCTGTCAGTGATGATGGATCGATCCCAGTACAATGTGATACTGCCATTTTCGAGAACTGGGTCGGGCACATACTTATAGTACGGTACTTCCGATTCCACAAGGTTGTATTTTAGAGCAAGTTGCTGATGGATAATCCTGGCTACAAGGTTGTGTCTATGCAAGTACTCTCCGTTAGCCAGACGAGAACACCCGGAGATAATGTGACGGATTGATTCGCCTGGACGGTGGCATGACCGACATATGTCAACCGTACCGTCCTTCACAATAAATCTCCGGTAGTTATTCGTCATCATAACTTCATCCATAATTGCACAGACAAAACCTTCGGTTTCTCCGAAGAGGTCCCCGGAACGTAGCCAGGCTACGGACGCTGATAGGTCTACATCGGGCCCATGCAGGGCCCGGAAAAAGCGTCCGTGAAGCTCCTTACTCTGCCATACCTCCATGCGGTCGTTAGTGTCAAGCACTACAGGTTTGCGCCAGTTCTCTTTAGCCAAGGAGAGCGGGGTGAGCCCCTTGTCCACCGCGACCACATCTCGATGCATCCCCACGTCGGTTTCAAGGAAATATTCCCTGAGACTGCATATCTCGCGATTGTGGAGAGTCTTAGCGTTTAAAAAGCCTCGACCCCCACACCTCCGCGGGATATACAGTCTCATAACAGAAGAACGCGGGTGATGCATTCGATATGCCGTCAACAATGTACGGACCCTCCTATCCAGGGCGTCTAGTTCTGTCTGAGTCCATTTGAGTATGCCGAAAGAATACATCAAAACCGGCATGACCCAACCGTTGAAGGCACGCACCTTATTGCCGCCTGATAAAAGACTATTAAATACTTTTTTCAGACGGCCAAAGAAGCGCTCCTTCAACGATTGCTTCATGTCAGCAACATTGATGCCCAGCGCTTCCGACATACCCAAATACTTATAGGTTTCAGTTGCTGAGAGGGATCTAAGATTTATGGAATCCGAGAGCTGGGTTCCCACAGATTCCACAATCTCCCCTCGCTTTACATGCATGACCGCACATTTGTCCACACCAAATTCCATCCTGATGGCGCTACTGAAGGTTTCAGTTACTTTCAGTAGCTCCATCAGTTGCAAATCGTTGGGGGCAAAGAGTTTCTGGTCATCCATGTAAAGGAGGTGAGATATAACTTGACCACCTCTCTTCAACCGATAGCCTAGACCTGAATCCTCCAGCAGCGTGCTAAGAGGATTCAAGGCTAAGCAGAACCAAAGCGGACTCAAACTATCGCCCTGAAATATACCTCGCTCTATCCTTATCGGCTCGCTATTCCTCTGGATTTTCCGACATCCTGGATAGCGAAGGACCGTCCTCCATTGCCCCATACATGATATCAGGAAGGTGCGCAGAGTTGCATCAATTTTATGCAACTCTAGCACCCTCATGAGCCATGTATGTGGCACCGAGTCATAGGCCTTCTTATAGTCTATCCAACATGTCGACAGATCCTTTCGGGAACGGAACCTGTTGACTAATGGCCATATCAATGAGGAGTAGCTCCTTAGTACCCCGGGACCCGTTCCTACATCCATTTTGAGAAGCGGACATGACAGAATTATCATCAATGTGTTTGTTAATTTTAGCTCTCAAAATAGATGTAAGAACTTTATAGACCGTCGGAAGACAGGTAATCGGTCTATAATTTTTGGGTTCCGCAGTACTACCCGATTTATGGAGCAGGTGGGTTATACCTGTTGTCAGGAACTCTGGCAGCGACCCTGACTCTAAGGCTGACTGGAACAGGATCGCCAGGCGAGCGTGCGATCTTGTAAACCATTTAATCCAGAAGTTGTGCAGCCCATCCGGC
The DNA here is from genome assembly GCA_963576755.1 of Noctua janthina. Classification (NCBI taxonomy): domain Eukaryota; kingdom Metazoa; phylum Arthropoda; class Insecta; order Lepidoptera; family Noctuidae; genus Noctua; species Noctua janthina. Next base: position 11,969,366 of record OY755059.1, read on the forward strand.
CCTGGAGATTTCCAGTTAGGCAACGGACGGACTGCACGAACTACGTCTTGGGGGCTGATATTGATTGCCCCCATTTCTGGTACTAGATCGCACGCTCGCTCGACCCTCCGAGTCCATTCATTCACCCTCGGTATGGCTAACAGGCACCGACCAGATGCTGCGCCAGAATGAACACATGGCATCATCATCCGGTAGGCGCGTGTCAGCCACACCTTGGTCCGGTCGCTCCCAAGCTCTAAAAACCCACCTTTCATCTCTTTGAAATGTGCGATTCTGAGTGTATCGGTCCACCCGCCGCTTATACCTACGAATACGGTTTGCCCATGCATACACTTTCTGCTTCCGGAAGTCGATGCGCTCTGTGACACGGGAGATGTAGTCTCGAGGACTAATATCAGTCCCCGAGAATGCCCGCCTCACAAAACGCATCACTCTAGGGCGAGTATTGCCCTCCCTGAAGCAGATCAGTTTGCCGATGAGTGCTCTGGCCCCATCAATACGTCGTTCAATCCTGTACTGCCATGCTGGTACGGCTGGTTTAGGTCGTGTAGCTCTGTCATCAGAAAATTTGACATGAGCTACACGACATGCCGTTACAGCCGCACAATACAGAATTGAGTGAGCATCGGTGAGGTCTTCGCAGTTGTCAAAATAGTTTGACAACTGCGAATCCAGAACAGCCACCAGCGCCCTATTTTTGTTATGCATGGGCAAACGAGATATGCGTGGTCTAAGGTCGGGTTGCATGAACCGATACTCTCGAATCGCACCTTCCAAAGCACTCCTCATTTCCTCATTGCACTGGGTACTTACATTAGTACATGTCATTCACGTTATTAGCGTGATTAGATATTGTACTAGACTGTGGTAGAACCACAGCCTGCACCGACGGGGTAATGACATGGCTACTCTGCATTTCAGTTCGTAGGCGATCAAGTACAGTGTCATCCAACATACGATTACGTTGGATGACTCGCACCTGATCCGATAGTCGTTGCGCCGACACGTTGACAGCTGGCTCAAGCACCTGAAACAGAGAGAGCATCCGAACACGGTACGCGGTCAGGTTGTTACCCCCCTCTGTAGCCCCATAGTATGCGCGCATGACATTTGCATTAATGGATTGCGTCCATCGCATGCGCGGCACACTCCCGCCGGGAGCTGGGACCCTATCAGAGGCCGGTGGGCCTCGAGGTCCTAAACCGTCTGGCGGCCGGCGTCCTCCTCGTCGACGAACAGGTGGTGGCGTCGTCGGCGGAGAGAAATACTCGTCGCTCGAGCTCGACGCAACTGCCACGGCCGGTGTCACAGCACTCACGACGGGGCTGGATTCCGGCGGCGGTGAGGCGGAGCTGAGCGACGGGTCCGGAGGCGAAAGGCGTGCGCGTCGTGCCGCTGATCTCGTCAACATTTCTTCATATCTTTAATCTTTTCTAAAAATTTTTGATAGACATTGACAGACATTGTGTCAAATCAATGGTGGTGGTGTGGTTTTTTCTTATTCTATTTACTTTTTGCATTTTCATATTGTTTCTTCATTGATTATTGTAATAAAAATTGATGTTATGAAATGTGGTATGATTTAAATCTTCCGGTATACTGTAAGTTTATAATTTTAAAAATATTTTGTAGATCTTATATGAAGACGTAATTGTTGACTTAACTTTACTTCATAATATTATTATTGCCTTTATTTATTTTTATTTAAAAAAAAAAAACGTTGCTCCACACTAGGAAATTCTCCTGTATCGTGGGTGCGTTTACAAACATTTAAGCTCACATACACAAACAGCCAGACCCGGAACAACTACCTGTAGGCCATACAAATATTTGTTCCGTGCGGGAATCAAACCCGCGACACGAAGCGCAGCAGTCAATCGCTCAGCCACTGCGCCAACCGTGTCGTCAGAGCTTATTTATGTCTATACAAATTAATTATATTTTTAAATATTCCTTACAAAAAACAATATAAAAAATAATATAATCATTATGATCTAAAATCCATACACACTGTCACCCATTCTTACTATTTCCCGTCCTTACACACATTCAAAGGTGCGAACCAAACCATGACACTCACTCACTCGCATATGCAAGCACACAACACACATCGACCACATGCACACTTACACATATACACTCATCAACTCACACACTTTCACACACAGACACACAAACGCACATAAACCTTTAGCATTATAACTTTGTTTTTATTCTTACTGTAATGCTGTAATTCTTATTTAATTTTTACCTGTAAGTGTTACCAAATGGCAATAACCTTGGCTGTCAACTTTGTAGCGACCCAATGCAGTCAGATTAAAAATAGAATCCATGGCCGAACGCTGACTTCTAAAATACAGGTCCAGGCCTAGTTTGGGGGTTAGGATCAGATCTGTGGCAATGTACTCGTGTGCTTTCTGATTGTGACTGGCTTGTAACATGTATTTTTAACTGTCAAATATTTTTTTTGTACTTATTTATATATTTTTTTACTTTTGTAACTTTTTTTTTTAATTATATACATAACTTTACGCCAATATTATGGCCCATAAGGTTTGCCAAAGTCCAGTTGTGTTAAAGCGCCCTGTACTCCAGCGCGACCTTATTGACCGGGTATAAATCCAACCTCCTAGCTGCCACTGAGAAATTCTTGATGGAAAATCCAATAACTCTTTTCTCGGCCAAGGAATCAAACCCAAGACCTTATGGACGGCAGTTGCGACTAGTAGATCAATGAGTAAACTTACAGGTGTTTGTTTTAAAAACTGTATCTACAGACAAAACAAATCAAGTACTTTAAAACAGCACAATTCCCCTTTAAAAAAATAAAATTAAAGACAGGCTTATAAGGTAGATTCATTTCCAATATTATAATTAAATTAATTAATTTTAAGAATAAACCCAAAGCAACAACAAAACCAGTCTTACCAAGGGGTATCGTATTAAACAGTACTAACTGGGTTGTGGAGGTCAGATAGACAGTCGCTCCATGTAAAATACTGGTATTCAGCTGTATCCGGTTAGACTGGAAGCCGACTCCAACATAGTTGGGAAAAGGCTAGGCAGATGATGAATTTATAAAAACTTCATGCACAAGTAAAAAGCGAGAGCAGCGGTGGCCCAGTGACCCAGCCAGGCGCATTACTTTGTGTAAGTTATTTCATCACCACTGCTCTCAAAACGGTGAAAGAAAACAACGTGAGGAAACCGGCATGTCCTAGAACCAAAAATTCGAAGACATGTGACCTCTACCAACCCGCACTGGGCCCGCGTGGTGGATTATAGCCCATTCCCTCTCATAGAGAGGAGGCCTGCGTCCCAGCAGTGGAAACATTAATAGGCTGATTATGCTATGCTTATGCTACAAGTAAAAAAACAGTACAAAGGCGGACTTATAATATTTATGCCTTGTGCCTACTTTTTCTACCAGTCTACGTTGTGTGAATGTGAATTTATTGTGCGTTTATTTGATCATTACTGAACGATGAAATAAATAACGACGCCATTTGGTTATTATTCACCTAAGTTTATTTCGATTATCCTATCCCCCATCATCCCCGTCCTCGTCCTCGTCGTCGTCGTCAGAATCTCGGTTGTGTCTTGCTCGGGCGCTCGCGTGCTCTGCTGGGACGGTTGGCAGTTTTTGGTTGTCGATTTAAGTCTAATAATACTCGTGTCTGCTGCATAAATGATATCTCCATCGTATTCGACGGCAATGCCATATATATTATCTATGTTTGCCACTTGCTCGACTTGGTTATTTGTTAAAATAACATAATAAATTCCGTTTAAAGTTGAGAAGACTATGTTACCGTAGCGGTCAGAAGTGACTCCATTCGCAACAACTTCACTTAAAAATATAGTTTTTCCTGTACCCTGTTCATATAAAAACACTCCAGAAGAATTAAAATAGACAATATTATTTTTTATATCAGCCGCAATCATCATGACTTTGACGTTTTCTAATGCATGCAGTTTCACAACTTGATAATTTTTATAGAAATATCCCCGCTCTTCTGGGAAAGTAGTAAAATATAATCCATCTTTGTAGAACATTTGCCAAATATTTACATTGCCCTTGATATGTAAATTAGTGGCGGTTATCGTATTATAATCAAATTTGTATAAGCCGTCTTCTCCGCCTATATAAACAATGTTATTTTTATTATTTACAGCATGTGCAAAGCCTCCTTTAATGCCATTAATAGTGCCGGAATTGCCAGTGATCAAATCGAGATAGGCTGATTTAAACATGTCTTGACTTGCTCGTTCTGTGTAGCTGTAGAACAGAGTATTCGTGTAATGATCGATAACTAGCTGGTATGGATTAGAAACATTGTTTAGAAGGACTTGCTTCTCGTAATTTATGTTACGAATCTTAACACAGTCATCACTATTAAAACCGTCGGCAAATGCAAATATGACTGCCGCATAGAAGAACTTCATCTGTAAAGATAAAATGTAGGTCAATACGAACGATTTCGATTAATAAAATGTCGATTTTTTAATCGAAAATACAATTATTAACCTATAGAATTTTAGTTACATTGTTTGCAACAAACACAATCAGTATCATCCACAGGTATAAATAAATTCTTAAAATACCTAGTATATGTCTAGCACGAGCGCACCTCGTCGCTGAGGAAAGCCTAAGTGTCCTGCTTGAGCGACGAATACGATGCGACGCGACGCGACACAACAAGATTCAATGCGACGCGATGCTACACACGACAAATGTGATACGTGATTTTGGTCATTACTTCTCGAATCATGGAGAAATACAGTACAAGTTTGCTTGAAATTTCATATTTAAAGTACAGATTTTTTAAAAAATATCTTAAAAAAACACAGAATGAAAACAAATATAATATTTTTACAACCAACCAGTTCGTAGTTCATGGTGTAGCGTCTGGTCGCCCTCAAAACAAGTACGCGTTACGTCGCGTCTCGCCGGAGACTGCCATATAGGTCACAAGCAGAGGATGCCGTTGAGTTGATCGCGTTCGTCGCGTTCGCAGAGTCGCGTCGCGTCGTATTCGTCGCTCACGCAGGACACCCCGTAAGACGCTAGCGTGACGACTTGAAAAAACCGCACAGAGAGAAGAGTGGAAAACTATAGGTGAGGTCTTTGCCTAGCAGTGGCAGTGCAGCAGTGGGACAATATAGGCTAAGGAAAAAAAAAACGAGCGCGCGGTACAAACGTTTTTGTACCATGGATTTCTTCTGTTGCTTTAGTCGTTTCTTTTCTTCGATTGTGGCTGACCATGTTTGGAAAGAAAGATTGTAGGAAATACGTATGTATGTGTGTATGTGTAGAAATATATCAGTTGGCATTTTATTTGTAATTTTAATTGGTTTTTTCTTATTTGAATGAAACGACAAAACATAGCAAAAACCTTTACTATTTTTAAGATCCCTAATGTTTATACCTATGTTTAACAAAAAAATGATTCTGATTGTGCTGTTGAATGTAATAAAATACATGTGTTTGCGAGATTTTAGCTAATAATGCTATCAAAATTGAAATTGGCACGTTGCAAGATGGAGAAATGACGCGTATTGATTTGGAACACCAGAAATAAACAATACGCTTGTAAGGCAAGGATGCGCATACCTCAAAATCCTCGTAGCAGCCTCCTGGAGCGTAGAACATCACACAAAGACGAAAAAACACACCAATTTCACTTTATTTCGAAATTTCTTTAGAGCACGGTTGATTCGCGGAGCGACGGAGATTAGCCATTAATCAGTTCACAAGGCACATAACAAAGGCGCTTGCGACGAACATATTTTGACATGTTCGGGAGAGGAAGCTAGGCCCCAATGCGACGTGCCAATCAACGATAACATATTTAAGAATTTATAATAGAAAGCATGAATCCGCGCAACCAATATGAATGAGCCTTCTAAATATTTTTATGATATTGTTTGATGCTACGGAACCCTGTGTGCGTGAAAGTACGGCTCGCATTTGGCCGGTTTTTTATGATGCAATTGAAGAGAAAATAAAAATAGTATCTAGGCATTAAAAAATACATACCATAAAAACTATGAGTCCTTAAAAATTTAACGCAATACTTTTATTTGTAAGTAACACCTCTATTCCTATGACTTCGAAACTACACTAAAGTTCATGCGTTTCATGCATTGATTACTATGCACACATAGTTATTATTATGGTTCGAAAGTTATTGCTATTGTAGAGGTTAAAGAAAATTATCACACATTTGTGTCCCACGACGCGCGACGTTGCGAACAATGGGTTGATAAAAATATTGTTATTACGAGGGACCGTGATAACTGTATTGTCCTAGGCCTTTGCACGAGCACGCGATGAAATCGCAACATAGATACGTCGATTTTTGAATCGAACTAACTCTTCTCTGAACTTAGTAGAGCAAACGGAATAATCACTGTACCTAAATATCGTAACACCCGTCCTGTAATCCCCAAAGGGTTATAGACCGACCGCTTTAATGAGTCCTCCGCCTTACCCCATCAAAGACACATTAAGCGTCCACAAAGTCCTAACAATATAACACAGGTTATTTGCTTTAAAATAACTATAATCCACGTAAGTATTACTATACTAATTGAATGGGATATTCTGAATATTCAATTTAAATTGATAACTTCGCAAGCACTTATAGACAGGGAATAACCTACTAATACACCAACATTTCGGCAGTTGCGTTTGAGTCCCTTGTAATAAGCGGGTGTGACTGTCTGTCACGTACTCCTAATTATTAAGTAGATATTTTAATATTGATTTTTATTTAAAATCATCACACTGTATGGGCCACTCATAAACACATTAAACTTCTATTTTATGGCTTGACAGGCTGGCAAGTGACCGTAATTAATAAAGATTTAGTGAGCTTTCTTCCTTGAATTGTAAAACAATATTGCACACTTAGAAACGCATAAATTCTTTACTTAATGGTAAAGGGACTAGGGACTGACAGGCCAAATATAAAAAAATATCTAATTTCAATACGTAGTTCTGAATGCTAGTGCGACATGTGGTTGCAATTTACGCCGCTCTTAGGCGTTCGAAGCTCACTTAATACAATTGAGACGTTTGCACAAAAAAGAAACGGATTCTGAAAAGGCGACCCAAGCGTAGTGGTTTTTGGAGGCTGGGCCGGGGAAAGCTTGATGGTTTCGTGGCAGTTGGTTTTAAGTCGCGGAAGTGTCGACACGTGGAGTCGAGTTAAGTCAGGGAGTCGGTCTAAAAACGGTTAAAAAGCTAAGACGAAGTAGGTTAGGTTCATGTAGTTAGCGTAATCTTGGTACCAAGATGGACATGTCCCAAAGGACTGTCGTAAGAGAGCGATTAGCATTTTATAATTTAAATATAAATAGAAGCTATATGCCTAGTTAAAGTGAGTGACGAGATCCTGAAGGAGATGCTGTAGCGGAGGCGAGACTGGTAAAGTGTGCAGTACTCTGTAAGTAGCTCGGGGATTAATCCTCTTCAATGAACAATGAACACGTGGTAAGTGTTAACTATAATTAACTCCTAGCTTAAGTAGCAGTTTGGCGGAAACGCAGTGATGTTAATAATTATTTATTTCAGCATGACGGCAGAGCCGCTTTATCATCACAATGTATAATATTATGTCCTGTGTTATGTGTCCTAATAACTCCTAACCTTGGCACATATTCTTCATCTGCGTTTGGTTATAGGGACGGAGACCGCCTTTCGCAACACTATACACACATTTCATGCATACGACAAACACACTATACACCAACACACCCGACTATTGACGAAAGTTGACTTTTATCTGACTCACTATACATGAAAGGCCGAACCGTAATATTCACATTAAAATTGAGATAACATATATTGTTCAGTAGTGAAGGCAACACCGTAATATTCACGAATTTATTAAGACAAATTATACTGCTCAGTTATATAATGCCGACTTGTACTTGTGGTACAAATCAACCAAACGTTGCTGATGAATACTGCTTCCTGTAAAGGTCTAGCTCAGAAACATTGCGTAGAGATTGTTGGCGCACATTTCAGGGAGTGGGGGTAGGCATCACGAAATATCTCAAACCACATCGATAACTCCGTTCTAAGGAACGCTAGGGACAGAAAGTCAAACCCCGGCTGTTTATCTCGTTAAACCCAAACCCGGCCACTGGTTGGCAAATTACTGAATCGACATTACTAACGAGATACGCAACCACGACATGGGGAAGAGTAAAGAAATGTGAAGTGACGATATATCACCACTTCGGCGTCCACCAATAACAAACGCAATATGTTCTGCTACAGACTGAATCTACGGTGCGCTTGGGCAAGTTGTGTGTTATCTTAGACAAGGGGTAGATTGCCGTAAAGGGTGTTACTAACATGAATACGCGTGTAGGGAGAACTACTAAAACGTGTCTTCCTCAATAGCAGTAGGACTTCTCAGTACTCTGTCTTAGGATTGAAAAAGACAAGTGAATGATGCTTAGGAAACGTGTTCGGTTAGAATTCGTAGCAGGATCCTTAGTGGGCCTATGCGCTTAGGTCTAACCGTCACGTACTGAGGCAGTTATTGTAACCGGTTACATGCCATAGAGTTGGGTTCGTAATACGTTTGAACCACTAAATTAACGTAACTGTAAATAGTGAATCTCTTAAGCGCAAGCGTAACGTTTCCTTTCACCAACCTGTCATCATATATATATATCTTTGCGCCCTCTTGCCTTATTAGCTTCATACTTTATTACTGATTTAGTTTTATAGGATTTGATATTATTCATGTATATGTCTTAACTGTGACCTCCCAATATTAAACTACACCTTGTACCCCTCCCTGTCCCTTAGCTTCTAAAGTCGGGACAGGGCTGGAGTTCAATTTAGTAGTCGGTGGAATGATGACCAGTTTGGTGTCGAGTCTTACAAGGCCGTGCGGACGGAGGGGCACGGCCTCTCCTCCTTCGGGGGGAGCCGACATTAATACTAATATGTGCATGATTTAGGAAAAACGAAAATTTTATCAGCCTAGGGTAATTTACGAACAGTCACACGGGCTAGCTTATTGCCATCAAGACTGCATGGCTGCTACTGAGAAAACCCAATCACACTTGACCGACCTAGGAATCGCTCAGCAGTAATGATTGCGACCATTACACCAAAGAGGCAGTCCTACCTAAACCATAGAGGACCTATCATTAAATCAAAATCTAGATATAAATAAGAATAAAATGGTAAACTGACTGACTGACTGACTGACTGACTGACTGGGTGATATATCAACACAAAGCCCAAACCGCTGGTCCTAAAGGCATGAAACTTGGAGGGTGTGTTCTTTGTGAAAACTAAGTATCCATTAAGAAAGGATTTTTGAGAATTTCACCCCTAAAGGGGTGAAATAGGGGATGGAAGTTTACATGAAAATCCTTCAGTTTTGAAGTTAGGATCTTCAAATTTTGCATTTAGGCTGACGATTGAAAATTAATTTATACGTGTCTCAGCGTTTTTGACAATTCTTCCCCCGAAGGGTTAAAAAAGGGGATGAAGGTAAGTAATCGGATATTATTCGACATCCACGCGGGCGATGCCGCGGGTAAAAGCTAGTCTAGATATAAAACTTTTTTATTTCCATTGACAACCGAAATATTACGTTTAGGTTTTTTCAGAAGAATGACAACTCTACACCATTGTTACGACTGTTAAAAATAATAGGAAAGAAACGGTTCCAGGCCACTCTTCATCTGAGACCAAAGACTATGTCTGAGACGGTGCCTGAGGTAGCAGCGCGGTGCGTGGGATCCGTCAGAATGAAATGACTCTCGAGATAGTTCACCACGTTCCATCCCCTACGCGTATCTAAGTCAGCACTGTTTGAGTTTAGTCTACTGCTAAACTATTGTGCAGGTCCAACATTTTGAAACGATAGCCGAAAGGCTGAAAATCAGTCTCGCCAAAAGGTATCGTGTTTCCCAGTATAGAAGGACTGCAGAGGTCAGACAGGCAGTCACATTATGTAGATAACTGGTATTCAGCTGCATCTGATGAGCCTGAAAGGTGGCCTCAGGGCCTCAGCATATTTGGAAAGAGGTTAGGTAGATGATGATGATGAAATCAAAACTAAAAGAATATTAACAACGAGAACCAATCTAAAGAAGACGCAGCAACAGAAGACCACACAGTTTCTAACTTTCCACACCCGGTGTCAGATATAACGAAGTGTCCAGAAAGCAGAGGCACAAAATCGACTGCGCGCGATAATACAGTAATTTATTGCACCATAATTCACCTCGCATAGTCCGGTGGGACCCTCCTGACGACCGCTCTGCTGCGAATCCGAAATGCGCTGAAGATATTATGTGATGTTAGGTAAATACGTTGTTTAATTATTATGGTTGCTTTTCCTTATACGGGAATTTAATTTTTGAAAGAAGCTAATGTTCTAATGAGTATAGACTTTTAATGTCAGTGGGTCTATACCTACACATGTGTACATGCACTATTTTCATTTTAAAAGTGTCCAAAAAATATAGCCTGCCTTACCTATTAAATGGTTTAAACTACAGAAGAACCACTGAAATCATATTTGTTTCGTTATTTGAAGCAAATATGATATAGCCTTTCTAACCAGTTACTAAGTAGTAATCGGTGCGGACAAATTGAGGACGCGGTTCCGGACACGGACACTGTTAGATACTTCACTAAGCAGTTGTATGAAGGTAAACATGTCCAGAGACACGTCCACTTTTTTTCGAAACAGTTTGACCCTCTGGTTATGGAACCCTATCTTTATTGAAACAAAAACACATTTCACAAAGTAATTGTTGTACGTAAATATCTGCATTAGTTAAAAAAAACTGTGTCGTAGCTACCAAGAGGGAGACGACAGCGTTCCAGATACAAAAATTAAAATAGTATAAAATAAAACAGTAGAACAGCAGTACTTACACACCAAGTAGGGGTCCGCATGGGCCGATGCCTGCCAGGGCTGCGGGACTGTTCGAAAGAGATACCGTGGCCCTGGAACACAAAGGGAAAAGAAGGAACATGGATGGGTTTTGGTTAGTACAAGTCTGACAGTACCTTCCGCTCCACCCAGAGTGGGGTCATTTGATGACATTCCCACCAGAAAAAAAAAGGCCCTTACACACATTCAACCCTCAATATGAATGGTTAGACATCAAATCTGAAATCACACGCCCAACATTTTGATTTCCCAAGTAATTTGCTGTAAAAACGTTCCTATCAAATCTTATGAACAAGATGGATTGTTTCACACAGAATACAAATCCCTCAGACATTTCTTCACCGACAAATACGGGTTCCGCACTGTCTCATCCATCATTTCTTGACAACTTATGGCTGTAGTGTTCCCACTTGAGTAGTCGACATAACATATCGTCTACAAATCATTCCTTGTTCTAGATTCGATCACTATTTTCTTGAAATGTATGTTTATTTGTATATATGTGTAGAAGGAAAATAGGTTATCGAATATCGCAATAATTTATCATGGAGAAGTACCAATCTTCGTCTGATAGGAAATTCTATTTCGCTTATATTGGCAAGAATTATTATGAGAATAGTTCATGCATGTTCACGCTTTTACGGATTTCAAAGTGGCAGACAGGCTAAGCATGACTTGCGGACAAAGGATACTTTTACTACTATAGTACGAACCCGTGGGATAATTTTGGACCTCCACGCAGGAAAAAGCTATACGGGATGGAAGAGACACCGACGCGAAAACGGTTACTAAGTAATCAGTACATCATTCTGAGCCCCTACAGAGATTTTTCATCGGTTCCTACAAAAGTGCAATACCTACAGGGTCAAAATGAATGGAACAGCTGATTTTTTTTTAAATAATCGTTAAAAAATATCTATGTGGGGGTACCTGTCCTTCCACCCTTTATATAATTATACTATTTTTTTGCTGTAGAAAAAAATAAGCTAGCAAGATAATAGCGCTTTCTGCTCACATAGGTGTGTATGATGACTCCAAGAAAAGAAATGATTATCTGGTTTCTCAACGCTTAAGAATCAATTAAAAGTTTCTTTTTGGAAGTACTTGGCCGAACAATTTAGGCCCTAAAACAACTAACTACCGTTAAAACTTTACGGTATAAGAAAACGAACATTTTATTTCAATTTCTCTAGGGTGCCCTTTGAAATGTTAGCCCTTCTTTTAGAATGGGCATTATCTTTTATCATATGCTACATAATATTGTAACCGTAGGAGCTCGTGGCTAAATAATAACAGCCACTCGGGTTGATCTTCAGGTTAAGCCTGGGCCTTGCGTGGGTTGATCCGTAAATGGGTGACCACCCATTAAATAACAAGTTTCCTCCGTGACTAGAAAAGCACGTTAACCCGTTGGCCCCGGCTGTCATTTGTAGATCTTTGACAGTCGTTACAGCCCGATAGTTTGAAAACCGCCCTTACCAAGGGGTATCGACCCAGTACTAAATGGGTTGTGGAGGTCAGATAGGCAGTAGCTCCATGTATAATAAAGGATGTAAATAGACCCTAAACATAGCCGAAAGGCACTTGTTCTGTCCGTATTTGTGATCATTTGATTGTTGTAGACCATACCTGAGAACCTTCTATTTATGGAGATATCGGGGGTCAAAGTTCCAACTTTATCACAAGTTTTTTTTTTTAAAATAGGTACATGTTTTTAATATAAGATTTTTCTTTTACATACCTCTACGACCCCCATACTATTCAATCCATCTATCAGCATAATGCTTTGAGTGCTCTCCATCGAGTCCTACCGTAAAACGTGATTTTTCACCCCTAAAAAAATGTCGATTCCCAGCAATAATTTTTCCGTAAAGTTACTTAGTTTGATGTACAGAATGCTTGGTTGACGGCTATGTAAAGGATCTGTTTACACCCTGTATAGCTTCAGCTGCATCCGGTTAGACTGGAAGCCGACTCTAACATCGTTGGGAAAAGGCTAGGCAGATGATGACGACGTAATAATGTAATGTGGAGCGGTTTAAATTACTTACAGATTTTTAGAAGAAACATAGCTGCACTCCAATTCCGTAACGCACTTTCTATCACAATCCGACGAATTTTAAAGGTAATTTATATTCCATTGTTTCATATTTCTATGTCTCATAACATTAATGGTGCTATGAATATTATTAAACCGTGGAATGAATAGTAAATCTATGAGAGTAAGAATATAATACAATACAATATTACTACTACTACTATTATTACTTTATTGTACGCACGATGGGTAATCAAGCTTTACAAAACCAGTTTATGCTTATTTTATTTATTTATTTATTAAAACTTTATGCACAAGTAAAAACTGTACAAAGGCGGACTTAATGCCATAAGCATTTTCTACCAGTCTACCTTAGGGTGATGCAGAGACAATATACAGTAGGTGCAATAACAGAAAAAAAAGACTAGAAAATATTTATAACTAAAACATATAAGAATAAATACTTATATACATACATATATAAAGTTAAGAGAGATAAACAAGAAAAACTACAACAACTTAGTTCAGAGACGAATCTGCTAACTTCTCTTTGAAAGTGAACTGACTGGTCACCATCCTGATACTCTGAGGGAGCGCATTCCAGAGGAAAACTGCCTGGACAAAGAAAGAAGATTTTATAAAACCAGAGCGGTGAGAAGGACATCGTAAAAGAACGAAGATTCTTGCTGTGCGCAGAGCATAAATATTGACAATTAGACGTCAGATAAGAAGGAGAAGTGGGTTTGTGAAGAAGAGAAAACAGGGTTGTCAAAGCCCTCAATTCTCTGCGCTGCCGGATGGGCAGCCATCTTAAAAGCGATCTATGCGTAGATACATGATCATACTTGCGGAGATTGAAGACGAATCGAATGCAGTTATTAAGAAGTCGGTCAAGTTTGTTGAGCAGATCTGCATTCAGGTCGTAGTAGTACAAATCACCATAGTCAATTATGGGGAAGATTAGGGACTGTACAAGCATTGCCTTAACGTGTGATGGGTGAACATTTTTCAACCGATAAAGCTTATCACTCATTTTATAGGAAATCTATACAAAGGGAAACCAAGTTATGCTGGAACGTTACAGCTTCATGTGCCGCCGTGTGTACACCCAAGGAGAAGGGAAATCCTGGGCCCAGCAGTTAACTAGTTGAAATGTGTATTAAAAAATCCGTTATATTTTTCAAAAGGAAATCACAAAATACAAGACCATGTTTCTATCTAGGAAGCGAGAAAAGCTAAATTAAGTTATGAAATTATATACTCGATTATAATCGATAACGAATGAATCGGTAAAATCTTAGAATATGTTTGAAAATCAAGTGACAAGCATGGACCTAGCAAATACTTATCAATCGTATCGACTGTTGGCTTCATATACTTTATGGTTATTGCAGGGACGTATATAATCCCTCCAAATAATACCTGGGCCCAGGACACTATGGTGCCTTTCCCTCCTCCTATAAACACAACTGTTTTATAATATTGTTAACTCTATGGTTACAATGGTGGTCTTATCGCTTCCAGACAACTTTAGGGTGGACTGTACGAACATAAAATATAAACGGTGGGTAGTCAGTGGTGCAAATAAACAAATGGCCATCTTTACCAACCACTGGTTTAAAGGCTTATTGATTATTTTTGGCCTTAAATGCAGCCTGCCTGGTAACAAGTTCCATTTGCGCAGTGCAGTCGAAATGCAAATTCAACAGTGTAGTTACAATTAGAGAGCCCAATCAAATTCAACAATGCATAGACAAAAGGAAATCTTCACGTCCAATTAGCTTTATTATTTTACTAAACGTAAAGAAAAACTGATGGAATATGGCGTAAATGATTGTTGTTTTAATTTAGGTTCCAGGAATAAACTAATTGATACAAGTTAGGTTTAGGCTTTTGTGCTGGATCCCTTCAAAAAGCCTTCGGACCCGAACCCATTGAGCCCATTATTTTCAAGCAGCTAAGAAGTTGGTTAAAGGATCACGCTCAAACACAAGCGGAGTAATGGTAGACCTCAACACCAGGGTGTAAGCAATCCAAGGAAGTTATGCCATCCCTGGATAGGAAACTGACCAAGCGTCTTCTGCGCCTGGAGATAGTCTACGACTGGTGGCGGAGACCATCACTGGACACTGCTCACTGAACAAATACTTCCACAGCCTAGGTATCACTGACAGTCCCGTGTGCTGAGTGCGCATGGAGGCAGAGGAAACGGTGGCGGACGTACTCCTTGAGTGCACCGGCGTCACTTGGAACACCAAGATCCCTTGCGGATGTCCTGAGAAGTTTGATCTGCTTCTGAAGGGAGGTGGACTTGTTGGAGTAACGGCCACTATGGCTCTGTATTTATTTACACCTATTTCCAAGCGCAGTTACGCTGGAATCGCTAGGGTAGCCCGCGAAATTCAAACTTTCTTACGTTTTGCATTTTGCAGGTCAGTTTCATGCTGTACGTTGAAGAAAACATAATTTACGTCCATAACACGAATGTATTTACGGAATTATAATCATTAAAATCATCCTCTAAGTTCATTTAATCCCACTGAATTTTTCATGAAAGCCAACTGCAAAAAACGTAAGAATAATTGAATTTCACAGGCTACCCAGGCGCTTCCACCTTAACTGCGCTGAGCATGGGTCGTGCTGTGGATAGCTGTGGTAAAAACTTTGTTTTACTAGACTAATTTTATCATCCCGAAATCCAATACTTAGGCACCATCGAAAAGAAATTACTCCTGCATGAAATCTAATTTAAAAAAATTCAATGAATTTCAATTTATGTTCTTAACCGTAGTAACATTATGATACCTCACGTTTTCTAATAAAAAATACGCACCCTAATTGCCAATAAAGTTCAAAATCTCATTACATTAAATAATTAGTTGAAGAACATCATAAATCTACGAAGTAAGATTAAGTATTACATTCAATTTAAGCTTGGTAAAATAATATCTTGGAATAAAATTAATAGTCAGTCAGCTACTCTAAATTCATGACGTGTCTTCAACTGGGACACTGTTTGAGTCGCAGCGGTAACTGGATGGTGATAAAAATATTGAGTTTACTGAAAATTTTTCATTTCAGTATTTGTCTTGGATTCTACTTTATATTACAGAAAACAATCATACAGTCTGCGTCTTTGGTCTAGTGGTCGCAATCGCGACTGCTAAGCATGAAGTCCTGGGTTCGATTTTCGATCAGGAATTTCTCAGTAACAGCCAGGTGCAATCTGGATTTGTGCCCGGTTGTTGGAATAGGTTCGACCATGAGACGAGTAATAACATGGGTCTTAAACATAACTGGGGAAATATCGAAGTACCATTAGGTACAACTCTCTCTCGGGATAACAGGCGTGATGTTATGTTATAACACGCGTCTGTAATTCCCGAAAGGTTATGCAGAAGTGTAGTTGTTGTCCAATTACATAATAGGGGGCGTGCCTATTGCAAGCAACCGCCAGTAGTTCCTTCTTTACAAAAATGTCGAGTCAATAATAACCCCCATTTCCTTCTAACAAATGGAAAGCTGATGTTACACTGAGTGTTACAATATGCGGTCTTATCGCTTAAAGTGATCTTTTATAGACAATCTTTGGGTGTACCGGGGGAAGGCGAAGGTGTTCATAACTGAAAGATATTTTATACTTTATGTACTAAAACTTATAGTCGGGTTTAAGGAAAAAAAATAAAGGAAAATATATTTTAGAAGTAATAACTTTTACGATAAATATTACAAGTTACCTATATTTCACAGAAGTCTGAAATATTGGTACAAACGACGAACAACATGAAAAATCGACAACTAGGAATAGAGACGGCGACACAGAACGAATCCATACATACACACTATCACGACCCTCACACGTCAGAAATATGTTTATACAATGGACAAACTGGAGCACGATGAAAATCGATGTTTCCAGCAAATCGGGGACACATCGACTGTGTCGATTTACCTAGAAATAGCAGTCAGCCCGCTATCTAGAATTTAAACATGGATTCAAGTTGAGAAAATCTTAGAGCGAACCTCGCTTTTATTTTCTGTGAATCGGTTGTCGATTGTACAAACATGACTCGCTATTTTTCATTCTCGATCTGAGAATAATCTGAGGATATTTAAACTTCACGTGTTTTCCTGTGCACTCATACATCACACGTATCAGACAACTGGTTCGGTTTCTCTTGAATATTTCCGGAATAATATTTCTTTTTCCTTTTAAAAATGCTTCACGCTCTCGGTACACGTTCAAGGCTCTGCGCTGCATATGTTTTGTTGACACTGTATGTAAATTTAATATGATACACGGGGAACATCACACGGCGAGGTCATGCCAGATTTCCCTAGGGTCTGCAAAGGTCAAGTGACAGCACATCCAGGTATTAACTAAGAAGTTAGTGGTTCAGGGTTGATTAATGAGTTGTTAATTAGTAGTAAAATAGTTTCAAACTATTAATTGTTTGCAAATGCATCAGTATTATTAAAATAACAAAATGTATAACGAATAAATAGTGAGAATTATTCAATGTTGCGAAATGAATTCCTCTCGGTCAACTATTGTGTTACTCAACTTTACCAAAAGCTTATTTTTGCTTCCATAGCGGGATTAATAGAAGTTCTAATAATTGGACAGTGTAGCTACATTCCTAAATAATTATTAGGTAACTAAAAAAAAGCAAACGCTCCATACTTTCCATTAGTAGTCTTCTTCAGTAGATTGACATATAGGTGACCATATTATACGACTTAAAAAAATGACAGTTCAGTTTTGATTTGTGGTAACATTTTCTCGTTTCTTTTTACTGATTTAAAGAGCAACCCTAGGAATATTGCAACACACACTAAATTGGTAATTCCACAATGTTATTAGTACACAGTCACTTCTTACGACACCCAGGGGAGAAGATGGAATGGTCTAGAATTCTAGATCTCATTACAACACAGATAAATCTATGTAATAGGTGTTATATCACTAGACAGGCGAAGTTTATTAAATGAAAAAACTAGGTCTTACCAGCAATCCTGCTTAGTTATAAACTGTTTTAAAATATAATTAAGAAAAGAATGTGCTCTAACGCAGATAATTATAAATAATCGTTATTTCAGTTTATATTTAAATTTCATAATGATTTCCCGTATTAATGTAGTGTACCTTCATAAACAAAACTTTATTCCGACAGTCATAAATCCGAATTTTAGAATACCGATTTTCATAATTCCGAATGGTTCAAACTTCCTAATATAACAACTCCGATTTATCATTTACCCTATTTTATAATTCCTAAATTTCAATATTCCTAACGTTTATAAATATAATTACACTATTCTCAAAATACCGAGTTTCAATAGATCGAATAATAAAAAATCCGACTTAATGATAATACGACACATCAAAAAAACGAATTCCGATTATTAAAATACCGATTAATTAGAATTCCAAAATAAAAACGCCTTGTAAAATTAAATATCAAGACAAATAAACACATAACCAACAATAGAGGGGATCTGGGGATCTGATCCGTTAATGGTCACTTTTCTAACCTAACCCAAATGATTCACCAATATTAGAGGAGATCTGGCGCTCGTCGGCCGCTGTCGCAGCACGCTCGCTCCGCTCGCTCGCCTTCACGCTTTAATGGTCACAATCCTAATCTAACCTAACCCAACGATTCACCAACAATAGATGGTACCCGAAGCAGGTATATAAGGAGAAGAAGAAAACATAAAATTTAATATTATTACACAAAATAATATGTAAATAACAAAGTAGACGATTTTATATTTCATCAAACGTTACTTAAAGGTTTTGAATTTATATGCATACCTGAATATTATGCTAATGAATCACAATCAGAATCCTAATTTTAACAGTTTACCGAAGTATTGAAAATCAGAATGTCGTTTTTTGGACCGACAACTCATCGAACATTTGATTCTTCGAAAATATGAAAATCGGAAAACAAACAAATCGGATTTATGACTTTCGGTAAAATAAATTTCGTGATTTTGAATAATAGGAACACAGGAATAATTTCATTATTTTGGAGTATTTGGGTGTTCCCAATTTTCCTATTGTAATTATTTGCGTTAGTGTGATAACTACAGTTAGTATAACAGCATTGTCATCTTAGTTTCTATTGCAAAATAATTGCTTTTGTACTGAATTTTAGTAAATACAAACAGTCATGTTTTTCAAACAAAATGCGATTAGTAAAAAGAAAAAGACGAAAAGTACAACGGCGAACAACAGAAAATAATCCAAGATAACACACAAAGCGATAATCACGCTCACCATTGTTCGTTTGTGATGCTAATTCGAACTCCTGATAGCTTTATGAATTCGAAATTAGGTCGTCGAGAAAAAGTAGGTAACACATTAAAAAGCTTTGACGTGACGCGGTGTGCCACCAACTTTTCTTTATAACTTTAGAACCTTTTCATTACTTCGTATTCAGTGTCGGCTCGAATAATTATTACGTGCAGAGAATAATCTTCAATAATTAGTGAAAGCTAATGAGTGAAAGCGTGGCTCCCCAAATCGCCTAATGGCGACACAATTATTCAATTAATTTCAACTTATCTTAATTATCTTGAAACGTAAAAAGACTCATTAAATTATAACAAGAACAAATGAGCACTGACCTTATTGGTGAGGTTCTTCAGAAAGGCCAGGTGCGTCGTACTCGCAACCGGCGTGCGTGTATGACCAGATGTATGAACGTGGACGAGGCAAAAGGAGTATATAAGGATCGTAGCAGGATTCCCTATCCGAAAAAACAAAACAAAAAAGGAGCAGGCGGCGTGCTGTGTTTTCTACCTATGACGTGTATGTAACAAATGAGCTGCAGACGGGAGTTATCGTTACTTTGAAGCCGTATATTATGGACAAGCTGTTGTGAATTTTGTTAACAATGTGGGTTTTCGTTTTTTGCACGGAACCTCAATCCATTTTCTAAAATAAAAGTACCACGGACGAAGATCACGGTTAACAGCTAGTAACTAATACAATACGACAGCGAATAGCTTACCTACATATGCACTTCAATTTTGTATGTCTGTCTGTTTGTAAATTCCTACTGTGGGGCAGTCTTTTTAAAGAAAAAAAAAATATATATATATTTATACTTTATTTTTTGTCTCTGTACAGCGTGATCAGTTTCGAAAATATATTTTTTTTCTTGTAGCCACAGATATCGTGATCAGTGGGTAAAACTATTAATTCATTTTATGAGAAATTCGGTATCAGTGGATACAACTCGCCGTGATCCGTGGCAAACTCAATCTGATAACGTGATCGGTGGAGACAAACCCGTACATACGTAATTTCCCCTTTTTCTGTCGCAAGTCACTCACAACGCCAAGTTAAATATTAGTCAGTATTGTTCTAGAAGTAATTGCTATGCTGAAATTTTCAGGCGTCACAGAAATACCGAGAAATATTATTATTCCGCGTAAATAGTGAGTTTGTACAATAAATTTTCAACTACAAGCAGAGGCTAAGTTTTCTGCTTTCAAAACTCCCTCTTAACATGGTTATAATTGACTGGACCATGGGGTGTTGTGACTTCGAACAGGCATATGCAGCTGTGAACTGCAATAAGCTGAGGTGATTCAACAACGTACTATTTTTTACCATTATTAGAACAGAAAGATTTTTATACAATAACTTTAATTATAAAAATACGTATTACGTATCGAAGCATTCTCTCTTCGTCGTTTCCTCACTGCTGAAGATCGCGACCACATATAACACGTCTCCTAGCCAAGCGGTCTCCTATAAACCGCTCGGTACAGGCTGCCTCCAACAGCCAGCGTCAGACCATCTTACTGGTGCTCTGCCTTGCACGCCTTTTCAGTCAAAGCCCAGACGAATGAAAATATGTCCGAAAAAGCTGTGGGCACGCTCCCAGGCAGATTGTGTTAGGTGATGTTGAGTTCCTCTACTCATTAGCATTAGCACATAACACATGGCTTTCTGAAGTGTGTCACCCCACTCAATGACGAGCGGTCCACGGAAAGACTAAAGCTGTGGCGAGGTAGTGCATTCTTACCTAATCCATTTGTTCCACCTCCTAAAAATCTCCCACCTATACATGAGTTACCATGGCTGGCCTGGAAGTCTTTAAAACAGCGGACAACCTGAATCCGGAGTCTACCGGATTCAGGTTGTCCGCAGCAAGGAAAACCAGCTTAGGTGGAGATTTATTAATGACTTTGCCCTGGACTGTAAATGTGGTGCTGTTCCACAAACGATGGGGCACTTAATATCGTGTCCTGCGTGTCCTGTTGTTTGTTCACTACAGGAACTGATAGACGCTACCAAAAGCGCCAAACTAGTAGCTCAGTTCTGGGCCGAAACAATTTATGTAGATTGCCATCGACACGCTAAGAAGAAGATAAAAGAAAAAATGTTATAAAAGAAAAAAATGTTAACTCTACCCTCTATTTATGTATGTATTAGAAATAGTCACTTTTGTTAAGTAAAACAAAGTTAATGAACGTGCGCCGAAAAACAAAATTAATTCTACCAGCACCTAGACTACAAATGTTCATAAATAGCCCAGAATACCAAAGCATACAGATATACAACAAATTTCCTGAATTTTTAATATTTTATACGCAAACCCTGCGTAGGGAACATAGCTGTTTGTTGAATCGGAAGGTCGCAGGTTCAAACCCTGCTCGCACTGGAATTTTTCTTTCCATGTCAAAAACAGCTATGTTCCCTACGCAGGGTTTGCGTATAAAATATTAAAAATTAGTTTGGTATGGCGACTTCTATACAACATTGATTTGACTGCAATGTCAACGTGTTGGTTTAAGTTAGTTCGATTCTTTCTTAAATAGATGGCGCTAACGTCACCGTAAGACGTTATTAATGGAACGAAAATTTCGAGATCTGTGAGCGGGGTGCGATGGTCTAGTTGGTTAAGACATCCGGTGTACTGAATCGGAAGGTCGCATGTTCAAACCCTGCTCGCACTGGAATTTTTCTTTCCATGTCAAAAACAAATTACCTGAATTTATACCGTCCACGAGAACACTATGTGTATTTAAAGCTAGGTTAAAGTTAATGCTCTTAGATAAATGTTACTATAGTATTCAAAAATGTATAGAAGACAAAATGCTAAAATAGAGTTCAAATATAATTATTATGTATGT
The DNA here is from genome assembly GCA_963576755.1 of Noctua janthina. Classification (NCBI taxonomy): domain Eukaryota; kingdom Metazoa; phylum Arthropoda; class Insecta; order Lepidoptera; family Noctuidae; genus Noctua; species Noctua janthina. The sequence continues at coordinate 11,991,503 of OY755059.1, forward strand.
GTTAACTATGAAATATATTATTTTTGTGTATAAAGCTAGATGTAAGTTTAATATAATATTTTAATTGTGAAAGTTCCTAATCTACGTGATACTCACACTCTGCAATTGTTAGTTTTAAGTCATCTTGCTGCGCCCTAACAGGATCATTTGTACTCATTAGTAGCTTAGCGTATAACTATACCAAGGCTGCGGGACTGTGCCAGGGCTGCGGGACTGTTCGAAAGAGATACCGTAGCCCTGGAACGCAAAGGGCAAAGAAGGAACATGGATGGGTTTTAGTCAGTACAAGTCTGACACTCCCTTCCGCTCCGCCCAGAGTGGGGGGGGGGTCATTTGATAATTTCCCATCCGAAAGAAGAAAAAAAAACTATGTGTACATTGTGCATTCAATAAATAAATAACATTAAACATTTAATCAGCCCTCATAAATTGTACAATATTAAAAGCATTTCCATACATAACGAACATTCCCCTTTGTCGATTTCTATCAGCGCCTCCAATTAAACGGTTCACATAATGTACGTCGTTTGTGATTACCGATTATGCAGTATAAGGGTAATTGCCTTCATCATCACACGGTTTGTAAAGTTCTGATGCGAAAATATTCGCTTTTGATCTAAATTTATTGTTGTTTACTTTGGAATTTATTCGTTTTTATTGCAGAAAACATAACATAACATCGTGCTTGTAATCCTCAAAGGGTAAGGCAGAGGTGTCTCTATAATACACCTACAATTTGCCAGTTATGTTTAAGTCCCATGTAGTATGGGCCGAGCCTATTGCCATCAACCAAGTACAGATCTAGACTCCGAGAAGTTAGGTTAAGAAATTCCTGATGGAAAACCCAGATATTACTTACCTTCACCTGGGAATCTACCTCATTTTCAACATTAGTGGCTTGCGACCCTTACACAAGCGAGGCAATTCTTGGTGAATAGCGATAAGTACTTATTCTAATTTGGGAATATTTTATCGAGGCTTCCTCAAGCTATATACTTCTTTCCGGAGCGAGAGGGAATGGGAAGCCGTCACCTCCTTCTGCGAAGCAGTCATGCTAGTGAAGGAGGTGGCAGGACGTGAGAGGGAAAGAACCTCACGTCCCAGCCGGCGCGGGAGACGCCCTGGGCGTCGGGGGTCACGTGGTGGCTTCCGACCACCGTAGGCGCTGGCCTGTGGACGGCGAGTTATGGGCTAGCTCGCCGTCCGGCCGTCTTATGACTACAGGCCGTGTCGACGGCGCGTTCGTGTTCCACGCGCGCCTCAAAGAGATGTCAGCAATCAAGTAGGGGTCCGCATGGACCGATGCCTGCCAGGGCTGCGGGACTGTTCGAAAGAGATACCGTGGCCCTGGAACATAAAGGGCAAAGAAGGAACATGGATGGGTTTTAGTCAGTACAAGTCTGACACTCCCCTCCGCTCCGCCCAGAGTGGGGGGGGTCATTTGATGATTTCCCACCCGGAAAAAAAAAAAAAAAAAGCTATATACTTCTTATGCATATATATGGTGGTGATGAATGAAGTCCCTTGCGGATGCTTTAAAATTTATTGCCTCCACATCATAGTTTCCCATGGGACAAGGTAGCGGTGAGTGAGAAATTAAATAAACAGAATGGATAGCAAAACACACCTGTGCAAGGATGTACTGCGATCATTAATTCTGAAGCCAAGTGTAGTAGGGTAATTTTACTCTGTGGGGACTTTGAAATTAGAAAGCATTGAAAAAATGAGGTTGGCAACAATGGCACTTTAACAGAAACACATGTAAAATAACATCACGCCTGTAATCCTCGAACGGTAAGGCAGAGGACAATGAACTCAATATACACACACATGTAAAATATTAGTAGGGTCTAAACCACGTCATGAATAATTGCTTGAATTATAATAAAAGTAACGGGGAAACCGATCTGTTTGGGTGAAATTAGAGAAAACGGATTATTCCAGATATGAGAACTAGCTAGATCGATTTTTCGCCTCCGTAAACTCACGTAGAACGTGATTACAAATGAATATTTATGTCGGATCCAGTCATTAGTACGGACAGTCAATGTCTCATTTATTTATTTGTTTAGGATCTCTAACAAAGGATGTACACAAACACACGAAATAAATAATCGACGACTAAAGTATCACGTAGGCGTACTCCTTCACTTACAGGATACCACAGCATGCTTAATAAAATGTATAACTAAGCTAACAAATATATAGTAGCATTTAAAAATTAAATTAAAACATTAAGGTAATAAAATAAAATTGGAAAAATAAAATTAAAAATAACATAGTCATAGTAGCAATTAAAATCAAAACAATTGGTAATAAAATTAAAAAAATAATTAAAATTAACAAAGTCGTAGTAGCAATTAAAAAAATCAAAACAAACGTGGTAATAAAAATGGAAAAGTAAAATTGTAAAAATAAAATTAAAATAGTAATTAACATCGCGGTGGAGATGAGACGTCCTGGAACTGTACCCGATTCATTGTGCCCCGTGTTATTGTGTTAAGTTGTAATCTCAAGTAATTCTTTAGTTGTACTAGAAACAGTGTATCGCACCCAGTGTGTTTTCAGAGCACGAAACCCATGGTCTGCCGACAGGATGAACTAGCCTAACGGAATAAATCCTGAAATATCCGACACATAAATATTATTAACTTAATAGTGTAGGATAGGATATTGCTGTGACTCGTACTCAGGGAGTATGATTTGTCAGGCATTATGCTACGTAGCCAGAAAGTATAGGTACTACAGATAGAAGGCTATTCTGGGGCTGTATTTTGTAATTGGATGTCGAAAAATTAGCGGCGATTAAAGGCCAATCTTTGTTTTTCATTTTACTTTCCAAACCTTATAAAATGTTATCACAATGTTAATAAATCTCTATTTTGTTTGTTAAAAGTAAAAATAGAAAAACTTAACCTGCGAAATTAGCTGGTTGAGACAGCGAAAGGAAAATATTATCAGAGAAAATTTTGCTACAGCTACTAAGACTCAATATCTAATCTTGAAGTTTATCGACGAGAAAATTTAATCAAAATCTGACTTTAATTTATTAAAATAACATCACTTTAAGTTATTCATGGCTAAACTTCAGCTCATAATATTATATCCTACGGGTAAGCAAAAGCCGTCCGCTTTCTCAACGCCTCCTGATTAAAATCTTTCATCTAAATTAAAATCCAGCTACCTTTGCTTGCTTCCAGTTTATCTAGCTTTGAGAAAATGATTAGAATATTTTATATGCTCTTATATTTAATTTCGAAGTTCTTGAAAAATTCCGTTTTCTTTTTAGTATCTTTTTCGATGCTGTTTTTTTGATTTTCCAGATTTTCGTTTTTGATTTGTTTGTTGAGTTTAAAATTAAATCTTTTATTTTATAATACATGGCCAATATGTATTATAAAATAAAAGATGTAATTTTATAGAAAAGAAGATAATTTATGTTTTAGTTTTATTCCTCTTTACCTACAGGGTATTTATATGACATACAAAACTACGCTTGACGTGCAGCAATCCATTATGTGCTGCGGAATTCACACAGAATGTTCACAAACATCAAAAATATTTATTTTTAAATCGTTGGATTTTGATAAATGAAAAGGCCATTTCATCATACGGTCCTGCATGAACGATTTTACCATACAAAGCCTTATTCTAGCACACACCCACTGTAAAATGTAGTTACCAAGGCTAGCAAAAGATCAATCTTCAAAAACAACTTCAAAACCATAAATTGACTCTCGAACTAATAATAATGTCCAGTTCTATCCTCGTTCAAGCGAAACTCCTCCGATTCGAAGTAAAAATACGTTGCTTTTAAGTAAACTAGTGTTACTCTTCGCAGTAAATTTTCAAGTAGCTACATGTTTACCCAAATAAAATATGTATTGTAAGCGAATGTGAGCATCTCAAGAAAATGTGTACCGTGCGTATTGGACAAAAGCTTTTAGAGAGCTGCAACTCCGCATACATATTTGTGGAGTTAGGGGCCTGACACACTGGCGAAGGCGTCGGGTTTCCGCAGTCTATGTATATGTAACTAGGTCCTCCGTGTTCAGTTACTATACAATTCAACTAAATTCACAGTTTATTAAGAAAAAGAAGTATGGACTTTTTTCACTTTTTACGACGATCTAAACTTTTAGGATTATTTAATTTACGATCTAACTTTTCTGATGAGCTGAGTTTTTAAGGTAGCTTGTGACTTGCATAGCTTTTGTTAATTATGGTCTAGTTTAAAGGAGACACTATTTTCGTGAATATTTAGTATTTTTGGTGAAAATACTGGCAGAACTTTGTAGTTATTCAACAAGATAGAGACATAAAAGGACTACAAAAGTGTAAAACATTTATAGGAGTAACCACAGACTGAACACGAGTTTCGACAGTAACGTGTGAAGCATCTCTAGCCGCGAACACGACGACCGAGTACATTTTCATGAATCACATTTAAATGACACTCTCAGACGATGAATGACTTACACTTCGCTCCTTCTCCGCATTGAAATATTTATTTGTCTGTCTGTATTCAAATGTTTATGTGGCGTACAGAGTCTGCACCTTAACAGATTCAAGCTTTTTACATGTGTTTAAACGCGAATGTTTCAAAACATTTCAGTGCATTTAACCTTCAAATAACTAAGAACTCGCAAAATTTTAGTGAATTTTGTTCAAAGCAAAACTCACTCAATGCACCCTTTGCAAACAAAATTAAAATAAAAAAATTAAGAAGTACTTCTTACTTTGCAATAGTGTGTAGCGTTTCTTACACTTCATAAGGTCTGAGTACCACTCAATTGAAGGGAGTTCTTTGAACTCGGCTGCATAAAGAACTATTCCTCGGAGTTTTCTTTTTGTAGTCGAGGAAACGCTCCGACAAGGATTGTGGGAAATGATGACAATTTCCTTTTCTGTACAGTCGTAACTGTTTTTACTTCCATTCAACACTCGTCTCTTGCAAAAGGTTGGAAACGACTCCTTGTTTACACGAAGTTGAATAACATGCTGTGATCCCGCAATTTGAAAGGAATGTGTTCATTTCAAGTGTTTTTTTCACATCGTAAATCACGCGTTGGATCAAAAGTATACCATTACCAAGTTTCGGTTTGCTCTCGATGTGAATTTGTCACGTTTCCCGAAAACATGCGAAGTACCGATAGCATATTCTAAAAATTCTTATCTCATGAACTTTGGAAGGTAACGGCTTTGCGCAAATAAATTCAGATACCAGGCCCAGAATTCTAATATCGAGACTCCACATTACGAGTATTTACATGCATAGCAGAAAAGTTTTCAATAAATACTTGCAAAGTTCGATGGCAGATAGAAAATTTATTGAACTCGGGTATGCTTTCAAGGCAACCTTTTTCTAGAATACCTATTCCGTTCCTGTTTGGATGGAGTCATAATTTTATGAAGATTTTTACTGATGTTTAAATGTTAAAAAGCTGCGTCAATATTATGTTTCCTATGGAACATGATTCATGTTACACAAGAATTCGTTAAGTTCGTGATAAAAGGGTCGTTGAGCTTCCGATTAAAGGAAGCCCAAACCATTTTTAGACCTAATCAAAGTGTCGAAAAAATCCAATTCATTTTTTTTTTCGATGTCTCTGTTGATATAGGACAGACAGGAAATGATGGCGCAAATCCGTAAACACCGCGAACCTATCAAGGAAATTACACAAAAATATCTAAGAAGGATATAACTTCTAAATTTGTAACAGGATAATAAATAGTTTTCTAGAACAGACAATCCTGAGTGCAGACTCTGGTGCGCAGTGGGTAGGTACTAAGTATCTCGCGCCGAGAAATAAATTGAGTGCAGGAATAAATCAGGCGTAGACGCAATCAGGGCTCCTCCGCCAGAGTGAACGATACCTCCCACGTGTGCGCTTCCAACAGATTTACAACCTTATTTTGTAATAATAGCCACGGTCTTCATTATAACATAAATAGCCCTTAAACACCTTTATAGCCCTCACAGAATTTGTATGAAGTGCCCCCGAGAGGTCAATATGTTTATAATCCTTAAAGCCGGCTAAAATGGCTCTTTCATTAAGGTAATGTGTTCCGTAATACGAGACAGTTCAATCTCATAAAATGGGCAATTAGTACAAGAGAAAACTTAGTTTAATAGTAGAAAACATTTTAGACGATGAAACAAATAGTTTCAGAAAAATAATTTAGATTAACTATCCAAAAAATAAAGTCAGATACAGTCTTTTGCAAGCACATAAACGTTGTTTTCCAAATCCAATTTGGACAACTATTGACTAAATTATCATCAACTTTTCCAAGAACAAAAAAAAAACAAAAACACATTCCCACATAAATAAAAATATACAGCAATAAATATACAGACACATGCAGACATACAGACTATGTATACCTACTGGACATCGAAACGTTTCGCGCCAAATCGATGTGCAAAAACGTTTCCAATAATTAAGTGAGGGTAGAACGAACGGTTAACTGACAGAAGAGTCACGCTTAAAATGTGATTCGGATCCCAGCGGAAATTACGTTTTTCTCCAATTTTCTTTACAAGTACTTGTTTATTTTAGGATTATTTATTGTGAGACTGCTTCGCGTGATTTCTTATTTCTTTTTGTCAATGGATTTGGTGTCGTTTCAATCACTATTGGATAATGGAGGTGTATTAGAGTATTAGACTATGTTTGTTTGGTGGATTAATACGGATTTCTTTCGGTTTGTTGTTTGAGACAGTTGTGTTCTGGAACCTAATCATTTCTCAAACTGAAATTAAGCTATATTTTAGAACAGACTACCACAGCGTTATACTCTAAATTCATATAACATAATGTAGTTTTTGAATAACGTACACATCAACAGTCCCCCAAACTGGAGCATTGTTCAGTTACCAGCACATCAAGTTACCACAAACTGTCAAATTTCTCCAAATGATTTTTAACCATAAAATGTTGACGGTTAAGTTCAAATTTGACAGTTTGTGGTAACTTGATACGCTGGCGACTTACCTATTGTAAAATAGGCATAAATTAACTCTGTGAATCAAAATGCCGACATTGTACAATGTCTGGGGTTACTCAATTACATTGTAAAGTAATCATCTATTGTAAAGTAGTCATCGCAAACACCTCGCACCACCACCACCAACTTATTGAGACTTATTTTTATTATACTTATTCAGAATAGTTTGCGAGCCATCACGTATCAAAATAGCATGCTTAGTGCATGTTATAGCTCTAACATGACATCACGTGCAACAACAAACTATCCGCAGGGAAAGCTTGCAAGCAAAGGCGTTTGTAGCCCCAACACGCGCGTAAGTCGTGAATGCTCACAGTGAGCATTTGCGTGCACATAGAACGAGGCATGTAAATTGAGGTATTCGCGACACATGATGTGCAACGTCTGAGTGCGTCTTTAACCAATAAAAATATTTTGGATGTACCATATCCTTACAAACTATATAATCCATTTACACTACACCAAGAGCGAGTCTGTCTGTTCCCTCCAGCTGGAGTGTCCCAAATTTCTGTTCACCAGCTCACTTGACCGTCTGCACATCGCCTCTGACGCCGTAATAAACATGGCCAGCTACTGGTCAAACAGGATAAAGCCGAAACGAAGAGAAAGAGAAAACAATACTTTTCTTTTGGGCTCCCCCTCAGTCAAGTAAACGTAACACGAAAACAATTATTTTAAGTAATTCTTTTGAAACTTAAGTTCTATTAAAAAAAAATATCCGAACAAAGAACAGGTAGAAAATATTAAAAATGTAATGTCTCAAAGCCATTTGTTTCAGTAATGGTATTTTCCATCATAAAAACATTGTATTGAAGTCGAACAAAAAATATTGCTTTCAAACTGATTACATTCTGAATACTAACCAATATTTTTTGGTCCTTTGAGCCATTTTTTGTCAAGAATTTGTATTTAGTAATAACTTATGTGATTAATGTTATTTTCTTGCAAATTGTAAATCTTTCACCAGATATTAAATGTTGTTTGACTCATGTTTGACTGAAAAAGAAATCTAGACAAATTCAAACACCATTTTATGAAATTTATTTTATTAATTTCCATAAGCATTGCCAACACCAAAATAGGTGAGAAAAGGCTAGGCAGATGATGATTAATTTCCATAGGCATTATGACATCAGACCCCAAATAAATTGGGATAAGGACAGAAAAATGATGATGATGACATCATCTAAATTGCACTAGGCCCGCGTGGTGGATTATGGCCCACTCTCACAGATGGCCTGAGTACAACGTTATAGGCAGGAAAAAATAATATTTTGGAAATATTCATGCTATGCTTACTAATAATAGAAATTGAGAATTCCGCCCAATGACCAGCAACAGAAGAAAGTTTCGGTCAATTACAATTTATTTGATATCGGCTAGTTCCTACATAAGGACAGAACCGTTTTGTTAGCCGACCCGCATCCATTTGCCAAAGTCCACCGAATCGGGCCAGACGGCTCAAACTCGTTCACCCTACATATTTTATACGATTGTTAAAATGTTTTAGTATACTACGAGAATCGATCAGGCGTTTGGGAAAGTTTTGTGGTTGAATCATCCATAAGTGGATACTATGCAAGTTATAGAATCAGGCGTTACTTTGCGGAAATTCATGACGTTAAATTTTATGCAAACTATTTAGAATTTCACAAAAAAGATCCAGGATGGATGCAAGATGCAGCACCTGCCCACAAAAATAAGCACATGCAGGAAAAGCAATAAGACCAAGCCGCAAGCATGCCGTACACCCAAACGTATACTCGACACGGAGATGTTGACTCGACAACCATTCGGGTGCGAATGAGCCTATTTTTTATTGCTTTTCCTGCATGTGCATTTTTTTCGGATGGAAAATCATCAAACGACCGCTCTGGGTGTAGCGCAAGGGAGTATCAGACGTGTACTGACTAAAACCCATCCATGCTACTTCTTAGCAGCACCTATTACATACCGAGTTTCCCCCGTGCCTCGGAAAGCACGTTAAGCCGTTAGTCCCGGCTGTCATTTGTAGATCTTTGACAGTCGTTACAGGTAGTCAGTGGCTCAAAAAGTCTGACAACAGTCTTACAAAGGGGCATCGTATTACCTAGTACTAACTGGGTTGTGGAGGTCAGATAGGCAGTCGCTCCATGTAAAATTTTGGTATTTAGCTGCATCCGGTTAGAGTGGAAGCCGACCCTAACATAGGAAAAGGCTAGGCAGATGATGATGATGTTCCTTCTTAGCCCTTTTTAGCCCTTTTGGGCCCTTTGTGTTCCAGGGCAGCGGTATCTCTTTCGAAAAGTATAATAAATATACAGTGGTTTGTTATTTTACAATAGGTATCACGTCGATGTAGAAAAACTCATATTATGGTTAATTTGAAAATTGTAACAAACTTTATCTCATTCATTCATAAATAAACATAAACAATTAAACCAAGTTTCGAGAGAAAACTTCTCAAAAGAATTAAGTAGGTATTAAAAGAAACTTAAGAGAAAAAGATTTCTCGTAAATCAACCTGCAATATAAATGTCTTAAGCATCTACCTTTATTGTGTTTCTTGAAACTAAATAAGAAACATACTTTGAACATTAAAAAGCCTTAAACATCGCATGAAAATTATTTACTGAATATTCAGTTTTCTTAGTCGTATTTCTGAGAAATATATATTCTTTTAATGTTTCATTTTATACGATTTTCATGGAAAATTTCCCCTTCTTCTTTAGTCAATGTTACTGATACTGATAGCCTACGTCATCCCACTGCTGGGCTAACGCCTCTCTCCATGACTTCCAAATTCTTCGATCCAGGGCCTATGTGGGCCACTGGTCGCGAGTTGTCCAGCTCGTCCCGCCATCTCCTGCAAGGTCTACCGCGTCGCCTTCTCCTTCTTTAGTCAATGTTGAACTCTATTTTTGTTATCACAGATATAATCCAAGTATTGTATTGTATAACGGGCTGGTGTCCGCAACTCCACGTCAAAGCGCGTATTTTGCGTGCGGGATATATAATCCAAGTAATGTAAACTTAGAGGATACTAGAATCCTTAACAATTTTCAAAATTTTTATTTCTTCTTTATACTTAAGTGCATGCGTTTAGCTTTAAAATAATATGATTTTTATATAAGTCACGAACCTGGCCATTGGAAGCTCACAAACATTCTTGAATTTTAATATTTTTAGTACGAAAATTTGTTAGAGTGATCACTAAATTAATAACTGATACAAGGCATAAAAATAATCAAACTTTATTTGTCATATTTAAACTATTAATTCTTGGAAGTTTCTTACTACTTATAAACAGTACAAATATCAAGTTATTGTGATTCCTTTAATAGTGTGGGATCTTCTTTGACCGCCATCTTAAGCTGAGCAATGAAGAAATCAAACTGTGATGTCAATCTATAGTTAGCCCTGAATTCTTCACAGTGCTTCAAGAACACTGGGTACAAATGCCTTAAAACCGCGTGGTCCAAGGTCGGGAACAGATGATGAAGCGCATGGTCACCGAAGAAAGTCATCACTTTGAAGAAGTTGTCGTTAATGTCATTGCGGTCCATCACAGCTTCAAGCTCGTGCATTCCCCAGTCGATGGTTGTTGCCCTGAGAAATTGTAATTTACTGATGTTAAATGAGAACCAAGACAAAAGACTATCACTTTCAAAGCCATGAATTTATTCATATCATCGGTTTCAATGTGGAAAGTAACTTTGTCTACACCCTAGTTAATTTACCAACCACAATAAGTAGAAAGGCCCATGGTAGTATGTTTGCTGCTTAAAAACTGCTTCATCTGTAATATATCCAACAAAATCACTTATTAGACGTAATTTAGGTAACTGAATTAACATACTTGACTTGATCACCATCTTTGAAGATTTCAGGATGATGATGGGCAGCGTTGGATCCAATCGTGAAGAAGATGAGACTGGCGGTGCAGTTAATCCACAGCCACATAACAAAAGTGTGGTAGAAAGTGGAGCCACTGGCAAGATACATCCAGATGGGTAGGAGGAGTCCAACACCATCGTGCCATCTGTAATGGCGGGTGAAGAAGCCCTTACGGATGAAATTGCTGATGAACCTGGAAACATACAAAATCGTATTACACGGGTATAGTAATTCTTTTATGGTTTTCAGATACAAGACCAGTTAACGTGTTAGTTCAGTACGTCTGTCTAGTAAAAGTGATCAAGCCGATGGGACCGGAAAGATATTTCAGTACATATTTTTTAAAGTCTGGTGTCCAGAGTCCGATCAGATCGTTTTAATCTCGCCTTTACTGGCGAAGACTACTTATTGACTTATGCACTGGGTTCTCTTCAAACGTATTACTCGTATAAGTCTAAGCAAAGAATTTCTTTACAATCCTGTCTTACCTTTTTATGAAGTTGATAATAAATAAGAATGGGAACACCACGAATTCAATCAAGAGCGTGAAGTATGCATACGAAGGCTTCTTCCTAGGATTCCATAATACAAACGGCTCCAATCCACTGACCTCTAAATCTATCAGTGTGTTTGGATAAACATGATGTGAGAGAGCGTGTGATACTCTGAAGTCTCTGCAAAACAATTACAAGTATAATAATTATTTATATTATCGTTATGATAACCGTTGGGTGTCAAGGTGTGTTTATATTTTTTTCTAAAAACAATTTTACTGTTTTTTTTTTTATTTTCGTCAGATAAAAAGAATAATGATATCAAGGCGCTTTGACCCGCGTGGATGGTTACGATCGCGAGGAACAATATAAGTTGAACATGATATGTTTATGCTAATATGGTTTATACTTCCAGGTGCAGAACTGGGTGCTATTGCACAGCTTGGGACAGGCGTCCAGAATGGTCAACTATAGGTCGAATTAATTAAAAGTTAACTGGTAGAGCCTTGAGGAATTAAGTTCGCCTCTACACCAATCGCATTAGTCATAGTAGTAAATTAATCACTTCGATATGGAAATAATGGAAACGCTATTGTACTTACCTATACGACCATAAACTAAAGTTGAAGAGGTACATCCTCCAGTTAGTTCTCCTGTGGATGTAATTGTGTGCAGCGACTGTTGTCCAAGCCAAAGCTAGAGATGCTACCAAGTAAGACAGCATCACAACCCAGTAGTCTGTAGCCCAACAAGACAATGCGGATGTTATTAAACACGTCGAAAAAAGTCCATCAATAATCAGATTCGTCCATCTTTTCTCAGTTGGAGGAACTGTCTTAAGCACTTCTATTACTGATCGTTTCAATGTTTTGTAAAATCCATCTTCTTCGAAAGTAAATGGAGAATTTCTGGGCGTTTGAGCATCTCTAATGTAATATTTTTCTTTTATTTTTTCTACAACGGGATTGAAGTGATGACACTCGAATGCCTCTGTAATGTCTGTGCCCTGCAAATGTTATGTTGGGTTTATTTAATAATGCCAATAACCATAACGATTTATGTACTGTAACTTATTTCTACTTTTTGAAGCAAGTTTTGTAAGTTTTTGAAAAGTCAGAAGTTCAAAACTAAAGAAGTTTAAAAACCTATTCTGGTTGTCGCTTCCCCCCCCCCCCCCCATAGAAATTTTTCGTCGGTATTTTTATTTTAATTCAGGTGTTCCATACATTTTTAACGCGTAGTATTGCACTTTTGTACTTCTGATTTTTTTTTAATTACCGCAATAATTGAGTACAGAATGATGAATACGTGGTAACCATTTTCGGATCGGTGTCCCTTCCACCCTGTATTTTAAACAAATAGAACAATTTGGAATTCTCAAATGAAAGCTATTAAAATCATGATTCTATAATGGCTTTCGAAAGCGCCAGGGTAGCCCGCGAAATTCAAATTTTCTTAAGTTTTTTTTTTGCAATTTGCAAATCAGTGTCAGGATGTATGTTGATGAAAATATGATTCGCGCAAGTAACACGTATGTAGTAACAAAATTATTATCACTAAAATATCAATCAATACAACCCTCTGATTTCATTTAACCCCATTGAATGACTTTTTCATGAACGATACGTGTTACTTGCGCGATCACCACAAAACTTTTTAATTTTACCTTAGAAAGCTCCAACCACTCCTCGCCACCAGGATGCTTCTGCAGAAAATCTGTGAAATCGTATAGTCCGTTGCGTATTCTCCATAATCCTTCTGCTCCATCATCCATGGCTTTTCCTTCCAGCCACTGTACGGGATCCCTGAACCCTCCATCTCTTAGCGAAGGGTACTTTAATTGCGGAAAACTCACATGAGTTTTCTTTTCCGCAGCTGTTTTATGAGCCCACTCTATATATCCTGTATCTTTGGGAGCCATTTTTAATAACTATACTAAATTAATAATAATTCACTCAACTGCACTGTGATGTGTACTGTCCAAACTGTACAGACGGTTTAATTCGGGAACCGATCTTCGCCTGCTTTTATAGCACTATGCTTTGTAAACAGTTGATTCTGATATCTCTCTTTACAAAGCAAGAAAATTAAATAAAATTCACTTATCGAAAAAAAAGCGGCCGACCGAATTATAAAAAACCAGTCAAGTAGGAGTCGGTTTCGTTGCACCAAACATTATAATTTTTTTTTTTTACGCTTATTCAGGTCAATTTACAGTCAACACTAAATTTGTTTTTCATAGTGTGTTAATGATAAAACAAAGTGACTGCTTCATTTTCAAGAAAAGCTCCCATATCCCAAAAACTAAATATCAAATTCTATTCGAACTAATTTTCGTTGAAAGTTCTTTTCACGTTCAACAACCCCACATCTTTTTCAGAATTACCTCCTCTTACTTTAAAAATTAGAGGAGCTCGTGGCTAAGTAATAACAGCCGCTCGGATCGATATTTAGGTTAAGCCGCGCTTGCCTAGGTTGGTCTGTGGATGGGTGACCACCCATTACATACCGAGTTTCCTCCGTGCCTCGGAAAGCACGTTAAGCCGTTGGTCCCGGGTGTCATTTGTAGATCTTTGACAGTCGTTATAGGTAGTCAGTGGCCCAAAAAGTCTGACAACCAGTCTTACCAAGGGGTATCGTATTACCCAGTACTAACTGGGTTGTGGAGGTCAGATAGGCAGTCGCTCCATGTAAAATACTGGTATTCAGCTGCATCCGGTTAGACTGGAAGCCGACCCCAACATAGTTGGGAAAAGGCTAGGCAGATGATGACTTTAAAAATTAGAGGGGTGACACTATTTTATGGCTTTAGAAGCGAATATCTCATCGACCATTAAGTATTTTAGGAACCTGGATTTGATTTAAGAACTGTTGGTTCCAACACAGTTATCCAAGAGGTACTAATGGATGGTATACTTGCTATCTAAAGTGAAAATTAATATTTTGTGATGATTCGATGCCGAGAGGCTCTGGGACAAGAGAAAGATGCTAGAATGTTATGTCTGTGTTGATGTTCTTTCCCTAACAATTTATCTAACATGTGATAGTTAATAAACTTTGTTATTATTAGGAAGACTAGATTGCGATAAATTATTTATTCGTTGACTCTTGATAAGCGAAGTCACAGCGCAAACCAAAGGTCGTCCTTATCTTTTATACAGACATTTGTAAAACAAAACATTGCAATATTGATTATAACTACTACAGTCTACAAATTATATTAATATTACACCGAAGAAATGTAATTTAGGTACTGTTTTAATCGGCCAATCAAAAATGTTGTTTATTTTTGTACTAGATACCAGTGGCGAAGGTTCCATACAACTCGATTCTTACTGGATTCCCTTTGAAAATTGGCACAGTCAGTATTCTATAGACAAATAATATAGTCACATTAAAGATTGTACTCTAGCTTACCTTTCACAAAAATTGACCCTTCGCTACTGCTAGATACTTAGCCGAGATAATAGTGTTTGTAGGTAATACTTTGATTAGAACAATGACAATGACCTTTAGATCCAACATTAAGAGATAAGAACCTATTTTATTTCAATAACAGATTTATAGAATGCCTCGTTGGTCTAGTGGTCGCAATCTCGACTGCTGAGCATGAGGTCCTGGGTTCGATTTCCGGGTCGGGCAAATTGTTACTGGGTTTTTCCATCAGTAGCACTCACGGAGTCCCGATTCGTGCCCGGTTGATGGCAATTAGCTCGCCCCCTATTACATGAGACTTAGAATATAACTGGCGAAATGTGGGTGTATTATTATGTACACCTCTACCTAAACCTTCGGAATTTAAGGCGTGATGTTATATTATGTAACAGTTTTATCAATCTAAAACAAATATTTAATTGTGTTAACTTTTAAGGTTGTGTTCTCCAGTTTTTAGAACATTTAAAAGTAACGATCTTTATTGCATAATACGAAGCGTAGATGATATTATTAAGACAAGACAAAGACAAAAATAACAAGTTAGTGAATTTTAATCAATTTCTATTTATTAATTAATAAGCAAAGTTATTTTTATTTACATCAATACAATATTTTTCGTCGTACCGACGCTAAAACGGTTACCACGTATTCAGAACCCGACCACATAGAAATTCAGGTTCAGAATGACGTACTGAATACGTGGTAACCGTTTTAGTGTCGGTGTCCTTTCCACCTTGTATAGGCGTATTTTGCCAACATTTATTTGTAACACCATTACAAACGTATCCGTAAACTTCTTAAAATTAATAAATGCTTCCACAGAAATATTTTTTTATTTCTAATTAAGAGAAAATGCGGGTGTTCTTATCTCCATACAAACGCTTTCGCCTGTTTTCTTTCTGGTTTATGACTTTAAAGCAATGATTTTTTACAGTAAAATAAATATCAACTTCTTCTATGTCCTTATGTTTTCCTTTTTGATGATACATAATCTTTAGCACTAAGCACTAGAACCTTTACAAAATGCTCAAAATTGCCTATCTAGACCGCTGTCAACAGAGGCCTAGAGTACAAATTTGACAACTATTAATGAAAATAAGAAAATCATAGGGACACAGGATATACCCTTCTTATTCAGTTTATGAAATATCTTTTAAATTGGTCGAATATTGGAGGAGGAAACAGTCGAGAGCCAAACCTCCAATTATGACTTTTTACTTAAGCTTTTTAGTCGGATCTGAAGTTATGTCGAAATCGCTCTCGCAGTGCGACAGCGATAGTATCTTTAAATACCTAATTTTCAAAAGTTTCTCCGACCGCATATCCTCTTAACTATTCCATAGCTATTTCGATGTATCCAAAACATTAGGGTCTTCTTTGACAGCCATTCTCAGCTGTCCAATAAAGAGATCAAGCGAAGAAGTCAATCTGAAGTTAGCCCTGAACTTTTCGCAATGTTTTAAGAACACTGGATACAAATGTTTCAAAGTAGCGTGATCCACAGTTGGAAACAGATGATGCAGAGCGTGGTCTCCGAAGAAAGTCATGGATGTGAAGAGACTACTGTTAACATCAGTTCGGTCCATCACAGCTTCGAGTTCGTGCATGCCCCAGTCGACAGTGGTGTCCCTGAAGACAGATAAATATCACTAAATGTCCAAACATCCAGTAAAGAAGTTTAAAGTTTTATGAACCAGCTATAAAGTTGTCATGAAAACTGTTTCTGTATAGTTGAATGGGCGTAGTGAAGACGTTGTTATTTTAAATTAAATAATAAAACCTGATCTTAAATGTATGACTTTGTAACTAAAAATATCTTATTGTATGTCATGGTATGGAAACTAAGTGAGTAACCAATTAACATCCAATTAAATACTGAGCGTTTGAGACAATGATACTAAAATAAAAAGAGATCGCTCTAGCGCGCGCAAATTTTTGTAGACAAATTCAGATAATTGTCGTTATTTAAGTACTTCAAGTGCAATAGCTATCTCTTTCTGTATCAACGTTCTGTATTATTTATCGCAGTCGTAACAACGCAACGATATATTAACGCCGCTCAGTATGAACGTAGCGTACCTTTTTTTTACTTTATAATATTATTGGTTCGAGATATGTAAAGTATTCTGGTTTAAAAGAATGTCCATGGAGTTTCTTACCCGTTCGTCTCCATAGAGATCTACGTTAGGGAATGGGCAACTACAGTACTTTCACAGTTTTTGTGCCTTGTGACTGGGATTGTAGCTATTTTTTACTGTTGTCTTTATTTCGACAATTCAAAAGTGCCTGTAACTGGCCTACTTGAAATAAATGCTTTGATTTTGATTTTTTTGATTTAATGACTTTTTTTTTTTTCCGGATGGGAAATCATCAAATGACCCCCCCCCACTCTGGGCGGAGCGGAAGGGAGTGTCAGACTTGTACTGACTAAAACCCATCCATGTTCCTTCTTTGCCCTTTGTGTTCCAGGGCCACGGTATCTCTTTCGAACAGTCCCGCAGCCCTGGCAGGCATCGGCCCTTGCGGACCCCTATTTATTTGCTGACATCTCTTTGAGGCGCACGTGGAGCACGAACGCGCCGTCGACACGGCCTGTCGTCATAAGACGGCCGGACGGCGAGCTGGCCCATAACTCACCGTCCACAGGCCCGCGCCTACGGTGGCCGGGAGCCACCACGTGACCCCCAACGCCCAGAGCGTCTCCCGCGGCGACTGGGACGCGAGGTTCTTTCCCTCTCACGTCCCGCCACCTCCTTCACTAGCATGACTGCTTCGCAGAAGGAGGTGACGGCTTCCCATTCCCTCTCGCTCCGGACCATGGCTTGAACCAAGGCCGGACGCGAGAGGTCGCCGCTGCCAATCGCCGCTACGAGGACACGGCGATGCTCCGCCCAAGCGGGGCAGACCTCCACAGTGTGCTCCACCGTGTCCTCCAGACGATCCTCGCAGTGGAAACACCCGGGCGTTTCCTCCCGCCCGATTCGGTGCAGGAACCTCACGAAACAACCGTGTCCGGTGAGGACCTGCGTCAGGCGGTAGGTGAGGGCGCCGTGGCGCCTCTCTAGCCACTCCTCAAAGAGGGGACTTATCGCCACTATGGTGGCGTGCCCTGCACGGGGTTGCGACAGTCGCTCTCTCCATGTCGCCATGAGATCACGCCTGAGGTCTGTCCGCTGAGCGGCAATTTGCCGCGGCAGCGGAGTTTCCTCCCGACGTAGTGCCTCCGCGCGCCATTCGTGCAGGCGTGCGAGGACTATCGCCTCCAGATCCCATGGCGGCAATCCGGCAAGGAGGCTAGCCGCTTCGCCGGAGATCGTGCGGTACCCCCGGACTAGCCTTATGGCTATTACCTTTTGGGGCGCGTTCAGGTAGTGGGCGGCTTGCCCACCTCGTCGAGCAGCACGATGGGCCGGTATGCGGACGGAGAGTCCGCAGGGCGCCCTGGTTTCCGGATGAGGACCAGCTTCCCCGTCTTCCAACGAAGCGGAAACTGGCCTCTCTCCAAGCATGCGCTTAGGAGCCCTTCCAGTCGGGGCCCGAGAGCCTCAGAGGCTTTGCCAGGCAAGCCATCGGGTCCCGGGGCGGTGTTTCTGGTTTTCAGCCTGCATACCGCCACTCTCAGGTCTACCCCAATCACCTCCGGAACGTCGTCATCGTCATCGGTGTGGTCCGCTTCCGGCACCGCACGCGGCGGCGGAGCCATAGGCGGGGGAGGATGCTACCCTCGCGAAGGGAACAGAGCGCTCACCACGTCCTCCACGAGCTCAGGCCGGAGACTCTGCGTTAGCGTGGGGGCCCGGGTGCGGAGTTTGTCCCGCACCATCTTGTAAGGGTGCCCCCACGGATCTCCGTTCAGAGACTCCAGCATCTCCTCGCGGGCCAAGTTCTTGGCCCGCCGGACAGCCTCTTGGAGGGCGGTCTTCGCCGCTCTGTACCCCTCGTACAGCTCCGCCTCAATGGCTGCCGCATCCGGAGGGCGGATGCGGAGCCTGCGATGCCTGGCGTACAGGCGCCGCGTGGCAACGCACGCCTTGCGCAGAGACGTCAGCTCTCGCGACCACCAGTACACCTGACGCCGGGCGCTTCCTGGCCGAACTCGGGGCATTGCCACGTCGCAAATCTCGGACATGGCCTCCTGGAACCAACCCGCCTCGTTGTTGATGTCGGCAGGCCTGACTGGTGATGACACCCAGGCCTGCACGATCGAGGCTTCCAGGAGGAGCTCCCGGTCCAGCTGCTTCAGCGCCCATCGCGGACCACTCGGGGTGATTTAATGACTTCATACAATTGCACAGATGCAACTATGCGATTTATTGATTTTCCTCGAGTCTATTTTGAGATGAAGCCCCAGGTTCATACTGATTGTAGACAATGACGAATCGACAACCATGTCAGCTTAACTTGTTCTGAACATAACCCTCTCCAATTCAAATACATGGAAGAAAACTAATCAAAACGACAAATTGTTTGGCAAACATTTTAGCTCGGTCATCTGCCTGCGTCCTTTGTGACTACTAGTCTTAATCGTCTTAATAATAGTTTTTGTGACAGGACTTTCACGTCCAATTGCCGAACATAAACGTAAACCATCATTTACTTACTTGAGTTGATCACCATCTTTGAAGATATCAGGGTGATGATGCGCAGCATTCGTGCCAATAGTGAATGTTATGAAACTGGTAGTAATAACAATCCACAACCATGTGGAGACAGCGTGCCAGAACGTAGTGCCACTGGCAAAGTACATCCAGAGGGGAAGGAGGAAGGCAATGAGATCGTGCCATCTGTAGTGGCGGGTGAAAAAGTCCTTGCGGACGAAGATGCTGACGTGCCTGAAAGCATAATTTAATTATTTTTGTAAGCAGAAAGTTATTCTATAGTTCAGGCTGTCTATTCCTAACACTGTCACAAAACTGTCTACCTACGAACACACCAATGAATCGGGAACATGTATAAATCAAAGCACATGCTAAGTATCGTTTATAAATGTTGGTCTAAGTATCTATACGTGGTGGAAGGGAGAAAAAATACAGCTGTTCATTTTGACCGTGTAGATATTGCTCTTTTGTAGGAAACAGCTGTTATTTTTTTTATAAACGGAGAAAAATTTCTATGTTCTAAAAATTTCTAGGCAATGATGTACTAAATTCGTGGAAACCGTTTTCGCGTGGGTGTCCCTTCCACCCCGTATATGGAAATAGCTCTTGCAATTTTAAAAATAAAATAAACTGTGCACGTAGTAGGTGTACGTGGTGGGTAGTTCTGGGAGATATAATATTAAAAAAAGAAACAGTCGCAGTTGATGGTCAACCTTCATTAATTGGAGAGACACTAAAAGAAAGAAAAGAATTCAGATACATAATTACGCAAACATTTTTTTCATAGCCAAATTACAAATTGACGAACTTAAAAAGATATTTTACCTCTTCAAGAAATTAATGATGCCGACGAAGGGGTAGAAAATAAGTTCAATCAGAAAAGAAAAGTAGACGTAGAAAGGCTTCTTTCTAGGATTCCAGAAGACGATTGGCTCCAATGCACTGACTTCTAGATCCATCAATGTATTAGGATAAAGATGATGCGAGAGTGCGTGTGATACTCTGAAATCTCTGTAAAATACAATAATACCATTATTTAAATATCTTGGGTAGTGTAAGCAGTGATAACCTTGTGGTGTGGTGTGACCGTCGGACTACCAAATTACAGGGTTCGAGTTCCAAGCCAAGACACTTGTTTCGGTGAAGGAAAACATCGTGAGGAAATCAAACGAGCTTGCCTGAGAGAAGTTCTCGACAGCATGTAAAGCCTAATCAGAGGAACATGGACGGTATAAAAACTCTGACACCAGGTTAAGCACTAACCAGACAAAAAAAAACCAGGGTAGTTTAATAGGAAAAAAAACAATATTATCAACAGCACTCCAACTTATTTTCAAGTTTTTATTAAAAGTGCCTAATAGCTATAGTTTACATCTCAATTTCATATTATTTACCTGTAAGACATCAAAGTGAAATTGAAAAGGTACATCCTCCAGTTGGTTTTCATGTGGATGTAGCTGTGTGAGGCGACAGTGGTCCATGCTAAGGCGAGAGAAGCCACCAGATATGACGTCATCACCACCCAGTAGTCTACAGCCCAGCAAGATAAGGCTGATGATAACAGAACCGTAGCAAAGAGACTATCAATAATAAAATCTGCTTGTTTTCGTTCAGTCTTTGGTATAGTCTTTAGAACCTCTCTCACGTCTCGTTTTAACGTTCTGTAAAAACCGTCCTCCTCAAACGTGAACGGTGAATTTCTGGGTGCCTTAGATTTTCTGATGTAATACTTTTCTATCATTTTTTCTACAACGGGATTTAAATGATGACACTCGAAGGCCTCTGTTATGTCTGTTCCCTGCAAATATTATGTTTATTACAAGTTAACGTTACCAAACAGAATAATTTAGATGTTCCATCGATACGGGAATAAGAAAAAGATCATTCGTTTTGCTAGTCCCAAAATAATGATTCATACACAATAATTCAGTCCTAACTTCCCCGTAGATAGAATAAGAAATCACAAATATTGCTTTCGTAGGACAAATTGACTTTCATATTTTATTACAGCGGGCCTAAACTCTACTTTGCTCACAACAAAAATATATCTCAACGGTAATTAGGTTACCTTAGAGAGCTCCAACCACTCCGCTCCGCCAGGGTGCTTGTCTTGAAACTCGTCGAAATCGTAAAGCCCATCACGTATTCTCCATAAACCTTCTGCTCCATCGTCCATGGCTTTGCCTTCCAACCATTGTATAGGATCCTTAAACCCTTCGTCTCTTAGCGAAGGGTACTTCAATTGAGGAAAACTGACATGAGTCTTTTTTTCTGCTGCCGTTTGATGGGCCCATTCTATATAATTTTTATCTTTCGGAGCCATTTTTATAAACTAATTATAATAATGATTTGTTTGTTATCACTTCACACTGCGCACTGCCCAAACGTTAAACACAGTTTAAATGGGCTCGCAATCTACAGTTTTATATCATAATGTTATTTCAAATGGCTGATATTTTAACAAAAAATTAGATTATTTTACAATTGCTTCTTTTAGATTAGATTAGATTAGATTATTTTACAATATCTCAAAACAATGAACTTGCGTATTTTTAGGAATGTTCATATAAAAAATAAATACTAAATTTGAAGTAGTTTATTCACTAGTTAAAATGGCTTCTGTCACAGTACACAGGACCACACATCAAGCTATACATTTCCAGTATAAAATGGCCTCGGTTTGTATAGATTTTCAATACAATGACAGATCCGCATAAAGTGGTATTAATAGCTTGATTGTTCGCCGTGCGTACACGATGGTGCTATTAACTATGTTCTCCGCACAAAATGACTCGACTGTCAAATTATCGTTTGGTATGAAGTAGTTGAAATGCGAATTGTCCATATGTATCTCTCAATAGTAGACTATGACAGAATACACTCTTGAAATGGAAAAAGGCAAAAAAAAGAGATCTGTATTAGTAGAGAGAGTAGCATATGCTCCAGCAGAAAATTCACTCTTGAATATTGACTCTTAGTTCTCAGAATCTTAAAACATACCTCCCATGGCAGCAAGAAAGTTTTACAGCAACACATACATATGAAATTGAGCCCTGAAATGTGTTTTTTACGATTCCTTGGCCTTTTTCGAAGAACTATAACCGCAAACTGAAAGCGAGTCAGCTGGCAAACGTCCTATTACATATTCTACGACTGAAATAGAATATTTTATCGTACCTAAAAGTACGTGCCAAAATTATGCACTTAAATTCTTTGAATTTTTCAATAAATTCTTTGTCAGACAGTATTACGGCATACTGACATCGTTTATTATTACCATGGTGACATAAGTTTGTAAACTACATGGATGGCTTATCAGCATGGCTCTTCGTGCTGTCACTGAATAATATATTAAAAATAGCATTCAAATACAAGTGGGTGTATTCAATAAAGATAATATCTACACTAGGTATAAACATTTTGTATTCGTAATGTATAAAAAAATTAATGGTATAAAACCAAATGGGTGTTACAAAAATTTAACCTTTTTGTGTTTTCATGTGTTAAATTATAACGTCACGGAGTAGTTGTATGATGTTGCCGTGGATGTATAAACATTGTGTTATAAACGCCAATATTTATGGTAAAGGTTATCATGATACACTTGGGAGAGACATGATAATTAAGGCCTTTATACACTGGCCATAAAATATTTATGTATGTTATTTTTTATTAAAAAAAACGATTTTCTGAAATTATAGCTTAGCTAATATAGTTATAATATAGTTAATATGGTAGTATATTATAGCTTAGTTAATTATAGTTTAAGCTATAATTTGGCAAAATAATCATAACGCCACATCAATGATAGTTGGGAGTGGGGTAGAAGAATTAGGAATGAAGTTCAGTTTTCTTACTAGTTATTTTAGCTTTCACCACAGCAAGCGAACATCAACCTTATTGAAACCACTATAAAGATCAGAGTGATTTTGATATTAGAGGTAAAATTACTGTAAAAGCCTTTTTTTACTTTACATTAATAAAACATTATTAAAACTAGTCCTTTAGGGATATAATCGCCAAAATCTGACAAAAAATCTAAATTTTCGCGGTTTTTTCAATTTTTGACAAAGCTGCGTTTGGCGCTCGAGGTCACAAACTTGGATTATTCATTGGGCCAACATCATAAACAAGTCTGCACAAAATCAGAACTACCGGATTTAACGCAAAGTACACCGTACTTTCAGGCGACAAGGTTACTGGACTATAATTGCAACATTTCTAAATTAAAATCCGAAAATTCAAGCCAATTCCTGAGCCAGAACCGTATCTTTTTATTTATTTATACTATTTTTATTTATGGAATATCGAAAGGGGCACCCTAAAATTATAAAAAAAAACCCAAAGCTGATTTCGAAACAAGATGGTTCCAGAAAATCTTATTCAAAATATACTATTAGACTAATGTGTTGATAATTTAATGCACTATTACATCAAACGAACCAATTAACTATCTATTATTTGTACTAATGAACTTGTCAATAAATTAATAGATCTGGCATTGATGTTGAGTTCAGTACAATAAACATTACTGGCCGGTCGCGTATTGCACAGGGCGTGAAAATTGTATTCGAAAAAAAAAAATGCCCCCTAATTCAGAATGGGAAGAGGGAGCTCAGCAAAGAGCGATAGATAAATATACTCATGTCAGTTTTCCACAGTTAAAATACCCATCTTTACGAGATGAGTCTCTCAGGGATCCGGTGCAATGGCTTGCTGGGAAAGCAATGGACGACGGCGCCGAAGGATTATGGCGCATTCATGACAAACTATACGACTTGACGAGGTTTATAAAGCGACACCCTGGTGGTGAAGAATGGCTGGAACTTACCCAAGTAAGTGATACTTAATTTTTATGTTTGTGCTCATTAACATGAGTAGTTTCCTACTGTCACAATGCACGTAGTTTTATTTGAAGTGCATGCTTCCGTTTTTGAGACACGTAGACATTTTACTGCACTTCTTAAAAATCGTTGTGAAAAGAAATTCAAATTTGATGAGCCAATTAGGTTAGATTTTGAAAAAAACTTTATACAAGGTTTAAACGGACCCTTCACCGAAACCGTCAGCCGTCAACCAAGCACTAATAATTAACTTTACGCAAAAATTATTGCTAGGAAACGACTTTTTTTTTTGGGGTGAGAAGTCATGTTTTACGGTAGGACTCAATACAACGCAATAAAAACATTGTGCTGATGAAAATCTTACATTATAATCAAGTATTTAAAAAAAATAACTTGTGAAAAAGTTGGAACTTTGAGCCCCAATATCTAACTAGAACAAAAAAATTATCGCAATGACGGGGAGAACAAGTGCCTTTCGACTTCGTTAAGTGTCTTGTTACATCCTTTAGGTGCTTGCGATATGTATTATTTCAGACTTATTGTATTCATTGTGCTTATTTTAATTAAATTGAGTTAGTATGTTTTATTATACGATCTACACAAACGATGACGTTTATTCCCAAAGCAATACAATTTAAAATTACTGTTTTCAGGGCACCGACATTACTGAAGCTTTTGAATCTCATCACTTGAACCCATCCACAGAGAAAATTCTTACACAATATTATATAAGGGATGCAAAGACTCCGCGTAATTCGCCGTTCACGTTCAAAGAAGATGGCTTTTATAAAACGCTAAAGAGAGCGGCTTTTGAGCAACTCAAGAAAATCCCTAAGGATGCATCTAAGACTGCAGATAATATAACAGATGGCTTGTTTTTATCTCTGCTCATAAGTTCTGCTTTGGCCTGCTGGGTTACAAATACGTATGCGGCAAAGTTCTGGTATGCTTACGCGTCGGTGAATTTGGCGTTTTTGACAGTGGCCTGCCATAATTTCATACACAGAAAAACGAATTGGAGAATGTATTTGTTTAATATGAGCATGTGGTCTTACAGGTGAGTTTTTTTATACTTTATCAGTTAGGTACGTCATTGGTAACACTATGATATAGTGCTGGTCTAGCGTAGTATGTGATGTCGATAAATAAGAGATCAGCTTATACTAGTGTTGGTACCACTGGCGTATCCCATACTTTTCAAAATGAAATTTATGCAGAGTGATCTGCATACGTTTTTCATTTGATGCATGTAGATCATATTGCTATTTATAAGTATTATTTGTGTATTATGTGGTCTAGTAGTCTTTCGCTCCATATAAAATACAGTTACTGAGCTGCATCCTGTTAGACTGGAAGCCGACCCCAAAGTAGTTGGAAAAAGGCTAGCCAGATGATGTTGATGTGTGGTCTAGTGGTCGCAATTGCAACTGCTGAGCATGAGGACCTGGGTTCGATTCCCGGGTTGGGCAAATTGTTACTGGGTTTTTCCATCAGGAATTTTTCAGTAGCAGCCACGGAGTCTGGATTTGTGCCCGGTTGATGGCAATACGCTCGCCCTTATTATAGAGGACTTTAACATAACCGGCGCAATGTGAGTGTACTATTAGGTACACCGCTGCCTAGCTTATCGGGGATTACAGGCGCGATAATGTGTTTCTGCAATACCTGCTATAAACAGGTTAAGATTCGAATCTGTAATAATTCCTGTGTGTCTAAAAAATGTCCTCTAAGTCCACTGTCCACGCACGACTGCGTTAAAAAAGCATCTGCAAGCTGAACATTTTAACTCTTTTTCCCACCGAACAAAATCTGTTAACCAGCATGATTACTAGAGCGAATTTCCAACTACGTAGTTTAATTATGCTGATGAGAAAATTGTAGAGTTTTTAATCAAGGCGAGACGTCTCGCCAAGAAATTAAGGACTTTAAGCTTTCGAAGTTTGTTGAGATGTCTTTTACCTCTTTGACGTGTAACTATCTATGTTTTAAGTGTGTGACGTCATGTTGGAGAACTTGTTTATACTAATTAGCACAGAGCACTATATTAACGAGTCGTGTTGTCGTGATGTGTTGTCATGAAGTCCCGAGTTTGATTCCCAAGTCGGGCAATTTTTTTTTTTTATTAATTTCACTATCGGGGCTGCGGGACTGTTCGAAAGAGATACCGCGGCCCCAGAACACAAAGGGCTAAGACATGGATGGGTTTTAGTCAATACAAGTCTGATACTTCCTTCCGCTGCGCCCAGAGTGGGAGGGGTCATTTGATGATTTCCAATCCTTAAAAAAAAGTAGCAGCCACTATTACATGGGAATTAAAAACATAATTCCCATGTAATAGTACAGTGGCAAAATGTAGGCGTACTATTTAGTACATCTCTCCGGGGATTACAGGCATGATGTTCTGTGTATGTTGTATTGTGTGTGTACCTAAGTTAATTCGGTGTCGTTTCACCATCGGTAGGATCATCCTTTGTTGAACAAAACCACGTTTACACTCCAGAGCAGAGTCATCTATCATCTACCTGAACAGATTTTCCCTGCTTCGGTCAACCTTAGTCTGGAGTCTATTTAAAGACTTCCAAGTTGAATAAATAGGTGGGTAGGGAAACACTGTCTTACCACAGTTTGTGTGTGGCATTTAATAACTGGAAGATATTGAAGCATGATTGTACTTTCTAGTATGTTATTTCCTGTAAAATTTCTGATCATACTCCTCAAACAAGCAATAACGAATTGGAATGGACCAAAGAGCAATTCTTATAGGAGGACGTCTATAAGGACCTTTAAAGAGTTTAGTGCTTATGTACACTAATTATTGATCACACGACCCGCAGGCACACACCGAAAAATCACACAACACGTCGGGGTCACCAATTTAGTGGTTTTTAAATATGAAACTTCCTTTTCTGGGATCTGACCGCACGTGGTGACCCCGCCTAGGATACGCCAGCCAGAAAGGCGCGCCACGTGCGGTCAGAACCCAGGAAGTTTCATATTTAATCAGGCCAAGAAAAACCACTAAAAGAGCATTACCTTTCATCTGTCACAGAACAAATTAATGAATAATGCTCTTAACTTAGTTGAACTCTTCAACAGTCACTAAAAAAACTTGGTGTTATTTTAGGGGTTTTCATTTCAAATTTGGTTTCGTCGTTGGTCCTTATTACATTTTATAAGATTATGCAATAGTTGTTTTCATTGATTCTACTACAATTTACTTATCTAGCAGATAAGTAAGATAATTTCTAATAGATAGTGCCTGCCTATCTACAGTATCTTAATTATTGTGTCTGGACAAATTAGACAAGAATTTAGAACTAAGTAACAGTAATATTATTTGTTTATCTTATGTTACACAATGTTTTTTTTTATTATGTTGCGTAATTATGATAACGAAAATTGTCTGAACGATATTTCTGATAATTTTGTTAAGCTTTCTCATGCAAAGTCAGCATAGTAGATAAAAATAGACTATGGAATGTCAATAACGTTTAGGACAGTTCCGCTGTTGCTAAGGATTTCGACTCAATACAAATGATTACTAAATGTGTATCCATGAACTTATGGGTCTTTCAGGCTTTTGAATGTCATGCTTACGTATCGAAACATTATTTATAAATGATAAATAATAAATTAACTGCTTCGTTGGTGTAGTTGTCGCAAGCACAACTGCTGAGCATAAGGTCCGATTCCCAGGTGAGGCAAACTGTTATTTGATTTTTTCATCAGGAATTTCTCAGTAGCAGCCACGGAACCTAATTCAGGCTCCTTGGCCGGCTGGTGGCTATAGGCTCTCTCCAATTAAATGGGATTTAAACATAACTGGCGAAATGTGGGTGTACTAATTAGAACACCTCTGCTGAACCCTTTGAGAATTACATGCGTGTAATAATAATTTATTTCCGTGAATTGTTTCTAAAACCACTTTTGCACGTGACAATCAATCTTGTTGCAGATGAAGTCAGTGTTTCCTATCTCAAGAATTCCTATTTCTATCCTTTCCTACTCTGAGAAGAAACACCGAAACGAAGTCAGAGGTCACAGTCTCTTTAAAAGTCCAGATATAATCTTGGTCAGTTCATACGAGGTTCCAGTGGCGATGGTTCAATACAGCTTGATTCCTACCGGCTTTCCTTTGAAAAATTACACAGTCAGTAGTCTATAGACAAATAAAATAATCACATTAAAGATATGTACTCCGGCTTACCTATTACAAAATTGACCCTTCGCTACTGCGAGGTTCATGCAGATTATTTGCGATGCATAATTACTTAGATATGACACAAAAGTTCCCACAAAATATAAGAGAAAATCTCCTTTACTTAGCCCAAATAGGAACCTGGAATGCCCTGGCCTTGGTGTACTTATGAATATATCCTCATGCAAGCCTTTTTTTCTATTTTCAGAGATTTTCGTGTATCCCACGTGCTGTCTCATCACCTCTACACAAATACTCTCATGGACTTGGAGATCAGTTCTCTGGAACCGTTCCTGTTCTACAATCCCAGGAAAGATAAACCACTGCATGCAAAGCTGGGATTCATTACTGAGATCTTCTTCTTTCCTTTTGTCTTCTTGATTAGTTTCGCCAAAAGGTAAGCTTTTTTGTAGGATAAGGAAACTTTCTGTAGTGTATAGTGTATCCCACCAAATTAGTCCATTGGATTTTGGATCGACGTCAGGATCATTGACTTACCTTACACCCGTATCTATAGACAAGTTAAAGTAATTAATTCAGTTTAAGTAATTCCTTATTTATTTCATTAGTTATTTTTATGTAAAAGACAAGAATAAATTGAAGTAAGAACCGTCAAAGAAAGAAAGTAATGCTAAGATTTCTAACTTTTGACAGTTTTAACATCAAACAATTATTAAACTACATAATAGAAAACGTATCTTAAATAATGACTTTTAATCAAGTAAACACACACAAACACAATTCACATACACTTTGATTTGTTATAGATACGGGTGTTACAGTTGACGTTTTGACTATCATACACAATCTTACCATCTCGAGATTCCGTTTTCGATTATTTTTAATTATCGTAAAATTTTAGTCGTTATCATATTGTTTTACATGTTAATCTTTACGAACATAAACGAATTGTACGACAGTAGCGATAGCAACACCACATTTAATTTACTATCATTTAGATTATTTTTGTGTTCCTACCTAAATGTGACTGGCGTACAGTGGCAATACCGCATTAACCATTGAGCTAAAATACTCCTGTAAATGCTTAAAGAAAAACTGAAGTTACGAATATAAGAAACTATTCAAATACTATAATCATTCACCTGCCCTTATCCCAATTCATTTGGGGTGGCGCAGCATGTCTTCTTTTTCCATACTTCTCTATTACTCGTTCTCTCAGCAGTCACCTCTTTTCTAGCCATATCATCCTTCACACAGTCCATCCATCGCTTCTATTCAAATAATAATAAACTATAGAAACTAGATTAATGAAAAAAATCCGTTTACTTATTCCAGGTTTCTTTCAATATTCCTTCGTCAAGGGTTTTTCAAGAGTCATTACCGTTGGCACGATGCCATTGGCTTACTCCTTCCCGTATGGATGGGGCTCGCTAGTGGCGCCCCCACACTCACCGTGATCTCAACATGGCTGTGGATCAATTGCACTGGCAGCTTACTCTTTTACTCCATCGGCGTAAATGCTGCTCATCATCATCCAGATGCTATCAAAGATGGCGACCAACCTGCGTAAGTGATTTGTCATTTTTATTACATCTTTATTTTTATATCTTGTTTTGAAACGTGTAAAGAGTAAGTGTTATTTTAAAAAGATTATGTAGTTGACAAGGTGCACTGAATGTGCTTAGGTACCTATCATTAATATCATGAATATCATATCTAATTTACGCCATAAATCTTTTCATAGATAAAGTGGATTTAAATACATAATATAATATCTATTAAGTAATTCCAATGAGTTCGAAGTTTGAGCTGTGATTTTGTAGTTCGCACAGTTTAATCAAGAGCTAAAATATAACTGAATATTTCTACTTCGATAGCTAAACTAAAATAATGTTTACGAAGCTAGTTATCAGTTACCGTTCAGTGATTTCATAAACTAAAATGGCAAGATGAATTTAAATTGTTTAATCTATTAAATCCAGTATCCAGTTTGTTTGTATGCTATAAGTAAACAAAAGAGCATAACATCACGCTTGTAAAACCTGAAGGATTAAGTAGAGGTTTAGATGATACCTGAACCCACAATCCACAAGTAAAATTAAAAAAAATATAAATGAAAAACGTGCCTGTGTGTTATTCTCTTAATCGTTGTTAAATCATAAATAATTATAAAATTAAGTGTAGCGTATAGTTTACACGACGAAAAATCACCCTGTATAAATGACAAATAAAAAAAAAATACCTTAAAATTTCAGGAGCGAGACACCAGACTGGGGAATGCACCAAGTAGAGGCCTTACTCGACCGAAAAGACATAAACGGCAACGCTTTTGCGGTCATGACGTTATTCGGAGACCACGCCTTACATCACATGTTCCCTACCCTGGACCACAGCCTCCTCAAGTACATGCACCCAATCTTCATCGACCTATGCGAAAAGTACCAAGCAAATTACCGAGTGTCCACACAATTTAACATGGTCCTAGGACAAATAAAGGAGACCATGCGCACAGAATTCAAAACCAAGAAATAAATTCGCACCTAATTTCACTGAAAAATTAGATTGTAATACTTGTGCTGTAAAATGGAATTAATGAGCCGTAAAACGAGCTTATGATAACATTCTCAGTTAATGTAATGTTTAGATGAGTACCCAGATATCATTCCTGTTACGTTATATTCATTTTGTTAATAAACGCGTTTCTGAATTTATTATTTTGTTTTTTTAAAAGACTAGGAAAAAAGAATAACTACCATCATAATGGAATGTTTCTACTCGTTGGTATTCTTTAAATACATGTCTGATTATTATTTAACGTGTGTTACTTATGTCGTCTGTATTTTATTTTTCTACGAATCTATTCGTAAGACTAATTTTCTATCTAATAAAAGGCCCAATTGGTTTTGTTTTTCAACCATCAATCTATCTTTAAAATATACCTGTTTCATCCGGTTATCATAATGTCGTCAATGCATATTTGTTTATTTGACCCCCTAGTTATCAGTCAGATAATATAAGACAGTTACAATAACAGACCGAGAATTTGCCATTACTCTTTAAAAATAAAACTAAATACCGCTGTCAAAGGATGATGTCTACGTAGACATTACCCTTTTGACTGACTTATAAAATACTGAAAAAGTTCAGTCACGTTAAGATAACTGCGGAGACAGCTAGTTAAGGTGGAAGCTGTAGGACAGCGCGCGAAATTTAAATTTTCCTACGTTTTTTGAAATTAGCAGGTACATTTCAGGTTTAACATTATCATTAACACTAGAAACGAAATATAAAAAACAATAACACAATTAAAATCAAATAAATTAATTCTGAAAAAAAAAAACAATTCTATATTTCTTTTGTTTTTTTATTTTTATGTTTAATTCGTTAATTTCAGGCTATTATTTTGAACAAAATATGATTCGCGGCCGTAATACGCATGTATTTAACTACAGATTCTGTGAGATTTGAATTTCTCGGGATAAAATTCCAACTCCCGCTTTCTCTAGCAATCTCCTCCCGAATCAGAGTCACTTTCTCCTAATCTGTCCATTGCGTCTCACCTTTAAAGGTATTATTGCTATCCCCATTAAGGAAATAGAATGACAATTTCGCCCTTAATTCGCTTTACGCGACCTTTTAACCCCTAATTTAAATTCACGCTACAATAGCGAGAGCTTTCGGAAGGCACGATGGTACTGCACTTTAATTTGAATTAACCTCGACAGCAATGTAAAAACCCTGAAGCGGAGTCGAGGGTTCGAACCCTAATTTAAAACGGGATCAGACGAGATGTCGATACCACGCAAACGTATATTAAGAGATATGAATTGTAAGTATGCCTTTATGTGCGGATCAACTCCAGAACATTTTTGATTATCTACTATGATGGTGTACTACCAACAGAATATAACGGGTAATAGAGCAAGCTTTTCATAAGGAAGACCGTCGTCGGCGAAACGTACTGACACTTATTTTATTTTAATTTATTAATATAGGCTCACCAACTATTGGTAGTAGTACACAGATGCTGTTACAGCTTCTGTGTACAACATATCTTAGTATACATAGGTTTTACAGTCTTGGACTTACACAGTCGCCAATTACAGGTTAACCAGCTTTGACACTTATATGCATATATAAGTTTTGACATAAAAGAGAGGTGCTCGTGGCTAAATAATAGGTTAAGCCGTGCTTGCCTAGGTTGGTCTGTGGATGGGTGACCACTTATTACATACCGAGTTTCCTCCGTGCTTCGGAAAGCACGTTAAGCCGTTGGTCCCGGCTGTCATTTGTAGATCTTTGACAGTCGTTAGGTAGTCAGTGGCCCAAAAAGTCTGACAACCAGTCTTACCAAGGGGTGTCATATTACCCAGTACGAACTGGGTTGTGGAGGTCAGATAGGCAGTCGCTCCATGTAAAATACTGGTATTCAGCTGCATCCGGTTAGACTGGAAGCCGATCCCAATATAGTTGGGAAAAGGCTAGGCAGATGATGAAGTTTTGACATAAAAGAGTCGTTATGGATTAACAGGGCCTCCTGTTATCACAAGGAGTTTGACAAGCGTAGTGAATAAGGTTATAGAATTTTCTGATACCCTAGTACTACATATTTTACATGGAGCATATAAAATCATCTCAAACACTACACTGCAGCTGCTGTACTCGCTCATAAACTCACACACACGCTGATTGCAGTCACAACAAAATAGGGATTAACATAAAATCTAACCTGTATTAGTACCAAGTACATTCACGAAGGGACTCGTTACTTCGTCATGCAAATTAGACGCGTCTCGCGGGAATTGTAAAGAGTTAGTTTCCTCATGTATGACAAATAAGTCCACGCGTGTATTCTGTATATAGGCGTGTAATATGTAAAATGTGTTGTTTTTTTTTCAGAGGCCGCTACAGAACTCTCTGAAACCAGGTAAAACGATAAATGCCAAGGCAACTGAATAATTTATAAATATTCTATAACTGCTTCGATTTATTTTCGTGGCTAAATAATAACAGCCGTTCGGATCGATCTTCAGGTTAAGCCGTGCTTGCCTAGGTTGGTCTGTGGATGGGTGACCACCCATTACATGACGAGTTTCCTCCATGCCTCGGAAAGCACGTTAAGCCGTTGGTCCCAGCTGTCATTTGTAGATCTTTGACAGTCGTTACAGGTAGCCAGTGGCCTAAAAAGTCTGACAACCAGTCTTACCAAGGGGTATCGTAATACTTAGTACTAACTGGGTTGTGGAGGTCAAATAGGCAGTCGCTCCATGCAAAATATTGGTATTCAGCTGCATCCGGTTAGACTGGAAGCCTACCCTAACATAATTGAGATAGGGCTAGGCAGGTGGTTTATTTATCATTGTAGCTTCAAAACAATAATTTCTTTTGGAGTACCTACTCAGTTGGGTGGGTCAAAACATACGCAAAAGGATTAACTTAATTCGGCAAATAAAATAAAACCTTCGTGGAATTATTTACTTCTTCGTAATCCTTACCTAATTTAGAGCACAAATAAATTCCTATTGCCTATGGGAACTCCCATAAAATCTACATGTTTTGTTAGTTTATTACGTAATTTCCGTAACCTGCAAATCCTCTCTTATTTTGAATGTGCAGGTCGAAGTTATCTTCAGATCTGGCAATCCATTCCACGCAAATTGGCTATTTATCCTGACATAAGCGTGAGTTATTGTAGATCGTAATTCCTATGTCCTGTGTAAACATCTTTAGTTGGAGATCTTGGAGGATACGGTACTAATAATAGATGGGATTCATCTCGTGATAGAATTCTATTGTTCAGTTGATTATTTGATTTGGATGAGGGTATTGATTGTGAGTTTCTTCAAAAAAGGACGAAAAAAAAACCGCCAAGTCGTGTTCGGACCAATTTAAAGAGTACGGGTAAATATTTTTGCATTATCTTTAGGCTAACCGCTTTCCATCACCACCACCTGATTCTTTGCAATAGAATGAAATGTTTTTTTTTTTTAATTTTTGTAAGGTATTATAGACCAACCGTTTTAATGAGTCCTCCGCCTTGCCCCATCAAAGGCACATTAAGCGTCCACAAAGTCCTAACAATATCTCACAGGTTATTTGCTTTAAAATAATCATAATCCACGTAGGTATTACGATACTAATTGAACCAATATGTGATTAATCTTCAGAATATTCCATTTAAATTGATACCTTCGCGAGGACTCATTAATTAAAGCGGTCGCTCTATAAAAATACTTTTACTGGTAAAAACTGCATCCGGTTAGACTGGAAGCCGACTACAACAAAGTTAGAAAAAGGCTAAACTGATGATTATGGTGATGAGGTCGGTGTTTCTTATCTCTTTGAGAAGAAATAGCCCAAACAAACTCAGAGGTCACAGTATCTTTTCAGAAATAGTAATAATTTTATTTGCCAATAATGTAGGTATTCAGATAAGATGGCAATTTTGATGAACGTCCCGATACATTTTGCCTTAGGGCATGCAAAATTATTTATATTTCATAATTGGTACATTTACTAAACAAACAATAAAACATAAAAAAGCATTCCATTCCCTAAGCAACATTACTATCATGATTAAAAATACTCATATTATTCAAAAACATTCAAAATTAAGCACAATGCCAAAAAATTAAATTTAAAAAAAAAATCAAATTACATTGTCTTGGCTAGATCATGTAAAGTTCATACAGGTACTCGTCTGGAATAGACTTTTGAAGAAAGTACCGCAGTGATTTGAGTGGACCTGTTTGTCGAGTTAGTGCGAGCATAAGTGTAACGTGTAGCCCAGTTCAGAAGTTATGGAGCTTGTTTGCAAATTTGGAGGGATTGAAGGTGTAAAGAGCAGAATAAAATCTGTTACAAACAAATGCAATAAAGGCGTCGAAAATATATTTTCAGAGTCCATTTTGAGTAACTTTCAAAGATAAGCCTAAGTAGCCAACCCTCTTTGTTTCAAACTATTACTTTACACCTGCTACATTATAATAAGACAGCTATACTAACTTCTAAATAATTTTACCAAGCCAAAACTTATTGTTGTGAAAGGTTTTAATCAAGATCAAAAACAAAATTTACATTTTATCTAAATTTTCTGCTCATAAATAAACAGTTTAGTCATTTTGTAAGCCGCAAACTTTTAAAGAGTAAATATTTAACTAATGCATATTTTAGTAGAAGAACCAGAGGTTTTAAATTAAAAATTTGATAGTTATAAAAAGAAAAACTTTTATTGCAGATGCTAATTTTAAAAGTTTTCGTATAATTCTTTAAACTATGAAAGGTCGATGCCCCTTACTATTAACTTATGAGACTTTGAACAGCATAGAACTAGACACCAAGTAACGAAATCCTAACCAACATTGGAAGAAAAGTTCACACGTTCGCATAAGCTTCAGAACGCAATATTCTTGTATCCTTAATACTACTAGTGGACTACCAAGCAGGAGTAATTCCAGTGTGGGAAAGAGATGGCGCTAGACGACCTGTTTAGCTCTGACTCTTTTACACACTAGAATTACTCCTGCTTTAAGACGTAATAGTAACGCCCTTGGTGTAGGACATGTCCATTTAAAGAAAAACAAGTCCTGCCAAACCACAACAGAACAACTAAAGCCAAAAGACAGGCTTGTTTTTTTCGACTCATAAAAAATAAACGGTGCAAGTGAAACCCAACAAAGGGCACAAAGGCGACTGCCAACTGCCTCTTTATTGTTTGCCCCACAATACAAAACTTCCTTTTACGCCAAAAGACTTGAACAAAAAAAACGTAAATATATTTTTATAAAATATACGAATTATTTTCTTTCGCCACGAAATTTTAGCGGCACCTGTGAGTGACAAACGGGATTTCGTTCAGGAAAATGAAGTTAATCTTTTGAATACGTTACGTCTTATACACAATACTCCTGTATTTACTGAAAGAGAAAATATACTATACAGACCGTACCCGATACAACAACTAGCTTTATCATTGGTATAACTGTTAACGGAAAAGAATATAATCCGTCATTCTATACATTTCTTACTTAATGTTCTTAAGTACGGCGGGGATAGATGCGAGGGGCGACTAGACACGATCGAGAGCGTCTATCGTACTCTTATTTTTTATGTTACCCTAATACATTACACATCACACCAACATAAACAAGGCATTGTGGCAAGGAAAACTTAGAATACAAGACCGAGCGAAGCAAGCTCGGAACTTAGGGCACCGCGAGTCCGGACATGTTAGGTTCGAAGCGAACTAAGACTACGCCATCCCCATCCCCATTTCGTGTTTTTTCACCCCAAAAAAAAGTTGCAATAATTTTTGCGTAAAGTTACTTAGTTTGATGTACACAATGCTTGGTTGACGGCTTCGTGAAGGGTACGTTTACACTGTGTATATTTCTTACATTTCTGGTAACATAACTAATAGTAACAATAGTACCTTGAACATTCTTCTTCTTCGCAGTTAGCACGGCAGTCGCCTCTTTCACGGCGCGTCACCGCATTGTCGGTGGTAGTGCAGAAGACACTTTAACTTCACATACTCTAATTGTGACAGGCGATGTGACACAGGGTAGGAGATGGAACAAAGTTTACGACACAGCTCCACATCATTGCCTTAGTATTCTGTTGTTACCAACGCTGGTGGGCAAGGGCTGGTTTTCAGAATTTCGGGCCAAAGACTGCGTATAACGCAGTCGTTATACGTAGTCTGTGGCCCGAAATTCTCAGTACAAAGATCTACAAATGACAGCCGTTACTAACGGCTTAACGTGCTTTCCAAGGCACGGCGGAAACTCGGTAAGTAATGGGCGGTCATCCATCCACGGACTAACCTAGGCAAGCGCGGCTTAACCTGAAGATAGACCCGAGCGACTGTTATTATTTAGACACGAGCTCCTCACCAGCAAGCAGTAAGTGTATCTTAGTGCAACATTGTTCTGATGATAAAACAGTACAGAATTAACCAAATACTACTCCATAATGACGCTAGATCCTACTATTACAGCTATTTCATTGCAATCTACTGCAGCAAACGCAAACCAATCAACATCCTAATAACGTAACACCCTCGTAACAGCATTTAGCTTCCATTTTGAATGTACAACAAAATCCATTGCGTTTATCTTGTTCTAGCAAGAGGGATGTTTGTGGCACACAGTGCAGTGAATATTTTAATAAAAGCTTTTATCATTGTCTTCTACCAATTAACTATACACCGACCGCTTTAATGAGTCCTCCGCCTTGCCCCTTCAAAGGCACATTATGCGGTCACAAAGTCCTAACAATATTCCACAGGTTATTTGCTTTGAAATAACCATAATCCACGTAGGTATTACGAAACTATACGTGATCAACCTTCAGAATATTCCATTTAAATTGATACCTTCGCGAAAGGTCGTTAAAGCGTCCTGTGGCCTACATATCTGTCCTCCAAAACCCAGTTTCTGGGTTGTGCATGAATGGTTGTCAGTCCTTTCATCAAGGCTTCCCCATAATGACTGTGAAAGATCTACGATTTTCAATCTCATTGGTTAATTTGCTTTTATTTAGTCAAACCTGACTATTATGCTTGTTTTAGTACTTCAAATAACTGACTTCTGACTTCAAATAAACGACTGCCTCGTTGATCTAGTGGTCGCAAGTGAGACTGCTGAACTTGAGGTCCTGGGTTCGATTCCCAGGTCGGGCAAAGTGTTATTGGGTTTTACCATCAGGAATTTGTCAGTAGCAGCAATGGAGTCTGGATTTGTGCCCGATTGATGGTAATAGGCTTGCCCCGTATTACATGGGACTTAAACATGACTGGCGAAAATATGTTGGTGTGCCTAATGGGTACACCTCTGCCTTACCCTTTGGCGATTACAGGCGTGATGTTACGTTATGCATGTAGTTCGAATAACTATCTAAGTTAGAATATAGTTTCCGACCTCCTAGCGGGTGAAGCCAGGTAAAAAAATAATTATATCATCAAAAAAACATTGCTAATAATAATTCGGTGCCTTAGGATTTTCAGGCGGAATTTTACAGCAGAATTATTAATAAAATAATTCATAATATTTGCTTTTAATATTTTGTCACCGTAATGCAGTTAAGCAATTTCACGCATAACTGGAAAATTAATTACGCTTGGTAATATTTTTGGATCAAAATTATTAATAATATGATGTTATTTACTAAGCAGTGATAGCCTAGTGGTACGACCGTCGGACTACCAAGTCATAGGTCTCAAGTTCGAACCCAAGGCACGCACCTTTGATTTTTTGGATACATGTGCGTATTGTATAATTATCACTTGCTTCGGTGAAGGAAAACATCGTGAGGAAACCAGCATGCCAGAGAGATATCTTGATGGCATGTTAAGCCAAGTTAGAGGCCCATGAGCGGCATAAAAACTCTGACACCAGGTTAGGAACTAACCACACGATAAAGAAAGATTTACCACAAATGGCGGGCTTCTTAATTTTAAGCTAAATTGGTTACGGTGGGTTTGCAATCTAATCAAATGGACCAGTATATTGGTATTTTACATGGAGAGACTGCATCGATCCCCTGCTAGCTACAACCAATTTTCTGTGATATCGAAGATTAAATCTGTTGCTATACTTTGGTGTATGTGCTAACAGGTAATTATAAATGAAAAGGTTCATACACGGTTTGGAGGATTTCGTGACACAAACTTTTACATCCCTAGACCCCTTGGCATTGACCCCATGTTGTGTACCCAGTGTTGAGCAATGTAAATTAGTCTGAGGTCCAGAATGCATCGTTGACGGCTTCTTAAGGGCCGTTTTACACCCTGTATAGGCATCAGTGTCGCATAAGCGTTAGTCGGACTTGGGTAATTTTGAACTACTGTCGCACAAGCGAAATGTCGAGTTTCAGTTTGTCGCGCATGCTTGCATTCGAACTATGGTGAGTCGCAGCAGTCGGAAGTGTCAGCGCACATCCGTTTGTCGGCCTTAGTGCACTCTTGAAATTTTTCGTTGGTCTTTAATCAAAGGGAATCATGGATTAAATATCTGTTTAAAGTTTCTGTCACAATTTCGCTACTTCTATAAAAGCGCGGAAAAAATGCAGATTTTGATTTTGTACCGTTTCTTATGCGATATTTCTGGATGTTTCCAGTTTATCCCTTACCAACATATCATCATTTGCTAAGCCTTTTCCCAACCTTGTTAGAGTCGGATTCCAGTCTAACCGGATGCAGCCGAATACCAGTATTTTACATGGAGCGACTGCCTATCTGACCTCCACAACCCAGTTAGTACTAGGTAATACGATACCCCTTGGTAAGACCGGTTGTCAGACTTTTTGGGCCACTGACTACCTGTAACGACAGTCAAAGATCTACAAATGACAGCCGCGACCAATGGCTTAACGTGCTTTCCGAGGCACGGAGGAAACTCGGTATGTAATGGGTGGTCACCCATCCATAGACCAACCTAGGCAAGCTCGGCTTAACCTAAAGATCGATCCGAGCGGCTGTGATTATTTATCCCTTACCAACACATAAAATTAAGAAAGCTAACACCTACAAATAATAACTAATAATATTCAAGATAAATTGTTGTAGAAAACAAAGAGAAAGGTCAAATTGCGAAAACAATTTTTATTATGAGATAATGATGACCATAACCATAGCAGTTATCTTGTGACCTGAGATAGCATAGCCATAAGCTAGGGGAACAAAATATCTTCTTTTAATTAATAAGTAATAATTTGCCTTTTTTTTATTTTTTTTTTATCTACAAGTTTCAGGGTGATGTAACGCTACCTGAAAAGATCCTTACATAGGTACGAGTACCTACTTCGTTTGCTTCGTACATCATAGTTTTAAAGTCCTGCCAAAATATACAAAAGCATAGAACAACTTTTTTTTAACGGTTTCTTAACTAATTAATAAAATCCGCACAGGTCAATCAAAAGTTAAGCTACCCTTGCATGATTGATCCGTGGATGGGTGACCATCCCCAACATACTCTCATTCGTTCCGTTCGTTCGTTCGTTTCGTTCGTTCGGTCTCGGCTGTCATTTGTAGATCTTTGTCGTTACAGGTAGCTAGATGCCAGAGAGTCTGACCAAGGGGAATCGTATTCCTCAGTAACAGAGTTATGGAGGTCCAACATGCAGTCGATGTAAAATACTAGTATTCAACTGCATCCGGTAAGACTGAAAGCCGATCCCAAAGTAATTGCGGAAAATGCGTAGATCATTATTACGAGTACTCCTTATTTTTTTTATTTAGCCTATTCTGCCCCACTGCTGGACAAAGGCCTCCCCCATCCCTTTCCAACTGTCCCGGTGTTTTGCCTCCTCTGGAACAGTCTCAGTCAGGAACGAGTCTAAATCGTCACGCCAGTGTTTCTTGGGCCTTCCTCGGTGACAACGACTGTCTTCAGGCACCCACTGCGTGACGATTCTGGCCCATCTGTCCTGACCCATCCTGGAAATACGACCGTCCCAGTCCCATTTTAATTTTATTTCTTTTATACACAAAAAAATAGCTTTAACAAAACAATTATAATTTAGTTCTTGAAACTTCTCTTATTTTGAAAGGTCGAGAGGCTTTTATAAAAATTCTATTAACAATAAAGATACCGAGAACATTTTTATTTGTCTAGACCCCACAGTTCATACCTCATTATTTTGTAAAGAGGTATTTTATCCCAGTAATAGATATGCGTCATAACACAGGCTCTCTGGAAAACCTAATTTTATTCATACTACAAATGACCACATCATATACGTTGGACCTCATATTTTTCCAACTTTATGTGATGAAATGTGCTTATCTCTAATGTACGAATGTCGTTTTAGGGTGATTACCAAAAAAATACTAATGGGTACAATGTTTGTAAGTTTATAAAACCATCATCAGCAGCCTCGTTGATCTAGTAGTCGCAAGCGCGACTGCTGAGCATGAGGTCCTGGGTTCGATTCCCAGGTCGGGCAGTGTTATTGGGTTTTCTCTCAGGAATTTCTCAGTAGCAGCCACGGGGTCTGGATTATTACCCGGTTAATGGCAATAGACTCGCCCCAATCGGCGAATCTATTGCCCATTTGGAGTCTATTCCCATGTTAATACATGGGACTTAAACATAACTGGCGAAATGTGGGTATACTAATGGGTACAGCTCTGTCTAACTCTTCGGGGATGACAGTCGTGATGTTATGATATATTCATCAGCAGCCCTACCTTTCTAATTAAAGTATCAGCTGCTTGTCTAACCGGGTAAAGCAGAATACCAATATTTTTACGTAAAGCAAGTAACTGTCTCTCTTTCATAGCCCAGTCAAAACAGAATTTTACGTCATTCCACTTTCAGCATTACCAGCACGTACAGTAGACGCTCAAAAGTGCACTACCATGCTAAAGATTACATTGCTATGAACTGTGCGAGCGCGATACAGCAGTGTGTGTGCGTGTGCGTGTATGAGTGATGTCTCAACATTCCACACATAACATACACTAATGAACTGTCGTCACACTACGCGAAATAGCATTATATTTCTGTTGCATTTAGAATACACATCATAGTGATGACCTGTTCTTACCATTGCATCGTTAAAATTCGCGTAGTATTAACATGGGTTTGTAGCTGTTTGGGCTGAGTATGGGTTCACGATCAATGAAGTCCAAGTTCGAAACCATGTTATTACAATGTGTGGCTGTTTTTTGTTTCTTCGAAACCTTAATAATATTTGTATTTTAAGCAGAAAGTCGTTAGGTATTTATGTTTATTTATAATGTTAATGTTAATGTTTGTTAATGTTATTATTTATTTTTTATAAGAAGTTAAATATTAGATAGTTATTGTATTATTATTTAACCTCATTAATTGATTTTTATTTTATGTTTTCGGTGTTGGAAGGTGGAAATAAAAAAATCATGCTGAATGATAACAAAACTGTTTATTCGTTTTATTTATTTATAAAATTAACAAACTTATGAGAATTGTGACGTCACATTCCTATCTAGGCAAAATAAAAGTTCTCTTATCACCGTTCATAAGATTTTTTGTTGTATATCCACTTAGTCAATTCATAATAAGAATAACATAACACGGAAAGGATATTCTAATAACACAAATATAATTGTTGATACCTGCTTATTATAGGTATCAGTATTCAGCAGAGTTCATTGAATACTAATATATGAGTTAGACTTTATGAACGTGTTTTTTTTTATGTAACGTCACATTGAATGTATTGAGGTTAAGTGCTCATTTCTTTTTTTTTATTGGGCTTAAGTGTTCATTTTCTTGACGAAAAGAATATTGAAACTAAACCCCAATTTAAGATCATTAAATTTAAAATTTATTTCTTAATTTTTTATTTACGGTTATGTTAATATTACTAAATATTTAGTTACCCGGTCTACTTATTAAATTAAGTATTATTATTTTTTTGCCATAAATTAAGTCTTCCTTTTGGCAAGCCTTGAAAGTCTTCTCGTCAGAAAATACAGTCACCTCCCAGTTAAAATCTAAATAATCTCGAGCAAAACGTAGTCTTTCCTCCCTGTGTTTTTGTGTCAAAAATGGTTTTTAGCTGGCTTCCGATGATGTAAACCTTCAGCATGGACTGCATGGCGAACAGTCTGTAATGTAGTATCCAATTGCTCTGCAAACATTATAGTTGGAATGAAACCATTTGTTTCATATTCTTCCACCATAAAACGTCGCTGAGTCGGGTTAATAAGCGGCGGCCTTTCACTTCTTAGACGACTCTTCAGACTACCGTCTTCCTCAAACCTCTTTACCCAACGGCTAACAGAATTTCTAAAAAAGAAAAAAATATGATTACACACTTGCAACTAGCAATTTATTTAATAATAATAAAATCACACACCACAACTATCATCATAACAATTATAATTTTAAAAAATAACTTACACATTTTAAGCCAGTTTCAGTTGAAATTTGAGAAATATTAAGCCCATTTTTACGCAAAGTGACAATATTTGCCCTGTCATCAATACTAATATTAGCATGCATCTTGAATAAAGACAATCAAACAATACGCTAATCGTAATAATAACACAAACGCTCGTAACAAAGTTCACCAACTAACAACGTCATAACTAACTACTTTGTTCAATCCAGAAGTTTATTTTGTTTCA
Source organism: Noctua janthina (assembly GCA_963576755.1). NCBI lineage: Eukaryota > Metazoa > Arthropoda > Insecta > Lepidoptera > Noctuidae > Noctua > Noctua janthina. The sequence continues at coordinate 12,035,035 of OY755059.1, forward strand.
CATTCACCCTCATCTTTTTTGTTAATAATAAGTTCCAACTAATATTTAGAAAAACATATCTCATCGGGTCTAACGTATCATTTATAATTAAAACACAAAAAGTGTAATGTCACTTGGGTTTGAACGCAGACTATACTGTGCGAGACATTTTATCTATAGCGTTAACCGCTAAGCCAGATAGACACATAATTGTTTGTTTGAAATTAAATATCACTAACTTAATACTCCGTCGCGACATGACAGGCTTGTCACTAAGGCAAATGATCATTATATCGCACTCTTTCTGACTAGATAATTATGAAAGAGAGCGATATACGAGATCGTGTATGTGTGCAAAATGTTTGTTATGGAAAAAGGTCGTAAGTGCGACTTGTTTTGATGCGATCGTTTTGTGAAACTGCTACTGCACTTATGGTCTCTACTGTACCGACCCGTCTGCTGAGACACATGCCCTATACTTCCTCGCAGTAAGACATCTACAGAAAAAAAAGAAAACACAGAAAAGCAGACCCGGCCTGAAATACCTAATTATCTCAAACTAGCACTTCGCCCGCGACTTGGTCTGCAAAAATTTTGATAACCTTTATAGGCTATAGCACCCACGAATAATGTGTCTTACTATCATTGAAAAAAAAAGTTCAGGATCACAATCAATGTCATTTCAGGGGCTATTAACAGTTTTGTATACGTTTTTTAAAAGAAGAGATTCAATAAATGTATCTGGTTCAATGACCGCTATTGCGATCTTAACTGCCAGCAACTATAGCCCAACTAATAACAGTTTACATAATCTCTAAGTAGACCGTAAAAGTTAATTAATAAAAGCCATAATGCTTTAAAAAAATAATTTTAATGAGCAATCAAGGAAGGCGGACCGACCGGTCATTACTCGGAATAAGCCGGGAGATCCCCCACTTTTCTTAATGAGCAGACTCCTGACGCCGCAGAACGGTTCGGCTATTTGAATTATTAGTTAGAGATGAGACAGTCTATCAAACTGCTTAATGGGATGGCAATTAGTGAAATTACAACGCGCATTTAAATTATGAAATGGTGAGATGTAAATTACGATTATTGAGATGGTTATAATTACATCACCATGAAGATTAATCATTGTTACCCACATAAATATTTAGTTACATATAAGCGCGGTGCCTAAAGCTTCTGCCGCAATTCCTCGAAATGGAATGAAATGGAGTAGTGAAGATGTTTCAGTTCAATGTTAGGCAAACATTCAGGACAATAAAGGCATGTTTTTGAAATTGTACATCGAGTTAGAAGGGGACTAAGTAGAGGAATAAATTAAAAAAACTTGGACTTTTTTTTAGTTAGGCCGGGTACTTCTGGAACACGCCTGTTTCTACCGGGGTAAGCAGAACATACAGAAAGCCACCTCCTAAAAAACTTACACACTCCTTAAGCTTCCTCCAAGGTCATACAACTATTATAACATTGCATGACAGTAACTAACAACACAATTATAGAAAATGGTGTGCAATTGCTTGAGCAGTTACATCAGTATTCTATATTTTCCCCAATATAAATAAGTATACAGAATTGTAATAATTGTAATCGCCACAATAAACCACTGAGAGGAGCTCGTGGCTAAAAAATAGCAGCCGCTCGGGTCGATCTTTAGGTTAAGCCGTGCTTGCCTAGGTTGGTCTGTGGATGTGTGACCACCCATTACATATCGTTGGTCCGGGTGTCATTTGTAGATCTTTGACAATCGTTAGGCAGTCAGTGGCTCAAAAAGTCTGACAACCAGTCTTACCAAGGGCTATTGTATTACAGTACTAGTCTTATTTTATTGCAGTACTAAATGGGTTGTGGAGGTCAGATAGGCAGTCGCTCCATGTAAAATACTGCTCCATGTATAATCAGCCGCATCCGGTTAGACTGGAAGCCGATACTAATATAGTTGGGAAAAGGCTTGGCAAATGATGACAATAAACCACTGATTAAAAACATACTACAGTCAGTAATAATAACGTTTAATAATAATTAACAAAAATAAGAACCATTTCTTCAAGAACCGTATCCCACAAAAAAAGACAAAATATTCTCTTGTGTAAAATTCCACTTTATCCCCTAATCATGTACTCTGAATTCTGAATTCTCAAGTCTCGATTTCAATTGGACCGGCCCTTCCCTATAAAAGGATAACAAGGTTACTGTCAGCTTCAATGTAAAAGCAAATCGAATATTAGGTTACAGCTATGGAACCTCCCTAATGGAAACCATCGTACACTTAGGTCCCGTACATAATTGGGATAAAAGGATTTCAATTTCCCCACAATGACCTGTCACGTTATATCTTCAATGATTCTTTCTCTATACTTTAGCTTAAAGACTTCTTGTTCTTCTTGTGTTCTAAAGGGTGTAAAACCTTTCGTTTATGTTAAGGGTGTAAGACCCTTAACATAAACGAAAGGCACTTGTTCTCCCCGTCACTGCGATATTTTTTTTGTTCTAGACCATACCTTCTAGTTACGGAGATATTGGGGGTCAAAGTTCCAACTTTAAGTTTTTTTTTAAATACCTGTTTTTAATGTAAGATTTTTACTTTACACGCCTCCACGACCCCGGACTATTCAATCCATTCATCAGCACAATGCTATGAGTGCTTTCCATTGAGTCCTACAGTAAAACGTGATTTTTCAACCCAAAAAAAAAAACGATTCCCAGCAATAATTTTTGCGTAAAGTTACCTAGTTTGATATACAGAATGCTTGGTTGACGGATATGTGAAGGGTCTGTTTACACCCGGTATATGAAGACAATTAGAGGGATTTTATAGTAACCTAGCTGATGCTTCCGAGCTTAGTCCGCGTGAATTTATGCAGGGTGTAGGGGTAAACACCGTTGTCACTCAAACCACGGGTAGTTGAATAAATAAAAAAATATAGGACCGAGTTAAAAAAAAACAGAATAATTAATTTACTTTAAAAACAAATAACAATAAATTATCCCACACAGTCCGCGAATTCATGGTATGCGCCCGAGTGACGTAGTCGCCGCCCGTTCTAACTACCTACAGCTACACAATACTCGTAATATAACCAAGACGAGTCTAAATGTAAATTTGATTTGACAACAAAGAAAATGACAAAGTAATTCTAACCATTGGGTAGGTATTTTCGGCGCATTTAAAAAGTTCATGACAATTTTATGTACAGTTAAAAATCACCGATTAAATTTACACTGATTGAATATCTCTACTTACCTAAATTAATCTCAACAACTGTTCAAAATGGGATCCATTTACGGCCACACATGCCTCCGCTCGTTTTCGTAGGTTGATTCGCACTCGAGAATCTAACTTCGGTATACATCCTACGAGCGTCGTTCAGGTTATCACCCGCGATGGTGTAAAGCCGTACCACTTTGGCCCACTGTTCAATTGTGTAAGACTGAAAGACAGATCTAAGTACACACAATTTACGGGCGAGAAACAAGACCCTATGACGAGTCACGTGCGCTCGCTAGCGCGACAGCTGACTGACTGAGGTCATGAGTCATCGTTCGTTGCACGCGCGTAGCGTATGACCGCGTGTGACCGCCGCCGCCGCCCGGCCGTCAGCTGTTAGCGCGCATTAGGATGAAATGATCTTATGGGAAATAGTAGAAAATTTTCAAAAAAATAAAGGTTGCATTTTTCATTGATTTTACGTTCTAATAATGAAACCAAACCACTGGTTTCAAGGATAACGGTGTTTACCCTTACACCCTGTATAAAAATATTACTTCCCTATTTAAATCGGATTTTGTCAACAATTTCATCGGTTTCATTTTTTATGCACGGACCCCTAATCCTTTTTTTTATTATAAGTAGGTTAAGTCCGTATGACATCAGCTATCTGCCAGTAAAAGTCCCGTCGTCAAAATCGGTCCAGCTGTTTTGGAAATTAGTCGGAACAATCAGACAGACAGAAAGAAAAAATAAATCAATTGTTTGTTGTAAGTACCGTATATACTTTCATAATTATGCATTCAGTAAAAAAATGTTCTTTTGAAATTACAAACAGAAACTTTAATTTGATTTATTTTTATTGATGATTTTAGTTCAGTGAACGTCATGAATTAGGCTCTCTGTCTGTCTCCACTAACCGCTGTCTCTATGTAATCTGCAAGAAACATTCGTTACAAAATGGACTGTTCTCGCCCTCTGTTCATCCTTCAGAACATAACATGATTTAAAAATGGTTGCTGCTTTGTTATTTTATAACATCGGAAAATGTTCAGCTCATAGTGATCCTCAAACAAGTCTTAGGGTGGAGACCACGTATCGGCTAGTGTAGCGTGTAGCGACTCCCAGAAGACCGACTGGATGCGAAATGCGATGAGCAGGTCTTTAGGGCTCAGCTTCGAAGATCCCTACGCCTAGTATTGGACTGTGATAATCTGATTAGATTTATACTGATCCTCTGCTCGAAATAGGGAAATAGACTTATCTCATGGCCAAAGGATTTGGCTTGAGCGACGGGTACATTTGGCTATTAATTGTAAGCGTTGTGGAAGACTCACAAGATCACAGTTAAACTTTCAACACCACATCATAGTTTAAATTCTTGCCCTACTTTTAAATACTCGTACGAGCAAAGTACGACTCTGTTATAAACATACATTTTTAATTAGCATGCCACATTAATGAGGAGCACGGCCTGTAATCGTATTTGTTGGACCCCCCTCTCCATCCCCACCCCGCCTATCCGGTTCACGGATGCCCGCAAAACGTATCAGCTGAAAAATTAAACAAGTTGTACGTCCAACATTTATAATTTCATGAGAGATCTTGTTAAAAGAATATTTTGTAAAAGGAAGCCTGAAACTAACTTGAAATAAGCTGATTTAATATTAACAAAGGCTTTTCTTGTTGAATCAAGTTATTATTCTGTTTTCTTCTAACAGTTAAATGATCTATGTTATGCTATTGAAACTAAAACTTGTAGACAAAGCTTACGTAAGAAATGTTTATTTTTCTAATTCTTAAAAGTCGAAGATTTCAAAGCGGTTGTCAAAAGTTAATAATTTCAATTGCATTACTTAGATCTTGTTTTGTTTCGGTTCATTTATTTTTTGTATAAAATAAGTTGATGACAACGCTATTGTACATACAGATGTCATATCTTATAATCTTATTTGCACATGACTTCTACTCTATATTGATTTTCGTTTTACTTACAAAAAAAAGGTGTAAAGAAAATTTTATTTCTTACTTGTTTTTGCCCGCGGATTACTCGCGTTAATTTAGAATTTGACAATTAAACTATTAACACACTACTAAAGTTTCTATATTAATACATTTCAATCATGATTCAAGAGACGTGGCGCCATCTATTACCATAAGAACGTTATTGTTATTTTCCTCGGAAACAGTGTCCGTATGTCCGTTTCTGTACATCTGACAACGTATATGCAAAATTTCATGATGATCGGTACAGTGGTTTAGGCGTGAAAAGGTAACAAACAAACTTCCTTTCGCATTTATAATATTATTTAGGAAGCTAGGATAGGATAGGATTAGGATTACATATCTTTTGAAAGAAAGAAAAAAAATCACCACCAAAACATTTAATTAAAAGACACACAAAGCAAAAAAATATAATAAAAACAATGGGACGACAAAATTGTTGACAACTCAGCTGTATGCATATTGTGAGCATTTACTTAAATTCAATCAAAATATTTTCGCTACATTTTACCTCAATAAATTTAAAAAAATAATTTAACTACCTACATGGATTAAAATTGTATTCTTATTAAAAATACCTGATGGTTTTAACTCAGATTTTTTTTACATTCCGTTTCGTTAATGAAAAATTTTAAAGCGTATCGAATTTTTGGAATTTAAAAAGGCACTGGCAAGCAGTATTAATTGCCAGACTTCAACACAGCCATGCATGGAGCACATATCCCTCAGATAAATGTGCTCTAACTAGATTTTCTGCTAATTATTTCCCAAACATGAAGCTACAAATACGTGTAGCAAACATAGTCAAGTTTTAAAAAAAACAATACTACCGACATCTATGACGCAAGATAAGAACTACAAATCCTGCATCACCCTATCAAAATTATCCGCGAGAGAAGGATATAGGTGTACAAGAACCTGACAACAACGGTTGGCAAGAGAATGACGATGACGACTCATCCCTTATAAAGTTATTCCTAAAAAAAAAATATCAGGGAACAATTCCAAAGAGCTACCCACTTTTTGTGATGGACCACTTCGACTTACCTGGTTTCTACGTAATTATATGAGAACGCTTCCGGAGAAGAACGCTTTACGAGGAGCCGACGTGGCAAGTCTGTTGTCCTTTTCATAAAATCGACCATGGTAGTTAACACAGATACCAATTCACATTATATAAAAGCCAGTGGTGTCAATGCGGTCTACTACCGCAGTCCGCGATGCTGAGCCTGTAGCTGTAAACTCCCCTAATAATAATATTGTTCCAATCCAGCCTATGCCTTGCTGTCCTCCCCCAGCATCGCCTTAAGTTGAGGCTATAGTACCCAACAGTAGGTGCCCTTAGCGTGTAGTCTCTTAGTTTTTCAGTTTTCATGCCCCTAACTGGATGCCTTACACTGAAAGCACCCATACCATAGTCCAGTAAAGCACAACCTCCTTGGTTGCCCTTCAAGGTCATCATCACCATCAGCCTATAACAGTCCACTGCTGGATATAGGCCTCCTCAATCACACGCCGTTCAGCTCGATTTTCAGCAAGTCTCATCCAGTTGAATCCAGCCACCCTGATATCGTCACTCCACCGAGGGCGTCCCACTTTACGTTTACACCTCCCTCTCAAAGTTGTTCTAACCAAACTGCAGAGTTCAAGATGCCATTCACAAAAAAAAAATGCCATCTTCCATCGCGATTTGGCGGCTTTGTATTTGGGGTCACTTTCGCAATTGAACCTCAAGCTAGTCAGACTTTTGAACTGTGAACACACTAGCGTATCCTCTACTTCGGACTCCATGTTCATTACCAGGGGCTACAAAATTTATTACTGACCAGTCATATTTGCCACGCGCGGTTATTTAATAAATGGCAGCTTTTAATAGTATCATTAAATAGCGTTGGCCGGTTTGAGCCTGATGTATTATTTTCTGATTGAGCAATGATTATCATGCTAGTTTTCACAAACAATAGGAGACACGTAAATTTACGCCTAACTGAAAATGCGCTATCATATTTTCAATTTTCGGTACTGAGTCGAGGGTCGAAAATCGAACAGCTTGGTTTGTTTGGCCATTAGTTTAGCGTCGCTTAGTGAAAACACATCAGTGTTTGTAAAATAGCTAATTTAGGTTTCGTGTTTGTTGTTGACATGTTCGTATGTTTTATTTTGATGAATGAATTTGCAATGTTTTGATGTGTTAATACAATTGTTATTTGGTGAGTAAATTACTGTTTTCGGTTTTGTTTGCAGCTTTTGGGTATCATAATTAACTATTAAACAAGAGTTTAAGTAGGTACCTAATTGCTACAAATGTGTATAAAGGCTATCAACACAGGACGCTTTCATTCTTTGTGAAATATAATACCTTACCACCCAAAAGTAGCTTAGCACTACAAGTGCAGAAAGTACGTCGTAAGTCATTCTGCTGAACTGTTAAAAACTTGACTCTTAAGAGTTATCAGCAATGTTTATATTTACAACAGTCTTCCAGTCTCCCTTAAGGAAATAAACATAATTTCAAACATTACTTCCACTGCATTAAGAACGTTGACGTCACAACACATTAAATACAAACTCGAAGCATATAATTAAGTCGTCCGCAAACGAAATCAGTCCGGAGCGCGGGGAAATTGCTTAGAATTACCGACGACGCCGACTCGACGCGAAAAATGACGTAAACTCTACAACACGCTAAAAAGGGGTAACTCTACAAATCTAGGTTTTCTGAAAATAATGAATTAGTGAAACAATATTTTTATTTTTCAATACAAAAATGAGATATTCATAACGTATCTTTCTGTTTTTTTAAATATCCCAAAAAGATTCAAAATAGGTTTGCTATCAGCACTTTTTGAACGTCTAAAATTACATAAGGAAAACACCCGCTATCTGCCTCTTCTTAGTGTTTCAGCTTTTTTTTAGCTCAGATGATTTTGACCAGAAAATCCAACATCAGATGAACAGTAACCATTAGATTTTTCAAGCTTAAGATTTTCGATTTTTTGAGATACTGCATTTTGACTCACCAGGGCGGAATATTATCCTACAACACCAAGATAACCTCGCAATTAGACCTTCCACTTAATAAATATTCGACCCACGTCGGCTTATTGTTGTTGCTATGTTATAAATGATTTTATTTTCCATGAATTTATGTGAAACGCGTATTTTTGGACCAAATTGGGTGTAATAAAAAGTAATATACGCGTTTTTGAGGGATATTAGCGGAGGTAAGCATCCTTCTTGTGTTATCTGACTTGATAATTAAATAATGAAACATGTTTTGAATCCTTTCTCTCATAAGTGTCTGATGTAAAATGTTTATTTGGAACTGGACTGTATCGACTTACTTTTATTTCACATACAGCCGCTCGGGTCGACCTTCAGGTTAAGCCGCGCTGTCTAGGTTGGTCCGTGGATAGGTGACCGCCCATTACATACCGAATTTCCTCCGTGCCTCGCAAAGGACGTTAAGCCGTTGGTCTCGGCTGTCAATTGTAGGTCTTTGACAGTCATTACAGATAGTCAGCGGCCCGAAAGTCTGACAACCAGTCTTACCAAGGGGTATCGTAGTACCCAGTACTAGCTGGTTTGTTGAGGTCAGATAGGCAGCCGCTCCATGTAAAATACTGGTATTCAGCTGTATCTGGTCAGACTGGAAGCCGACCACCAAATAGTTGGGAAAAGGTTAGGCAGATAATGACGACATAATAATGTAACCATGACTGGTAATATATAAATACAGCGTGGTCCAAAAATAGGAACGTGTAAAAAAAATTGATTCCTCATTCCCAGGGGTATCTGAAAATACCCCATGAATGTTGCGCGATTCTTGATAGTTTTCGAGTTCTTCCTCGCCTCTCTCCTTTTTTGGCAGTTGGTTAATAAGCACCTGTCATTAGAAGTTTCATAGACACATTTAACTATAAACAGCACACAAAAATAAACTACTGACAACATTTTCTTTACAACCAAACAACAATTCCTGAAATCTTGCACATCATATTGTTAATTAATATAGCAAGATTGGATGCCTCAAGCGATGTTCAAGAAGTTTAACCGCTAGCCTAGTCAGAGTACAGAACAAGCACTTGAAAACTAAGAGTAACATGATCGTGTTACAAAGTGAACGCTTTGTAGATAACCTTACCCTAGACCTCTAAGTTGATTGCATCAAAAAAACATCGTTCAAAAGATTTTTATACAAGGTCAATTAAAATTATCTAGAGAAACTTCGCAATCGTGATGAACTGATAAGTGTCGATATCTAAACATGATAAATGAATCCTAATAAATTTATAAATGTGAAAGTTTGTGAGGATGTATTGATGTTTGTTACTCTTTCACGCAAAAATCAGTTTATACCCGCAGCTTCACCTGCGCCGAGTTCGATATTTATCCGACGGGATCGTACTACCGGGATAAAAAGTATTCTATGTATTAATCCAGGTTATAAACTATCTGTGTGTCAAATTTCATCCAAATCCGGTAAGTAGTTTTTGCGTGAAAGAGTAACAAACATCCAGACATCCATACATCTTCACAAACTTACGCATTTATAATATTAGTAGGATTTCATTGTAACAACCACTAATGTACTAGAAAAAAAAACATTCGTAATTTAATTTAGGGACTGGACAAACGATATTATGTTCCCTAAAAAAAGCCACCACTCTCAAGTCAAGGTCAAAGGAGCCTTATGTTGGGTAATTGGGTTTTTCTCTTAGGATACTCTTTGCAGACCGGTGTTGCTAGCCGGAAAAGTTGACTTTATTATATATATTGTTACTTTCACGGCTTTTTTATGTTTGTTATTTTATAATGATGGCCTAGCAAGTGATAATGTGGTGATAAAATGTAACAAAACGGACTGAAGTAGGAATATTTGTTACAGGTGCTACATTTATTAAGTAACTCTTGAAGTTTAGTGGTTAGGACGCGACTTAAGAACTGTACGGTTGCGGTAAAGTGCCGGCTTGGGTCGTAGATTGGAACCCTAGCAGGCCCTTTACTACAAGTAAATTATTTCATCACCACTTCTTTGAAAGCGGCGAAGAGCAACATAATAGGAAACTGGCTTGTACTAGAACCACAAATTTGATACAAGTGATATCTACAAACCTAAACGGAACCATCACGAAGTCGTCAACCAAGTAACATAACATTCTGTACATCAGACTAAGTAACTCTATGCAAAATTTTATTGCTGAAAAACGACTTTTTTTAGGGTGAAAAATCACGTTTTACGGTAGGACTCAATGTAACGCACTTATTTTATGCTACGAGAAAAGAAACAGCAACCAAATGGCAGTAAGGACACGTACTTACATTTTGTTGTCTGTAAAAGAGTAGCCTAGGTAGAAAGCAGCTTGCATGGCATCGCGTAGGTAAATAACAAATGTTTACCGTGGACGAAGCAACATTGTGGGCTCGGAAAGGACGGAATACCCAACTAGTTTATCCCCGTGCCGTTTAGCATCGTCCAGCTTACTATAGGCTGAGAGGTTGGTAATGATTTAAGCGCTGTTCTAACAAAACACAAGCGTTTTTTGACCGTTTTCTTACCGTAGGTACATGTTTGCAAAAAGCTTATGAATCATAAGTACTCCCGCTGATTAATTTCACAAGTGTTAGAAGCGATTTTGGCATTTAAATTACTTTATTGGTAAGTATTTTCGATTTTCCACTACTGTTTCATAAGTTTTTAGAGAAAATATATTAAAAAATTATGTAATGATTTATTCAGATTTAGGTGTCATACTTACTTTATAAGAATAATCGATTTCAAGATTAGCCAGCAGTAAGAAAAAGCGATCCTATAGAAATAAACTTATGTACTTTCAACTTATGTATATAATAAATTTTTATTTTGGTTTGTATTCCTTGCTTAAATAGCTGTGAGAGTTATTATTGGGAATCCAATTAATTGACGGCGTAATATCGGTCATTCTTGACAGGCTTCCTTTTTCTTTTCTTGTAAGAGTCCCTTTTGTGAACTCACTAAGCGAAAGAAAGGTCAAATCATGACGTTTTATTATTTTCTACTAAGTCCGACAACAATACGCCTATACTTTTTCATAACGATTACTTACTTACAAGTTCAAACAAACAAGAAAACTGTTACTAAAGTATGTATTTCAAGGATGCATACAAAAATTACCTCGATGCTCAACAGGACTTACGCTTCCTGACCTGGGAACCGGGCAAAGTGTTATTGGGTTATTTAGTCAGGAATTTCTCAGTAACATCTCTTTCTTCTTCTTCTTTTCTTTTTATAAAACGTTGCCCCACACTAGGAATTTCTCCGGTATCGTGGGTGCGTTTACAAACATTTAAGCTCACATACACAAACAGCCAACCAACCACCTGTAGGCCATACAAAAATTTGTTCCGTGCGGGAATCGAACCCGCGACACGAAGCGCAGCAGTCAATCGCTCAGCCACTGCGCCAACCGTGCCGTCAAAACAAAACATCTTGGTTAAAGGCAACATAACAAGTGAGATGTAAGTATTTGGTTACAGTAGACACTACGTAGATTGCCTTGTTCCCGATGGGAAGCCGACAGGAATCGGCTTCTTAGAAGCCCTCTGTACTTTAGGTACTTTTCTGCCTCCCCGTTTTGGAGTATTTTAACAGGCGTGATAACAAGTAATGTTTATTTTTTAATTTCGCAAACATTGAAGTGTTTCTACAAGAATTTTGTTTCAAACTATCGCAGTTAGCATTGAAAGTACGCATTGGAATGCAAAATGTATTCGCAGTACGTTTTGCAGTTTCGTTGTGACTGCCTAGCCGTATGAATGGGCACGTCCGAGGCATTTACATAATTGTATTAGTCTGGGGTCGGGAGTCAGCTGCTCTAGAACTACTAATTGACATTGACACGTTATTTCTTTGGTATCGCGAGTGTAATGTGTTAAAAGTTATGAAATTAGGTTTAAATTGAAGGTTTTTAGTCTGATGTCTGAATATAATTGCAAGTAACCGAGCTACATTAGTATCAACTTATAAGGCAATTTTCGCGTAAGTGTATCAGAGTGTGGAGTCGCTTAAAGGATGAGAATGGCAATTGTTTTAAGCTTTCACGGTTCATAACTAAACTTATACCGTCACTTACGGGATATCTTCCGTGATTGTTCATTATTTTGAGCTCCCGATATTTCGCCGCTGTTGCAAGCGCCATTATCGCGTAAGTGACAGTATAAGTTTAGAATGGCAATTGTATGTGGCTAAGATGAGAATGGTACTCATCTACCCATCCTTTTCCCAACTATATTGGGGTTGGCATCCAGTCTAACCGGATGCAGCGGAATACCAGTATTTTACAGACTTTGGGCTACTGACTACTTGTAACTTTTATGGCTTAACGTGCTGTAAGAGGCACTGAAGAAACTCGGTGTGTTAAGGATGGCCACCCATCGACAGACCGGCCTTGGCAAGCGCTGCTTAACCTTGCAGATCTGAACCTGTAGATATGAAGAATGAAAGAAGAGGTATTTGATATTTATCATGTTTACTGATTTCTTTGTGTTCCCGATATTTCGACGGGGGTTTATCGGGAACTCAAAGAACATGGAAACATGGTAAATATCCGGTTTCTTGTGTTAATGATAATGTTAGTTGACCATGATAGTTTAAAATCTAATAGCATTTTTGGTCCTAATGTAAAACCTATCTGGCTTTACATTAGGACCAAAATCCTATTTACCATTTACCAAAATCGTAACGTTTATACTTTTATAACGCTCATTTTATACAGGACCGTAACAAAATAAATCCTGTCAGCAGACACATTGAGTTTTATTATAATCTTTATTGCGCCGTCCTAATTGGCCCCCAGTTCTTTAAACATCGCGATCTTCACTGTTATTGTGTAATAGAATTAATTACTGAAGTTAAAACGTTCACGTTAGATATGGATTCCTGTTATTACTTGGAGGTGAATTGGTGTTTGCTCACCCTGTCAGAATAACTATACAAGGTGTAAACGGACTCTTCACGAAGCCGTTAACCAAGCATTCTGTATATCAAACTGAGTACCTACGGAAAAATTATTGCTGGGAATTTTTTTTTTGGAGTGAAAAATCACGTTTTGCGGTAGGACTCAATGTAAAGCACTCAAACTATTGTGGTGATGGATGTATTGTATGGTAGTGGACGTATTTAAAGTAAAGTTGCAACATTAAATACTTGTATTTAAAAAAAAAACTTGGAAAAAGTTGGAACTTTGACCCCCAATATCTCCGTAACTAGAAGGTATAGTCTGGAACAAAAAAATGATCGCAATGACGGTGAGAACAAGTTTCTTTCGGCTTCATTATGGGTATTTTTACACCCATTATAAGTGATTTTAGAGCATATTTGTGCAAAGCTCCTTGTCTCGGTGGTCTAGTGGTCGTAAGCACGACTGCTGAGCATGAGGTCCTAGGTTCAATTCCCGGGTCGGGCTAAGTATTATTGAGTTTTTCCGTCAGGAATTTAATTATTAAGTGGCAGTCATGGAGTCTTGATTTGTGCCCGGACTTAGGTAAACATAACTGGCGAAATGTGGGTGTACTTGTTCTCTGCCTAATCCTTCGGGGATTACTATGCGTGATGTTATGTTATGTTTGTAGAACCCACCAAAAATGAACAGTTTTGGCCCAGTAGCCGAGTGATGCCGAAGCCGGCGCGATACTTTGTGTAATTTATTTCATCACCACTGCTCTTAAAACGATGAAGAAAAACATCGTGACTAAACCGGCATGTCCTAGAACCAAAAATTCCAAGACATGTGACGTCTACCAACCGGTAGTTGGCCCGCGTGGTGGATTACAGCCCATTTATTACTAAATTTCTCTCTAAAGTTATGTATGGAAGAGTGGAAGTACCTAATACAAGCAACTTTTTGCTTTAAAGGTATTTAATATCTGTATATTATCATTTACATAAGTCTTAGAAATAAAAACTGTTTTTTTTTTTTTAATTTCTTGTCATTGAAACGAAGCCTGTGTCCCAGTAGTGGGAACAATATAAGCTAATCAGCATTTGATCTAGAAAAATTGCGATATGAACGATTTAATAAACAAGAAGCTAGCTCATTAAAGCACTTCTAAATGTATAAGCATCGTAAATTCAAAGCCGAAACTCGAATATCCTCGAAACCCGACACCTTTTGTCGAGTTATACTTGAAATAACATTCCGTGAAATATAATAAAACTTCGGCTATTCAAAATTCAGAATATCAACATTAAATCAAGCAGTGCTTCCTTCCCAAATACTTTTACTTCGGTTTGTTTATTTGGAGTGCAAAATGGCCATCTCTAGAGATTTTATCGGAGTGGTTTTTAAAGCGAAAGTGAAGCCTTGTCCGATTTCCGTTACTGAAGAAAAATGAGCCTCCCTCCGCGAAAATAAAAAGGTTCGAACGATAAAAGCAATTCTGATTTTTGACATATATACATCTCGACAAATTGTAAATAATGATAGGAAGTCGATGGTTACTTTACTAAATAAAAGAGGGTTTTTATGGGTACAACAGTATATTTATGAAGAGTTTGTCTCAATAAACCGTAATAAACAAAGGACTTGGAAAATTTTTGTATGAAGACTGGCCGGCTTAACTGCAGCCATTTTTTTTTCTTAGTTGCGGCTGCGCATAACACCTATGTTAATCGATAGCTGGTATCAATACAAACAAGTTTGAAAAGTGTCACGTTTCCAAGATATGAGCTATCAACGTTAAAGTCCATTCACTGATGGCATCTTTAGCACCAAGCGTCTGATGGCATCCTAAGGCTGCCATCAGACGCTTTTGTAGAGTCCTTATTACATATAAGACCCACCTCAGTCCAGTCCTCGGTCAGACTTAGTCCTTATTCGTTTAATATCGGGAGTTCAAAACAATTGATAGTCACGGAAGATATCCCGTAACAGTTTAAGTTTAATAAGATATTGCAATTGCTATTACCTATATTTATACGTACAGACAGCATTGAAACCACGAGTATATAGTGTCAAAACGACATATTTAGTAAGCGGTTTACGACCAACAGGTATAAAAATTGTGAATTTTTAGAGAGCAAAAATATTTTCCGACGAAGGACGCTCGTAAGCCGCTTACAGTCCCACTGATCCACAATCCTAACTACTCTTAACGAATGAAATTGTAAAAACATTACTGAATTTCATGTTCCCTCGGAAGTTTTAGATGTAGATGATAGTTATATCAATGTACAAGTTGAAGTTTGTAAAGGGGATCTTGGTACATGAATCAAAGTTGAGATCAAAAGAAAATCTTCAAGCGGACTTGCAAATTTGGATTCGTGAACCCTTTTAGGTAATAGTCAGTTTGTAAGGGTAAATGCCACAGTAATAATTCAACAAAGGTGGGTAGCATCGGCCGTTCGTCAACGTCGCTTGGCTAATCCACTTTGGTACCCAGCAGAGTCCAGTTTGGCCACAGACAACGAAAATTTGGTCAACAGCAGTCTGTTCATAAATTTTGGTCACGTCTCCTCACAATGCAATTTTCCGTGTATAAGTCGCACGCATGTAGTGTCAGCCCGTAGAGATTAATAGTGGACTTTGTGTATGAAAACGAAAAGCTCTGTTTGTGACACTCTTTTGTTTACTGTTTTTTAAACGATGTGCACTATGCCAGTACAGTAGTTTGTGGTTTTAGTTTTACTGAACAACTTTTGTTTCGAAAATGAGGAGGTATTTTTATGTTTCCATATGAATTACGTGTACGATTCCTGCCTCGTTGGTCGAGTGCTGAGCATGAGGTCCTGGGTTCGATTCTCAGGTCGGGCAAAGTATTATTGGGTTTGTTCATCAGGAATTACTCAGTAGCAGCCACGGAGTCTGGATTTGTGCCCAGTTGCAACACGCTCGCCTCCAATTACATGGGACTTAAACATAACTGGCGAAATGTGTATGTACTTTTAGGTACACCTCTGCCTAACTCTTCGGGGATTACAGGCATGATGGTATGTTATTTTAAGTGCTGACTGATCAAGATAGCTTAATATCTAACTTGAGAAATACATAATTATTGATACTCGGAATTCTTCACCGTGCAATAAAAGTTAAACCTACGCCACAGAACCCATCCTCTTTGAATTTCAAACGCAAATTACTTAAGAGACAGTTAGTTTGCCATACCTACAGCATAATTACTCCATTAACTTAGTATCATGAAGCCAAATGGTAAAGCCCCTTAATCAGCCAAGGACAGCTATACGACTTAACATGCTGCCTTGACTAGGCCACAGAGCACTTAATCTTACCGTAGGCCTTTGACTGAAGAGCATCTAAATGCAATCAGTTCCCTCCACTCTAATTGCATCGGAATTTTTCAGAAACAACATGAAAGTCGGAGAAATATTCTGTACTATTCCAATGGGTGTAAAAATACACTTAACGAAGCCGAAAGGCAGTCTTTCTCCTCGTCATTACGATATTTTTTTGTTATGGAGTTTGGAGTTTCAACTTTTTCACACTTTTTTTTAATACTTGTTTTTAATGTTATTACCTTACTTTAAATACCTCCATGGGCATCCATCAGTACAATGTTTTGATTGTTTTACATCGAATGCTACCGTAGAACATTTATTTTTCACCCCAAAAAAAAAATCGTTTCCCAGCATTTTTTTTTTGCGTAGAGTTATTTAATTTTATGTACAGAATGCTTGGTTGACAGAAGGGTCTATCTACAACTTATATGTTTAGATCTTCAAGATTCTTTTACACGTTAACATTGTAGTCATGTTTTAAAACTACCTCTATGTTGTTGTTCCAGTGGTCGCAAACGCTCCTGCTGGCTATAAGGGTAGCCCTGCGATCGTTTCCCCGAAAAAAGGAATTCCTTTTTCCATCAGGATCTTCTCAATAGCTTCCTGGACTTTGGGTTTGCGCCCGGTTGATGATAATAGGCTCGCACTAGGGGCTTTAACATCATACCACTGGCAAAATGTAGATGCATCTCTGCCTAGCACTTTGGTGATAACAGGCATGCAATAATTTATTTTAAAACTAAAATTTGGATCACTTTTAATGTTAAAATAAGCAACGGTAGGAACGCGAACGGTGTGTTACAGGAACCTTCTAGAAATTAATTTAAAATATTCTGTTTTCCATTAACTGGACTACCTTATAATTAAATAAATCACACTGTAAACGAATTTATTGTCGTCGACGCAGGAGCCCTTTCTATTTAATTAACTGCAAAGTGCAGTTTTAAAAGCTCAATAAAAATGATAGTTAAAAGGATAGCTCGACTAAGTGCTCTTTAGCTTTAAATACAAAAAGGTTATTATTATTTTTATTGTGATCTTGGATATGTTTTTTCATAGGAATAAAATACAGCTGTTCGTCAATAAAAAAACAGTCTGTCAGTAATTTACTTTCTAGGTTTACTAACGACATTCACAGGATCAATAATGTCGTGTACATATATTCATTGTGAGGCAACTTTACTGACGAAATACAGGTTGTATAAGACCGCCCTCCGCAAACTGACAGGGTGCATTCAGCTCCTTATCTTGAATCATATTCTTATTCGAAATTTTTCTCAGGAATATGTTCATTTTTTTATCGTTTCTTCAGTTACTTCAATGTAACATTACACTCTCTGTAAGCAGCACTACATTTATGTAAGTAATACGCCTAAAATCAAATAACCAACAATGGATGTTGAAATACTCTAACGAACGACGCGTAAAATCAGCTGTTCACTTCCTGCTAGCTACAGAGTTAATTGAACTCGTCGTCGCACTTGCCGTTTGCTACTTGCATTTTGGCAACGATACATTGCGTATGAGGAACCAAACCAAATCAAATTTATTAGATTAACAAATTTATTAAATTAAGGATTCATAACTCCTGAAGTGAGAGATATAATATAATTTATTAGATTCCCATAACTCCTGAAGTGAGAGATATAATATACTGAATTCACCCCATGAGTCTGCGGAGGGCTGTACTTTACACCCTGTATAAGCGGCAGCGTAGCAAAACGTAGCCATGGCGAAATAAACTCCGTAGCAGCGTAGCTCGTAGCTCGAAGCCGAAAAAATGCTAAGAGCACCAAAATAAAAGAAATATTTTATATCACCGTAGTATGTTGGCCTGTTTATATATTTATTTTGAAGCTACAGCTTGAAATTCTGAGAGAGCGTGGAATTGTACATGTAGTAAATTAATAATTTAAATTGTTTGTGACATACAATGTTGGTGTTCAACATTTTGTGTCATGTGAGGGGAATTCGTAGTCATAAAGTTTTGTCTGCTGGGGACACTGAACATAAACGTTTAACAAGTGAATCATTTATTGTGATTTATTGTAGTATGATGGTGATGTTTAATATTCTTTTGGACAATGGTGTTTCCCTTTTTGCAAATACATGGTTTGGCGATATTTTATTGTAATTTAAACAACGGATAACTTACGCATGTTATGGCATTAATAAGCAGTGAGAAAAATCTATTTAAATAAATACTTAAAATTCATTTTATTTCTGTCAATTAAGGTCCATATTAACAAAACACAATTATAAATTTACAAAGCCACAACACGAACAAAAAAAAAACTTTACACATTTATTTGTAACTCTGTACAAATATCACCCTTTGCGCAATAAATGCTAATTTTCATTTTTGTTTCTTCTTTTTTAAACCTTCACATTTTCGTAATGGTTATATTATGCGCCTTTATAAAATAATATCTTCGCTTCACGAGTTGAGAATAAAACACCCCAAAAGGGTGCATAATTTTCTACACTTACCCCAGTTTTTTTTCTAAAGATGAACACGAACAGTTTTATCAATTACCAAATCAAATAATATATTCTTAATTAGGTCTATTTTATTCTCTCTTTTAAACTCTTGTTGGAAGTATGTATTCTATGCAGCAAGCCAGTGCAAAATCTAGTGGTTTTAAACAAATAATATGTTTTAACTTTATTAACAGGGATAACTGAAACCTATTTTATGAGTTTTAATTTTAACAATTATAAATTCAACATTATATAGACTACATTTTAATGGATTTTTCAGTCATTAAGGGTAGCACAAAATCTGAAAATCTGACAACCATTCTTACAAAAAGGTATTGTGAAGGTCAAATAGGTAATTGCTCCATGAAAAATACTTATTCTTTTTCTATTCTGCTTTATTCTTATTCAGCTGCATCCGACTCCAACATAGTTGGAAAAAGGCTACGCAGATGATGATTTGTTTTTAAAGGTAACCTAAAACATCAGGCAACTTGACAACTTCAAACTTTCAATTACCTAGATTTTTATTAGACATGATTACTAAACTAGCACTCTGTGTACCTATTAACAATAACAAAAGGCCTGCAGTAATTACAGATCAAACCTAATTAGACAATTAGTTATGTGGTTTGATAACGTGTTGACAGATTATTATTACCTTATAATGTGACGTATTACGTACAGCCATTTATTTTCAAATCCACATTAATCATACGTACGAGTCAAAACCGAACTATAATTGCGAGAGCCAAATTGCGCTGATTAACGCTGTGTCATAATGAATGAATGTATGCCATATGCATGAAATCATTTAATGTTGTGATGAAATACTACAGCACACTTTCTTTACCTAATGATGTCCAGCAACTTACATCCGTATCTATAGAAAAGTCAGTTTTGTATGTCGAGGATTGAGTTTTGTGATGTTTTGCTGATGGTTAGTTTTAACTTTAAAGTGATAACTTGATTATAAATAATTATTTAAGATATATTGATTTTTATTCTGTAATTTAGTAATTGTTTGAAGTTAGAACTGTCAAAAGTTAGAATTCTTAGCTTTGCTTTTTTTAACGGTTCTTACTTCGTTCAAATTCTTGTGTAGTGCATAAAAATGCTTGCATTTGCCATTTCTTTAGTGTTAGTATGGGTTTCTAATTTGTGCTCTAGATGAGGGCACAATCAATCAGTCTTTAATGTTCCCACTGCTTGGAGTTAGATCTCCTACGTCACCTTCGAGCAAGGAGTGGGTGGCTGCTTCATCCATAATATATGTAAAGCAATGCGTTGCAAATTTTTAAAAACATAAATACGAGAAATTCCTAATGGAAAAACCCAATTACACTTTGCTCAACCCGGGAATCGAACCCAGGACCTAATGCACAGCAGTCATGCTTGTGACCACAAGATCAACTAGGCAGTCAGTTAAATATTTTTTTCATTTTATTTAAAAATACCAAAAATAAATTTCCTATTAGCTATTCGCAACCAATTAAAGCTACACAAAAACCAATACGCTCTGTCCACGCTCAGTTGGTTCACAAAATGGCGTCAGCGCTATAATTTGAAATCACGGGAATGCGGGTAGTTGTACAGTGACGTGCATAAGTGTCAAATAACGAGGAGTGAAAGAACACTAGAGTAGCAGTCACTCGTACGAAACGTGAGCATTTCAATGAGCACCGAGCACTTTCCGAGTGTGAATCTGCTTTAATCATAGAAACATCATGAATATCCTGTAAAGGTGTGTGTACATCGACGAATGAATAGTTTTTACAGATGCAATGTTTCGTCGGCGTTGAGTTTCCTATATTTTGCACTTTTATACGTCGTTTTGAGAAAAACGTTTGATGCATCTAGTCGGGAGACAAAGAATAACTAGATTGATACATATTGCTCTCGTAATTAAAAAGAGTCTGGTCTTTGAAAAAATAGTGTTGCCATCTACTTATATGAACAGAAAATTTCACCAGCGTTAAAAATTACGAGCACGTCAAGATCGATACCAATATCCACAAAGATTCGATAACTGTGAGCAGGGTGCGATGATCAACAAAGATGTTTAGCAATGGCTTCTAGCGAAATAGAGATTTCAATAAACAAAAACGTTTTAATAAATTTTAACTAAATAGTAAGACACTAAGAGAGGAGCTCGTGGCTAAAGAGGAGCTCGTAGCTAAATAATAACAGCCGCTCGGGTCGATCTTTAGGTTAAGCCGTGCTTGCCTAGGTCGGTCTGTGGATGGGTGACCACTCATTACATACCGAATTTCCTTCGTGCCTCGGAAAGCACGTTAAGCCGTTGGTCCCGGCTGTCATTTGTAGATCTTTGACAGCCGTTACGCAGTCAGTGGCCCAAAAAGTCTGACAACTAGTCTTACCAAGGGGTATCGTATTACCCAGTACTGACTGGGTTGTGGAGGTCAGATAGGCAGTCGCTCCATGTAAAATACTGGTATTCAGCTGCATCCGGTTAGACTGGAAGCCGACCCCAATATAGTTGGGAAAAGGCTAGGCAGATGATGAGTAAGACACTAAGAAAAAAACCATAATCTACATACAAGAGCCAAGTCGTTGCTGTCGGCACGAGTGTAACCTGTCAAACTTGGCAGTCAAGTAAGTTTTCCTGAGACATGGGCCACATTTATTCAAAGACATTTCTTTTTAAAGTCTCTTTATAGTAACGTATATCTCTTTTCCTAATAACTCACTAACTCGAGAGGAACTTGTGGCTAAATAATGACAGCCGCTGAGGTAAATTGTCAAGTTAAGCCGCGCTTGCCTAGGTTGATCCGTGGATGAGTGATCATCAATTACATACCGAGTTTCCTCCGTGCCGCCTCGGAATGCTCGGTAAGCCGTTAGTCCTGGCCGTCATTTGTAGATATTTGATAGTCGTTGCAGGTAGTCAGTGGACCGAAAGTCTGACAACCAATCTTACCAAGGGGTATTGAATATATATAATCTTACCCAGAACTAACTGGGTTGTGGCGGTCAGATAGTCAGTCGCTCCATGTAAAATATTGGAATTTTTGGAATTTTTTTAGATATCATCTCTGCCTAGCCTTTTTTTCCATTAGTTGGAAAAAAAGGCTAGGCAGAGATGATATCTATTTTCCTAATATACATTCTACATTCCAGCATTTTAATAAAGGCGATCACACTCAACTCCCCTACGAGGTTAAGTGTAAAGCATCATTCTCAAAGCGTCTTATAATTTTGATAGCGCTATATAAATACCAGTCTGAAAACATCACATTTAAACGTTTTCCACGTAAAACGTCCTGTAGTTAACATTATACGTCGCTGCCTTCCATAGACTATCAGGATATTTAATTTAGAAAGGAGATTGAAAAAGTTCAAATTAAAAATATCAAGGAAATTGTCAATTTAATGGCTGAAGTGTCGGAGCTGAATGGCCATTGTTCAGTTACCCCTAACTGAAGATAAAGTAAAAAAGAATTTGATGGTCCTTTTACAAAAAATGTTATGATTAATTCTTTTCATAACTAGGTTTTAGCGATAATACTGCCCTATGTAAAAGCCACATTTTATGTCCGTAATTTCTATGTTGTACATAAATTAAAGAGTATTTTATCTGTCTATCTATTGACATTTAACGTCAAGGAATAGACACCTATTCTATTCAAGTACATAATACAACATGTCAGCTTCACTAATACAATGCAAAACTACCGATAACTAACACAACAACGAAAATAATTCAACAATAGCCACAGAACACACTGTCGCAGATAACATTAATACACAGAACAATATACGCAACGATCTATCATTCCCCAACAATGTGCACCAACCCTAACATTAAGATAAAGACAAATAACCTTCACATCACACGGTCCCTTAACTTCAGACGGTTTTCGGTTTCAACCCTTACGATTTATAACCTATCCTATTCCGAAAGTCAATAAATGCCCCATTTCTTGGACCGTTAAAGTTCAATTAACGTGGCCTATGGTCCGTAGAATGAAATATAAAAATGAAAGCATCACACCCGGTCGTAAATTCCTGTGCAGTATTTTATGTTGTGTCCATTAGTCCAGTAAAGTGAGGATAAAAGGAACTTGTTGATGCTGTATTTTTGTTTTATTAAAATATGTATTTACATTTTTTGTAATTTTATGGTGGTCCCAAACTCCATATCTAGTTCAATTTAAATTTTGAAGCGCCTAGTTGACGCTTCCCGTGACCCAACGGCTGGAGGCTAAGTGTTGCCATACAACGTGACAACGCCGCCAGCCATATTATTATTATACTCTTTGGCCGCCAGTCTCTTAAGCACAATACCAGCTGACAGCGTTGAGGAGGAGTTTTTCGATGTCCTTTTATAGTTTGATGTTAGTTTATTTAATAGATTTTAATTAATGATGTATAATTAATTTTAGTTAGTTTACCCTGCTTAATAAATAAATTTTGAATCGTTTAATTTCGGGTAAAAGATTCGTTGCCATCAGACTCAAAGGCGAAATTTGTAAGGAGTTTTTTGGGTGCTTTGGGTGCTGGAAATTGGAACAAAATATTGTCATTTACCCATGAAGGTTGTTAGGTCGTTTGGTCATAAAGCTTCTTGTAGGAAAGTTGATTAAATTATAGCATAGTACCTAATATGAAGTTAGTAATACTCAATGAGAATTAAAAGACCTATAGAGCGGACATTGGAAATACTACAACAATTTTGATCCCAAATATTTTTATTTTTTTCACACGATTGCTACCTGGGGGGTTACTATGACGTCTTAAAGCAGGAGCAATTCCAGTGTGCGAAAGAGACAGAGCTATAAAGGTCGTCTAGCGCCATCTCTTTTCCACATTGGCATTACTCCTGCTTTAAGACGTCATGGTAGGCCACCTGACACTTGTCAGGTAAAACCGTATGTCCAGTGTCATATGCTCACTTGAGCTGACACTTGACAGACGGATTGTTACTAAGTAGTAACAAGTATGTATTAGATTTTTTTCGTCTTGTCCAGTCTATCGCCCGTAAAAAAATATTTGAATGTCTTTCGTAATGCTAAAAGCTATGATTTCCTATACCACAGACAGACCAGGGCACTCGGACCAACCATTTCTATTGGTTCTACGCAGGCCAAACGTAAAGCGAAGCGAGCACCTTTTTACTTGATTGAACTTTTACTCAAACGATATTCTGAGTCATAGGGTAGACTGCGACCTAAAACACTCGAGACTTTTTGTACTTGCATTTGTTTACGATCTGTATGAAAAGTTTCAGAAATTCATTTTTTTTTTTTTTAATCAGAGGCCCTAGCGAAAATACAATTATCCTATAGCATTTTAGTTAAGTTGTTTGCAACAATCACAGTCAGTATTATCCATCGATATGAATGAATTCATAAAATTACGAAAATATTATACGTGAAACGCCTATTTTTAATTTTAAAATCGACGTATATGCGTTAGTTTACACCACGCGCTCATGCTAGGGCCGACAGATTAGTTAGCTATCAGTTATCAAAAACGTCCAAAAGTATTATAGTTTTACTCTTTTACTCGACTTATTGAAGAGACACTTCTAGCCGGATAACGTTTTTAGTGTGTAACCCGTGTCTTAATAACAGACGATACCTACACTTTTCGGTTGAGAACTGCCCTTTCTGTTTATTTATTTTAAAAAGGTTGCCCCACACTAGGAACTTCTCCTGTATCGTGGGTGCGTTTACAAACATTTAAACTCACAAACGTGACGTTACTCAAATTTGCTCCTATTTTTTTCGGAAAATTGGATCGTGTCCTCGTATGTCAAAATAAATGCAGACATCGCTTATTTTAGAACATAGCCTGAAACATTCCTTACGCCTTAGAATTATCAACCATATTGTTGATGCGAACGACTTCGTAGGTGCAATAAATTATTTCCAAGAAATTCAAAGCGATGAGAGCAAGCTGTCCTAGTTTACGAATATAATAAACAGAGCAGTTTAATTACTAGCTCGGTTCTGCTCCAAACACTTGGTATTTACTGAGAATGATCTCAAAGTGTTATGAAAACATTTGACTGCAGTGAATATGTTGAATGGATTCTCATTTTGTTGCGCAGCCAACTGCACTTTGCTGCTGGTCACATACTTTACAACATTTATGAAAACACTAGCGGCTTCGCCTGCGTTGAGTTCAGTAAGTATCCCACGGGTCCTTAATACCGCGATAAAAATTATCATATGCATTTCATCCATTCAGTAGTTATTGCGTGAAAGAGTAACAAACATCCATACATCTTCACAAACGTTCGCATTTATAGAAGAAAGCTTCAAAGGAATGAAATATTAAACAAGCACTTTAGAATATTCAAACATCTAAATATACGAATTTCGTAAACTTCAAATTAGATTTTTCATCATTCACCGCTTTCAGCTTTATTTTCATCATTTGAACACTTAATAAATAAGTTTCTACTAGTATTTTCCTCACAAATAAAACAACAACTAAGATTATCAGACTTTGCACGCTACCCTTAGAGTACGTGAGAAGCTTTCACACGTTTCAACTAACTAAATTCTAGACCCATTTTTGCAAGAAACAAACCTAACATTTATAGTCCGATCGCTTAAATGAGTCCCTCGCCCGCGGGTTACAGGGGCACGTAACTTTATTCGCGCGATTATTTATTTTCTTATTCTTTTTTAAATGGTGTCGTTTACCTATCTTTTAAAATACATGCATTTACAAAAATTTTTGTTAAAATAACAAAAGTTACGCGCCCCTATACCCCGCGGGCGAGGGACTCCCTTAAGCGGTCGGACTATAGCAAAGAAAACGATTCGTTCAATATACAGCGTGTACCAGAAAGGTGTGGTCATATTTCAGGATGTGATTCAGACCATCAAACTGAACAACTTTCTCCATAGGACTACCATCGAAATCGCGGTAAAAAACCTGCTGTTCAGAACAAAACTTCAATACCTACTCGTCCCAAACATATGAGACAACTGTTGTTTTCGCGGATTTCGATGGTGGTCTCCATCATTCCCTGAAATATGACCACACCTTTCTGGGACACGCTGTATAAACCTGTCATCCGTAAATAGAACGCCACGTAAGGCTCATCTATAATTTAAATATCGGTGCCCTCTTACTGCTGATAGTCCACTACTGGCTTAGGTTAATGCAAGTATCCATTAAATGGGCAGTCGTGCCTGTTGAATAAGCAAAGCGGCATGAGCACCCTTGTGTGGGATAATAATGGTATGCTTAATCTCCCAGCTAATGTTTGCCTCTTCAGGTGTGCCATCTAGCTGCTATATTCAATCTTGAGTTTCAGCTGACAGTTTCGTGTTGGTAATTTATGCAACTATTCACAAATTCAAGAATAAGTAATAAGGATTACGCCTAAGCATCTTTGCACATCGAAATCACACCATGGATGAATCTTTAATATTGATAGTTTATCAACATTATATCATCATATACAACACATAACAACACAATACACACACACAACACACACCACACTCACACACACACAACATTATATCAATTTATTTCTACTTTTTTTTTATGGTTCAACAAAGAAAACAAATAGTTCTTACAAAAATCTTTAGTTACCTTAGCAACTAAGGATCTATTGTCACATTTTGATATCAGAAATGTACATTCTTTCTTAGTTAATCTAAGCCACCGGACAATAACAGGCTAGTAAAATTCCGATATTACATTGAGGCAGTCTGACCTAAATAAGTATAGTCCAGCTAGACACATTACAAGGATAACAATATGTGAAACACTAATCAATTCCTAGGATCCAGTAAAGCTGACAACAGACACTTCATGCGGCATCTTTCACTCGAAGTAAAACGTCTCAACAAAAAATTAATAATATTTAAAAAAAAAATAATTACTGGACTAATCCCACATTATTGATGTCGTGAAAACGAGGAATAAAAATAAAATTCAACATTCACCCGAGTGATCCATTCACTCTAGTGAAGCGTCTAATACCAGCCTAAGAACAGATCTTGTTTTGCTGGCAACAAAACAATTGTAGTACAATTTCTAATAAGGGAACAATAAATCACTTGCTTTGCCCGGCTGCTGGAGTCATGTGCTTACAAACTTCTTTCAATTAATCAATTTTTTTGGTCCTTTAATTTTCGCTGGGTTGAACATGTTTGTAATTTTAAAAATATTAAAGCTTTTTGATCAAAAAATCCGAAGCACGAATGCGCAACGAAACTTAAATTCGGCTATGGCGAAAATATATCCATTGCTTGTTGCACAATAAGTATCACCCGTAGATGATTACAATTTTAAAATTGTTTAGTTAACATGTGGGAAAAGAGTACATTCAATTTTAAAATCGTTTAAATTTACGCTTTTGTCATGCGTCCGTGCTAGACCCACTGACATATCGATTAGAACTAGGTGGGGTACTTTATGGCTTAGCAACAGCGTCACGGAATTATACGTTTAAATGCATATTAAGTGCTTTGCTTGGCTTTTTGTTTTTTTTAATCAGCCAATAATTACAGCTACTTTGTTTGTCTAACAGTCGGTTATAGTATGACCACTTTAAGTATGCAGTTCGAGGTAGTGCTGCTTGTCAATAAAAAATGCATCGATATGTCAAACATGGTACATTTATTTTAGTTCTTTGTTTTCCCGCCTGCACAAATAAGTTGGCTGAATTGTATTATTGTGTTGATGAAGCTTTCAGATTAACCATGTGTCAGTGTTTACGTTATTCTCAATGTCACCTCTATTTTTATCTTCAATAATTAAAATTATTTACCAACCGATATTGAAAAATAATTAATTAAGTTTCAAAGAAGAATCTTTTTTTGAACCTTCTTGAGTGCCTAAAGTGGCATAAATAGCAAACATTTTTAAACGATTTAGCAAACCCTAAGTTTTTTTTAGGCGAACTAAGATTTAGTAATAAAGTTTATGAAGACAAGTCTAGAAAGTTGGAAGCTTAGACTAGTTGTACAGCGCATTTACAGTAAACAAAAACATAGTTATCTTTTTTGTTGAACTTAATTTTTACAATGGGCGTTTTGTTTTTACCTCAGTTTTTACACTAATAAGTACTTGGAAATGTTGATCTTAAAATGTTGTTGAAAATGTTTTTAATAAAATAAGTAAGATAACTACTTGCTTATTCTTAAAATTCTGCCATAGTACATGTTTGACTTAAGAAAAATTTTCTTCAAATTAAATAACAAAAATTAGAAGCAGCTGCTTCTTATTTTTTAATATACTCATTCAAACCACATTCTTAGAACCTTTTAAAATTCTAAATTGATCCATCAAGATCAACCATTTATCATCAATAATGTTTCTTGACAAACAACTCTATACACAAACAAATATTCAAATAGATTACCTACTTAATAAAACTTATTTCAAACATGTATTTCGTAAACATAACAAAACTAAAAGTTGGCAGACGCGTATAACGAACTTCTACGCTTTGTAAATCTATATCGTCGGTAACGACGGCAGTAAGTTCCATTAAGAGTCTGCACAAAGGAAAACCCAAAAATGTTTACATATGAAAATTATGAAACACTCAGCCTAAACCTTAAGTACGGAATGATGTAAATTGGCAGAGTGTTCAATTTGAATTGTAGATGATTACAAATAAGTTTACAAAATGGCTACCTTAGTTAATGGACCTGAATCTGTAACCCTGCCTTACCTTTAAGGCTCTTAACCTAAGGGTCTCTAAATTAATTCTGATTTTTTCAAGGCCCAAAATTTTTATGGCTCTGCAAATTGTTTGAAAGTGTTGGCAAGTACAAAAAGTTTAAAACTAAAGTCAATGTTACTGTGGTTAATGGAGCAAGAAAAAAAATGTTAAATAGGGCCGCATAAATCTTAGGATTTTCTCAAATATTCGTATCTGCAAGACCTGTGGTCTAGACAAAGAGAATCTTAATCAAAGAGAGGTTTAAGAATTCGCAAAGCTTGCACTATTAGGTAGAATATTAATTTTAGTGACATCAGAGAGCAGCACCTAAATCGTTTGAAATGCTTTAATGAAATTTTGGAAATCTTTTTTAATAAAGTAAAATAAGAACATATAATAAAAACAATTTGAAGTTGATATCAAATCACCGAACAAATTTTGAACCACTCGGCTATTTATTATCTTTCTTATCGACAAACACTCTCAAATTATTTTAATTAACACTGACAAAAAAAATATAATTCATCCAAAAGCTTAACAACATAATTCTCTAAACTTTTAAGATTAATTATTAAATTTTCTAAGATATTTTTTTGCTATTAATTAGTAACTTCGTAAGTGCATTTATTAAAAATCCTCTAAAGCGGGCAATTAATTTTTTCTTCGCTCTAAGCTAAACTTCGAAACATACGAAATAGCGAAGAAAGTCGTCAAAGACTTTTTTGCTCCAGTTTCGTCATCTCATGCTGCTTATTAAAACGGACAAAATTTTCTTGCAGGAAAACTTAAATTACTTTAAATAAGGTAATATGGGTTTATACGGCTGAGAAACTTGGTCGTATACACAAAAGAATATGTCTTAATATTTTATAATGCAGTTTCTTGAAGTAATATTTACTTTGCAAAGTGTGTGTAAGTCGGGTACTATTTTAGTATCATGCAATGGCGGTAACATAAAGATGGAGAAATTTGATGATAACTTAAGTTGAACATGATCCAGTCCATAGAAGCATGACATGTTACGTAACTGTTCTTTTAAGTACTCCTTATCAAATGACGTCGACGTGCAAGCTGTTAACTTTTTTTTTTTTTTTGTTCCGTCCTGTTGAATTTATAGTTTATTGTTTATTTTTTGTAATTTTGTATGATGCACGTCATGTCCCTGCGACAAATAAATATTTTTTCTTTCTTTCTTTCTTCTTTCAAATGCTTCCCCTATAGTGGTAAAATATCGAATGAAAGTTTCAGTGTCGTCATTTTTACCCGACTGCAAAGGAAGCGTTATGGTTTTCGCGCGTATCTTGTATGATTCTTTGTTTGTTTTTTGTACATTTCTTTATTACCTCGTATGTTCCAAATGGCTTAATGGATTTCGACGAATAAAGTATCATTGGATTCGTCTCAAAAACCCAAGTGTTCTCAGAAAGGTGTTTATTATAAATGGCGGATTTTTAGCGCTAAATTGTAAGTCGTTAATTTTTTTTTTATCCATACCTTTCGAATAGGGTATCAACATGAAGGAAATTAAAAGGAGATTACAAATATAAATAGAATAGGTACATAATACAATTTGTAGTTGGGTTTTTTGATACTTTTAATTAAATGTTACTTGTTATCAATGGGAAACCCCATGGGGCACAACTCTAATGCGTCATACAACGCCACATTTCCCATGTTCAACAACAATAAAAAAAAAAACAAAAAACACGCCACTAATACTTTGAAAACAATAAAGCATTAAATACAACTTCGGATCAAACCCCTGAGCCGAAAATGTCTTCACATTTATACCCGGAGGCGGTGATGAAAAAAACAAAAGTGCACTTAATTCTCAACAAGTCTAGCGGATTTACGAGGAAAGCGCTTAAGTGAAAAATTGCTTTCTTTTATTATATTTTCTGTGTGATCCACGGACATTTGAGGCGCTTTGTTTTACACTAAACACGGCGATGTTATGAAGCTTGTGTGTAATGAGTTCCAATCCGAAAAAAAAAAACTCGTTTGTGGAAAGCTGCTGTTGATAGGATAATTAATAAAGACGTTGTTATAGTCTTAATGATCTTCAAAGGGTACTCGGTTTTAACGTTTTTTTGACCCATTGGAACACTCAATAATGTAATCAGCTACCTTCCCACTGCTGGGACATAGACCGCCTCTCTACGAGAGGAAATGGCTCATACTTCAACACACTTGCCAAGTGTCTTCGAATTTTTGATTCCTGGACATGGTGGTTTCGTCACAATCTTTTCTTTCACCGTTTTAAGCCTGTGTTTTTTTTCCTAAACAAACTGGACGCGCATGATAGACTACTGATCCCAGTAATAGAAACGGTTTAGGCTGATTTTTCACGTAGTTTCATCCTAACACCTACACAGATCCGATCACCTATCCCAACAAGCAAAACACGTCTCACATTCGCTTTTAGTCATGACGATCGTAAACAGGACCGTCGTAGTTTCAAAGAGATCTCACAAATGAATCGCGTTGCCCCGGCATTCACTAAAGGGTACACTGAACAAATTCAATAAGGTGAGCTGTGTAAATCTCAATTGTGTACCCGACTTTATCTAGATAGTGGACACGGATCTTGTGAATTGCTACAAATGTACTGAAAGGCTGTGTTCAGTGTTTGTTGACAAAGAAGGTTCTAATTCTTGTTTCATTACGGACTTACGTATAAAGGAAGTATTTTCTTGGTCAATTCTAGTTTAGGTGTGATTTTTCAAAGTATGCTATCGGAGAATGTATTTTAAATAGATGTTTCTGTTTTGATCTTTCTAAGCTAAAATTTAAAACTACCTACCTCCCGCAGAAAGCTGTTTGCGAAAATAATTTTGAAGTGGAAATATAGCCTTTTGAAAAAACACAGTGCTCTGTAAAATGTCAATGTAAAATTTCTTTTTAACATAAATAATTCTTTACAAATATAAGATTCTTTATAATAATTTTAAGTTTTTTCATATTTTTTAATTATTCTTCTAATATCAAGATTGCGGACTGGCTTGGGACCGGACACTGACAGATACTTCAGTGCATTTTTTGTCTGATACCGCGTTCATAAATTGTCCGTACAAGTATGATCGAACTTTAAGTCTCAACTTTTTTCGTGTAAAAGACTAAACTGCACTTAACCAACGCAAAACATTTTTCAATGGTATTGCCGGCGGCGCAACGTTTTACAAACTTCGTGAAAGGTAGTACAAAGAGAGGTTTTCAAGGGTCGAATTTTAGGCACAACTAAGAACAAGACAGTTCCCTGAGTATAAGACTAGTGCCCGATTTCACTAAAGCTGGGTAAAGCATCGCCTTGTTAGTTAATACATTACGTTAATCTTAAATATGTTTTTTACGCAAACTCTGCGTAGGGAATTACAGCTGTTTTTGATATGGAAAGAAAAATTCGAGTGCGAGCAGGGTTTGAACCTGCGACCTTCCGATTCTGTACACCGGACGTCTTAACCAATTAGACCATCGCACCCTGCTCACAGCTCTCGAAATTTTACTTCCATTAATAACGTCTTACGGTGCACAGAATCGGAAGGTCGCAGGTTCAAACCCTGCTCGCACTCGAATTTTTCTTTCCATATCAAAAACAGACATTACGTTAATCGTTTCTTAAACAACCACTTCCGTGTCTCGGGTCCATTTTTGATGCATTTTTTTTTTAATGTGACTGATATTTCAGTACATTATCTGTCAAGGTCCAATTTCCGCCGTCCGGTTCCCTCTCGAATCCGCTCAGTTTGACCGCACAGCATGTCACCTTCGGTATCAGTCGATTTTGGTAAAAATCTGTTGCTAGGCAACCACTAAGATTTATCGAAGCAATACGCATACGCGCTGGGTTGTGGAGATCATATAGGCAGTCGCTCCATGTAAAATACTGGTATTCAGCTGCATCCGGTTAGACTGGAAGCCGACCCCAATATAGTTGGGAAAAGGCTAGGCAGATGATGATGATGACGCATCAACGAATCGGTGTCACCAATATATGGAGCAATGGTGCTTGTGTTTTGTGATAAGTTTTTGCACTAAATTACTGCCTGTTACACGTGGATCCTAATGTTAGAGAAAACAGGCATAAGTAAACAAAATAAAAGAGAGAAAACTAGTCACATTTTCCGTCATTGTAAACCCACACAGCCCGTAGGTTGAATGTAATCCGTGGAGCTTATGTCTCCGACTCGAAACATGGCTCTTATTTATTTTTAATATCAGATCAGAATCTAACGTATATTGTGGTCTATACGGAATTTATGTGACTTAGTTACTAGGGAGACAAAGGACTATTATGTGCCAACAGTTTTGCCCATTATTGCCGGACGATTAGGCCTATGATATTGATGGCACCCAAAGTTTCTCAACAATCTTGAGGATGTGACTACAACTCGAATGAGCAATATTTATATGTATATAATTTTGTAATCACGTATCGAAAACGGCTCTAACGATTTCGATTAAAGTTGCAATACGGTTTACGAGGGCGAAAAATCGATCTACCTAGGTCTTATCTGGGAAAATTCGTTTTCTCTATTTTCACCCGAGCAGGGCTCAGACGCCCACATACTCAATTACTAAATAACATATTTAAAGGTTTTTGTGTGACAACCATAATTATAAGAAGCAGCTTTGGAAGAATTCGCTGACCAGGTCACCAGCCCACCATAAGGTGGACTGGTGACCTGGTCAGTGAAGGTCGCGGAAATTCGCTGAATGCGAGAAGCATAGAACTGGGTGATATGGGGGAGGCTTAAATCCAGCAGTGGATATCTTCTGATGTCATGCACTAGCAGCGGATATCTACGGATATCGTCCATCAACAGTGTATACCTGCGGATATCGTGCACCAGCAATGGATATCTATCGTCTAATATTACGGAGATACAGAGACGGTTTCAAAAAATATCACTCCTGGTTTATCATTTGGTAAATCATAGCTATCGGAACTAAATTATTTGTCCCATTTAATGCCTCAATTGGTTGCTAAATGTTCAGTTCTTTTTATCAAACAAAAATATTCCATCCTGGCGGTAACTCTTTATTGAATGCGCTAGTCTACCGGCAACCGAGGATCAAATGAAATAAATCCAAAGTGTTCTCACACCTAGGTATCCAATTTATCGACTCAAATAACGCGGGTCATTTAGAAAATGGACTCTGTTAGTATACATCGTAAACTAGGTTTTTACTTTTTGTGTGCATTCCTATATTCACACTCAATGTACCACGAAATGTTCGGGCGTTAGTTCGCTTTAAGTGGGTATGTTATATACTGAGTTTATTTGATTAAAATAGGTATTTTCGTTTACGGTACCTTTTATTGGAATTTCGTCTGGAGGTTGAGCAGTAGAGTTAATACAACACGTATTAAATTCAAGTGCTAATATCACTTACATGCGTGACCTATCGCGACGTGCTCGCTAAGGCGAGCTCTCGGGGAGCTCGGGATCGCCGGGGGCCTCCGGCTTAGAGTCACCGCAACAGGGGCTCGAGTGCTGGAGATCCCCGGCGAAACCCGTGGCTCGTCCGCTGACGCTCTGGCTAAAAAGCTTAGAGCGTCCCTAAATGCGGACGAGGCCCGAGTGTCCAGGCCCGTCAAATGCGCAGACCTGCGCATCCTGGGTCTGGACGACTCGGTGACCGAGGAGGAGGTGGTGGCCGCCGTCACCAGGACCGGTGGGTGCCCTGCCGAGCAGGTCAAGGCAGGCACCTTACGTCCGGACCTGTCGGGCATGCGAACCGTAACGGTAAGCTGCCCTGTGATGGCGGCGAAAGTCATTGTGGAGGGCCGAAGGCTCTTGGTGGGCTGGGTTTCAGCGCAGGTGAAGCTGCTGGAACCCAGACCTCTGAGGCGCTTCCGCTGCCATGTGGGGCACCACGTGTCGGTCCGGTGCACCTCGGAGGTGGACCGCAGCGGCCTGTGCTTCCGCTGCGGCCAGCCTGGTCACATGGCCGCGGCTTGCTCCGCCGCGCCGCGCTGCGCCGCATGTGCGGCAGCTGGCAAGCCGGCCGATCACTGGGCAGGGAGCAAGTCCTGCGGTACTCCCGCCAAGGCCAGGGGTAAGGGAAGGCCCTCCGCCACCACCGCCAAAACCCCCACCGTCGCCACCACCGCAGAGGCCGCCACTGTCGCCGCCGCTGCCGCTACTGCTGCAACTTCCGCAGCGGGGCCCTCGCAGGGGGCCCGGGAGGGGGCTGAAATGGAGTGCCAGTAACGGCCCCATTACGCCTTCTCCAAGCAAACATCAACCACTGCGCCTGCGCTCAGGATCTGTTGCTCCAGAGCATGACGCAGTGGTCGATTAACATCGCCGTGGTCGCTGAGCCGTACTTTGTCCCGCCCAGGGATGACTGGGTGGAGGACCTTAGCGGCTCAGTGACCTTAATTGCGTCGGTCGCCGCCGGTACCCCGACCCTTGAGAGTGTCAGGAAGGGTCAGGGGTGCGTAGCAGCACGGTTCGGGGAGATCGTTGTAGTGGGAGTCTACTTCTCCCCGAGCCGAACTCTCGCCGAGTTCCACAACTCCCTCACGGAGTTGAGTGTCGTCATCGGAAGACATTCCCTCCCCGTGCTTGTGCTCGGGGACTTCAATGCCAAGAACTTGGCTTGGGGTTCTCGTTACACGGACGTGCGGGGTAGAATGGTGGAGGACTGGGCTCTGGAGACAGGCCTGGTCATCCTAAATCGGGGTTCTGTCCCCACGTGCGTGAGGATGCGGGGCGAGTCGGTGGTGGACATCTCGTTCGCCAGCCCCGCTCTGTCGCCGCGTGTCGTTGACTGGCGCGTCATGAAGGGGGTGGAGACCTATTCCGACCACCGGTACGTCCGGTTCGACGTCCCCACCCAGTCCTCAAGCGTGCCGGTCCTACAGGCCCCGAGTGGTCCGCGATGGGCGCTGAAGCAGCTGGACCGGGAGCTCCTCCTGGAAGCCTCGATCGTGCAGGCCTGGGTGTCATCACCAGTCAGGCCTGCTGACATCAACAACGAGGCGGGTTGGTTCCAGGAGGCCATGTCCGAGATCTGCGACGTGGCAATGCCCCGAGTTCGGTCAGGAAGCGCCCGGCGTCAGGTGTACTGGTGGTCGCGAGAGCTGACGTCTCTGCGCAAGGCGTGCGTTGCTGCGCGGCGCCTGTACGCCAGGCATCGCAGGCTCCGCATCCGCCCTCCGGATGCGGCAGCCATTGAGGCAGAGCTGTACGAGGGGTACAGAGCGGCGAAGACCGCCCTCCAAGAGGCTGTCCGGCGGGCCAAGAATTTGGCCCGCGAGGAGATTCTGGAGTCTCTGAACGGAGATCCGTGGGGGCGCCCTTACAAGATGGTGCGGGACAAACTCCGCACCCGGGACCCCCCGCTAACGCAGAGTGTCAGGCCTGAGCTCGTGGAGAACGTAGTGAGCGCTCTGTTCCCTTCGCGAGGGGAGCATCCTCCCCCGCCTATGGCTCCGCCGCCGCGTGCGGTGCCGGAAGCGGACCACACCGATGACGATGACGACGTTCCGGAGGTGACTGGGGTAGACCTGAGAGTGGCGGTACGCAGGCTGAAAACCAGAAACACCGCCCCGGACCCGATGGCTTGCCTGGTAAAGCCTGGGTCCTGGCCTCTGAGGCTCTCAGGCCCCGACTGGAAGGGCTCCTAAGCGCATGCTTGGAGAGAGGCCAGTTTCCGCTTCGTTGGAAGACGGGAAAGCTGGTCCTCATCCGGAAACCAGGGCGCCCTGCGGACTCTCCGTCCGCATACCGGCCCATCGTGTTGCTCGACGAGGTGGGCAAGCTCTTCGAAAGAGTCATTGACAACCGCCTCGCCGGGCACCTTGCGGGGATGGGGCCGGATCTTGCGGAACACCAGTTTGCAAGTTTCCGCAAGGGGCGCTCCACGATGGACGCCATAATGCGCGTGAGAGCCCTCACGACCGGGGACGCGGTGTCCCGAGGTGGGGTCGTCTTGGCGGTGTCTCTTGACATCGCCAACGCCTTCAACTCCATGCCCTGGAGCTGCATTAGGGAGGCACTCCGGTATCACCGGGTGCCAACCTACCTTCGTCGTGTAGTCGGGGACTACTTGACGGATAGGGCCGGGGGTTGCGATAGTCGTGGAGAGGATCCGGCAATTGGGTCTCGAGGTGGCATTGCACAAGTCCGAGGCCATGTGTTTTCATGGGCCTCGAAATGCGCCACCGTCGGGATCCCTACTGACGGCAGGAAGGGTTTCCATCGGCGTCGGGTCGACGTTGAAGTACCTTGGACTCGTCCTCGACAGCCGGTGAAACTTCGTGGAGCACTTCCGACGATTGGCTCCCAAACTGGAACGGACAGGGGCTGCCTTCAAGCGGCTCTTGCCCAACCTGAGGGGTCCAAACGCCTCCTGCCGGAGGCTATACGCAGGGGTCGTGCGGTCCATGGCCCTTTACGGGGCCCCGGTGTGGGCGCGTTCTTTGAGGCGGCGAGCCGCCCACTACCTGAACGCGCCCCAAAAGGTAATAGCCATAAGGTTAATCCGGGGGTACCGCACGATCTCCGGCGAGGCGGCTAGCCTTCTTGCCGGATTGCCGCCATGGGATCTGGAGGCGATAGTCCTCGCGCACCTGCATGAATGGCGCGCGGAGGCACTACGTCGGGGGGAAACGCCGCTGCCGCGGCAAATTGCCGCTCAGCGGACAGACCTCCGGCGTGATCTCATGGCGACATGGAGAGAGCGACTGTTGCAACCCCGTGCAGGGCACGCTACCATAGTGGCGATAAGTCCCCTCTTTGAGGAGTGGCTAGAGAGGCGCCACGGCGCCCTCACCTACCTATCGGGCGGGAGGAAACGCCCAGGTGTTTCCACTGCGAGGATCGTCCGGAGGACACGGTGGAGCACACCGTAGAGGTCTGCCCCGCTTGGGCGGAGCACCGCCGTGTCCTTGTAGCGGCGATTGGCGGCGGCGATCTCTCGCGTCCGGCCCTGGTTCAAGCCATGGTCCGGAGCGAGAGGGAATGGGAAGCCGTCACCACCTTCTGTGAAGCAGTCATGCTAGTGAAGGAGGTGGCGGGACGTGAGAGGGAAAAAACCTCACGTCCCAGCCGCCGCGGGAGACGCCCTGGGCGTCGGGGGTCACGTGGTGGCTCCCGGCCACCGTAGGCGCGGGTATGTGGACGGCGAGTTATGGGCTAGCTCGCCGTCCGGCCGTCTTATGACGACAGGCCGTGTCGACGGCACGCGCGCCTCAAAGAGATGTCAGCAACCGAGTAGGGGTCCGCATGGGCCGATGCCTGCCAGAGCTGCGGGACTGTTCCAAAGAGACACCGTGGCCCTGGAACACAAAGGGCAAAGAAGGAACATGGATGGGTTTTAGTCAGTACAAGTCTGACACTCCCTTCCGCTCCGCCCAGAGTGGGGGGGGTCATTTGATGATTTCCCATCCAAAAAAAAAAAAAATAATAAATAAATAAATATCACTTACATATTATTATATTACTTATGCTGCTACCAGACTCTCTCACTCACTCGAGTGATTTTCTTTTAATATTCCACGTTCACTTTTGATTTATTTTGTGTTGAGACTTTTTATTATTTCAGTCAAAGTGAAACTTATGTGAAGATGCCTATATAAATTTTCGATAGCAAGAAGTTATTTTTATATATTTATTTTGTACCCTATCACAATGTTTTCTTATTTAACCCAAAGGTTGACTGGTAGAGAATGCCTTGTGGCATTAAGTCCGCCTATGTATCACTATTGTACATGAAGTTTAAATAAATAAATAAATAAATAAGATGCCTCCGAAATGTAAGACAAAAAATGAACAGAAAGAGAAGTGTATTTCTACATTATTCTTTTTTGTGTTGGTTAAGGTTGGATTCTCCCTATTTTCAAATATTAAGCATTTAGCAGGAGACATGATTACAAGTCAAAATACTGAGATTGCTATCTACGAAAACCTATTTCCCGAATACCAAAGGGTTGGGCCAAGTTTTACTTACAATTCATAATTCACAAAAGGATGAAACTTGA
The DNA here is from genome assembly GCA_963576755.1 of Noctua janthina. Classification (NCBI taxonomy): domain Eukaryota; kingdom Metazoa; phylum Arthropoda; class Insecta; order Lepidoptera; family Noctuidae; genus Noctua; species Noctua janthina. The sequence continues at coordinate 12,073,634 of OY755059.1, forward strand.
GCGCTGATGGCCACAAACCCGAATTCATTTTACATCTTTGACGAACTTCGGGTAATCTTGTTAAAATACTGGCTTTAGAACCCGACCCTATTTGAATTGAATGGACTGAGGCTGGCATCTACAAACGTTACTAAACGCGTGCTTTGACTTTGACACGTTCCCGTCTCTATCTTCGACGTGTACTTTAACATTCTTGCGACAGTGACATTAATAAGGTTTAGACAAAGTTTGTGTTAGTAGCGTTTGTAACTGTCGCTCTGGTATTTCGCCTAGCTTCTCCAACCTAACTAGATTCTAAATATAGGTCCACTCATCTTTTATGCTGATGGAAATATTATTTGCGTAGACGTAGGCGACTGTAGCTGAAAGGTTCTTAGTGAATTGGAAGTGGACCGTTCCACGGGATATTCCTACATGAACTTTAGTTAAAAGCTATGTTTGATACGAGGAAGTTCATTAGGGTCGCGTTCTTGAAAGCAAGACTTACGTAACATGACATGACATCACGCCTGTAATCCCCGCAGGGTTAGGCAGAGGTCTACTTGTAATACATGCACATTTCGTCAGTTATGTTAAGTCTCATGTAATAGGGGCCGGGTGGGGCCTATTGTCATCAAGCGGGCACAAATACAGAGTCAGCGCGAACTTAAGAAAGAAGTATCTGAAAACAGCGTATTCCCTAGTTGCACTTTAACGATTTTACTCAATCTCTTATAATAGAATAATCTCTTTTATAACCCACTTGAGATAAATGAATTATCAGTGGTTTTGGGATTGATAAAAAAAGATTAACTGTTTTCTTAGCTGTTTAACTTAGGGAATGGTCTGAGTACATTTTCATGTAATTTTTTTTTAGGAATTGTACCTTGAAGATTAAATTTAGTTTCGTCATTCATATTCGTAAATGAAACCGGAAAAATTAAAACTAATATAATTAACATTTATATAGCAAGAACTGTAGATTATCATCAGTTTTACTAATATATTTAAAACAATGTAATTAACATTAAAAGGCAAATAGAATGCACCTTTATTATACGTAATTTTCACAAGGCATGTTTATATTTTACTACTTCAAAAACAGACCCTTCACGAAGCCGTTAACCAAGCATTATGTACATCAATCTAAATAACTTTACGCAAAAAACGTTTGCTGGGAAACGACTTTTTTTTTTGGGGTGAAAAAACACGTTTTACAGTATGACTCAATGTAACGCACTTAAACTATTGTGCTGATGGATGCATTGTATAATACACAAGGCGGCACATGAAGCTGTACATTTTCAGTATAACTTGGGCTCGCTTTGTGTAGATTTCGTATACAATGAGAGATCCATTTAAACTGGTTTTGTATAGCTTGACTGGCCGTCGTGCGTATGCGCGTCGTGGACATATTTAAAGTAAAGTTACAACATTCAAAACATGTATTTAAAAAAAAACTTGTGAAAAGATTGGAATTTTGACCCCCAATATCTCCGTAAAAAGAAGGTTCCCAGGTATGGTTTAGAACAAAAAAAATATCGCAATGACGGGGAGAACAAGTGCCTTTCGGCTTCGTTAAGGGTCTATTTACACTCTTTATAACACAGTTCTCATAACGCGATTTCAGTGTTATTATTTTATTTATGGAAATTCTCAATATTGTGGAACATCTGGCAAAACAAGGTTTCAATTTGAAATATCTTCAATGTACATATTTTCTAGTTAGTTCAATTCGTGAGTGAATTTCGTGAATTCACTCATTCACCTACAGACATAGGTGTAGTGAATTCAGCTAGTAATCTACGTAATTTTAGTTTAAAGAAAACAGAACTCCATTCGAGTAGTAGAATTAAAATGAAGAAGAAGGTAAATTAAAAAGTTTCCATTTATATATACTTATGTTTAAAATTTATACAACCGCATAAACAGCATGAGAGTTAAACATAAAAACAACTGAAGAGAATAAACAAACATTAAAAATTTTAAACATTAAAAATTAAAAAATTAAAAATATTACCACTCCCATCTTTATATATATTCGAACTCTGCATCTTTGTACGTAAAAACTTAGCACTATTTCAAGTACACAATGATGTTGTAATACGGAAAAGTCGAAATATCCACAAATTATGTGCACCCCAACAGAGAATTAAACTATTTTCGAATAATGTTTACTGTATGGCAATTCAAATTTATAATAAATTGCCTAATGTTTTTAAAAGTCTTAACCTCATGACATTCAAAAAGAAACTATTTAACTTTCTGTTGCAAAAGTGTTACTACTCAACGAATGAATTTTTAAATGAAAAATTTAATTCAAAATTTAAATTAGATGACGACTTACCTCCTAATAATTGAATGGAATTAAATTTCTATGACATTGTATTGTTTTTTTTTAAAATGCAACTAAGTTACACTTCAAAGAAAAAGTTGCCAATGTTTTTTTTTTAATTCTGGAGACTATTTGTAAATAAATTAAACTCAACATCTCGGCATATTGAACCCCCTTTTTTTAGGATGGATAATCATCAAATGACCCCTCCCGCTCTGGGAGCAGAGCAGAAGAGAGTGTCAGACTTGTACTGACTAAAACCCATCCATGTTCCTTCTTTGCCCTTTGTGTTCCAGAGCGGCGGTTTCTCTTTCGAACAGTCCCGCAGCCCCGGAACAGTCCCGCAGCCTGAACCCTCTAATAATATCCTTATTTTTCGCATTTCGATCTAATAGCTTGTGGCGAAGACGCTCTATCACTTGTAGTGTCTTAACAAGCAATACTGAAGAGATGACAGTTGAGGATTCAAATTTTACAACACACCTGCAATCAAAAAGACTCATTAATGAGTCCTCGTGAAGGTTTCAATTTAAATGGAATATTCTGAAGGTTGATCACGTATTGGTTCTTGTTAGGGCCGAAAAATCTTTAAAATAAATATCGCAATACCTTGTACTATTTGTGTGTATGTAGGAACGTAAAAACGTTGAAACACTATATTATTTTACAAAACCCAGTCAACCTTAAAAGCTTTGTTTATTATTTCCTACGTGAAACATCGATATGGAAAAAAAAGGTTTCGACTGAATTTTTTATCTTTGACTGTTTTTTGTTGCCTTTGTGTTCTTGAAATCAAATTAATTTGTTTATTTTTGTTGCGTGATTTTTAGCAGGATTGTTTTCAGCTTTTTGAGGAATTATTTAAATCCTATACGTTTTGATCAAAGAGATTTAAAAGAATTTTAGAGCGGACATTGGGAATATTTACATGCAAAAATTTTGATCCCGAATATTTTCGATTTTGACACACGAATGCTTAATAACAAGCGGGCGTATGACACTAGACATAACGATTTGTTACTTAGCAGTTTTGGATGACGATTTTCATCGTCTTGTGCCGTCTATCGTTCGTAAATATTTGAATGTCTTTGGTTTTGATGTATCCATAGTGTAATCGCTAATAAATTGTTTTTGTCTAGGAATATTATTGTTAGGTATTTTAATTTAATTTTAAGTTTGCATGCTGAAGTAAGCGAAATATGTGGAACCTTTTAATTTATAAGACCGTCTTGTACTATATTTCATGCAAATAAATAATCTTGAATTTTAAGAGGCTAGAAAAAAAATACAGAAAATGGCTTTAATATGAATTTATATATTCGACGGATAATTTTAACTTAACTAACTAAATTTTAACTTCGGGCATGTGGCCACCGCAGCTGGCGCGTACATCGCGTAATCTGGAAGACCAATTTTGCACAAATTCTTACCAGTCAACCAGGCTGTATTTCGGCAATAATACGCTGAATGCTGGCTTCCGAGTACTCAATTGTTTCTGATTTATTGGCGTAGACATGCGACTTTACATATCCCCAAAGAAAATCATGTAATGGTGCAAAATCGCACAAACGAGGTTAACAGGTCAATTTCGTGAACTTGATCATTCGTCAAAGGTTCGCTATTGATGATGATGGTGTGAGCGGTACAAAGACATGATAACTAACATTTCGTGCCTCAATTGTAAGGCATTAATGTTAACAAGACAGCGCCTCATGCGAAAGAAGGCGCAATACAATTAATTAACTCAAAAAACCAGCCGCGGGCCGCCATATTCAAACATAAATGGCATAAGTCAAATAAAATCAATATCATGGATATAAAAAAAATGTGTTTTATTTCAATTTAAAGTTCTCCGCCTCTTAAAAATATACCCGTTAGAATGTCACATTCCCACAAACGACTTTTTCGGGAGAATAACAGTCTTGAACTGAAAGCTAGATACCATACGTAACTGACTAAGCTCTAAGAGCCAGGCCGCTCAATATAATATAATATGCTCTTCGCCGGGATGATACGTGTGGACCGCTAAGCTTTATATGCAGACAGCTGAGCTGCCCCTCTTATAAACGACCCCCTTAGCTTTATAGAGCATGTTTCAGTACTAATCTAGATGGACCGACTAGCTGGAAGCATACTGGGGTACTAGAAACTTGGGTTTTGCATTCAATTTTGGATTAATATGAGAATGGCAAATAATAGGTTTTTTTTTTATATTACAACGTCTTGTAACTAAGCCTAGATATATAGATATTTATAAACTTCCTAGCGATTAGATACTCTTTTTCTTTTAAATATGTCTACCTGTGGACAGCGTTGCAGGTTATGGTTATATTACAACAAAAAAATGATTTTGTTAGACTAGTTATAAGTTTTAAATAAAAGTTTTATTATATTGTACTAGCTTTTGCCCGCGGCTTTGCTCGCGCTAATTTAGAATTTAAAAAACAATTTGGGTTGTACTGTGTTTGTAATAATATAATTCAATCATGATTCGAAAGACATTTGGCGCCATCTATTATCATAAGAACGTTATTGTGTTTTCCTCGGGAAGAGTACTTTTTTTCGGGATGAAAGGTACCATATGTCCGTTTCTGTACACCTAACAACGTACATAAATGTTCAAAATTTCAGGATGATCAGGTCAGTGGTTTAGGTGTAAAAAGGTAACAAACAAACTTACTTTCAGATTTATAATATTAGTTAGGATTGGCCCAATACTTCGCTACTTCCACGATATCGACGGAGGCACGGAGGTCTCTTTGACTGCTGCTTCTGTGGTCCAGAAGGCAAGGATTGAAAGCAGGTTATGTAATTGAATTGTATTTTAAATTTGTAGTATTTGATATTTTATATATCCTTGTAGTTTATCTGAGTATTAAAATTATTTTCTGATATACACATACCGTGGTGGATTATAGCCCATTCCCTCTCATAGAGAGGAGGCCTGCGTCCCAGCAGTGGGAACATTAATAGGCTGACTATGCTATGCTTATGCTATACACTTACCACTGCTTGTCTCTGCATCAGCCTAAGGTGGACCCAAAGGTCGGTAGAAAATACCTATGGCATTAAGTCCGCCTCTGTATTTTGTGCTTGAAGTGTTAAATAAATAAATATAGCCTGCGATGCAGATCATGATCCGCATCCTTCGACCAATAAAACTCAAAAGTACCATCGGCACGAACAAGAATATTGCCTATTTATAGGTACTTAATGCGATGAATGCCGTTTGGACTAACAAGTTTCACCTGTTAAGGCTGTAGCGATTTCTTTTTTCCTAGCCTGCTCTATCCCACTCCAGAGTAAAGTCTTCCCTCCACTTCTTCCATAGCTATTCATTTACTAAATTAAAAATTGTTCTGAAAAGTTTTAAAGTGCTTCGTTGACGTCAAAGAATTTTGCAAGAAATTACAGTTTAATTACGATTCGTGTAATTACGATGCGCTTTACTTGAAATAATGAAATTAAACGTGATTAACCTGCTTTTATTTATCACTTAAATATGGCGATAGGAGAACTTCCGCACTGCAAGCATTTTTTTAATTTTACGATTTCAGTTATCAATAACAGGATCTTTTATTTAGGTTATGTGTTTGCGTCATCATTTGGATATTACGAAATTAAAAGAAGTGCTTAATTTCGGCATGTCCTAGAACCAAAAATTCGAAGACATGTGACATCTACCAACCCGCACTGGGCCCGCGTGGTGGATTATAGCCCATTCCTTCTCACAGAGAGGAGGCCTGTGTCCCAGCAGTGGGTATATTATAGGCTGATTATGCTTATGCTTATGCTTAATTTCATTATTTTTATTTATTTAGTAGATACATTATGTACGCTATACAGTTTGGAATTGAAATTTTTAATCGGCTGTTTCCTGCAAAAGTGCAATACCTAGGCTGCGGAACTGCTCGAAAGATACCGCGGCCCTGGAACACAAAGGGCAAAGAAGGAACATGGATGGGTTTTAGTCAGGACAAGTCTGACACTCCCTTCCGCTCCGCCCAGAGCAGGGGGGGGTCATTTGATAATTTCACATCCGAAAAAAAAAACGTGCAATACATACACGCTCCTAATGTATGGAACAACAGTTTATTATTTTATATTGCCGATGAAAATTTCCTATGTAGGTGTTCGGAATGATGTGTGTACTGAATACGTGGTATTCGTTTGTGATTCGATGTTCCCTTCCATCCTGAATTTAAAATAATTTCATGTTATTCTGATACCTAATCTAGTCAGGTTTTATGATTGCAAAATAAATTTTATTAGTAAATGAACAGATTGTGTAAACTTAATCGAGTTTATGTGGTCGTTTTCTTCAGATTACATCAGACAGATCAAAACCAGAAACAATTTACTTTTAAATGCATATTGATTTTCAAATCCTAATAAGGAAACACTCCAAATGAATGGATTAAATTTAAAAAACCCATTATTTATGTTAGTTCGATTTTTAGGTAAAAAAAGAGATAATATATGAATTTTAAACGATACATTATCATCATCTGTCTGGCTTTTTTTCCAAGTACATGGGTTCGGCTTGGCATCCAATCTAACCGGATAAAAAACCATTATCTGCATAGCCTTATGTTAGGGTTGGTTTCCAGTCTAACCAGATCTTGCTGAATAACATTATTTTACATGGAGCGACAGTCCATCTAACCTCCAGTACCCAGTTATCTGGGTAATACGAATAATACGAAACCTCTTGGAAAGACCCGTAGAACAAAACAGACCAACAAACCGGAACAAATTACAAATGGGAAATAATCTCAATATTATCATAGTAAACCGACTTCAAAAAAAGGAGGGTAATACAAACTACAAATATCCGTAACAATAAGCCCTTTCATGTCTCTCCAAATTTATTATAGTACATACTTTCTCTTTTGATTATAAAGATTCTACTCGCACTACACTTGAATTACTGTAATGTAGGTAACAATGTCATTGTACCGTTTCTTGCGAGTTATTTCTAACAAAAACGACTAATATAACTGTTATAAACATGAATGAAGACTGTTATGAACATGAGTTCTGGAGTGGCGACTACGAACCGGAAGACGTTGCGTTGGAAGGCCTCCCACTAGGTGGACGATGACCTGGTGAAGGTTGCAAGGATCCGCTGGATGCTAGTCGCACGGGACCGGTCAATGTGGCGACACTTGGGGGAGGCCTATGTCCAGCAGTGGACGTCTTTCGGCTGAAATGATGATGATAATGATGAAACATGTATGAATTTGTGTATAGTCGGGATCTTCACAATAAAATAACTATCGTAAACATGTTTGAGAACTTCTGTTTCGTTGGTCTAGTGGACGAAGCCGCTACTGTAGAGCATTACATCCTGGGTTTGATTTCCACGTGGGACATTTAGTGTTGTTCGGTTTTTTCATTAGGGATTTCTCAGTAGCAGCCACGGAGTCTGTATTTGTGTCGGGTTGATGGCAAATAGGGTCGCCCATATTGTGACATACAACTTTTACATAACTGGCGAAATGTGGGTATATTATTAGGTACTCGATGTACCTTACAGGGTTAGGCAGAGGTATACCATATACCTCTGTATTTCTATGTACGTCCAATCCTTCGGGGATGCAAAGTTTGCAGTTATGTTATCTTTTATGTTATAAGTACGTACAGTCGCCAGCGCATAAAGTTACCACAAACTGTAAAATTTTGTCATTCGATTTTGAACTTAACCATCATTATTTTGTGCTTAAAAAAAAATTGGACAAATTTGATAGTTTGTGGTAACTTGGTGTGCTGGCGACTGTACATAACGGGTACCTATTACTAAGTGTTCCTTATTAATTTTTACTGTAAATAAATTAAAGTCGACCTACAATATGCCTGCTACTTTAGTTAACTGGACTAATTTGATATTATATCAGCAAAATTATGTTTAATCAGGAAGCTAGCCATATTTGTTTACCTGTATTCTATTCATTAATCAAGTCAGCTATAGGCCTTCCCTGAGTTACACCAACACCATGATTACCGCTTACTATGTCTTCCGGCAGTCCATTCTAGCTAACTTCAGATTACTGGTGCATCTTGCATAGGTTATATCTATTAATTAATTAAAATAAAATGATAATTTTTATTATCTTTACTTAAAAACACGCCTGCTGATTAATGTCTTATTATACAAAAGTCACGTGTCATGTTCGTACACATAGTCTTGTACCCGATAGGTGACGTCATGCGATACAGGGGCCTTTTTTAAAATTATACAGAATGTTTTTTTAAACGTGGTCAATACTTTAGGGTGCAAATAAGAAACTTTTACTATGGGGACTGACATTATTGGTCGCGTAACTCGAAAAAATTTAGGCAACAGCAGATTTTTTAAATCATATTTCATAGTTAGCCCCATAGTAAGAGTTGCTCATATTTATGACTACTTCACTCCCTTACAGTATTGCACGTTTAACCAAACACCCTGTATATATGTATATATTCGCTAGTAATTCTATATATTTGAAATCGTTCCAACATAATTACCGCATATTGAACTTTGATCAATATAAACAACAATTTGCGAATAAAAAAGAAATTTTAAATTTCGCGGGCTACATTCGCGGATCACTAAGTTGTTGTTATCAACATACTAGCTTCCTATAAACATTTAAAAAGACAAAGTAATCATCGATGCAGAACCACTGATATCAGTAATTACGTTTGGTAAGCGTAACACTTGTGTATCAACGGAACTCGATCGCGTGCGCAGACGCAGTCAGGGCCAACGCGGGCCGATTGGCGGACGCACTCACTTTAAATGTTACGCTTTTAAAAATAACCGACTTTCAACTTGGTGTTTATTTATTTTGTGATTGTAAACAACTTGACGGTGCTTTGACAGAAGACAGGGAATTAAAAAAAAGGTTAGTTTTTTTTGTTTTTGGTGTGTTTGCTTGAGGTTTTAAGTGTGTACTTTGGTTTCGCGATAAATAATTTCTTATCTGTGTTTTGTCAAACTAATTTGGTAAACAAATTATGTATAAAGGTACTATCACTGACAATGCACGCGCATTAAATTACATAGACCACGTATGAGAAACTTCTACTGAATTTTGAAGTTCTAAAACTGTGAAAGTAGCTTCAAGAAATATTTCTTGTAGGACATGGATTTCAAATAAAATGAAACCAAAATAGAAAGAGCGTACCAAGCTATCTACTAAAAGCAAAAAAAAGAAGGATTGAGTTCATTTGTTCTACTTTATGTGCTGTAATTTCCGCACTATCGCATTGAAATGCTGCAACTGCAAGCAATGTTTGTAGCCCTAGCCCTTGCATTTTCCTAATGTAATGAATCTACTAAATATTATGAACAGATCTTAGTTTGTATTTTATATTTTTATTTAATACTTTATAATTTTGTACTGGAGCCCGTGGCTAAATAATAACAGCCGCTCGGGTGGATCTTTCGGTTAAGCTGTCCTTACCTAGGTTGGTCTGTGGATAGGTGACCACCCATTACATACCGAGTTTCCTCCGTGCCTCGGAAAGCACGTTAGGCCGTTGGTCCCGGGTGCCATTTGTAGATCTTTGACAGTCGTTGGGTAGTAAGTGGCCCAAAAAAGTCTGACAACCAGTCTTACAAAGGGGTATCGTTTTACCCAGTACTAACTGGGATGTGGAGGTCAGATAGGCAGTCGCTCCATGTAAAATACTGATATTCAGCTGCATCCGGTTAGACTGGAAGCCAACTCCAAAAGAGTTGGGAAAAAGCTAGGCAGATGATGATCGCTACCACTAGAAAAATAAAAAAAAATATTAGTAATATTTATAACTTCGAAGAATAAAGAAATGAACAAGGAACACCCACAATTAAATTACCATTACCTCCAAGTTATATACAGGCAGTATCAAATAATAATTTATGCTTATTAATTATAATATTACCCCATAATTATAAATATGATGCTCATTGCGGTTTTAATTTCATTTAGTAGGTATACTTATTGTAATATATTGAATGTAAACCCGCTATTAAATTAATGAGCAAATTAACATTTTCGTAATTATATGCGAGTATTTACTTGTAGGTAACTTTGATTGACGTAAGAGACATAGAATAAAATAAGTATCTACCTAATCATTGTTTGTCTAGCTAGAAAGAAAGCAAGAAAGAAAAAATATTTATTTGTCGTAGGGACATGACGTGCATTTTACAAAATTACAAAAAAATAAACTATAAATTCAACAGGACGGAACAAAAAAAGAAAAAAGTTAACAGCTTGCACATCGTGACTGAGATAAGCAGGTTACCAATCAGCATGATGCTGTGCTACGGGGGGCCCACAGCACAGCGCTGGTTTTCAGTGGTCACCCGTGAAAAAACATACGGAAGCGAAGACAGCATAAATATTTTTTACATTAATTTGAAAATAAAATAAACAATACTTGGGTTATAATATATAACAACTACCTCTAGGAAATATAATAAACACTACAAAAAATATACAAATATGTGTACAGGCTAATCAAAATAAACATAAATACAACATAATAAAGACATGAGAAATTTGATAATTTGTGGTAACTTGGTGTGTTGGCGACTGTAAATAACGGGTACCTATTACTAAGTACATAGTTCCTTATTAATATTTACTATAAATAAATTAAAGTCGACCTACATTATGCCTGCTACATTATTTAACTGGACTTATTTGATATTATATCAGCAAAATTATGTTTAATCAGGAAGCTGGCTATATTTCATTTCTATTCATTAATCAAATCAGCTATAGGCCTTCCCTGAGTTACACCGTAAATATTTTTTACATCAATATGAAAATTTAGACAGCATAAATATTTTTTACATCAATATGAAAATAAAATAAACAGTACTTGGGTTATAATATATAACAACTACCTCTAGGAAATATAATAAACACTACAAAAAATATACAAGTATGTGTACAGGCTAACCAAAATAAACATAAATACAATATAATGAAGACATGGCGTGTTTTTGTCTCACTCCCACCCCACCTTCGCGTCCTACTACCTAGTAGTTTAAACCTAATTACTGTCTTATTATTCGCGTAATCCTAGCATGTTTCCGGTCAATTATCGAAGTCTACTAAGACGCATGAACGCTTAAACAGTACGTTTTGTACAGATCACATCATAGGTTGATGTGATCTGTCAAATTTTCCCAATCAACCTTGAACCTGATGGTTTAGTGATAAAGTTGAAAAACTAAAAAAGAAATATGATAGCTTGATGTGCTGGCATCTGTACAAGGGACATACTTTTAAGGGGTGAGGTAGATAGCATAAGCATAATCAGCCTATAATGTCCCCACTGCTGGGACACAGGCCTCCTCTCTATGAGAGGGAATGGGCTATAATCCACCACGCGGGCCCAGTACGGGTTGTCAGATGTCACATGACTTCGAATTTTTGGTCCTGTGACATGCCGGTTTCCTCACGATGTTTTCCTTCACCGTTTTGAGAGCAGTGGTGATGAGATAAATTACACAAAGTAATGCGCCTGCCTGGGTTCGTACCAACGACTTACTGCTCGTAAGTCAGGGCCGCCACCAATGTGCCACCGCTGCTCTCTAGTAGCAGGTAAGTTGTTGTTTACTCATAAAAACAAACCAGTTTTACAAGTAGAACATCTTTTAAATATGAGGAAACAAACAGCTGTCCCTACATTTGCGAGGGTCTCTACCTTACGCGAACATATGTCAATGGAGACTGGTCGACGTAAAAGTTGTTTCATTTTCATGAGCGTATACGGCATGTACCCCCACTATTTATGTAAGTCTTTCGTTTTAACATAAAAGAAACTATATATTAAGTTTCCACGACAATATAAATAAGGCCTGAGTCAGTGCGTATCTGATCATTAACGTCTTGATTGTAACCTTAACCATTTAAGTAAACTGGTTTTACTTACCCATCTGTCGTTATACAAGTACTAAGCGCATTACATATTTTATTGAATACTGCAACTATAATAATTCCTTGCGACTTGTGTGTCACGTAAATAAGTGGTTATAAAAACCTTGTTAAACCGGCTGGGAGTAATGTTTTACTTAAGAATTTTTTTTTTTTTTAATTTAAAGCGTTCGAATGCTTGACATAGACTTGATAAATTATACCTATGGGTGACAAAAATTTCCTCACAAACTTTTAAGGCGAGGTTACCCCGAGCGCCGTATGCATCAATCGCTTACCCCAGCCCCCGCACAGAGAGGCGATACGTAACAAATTACGCGGCGCGAAAACGCGGGCGCTTAGCGCACTGGTCAAGAGTTCACGAACTCGGATAGGTACTAAGTTGCGTTACAGAGTAGAGCGATGCAGTAAAACAACTTGAATTGACATGTATAAGTTCACTTTGTTTCATTTTTATAGAAAGTATTGGTTATAGATAGATTAGGAACCTACGTATTCTATGAACGTGAACCTAATTACTAACAATTAAAATAAGTAGATATAATTAAAAAAAAGAAGGTATACTTATTTATTTTTGTGAATAAGGTGAATTTAAAATCTGACTGACACTAAAATCATGAATACGGGTATGATTCAAAACTACACGCCAGGCGCCATTACTTTTTTTGCGCTTTACTTTTTTTTCGGTTTTGTTGTCATGGGTTTCGTTTTCGTGGTTTTTGGGGTCACTATTAACTAAAATTAGGCCAGAATGAAAATCCAAGATGGCGGCGACGAAAATTTTCAATTTTTTCTTCATGAGTGTCATTTTCGTGGTTTTTGGGGTCGCTGATAACGAAACTGAGGTCAAAATGAAAATTCAAGCTGGCGCCGACGAAAATTTTCGGTATTTTCGTCATGGGTGTCATTTTCATGGTTTTCGTGGTCGCTGATAACAAAAATTTGGTCAAAATTAAAATTCAAGATGGCGCCAATGAAAATTTTAGCTTTGTCGTCATGGGTGTCATTTTCGTGGTTTTCGTGGTCGCTGATAACGAAAATAAGTACAAAATGAAAATTCAAGATGGCGCCAACAAAAATTTTTGGTTTTTTCGTCATGGGTGTCATTTTCATGGTTTTCGGGGCCGCTGATAACGAAAATGAGGACAAAATGAAAATCCAAGATGGCGCCGACAAAAATTTTTGGTTTTGTCGTCATGGGTGTCATTTTCATGGTGTTCGGGGTCGCTGATAACGAAAATGAGGTCAAAATTAAAATTCAAGATGGCGCCAATGAAAATTTTCGGTTTTGTCGTCATGGGTGTCATTTTCATGGTTTTCGGGGCCGCTGATAACGAAAATGAGGACAAAATGAAAATCAAAGATGGCGCCGACAAAAATTTTTGGTTTTGTCGTCATGGGTGTCATTTTCATTGTTTTCGGGGTCGCTGATAACGAAAATGAGGTCAAAATTAAAATTCAAGATGGCGCCAATGAAAATTTTCGGTTTTGTCGTCATGGGTGTCATTTTCATGGTTTTCGGGGCCGCTGATAACGAAAATGAGGACAAAATGAAAATCAAAGATGGCGCCGACAAAAATTTTTGGTTTTGTCGTCATGGGTGTCGTTTTCATTGTTTTCGGGGTCGCTGATAACGAAAATGAGGTCAAAATTAAAATTCAAGATAGCGCCAACGAAAATTTTCGGGTTTTTTCGTCATGGGTGTCATTTTCATGGTTTTCGGAGTCGATGAAAAAAAAAATTTTTTTTTGTTTCTGTTTATTTTGAACTTATTTTGCGTTATCAGTGACCCCGAAAACCATGAAAATGATACCCATGACGTAAAAACAAAAAAATAATTTTTGGTGTTATCGAATTTTCATTTTGTCCTCATTTTCGTTATCAGCGGCCCCGAAAACCATGAAAATGACACCCATGACGACAAAACCGAAAATTTTCATTGGCGCCGTCTTGAATTTTAACTTTGACCTCATTTTCCTTATCAGCGACCCCGAAAACCATGAAAATGACACCCATGACGACAAAACCGAAAATTTTCATTGGCGCCATCTTGAATTTTAAGTTTGACCTCATTTTCGTTATCAGCGAGCCCGAAAACCATGAAAATGACACCCATGACGACAAAACCGAAAATTTTCATTGGCGCCATCTTGAATTTTAACTTTGACCTCATTTTCGATATCAGCGACCCCGAAAACCATGAAAATAACACCCATGACGACAAAACCAAAAATTTGTGTCGGCGCCATCTTGGATTTTCATTTTGACCTAATTTTCGTTATCAGCGACCCCGAAAACCTTGAAAATGACACCCATGACGAAAAAACCGAAAAAAGTAAAGCATAAAATGCAGAGGAAGTAAAATAAAAAAAAATTAAGTAATTTTATCTTTAAAATGTAAATAAGTCAACAAAATAAAAAAACTAGTAGGTACACACGGCGGCACTTGAAGCTGTCTTTTCCAGTATAAATTGGCCTCGCTTTGTATAGATTTCCTATACAATGAGAGATCGGCCTAAACTGGTTTTCTACAGCTTGATCGGTCGTCGTGCGTACAAAATTTAATATCGACCATTACTCATTCTATCTCGTTGTCCCCTGCATACTTTCTTTTTCTGCCCATGTCGAACTAGATAATCTTCGGCTTACCGGGCTCCCTGCAAAACTTTTTTAGAACTCCTTACAAAAAAAAATTATTGGAATAAATGTTTTGATTTAATAGGCCAGGTACAGGCAGTTTTGAATTGTCGAAAAAAAGATAATAAAATGAAGCTACAGTCCCATTCAAAAGGCATAATAACTGTGAAAGTACTGTAGTTGCCCATTCCAAAGTTACCGAAATTTATAAATAATATTGCGAAATCATAAATAGCGACTTTTGCTACGACACAATAAAGTTCAATTCAGGCCGCGCAGCGCTAATTATCTACAGTTATATTCTCCTAGAAGCTGCCTCTCTTTCTAATGCGTAACTCTTATCTTATACCTTCTGACTACGTTCCCTATTAGGTACCTACTGTACTTTTGTGAACAAATGACATTTCAAATAAACCTAGGCTCGGTGTTTACTAAGTATTACTTTTTACAAACTATTTTTGGCTCAGTTCGTAACAGAACTTAGCGGGGGTGGGGTGGCGGGTTCGAAAAATTGGCACACGTCCGACCTCCAACGCGTTCCGCTCGGGACTGAATCACGCGATGCGAGTATGAAATGATGAAAACAGCACATTTTGGAAATGGTGGTGTAGGTTTTTTTAATATTTCAAATTATGATCGCCGTGTACTGTCACATTTTTTACGACCTTTATAATGGTATAAGTTTTATTGTTAAAAACCTAATATAACTCAAATGAAGTAATATTAAAAACCATCATTTAGACTTGTCTTTGCGATTTAATTGGATGCAACAAAGTGCAAGTAATCGTGTATCGCTGTGCCGAAATATCTAGATCGAAGTGTGAAATATGTAATATATTTTTTTCAGAATTTAAATCCGTGCCATATAGGAATAAAGCCCAATACAAAACGACGTTTATCTGGATAACCTCGCCTTAAGGAAGGAAAAGGGAACTAAGGTACTGGTACACACCAGAACAGTAATGCGACGCTACTGCCTTGGTTACTGAATAATATTTTAATATAGTATGATCTAAGCTTATCATTTTTCGACGATACGAGAGACACGAACTATAACGTGTATTGTAGTAAGTAGCGAAAATGATGAACTTCCATAAAAACTTGATGAGGGCACGAATTTTAATAAATTCTTTCTAATTATCACACAAACTATTACCTCGTATTTAATACATCATTCCGAACTCCCTAACAAGGAAATAATTCATCGGTAATTTAAAAAAAAAGCTGTTCTATACTTTTGTAAGTATTGCACTTTTGTAGGAAAAAGCAGTTTTTTTTTTAAATTACCGATGAAAATTTTCTATGTGGAATGATGTACTGAATAGGTGGTAATCTTTTATGCAAAATTGTATCCTTCTCAAACTTCCCATCGATTTAGAATGTGCGGTGTTTGTCAGTGAATTAAAGATTTTTATTAAGTAGAAGATGTTGTTGTGGGTTTTCCGCATGTTGGCCTTGTTTTTACCGATCAGTCCCTACTTCTTTTCTTATTATTTTCTTTACGTCTGGATTTGCAAATCAACCAGACATCCTGTTATAGAATAGACTTATACTATACTAACGACCCACCCCGGCTTCGCACGGGTGCAATGTAGATCATATATGTCGGATTTGTTAGGATTTATTTCGTAGGCTCGTACATCATGTGGGCACACGATGGGTTTCGTGCTGTTCAAAAACACTAGGTGCGATACACTGTTTATAATAAACTAACAAATTACTAGACATTACAATTTAACACAATAACATGGGGCACAATGAATCGGGTACAGTTTCAAGACGTCTCAACTCAGATCAGACATTCAATGTCCACCTCGCCTCGAGCTGTAACATCAGAGCTCTGTAGAAGCCACGCTGACTTGCAAGTAGGTCGCGTGACGTCACCACCAGCGGACTTGCGATTCATTTTATGTCCGTACTAATGACCGGTTCCGACGTATACATATAAACCTTTATCTTGAATCACTCTATCTATTGCTGCAAATTGCATTAAAATCCGTTGCGTAGTTTAAAAGATCTAAGCGTAGAAACAGCGGGAGCGACTTTGTTTTATACTATGTTAAGATTTAGGTCTTTTTGTTTATGTTTTGAGATTCAGATGGTGACGATGGGGTTTTTTACAAAGTAACGGTCTAAAATTTGGTGGTATTTCTACGCAATTATACTTAATTTTTTTATTTATTGATGTATTTGTTAGTTAGGAAAGTTTTTACTTAATGGCTTGTGGGTAAAAAAAAACAGGCGCACGGTTTGATCGATGGTTAAGCTATGTTTGTCGAAGTCGTTCCGTAGATGGGTGACCTCATAAACAAGACCCCTCCGTGTCTCCGAAAACATCTTGAACCGTTGATCCCGGCTGCCATTTATAGCTGTATTCGACAGTCGACATGTGTACAGTACATACTCCGAAGCCAGAAAGTCTGGCAACCAGTCATCCCAAGAGGTATACCGTATTACGCAGGAACTAGGTTGTGGAGATCTTATAGGCAGGCGCGTCATGTAAAACACTGAAATTATATTGGAATCCTACGTAGCGATGAGCATGGTTTTAGTGTAGGTGTGTGCGTGAGCGTGTTTATTTACTTGTAGGAGCACGGTTTTTGTAGCTTCACTTTTGAAGTTCGTGGCGCGCCGTCTTCCTTTTTTTGTTCGTCTGAGCTGGAATCCGACCTCAATATGTATTGTATGGTTTGGACAAAGGTTAGTCAGATGACGATGAACAAGTTTTTATTGATATTAGTTTTTTTTTATATTTTAAGTCAATCAAGACCTTTTATTAGAAAAAGGAAGCAGTAAAAATTCAAAGGTTAATTAATCTCGGTAACTATAAATAATGGGATTTATTAAACAGAGTTTTTATGTATTATGCAATTTAGTGTCTAGACCAAGCCTGTCCAACATACGGCCCCCGGATCACCGAGAGGCCCGCATAGGTCTTTCATCCGGCCCGCGAGCTATTGTTTAATTGTCCCTAAGTTAGTTATTCCTGCGCCATATTTATCTACCCGCGAATGCAGACCACATCATCGCAGTCTAACCCGGCGAAGCTTGTTTTATTTTTTAGATGTTACTTTGCATATCTTTTGGTCCACTGCGGTTACAAAAATACTAAACTTGATCCTCCATAAAATTATGTTGGACACCCCTGGTCTAGACCATTAAACTTAATTAGGTAGTTTCTAGTTTCGGATAACTAAAAAAGTTTACTTTATTTTATTTAATATTTATTTGGGACCGGTTCAAGTTTTGTTTACCTACTGTCTATATTTTTAGAACGACTGCAAAGTTTGAGTGCTTTGATGAAGACAAAGCTTCTTCACATGAGCACTTACACAAATTAAATACATTTTTCAAACAACAAAAAGAGTTTATTTCTTTAGCTGGCTAATTTCGAATCATTGTCAACTACCAAAGAAACGATGGATGGACTGTGTGAAGAATGATATGGCACGAAAGGTAATTTCTGATGAGATGACCAGTAATAGAGAAGTATGGAAGAAGAAGACATGCTGCGCCGACCCCAAATGAATTGGGACAAGGGCAAGAAAATGATGATGTCCACTACCCGCTTTAAAAAAAAAACGATTTTACCTGTTGACACTTTTTAAAGGAAAAAAGGGTTTCAAATAGGTCCTTTTTTTCGGATGGGATATTATAAGAAGCCAGCCACCAGTCGGAAACACCAAACTTATCTTTAAGATATTTGTATTGCCCGGTATAAAGGGTGTAAATAGACCCTTAACATAAACGAAAGGTACTGGTTTTCCCCATTTTTGCGATCATTTTTTTGTTTTAGACCATACCTGGGAACCTTCTAGTTACGGAGGTATTGGGGGTCAAAGTATCAACTTTTTCACAAGTTTTTTTTTTAAATACATGTTTTTAATGTAAGAGTTTTACTTTACACACCTCCACTTCCCCCGTACTATTTAATCCATCTATCAGCACAATGCTTTTAGTGCTTTCCATCGAAACCAACCTTAAAACGTGATTAATCACCCCAAAAAAAAAAGTCGATTCCCAGCAATAGTTTTTGCGTAAAGTTACTTAGTTTGATGTACAGAATGCTTGGTTGACGGCTATGTAAGGGTCTGTTGTGTACACCCTGTAGTTCTGTCCAAACTCTATGACAGTTCGGAAGTTAGCTGTGAGTGACGGTTTGCGCATAATACAGTCAGGACGATGCGTCCTCTGCGCCCCGCTGATACCTAAAATTGTATTCTGCACAGCGAGATGTTAGATGGTAGATTCTCCGAGATTAGATTTTCCGAGCCGCCATAAAATTTGAACCGTTATATCTGCGCAGACCGTCACTCGCAGCTAACTTCGGAACCGCCATAAAGTTTGAGCTGAACTCAAATTGGGTTAAGGAGCTTAAGGCGGTCTTAGCCATAGGTAATGAAAAATCTTTGTCAAAATACAAGAAATTCATTCATTTTCACTACGTTTTCTGAAAAGTAAAGCATGAAAATTGCAAAATGTGTGCAAGAAACTTGTAATATTGTCGGATTGTCTAATTTTCACCTGTCATGAGTCATCTGTCAGTTTTATTTAACTCGCCCTTGGTTTTAGAATTGCCTTTTCACCGAAAAAACTATTACTCAGCATCTGATGAGACTGTCAGATAACCTGACAGAAAGAATCTATCTTCTAAATACCTTAGGCATGAATTCTTTGTGATAGTTTAAAGACCCTCATTTAATTGTTGATAATCGCATTTGTTATCGTATACCTATCTTTCATTATTAATAATCACGTAATCGCGCTTATTTTAATCCTATAGCATTTATCTCTGAGATTATTAGGTAATTTCAGTACGTCTCTAATGAGAATGGCTATCTGAAATCTGTAAAAAAAAAAAACTTAGTTATCTACAATGATAAAAGAAGTTACTGACCCATTGGATCACGGAGATATTTCAATGACTTATTATCGCACTATTATTAGAATCTTTCATCAGGGTGGTCAAGAGATGGACCAAACACCTATGCAGGGTGGTGACTTAGGCCATGAAACTCAAACGCTTTTGTTCTATGACTTTTGGAAATTCATAACTTTTTGTTTAGCTTTCCCATACATGTTGATCAGCTGATCGCGACAATTCCTATAGAAGATAGTCCATATTTTTTGCGAATTTCAAAAACCCGTAGAACAATGGTTATTCAGTTTCATGGTCCGGGAGACCACGCGAGAGGTCTTGCGTTTATTATGTTACACCTTGTATAGCTTTATCTCTTTCTCACAACGAAGTGACATTCAAGTAATACTACAATTATAAGTAATGGGGTTTCCCATTTCTTTTAATAGTATTATTACGGCCCTAGTCAGAAATCATGAATCAGTTGGAATTTATTTATGAAGCCTAGCCAAAAACATTCTTTTAACAGCTTACTTAAATATCAACATTCGATGACCTTTTTAACCGGCAGCAAAATGCTACATTTTTAAATCCCCTGGTGATTAGATATTGAATTATTAACAGGTTTGCTTTTAATGATATACTAAGAATAGTTTAGCAAAAAACATAACTATATCAGAATGTAGATATTCTGGTCGTTGAATCTATTTTCGTACAGCTCGAAAAAAATCCACAGGTCACTGCATTAAAAACAAAGCACAAACAAGTTACGTTCATTTCAACTTTCAAAGTCCATGATTATGAATTGTATGGTCAACTCGCAAAAACTAGCTTAGCAAGATTTCGTGGAATAATTCCAACGACACGAGAAAAAAAAGTGGAGAATACCGAAAGCAAAACCATGGTCCGTTTTGGTGCTATTAAAAACATTATGATTATTATAAAGCAGAAGCCACAACACAGTGATTTCTGAATCATTAGGTACATAACATCACGCATAACATTAGGAACATAACATAACGCAACATCACGCCTGTTGTCCCCGAAGGGTAAGGCAGTGGTGTGCATGTTTTTGTTTAATAGTATATAACAGGGGGACGAACCTATTGCCATCAACCGGGCACAAAATCGGACTCCGGGCTGCCACTACGAAAATCCTGATCGAAAAACTGAATAACACATAGAACGATTTAGAAATCGAACTTAAGACCTCATTCATGCTCAGTAATAGAGCTTTTCAGCTACTAGACCAACGAGGCAGTCCTTATTTCACGCAATTAAAAATACATTGGTTGTTTCTTTGTTATTTAATTCGTTTTCTGAACTACATGTACAATTTGTTTCTTATCTATTCGCAGTGACAAGACAAAATGGCGCCAAATACAGAAAGACACCAGATAAGTTTTCCTCAATTGGAATACCCAATACTTCGGGACGCGACGCCAAAATCTGCCCATAACTGGCTGAAGGCAAAGCGAATGCAAGATGGCGCCGAAGATTTGTGGAGGATACATGACAGCTTGTATGATTTAACGGACTTCGTGACTGCACACCCCGGAGGATCCCATTGGATATCTGTTACTAAGGTATGCTTTAAGCTTTCACGGTTTACAACTAAACTTATACTGTCACTTACGGAATATCTTCCATGATTGTTCATTATTTTGAGCTCCCGATAAGCCACCATGCCGATAATGGCGCTTGCAACAGCGCCGAAATATCGGGAGCTCAAAATAATGAACAATCACGGAAGATATCCCGTAAGTGACAGTATAAGTTTAAGGCATGCTTGGTGACATTCTTATTAGAGCCAAATTCGTTTGCGAAGCAGTATTTCTTTCTAACCTAAGAGCTCTGCCATTTTTTAAGAACAAAGCACAGTTAAGGATCTAAAATGTTATTTATGTTGGAAAGTTATTTTTCACTTCCATTTTATAAATTTTTTGCCAAAATGTGTCGTAAAAAAGTCAGTTTGAAAAAGTGACAGGCAACAGGTACGTGGGACAAGAATGTCTTTGAAAATAGCTTAACATTATCTTTCCTTGACCGTACGTACCTACTATAGTCTTGTTTTTATTGTTTGGGTTCTTAATTAATTAGTTTGCATTAACCTCCGTTTGACGAGTTTTTACTTATTTCCACATTTAATTGAGTCTAAAAACCAGTCTTTGTTATTAAATGGTCATCAAAGTCTCAAAAACTCCTAAATACTAACAAGGCGGCAAAACCCCGCACAGGTCCATTATTTTTATGGAAGAGACTCATTACAACCATCTGAACATTGTATATAGATACCGCGCTCTAAATTTTAACTCCTGGTTCTTAGCCTAACATTGAGAATCCAATAGAGCAAGTATCTGCATGTATCCTGCTTGTCGCAGTCACGACGTGCAAGCTGTTAACTTTCTTCTTCTTTTGTTCCGTCCTGTTGAATTTATAGTTTATTGTTTATTTTTTGTAATTTTGTATGATGCATCATACAATGTCATGTCCCTGCGACAAATAAATATTTTTTCTTTCTTTCTATCTCTTCAAAACAGGACACGGTTGAATTTTGATCTCTTTGTGTTAAACGCGCGATGACTAAAGTCCAAACAAATCTCCAAATACTTTCCATATCTTCCATTCAAGTAGAACAAACCCGTAAATGATTTTCCTCTTTCAATGGCCGATAAAAAATGACCAGTACTGTCCGAGCAGGGATCCGATCGCGATAAATGGCGACAAGCTCCATTTCTATCACACTGAGACCTGATACTGTCATTTGTGAGCTGCGAGTGTCCAATAAATAATACAGCTCTGTTATTGTTATGGTGTCCAATAGACTTCGTCTGTAGTTTATTCATTGTATCTGCATGTTTTCAGTACTATAAATTAATACCAAGTCACTTTTAGAGTCTGTGACCGCATTGTACTTTTTAACTAAGCTCGTCCACATTTCTCTTGACGAACTCCTCAGGTGTCTTTTCATCGAGAAGAGTGCGGCAAGCCACGGCTATAGAGGCGGTTTGGGTACCTAGTGAGATATGAAGGACGAATATAATGGGTGTAAAAGAAGTAGGGTCCGCAAAAACCAGTTATCACAAAGGTTAATATCGGTTCGAATAAAACTGTGTTCTTATTCAGCGAAAATGAATGATTTGGTTTCTAAACATCGCTGACAGTTTAGCGTCCTTTGAATATCAATGCAATGCCCTAGTTATTCAACCTATTGTAACAATGGTTTTCAATTAGTTACTCTCTCGAAGTCGAATATTTTATGAGATGGAAAAAAATGCTGAAAATTAATTGATTAATAAATAGCTGTTACATACACTGTTTTTTTAATAACCTAAGACATTCAAATATTTCCGAGTGAAAAAATTCTATGGTGTTCAGAATGATGCACTGAATCCGTGGTAACCGTTTTAGCGTCCGTGTCCTTTCCACCTTGTGTGTTCCATAAGAAAAAATTACTCGAAACAACGACTAATATAACCGAGAAGTCACTTCTAAATGACCAAACTCGGTCGCAGAATACAGGTAACGGAAAATATCTCATTCAGATGCTGAATAAATAATTATTTTCCCCGTTTGGAGGGATATAAGTATAATGACTCAAGGATACTGTTAGCCTGCATCATCCCACTGCTGGGCAAAAACCTCTCCCCATGACTTCCAGTCGACTGACACACAATAAACCTTATTACAACTCGGCATTTGAGAACACGCCTTACCTTGTTCCTTTAATTATTTACGAATTTAACAGTTGATTATGTTCATTAATTTTCAATTCAATTTGTGTTCAAGTGTCTTGTCATTAGTAATTTGCCTTAAACTATTAACTAATGATAAATTTAATGTTTGGGGAACTCGGCTTCGAAATTGACATATCGGTTGCCTTACAAATAAGTGGTGTATAGCTTCGACATAGAAATAAAAAAAATAAAAAAAATAAAAAACCAACCTTTCCGGTGTACAGAATCGGAAGGTCGCAAGTTTAAACCCTGCTCGCACTCGAATTTTTCTTTCCATATCAAAGCAGTAATTCCCTACGCAGGGTTTGCATAAAAAACATATTTAAAATAACTTGTGTAAAGATTGCAAGTGGCGGTTACTGCCTCGTTAGTGGTTGCAAGCGCGACTCCTGGGCATGAGATTCCGGGTTCGATTCCTAAGCTAAGTTTTATTGGGTTTGCCATTAGGAATTTATCAGTAGCAGCACGGAGTCTGGATCTGTGCCCGGTTGATGGCAGTTGGCTCGTCCATATTTTTTTTTTTTTTTTTTAAACGTTGCCCCACACTAGGAATTTCTCCTGTATCGTGGGTGCGTTTACAAACATTTAAACTCACATACACAAACAGCCAGACCCGAAACAACTACCTGTAGGCCATACAAATATTTGTTCCGTGCGGGAATCGAACCCGCGACACGAAGCGCAGCAGTCAATCGCTCAGCCACTGCGCCAACCGTGCCGTCAATTGCTATTATATATTACATGCAACTTTATCATATCTGGCGAAATGTGAGTGTAGGTACTATTAGGGAAATCTCTTCCTGATCTTGTCTATATCTCTGTTTGATTCTTTAGGGATTACAGACGTGTTGTTATGTTATGATAGGACAAAACAAATGAATATAATAATACTAGTAAAATCAATACTGTTAATAGGTCATATAACTCATATTCAATTGTATGTTAATGAAATTCTATATGAGTTCGAGAATATTGAAGCCACTAACTGACTGGAAATAACAACATTACATAAACAATACGCATAAAATTGAAATAAGTTATTTCAACGACAAAAGTGTTACGTACAACTACATAATATTTGAAACTAACAATAATTTATTGGTGTTCCTCAGGGCACAGACATAACAGAGGCCTTCGAGACACATCACCTCAAAGGAGTTGCAGAGACATTCCTACCAAACTACTACGTAAGAAAAGCGTCAAAACCCAGAAGCCATCCATTCACATTCAAAGAAGATGGGTTTTACAAGACCCTGAAATTGAAAGTCATGGCTCAATTGCCTGAAATTCCGAAAGATTTAAGAAAGAAGAGTGACTTCGTTTCTGACTCCTTATTATTTGCTTTGCTCGTTTTAAGCCCTATGAGCTGTTGGGGTTGGACTCAGAGCTTCCTGTTAGGAGCATCCTTGACTATCTTGAACGGCTTAGTGCTGAGCTCCATCATCACTTGTGCACATAATTACTTCCACCGTAGCGACAGTTGGAGAATGTACTTATTTAACTTAGGTGGAATGTCGTATAGGTGAGTTTGTGTTTACTTTACCATTAAAATTTAAGTATTCCGCTATTGGGCAAATACATAAACTTAAACGTGATAATTTATGTTGGCAAGTGAGATCTACAATAATAATTTGTTATCCACATTAATTTGTCGCCCAATACTAACTGTTGTGGAGGTCAGATAGGCAGTCGCTCCATGTAAAATACTGGTATTCAGCAGAATCCGGTAAGACTGAAAGCCGATAAAATGGGAAAAGGTTAGGTTATGCAGATGATGCTCCACATTAGTTTGTCGACACAATTTTTTCTTTCGACGTAGGATTGTGTATTTGGCACTGTGTAATAATTTTATCTTTGCTCTTTGACATACATTATGATTTCTTGCGACTACTGAATCTTACTAGGCTCATTCGTTCATAACTTAAACAAAATATAATATTAAAGAACATGAGATGATATTCGAATTTTAAAGATAACAATTTGAATATACTTATAGGTATCTAAATGTAAATTCTGAACATTGTTCTTTGACAAGTTTGAAAGACCTTTTCCAATAAATTATTCAAATAAAATAAGCAAAAGTAAATAATTACCAAATAAACAGGGATTTATTATCTAACCAAGAAAAGAAGCCATTATAAATAATACGATCACCTTGGACTTGAGCTATTGATTGACCTCCAACTTGAAACTACAGTAATAATGATCAACTAATTGCGGTGTATCGTGGACAGCAACCGCACGTCAGTGGTGAAACCTCGACCTTGTGCTGATCTAGCGTAGTGCGGAGTTTCAATAGAATGAGAGGCCGATTTATACTGGTTTTCAACCACTAATAAGCGGCTCACAGTTACCTGTCATTGTATATACCAATTGAATTTCAATGCATTGTTTTTTTTTTTATTTCGTTTTTTGTCTTTTTCTGCTAGCATCTTTGTTAATTATAATTGGTCTGTCGGTGTAGGTACATCATATGAAGACGGTATCATTGTGTTCAAGCAATATTCTTTCCACCGTTTATTCTGTTCATAAAATATTTACCGGAGTGCCTTGAAATAGCACCTGCTCCAAATAACATAAATAGCATAGGTCCAGGGCTAGAAGAAAAAAGTTAACTTAGAATTTAAGCGAGTGTAATTTACCTCACCGAAATCAATAAGTTTGACACAGTGAATTAGAAATTGTGAACATTCTACTTTGTCCCACTGGTGGAACAATCTGAAATAATCCTCTTATAGCAAAATTATATTTGCACTGCTTTATGATACGTATAACGCGGCCAAAAAGACCTCTTTATTCGTTAAGATGGCTGGCAATGCAACATAAACTTGGACTGCAGACTACGGATATTGCGCGCCATAAACCAACATTGCTTAGTTGTTGACTTATGAAAACTTTACAGGATAATTTCGCTACTGTTTATTATACTAGAAACGTCCGTAAGATTGTGCTGTGTAACAGTCATATCGGTGTTCTATTTTGACAGTTTACAGCATGAAAATTTGATTTAATGAACACAAAAAAAGTAACAAAAACGTGTGACGGAACGGACTGTAACTTGGTGGTCATTATTAGCATTAACCATTGTCTTTTTTTTTTTTTTTTTTTCGGATGGGAAATCATCAAATGACCCCCCCCACTCTGGGCGGAGCAGAAGGGAGTGTCACACTTGTACTGACTAAAACCCATCCATGTTCCTTCTTTGCCCTTTGTGTTCCAGGGCCACGGTGTCTCTTTCGAACAGTCCCGCAGCTCTGGCAGGCATCGGCCCATGCGGACCCCTACTCGGTTGCTGACATCTCTTTGAGGCGCGCGTGAAACACGAATGCGCCGTCGACACGGCCTGTCGTCATAAGACGGCTGGACGGCGAGCTAGCCCATAACTCGCCGTCCACAGGCCCGCGCCTACGGTGGCCGGGAGCTACCACGTGACCCCCGACGCCCAGGGCGTCTCCCGCGGCGGCTGGGACGTGAGGTTCTTTCCCTCTCACGTCCTGCCACCTCCTTCACTAGCATGACTGCTTTGCAGAAGGAGGTAACGGCTTCCCATTCCCTCTCGCTCCGGACCATGGCTTGAACCAGAGCCGGACGCGAGAGATCGCCGCCGCCAATCGCCGCTACAAGGACACGGCAGTGCTCCGCCCAAGCGGGACAGACCTCTACGGTGTGCTCCACCGTGTCCTCCGGACGATCCTCGCAGTGGAAACACCCGGGCTATTCCTCCCGCCCGATTCGATGCAGGAACCTCCCGAAACAACCGTGTCCGGTGAGGACCTGCGTCAGGTGGTAGGTGAGGGCGCCGTGGCGCCTCTCTAGCCACTCCTCAAAGAGGGGACTTATCGCCACTATGGTAGCGTGCCCTGCACGGGGTTGCAACAGTCGCTCTCTCCATGTCGCCATGAGATCACGCCGGAGATCGTGCGGTACCCCCGGATTAGCCTTATGGCTATCACCTTTTGGGGCGCGTTCAAGTAGTGGGCGGCTTGCCGCCTCAAAGTGCCCTCTCCGTCAAGTAGTCCCCGACCACACGACGAAGGTAGGTTGGCACCCGGTGATACCGGAGTGCCTCCCTAATGCAGCTCCAGGGCTTGGAGTTGAAGGCGTTGGCGATGTCAAGAGACACCGCCAAGACGACCCCACCCCGGGACACCGCGTCCCCCGTCGTGAGGGCTCTCACGCGCATGATGGCGTCCACCGTGGAGCGCCCCTTGCGGAAACCAAACTGGTGTTCCGCAAGATCCGGCCCCATCCCCGCAAGGTGCCCGGCGAGGCGGTTGGCAATGACTCTTTCAAAGAGCTTGCCCACCTCATCCACCTTGCCCACCTCGCATCGTGTTGCTCGACGAGGTGGGCAAGCTGCCTGGTCCGCATACCGATGCGGACGGAGATCCGCAGGGCGCCCTGGTTTCCGGATGAGGACCAGCTTCCCCGTCTTCCAACGAAGCGGAAACTGGCCTCTCTCCAAGCATGCGCTTAGGAGCCCTTCCAGTCGGCGCCTGAGAGCCTCAGAGGCCAGGACCCAGGCTTTGCCAGGCAAGCCATCGGGTCCCGGGGCAGTGTTTCTGGTTTTCAGCCTGCGTACCGCCACTCTTATGCCTACCCCAGTCACCTCCGGAACGTCGTCATCGTCATCGGTGTAGTCCGCTTCCGGCACCGCACGCGGCGACGGAGCCATAGGCAGGGGAGGATGCTCCCCTCGCGAAGGGAACAGAGCGCTCACCACGTCCTCCACGAGCTCAGGCCGGAGACTCTGCGTCAGCGGGGGGGCCCGGGTGCGGAGTTTGTCCCGCACCATCTTGTAAGGGCGCCCCCACGGATCTCCGTTCAGAGACTCCAGCATCTCCTCGCGGGCCAGATTCTTGGCCCGCCGGACAGCCTCTTGGAGGGCGTTCTTCGCCGCTCTGTACCCCTCGTACAGCTCTGCCTCAATGGCTGCCGCATCCGGAGGGCGGATGCGGAGCCTGCGATGCCTGGCGTACAGGTGCCGCGCGGCAACACACGCCTCGCGCAGAGACGTCAGCTCTCGCGACCACCAGTACACCTGACGCCGGGCGCTTCGTGGCCGAACTCGGGGCATTGCCACGTTGCAAATCTCGGACATGGCCTCCTGGAACCAACCCGCCTCGTTGTTAATGTCGGCAGGCCTGACCGGTGATGACTCCCAGGCCTGCACGATCGAGGCTTCCAGGAGAAGCTCCCGGTCCAGCTGCTTCAGCGCCCATCGCGGACCACTCGGGGCCTGTAGGACCGGCGCCCGTCAGTCGAGCGACCTCCGCCCGCAGTTTGGCCATGCCGTCTGGCGGGGCCCCCGCATATCTGGCCTCCGCTGCCGCCATGATAGAGGCGACCGCTGATGGAATAGCCCTTTGCCTGGTGGAGGGCTTTTGCTTGTAGGAGACAGCCCTCAGCGCCGCCTCCACCTCCTTCGCAAGCCCGGCCTTACGCTCCGCTTCGGAGCCGCCGTCTGCGCCCGCCTCGTTACCTGAGGAGCCCGAACGGGCCACCCCGTGACCGGCAGCCACCCCCGGGTGGCGCGCCTCCGAGGCAAGCCGTGCCGACCTCTCGGTGGCAGAGAGGCCTCTCCCCTTGCCGCGGATCCCGCCACGCATGCTGGTGGGGATCTTGCGAGCCGAAGCCAGCTCCCCGTCTGTCGACGACTCTCGGTCGCCTACCGGCCTGGACCGCTTGCGTAGGAACTCCCTGTTCCCCGTAGCAGCCCCGGGCCTCCCGCGCCGGGAGCTCTCTGACCCTCCCGCGCTCACATCGCTGGATGCGGCGCCGGACTCCGACCCCGCATCCCTCTCCTCCCTTCCTTCGCCGTTATCGGCCGTTTTTTGGGTTAGGTATTTATCCATTCTGTACCCACGAGTATGGGGGAAATAAAAGTCCATCTGAGCAGTGCCCCCTGTACCCAGATAAGCCATAGCCAGGCCCGGCAGTGGTTCGCACTAGCGACTGATTTTCCATAGAAACCCGTCAGCCATACATCTCCTCGCGGTGCACCGCCGCTTGAGATTCGGGGTAATTTTTTATAGAGGTTTTCTACCTCGTGGTCCGGGCGGTTAAGCCAAGACCCTCGGTCCCAATCGAAGCCGCGAGACGTGTTCCACGACACTTCGACGGTGGGATTACGATATCGACGGGGACAGTGAAGGACTACATCCTTCACTGTCTGCTCGGAGGCAGGGTAAGTGCACACCGAGCCCGCCCTTGCTCCTCCGCTGTGCCCTTTGCTTTTCAGAGCGTCACACGGAGCAACGCCCCCTAGGTCCAAGATGGACCCCTCCCATGTCAGAATATTAGCTATGGACAGTAACATTCCCCGAGGAATAAGAATCTCTTCCCATTCCTCGGAGAAGGATACTGCCCACGCCCAGGGTGCACCGGCCCAGCAGCTGTTATTCCCTCCAGACGTATCGAGAGGGACCGGCAGCCATCAAGCACATGAGGAGGAATTCTGACAACGCACCCCATTAACCATTGTCTTGATTTAAAGACAAGAAAAACATTCTGAATTTACTTGAGTACAAAAGTATATTTTCCTTATTTATGCAATTTTCAGCTACTTTTATGAAAAAAAAAGCTGAAATCTTACAATTTAATTTTATCCAATGTGGGAAACATTTAATAAACTCTCTGCCTTTTTTTACTTATCTAAGGTGAGAAAAAAAAGCAGAGAGTTTTGAGTTTTTTATTGAATTAATTGAGAATGAAGTTGCTGTAGATTGGTCATCTACAGCAACTTTTGACAGCAACTTCATGTACTTAGCAGAAACAGTCTTGTACTTCTTTCGTATCGATGGAACATCTTGCCAAATTTCTTAGGCTGAGTAGATGGCCACGTAGAAACCATAAAAAGCCTGAGTCCGTATTCATGACAAACGTCCGTGTGCCTATTTTGGTGTCGATCAGTTGCAATGTGAAAGCAGGACAGACAAACATCCATACTTACTTTCACATTTCTTTTTATTAGTAAGGATTCTGACTATGAGGTAGAGAATATTGCTACTCGACTTCGTGGAACTGCAGACCACATTTAACGTGCACTGGAGTGGTCCTAATTGGCAACCAATTGATCATATTCATGAATAGACCGCTGCCGAGGGAACACTCATATTCGGGCTGGCCTGGTATAGTCGTAGTAATGTATATTGATTGCTTTCGGTCGCTCGTGGAGGCAATTATTATTAACGTGTCGCGTCGATTTCCAATGCTTGCATTGTCTTTGGATGGGTGACCATCCATCCATTACATACCGAGTTTCCTCTGTTCTTCGGAAAGCACCTGAAGGCAACTTACGTGTCCCAGCTGTCTGATAACCCTTTCTTACCAAAGGGTAAAGGTAAGGGTAAGGGTGTTATCCAGGGGTGCGTTGTCAGAATTCCTCCTCGTGTGCTTGATGGCTGCCGGTCCCTCTCGATACGTCTGGAGGGAATAGCAGCTGCTGGGCCGGTGCACCCTGGGCGTGGGCAGTATCCTTCCCCGAGGAATGGGAAAAGATTCTTATTCCTCGGGGAATGTTACTGTCCATGGCTAATATTCTGACATGGGAGGGGTCCATCTTGGACTTAGGGGGCGTTGCTCCGTGTGACCCTCTGAAAAGCAGAGGGCACAGCGGAGGAGCTAGGGCGGGCTCGGTGTGCACTTACCCTGCCTCCGAGCAGACAGTGAAGGATGCAGTCCTTCACTGTCCCCGTCGATATCGTAATCCCACCGTCGAAGTGTCGTGGAACACGTCTCGCGGCTTCGATTGGGACCGAGGGTCTTGGCTTAACCGCCCGGACCACGAGGTAGAAAACCTCTATAAAAAGTTACCCCGAATCTCAAGCGGCGGCGCACCGCGAGGAGATGTATGGCTGACGGGTTCCTTTGGAAAATCAGTCGCTAGTGCGAACCACTGCCGGGCCTGGCTATGGCTTATCTGGGTACAGGGGGCACTGCCCAGATGGACTTTTTATTTCCCCCATACTCGTGGGAACAAAATGGAACATATTTTAACCCAGAAAACGGCCGATAACGGCGAAGGAAGGGAGGAGAGGGATGCGGTGTCGGAGTCCGGCGCCGCATCCAACGATGTGAGCGCGGGAGGCTCAGAGAGCTCCCGGCGCGGAAGGCCCGGGGCAGCTGCGGGGAACAGGAAGTTCCTTCGCAAGCGGTCCAGGCCGGTAGGCGACCGAGAGTCGTCGTCAGAGGGGGAGCTGGCTTCGGCTCGCAAGATCCCCACCAGCAAGCGTGGCGGGATCCGCGGCAAGGGGAGAGGCCTCTCTGCCACCGAGAGGTCGGCACGGCTTGCCTCGGAGGCGCGCCACCCGGGGGTGGCTGCTGGTCACGGAGTGGCCCGTTCGGGCTCTTCTGGTAACGAGGCGGGTGCAGACGGCGGCTCCGAAGCGGAGCGTAAGGCCGGGCTTGCGAAGGAGGTGGAGGCGGCGCTAAGGGCTGTCTCCTACAAGCAAAAGCCCTCCACCAGGCAAAGGGCTATACCCTCAGCGGTCGCCTCTATCATGGCGGCAGCGGAAGCCAGATATGCGGCGCCCCCGCCAGAAGGCATGGTCAAACTGCGGGCGGAGGTCGCTCGACTGACGGCCGCCACGGAGCTTCTCCAAGAGGAGAACAGGAGGCTCCGAGCAGACTTGGCCAGTCTGCGTGAGTCCGGCTCTCGCGAGGCGCCCCAAAATGGCCAGCAGCGACCACGCCAGGCCGTGCCGGTGGAGAACCAGGTCCTGAACCTGGTTCGGCAGGAGCTGGCTGCCTTTCAGGCTCGGTTCTCCGTCCTGGAGGGCATTGTTCTGCGCCCCCCCTTGGCGGCAAACAAGGCGCAGTCGGGCCCGAGGGCGGCCACATATGCGGCTGCTGCAGCTTCCGCACCGGGGCCGTCCAGCCAGCCCTCCGGCAGGGTTACGTCGGCTCCTGGAAAGCTGGCTCCGGCTAAATCGGCCCCGGTTGGGGGGGCGGCGGCCTTGAGGCAGGGCAAGGCGGCGGCCCACAAGAAGGGCAAGGCGGCGAATGTGCCAGCGCTAGCCGCGAGACAGCCGCCACTGCCGCCCCCCCCGCCCTCTAAGCCATCCGTGGCCGAGACCGGGTGGCAGGTGGCCGGAGAGAGAGCGAGGGAGCGAAGGGCGGCCAAAAAGGCCAGGAAGCGGGAGCGGAAGCGCCAAGAAAAGAAGCGGAATGGCGCTGCTAGGCTCAGCGCCCCGAAGACCGCAGCTGTAGTGATAACACTACAGCCGGAGGCGGAAAAGAGGGGCGTGACCTATCGCGACGTGCTCACTAAGGCGAAGACGATGGTGGATCTCGGGGAGCTCGGGATCGCCGGGGGCCTCCGGCTTAGAGTCACCGCAACAGGGGCTCGAGTGCTGGAAATCCCCGGCGAAACCCGTGGCTCGTCCGCTGACGCTCTGGCTGAAAAGCTTAGAGCGTCCCTAAATGCGGACGAGGCCCGAGTGTCCAGGCCCGTCAAATGCGCAGACCTGCGCATTCTGGGTCTGGACGACTCGGTGACCGAGGAGGAGGTGGTGGCCGCCGTCACCAGGACCGGTGGGTGCCCTGCCGAGCAGGTCAAGGCAGGCACCTTACGTCCGGACCTGTCGGGCATGCGAACCGTAACGGTAAGCTGCCCTGTGACGGCGGCAAAAGTCATTGTGGAGGGCCGAAGGCTCTTGGTGGGCTGGGTTTCGGCGCAGGTAAAGCTGCTGGAACCCAGACCTCTGAGGTGCTTCCGCTGCCATGTGGGGCACCACGTGTCGGTCCGGTGCACCTCGGAGGTGGACCGCAGCGGCCTGTGCTTCCGCTGCGGCCAGCCTGGTCACATGGCCGCGGCTTGCTCCGCCGCGCCGCGCTGCGCCGCATGTGCGGCAGCTGGCAAGCCGGCTGATCACCGGGCAGGGAGCAAGTCCTGCGGTACTCCCGCCAAGGCCAGGGGCAAGGGAAGGCCCTCCGCCACCACCGCCAAAACCCCCACCGTCGCCACCACCGCAGCCGCCGCCACTGTCGCCGCCGCTGCCGCTACTGCTGCAACTTCCGCAGCGGAGCCCTCGCAGGGGGCCCGGGAGGGGGCTGAAATGGAGTGCCAGTAACGGCCTCATTACGCCTTCTCCAAGCGAACATCAACCACTGCGCCTGCGCTCAGGATCTGTTGCTCCAGAGCATGGCGCAGTGGTCGATTAACATCGCCGTGGTCGCTGAGCCGTACTTTGTCCCGCCCAGGGATGACTGGGTGGAGGACCTTAGCGGCTCAGTGACCTTAATTGCGTCGGTCGCCGCCGGTACCCCGACCCTTGAGAGTGTCAGGAAGGGTCAGGGGTGCGTAGCAGCACGGTTCGGGGAGATCGTTGTAGTGGGAGTCTACTTCTCCCCGAGCCGAACTCTCGCCGAGTTCCACAACTCCCTCACGGAGTTGAGTGTCGTCATCGGAAGTCATTCCCTCCCCGTGCTTGTGCTCGGGGACTTCAATGCCAAGAACTTGGCTTGGGGTTCTCGTTACACGGACGTGCGGGGTAGAATGGTGGAGGACTGGGCTCTGGAGACAGGCCTGGTCGTGCTAAATCGGGGTTCTGTCCCCACGTGCGTGCGGATGCGGGGCGAGTCGGTGGTGGACATCTCGTTCGCCAGCCCCGCTCTGTCGCCGCGTGTCGTTGACTGGCGCGTCATGGAGGGGGTGGAGACCTATTCCGACCACCGGTATATCCGGTTCGACGTCTCCACCCAGTCCTCAAGCGTGCCGGTCCTACAGGCCCCGAGTGGTCCGCGATGGGCGCTGAAGCAGCTGGACCGGGAGCTCCTCCTGGAAGCCTCGATCGTGCAGGCCTGGGTGTCATCACCAGTCAGGCCTGCTGACATCAACAACGAGGCGGGTTGGTTCCAGGAGGCCATGTCCGAGATTTGCGACGTGGCAATGCCCCGAGTTCGGCCAGGAAGCGCCCGGCGTCAGGTGTACTGGTGGTCGCGAGAGCTGACGTCTCTGCGCAAGGCGTGCGTTGCCGCGCGGCGCCTGTACGCCAGGCATCGCAGGCTCCGCATCCGCCCTCCGGATGCGGCAGCCATTGAGGCGGAGCTGTACGAGGTGTACAGAGCGGCGAAGACCGCCCTCCAAGAGGCTGTCCGGCGGGCCAAGAATTTGGCCCGCGAGGAGATGCTGGAGTCTCTGAACGGAGATCCGTGGGGGCGCCCTTACAAGATGGTGCGGGACAAACTCCGCACCCGGGCCCCCCCGCTAACGCAGAGTCTCCGGCCTGAGCTCGTGGAGGACGTGGTGAGCGCTCTGTTCCCTTCGCGAGGGGAGCATCCTCCCCCGCCTATGGCTCCGCCGCCGCGTGCGGTGCCGGAAGCGGACCACACCGATGACGATGACGACGTTCCGGAGGTGACTGGGGTAGACCTGAGAGTGGCGGTACGCAGGCTGAAAGCCAGAAACACCGCCCCGGGACCCGATGGCTTGCCTGGCAAAGCCTGGGTCCTGGCCTCTGAGGCTCTCGGGCCCCGACTGGAAGGGCTCCTAAGCGCATGCTTGGAGAGAGGCCAGTTTCCGCTTCGTTGGAAGACGGGGAAGCTGGTCCTCATCCGGAAACCAGGGCGCCCTGCGGACTCTCCGTCCGCATACCGGCCCATCGTGTTGCTCGACGAGGTGGGCAAGCTCTTCGAAAGAGTCATTGCCAACCGCCTTGCCGGGCACCTTGCGGGGATGGGGCCGGATCTTGCGGAACACCAGTTTGGTTTCCGCAAGGGGCGCTCCACGGTGGACGCCATCATGCGCGTGAGAGCCCTCACGACGGGGGACTCGGTGTCCCGGGGCGGGGTCGTCTTGGCGGTGTCTCTTGACATCGCCAACGCCTTCAACTCCATGCCCTGGAGCTGCATTGGGGAGGCACTCCGGTATCACCGGGTGCCAACCTACCTTCGTCGTGTGGTCGGGGACTACTTGACGGATAGGGCCGTGATCTACCCTGGTCAGAGCGGAGAATGGAACCGGCGAGAGATGTCGTGCGGTGTTCCACAGGGATCGGTTCTAGGACCGGCCCTGTGGAACATCGGTTACGACTGGGTGCTGCGCGCCGACCTCCCTACCGGCGTCAGCGTAGTTTGCTACGCTGACGACACGCTGGTACTGGCACAAGGGAGGTCGCATGAGGCGGCGGCCGAAAACATGACACGCGGGGTTGCGATAGTCGTGGATAGGATCCGGCAATTGGGTCTCGAGGTGGCATTGCACAAGTCCGAGGCCATGTGTTTTCATGGGCCTCGGAATGCGCCACCGTCGGGATCCCTACTGACGGCGGGAGGGGTTTCCATCGGCGTCGGGTCGACGTTGAAGTACCTAGGACTCGTCCTCGACAGCCGGTGGAACTTCGTGGAGCACTTCCGACGTTTGGCTCCCAAACTGGAACGGACAGGGGCTGCCTTCAAGCGGCTCTTGCCCAACCTGAGGGGTCCAAACGCCTCCTGCCGGAGGCTATACGCGGGGGTCGTGCGGTCCATGGCTCTTTACGGGGCCCCGGTGTGGGCGCGTTCTTTAAGGCGGCAAGCCGCCCACTACCTGAACGCGCCCCAAAAGGTGATAGCCATAAGGCTAATCCGGGGGTACCGCACGATCTCCGGCGAGGCGGCTAGCCTCCTTGCCGGATTGCCGCCATGGGATCTGGAGGCGATAGTCCTCGCGCGCCTGCATGAATGGCGCGCGGAGGCACTACGTCGGGGGGAAACTCCGCTGCCGCGGCAAATTGCCGCTCAGCGGACAGACCTCCGGCGTGATATCATGGCGACATGGAGAGAGCGACTGTTGCAACCCCGTGCAGGGCACGCTACCATAGTGGCGATAAGTCCCCTCTTTGAGGAGTGGCTAGAGAGGCGCCACGGCGCCCTCACCTACCGCCTGACGCAGATCCTCACCGGACACGGTTGTTTCGGGAGGTTCTTGCACCGAATCGGGCGGGAGGAAACGCCCGGGTGTTTCCACTGCGAGGATCGCCCGGAGGACACGGTGGAGCACACCGTAGAGGTCTGCCCCGCTTGGGCGGAGCACCGCCGTGTCCTTGTAGCGGCGATTGGCGGCGGCGATCTCTCGCGTCCGGCCCTGGTTCAAGCCATGGTCCGGAGCGAGAGGGAATGGGAAGCCGTCACCTCCTTCTGTGAAGCAGTCATGCTAGTGAAGGAGGTGGCGGGACGTGAGAGGGAAAGAACCTCACGTCCCAGCCGCCGCGGGAGACGCCCTGGGCGTCGGGGGTCACGTGGTGGCTCCCGGCCACCGTAGGCGCGGGCCTGTGGACGGCGAGTTATGGGCTAGCTCGCCGTCCGGCCGTCTTATGACGACAGGCCGTGTCGACGGCGCGTTCGTGTTCCACGCGCGCCTCAAAGAGATGTCAGCAACCGAGTAGGGGTCCGCATGGGCCGATGCCTGCCAGAGCTGCGGGATTGTTCGAAAGAGACACCGTGGCCCTGGAACACAAAGGGCAAAGAAGGAACATGGATGGGTTTTAGTCAGTACAAGTCTGACACTCCCTTCCGCTCCGCCCAGAGTGGGGGGGGTCATTTGATGATTTCCCATCCAAAAAAAAAAAAAAAAAAAAGGGTGTTATCCAGAAGTAACTGGGTTGTGGAAGTCAGATAAGCAGTCGCAGCATGTAAAACACTAGTATTCAGTTGCGTCCGTTTAAACTGAACTCCGACCCCAACATGACACATAGAAAAACGCAGATGATGATAATGCTTTCAGACGGCTTTGTTATTCAACAAGCACTACTGCAGAATTCAATGTGGTGATCACATATTCAGTGCCACGCGATACCTCACTTATCTTGATAGAGCTTCATCAGAGTACTTTAGAAGATCTAAGATTTAAGAAGATCTACCGCCGCGCGGGGAAGGCGGTGAGCGCCGCTTGTCCGCGCGGTCAGTCGGTGTATTACATGTGTTAGGCGTCAACGGATTTCATACAAACCAATGCGACGTTAGATCCGCTTCACCGCCCAACCGCGCGGACGAGCGGTGTCAGAAGAGAAGTACAATATTCCATTTTATGATAAAGTTAACAATCTCTTTAACGGATTTAAACCCCCTCTATTCAAACTGAAGTTGAAGCACTTAATAGTCATGACTTGATTGAGTTGTA
Organism: Noctua janthina; assembly: GCA_963576755.1. Lineage (NCBI taxonomy): Eukaryota > Metazoa > Arthropoda > Insecta > Lepidoptera > Noctuidae > Noctua > Noctua janthina. The sequence continues at coordinate 12,111,201 of OY755059.1, forward strand.
ACTGTTTTTAATTGATCAATTAACAGTGTCAAGTGCTTTGTAATCTTTGATTCAATATAGATGGTATTGAACTACATTCATAACATATAATCCATGAGATGACAAAAATGATAGATCCAATATTTGCATACACGCACGTGGATTAAGAGGAGCTCGTGACTAAAATAATAAGACCCGAACGGGTTAGTCTTCAAAGTTAGGAGCGCTTACCAAGATCGGTCCGTGTATGGGTCCCATCCATTAGGTAGGTACACACCGAGTTTCCTTCGTGCCTCGAAAAGCACGTCATGCTGTGGATCTCGGCTGTCATTTGTAGATCTTTCATATTTGACGATCTTTTACAGGTTGTCAGTGACCCAAAAGTCTAACAACCAGTTTTACCAAGGGTTATCGTATTACCCAGTACTAACTGGGTTGTGGAAATCGGATAGACAGTCGCTCTATGTATAATGATTTTATTCAGCTGCATCCGGTTAGACTGGAAGCCAAGACCAACATAGATGGGAAAAGACTAAGCAGATGACGATGCACTTGAAAGAACAGTCAGCCTCCAACTTATTCTCATAAAGCTAAGAGACAGTTTGCTAGTCAGATCAACCGTAGGTAGTAAAAAAGGGTAGATAGTTCTTACAACACCGATATTACAACAGTACCCAATTATAACAGAAGGAAAACATTCATATAAAACTACACATAACGTTACGCCTGTAATCCCCGAAGGGTTGGGCAGAGATGTATCTAATAGTACACCCACATTTTGCTGTTGCCCACGACCTTTTGTTTGCGTGAAATTTTATACCTTCCTCGATAAATGGGCTATAAAACACGAAAAGAATTTTTCAAATCGAACTAGCAGTTCCTGAGATTAGCGCGTTTAACCAAACAAACAAACTCTTCAGCTTTATAATATTAGTATAGATACTCATGTAATATAGGGCTAAACTATTAGCATCAACCGGGCACTAATCCAGACTCCGTGGCTGCTACCGAGAAATTACTGATCGAAAAACTCAATAACAATTTGCCCAACCTGGGAATTGAACCCAGGACCCCTCCTATAAGACTAATCCGACTAAAATCCAGACTACGTTCTATGCAACTAACATAAAAACTGTCAATCGCGGTAAAGATTGAAGATCTAGATCTAGTAGTACGAAACTTTGAAATGTTTCTACATAATATGCATTAAAAATGATATACAGTAGTGTGTTTTTTTTTTACAAAATCAACGGGTTCGAAAAGTGCAACTCTAAGCGCAACAAAAATATTTCTAAATCCATTTTTCGTTTTGTTTTTCCAGTGACTGGCGAGTATCCCACGCGATGTCTCATCACTTGCACACGAACACCGCTCAAGATGTGGAGCTGTCTATGATAGAACCGTTTCTCCAGTTCCTGCCATACAAGGACAAGCCCATATGGGCTCAAATGGGCGCCTTCTACTACCCCTTGATTTATGGATCGTCCTTATTGGTGTTATTAGTTACAGAGTAAGTATCTATACAAATAAATAAAATTGAAGTGTCTGTTTGTAATTTCAACATAACAACTTTTTTCTGAATGTATAAAAGTTTACGGGAAACCTAAGTTTTTCCTTATATTCCTTATCAGCTATATGCCAGTGAAAGTCCCGTCAAAATCGGTCACGACGTTTTGGAAATTATTAACAAACAGACAACAATGAAAAAAAAGTGTTATGTCATAAGTATCGTATATAGGGTCTAACTATTCATACACGAAATATTTTCAGGGAAAAAGCCATTTCAAGGGATTTTTTTTTTATCTGAGTATATTTTTTTATAAAAAATTAATAATTTAAAATTACTTGACCCACAAAATAAATACTGGCTCATATGAAAGGATATGCTGCAGACTATCAAACTGAACAACTTCCTCCATGGGTCCAAAATCGTAAATGCGAAAAAATTGTCTAATGTCCCATACATTTAGGTCGAGTAGGTGTTGAAATTTGTATGGGACAGATGATATTTTTTTCGCAATTTACGAAATTGGACTCAAGGAGGAAGTCTGCAGCATATCCTTTCATATGACTATACCCTTTCTGTTACACCCTGTATACTCATTCCTTACTTTATCCATTCTTGTCACTCCACACATCCATCTCAATGGCCAAAAATGACTTAAGTGTACCAAACTGATGCTAAATATCGATACTATAAACTATAGACTAATACTACAAGTACAAGTGTCTAGATACTATAAGTAAATGTGGGTTATGGTGTAGTACGTCCAATTGCACCTTGAAATTTGTAATACTTACCTAGCTTTAATTAAAAGAGTACATGGAGTTTCTGGTTTGTTCTTCTCCATATGGATCTATGTTCTGGAACGGCAACTAGCTCCAACTTTTGGACAAACTGACTGACCCCCTGACAATTTGACAGTAAATGGTTTAATTAATATAAATGCTCCGAGTATTGAATTGCATCGATTTTAGTCAAAATTAATAAAACTGGAACTGGACTGGTGTTTGCGACCAACAAAACCGACTCTGATACTAGACAGCGTTACACGTGTGTCGTATGTTTTGCTCCAAACTCCATTGCTGTAACAAAACTGAATAATATAGAAACCGTTTGAGTTTCCAAACAAATAACTTGTGTGCTAATACCGGATTCCGGAACATTTCCCTCAAATAGCGAACGAAATTACTGGAACAATGTGGAAAATTTTAACAAAGTCGTAGAGATTCGGTGTTCTGCGACAGGATTATCCCGCTGCCACTTATTTGATTGGATTGTACAGGTAGTTGAATTGCGGCAAATAATATTTCGAAACAAGATAAGTTTTTCATTTGAATTAAAACAGGACTCCAGGCACAATACAAGGATTACTTTGGTTACAGATTCGAATAATTAAAACATTGTTTCATGAATTCGAATGTTTGTACCTTTTGTTAACCATAGGTAGGTTATGTACCAATTACAAATACCCACAGAGAATTATAGAATAAGTTCTTCATGCTTTCTATTCGGGTTATGTTCCAATTAAGGTTTTGTAAATGGTCTTAAAGATTCAGATGAAAAAAGCTTCAATTCTAATGATTATCGAACATAATATTATGTTCATTCAAGAAAGTTGGCGTCGGGGGCACGTGGTGGCTCCCGGTCACCTTAGGCGCTGGCCTGTGGACGGTAAGAAATGGGCTAGCTCGCCGTCCGTCCGTTTTATGACAACAGGCCGTGTCGACGACGGCGCGTTCGTATTCCACGCTCGCCTCAAGGGCGGATGCCTGCCGGGGCTGCGGGACTGTTCGAAAGAGATACCGTGGCCCTGGAACACAAAGGGCTAGGAAAAAACATGGATAGGTTTTAGTCAGTACAATTCTGACACTCCCTTCTACTCCGCCCAGAGCGGTAGGGGTCATTTGAAAGGGGATAGAGTCATAAATGAATCTTCACCTGAGCAGAGTTTCCTTGCTGCGAACTAGGAAGTGGAGAGGGCCGGGCGTTCAAAGAATGCAGATTTTAAACCTTATTCAAATAAAGAATGTTTGATAATAATTTTGACATGTTTAATCTTCAACTGATTCAAAAACAATGCCTGGATAAGTCTTCTCATTTTTAATAGAATAATTCTCCCAATTCCAGGCTAGTCCTCTGCGTAACCAACCATGAAGGCAAGTCTTTAGGCTGGATGAACTTGATTCCCTTCACATTACCAACCTGGATGTACCTGATGGGCGGTCTACCTCTGCACTGGACCATCGCTGTATGGCTACTGACTTTGATACCAGCCAGTTTGTTCTTCGTGATATATGGACTGACAGCGGGTCATCATAGTCATAGGAACTTCTTTGAGGGCGATGTGCCGAGGTAAGCGTTTTTGTAGCTGGCAATTTTACTTTACAAAATTTTGGGCGAAGCCTATATCCGTCTGAAAGCCTATTCGAAAAGATAAGTATTTTCGGAGCTTACTTCATGCATACAAAATCACATTTTTTTAATTTATACTTTTCAAAGAGGAATGCAGATCCAAATAAAATATAGGGGGACCATCCATCAGCTACTAAACTCCTGACAAAGACCAAATCCCGATATTTATGTGATTTAATAAGCCCAAGAAATAGACTACTTCTTTCATTTATTAGAAATATATTAGAATGGCTTCTTGTCACATAGTTTGACTGCCTCAGTGTATTTACCAATATGAATGCAAAACAATTAAGTGGGTCCATTATAATTAGTCAAAGATTTAAAAAAAAAATACTTACTATTTGTTTAATTCTACTAAATACCTGTTAAACAACCACAAATATTATAACAATAGTCGTGAACTACGACTTTCATATCCACAAGCGTCTATTTTGCTATTGTTCTCAGATGCCATTTGCATTTATTAAAAGCCGTTTGTGCGTCGTTAATGATATTATGAATTTGAAAATGAATAAAATGATTTAAACACTAACTCCCAAATTGCTGCAGTTTCCAAAATAATCTAATCTAAAAATTAAATGGTCATGTTTTCTTAACAATAATAACTTAATAATAATAACTTTTGAGTTATTTAAAGTTATTTATTTATTCGCGTTCATTATATTTTTGACATTAACCTATCTACGTAGCAGAAAAAGAGACCTCGGTACTGACCTTGCTATTGTATCAAAGTTGTATAAAAAACTACATAACTAACAATGTAGGTACTCGTGTATCTGTAATAGCTACTTGTTACTGAAAAATAGAAAAAAAAAGAAAGAAAGAAAATAAAAAGTATTTATTTGTCTCGGACAGGACCAAACAAGATGGTTAAATCTTTCCATAATATAAAATAAAGTCGTCCCCGCTGTCTGTACGCTTAGATCTTTTAAACTACGCAACGGATTTTAATGCAATTTTCAGCAATAGATAGAGTGATTCAAGAGGAAGGTTTATATGTAAATTGCACCCGTGCGAAGTCGGGGCGAGTCGCTAGTTAAGAATAAAACAAAATTATATAAAAAGTAAACATTAAAAATAAGACAAAATAAATTGGAGCTGTGCGAGGAAAAAAGGATCAGCATGCAGCGCTGGTATTCTGAAATAAAACTAAACAAAAAAATGATTATCATAAATAAACTCGTAAAAGGTTTCAAAGTCAAAGTCAAAGTCAAAGTTTTTATTTGTTTTATTTGTTTACTGCTGGACAAAATCTTTTTTATAGATTTTCATATTGATCTGCTACATTCATTAAAACTACTGATACACATACGTATGGCTGACTAGTACAGCTTTAAGTGGCTATACATCTATACAAATAAATAAAATTGAAGTGTCTGTTTGTAATATCGAAAGAACTGCTATTACTGAATGCATATGAAAATGTATACGGCACTTTAAAAAAAAACATATTTTTCAGTTTTGGTCTGTCTTTTTATTCCGGCTAATCTCCGAAACGGCTAGTCCGATTTTGACGAAACTTTTACTGGCAGATAGCTGATGTTATAAGGTCTTACATAGCCTACTTTTATTTTAGATAAAATATTAGAGTTCCGTGTAAAAAAATTAAAACCCTTGAAATTGGTAACAAAATTCGATTAAAAAAGGGAAGTAATATTTTTTAAATAATACCACGTGAACGAAGGCCGCGGGCAACAGCTAGTATATTATAAACAGGCACACACAGCTGTAATTGTTCGTCTGCCTCAAAAATCAAACTACATAATGTCATTTATAGTATAGTTACCCTAATGCTGAAACAACATCTAGAAACAGTAACAAAACTGATTGCTCATACATCTCTACCATTCTACAAAGGTATTTGTGACCCGAATATAGACAAAGAGAAGATCTTTATCCACAGTTATCGAAAGTCTTTTTGATCCAAGTTCACTGACGGTCGACCACTTTTCAACCTTATTACTTAGGGCATAAGGGTGAAAAGTGGATGACCGTCGTCGACCGCCGAAGTACTCGGTGATACCTAACGGTTAAGTTTTGACGCGGGTGGAGATTTGATTGACGCACAATGTATGGTGAATGATTCACTAACTTTCTTTCACATACTTTATGGAATTTGAACTCTGGAATCTTGTATGTAGTTGAAACGGCTCTGACATGACTATTATTGCTATTATTGCAAATAAATAATAATACACTCACTACTATCCACACACACAAACATACACACACACCACACGTACACACATATCACACACACACACACACGTCACACACACCCGCACACACAACACACACACACTCTCCAATTCTTCTATACTATTATTGATATATATTTGTGTCAATGATAATATTATTGCACCATTTAAAATTATTTGAATCGTAATGGAACATCAATGTTTATCATTAGGAAGACAGATAAAGAATCCTATGTTGTACAGTTTGTTGCTAGTTTAATTATTTTAGTTTATTTAATAGTGTATAATTAATAATTTATTATTTATTTTATATATTTAATTCTTAAGTAACAGGACTCACAAAGTTAGTAACAATATTTCCTTACAACTATGTTAGTAAACTTAACCTACACACTTAACCTAACACTGTCTCACATTATAGATCTATGCGAATCCCTGCTTTGTAGCAGGGATTCGCATAAATAGCTAATATAATAGCTTTCTACTTCGGTGTTAAGCTTGTGCTTAACACCGAAGTAGAAAGCTTGCAGCAACGATTCACACACAAACAGTCCAGTAATGTATATACTTAATAATATTATGTAACAAACTAGTTCCTCCGTCAGGTGTGCAGTTAGTGACAATCTTTGCCCACCTCTCTGTTGAGCTTGACTGCGGAGAAGGTGATGTGACGATCTAATCTTGTTTGCGAGGCGAACACGGCCAGATATCGCAAAAGATAGAGAGAGAGGTTTGGAAGGTGAAAGGGGAGGTCCTTGCCCAGCAGTGGGACACAAGAAAGGCTAACAATAAAAAAAAACTAATTCGGCAGTTTGAAACCTACAACGTAATGCAAGGTACTCGAAATTAAAAACTAAATCAAACTGAACTCAACAACTAAAACAACTCAACTCAGACAATCTGCATTTCCTCAAAATGCGTCAACTCTCAAAGAACTTAAAAACTTGAGTTTATTCACAAAAGGTGACTAATTGCACGTTACAACAATTAGTACAATTAGCTGTGAGTCGATAGCCAAGTTTTATCGTCAGAACCTTTCGTTTAACTAAGGCCAGGGCAACTTCTGGCCGTTCCCAAACTGTACCTTTCAAGCAATTACAATTAACTTTTACTCCGAAACTGTTTCAAGCAACCGATTCGGCGAATTTTCAATCGGTAAACGTGTCGTTAATAATAAAACTATTTACATCTGTCCATTTTAATAAAAGTTCTGCGTAGCATTTGCTCGAATTATTCAGTCAGGCGCAAATTACACGTAAGTCCGTTTCCATTGTACGGTAAAGTGATGCGAAAAATAATATACAAAACGTATTTCGAATTTATCAAATTGATAGATGGCTTCGACAGACAATAGAGATATATAGAGAATGTTCCCAAAATCTTAAATCCTTTAAGAAGAAGTCTTCTTACGAAAATAAATTTTCTAAATCCTTTTCATGTCAATATCTATTGAAGGCATAGACATGAAAATAATTTATAAGTGAACACAAAAAATGGACGACGAAAAATTCGGAATTAAATAAAAAAAACGTCTGTGACTTGCGGTTGACATTGACCTTCGATTCGTTGTATTTTTATTTATTGAAACTACTAACTGATTTATTTAAAGCTATTTGTCCTTTTCAGAGACGAAAATATTGATTGGGGTCTGCACCAGCTGGATACGATCGTGGAGAGAATCGATTACGCGGGTAACCATTTTAAATCGATTACTCGGTTTGGGGACCATGCCCTACATCACTTGTTCCCCACATTAGATCACGCAGAACTGAAGTACCTGTACCCAACACTATTCGAACATTGTGAAAAGTTTGAATCGCAACTTAAAACTAATACTTTCTACGAAGCATTAATAAGTGCCAGTAAGCAATTGATAAGAAAACGGCCACATAACTTTAAAGATGGCAAAATTTTGAAATAAGATTTTATAATAAGTTAGCAAAAAATCAAATCAATTTATTGGCTACAAAGTATTGGTAGCAATTATTAGATAAAAATTTATTTGACAAATACTTACTATTTCGACTATAATTTGAGGCTGATGAAAATGTTGTATTGTACTTATTTATTTACTGAACATGTTTAACGAACACTGTTTTAAGCTTTCACGGTTTACAACTAAATTTATACTGTTACTTACGGGATATCTTCCGTGATTGATACCGTGATATCGGGAGCTCAAAATAATGATCAATCACGGAATATATCCCGTAAGTGACAGTCATAAGTTTATGTTTAACGAAGGAAAAAATAATTATGGCATAAACTTAGCTTACATATTTTTAACATTTTACTAATCGTAAAATAGTAATAACACTACCTATTTTTTTTTAGAATAACCTCTGTTGTTAAAAAAAACTATTTAACTAATTATATTTAAGTAGAAATTACTACAAAAATACGTATTATACTAATAATACTAAATGAAACTGATAACTTGGCCAAATAATGACACAACAAAAAATGTCACCAAATCTTTACAATTTATTATTATTTTTTGGTGACGGTGAAAGATGTAGTTGGTGAATTATGACTTAAGTGCATAGACTAAGAACGGCTGTGGATTTGAAACAAATAGACTGCTTCGTAAATTTTACATTGTGTATTTTTTATTTTCACCATTTTTTTTAAGTCATGTCCTCATTACATTTGATTTTCAGATGATATAATTCGATATTTCAACCGCCCCAATGGTTGGTTTCAAAAGAAACTGCATCTGACACCTGAGAAGCAATACACCTATTGCTTTCCCAGAGACTTATTTAAACTTATGTTTCATAATAAGCACTCCATCCCAGTCCTAAACACGTTCACAAACAAAATCTTAATTATTACTAGATAGAATACAAAACCTATTAAATAAAAAATCCCGAACACCACAACTTTAATCAAACATTCAACCCAACGTTCATGAAGTTAACCCCGAAATAGTTGCAGACACAAGAAATCCACTTGTACAACTTGCAACAAATGTTTAATAAATGTCGGGCATCCCACAATAACTTGCACGAGTCTTGCAAGTCTTGCAGAGTTGTTCACAGCACTCGCGAAGTTGACGCGACACATTTGTAACCCGCCGCAAGTCTGATTGTACCGATCCCCCTCTCCAGTCGACAAAGTTTGAAAACTGCTTTATACATCCACTTTTAACCAACTTACAAACAAATGATTTGTCGGTTTATAGACAATAGCTGTTGCCCGTTGCCGTTGTGAAATTTTATAGCCTATAACCTTCCTCGATAAATGGGCTATCCAACACTAAAATAATTTTTCAAATCGAACCAGTAGTTCCTGAGATTAGCGCGTTCAGCCAAACAAACCAACAAACTCTTCAGCTTTATATTATTATTGTGTATTTCATTCCTTGGCTCACTAAAGTACTTTCCGACCAAATACAAATAAGGAATGTAATTTATGGGGCTAATTTCAAGATTTTTCACAATCATTGCAGAGACATAATCTGAATGTACCGATCCTCTTCTGTGGTCGAAGAAGTTTTAAAATTTCTTTATACGAGCACTTTTAAGAAACTTACATACGACCTTCAGATGGTTACAATACTCATTGTATGGAGAAAACGTGGACGTGCACTTTTCTCAACTATGTTGGGGTCGGCTTTCAGTCTAACCGAATGCAGCTGAAGACCAGTATTTTATATAGAGCGACTGCCTATCTGACCTCCACAACACAACCCAGTTTGTACTGGGTAATACGGTACCCCTTGGTAAGACTGGTTTCAAATCTCAAACCAATCAAAAACCAAACCAAAGCAATGTCTCATTTTTTGCACACTTTAACATACTAAAGCAACATCTATATCTCGCGAGAAGTACTCAACCAAACAAAAATAAAACATAATTAATGCTCTACTTAAACTATTCACGTGACACGACCTAATAAATGACCAATAAAGGTTGAGATAGTGAGGCGCACGTAGGGGGCTTGTGGCTCGTGGATAGTGGCTAACCACTTCGAGCAGACGACACTTGTACGGGTAACCACAAGCCCTGGGACAACCACCTACTTTAGAAGACCCGCCCGTATGTCTTTGGTTAGCAGGTAATGAATTGCCAAAATAATGTTACAACATTGAGTACTTATCTAATTTTATTTCGATTTAGGTTGGATAAGATCAAGTTTACTGTAGTTATTTTTTTAATTGTGGAAAGTTGAGAGGAGTTCGTGGCTAAATAATACCAGCCGCTCGGGTCGATCTTCAGGTTAAGCCGCGCTTGCCTAGGTTCGTCCGTGGATAGGTGACCGCCTATTACACACTGAGTTTCCTCTGTGCCTCGGAAAGCACGTTAAACCGTTGGTCCCGGCTGTCATTTGTAGTTATTTGACAGTCGTTATAGGTAATCAGTGGCGCGAAAGTCTGACAATCAGTCTTACCAAGAGGTATCTCATTGCCCAGTACTAACTGGGTTGTGGAGGTCAGATAGGCAGATTATCCATGTAAAATACTGGTATTCAGCTGCATCAGGTTAGACTGGAAGCCGACCCAACATAGTTGGGAAAAGGCTAGGCAGATGATGATTTTTTTTTTAATTACTAGAAATTTACTGATTTGTAAAGCCGTGTGTTCATTGTTTAATTGTTTTTGTACCTTTCTACAATGTGCAATACCTCCCTGATTATGCATACCTTCGAATAATGTCGGAAAAGAGCATCGGTAATGATTCAAATGAAAGACAAGTAACTTCACTTTCAAATTACACATAAAGGCTAATAGATCCTTAGCGTAACCGAAAGGCACTTGTTCTCCCCGTCTTTGCGATCATTTTTTTTGTTCTGGACCATACCTTCTAGTTACGGAGATATTGGGGGTCAAAGTTCCAACTTTTTCACAAGTTTTTTTTTTTTTATATATGTTTTTAATGTAAGATATTTACTTTACACAGCTCGACGACCCCCGTACTATTCAATCCATCCATCAGCACAATGCTTTGAGTGCTTTCCATCGAGTCCAAACGTGAATTTTCACCCCAAAAAAGAAAGTCGTTTCCCAGCAATAATTTTTGCGTAAAGTTACTTAGTTTGATGTACAGAATGCTTGGTTGACGGCTATGTGAAGGGTCTGTTTACACCATGTATACAGTAATCTTTATACCATAGCACTAGTATCACTACCGACAGAGTTCATATTCAAAATTATCAATTATTTTATTTAGTTAACTGAAACAATCTGTAAACAAAAGGTTTCTGTCGATCGTCCATCAACTGATAAAATAAGGTTTTTAATAGGACCAAACGTTTATAGACAAAGAATTTTAATGTTTGATGAACTATTTTGTAACTAGCTTTTTGTTTCAAGGTATTTTTACTTAAAGAGCTTACAGTTGAAGTGAGACTCTCTGCAATACTGAGAAAATACAAAGTTATTGTTTCTGAACAAAGCTGAATGTTTACAATGTGTATACTATTATTTGTGTGTTAATTCATTCTCTTTTCCATTGAAAACCTCTAGCAAAACTTCAAATCAAACGAGGCGAGGTAATAAAACTTAAAGGAGCAATTATTTTTACCAGTTCTTGAATGATCAGGTTCGCAGTACTCACAACTGGAGTGCGTGTATAACTAGATGTATGAACGTATCCGAAGCAAAAGGGGTACTCCTGTAACGTTCACCTATGTATGGGTCGTAGCAGCTGGCGTTCTATATTTTCTACCTACTCCTACTCTTGTCTTTTTTACCAGTGTACTTTGTAGGGCGAAAATAGAGTCAGTGGATACGAAACGGGGCACTATGAAATAGTCGACATCAGACAGGGTTTACAGTAACCTAACCTAACCCAACGTTGGGGTGCCCCGATTTCCTCCCCAACGAAAAAATTTTTTTTGCAAAAATTTTCTAAGTCTTTTTTCCTCAGTGCCCCGTTACGTATACTCCTACCGAAGATAGTCCCAGTGGGTGCCTGAAGACGGCCGTCATAGCTAAAGCAAGCCCAAGAAACGCTAGCCTTACAATCTGTACTCATTCAACGGGTTGGTCAGAGAAGGCAAATGTTAAATAAATTTGGAAAACCATGGGGGAGGCCTTTGCCCACAGTGGGACAGTTTAGGCTGATTAAAAAAAGGATCTTTGAGTTATTTATTTATTAAAAAAAAAAACTTCGGAATCAATAGCTATTCCAAATTCAAAAGCGTCTGACACAACTACAGGGGCTCTAAACCTACGTCAATGTTCATTATCCTTTCGTCCTTACACCGACCTTGGTTTGAGACATACACAGAAGATTACTCCTTCACAGTGGGCTCACACGTCGTTAAGTAGAGTCCAAATAGTCCCTACGGCATCACAAGACCCTAACAACGTTTGTGACGTAATGAAAGAACCAACATATTCGAAGAGAGAGCCGAGAGGTTTGAACTTGTGACCGATTAGTTACACATACAATTTAGTTGTGCGAACTTCGATATTTGTTTTGTATAGAAACAAGGAATATTGAAGTGAATGAACTTTTAATTGGCATGAAGTTAAATCATACTCTGCTTGAACTGGGGTATATTTTATCCATGTGATATTTCTGAGTGAATAGTTCCGAGTTCGATTTTCAGTTTTTACACGACTGCTCAAAAAAAGGAGTGTTATATTTTTCCACCATCATCATCATCATCACGAGTACGAAATTCTTAGTAGAAGTCTGGATTTGTGCCCAGTTAGTGACAGAGCGGCTCGTAATCTGATTTTTATTCTAGTTCTTCATCACGTATCTAGAAGACAATGAATACCCCCCTTTTGGGCTCTGCCGCCGTGTGGTAAAAATAAAACTGGTCACATGGACTTCATTCGCTGATGCAGTCATGAGATCTTCAAGTTCACAGGTAACAATGGGGCGCAAGAAGGAGGACATGGCAAACAGGTGCGAATAAATCGAGTAATTTGGTTAACACGATAAAGACTTATAAGAGCAAAAGAGTCCGTTTAATGTACGTATTATAGAACTAAACGCTTTTAGAACCTGATTAGATTTCCACTTTATAGTAATAAAAGATTAAATGTCTGTATTTTATTGTACTTAGATTGAACATGGACACAACAAAGTTTCTAAGAAACATCACTCTAATTTGTTGCGCATTAGAAAATAAATAGGATACAACACTTTCCTTTTAAAAGTTCTCGCGGCGACCAGTGTTTTAAGAACTTTGATACAAAACAAGGAACAGTTTTATAATGTACACTAAAGTTTTATAGAAGAAATTAGAAAGAAAATTGTGAAATATTCATCAAGGAAAATTACATGTTTCTTAGCAGTTAAATAATTGTGGCAAGTGCCTAATTATGATCTTAATTTTCCATTCACGTTCATGTAAATATTCATCATCATCAGCTTACAACAGTTCACTGCTGGCCATAGGCCTCTTCAATCGCACGCCTTAACTCGATTCTCGGCAACTCTCATCCAGTTGCTACCAGCCACCCTGCGAATATCGTCGCTCAACCGAGCCTGAGGACGTCCCACTTTACGCTTGCCGATTCGTGTTCTCCACTTAAGAACACGTAGACAAAAGGTCCTGGGTTCATCGCCCAGGTCGGACAAAGCATGATCAGGGTTTTCCAACAAGATTTTTTCAGCAGCGGATATTGTGCCTCGTAGATGGCAAATGCCTCGCTACCATGAGACATAGGACCTCATCATAACTAGCGCAAAATGTAAGTGAGCTACATCTCTGCCTAAACCATAGAGGACTACAGGCATACTGATACTTACGTAAAAAGTACAGGTAAAGGTTATTCATCTCAGAAATAAAGTCAACCAAGGAAATCTCTCGCCGACTGGTCGACACTTCGCGTGACCAGAGGGCTGGCTCTTTCTTTGGCCAAAGAATTGGCATTGCCATTCAGCGTGGCAATGCTGCCAGTCTTCTGGGCACGTTTCCAGATGACAGCGATGCGGAGGAGTACTTTCGCGCCTGAGTGTCCTATTTTCGTCGTTGTTTAGATGTTTATATTTTCTTACTTTTAGTCTTATTTTTATCATTACTTTAGTTCTATTTGTAGTCTGTGTATAATGTAAATATGTTTAAAACATAATTATAACATTTAAAGTCAACCTGACTTACATCCCAAGTAGCAAAATCATGTCATATAAATGGTACAATAACGTTTTTTACTTAACTTTCAGCCATATTAAAATGGTTTTATAATAGTTTTTTATACGTAAATATAACGGGGGTTTGGGCGCAGATTATACAACATTTTAATCGTGTAGGGGTCGTTTTGCAGTCGCGTCAGCAACAATAACTTTGAGTAAAAATCACGTAGACATTGTAAGTTTAACTAGTAAGGTTTATAATAGTTTCTAGTAATACTCTTATGTAACTATATCATCGTATTGACGTTTTCTTATGCTGGTGGTCGGTCTGTGGTACAAGCTAGACAATTTGTGTGACAATCTATTGTGTTGTTATAAAACTTAAAAAAAAAAGTATAAGTCAAATGTTTTAATATTATTTATTAATTTAATGTAAAGAAAGCTTATTGTGGTGGAAGATGACGAGCGGTGACTTATAGTTGGGAATTTAAAATTTTCGATGATATGTATGATTATCTTCGTTAATATTTTAATGGGCCTCCATAACATTGGTGTTTCAATATTATTTAAAAAATAAAATACATAATTGACATCAATAATTTCCGCCATATTGCCAATAGACATTGGGCAACTGCATTTAGACATCTATATAACTATTGGTCTTATACATGTTTTTTGCATCATCTATGGCGTCCACCATGACGGTCGCAATTAGGGTTCTTAAGTTATATTAGAATAACGTTTCAACCTAAAAGTTACTTAAAGTTGGTATATACGACTTATTATGACGATTCTATAATAGTTAACTATAAAATCGTTATATAACAGTTTGTTATTTAAGTGTTGAATAAAAGGTTCTAAATTTACAAAACATGGCGACTCATCACTATTTTCTGACTGAAACGTTTACTCGACTTAACGTTATATGACCGTCATATAAATTATTGAGATGACGTTTATAGGACACATTAATATGACTTAAATTATTATAACTAATGCGTCGAACTGAATACTACTTTACAACTGTTTAGTTGCTGCAAAATTGTTATAAAACCCTTACATGTCTGTTAGTTGTATAGTTCTAATATTATATAACTTTTTTGCTAGTTGGGATATTAAACATATTGGTAAGTACCACATTACCTATCTCATTTATTCCGTATTGGTATACAATAGTTTTCGAAACAGGCCCCTAGCCAACGCTTCATTTATATACGATTCGAAATAATTAATACTATAACGGTAGATAGTTCAGTTATAAGTAGACCCGAAAATAAATGGAAAATGTAATACCTTTTTGATGCCTTTTTGTATTTGTAGTGTGGCTTTTGCGTATTAATTTGTCTGTGCACCTAGACTTGGCCTTCTGTTTCGCCCGGGTGGAGTCTTGTAAACTATCCCAAAGAATCGTACTGCCTGAATTTAAAAGTATCTCATGTCTTAACGTAGGTCATGGGTTTAGGTGTGTAAAAAAGTTAATCAAAATCGGTTCATCCATTAAGGAGCTATGATGCCACACACAGACAAACTGATACACACTTCAAACTTATAACACCCCTCTGTTTTGGTCCGAGGGTTAAAAAGGTAACAGACAGATAGTTTGGATCGGGATAGCTACTAGATGAAAGTACCCAATGATTAGACGATATGTAATGCAGAGGCCAAAAAATAAACCAGGGCCATAGCAGAGTAAGAAGACAACAAATTCGCCAAATTCAATTAGCATTTTTATGAAACAAAAATTCGTCACCATATTTCAGCCAGTTCACTTATAAATCCCAAAATCAACGACCTAAGCTAACAAAATTAACAATCAACAGTGTAAAAGTCCCTTTTTACCGCTACGTGTCATCGGTCGATTCAATAAGAGGTAATTGGAGTAATCACCCCGAGTCGGGGGGGCGCTAATTACAAACTGTACACGAAAACACAGAATAACGTAGACGCAGAAAGGCCCACTTCATACAAGGAACGAAAAAACCAGGCGCACTTGGCGAAATGTGTGATACAGACCATCAAACTAAACAACTTTTTTCTTTTTTTTTCATCAGAGACTAGATGCCGAGAAGAAGCGAAGTAGAAGCATAAGAGACACTCTTAACACACGACGAAATGTTTAGTGTGTACTGACAATCTTTCTCAGTAAAGCAAAAACTCAGTGTAAGGTCTGCTTAATATACTGGAAATTTTTAGTTTGTTATGACTACCTACTACTACATGCGCAACATCCATACTCTGTAAAGCGAGTGCAACTCTTGTCCACTCAACTTTAATCACTTCGTTTGAAGATGTCTGCGTTTGTGCACCTGTTTATCATAATTGCATGGATCTTCTGTACCTCTATCTATTCTGTGGCAAAAGACACACACGGTCGCGAAGCGCAAATCCCAGTTATTAGCAATCAATTTTATACGGACTTTACAGCAGATGAATATGTTTATTTGAAGAAGGATTTTTTTACGTCAAATTGGTACCGTACTTTGAAAATTCACAACCTACCAAATAGCTACATGAAATATTTTTGTCTGTATGCAAATTGCAAACTTTAATAATAATTTAAGCTCCAGTACCTCAGTACCGTTTGTATAACATTACCAACAAACTGTGTAATTCAAATCCTGAAAGTCACGGGCTTTTCTACAGAATTCAACGTTTCGATGAGAATATTTTTTTAAACGTACCTACGTCAAAAACTAGACTGCCCTGATATAGTTTTTTGTATACTACGTACAACACAGAGGAATAACAGGAATTGTTACAAATTGGTAGTCTACATTTTTAATAAAAGTATCCCTATAACTGTAAACTGTGCTCTAAATATATTCGAGAATTAGAGTCCAGTCTAAATATCATATATTTGTTTGCACTGACAAAACTCTCACGACATACTGTGCCAAGATGAACTGTTTCACAAGAACCTCAGTAACTACTGCATAAGATGAGAGTAAATATAAGATGTACAATCAAAGGCCATAAGTCCAGTAGCATCTCAATGTTCATATTTATCGGCGCGGCATGACACAGCAGCCACGTTATCAAACGATAATATATTTTACTCTTTTTGATTTACTCTTGATGAAAGAGTGTAATATACTTGTAATTGCGACTTGTGTTGATGCTATAGCTTTGTGAGATTGCTACTGACTTTCTGACCGCAACGAAGTAAATATTTCAGCAAAAAAAACAAAGTGGAATAATAAGCGAATGTTATTTAAAAAGTAAAACACAACAAAATAATCGCATGCTGCATGAAAATCGTATTAAATTCGATCAAACAGCCAGGTAGTACGTAGTCAAAGCGGAAATTACTGCAGGAAGTAGTCGACAAAATACATTTAATATTAAAGCGCCTGTAAAATAACTTTGAGCAATAAACTAGAGGACGTCCTTGCTATAAGTAATTTTTAAGTACGGCCACACATTTCAACTTTCGTTTAGACACTAAAACCCTTTTACATAAAATGTGGAATGGAATCTTCTTCACACATAAAATTAAAGTATTAGGGAGCAAAGTTGAACGCGTTCGTGGCACCCTCATTACGCTGTCTCATAATTTCCACACGCTAATACAGCATAACCCCGACAAATCACCTGTTATAGCTCACAAAAGGAATTTATTTAGACAACTATAAATTCAGCTAAATTTAGACGTGATGGAGAGAAACTGTGAGGTATAATAAAGTGGGGAGGTTTCGTCTGTTTTACATTTGATGAGAATGGATCTTGTTATTGTAACGTGTCATGTGGTTTACGTTACACGCCATCATTTATTTTCTCCCTAGTCTCAAATAGAAGGTGTGAACTCTAAGAAGAACTCGTTACCCCCTCAATATGTTGATGGTGACCACCACGTGAGTGGTTCTAGTGAGAACCACACTCCTTGGTATAATCCCCGACGGCGCCATATGAAATCAAAAAAATGGTCGTAAGTTGTGGAAGTGATCAAAAAAAAAATCCTGTAGACGTACGCTTTTTCTTAAGAGTAGGACGAATACAACAGGAAAGTGTTGCTATGAATCGCACGAGTCCACCTAGGAACTATTCTACCCAACTCCTAAGAGAATACAGGTGTGATAGCATACGTTACAGCCCCGAATTGCACTATCAAAACTTTATGAACAATGTAATCTGCATCGTAGATATACTCCCGTACGTCTGAATATACTTTACCTGCTCCAGTATAAATATTCATAGTCTTGAATTCTGGACTGCTCACCTCACGTTCCAAGGTGGAATATCAAATGGGATTGGATTGTGGTGAGTACACAATATATTTGCAGTTGTATGTGCTTTTGTTAAATTGTTTTATAATATACGAGCACCTGTCTTATGCATATGGCATCCGCATGTGATATGGAGGAATGAGAAAAATGCCGCGGATCCCGCGCAAATAGATTTTTGTGGATGATTAAAAGAGTACCATGTGATACGGAGGAATGAGGGAAATGTCGTGAGGAAAGTTTTGAGTATGAATTTGGATGGCTATTAGAGTAGAGGAAGACCAAAGAAACGATGGATAGACTGTGTGAAGGATGATATGGCTAGAAAGGAGGTGACTGCTGAGATGACGGGTAATAGAGAAGTATGGACGAAGAAGACATACTACGCCGAGCTCAAATAAATTGGGATAAAGGCAGGAGAATGATAATGGTGATTAAAAGAATTTATGATCTATGAATTATCTAAGAAAGGAGTGATTTCTTAGATGAAATCTAATGGAGTAGTATTGAAGGTGATTACTGAGATGAAGAGTAGTATAGAAGATAAACAGGGTGCGACTGTGGTGCTTCGACAAAAACTATGGCTCACCTGTCCTGCACTATGTGTAATTTGAGGCCACGCCACCATAGTGGCGATAAGTCCCCTCTTTGAGGAGTGGCTAGAGAGGCGCCACCGGACACGGTTGTTTCGGGAGGTTCCTGCACCGAATCGGGCGGGAGGAAACGCCCGGGTGTTTCCACTGCGAGGATCGTCCGGAGGACACGGTGGAGCACACCGTGGAGGTCTGCCCCGCTTGGGTGGAGCACCGCCGTGTCCTCGTAGCGGCGATTGGCGGCGGCGATCTCTCGCGTCCGGCCCTGGTCCAAGCCATGGTCCGGAGCGAGAGGGAATGGTAAGCCGTCCCCTCCTTCTGCGAAGCAGTCATGCTAGTGAAGGAGGTGGCGGGACCTGAGAGGGAAAGAACCTCACGTCCCAGCCGCCGCAGGAGACGCCCTGAGCGTCGGGGGTCACGTGGTGGCTCCCGGCCACCGTAGGCGCGGGCCTGTGGACGGCGAGTTATGGGCTAGCTCGTCGTCCGGCCGTCTTATGTCGAGGCCGTGTCGACGGCGCGTTCGTGTTTCACGTGCGCCTCAAAGAGATGTCAGCAAATAAGTAGGGGTCCGCATGGGCCGATGCCTGCCAGGGCTGCGGGACTGTTCGAAAGAGATACCGTGGCCCTGGAACACAAAGGGCAAAGAAGGAACATGGATGGGTTTTAGTCAGTACAAGTCTGACACTCCCTTCCGCTCCGCCCAGAGTGGGGGAGGGTCATATGATGATATCCCATCCGAAAAAAAAAAAAAAAAACATTTTTTTACTAAAAAGCTGTCATTTTGAAATTACAAACAGACACTACGATTTTATTTACATGTGTAGAATATAGTATAATAATACGATGAAAAATTCCAAAATAATTGAATAGCTTCCCTTTTTCTAGAATTAATTACAGTGATTTCGAACACAGCAGCGCTACATAATAAAACCAAATTGTGATTGATCAACGATAGACCAAATACTCAACGGTGTGAAACAGACCTTGATAAATAAATCAGTGAATTCAGAGAATTATGAATAAATCAAATATATGTAGTACTGTTATTTGAGCCAACAAGCTTTAAGTGATTGATGTGAATTGAATTCAAATGAAATTAGCGATGAAAGCGCTTTACGAACACGAATCTGCCCCTCTGAAGTCTGAGTGTAATTAAATATTAGGTATTTGTGAGTATGTTTGAGTTTGTACAGATTTGTTGAAACAAATAAGGGTAATTCTAGGTTCGTTTATGTTGTAGGATCAAAATCCCGACGTCCATTTTGAACGTTGAATGAATACGATACCATATTTTTACGAACAATAACCAGTACTTAGCAACCTGCCTTTGCTTCGCATAGTTATTGCAACTTTGATACATTATTATTACTTTGATTGCACACGGGTGCAATATATATATATAAACCTTCCTAAAAAATCCGTTGCGTAGTTTTAAAGATCTAAGCATACATAGGGACAGACAGCGGGAAGCGACTTTGTTTTATACTATGTAGTGATAATTTTATGTTAGCACAATATCAATGTTTTGTCAAATGTGTGCCTTATAAATCATCAAAACATTGTTATTATGGATTAAATCGGTACTCAACACGTCCGCTGAATTTCGGTAACTAATTTAATTGCTCAAAAATACTTTGATGACGTGATTTTCTTGGTCATACACAAACCAATGAGCATGTTTTCATTCGATCCCTAGGCCCTTTGGCTGAAGTCTTTCAACCAAAATCGAAACACTCGACTCAGCAAAAAGAAGAAACAGAAGTACCTCCATACGCGCAACGTTGCGTTGATTACAATATGCTCTAGTGGACCACCAGTCCGCCATGTCTGACGTGATTACTTCCGCCCTTTGAGCACCTCGCAATCTACCACTGACTGAAAATACTTTCAGTTCCAATTTTTGTCCGGTATGAAAGCCACTGCCAATACTGCCTTAGCCGATAGTCAGTTTTACAGTTTTAACGTAAACTTCAAAAGGAATACAAACGTGAAGTCCTGGAAATAGTTTATATGTGTTTATTGTAATCTTTTAATGGTACTGTTTTATTTTACATTTTATTTTACAAAATTTCTAGACAATTTATACACCGTGACTTTTTAGTCGTCTTACAACGGCAGCCTACTTCATGGATCCAATGACTACTAATCATTAATATAAAAAAATAGGTATTTTTGAGACTTCAATAATTTAAAAATAAAAATATAATTCAGTAATACGACGCATGGCGTAGTTAAAACAACCTGTTGCGAGCGATGATCTACTGAACTCGAGCGCTGGGTAGGTATGTTCTCCCGTTTGACACGTAAACATCATCAACAGGATGTTTCATAATTTTATTCTAATGTATTATTTATTTTTCTTTGTACCTATTATGGTGGGAAAAAAGAAACAAAAATCGCGCCTAGTCCGCCTAGAGCTATTTTATGTCGGGTACATTGAGTAGACCACCTTTGTAAGATGACTAAAAAGTCACGGTGTATTGTTCCGTAATAAATGACTTACGACTTATTCAGAATCGACTACTGAAATATATTGTGGAAATTAAGTACAACTTGAAAATTTTTACTGTGCTGAAAACTCAATTATATTCCGATGACTTTCTTTTATTCCGTTATACGTCGCGGCGTCGTGGGCACTCGTGGCTATACCAATTATTATATAAAATGTAGGTAGCAACCTACTAACTACTAGAAAACGAGGCAACTACGTGGCAACGACGTGGGAATTGAACCTAGCTTGATAGATAGGTTAAATTCCCAGGTCGGGCAAAGAGTAATTGAGTTTTTCTATCAGGAATTTCGCAGTGGCGACCAGAAATCATCAAGTCATTAATCATCAGTAGATGTGTGCCTCTTGGATGACAATAGGCGATCCCCCCATTGGGAATTAAACACAACTGGTGAAATATAGGCGTACTGTTAATAAGTACACTTCTGCCTAACCCTTGGAGGAAAACCAGTGTGATCACTATAAGTTAATTTTAAAGTAATTTACAATGCTCATATTGTAAACAGCGAATACTTAAGGACATTAGTTTCAGTGTAGTTAAAGTTAAACAGATAACTAACAAACTAACTGAGCACCGTATTGTATGAGAGTGTAATCTGGCAAAATGTGTATGTTAGACAGTTATGAACAACGGCACGAGTTGTATATTGTTGTGAGTAAACATCACAAGACACAAGTAATGTTAAATAGATGTATGCTTAGTGTAGGTATAAGCGAATTAAACTAATTTCAAAGAGCTGCAGTAACTGTAGAGGTAGCGTGCAACTCCGGGACCTTGCGGCCACAATTTAAGCTACTCACTCAAGCGAGACGAATCTAATGGTGACTGTACAGCCAAGCTAGAAACACCGAGGCTAGGCGAGCGCTCCCATATAACACCCTCCCACTCGCCCTGTCTTGGAGTTTTTCGACGATAGTGTTCCTTTAGGCCATAGTCTGGAAGGCGAAGGTGGCAGTAAAGGCGCG
This sequence comes from Noctua janthina, assembly GCA_963576755.1. Taxonomy (NCBI): domain Eukaryota; kingdom Metazoa; phylum Arthropoda; class Insecta; order Lepidoptera; family Noctuidae; genus Noctua; species Noctua janthina. Next base: position 12,133,618 of record OY755059.1, read on the forward strand.
AGTTTGTCTTGATGCAATTTGCGTCGCAATTCGTGTCGCCCGAGGCCATGAACGTGGCCTTAGGAAGGACTTATGTCGGGACAACGGTGAGAGCTATAGCCAAATTAGGATATAGAATACTCTACGCTGTTGTAGCTTTATAGTTTTGAAGGAGACATTCCAATCACAGAAGGCTGATTTCATTATAAACAACAATTTAACTTTATTTTTAGTATTTTAATCTATCGATTAGCCAATACTAACCGGGTCGTGGAGGCCAAATAGGCAGTCGCTCCATGTAAAATACTGATATTCAGCTGCATCTGGTTAGACTGGAAGCCACGTATAATTATTGAGAAAATGGTAGGTAGATGATGATATTTTTTCTTCTTCATCTCGCTGGCACGACAATTTTTATATTTTGTTAGCCCAGAACTTTGCCACTTCCACCTCGTCGTCGGTGACAGCGCAAAGGTCACTGTATGTTTTAATCTACATGTATACAACATTAGTTTTAGTATATGAGAAACCTGAAACACGTATCTAGTATTTTTATGTATAAAATTTCAAAATTGTATCATGAAAAATCACAAAGTTATAAGCTTGTTCTGTCACCTGGTTGTCCACACAAAAACCTGGTCACCACGCGGCGCAGCCGCGCGCGCGACTCCGGCGTCGTCTTGATCTCATTGATCATAATAATTTGGCAGTAGGTAACTAAATGATTGCGATAGGTACTTAATATCGCTCGGTGTCGAACTTGTAACCTTTTTTAAATATTTTTGGGACAAAATATAACATGGTTTAAAAATTATTGGAATTGATTCAGTTACTTATTCCGACCAAATTATATTCAGGTTTCGCATATACTAAAAATAATATTGTATATACCTGTATGTAAATTTTAAATGCAACGTTGAAAATGCTTTGCAAAATATCTTCTAAAAAGTCACACGTATTGCAGTAGGTAAATAAATTCCATTCGGAAGGCGCACGTGGAAAATGAAACTCGCCCGACAGTAGGTGGGCACAAAATTTTCTTCCCACACATTGAATATTTTCAGCTGCCCGTTGTTGCAGGCATCCCAACTTAGCAAAGGCATTCTTTCGAGTATTGCCGCAGGTTAAAATAAAACCTGGGGTTATAGCACGTCAATATTGGACAAAAAGAAAACTGGCAAACGATTTTGTACCGTATGAGATAACCTAACTGACGGCACGGTTGGCGCAGTGGCTGAGCGATTGACTGCTGCGCTGTGTGTCGCGGGTTCGATTCCCGCACTAAACAAATATTTGTATGGCCTACAGGTAGTTGTTCCTGGTCTTGCTGTTTGTCTATGTGAGTTTAAATGTTTGTAAAAGCACCCACGATACAGGACAAATTCCTAAAGTGGAGTAACGTTTTTTTTAAAAAAAAAAAACTATATCCTTGATTTCCACTACCCCCTATTTTCCCCTATTGAGTCCCTTGGTCGAAATGTAAAGATTTATCTAGCCTTTATTTGCCTTAACATTAAATTTCTTACAATTCATTTAACATTACATACCATACATATTTTTTTTAAATCATTTAACATTACACACGTTACATTACATTTAAAAAAAAAACATTTAACGTTTTGTTTAAAAATACATTTAACATTTCTATAAACTTTACATTTTATATAAATTTTAACAATACATTTAACATTTTGAAGAAAGTCATCCTCCCTTATCCCAATTTATTTGGAATCTGTGCAGCATGTCTTCAAGTGTTTCATAATTGTTAAAATACATACAAATAAAACCAACCTTGTCAGGTCAATTTTTATCGAGCAAATCATACGAATCAGACGAATAGCACCCTTCAAAATGGTTAATGCATTGGACGCCTTACTTCGGTCGCTAAGTGTGTTATCAGCCTAACAGGAGACGCCACAAGCGTAACTTGTACACGTATAAACACGAGCCCAAATAAATCCGGTGAGCAGTTAAGCTTATCACACACAGGCAGACCATGAAAATAGTGGAGATAAAGCAATAAACTGAGAGTTTTTCCTTTTATGACAGTAACCGTAAAGTTAAGCTCCCACTTCTAGTTATTATAAGTTCATTTTCTTTGTTTTTTGGAAAAAAAAAATATTATGTGGTGTCGCGATTCCAGGACATGATCCTTTAAAGCCATTTTATAACACTGGCTACAACAAAAGTGGAGGCAATTATTTTCTCGTCATAACATCACGCCTGGCATCCCCGAATGGCTAAGCAGATATACAGGATGTAAACAGACCCTTCACATAGCAGTCAACCAAGCATTTTGTACATCAAACTAAGTAACTTTACGCAATTTTCTTTGCTGGGAATCGACTTTTTTTTGGGGTGAATAATCACGTTTTAAGGTAGGACTCGATGGAAATCACTTATAGCATTGTGCTGATGGATGGATTGAATAGTACGGGGGTCGTGGAGGTGTGTAAAGTAAAAATCTTACATTAAAAACATGTATTTAAAAAAAAAAAAAACTTGTGAAAAAGTTGAAACTTTGTCCCCCAATATCTCCGTAACTAGAAGGTTCCCAGGTATGGTATGGTATAAAAAATGATCGCAAAGACGGAGAGAACAAGTGCCTTTTGGATGTGTTAAGAGTCTATTTACACCCTGTATGTTTACTTATAGTAAACCCACATTTCACCAGTTATGTTCAAGTCCAATGTAGGAACGAGTCTATTGCTATTTTTTTTCTGGACACATGTCCAGGCTTTGGAAGTTTCGGCTGCAATCAAAAAAATTGCTGATGGATAAACCCAATTTCATTTGCCCGACCCAAACCTAGCCAAAGCCTATTGCTGAGAATAGGCCTTATTTACAACGACAAGACTAACGAGGCATTAAAAATTATGAACTATAATTTCTTTAAATAGTTTTATTAACACATACGTGTAATTAATCATACTACAAGCTTCTAAGCATAATTAGCTAAGAATCAATAACAAAATTAAAAAAATATAATACTGTAGATTCTGTTTATACTTGAACTTCAACTTAATTATGAAGCTACACAGTAATAAAGCGTAATAAAGCATTACAATATTTGCAAGGATAACATAAAACGCAAATAAAATTAAAGATGTCGCCGGTCGTTGTAGCAATTAAGTTCCCGGGCGTAATTAGGTCGACTCGTAATTTCGTCCCGTTGTCAGTCACGTCTGCCCGGGAAACTTTGAAAATACATGAAAAATCTTGGCTGGTATGAAAATCTGAGGTTAGGTGCCTATTACTGTCTCTTGGAACACATAAGATACCATTTTCGTGATACGTTTTTCGTAAATATTTTTAGCTAAGCGTGTCTGGCATCAGACCGGAAATCTGGCCGGAAAGTTCTGGAGCACCGAACTGGAAGACGTTGCGTTGGAAGGCCTCCCACTAGGTGGACCGATGGCCTGGTAAATGTTGCAGGGATCCGCTGGATGCGAGACGCACGGGACCAGTCAATGTGGCGACACTTGGGGGAGTCCTATGTCCAGCAGTGGACGTCTTTCGGCTGAAATGATGATGATGAATGGTGTCTGGCATGTGTATTGCTGAACAATTAACATTATCACGATTTGCTTAAAGCTCACTATACTGTAACTGAATATTTCATTAAATTCAATTTCTGAACCTATTCATCAACTTTACTATAACATAACATGACGCCTGTAATCCCCGAAGAGATAGACAGAGATGTACCTAATATTACACCCACATTTCGCCAGTAATATTTAAGTCATGTAATAGAGGACAAGCCTATTGCCATCAACCGGGCACAAATCCAGACTCCGTGGCTGCTACTGAGAAAATCCCGATGGAAAAACCCAATAAAAATTTTCCCAACCCGGAAATCGAATCATGTTCAGCAGTCGCAATTGCGACCACTGGACCAACGAAGCAGTCAAGATTTATTACCTCGTCTGATTTTAAGTTTCGCAAGTCGTTTTCAATGAAAATGGGAATAATTTAACTCACAAATAATATTATACACATTGTGAACATTCAGCTTTGTTCAGAAACAATATTTTTATTATTTCAGGTTAAAATAGAGAAGCTATCTCACATAAACACGAAAAGTTTAAAGACAAAACTCTCGCACCGACAGCTCTGAAACACTCCCCATCTAATCTCCTACATTGGGGTCAACGTCCTCTGTATTGCACCCCACTGCAAATAGAAACACTCGACTGCAAATTCCCAACATATCCTGAAAACTACGACCAAAAACGTATGTTTCTGTAACACTAACAATTGGCTCAAGGGAGCTAAACCATCTTACTTTATCTAAACGGCTTAAGCCAACCCACTATGAGGTTAAGCTGTCAAGAACGTTTTACAACGTGGACCTCCATATATAATACGGATTTATATTCGAGGAATTGTCCTCTGTTGTGGAGATATCTAATCTAACTGTCACCGAGATGGTGAGCTTCAAGCGGAGACAGAGGGTCTCCGTGATTAATGCTTAATACCTTTCATATACAGGACTGAAATGTACTAGTTTAGAATAATACTGGCCGTAATATAACAAAGGCGCCGTATTCGGGTGTAAGTAAATATGGCTTATCGAGTTTTAAAGTGCCTGTGATGGAGGAATGAGTGGCAGGGATGGTGCTCTACAGATAATCTTACACTGTGAAACGACAGACGATGACGCCGACCGACCGACCGTCGATTGACGTCTGTCGATTGTATGAACAATCACGGAAGATATCCCGTAAGTGGCAGTATAAGTTTAGTTATAAACCGTGAAAGCAGCGTTAAAGCAGTGTTGTATGTATAAACTTTTATCCAAATCTCAGTGTACGAATCGTATTTTTGGGGACCCCTCCGGCTTCTCAGCCGTCATATATAGATTTTTGACAATCGTTACGGGTAGTCCGGGCGTCGCTTCACCCTTCGCCTCTTAAGCTGCATTCGGTCAGATTGGAAGGCGACCCTGGCATATTGGTAAAAAACAGCTTGGCAGATAATGATGCTGTTGGTATTTTGATAAGTAAAGTTCAAGCCATATATTTTAATTGCCGTGTCACACGTAGGTTTAACCCATTTAAACCCTAATAGGTTTCACTATACCAAGCGATAAGGTTAAATGTAAACCTATTTGGACGGTTTACCCCCAATTTACATAAATATTTTCAGGTTATAAATCTTCCGTGAGGTTAGATTAAATCAATTGCGGCTGGAATTATATGAGGTAAAAAAATTAAGGGCAGGGAAATCAGCAGTCAACCGTATATTGATTATATTGGGTCTAATTTCCATTGGGACCTTTAAAATCGAAGGTCTGAAGCCAACATTAAAACGCTTAGTTATTTTATACGATGCAGAGTCGAGCAAGAACAGGTCGTTCCTACTCTTAGCTGATAACTCTTTTCCTCTAAATCAGTTCAGTCTATCACAGTCTGCACTGATGTACAAAGGCCTTTCCTAAACTGCACACAGCACCCTGTTCTTCGCCTTCCACATCTAGTATGTCCCTGCCACCGTGTAGAGAGCGTCTCATGCTACGTTTCAATGCAGGACCTGTTTGCTCAACCGGCCATCGGTCTTTTTTTTTTTTTATCCATGTTCCTTCTTTGCCCTTTCTGTTCCAGGGCCACGGTATCTCTTTCGAACAGTCCCGCAGCCCTGGCAGGCATCGGCCCTTGCGGACCCCTACTTATTTGCTGACATCTCTTTGAGGCGCACGTGGAACACGAACGCGCCGTCGACACGGCCTGTCGTCATAAGACGGCCGGACGGCGAGCTGGCCCATAACTCGCCGTCCACAGGCCCGCGCCTACGTTGGCCGGGAGCCACCACGTGACCCCCAACGCCCAGGGCGTCTCCCGCGGCGACTGGGACGTGAGGTTCTTTCCCTCTCACGTCCCGCACCGGCCATCGGTCTTCGACAAACATGGTCAGCTCACTGCCTCTTGCTTGCTTGCTTGCTCTGTAAACTATGTAAGGGACATTTTCTTTTGCTGAGGTTATCGAAAACTTAGACTAAAGGAGACTCTTAAGTGAGAAACCTTGCTGCTGCAATCATTAAGCCGTGTCCCAATCATGGTTCGCGTAGCAATACACGTGACCACAGCTTATTGCAGTGAATGTCTACGGGGCAATGCAGTAAGTACTAAGTAAACGGTGAAGGAAAACATTGTTAGGAAACCGGCGTTCATGACTTCCGTCCATCAACAGAGGTCCCGCGCGATGGCATGGCCATGTAACAAACAGACAGAATGTGTCCCAGCAGTGGGAATTTTATAGGCTGATAATGTAGTAGTAAAGTGCCTACACCATTAGTTTTGTAAGTAAGCATCACTAATTAGCACAAACTTACTAGAGATAGCCTAAATAAACAAAACAAAGAGCCAGAAAATCTCAAAGTTCCAACGCACACGGAACAACAAAAAGAACGCTTCAGTTTCAAGCCTCACTAAATCAAACTGAACAACAAAACCAACTCGGATAATAAAGAACGAGTTTCCAGAACACAATTTACCATAGTAAACGGCTCGCAAAGTGAAATGAGAAAAAATAATGGCGCAGGTTATGCAATTATCCCTTTTCATTGGGCCGAAGTCGTGACGTGTTTAGAAGTAATAACAGAACCCCTCCACCACAAACCACAGAGCACTACAGAAGGCCGGGTCCATACAATGAGCGAAAACAGGCGCACGCACAGTTATATCTATACTAATATTATAAAGAGGTTTGTTTGTAAGTTTGTATGTAAGGGATAATCTCCGGAACTAATGATTCAATTCTAAAATTCTTTCAATGGCAGAAAGCTACATTATTCGTATACTTAGGCTATTTTTAGTTTGTAGTTTTTATTAATAGATCGCTTTTTTTTGTTTAATTTGTGTTATGATGTTTTGTACCTAACTTCTTTTTTTGTTGTCTTTTTTGTTTCAAGTGTTTATCTGTGGAAATTTGTAAATGACCTTCGAATTCTTATAGTTTAAGAACATTGTTTATATTAGCTGTAAGTTTCCCGAATAGTATAAAATAAAATAAATTATTTTTATATTATGCATATTAGCCGTTGCGGACAGAGTGCTAATAGATTCATATGTAAGAGTAGTAGTACGAATAGTAGAGTAACCATCATCAGTTTCCTTGGCCCTCGTTCGGACTTTGTTGCTGTTATGTTAAAAAGAAAAGAAAGAAAAACAAAGTATAGAAGGAAAACACACAAAAAACCAAACATTTACTTGGAAAAACTAAGGGACGCAACGAAACTATATGGTTGGCAGCTGCACGTCGTGACTGCGACAAAAAGGGATCCTTAACATAATGCTGTGCTATGGGGGGCACAGGTTACAGCACTACGCTGATTGTCAGTGGTCATTTCATTTGATGTATGTGCCATTTATCTAAACTTTTCAATTGGCATTCCTTTGAAATTAAAAAGGAAAGGGACAAATTACCACAAAAAGAGGGGCTCTTTTTGCAAACTTTACAAATTTTGTAGATGGCAACCCTAGTTATACGTGCGCTTACACTCGACGAATTTTTGGCGTTTCCAGTTTCTTCTAGGGAAGCGTGCTCCACCTTAAGCCGAGTCATCGCTTCATATCAAGAAAGTTGCGGCTAAACGCAAACCAAATTAGAGTAAAAAAAAATTGTAGAGGATCCGAACTTCTGTTCTACTCTGTGTCCCCACCCACACCATGTAAATAAATCCTTAATAGCTGGTGGGGTTCTTAGCATTACATTTATGAGCCCATTTTGTTGCGTAAGCGCTTGGAAAGCGCATTTTTTAATGATACGTGTGATAAATATGCTAGGGTAACTGAGCGTTCACATTATTTATTTGCGAGAGATACTGTTTTAATAGGCTCTTAGATTTCTTGTGCTGCTCGAATGTTGTCGAATGTTTTCTAGAAAATATTATATTTTAGCTAGTCTGGAAACTGAACATAATATATATGAAAGTATCACATTTCTCACTTACAAGTTTTCCCCGAAATAAAAGCTAAAGAAGACCTAATTAAATAAGTGTTGGATAGACCTAATTAAATTAGGGCCTTCCATGAAAACCAACTAGACGTGTGCTCCACGATTGATATAAGCCGCAACCTGAGTTGTCATAGTCTAATAAACACAGCAAACTTTTATAGTAAAATTTGTGTTAATATTATAAGAAATGAGAGGCCTCGTTGTAACCATATGGCCTCTTACTCATCACATCATCATCCACAGCCCGACTTCACCTCTCTTGGCTGTGCCACGTTCAAGTTTCACGTAATTCACGTCCCTCTGCCAGCCTACATGCCCAATCCCAATTAATCTAAGATTTTAAACTTTCGTGGTCACTAAAATTATTATAACTAGAAGACGGGATATTTACCATGTTTATTGTTTTCTTAGAGTTCCCGAGATATTTCAAGCACCATGATCACGGATAAACTGGTGCTTGCAACAGCGCCGAAATATCTCGGGAACTCAAAGAAAACAATAAAAATGGTAAATATCCCGTCTTCTAGTTATAATAATCTAAGATTATCAACTCGCAAAGAACAAGAAGAAGTTAAAATCGCAAGCAAATCTATACATATGAAATTCAGTCCTGTCTGGCTGACTGTTATATCAAAACACAGCCCAAACCGCTGGTCCTAAAGTCATGCAATTTGGAGGGAGTATTCTTTGTGGAGAGTAGGTATCCACTAAGAAAGGGTTTTTCGAAATTCCACCCTTAAGAGGGTGAAATGGGGGGTTGCATTTTCTGTGAAACTTTTTATTCTCGGGGTGGATTGACCTCAAAATTTGTGAACAAACCCTTTAGTTAAAATTATGAGAAACGTGTACCACAGTTTTTTCCAAAATCATCCCCATTGTTCCATGAAGGCCGCGCGGGCGAAGCCGCGGGCAGAAGCTAGTAAATCATGCATAAAAAGTTCATCACCATCATCATCATTATTTCAGCCGAAAGACGTCCACTGCTGGACATAGGCCTCCCCCATGTGTCGCCACATTGACCGGTCCCGTGCGTCTCGCATCCAGCGGATCCCTGCAACCTTCACCAGGTCATCGGTCCACCTAGTGGGAGGCCTTCCAACGCTACGTCTTCCAGTTCGCGGTCGCCACTCCAGAACTTTCCGGCCCCATCGGCCATCCGTTCTGCGAGCAATGTGCTCTGCCCACTGTCACTTAAGAAAACGGCCACTGCCACTTCATAAAAAGTTATGGAGTATTAAAGCATAGAAAATCTCACTAAAGTTCCGGGATAGTTTAGTTATTGGAAAGCTGCAGCTCCTTGCTATATATTGTTTGTAGTTAACAGTCTCAGCGGTACTAACAGACGTGCAATTCATATTAATATTCATGCCCACGCTGACTCTAGAACAAAGCGTCTGAATGCGTTTGAATCTCTCTGTTATAGGTAGTCTTAAACAACAAATTGTATTGTGAAATTAATTTTGTTAATGCAATTTCGGCAATATTTATGTTTAAGATTTAATGGCACGGTTGGCGCAGTAGCTGAGTGATTGACTGCTGCGCTGCGTGTCGCAGGTTCGATGCCCCCGCGGAACAAATAATTAGTTGTAGGCCCAAGAAACTCTGGCGTGACAATTTGGACTCGTTCCTGACTGATTGGCCAGAGGAGGCAAAATACCGGGAGAGTTGGAAAGGAATGGGAAAGCCTTTGTCCAGCAGTGGGACAAAATAGGCTAATTAAAAAGAAATTGGTAGTTGTTTAGCTTCTGGCTTTTTGGATATGTCAGTTTATTTTTTTGTAAACACCCACGTTATAGAAAATAATCCTAGTATAGGGCCAAGTTTTTATAAAAGATACGGTTATCACTCTTGTTCTTTACAAGGGGTAAACAGATGTAAATTTGTTTATTTATTTAAAGACTTTGGAAGACTTACAGTAAAATCAATAGTAATAAATAATCTGACAGCCAATTACAAGTCTTCACGTCTAGAGATGGTCTGGTATAAATATACTGTGGAATAAAATATACACGATGCCAAATAATGCCAAAAATTAAAAAAAACATGCAAATAGATCATCACCTAAAATATGTAAAAAATAACATAATTGCGACAGGTTATTTATCGTGAGAACCAAAATGTTTTTTTGATGGAATTTTAACCATCAAAAAAACAATAATAAAACCGAAGTCTAGAGAATAAATTTCTCCAGACTTCGACTCCACCCACCCTTCCAACTGAATTTCAACAACAGTAAAAAAAAGAACAAACGGAACAGAAAAAAAAAACAGAACAAACAACAAAAACAACTGTGTAAACAGTTCCAAATTCCAAAATAACAGCACACCTGTAATTCCTCAAAGGGAAGGTAGAGATGTAGGTATAAGGGTTAGTTACAACCACATAACCAATTTCTCATGTAATTGGGGTTATCCCATGGCCCCCAAGACACGATACAACTAAAGTTATTACGAAAGTAGTTGGCGCCAGGGTAGCCCGTGAAATTCCGTACTCAATAACTATTTCGCGAAAAAGTCATTCAACGAGGTTAAATGAACTTAGTATTGATGATTTCAATGATTATAATTCTGTAGCTACATACGTGTTACTTGCACGAATCATATTTTCATCAAGATACAACCTTACACTGACCTGCAAATTGCACAAAACGAAAGAACATTTAAATTTCGCGGGTTACCTGGCGCTTTCACTTTAAGAACTTAAATAATAACTTAGTGCTGGTACAGACTAATTAACTAAAGAAATACTAAAAACAACTATCTTCATCATCCCTATATTTTTTTACCCAGGCTCGAAATTCCTGTGACAAAACACTGCTGTAACCTTATCAGAAGTAAATCGTGTAATTTGTACCCAGGAATACTTAGACCTTGTTTAGGGCCAAGGGCACGACTTAATCACAGACATTAAGTTCTGTGGGCCGACACTTCGCGTGACGAGGAGGCTAGACCTTTCTTGAGATAGAATTAACATTGTCATGTCACACATTTTGATGCCTACGTGTCTCGCTGAGTCATTTTCTCATGTAAGTAAGTAGATGATAGAGATAATATGATAAGTATGTCGAGCGTTTTATTTACTTTATATACTAAGTTCACGCCCGTATTTCCCGAGGAGTTAGGCAGAGGAGTGCCTGTAACACACTCGGAATTTGCCAGTTATGTTGAAGTTCCACGTAATAGGGGGCCAGCTTATTAATATCAAAAAGGCACAAATCCAGATTCGAGGCTGTTACTGAGAAATTACTGATGGACAAACAGCAGTAGCAGTTAGCCTAACTTGTGAATCAAACTCAGGACCTCATGCTTAGCAGTAGTGTTTGCTACCATTAGATCAGACAAACAGAATTAATTACTTAAATTTTCTCATTGAAGCTCCCAAAAACAAGCAAGTGATGGGTGGGCGCTCTTTTGTCTTGAAACTGTGACTTTAGTCTATCTATATCTGTGGTGATTTTAGTACATTGAAGTAGCGCTTGAGTTCACATGCCTTACCTAGTACCTACACTTCTACACTATCTAGACTATATTTGTTTGTTTGTAATGAATAAACTCAAAAACTACTGAACCGATTTCAAAAATTATTTCAACGTTAGAATGCTACATTATCCCAGAATAACATAGGCTATGTTTATTCATAGAAAAAAATAGGGAGTAGGTGAATTAGGGGAAAATAAATCACCATCCGTGCAAAGCTGGGACGAGCCGCTAGTTTTAAATAAATCAGTACATAATCTCTTCTTGAATCTATAACAAATACGTACAATGCTCCGTAGGCGTTACTATCCTTTCCGACATACTCTTTTCACCAACGCATTATCTACTTAAGTCTACGCCCAGACATGGGACCCATGTCGACAACATAAAACCAGACACGGCCAGAAAATCCAACACAAAAACAATACACATATTCCAACACACCACTTACAAGTTACAATGTTGGTGGATTATAACAAGTAATAAAGTCCATTCAAATATTATTACCCCGAACAGACTGTAAAAGCAATAAAGGCCTGTATCAGTCGCAGAAGCGTAAAAGTTTTTAATCCAGATAACGCCTGTATGTAAGGCCATGGGTTTTGAGCCATAGGTTTGCGCACATATTGGAATTTGGAAAAAAATAAGAGAAAAACTTTTGCAATTTTGCTTGCGTAAAACTTGAGCACAAAATGGCACGGTTTTGGAATTTTTTTTTTTTTTGAGGTATTAATAACCTCAACAGATTGATTGTTCGTTTCCAGTCGACTCTTTATTTAAAAGAGCAATGGCTATGAATGTCGGCTATATAGAAAGATCATAATATAATCTTATACTGTCACTTACGGGATTTCTTCCGTCATTTTTCATTATTTTGAGCTCCCGATATTTCGACGCTATTACAAGCGCCACGATCGCGGGGTGACTGGAGAATGCGGGTGGATGGTAAATAAGTTGTTAGGTGCAGACAAATCTGCCTACTCTCTTTCTAAGTCTTTTACTACACGCACTACTAGAACTCGACACAAAACACACTCACAGTATCACTAGGTTTTAGAGCAGTCTCCAGTCATCCCGCGACCATCGCGTCGATTCGTGTCGACAAGTCAGGCCAGTGTAGTCACTCCCCTAACATACAGAAAAAATATCATGTCCCAACAAAGATTAAAAAATAAAAATAGGTACGCATCACAAATACATTCACCCCAACAAATGTATTTACGAATTATTTCAAGCAAGACACTTACTTTCACATAAACCATCGTACACTGTCGTCAGCTCCTCAGTCGTTAGAAGTAAGTTCACGTCCAGCCGGATCGGCCTCCAACATACAGCTCACGTCAGGCGGAAAAGTCAACGGACTATCATATCCTTGTTGTAATTCTGAACCAGATGCTAAACAGAATAAAGATACGGGAATGTTTGGTATAAAAGTTATGAGAGACGACGATTCTTTGATACATGTCACGTTTTTGTTTTTTGAAATGATTTGTAAGGGGTGCTGCTCACATGTTCAGGTGGTTTACCATAACGTCTTAAAGCAGGAGTAATTCTAGTGTAGGAAAGAGATGGCACTAGACGACCAGTATAGCTCTGTCTCTTTCCCACACTGGAATTACTCCTGCTTTAGGACGTCATAGTAAGATTCGGGAGCTGGCTGGCAAAATCGAATATAATCACCAACAGCTTTTTACTGAATGCATATGACGTACGTATATACGGTACAAAACATTTTTATTATTTTGTCTGTCTTTCTGTTTGTTCCGGCTAATCTTCGAAACGTTTCGACGGGGTTTGATGGAACTTTTACTGGCAGATGGCTTATATTATAAGGAGTAAGTAGAAAAAGAACAAAAGGTTCCGTGCAAAAAACAACCTATGAAATTGTTACCAAATCCGACTCAAATAGGCAATTATTATTTTTATAATAATTTTACGCGGACGAAGGTCGTGGGTTAAAAATATATGTAGATTTGAGAAAGAGGTATTCTAAGGTCGAACCGAACACTATTCAGCGAGACTTGATGCCGAACAGAGATTGCCGATCGGTACGCGCCGAATGAAAGTCGAATATGTGTGGTGGTCGCTCCGAGTCTTCTTTATTCTTCAACAAATTCTGCCGAACCGAATGTGCTACCCCGCATAAGTGTATAGCAGCCCTAAATTTGTTTCATTCACTGTCTCAGAACATCTAAAAAACTTTGTTTAATACATGTCATGTTACGAACTTCTAATTTCTAGACATAGACGGCAAGTAAGTGGCACATTTTGACGTTGTGAGTGGTTTTAGCTGTACTAACTTCAAACCACTTAAGAAATAAAATAAAATAAAATATTCGGTGTATTATTGAGCTCGTGGCTAAATAATAACTACCTCTGGGGTCGATCTTTAGGTTAAGCCGTGCCCATTGGGTGACATACCGGTTTCCTCCGTGCCTCGGAAAGCACGTTAAACCGTTGTTCCCGGGTGTCATTTGTAGATCTTAGACAGTCATTAGGTGACCCATAAAGTTTGACAACCAGTCTAACCACGGGGTATCGTATTCCCCAGTACTAACTGGGTTGTGGAGGTCAGATAGGCAGTCGTTCCATGTAAAATACTGGTATTCAGCTGCATCCAGTTAGACTGGAAACCGACCCCAACATAGTTGGGAAAAGGCTAGGCAGATGTTGATGTATTATTGTTTTAGGAAAACAAAGAGCTTACTTAACATAGAGAAATAGTCACGCTTCATCTTCGAAACTTCATGCTGCACGGTTTTCAATTAAACTGGTGGACCACATAATCCAAACCAGCGCACTTGGCAACCACGATATGCTACTCAATGAAGCAGTTCTCGCCAACCGCCAAGTCTTCTTCAAAACTATTCCCATTCTTGAGAACTCCCCAAGTCTGGAAACTTAAATTAATTCGGTTTCTATGTAGAACAACATGTGTAATACTTAGGTTTGAAGGGAAAAACTCGCTAATCTAATGTGTCGTTTGCCCCCTGACCCTAAAAACAAGTAATTAAGATCTCTCCAAAGAGACCAAACTGGACCTTCGTGAATACGGTGGTATTAGCACGCGTTTTGTGTTTTTGGCATTTACAATATAATATCTGGAAGAAATGGAATATTTTTGTTATAAAATTCGAACGTTATCAAATAAATTTGTAACCATACTAATAAATCCTGTTCGATAACAATAACAAAAAACGGCTTTACACGATTTTTGTAATGTATTTTTCATTTCAGTCTATGTTGTGTCATAAACCTTTTATATTCCATTTTTATGTTGTGATTACTGAAAAAACCAGCCGTGTCGCGACGCGAGTGCGAGTCGGACTCGCGAATGAAGGGTTCCGTACCATCGTGGTAGGGGCCGTACCAGCGTGGTACCGCCTTTCATTTTTAATTTATTTTATTATTTGTTGTTATAGCGGCAACAGAAATACACATTCTGAGAAAATTTCTACTGTCTACCTATTACGAATAGACAGACGGACAGCGGATTCTTAGCTAATAAAAAGGAACTGCCTCAACTTTGGCACCATTTATTGACATAGATTTTTCATCTATATTGCACACAAAATAAGTTTTTACACTACTCATCTTTCGCCTAAAAACAACAAAACTCCAAATCGTAAAAAAACGTACAAGTCCTTAGAAATTCTTTCAAAACTGCTGGTGCCAAAATTCTCATTATTCAAAATAACTAGGTCGATCATACACATACAATATGGTAGGTCACAAAAATGTGTGATCAAAACCGCCGAACAAGGAAACACAAAACGTGGTGAAACAATGGGGAGTCGTCCACGTAACGTTTCCTACTACTGTAGTATGGGGTCCTATTAACAGCAGGCGAAATATTGCGGCACTCCAAAAAGTACTACAGCAACTTAGGACAAAAATTTCTACAGCGCCATCTATGACATAAATTAGGAACTACCGCCAAAATCCTGAATCGTGCAGTTAAAGTTATCCGCGACTATAAGACTATATAGAAGAAAGAACCCGACAACAACTGTCGAGCTGTAGCCCATCAGACGTAACACTCGTCTGATCGGAAGATCCTCGCTTTTCTATGGGGGATGAAGCACTTTACTAGCTGTTCTTCATACCGCCAAAGAATAGTTCACCTCTCACTCTTTCTATACACGTCATCATTATCTGTCTATAGCGGTCCACAACTGGACATAGGCCTCTCAAATCACATGCCACTGAATACTACCAGCCAAGATCATTGCTCCACCTTCTTTTGCTTCATGTTGATGTTACTATTCAAGTTTATTTGCCCAGTATCGCACATATCGTTTTGACTACAACAGTTCATCAATACATGGGAATCCATTGTATTAGTATTATAACAGGATCTCAGCGTACAAATATGTTCAAAACCAAATATAACAATGACCAATATTGTTTTCATTCATCATTACATAATCTTCTCATGACTGTTCATTGAATAGCTAATTCAATAGTGGACATCCTGTCATCTTAATTTTTCTCATAACTAAGTTCTTCTAATAACCAATTGTGTGTTGATTGGAAGAAGTTTCTCACGATTTGTCTCTTCTATCACCATTAGTGTTACTAGTTTATCTACAAACTGAATTAGTCCCAAGTAACGCTCATAAGCTCATCGCTAGTATTCGCGCCACACCTTAAAGCACCTGTTCGCACTCTCCCACGAAATTAACAGACAATTGTTATGGGTTTTGCAAGTGCCACCAGCTATAATAACTTTAAAAAAAAAAAAATTACACGCACACGTCGTAATAATACAACATCGTAACTTGAAATTAAGTTAAAATTATACACTTTCTAAAATCTCCTCTCATACAACTGTGATGATTCAAGATTTTAACATACCATTTGATGAATCTATAGTTATATATCAAAGTTAATTCGCATAATAAAAAGATTTGTGAACTTTATTGACACTTAATCAGATGAAAGTAAAGATTAATTGGTATGCAGATGCTCTAACGAGAGTGATGAAAATTTATATTGACATGGTACGGAAGTTTTTCTCGAAATTAAGAGCTACAAAGAACTTTATTATTATTCACATAAAGGTATTTATGTAAGCTAGTGGATTGCCATTCTTAGAAGACAAATTACACTAAATAAAGACAGGCTTACGAAAGACCTTGAACAATGTCTCGGATTTGTAAGGATAAAGAACTGTAATAAATTCTTGCCGGTCTTTTAACACAATTATTTTATCCGATTCCTTTTTTGGTACAAAACTAGACATAAATCATAGTAACTAATATCATTATAAGAAGATGAGAAAGAAGTTCTGACACTAAAAATGAAACCTGAATTTGTTAACTAAAGTATGAGAGATGGTGCTGACACTGTTGAAAATTATATGAGAATGAATTTCTGCGAAAATGGTTCAGACATGGAAATTACTCCTTTTGATGTCTGTGCTAAAGGTGAAGCCTTAGATGGCAAATGTAGTGTTGAAGACACAGAAAAATACGTTCATATGTGCCTAAGGAGTACCTAAAGGTGCAGAATAACTTAAGTTTTCACAGGACTTAAGCACAACTTACTAGCGATGGGTGCCAAACTACCACAAGTTAGATGAACTTGCGAATATCAGAATGGCCAACTGTTAACATATTCATGATTCGCCACGCTACGTACGAAACGTTCCTAAAGACTGTTAAACGGCAAATAAATAATGCACTGTTTTTCATAGCTTTTTTTTTTTTCCGGATGGGAAATCATCAAATGACCCCCCCCACTCTGGGCGGAGCAGAAGGGAGTGTCAGACTTGTACTGACTAAAACCCATCCATGTTCCTTCTTTGCCCTTTGTGTTCCAGGGCCACGGTATCTCTTTCGAACAGTCCCGTTTTCATAGCTTTGCATCACTATGAATATTTTAAAGAATTTTCGGATTGAAGCCTAAACTATTCTAGACCTTTATTTGAAATCGGATCTTTCGGAGTTCTAAGAAATTTACCAATTTCGAGAGCTTTGAGAACTTCTTGGGATCTTGTTTGTGAAGTCTACCCTAGGCCGGATCTTATTTTGTAAACATCTAAAGATGTATAACAGAACGGAAATCTTTGTAATTGTCTGTCAGGCCAGACATAGAAGTGATACCTGTAAAGATGATTGTTGTACTGAAACAATGACAAAAGACTAGTAATATTAACAAAGGTACAAAAGGTTATCAAGTAAGTACTTAATATAAAGGTTGTACCAACTATACAACCTTTTATTAAGTACCTTTAAGTAACTTTAACAAAAACTCGAACAACACTTGAAGTGATTAATGAACCGATTATTACACAACAAATACAGCGTTAATTTACCAGAAAATATACCGGAGACCCGTAATTACTAAAGTTAGTGCATGAACCTTACGTAGTCGCGATACAAAATGAACTAATTTCATAGTTCCAAAACAAAACTAAACTACGACTACCGTGACATAATTAGCTAGCTAATCAGAAGGTAAAACCAGTTTTTGGACAATATAGCCAAACTTGGTAATTAACAAATTGCTGGGTGAGCAAACTTCCCTTTCACACTTGTGTAACAGACATTTGTTTCCTTATGTTGGGTCGGCCTCGACGTTTTGAGTGCAGGAAATCCCTGAAGGCATAAGATCTAATATTGTACACTGGCCTTTAATGTTAGAAACTGTGCGAAGGACTGGGGGTTTATTTCATTAAATCTTCAGTTAGTTGACAGTCTACATCGTATATTGTTTTCTGTATTATGTAGGTCGTACTCCGTTAAATAAGGACTTCTGGATATTTAGGCGCAAGGGCACTTAATCTACCAAAGGCTCTCTGGACTTTATGTTTTTTTTTATGCTGCATTGTCCCACTGCTGGGCAAAGGCCTCCCCCAGCCTTCCATTCTTCTCTCTGTGCGGTTAAAATTTATTTTTCGGTTTTTTTTTTTTATTTTCAAATTTAACTTTTTAATATTTTAGAGTAATTTTTACCTGCTTCAGCGCATCTTAACGAAGTGTATATTCGAATATTTAAATGTTTTCTAAGAAACTATGTAGTATAACAGTTACCTAGTAAAATATTAATGAGCGTATAAAATTGGCAACCAGAAATAACATTTTTGACCTATCACAAATAAGGAGAACTCCAAATAAATATCAACCCTACACCCCTTCAGGGAGTAATGAACAACACACAAAGCTAAAGTTGTAAGCAAACCCGCATGAGACATTTTTCCTTCGCCGGTATTATCCCGGCTAAGTGGACGGGTCCAATTTATATAAGGATGTGACAGTCCCGTGAATTATGGTGATCGGTTACCGGTTGACGTGATCCCGGTATCCCGGGATTCTATAGGCTTTTTTACTCACTATCAACCGCTTGCAGGTTTGCGTGCAAAATGTTTTTGCCTGGATTACGAATTGACTTACGGATGCAATATGGCGGCAATAAAAACGAGTTGGAAAATGCTTTCCGCTGGAATTGAAACTGTTGGTGTGAGGTGTTGGTATTTTCTATTTGTTCCTCGGCTAAAAATATTTCTCCTTATTTTTGGGAACATTGATTAGTTCAACTCGTAACGTAGCAAACATCCAATTCCAGTCCTTAACTTTCACGTTTTATATTTTCCTGCCACCATCGCCACATTAAATATATACTTTACGAACCCTCACAAAATCTTTATCTTTATATAGCAATTTTTCCCTTTCTCCACAATTTCGTACAAATGACGTCACCTTTAAAGTCTTCCCATTCCACCGTGTTAGATCAGTATCGGGTCCACAAAAGTTGGATCAACATTCATGGTTGCACCATAAAAAAAGTATCGAAGTACGTTTGGTTCGTTACTTGGACCCATCCGGACCCCTAATCGGGAGCAGGGTCCAGAATGTAGGTCATCGTACTTTCGCATCTCATGTTCAAGGAAATGAGTGGGTTGGAAAAATTCTGTCGTCACACATCACATATTATGAAGATATAAAGTTTCCCCTTTGATTCATGATTACAGCCCAGAGATTTGCTGCAAAATGTCCTTGCGTTGTCATCTGATAAGGTTTTCTGTTTCAAGATATTTTTTTAAGTAAACGAAGCGTGCTGAGGGGAATGGAGGTTCTTATTTATACCCAGAAAAGATACTATGTTCGTGTTTACAAGAATAAAAGAGGCTACACGACCGTCTCATAAAAAATAAATTGAGAATACTGCTCTACTGCCACTTAACATATAATTTGATTAACTTACTGCTAAAATGATAAAATTAGATACTAGAATGAGAGTACCTTATATTAAGTTACTAATTTGGTTATTACGTGGAATTTGTGTCCTTTTCGAATCCGGGGAATTTAATTTTGTTTGAGACTAATGAACTCCCAGTTCTTAGATTTTCTTAATAATACCTGTTCTGTCTAATTGACACCTTTATTGTCATATTATCAGACAAAGTGCGTTACTTTACGTTGACGGCCAGTGCTAATTAATTATGGGAGTTGCAAAAGTATAAATAATTTATGACATTGACATTTATAACCCTTGCTCTGAAATAATAATAAAACAAGTAGTTAACATTTAATTAAAGTCTCCTAAATGCTATATACAGCTAAAACAACAACTGACACTAGAAAAAGAAAAGGGAAACGAAGCCTTCATAAACTATGATAAACTCATAGTTAAGCAAGCCAATGAGAAGCTGAACAATAAAAGGGCACCGTCAGGTTCTCCTCCTCTAACTGCCTACAGTACAAATAGTATATCCTTTAGCAGGTCCAATAACAAAAAGAAACTGAAAGCAAATAACCAAATTTTTAGCTACTTGAAACAGTGCGATAAAACAGCAGATCAAGCTAAAAACTATTCTAATAACGCATGAAATTCACAGGCCCCCTCCAACCTAAAAACAAAGCATAAAATGAAAGAAACACTAACAAGCTCTCCCAGTACGGCTGGTCCCCGCGGGAGTGATCGACTAAAACCCTCCTTGCAATACAATGAAAGTGAAAATAACACCACATCATACCTAAATATATGCACACTTAACGTTCGTTCCCTAGTGACCGACACGAGACAAACTGAACTGCTACATGCTCTGAAGAACATCAATTGGGATATTTTGGGTCTTTCAGAAACCAGACAAAAAGACTTTGAAATCCTAGAAAAAGACAATCTCATTTTTATGTACTCAGGAAGCAAGAACGGCTTCAGCGGCGTTGGCTTTTTGTTGAAAGGCTACATGAAAGTACACGTAGTGGATCTAAAACCCATCTCAGATAGAATAGCCCGCCTCGACTTGAATATAAATGGTTCTCAAATCAATATTATTCAAGTCTACTCCCCAACAGAAAAATCAAAAGAGGAAGACATGCAACTGTTCTACGAGGAATTAATTTTAGCTCTGTACAATACAGGCCCAAATACAATAATAATGGGAGATTTCAATGCCAAAATCGGTGCCGCTAAACCTGAGGACAGAGACTTTATGGGCCCTTGGGGCTACAATAATAAAAGAAGCAAAAGAGGAAAATTACTTACAGAGTTCTGCATAGAACATCGCCTCCATATTATGAATACTTATTTTAAAAAGAAACAGAAACAAAAATGGACTTGGTGTTCCCCTGATGGTAAGACCTACAACGAAATTGACTATTTCATAACCAATAATAAAAACAGAGTGAGAGATATCAATATTATAAACACAACACACCCTACCGACCATAGACTGGTACGAGCAAAATATTCGATCGGGGCACAAGTGAAATCAAGAAAATCTTTCAAAGGTACAGTCTGCACCCTGACACCATTAGAAGAAGAAACACTTAAAAACAAATTTGTTGAGGCGTCTGCATCTTTGACTGATACTATTAACGTACAGGAATCTTACTCTTCAATCATAAAAACTATAAAGAGTGTGACTTCATCATCAAACAAGAACTCTATGAAACCAACACCCAAAGCAGATATTTCACATGATATTGCTAAACTTATAGAACATAGAACATTCTTAAAAGGAAAGAAAAATAAAACGAAAACCGAAAAGCAGGAACTCACCAAGCTATACAAAAAAATTAAGAGAAAGATAAAGAGAAAGAAACACACCGATAGACTAAAAATAATTGAAGAAGATCTAACTTTTAATAGTTCAAT
Source organism: Noctua janthina (assembly GCA_963576755.1). NCBI lineage: Eukaryota > Metazoa > Arthropoda > Insecta > Lepidoptera > Noctuidae > Noctua > Noctua janthina. Next base: position 12,155,136 of record OY755059.1, read on the forward strand.
CAAGAGGGGACAACAACGTCTAAACGATATACGAAAATGGATTCCCTCTTTAAAATCCAAAGACGGGCGAACTACTTCAAATAGAAAAAAGCTGGTGGAGACGGCTACAGAGTTCTACGAAGATTTATACCAACGTAGGGACGATAGTAACAATAACAATAACGATAATACAACAATGAGACACGATGACGTAAACATAGAAGTGCCAATATTTATGGAACGTGAAATAAGTAATGCTATTTCCTCTCTTAAATCCTTAAAGAGCCCGGGAGAAGATGGGGTAACTAATGACGTACTTAAAGCTTTAATTGAACCACTATCCCCTATTATCACGAAATTGTTCAATAATATCTTAGCATATGAAAACATACCAGTAGAATGGGAGACATCAGTCATAACTTTACTCTACAAGAAAGGAAATCCTGAAGACATAGGAAATTATAGGCCTATAAGCTTATTACAGGCTACGTACAAAGTATTCACACAGGTATTGCTTAAAAGAATTATGCCGACTCTAGAATTCAATCAACCTAAAGAACAAGCTGGCTTCCGCCCAAGGTTCTCTACAGTCGACCATATATTTACTGTGACACAAATCATCGAAAAGTATGAAGAATACGGGAAAAGGCTCTACATTGCTTTCGTTGATTATTCGAAAGCATTTGATTCAATAGGACACTTAGCTCTATGGAAAGCCCTAGACCAACAAGGAGTGCCACAAAAGTACATAAATTTATTAAAGGAAATTTACAAAAGAGGTAAAGCCAAAGTTAAATTAGAGAGACAAGGAAGACCTTTCGAAGTACAACGTGGTGTCCGACAAGGCGACCCGATATCACCGAACCTTTTTACTGCTCTCCTCGAGACCATTTTCCGTAACTTGGAATGGGACTCTGTGGGGATCAACATTAATGGAGTAACATTAAACCATTTACGCTTCGCAGATGATATCGTACTAATCTGTGACAACCACACACATCTAGAATACATGCTGCAATCTTTAGATAAAGAGAGTCGAAAATGCGGATTGACTATGAATCTGGACAAAACTCGCATAATGACCAACGGAGAAAACAAACCAGTAAAAATATTATCAAAGGAAATAGAGTACGTGGAAGAGTATATATATTTAGGACAGAGAATCACGTTCAAAGAGCAAACCGCAGGTGAAGTAGAGCGTAGAATAAAACTAGCTTGGAAAAGATATTGGTCATTGAAGCATATTTTCAAATCTAAACTACCAATCAAATTAAAGAAAAAGGCATTCGAAACTGTCGTGTCTCCCACACTACTCTACGGATGCCAGACCTGGGCACTAACAAAAGAAATTATTACTAAACTACTAGTCTTCCAGCGGGCCGTCGAACGAAGTATGTTGGGATTGAAACTGCGAGACAGAATTCGAAACTCTCAAATCCGAATGAACACTAAACTGACAGACGTAGCAGACTCAGCATGTAGACTAAAATGGCGATGGGCGGGTCACACGGCGCGCGCGGACGACGGACGTTGGAGCGAGCGTGTACTGCACTGGTGGCCGCGCGGCGAGGCGCGACTCCGCGGTCGCCCGCGCCGCCGCTGGAGCGACGACATCGCGCGTGTCGCGGGATCCACTTGGACCAGGATCGCCAAAGACAGGAAATTATGGAAATGCATGGAGGAGGCCTTTGCCCAAAATTGGGTTCCCAAAATCTAAAAATCTATTATAATTTTTATCATTTTATTACTAATCAAATTGAATTATTAAACTGTTATTTGTCCTACCTATATTTATTAAAATAATTGTTAATGATTATATTTTGTTATTTATTTATCATAATTTTGAATGTATAATGAGAATTTTATTGAATCAATTGTTATTAATTAGTTAATTACATTTTCTTACTTATTTATCATATTTAATGGAATCAATTATTGATATTTGCTCATCTAAAATAATGTATCGATGAATAATAAATTCTAATGAAAAAGTAACTAATTAGGTAGATATTGAAACATTTAATGTCAAGATGCTCCGTAAAATAATTCAATTGAATAACTCTATTATGTTAATTTTAGTTAAATTTACTGCTTATCTATATGTTGCATGTGATTTTAATACTGCATGACATATTATTAAAAAAAAAAAAAAAAAAAAAAACTGTTATGAAAGTGTACTATGTTAAACTTTGGGAAATAAATGGCTTTATTATTATTATTATTATTCTCCTTTATTTATTTTTATACATATTAAATACATTTTTAAATATTCTAATATAAAACAATATAAAAAACATTTAAAAATATAAAAAATAGTGGTCCGCCGGTATCGGGAGCAGGGTCCAAGCTACCGGTGGTTAGGGCTCCAGAGACAGGAACCTCCTCACAATGCGAGCCGTATCGAGGAGTACTGCCTTCTGAATCAGGCCCTTGATCCAACCACCTAACGAGAGCCTCGAAAGATGGTCGTCGAGGCTCTTGGCTATAAGGCCATTGGCCGTCACGACGATCGGCACAATGATAGCCGAGTTCACATTCCACATGTCGACAACCTCGTGTGCTAAGTCGAGATATTTAATTTGTTTCTCTTTCTCAGCTTTCACGAGGTTCTCGTCATGCGGAATGGTAACATCGACTATCATTACACGGCGCGCTAATCAGTCTATCACTACTATGTCAGGTTTATTGGCGACAATAGTCCTGTCAGTAATGATAGACCGATCCCAGTACAACGTGACATGGTCTTTCTCGAGAACTGGGTCGGGCACATACTTGTAGTACGGTACCTCAGATTCCACAAGTTTATATTTCAAGGCAAGTTGTTGGTGAATAATCCTGGCTACTTGGTTGTGCCTGTGCAAGTACTCGCCGTTAGCCAGACGAGAACAACCAGAAATAATATGTCTGATGGACTCACCCGGACGGTGACATGCCCGACATACGTCAACCGTCCCGTCCTTCATAATATATTTCCGGTAGTTGTTCGTCAACATAACTTCGTCCATAATCGCACAGACAAAACCTTCAGTTTCCCCAAAGAGGTCGCCGAAACGTAACCAGGACACGGACGCTAGAAAATCTACATCGGGCCCATGAAGAGCCCGGTAGAAGCGTCCATGAAGCTCCTTGCCTTGCCATACTTCCTTGCGGTCATCGGTAGTAAGTACTACAGGTTTGCGCCAGTTCTCTTTAGCCATGGACAGCGGGGTGAGTCCCTTGTCCACTGCGACCACATCTCGGTGCATACCCACCTCGGTTTTTAAAAAATATTCTCTGAGACTGCATATCTCGCGGTTGTGAAGGGTCTTCGCGTTTAAAAAACCTCGACCCCCGCACTTCCGCGGGATGTACAGCCTCATTACCGATGATCGTGGGTGATGCATCCGGTTTGCGGTTAACAGTGTACGAACTCTTCTATCCAGGGCATCGAGTTCGGTCTGAGTCCATTTGAGTACGCCGAAAGAGTACATTAAAACCGGCATGACCCAACCGTTGAAGGCGCGCACCTTGTTCCCGCCTGAAAGAAGGCTATTTAATACCTTGTTCAGGCGTCCAAAGAAGCGCTCCCTCAACGATTGCTTCATGTCAGTTACGTTAATGCCTAACGATTCCGACATACCCAAATACTTATAGCTTTCGGATGAGGAGAGGGATCTCAGGTGTATGGAATCCGAGAGCTGAATTCCCTCGGATTCCATAATCTCCCCTCGCTTTACATACATGACTGCACATTTGTCCACACCAAATTCCATCCTAATGGCGTTACTGAAAGTTTCAGTTACTTTCAGTAGCTCCATCAGTCGCAATTTGTTGGGGGCAAAGAGTTTCAGATCATCCATGTAAAGAAGGTGAGATATGACCTGACCACCTCTCCTCAACCGGTAGCCTAGACCTGAATCCTCCAGCAATGTGCTCAGAGGATTCAGGGCTAGACAGAACCAAAGTGGGCTCAGACTGTCGCCCTGGAATATTCCCCGTTTAATCCATACAGGTTCATCATTCCCCTGGATTTGTCGACATCCTGGATATCGAAGGACCGTCCTCCATTGCCCCATACATGACTCAAGGAAGGCACGTAGAGTTGCATTTATCTTGTACAACTCCAGTACCCTCATGAGCCATGTATGTGGCACCGAGTCGTAGGCCTTCTTATAATCTATCCAACATGTCGACAGATCCTTGCGGGATCGACGAACCTGTTGGCTAATGGCCATATCGATGAGGAGTAGCTCCTTCGTACCGCGGGACCCATTCCTACATCCATTTTGAGAGGCAGACATAATGAAGTTTTTGTCAATGTGTGTATTAATTTTCACTCTCAAAATGGATGTAAGAAGTTTATAGACCGTCGACAAACACGTGATCGGTCTATAATTTTTGGGTTCCGCGGGACTACCTGACTTATGGAGCAGGTGGGTAACGCCTGTTGTTAAAAACTGCGGTAGGGACCCAGACTCTAAGGATGACTGGAATTGGGATGCCAGGCAAGTGTGTGAACTACTAAGCCATTTGAGCCAGAAGTTGTGCAGTCCGTCCGGTCCCGGGGATTTCCAATTCGGTAACGGACGAACTGCTCTGGCTATATCTATAGGTGTTATTAAAATTGGCTCCATTTCTGGGATAGGTTCACACGCTCGCTCGACATCACGCATCCAGTCAGCCTCAGTATGACAGACGGGCACCGACCAGATGCTACGCCAGAAAGAACTCGCGGCAGCATCATCCGGGCGGCACACGTCTGTCATATTTTGCTCGGGTCGCTCCCAAGCTCTGTATACCCACCTCTCATCGTTCTGGAATATGCGATTCTGTGAGTACCGATCAACCCGCCGCTTATACCGCCGAATACGGTTCGCCCATGCATAAACTTTCTGCTTCAGGAAGTCGATGCGCTCTGTGACACGGGACATGTATTCTTGAGGACTGATTCCAGTCCCCGAGAATGCCCGCCTCACAAAGCGCATCACACGTGGTCGTGTATTGCCTTCCCTGAAGCAGTGTAGTTTGCCGATGAGTACCCTGGCCTCGTCGATGCGGTACTCGATCCTGCGCTGCCAGGTTGGTACGGCTGGTTTTGGTCGAATAGCTACGTCATAATTTGGGAATTTGACATTAGCTAAACGACATGCCGCAACAGCCCCACAGTACAGGATCGAGTGTGTATCAACGAGGTTCTCGCTACTCTCGAAAATATTCTTGAGTTGCGAGTCCAAGGCACACACCAGCGCCCTATTTTTATTATGCATGGGTAACCGTGGTAATCGGGGTCTAAGTTTGGTAGGAGTAGATCGATATTCGCGAAGCGCATCTTCCAGAGCGCTCCTCAATCGGTCGTTGCACTGGCTACTTACCATGGCAACCCTATCATCTTCCTCTACAACAGCTGGGTTGGACCGCGGCGGGGTTGCGTCAATAGCTGACGGTTGCACCGCGGTTTGTGCCGGAGCTAAGACGATACGGTTGCTTAGTACCTCTGAGCGCAGCCTATCAAGTGCGGCATCGTCCAACATGTGATTGCGTTGGATGACCCGCACCTGATCCGACAGTCGTTGGGCCGAGACGTTGACGATTGGTTCAAGTACCTGGAATAGAGACAGCATCCTAACACGGTACGCAGTGAGGTTAGTTCCCCCCTCTGTAGACCCGTAGTATGCGCGCATGACGTTCTCGTTTATTGTTTGAGTCCATCTCATGCGCTGCACACAACCACCGGCAGCGGGGACCCGGCTCGGGGCCGGATGGCCCCTAATTCCCAAGCTCTTCGGTGGCCGGCCTCTCCCCTGCCGACGTACAGGTGTTGGCGACGTCGGCGGAGTGAAATATTCGTCGCTCGAGCTCGACGCAACTGCCGCTGCCGGTGACACAGGGGATCCAGGGTCCGGCGGTGGCGAGGCGGAGCTGAGCGACGAGTCCGGGGTTGTAAGGCGTGCGCGTCGGTAGGCAGCTCTCGTAATCATGTTATCACATCATGCTTTCTTCTCTGTTTTTTGTATTTTTGATTTTCTATTGACGTTGACATAATGTCATTGTAGTTGAAGGGTTTTTAAAATTTTTCACTTTCTGGTTTTATTGTATTTTTCCAATGTTCTATTATTTACTTTGTTAAAAAGGTATGTATTGACTGTTTTTAGGTAACTATTGTAAAGACCTTTTTATTTAAACCAAAATTAATATTAAAATAAGAAATTACGACGATTTAACTGATGTTTGATATTATTATTATTATTAAATGCTATATATACATATATTTGTAATCTCCTTTTTATTTCCTTCTTTTGGATACCCTACTCGATAGGTTCAGTTGAAAAAAAAAATATCAACGACTTACAATTTAGCGCCATAAATCTGTGTTTTTTTTTAAACACCTATCTAAAGACACTTGGGTTTTTGAAACGAATCTAATGATACCTTAATCGTCGAAATTCATCCAGCCAGATTTACAAAGAAACATCAATATACGAGCGAAAAACATAACCCTTTAAACCCTTTCTTGACAGTCGGGTAAATATGTACAAGTATTATAATGGGAAAACAATTACCGGGCGTCGAAATATTTATCCACATCTCTGTGAATAGGAGGAGCTCGTGGCTAAATAATAACAGCCGCTCGGGTCGATCTTTAGGTTAAGCCGTGCTTGCCTAGGTTGGTCTTTGGATGGGTGACCACCCATTGCATACCGAGTTTCCTCCGTGCCTCGGAAAGCACGTCAAGCTGTTGGTCCCGGCTGTCATTCGTAGATCTTTGATAGTCGATACAGGAAGTCAGTGGCCTAAAAAGTCTGACAACCAGTCTTACCAAGAGGTATCGTATTACCCAATACTAACTGGGTTGTGGAGGTCAGATAGGCAGTCGCTTCATGTAAAATACTGGTATTCAGCTGCATCCGGTTAGACTGGAAGCCGACCCCAACATAGTTGGGAAAAGGCTAGACAGATAATGATAATCTCTGTGAATAGGAAAAGATCCCAAAAGATTCTTTCGCCAAAAGATAGATTCTTTGGCCAAAAAAACGGCCAGCCCTTGCTTGACCGAATCATAGCAGGTATTTATTGTTTACAAACACTTGAGACTGTGTAGAAATTGCATTGAGTTAACTAAGGTCCATATAATTCCCCACATTTCTATGACCACGTGTTGATTGACGATTCTTATTTTCTTTTGAAATTGTTACCTTGTTTGTTTACTTTCAATCCTGTGTTATTATGACATTCCTACCGTTGACCCATTTTCTAGAACAACCTTCCATGTTTTTTATTCAGTTCCTCTCCTTATTCATCCATCAACAATCAATCATGCACTAACTTTGGGAATGGACAACTTGAATCAATTCTATTCCATTGTAAAATTTAATGTGCCTTTTAATTGCCTGATTGAAATAAATAGTTTTACTCTGACTTTTACCATCGCGTATAAAGGGTGTAAATAGACCCTTAACATAAATGAAAGGCACTTGTTCTCCCCATCACTTCGATCATTTTTTTGTTCTAGACCATACCTGGGAACCTTCTAGTTACGGAGATATTAGGGGTCAAAGTTCCAACTTTTTCACAAGTTTTTTTTTTTAAATGCATGTTTTTAATGTAAGATTTTTACTTTACACACCTCCACGACCCCTGTACTATTCAATCCATGCATCAGCACAATGCTATGAGTGCTTTCCATCGAGTCCTACCGTAAAACGTGATTTTTCAGCCCAAAAAAAAGGCGATTCCCAGCAATAATTTTTGCGTAAAGTTACTTAGTTTGATGTACAGAATGCTTGGTTGACGAATATGTGAAGGGTCTGTTTACACCCGGTATAACTATTGTCATTATTTCTTTGACCTATACTCACCACGCCTACCGTTGGTGGTCTTGTCATAAGCACTTACTTGCCTTAGTTGTCATGTACATCCTCTACACTTAACGGTTTCTTGTTTATGGTATCCTTGTAGCATGAGTCGTCGGCCTGAATTGTGTTGTGACGTCATGCCCGGGGAAAGTACCACATTCTTAACCTATTGTCACATATGCGCCACTTAGGATGGCTTGAGTAAACGCTCATTCATGTAAACTTAGCTGAACTTACTTTTTTAATGTTAATGGTTTGTTAGTGGACGTGATAGGCTGTCATCGTCTGCCTAGCCTTTTCCCAACTATATTGGGGTCGGCTTCCAGTCTAACCGGATGCAGCTAAATACCAGTATTTTACATGAAGCGATTGCCTATCTGACCTCCACTACCCAGTTAGTATTGGGTATTACGATACCCCTTGGTAAGACTGGTTGTCAGAGTTTAGGGCTATTGACTACCTGAAACAACGGTCAAAATTCTACAAATGACAGCCGGGACCAATGGCTTAACGTGCTTTACGAGGCACACTCGGAGGAAACTCGGTATGTAATGGGTGGTCACCCATCCACAGACCGACCTAATCAAACGCGGCTTAACCTGAAGATTGATCCGAGCGGCTAATATTATTAAGCCACGAGTTCCTTGAGGTATTAGGCAGTCGGTCCATGAAAAATACTGATATTCAGCTGCATCTCGTTAGACAGGGAGCCGACCGTAACATAGCTGGGGAAAATTATAGGCAGATGATGATGATTTGATGATCATATTAGATGGTTTAAAAATGATTGATAATTACGTTGTACTGTATATGAAAGCATTTGTTGATACGTAAATAAAACCACAAGCTTTTACATATTTGTTTTAATTCAACATACAATAGAGTAACATTTATTGAAATAAAATTGTATTCAGAGGCTTTGTTTGTGTTAGGATATTATATGTACTCGTACATTGTGGCACATTGACCTTCTAACTTTAATGTTGGATAAATAAAATAAAAAATAAAATATTTATGAAACAATTTAAATTTTGTTTTATAAAATTCATGAGTGATATTATTACGCTTATCTAACATCTTAGCATAAATTGAAGTTCAAGTCTGCGTTTGGGTTTGGGGTTAGGTTTTAGTCAGTACAAGTCTGACACTCCCTTCCGCTCCGCCCGGAGTGGGGGGGGGGGGTCATTTAATGATTTCCCATCCAAAAAAAAAAGGTCAATTCTAGGTCACTTGTGATTACAGCTTTCGGCAGCAGAATATAATTATGTTGTGATGTTTCAAAAATATTAGTAAAATTATGACTTTAAATAGATATCTGACTCCAAAATATAAATAAAATATTCTATTATTTGGTTTAAAAAATCTAGTCTTAGTTGTTAAGTGCTGAGTGTGCCGTTGTCTTTCGCGTTAACTTGAATATTAAATATATAACCCACAACCGCTTAGCTTGTGTTTGTGTGTACGGATGGTAGCGGCGCAAGAGTGTGATAGTGGATCGGGGAATCGTTGCTGTTCAGGTTACCGGTAAACTGTTTAATATTGTTGATTAAGAATAGTTCTAAGTCAGTTTAGCATGCAAACTAATATATTTAAGAGAATAAACATATTACATTTTTCTTCAGCTATGAATATAAGGAAAAGTGAAATGAATTTAATTAAATGAGATTTTATTTTTATGCTCCGTTGCTAAACAAACCAAAAGGGAGGAGCTCCTGGCTAAATAATAACAGCTGGTCAGGTCTATCTTCAGGTTAAACCGCGGTTGCCTAGGTTAGTACGTGGATGGGTGACCACCCATTACATACCGAGTTTCGTCCGTGCCTCGGAAAGTACGTTAAGCCGGTGGTCCCGGCTGTCAAATGTACATAGACAGTCGTTAAGTAGTCAGAGGCCTGAAAGTCTGGTGGTCCCGGCTGTCAAATGTAAATAGACAGTCGTTAAGTAGTCAGAGGCCTGAAAGTCTGACAACCAGTCTTACCAAGGGGTATCGTATTTCCCAGTACTAACTGGGTTGTGCAAGTTAGATAGGCAGTCGCTCCATGTAAAATACTGGTATTCAGCTGAATCCACTTCGACTGGAATCTGACCCCAACATAGTTAGGAAAAGGCTAGGCAGATGAAGCTAAGCAACCCTAAAAAAAATCAGTTAAAATGACGAAACCTGTACCTACTACAACTGTACTAAATATGTCGTCACGGACCTCAACTCCATTGTCTTACCAAAACCGTTACAAACTGTTTTCAAACTTATTAACTCCAATGAAAATCTCAACACTTTAAATGAGTCTAACATGAAAAATAAATAGAAATACACATGCATCTACATTATCTGCTACGCTTGAACTACGTCGTTGGGCGAAGTCAACGCACACTGACGTAGAACCTCGTAGCGGTGTGTAGGTAACCGTAGTCTCATTCTTACCTGCGCACGCGCGCGCGTCGTCTCGAAGAAAGCCTCAGTGCTGAACTGGCGGCCGTCGCGACCGCACCGGCCTGCCGATAATATGTGGCAAACCTTGTGACTCAAGTGTTGTGAATTGTGTACAAGCACAGTGGCCGTGCATTAACCCCAACCCCTGATAGTGCATAACCGGATTTTTAGTTGGAACGCCCCGCGGCGTGCAAAAGGTACGTCCTAATCTGTATTATCTAGACGTATCAGTGCTAGCTCAGCCGAGTGTTAATTTAAGGTAATGTGAAAGTTGTGACGATCGATCGTCGAGTTCGAGGAGTCAGCGATGTTGACACACTTTTGGTTCAGGTGTGGTTGCTAGCAGGTGGGCGCGCCGGCTGTATGTCAGTGATACGTGTCCGACCAAAATTCCGATCTCGAGAGACCGCTTTCGGCTGAACAACTTTCTTCCGGCGGAGGTTTTTGACTCTAGCGTTCTACGGGGCTATTATGTCGTTGTCAATGAATGCGACTGTTGACAAAACTGTGAGGTAACTGCCGAATTGCTCGTGATGATAAAAGCTCGGGATTATGCCATCAAACGGAAGACATCAACGCGCTCCGCTGTCTTGAATCTCAAGTGCTTTACATTGTTACAGCACATTGTTATCTTGGCTTTTATCGGGAATGGGATAATTGTGAGATTCGGTTTTATCTTGATCTTTAAATGTAGCTAATTCAGTTTTTAGATTTACTTACTTGATTAAGAGAACTTCTATAAAAAATCAACCTTTAGGAAAATTCAAAATTGATTAATTCTGAATTTCAAAAATATTTTTTATCGACGTAAAAAACTTCGTCTCTAACCTATAGATACTTCTAATCACATATCCATGCGATAAATTAATAAGCAAGAAAACAAAAAAATTACCACAAGTAAATTACAATCAAGCAAACTCATCTGTGACCTCAAAATAACCCAACAATGACGGTACTTTATTAACTATAAATAAATAAAGAATTTAATGGAAAATTAAAATTATTAAACTATAAACATGAAGCGGAGGTAAACGGGGACAGAGCCAAGTATACTAGTGACGAGGTTGAACCGGTCTTCCCCTCCCCCTCCTCCCGCGCGTTTCCCTCTGCACCTCCTCACTCGTCGCCTCGGTAACTCGCGATGCGCCTGAGTGCATCCCTCGCATCTCTATTTTCATAAATTATTATAAACCTCTTACATATTCTGGTGTTGATTACCCAAAACAAAGTCTTACCAATGAAATTAGTACCTTTATATGTTTTTGATTCAGTTCAAAACTTCTAAAGGCACGTAACGGACAGATTGCGGACACCGGACACTGACAGATAAATCAGAGAGACGTTTCCAAACCTAATCTTTAGAAATATAAACAAATGAAAAAAAAAACACATGAGGGCAAAAAAGAAATAGGAATAGAAAAAACCTTAAATACTCCTTGGTAATTCAAAATTCATGAACATACCGTTAACAAAGCAAGAACTTGGCATAACCTCCATTTACACCGATGATAACTTAATCAAAGAAGACACCTATACAATAATAAATAAACCACGCTTATGATCCGTACACTTAGTGCCAAAGCACCAAACAGTGCCAAAAGTGGCTCACTTTTGGCACAGCCCAATGGCATCATGTTCAAATGATTCTCTATGAAATAACCTGACTATTTATACAAGCTTATCTACTAAGCATACCTTCCAAGAAGACTTTAAAATATTATCAAAATCCTTAAACATTTCTAGAATAAAGAGATAAGCGATTAACGCTTCTAAGTTCTTTAAAATAAGTGCTCTAACCTTTTTAAAATCGCTGCTTAGCTGGTTTCCAAGAAACTAGGACGATTATACTCTAGATTAACTGGTGTAGTTTCTTCATATTTGGAATGACTACCTCTCAATTACCTACTATCTTATACTGCGCCGTATAGTATAAAATTGACACTATTATTGTAACCTTTCCATGTCTTAACAGGAGCTCGTTCTCATTCCTGAGAGACTTTTTATAAAAAGAAACGGAATTAATTATAATAAAAATATTCAATTCCATATCAATCATACTACTAAATTAGGTTTGTGGTACCGATAGGGTGTTGCGGCGCCCTGATGAATAAATCATTTTCTCGGAGAAATTCGTATGACTCGAACCCGAAGGTTGTACACAAATATTCCCTTGTGCATAAAAATTGTTATTCTATATGATATGAATCGAGAATTCTCAATGAATACCGAAAAGTATGTAATGACGAGTACTTTAATGAATACTATTGATGATGATGTAATTACCTAAATACTATTAATGACACAGAACAATTTGCATGTTCCGTTGAAATATGCCAAAGAATGCTAATTCGACTTTACGTCAAAACAATGCGAGTGTTTAATCTACTAAAGCCCATTCAGAAATAAATCTGCACAAGCAAAAAACTTGTCAAACCTTCCTTGATGCAGAGAGAACAATGACAATAAGCAGGAACTAGACGAAACCAGAAACGCTTCATAACAACACATTACAAGATGAACTAAAATCCCACGTTAGAGACAAAAACCTGCACATATTTCATGTTGTGCTATAATTAAGAACAAAGAGAGCATTATAAGCGAAGTCTGGCAAAAAAGGGGCAGACAGGTCATTGAAGGCAAAACAAAACTTTATTTGATCATCGCTTAAGAATCCAAAAAAGAGGTTCAAGATCTTGAACGTTGAATTTGAGATATTCAATTGATAAGGTTAGACTCATACATATGTATAGTAAGCATTTACAAATTGAATAAAGATCATATGAAACGATAAATGTGGATTGATTTTTTAATTTTTTGCAGGATAATTTAGGTAAAGAGTGTTTTCCGAAAACAGATTAGTGTTATAGACGTTGCACTACTGTAAATTGAAGCGAAGATAAAAAAAATCTATGAACACAACCAAGTGAAGAAAGCCCAAAACATGAATAATTCTACAATTGAAAGTGTTTTATTGCTTACAAGTACGTACATGAATTCTGCATTTCATTTCTCACGATTTTTCTACGCTCTCACCTATAAAGATTATCTGCCAGTAAATTTCATCGAAAACTATTTAAATACTGGCTTAAAAGCTCATCGACGCATATACGAATAGGTTCATAAGCCATTGGTTTGAAGAAATTGCGCCAATTACCCGATTCATATACGATTATGATGCTCTAATTGGCCAAACACCGTACCTGTAATTATGCTACCAGATTCGTGTACAAGGAGAAAGTGTAACATACGCCCAAAGTGACTTTAATTTTCACTATCCACGCTTCAAATCGACCCGCATGGAAAGTGGAGTACCTGCCTGCATTTTTCACCAAACAACAAAACTATGACTGTTGCAAAAACTGCACAAAGTAAAACTGTGTCTAATTGTTGCAAAAAAACTCGTGAAGAAAACTAAATGTTCTTTGGATTCTTCACAAAGTTTATTTTCAATGTTTCTTTGATTTGAATCCGAACTTTTTAGCGGAATTCATTTATACTGGTACTTGTAACAACCGGTTGTCGGTTGGGTCTTGACGTCATATCTAAATATGGGAGATATGAACACTGCAAAATTGAGTATTATAGTTATTCAAAAATATCGAAACCGGTATCGTAATATTCAGCAAGAATTTTGATGGGTTCTTCTACGTTTAGGCTACTATTATAGCAAAAACACGACATAGCAACCAGTGGCGAAGGTTCCATGCAACTCGATTCCTACTGGCTTCCTTTTGAAAAATGGCACAGTCGTTATTCTATAGACAAATAATATAATGACATTTAAGATATGTACTCCGGCTTACCTCTTAAAAAATTGACCCTTCGCTACTGATAGCAACACATGCTTTTACTACTCTCGAAGACATCATCAATATTCCGTACTTGATTCTTTGCACACGCCTCTTAACACAACATTCTTTTTTGTTAATAAGCAAATATTGGTTCTACACTCTCGAAATTTTCTGAGGTCTCGTATCTCCCACGTTAGTCCCTCTAATTACTCAATAAGTAGTTATATAACTCAAGCGGCTAATACCGCAAAGCGATACGTCTGGCTCCGAAGACGTGAGGCGAGCCAACGGTTACCAGCCCGTTAGTGCTAAGGGGGTCATGCGCGCTCGAGTCGCGTGCGCACTGCGCAACTTTCAACACACCCGACATTACTTACTATTCGACCTGGAATACGCGAATATTTTCTTATAATAGGAAACGTGCATTCACAATTGTAACGAAATCGATTCAACAGTAACTTTTACTTAGATAAATGTAATAAAGAATTTGTTAGAACATGGAGAAATCAGTCTTATTTTAATATACGCTTAAGTACATAGTATAAGTTACCATATAACGACAATTAAGTAATAAAAACGTCGAGTGTGTAAGATGATATTCGAGGGACGCATTTTTGGAAAGTTTTCAGTGTTAGTGAAAGTTCGGAAATGGCATTATGCAGAATAGATAGCCGCCATAACTCGATTATAGTACATAACTTATATAAAGGGATTTAAATATTACGTAGTTCAGAATGAATTATAAAAGATATTACCACTAGAGAAAAACCTTCTGCAAGAATTCTTTTCGGAAAAGCAATAAGTTGAAAATGGTGTTCCCTGCATAACTGAAGTTCCGGGTTAAAAGATTGAGTCATTTCAAGAATTTGAATTTACAAATGGTGACAACATCTAGAAAGGTACAAAATATAATAAATAACTTTATTTAACCTTCTTTTAATACGTTACTAGTCGAAGAAATTTATTAAGATTTATCAATATTATTTAAATAGACACATATTACATAAATGAGGAGCTCGTGGCTAAATAATAACAGCCGCTCGGGTCGATCTTTAGGTTAAGCCGTGCTTGCCTAGGTTGGTCTGTGGATGGGTGACCGCCCATTACATACCGAGTTTCCTCCGTGCCTCGGAAAGCACGTTAAGCCGTTGGTCCCGGCTGTCATTTGTAGATCTTTGACAGTCGTTAGGCAGTCAGTGGCCCAAAAAGTCTGACAACCAGTCTTACCAAGGGGTATCGTATTACCTAGTACAGACTGGGTTGTGGAGGTCAGATAGGCAGTCGCTCCATGTAAAATACTGGTATTCAGCTGCATCCGGTTAGACTGGAAGCCGACCCCAACATAGTTGGGAAAAGGCTAGGCAGATGATGATCAATATTATTTTTAATAGCCGCTTTATTAGAAAAATATCAATATTAAGAAGGTCCTATAATTGTTGGCAAAGAATATTTTCTGTTTACTGTTTTATTAACCATTTTATTAATTTGAAGAAATTGAAGACGATCTTCGATTTCTTATTAGTTATTGGATCCAATTCTGTCCAAATTCTGTCTTTTTTGTATAAAATTTAGTTTACCACAATTATTAGACCCAAAAGACCTAGACACGACAGGTTATTTGAACTAAGGTTGTTACACTTAACAGTTAAAAAATACTAGATATGCCAATTCAGTCACCTTTTGCCTAAAATAGGTAAGTGTGGGACGACACTAAAGCATACCCACGCTGAAACTGTATTCAAAATGTCGTGCGTGACCAAGACATAAAGAAAAATAACCTTGACGAAATTGAATTTCAAACCGAAAATAGTGTCTCGAGAACAAAATGTTTTTTTTTTCACGTCTAAACAGGTCGACCTAATCTGAGCTAAATTTTTGGTCAAATCGTTACAAGGTCCTGTGGCGCAACGGATAACGCGTCTGACTACGGATCAGAAGATTCCAGGTTCGAATCCTGGCAGGATCGCAACTTTTTTATCACTTTTACACATTTTGTAGCATTTTCCAGTTAATTTTATCGTTTTATTCTTTTGTTAAATCTTTGTTCTATTGTTTAAAATTCATTTAGCAATCTAAATGAATTTGTTCTCCCAATGGAGAACAAATTGGTCAATCCGCGCTATTTATGATAGTTCAAAGACTGCTAATGAATTCGATTATCCAAAGAGAATTCGCTTCCTTAAACGCTTCCGACCATTCAATGTAAAATCTAGCCTGGTGCAGATTCCCGTCAATTGACAAACACATAAACCTATCTTATTTCAAAGCTATAAGAACGAAAATCAAATGATAAAGTGGTGACAATTTGGACGAAGTAGAACTAAAGGACGATGTAGCTTATGGCGTTTCAGGACGGAGTTACAAAGCACCTAGTGAATTGGTTCACTGAGCTAGGACATAGTATTAAACTTAGGTAAGTTATTTTGGGTAGTATAAGTCCAAGTAAACATAAAATTCAAATACTATTGTCTAATTGTATTAAAATTTGTAAAAAATAAGAGAATCAATTTTTAGATTTTTTTTAAATTGTAAGTTTGTGGGATCTCGGCATTTTAGCACTTTTACATAAATCTATGTAGAAGATCTATGGCATATGCTAATGCACCACTCATAAGTACGCAAAATCACAATATCAGATCCAAAAGCACAGCATTTGCTGTAGATCAGAACGAAACGACTCAAGCGTTAATATTCTTTTAATTGCCTTCGAGAAACTGGTGTCATTACTAAAATGCCAACATAAGGTCAAACTGGTCGAACAAAAGCATTAAAAGTATCATAGAATAAACTCCAGGTCCGAATTTTGAAACGAAGAGATCCTTAAATTCGTTACAGGTTGAGAGACATATATAAATATAAAAAGAAAAGCAATAAAAAAAATGTTACTACATACATCTGTTAATGACCTATTAAAAAGTCTAAACAACCGCAGAAGTACTCACGATCAGGAACAAAATTAAGGCAACGCCATGGCCAAAAAGTATAAAAAGGTGAATAAACACGCAAAGTTTATCACAGACACAATTTAGAGTAAACCAGTTAAAGAACCTTCCTCCTTTCTGAATTCTGTAAATAAAATTAATTTCCTAGAGAGACTAAGTGCAGTGGGCCAGTCTAACGAACTTAATTCTCAAAAGCATTTCGACAGACATCATCTGTAAATGTAAATATTGTGTTAACTAATCAAGGTGTTTACTTAAACTGTTGGATCCTTGATTTAGCTGCAGATTCATTTACATCGCTGCTCTTAAATATTTTCCAAAACGATTTTTTCAGTTGACACCCTTTATCAATATTTTGATCCACCGGAGACTGTAGAACATGCCAGATAAATATTTTAGGAAAGAATATCCAGTCACATAACCAAACCAAATGAATATCGCAGTGCTCAATATTCGAGCAAATACCATCGTTGCGAAGTCACATGAATATAAAATCAAATCTAACAAGAATAGCAAAACGATAAAGCATTCTTCAACGTATTTTTATCCCTAGACGCACAAAATCTAGTGTGTTTTGCTGAGTGAGTTGGATGTGTTCACGATTGCCGGTCCACATACAAAACTTGTTAATTTGCATTCGAGTCATCTCGCATTCAAGAGGCATTATTTAGGAAACGCCGAGGAATCTCTGTGTAACGGTTTGCCAACCTGTCGTGGCGGCGAGTCGTCGTGCGATACTTAGACTGCTACTGATTCCATTTGATCGGTTAGAATTCTGTTTTGATCATTAGTGACGGTTTAGCTTAAGATTCTACCGGTTTCAAGTTTATTAATCTTCACATCATTTAGTTTATCAAAATTATGTATCTATGTTCCTTTTACTTTAAACCAGTAAATTGGTATTTTTGTTCAGTTTTTTTAGTAAATTGAATTTAAACCTCTTAACTTAAGTTTTTCTTACTACGATGTTTAATAATAACGTAACTTGGTTCTACGTGTTACCTTGATCAGAAGTTTCTCTGATTTTATTCGTACCATGAACAACGAATTGAGTCCGATAAATGTCGTCAAAGTAGTACAATGGCTCTGCATTCTACGCTATCCAGTGTTATCTATATTTATCGCCAATACAAAAGACTGATTTAGTAGCAGTTAACATTTATATTGAATTTGTAGTAACATTTGTAAAGAAAGCTTATCCTAATGGTGTAAATATAGAACGATCGTGAGCTTCGGATGTCGCTAGAGATTAGGACTTATTAAATATTTTCTACAAACTTACGCAGACGACCTTCTTTTCTAGATTGTTTGTTTTACTTGTCTTTATCCAAGAGTTTATCGTCTCACTGCTTTTGGTCCTAAGACTTTGGTCCTTTTCTTCGACCATAACGAAATTTATAATTCAAGTTTAACGTCATGCAACGTCATATTGTACTATCTAGACAAGGTTCGCTTAACGAACCAGTACTGGTAGAAAAAAAACCATTTGTATATGTTTAGTGCACGTGGGCGCGTTAATGACGACCTGACCACCACTCAGACACTGGTTTACAGCTAAAAGCATGACGGATATGATACAAAGATTTGTTTGGTTCTATACGCCAGTATTCAAGTATTTTACTTCCATATTAAATTGCAGCAACAGCCTCCTCGGTTCACTGTATCTTCGAGGGTCGCTCGATACCCAGGTCGAGCAAAAAGTATAATTGGGTTTTACGTTTTGTTCACCTCCTTTTATTTCTTGTTAGCCGCACATCTCGTATTCTTGTTGTCGAAAACCAGTTTCGAGGCAGCTGCATACAAATATAAGGAAGTAGGTTCAAATAGCTGAGAAGGCGTTAATATTGGCTCTAGAATACGCTCGTAGACACGTAGGCTTAAGTCAGGGTTGACAAGAGCATCTATAAACATATTTAGAGTTATATCTGTATCATAATTATATGAACGACCAATCTATTCCAACGGAACTATAAAATATAATAACATATCATTATAAAATTTACCACCTCTCAAATCTCTACAACTTCGCCGATTTTTGATAGCTATAAACAATGACGTTTGTCGTTTAGCCCAAAATGGATCGACAACATTGAACAAGCTAGAAAAAGCAGTAGTAAACATTAGGAAATTATCTATGAACAGTCGTAATTCTAAATGGAGCGTCGACCCTATTTCAGGTCTCCCTTCACAAATGACCTTGTGTGGTCGCAAGGCCTGCTGTCGTTCGCCTCGTAGGAATGCGAACATAATGCCACCATGTTGACGAACCTTAAGATAAATTCCTGCATAGAATACATTTGCCCTACTAGTTGTGAAAGGTTATTGGGAAGCCTATGTGTAGCCCTTTTCATTATGCAGATGCCAGCTAAAAATAAACCACTACAAGAATGTGAATGAAATGAGCTGACGATACCGTTAGAAAAATCAATGTAGGTATTTGTATTGAATCTTACATTTAGGTTAAGCCTACATAAGACAAACCTTCTTAGCCCGTTGATAGTGATCTAAAGGATTTATTTCAGGCCAGAACTAAGCTACGATAGTTCCTTTAATTATAGTCTTAGTTCTTGCAAGTTTAAAGGTACTCAGAACGTGATGTAACGAGTCCCATCGTTTGAGGAACAGCGTCATAAAATAAGCCTTTCTAGCACACTATTGCCAAACGTCATTTTCTCAGAGCTTGTCAAAATGAAATCGTACACCGACGTGACCTTTCGATCTGTTGTGTTGATTATTGTTATTATATCGTTGTGTCATTCAGTCTTGAACTTTAGAATTTAAAGTAGAATCTTATATAAACACTAGCTTGACATCCACCTACTCATCTTACAACTTGGGTCTTTTTAAACTAGTTTCCAAAGAAATTGGACTTTCCCATGTGACTAATGCAAAATTAACAGAATTTTATGATTCACCATTTTTGAACTCAATTTCTTAACTGTGACGGCCATCATAACGGATATCGAAATTAATCCCTTTTACAGTGGTAACGAAATAATAAACTAATAATTTTATTATCCAAGTCGACCTCCATCAGTAATTTCGAACGTTGCTAAAGAACCGGTCTTGTAGGAGTCGAAATAAAGCTTGCTCCTAATAATTTGTGTACGAAACTGCAATTGTCGCAATCCACGCTCAGAGTACCACTGATTTCGATATCATTGTGCCTACAGCCAACATTCGTTATAGAATTTCTGTAGAACATACTAATAACAAAGCATTTGACAAGGCGTGTCTTGGCATCCATTCAATACGTGATAAAACTTAAATAGATAATTGAACGAAGCCTGTCTAGCCTAGGAATTTTTATGTCTCCAGTTTTCTCAACAACTAAACATCGATTATTACCCAAGCATTAGTTTAGAACGCCCAATAACATAAACATCATTTATAAACAAAATACAAAGTCAAACTAACCATTACAGAAGTACATGCGTTTTAAAGAAGATTCTTATCTCAAAGACAATTCAGCTCATGAATAAAATTACGTTCGTAAACGCTTTCGACGCCTCCAATGAGAGCACAAAGGCTTTACACAATATGTTGAACAACTTATTATACGACGGAACAGGTTAGCATTGTGTTCCAGAACACAGTAGGTATCAAAACCTCGAATCCAAGGTGATATTACCTAAAGATATTCTACAGCATGTCCGCACTTCAATCAACTCAGATTTACAGCGTCTGAGCCGATATTAACCATAATTTATTGTCGTCGGACGCTTTTGGCAACTCTCGTCGAACAATATTACTGTTTTATGATATTAGTTGTCGATTTAATAGGATCGTGGCCGAGATACCAATGATAAGTTGGCCATTTCTCATAATATGGATAGACATATATTCTCGTAGATTCTCTTTACCCCTTTAACAAAGAAATGAATATTTTTGTTTTGAAATTCTTTTATCCTCTCCCCGAGATATTAAATTTCGTTTCCTCTCAAATTCACTTTGCAGTGTTTGGCGGGTTTTGTATTTACAAAAAAGAAAGGGGAAAAACTGACCGTAAAGTCTCGCTTACTCAGAATTCGTCGGCCGTGAATATTTCCGTAAAAATAAATATACAAAAACTGTATTCCGTGAACAGGTTTGAACGCTTGTTACGAAATGGGTATCGTGAAATCAAATTTCTGAACCTTCTTACTTGACAAGTCGACAGACAACTGTGTGTTGAAGTATACTGGTCTTTAGTGGGGAAATAAACAATAAACAGTCAACTATCCCCGCCATAAGTGTTAGTATCTGTATGTCGTTAAAAGGCTTTGAAGGCCTAAAAATTATATTTCGTCTCATTTATCTTAAATGCAAAATAAATAATCGTTCAAAATCCTACAGTACTAAAACTGCATTCTTGCTTCTACACTGACTAATTACTGACTCGGTCTCATTCAAATAAAACCTTCGAATAGTCTGGCCGTAACCGCAAGCACTGCAATGGACTCGGAACGCAAGAAAAATAAAATTGAAGCTGTAAACGAGAAAAATCCCTCCGTTTTATTTCAAGTGTTCACGTAACTGTGGGTAACATTCTTTAGAATTATTTAATCGGAACTCCATCGGAGACCAGACTTGCTACTTATCAAAATGCATACTTGAGCTGCCAAGAATTTAGGTCAGCGTTAATACGTGCATAGTTAGTTATAACGGCGTGTGACCAATATATTGAAATAAAGCTATTACGTTGAAACACGTAATGTCTCATGCCACTGATTTCATTATTTAGGAAATATTAAACGACTGTATACACGCACTTATGTCCAGTGTTTCAATCACTTGCAAATATGTAAGCGAGGTAGCGCATTATACAAATATTCTCACGTATACCAGTCTATAACCATTCGTGTAGATTACGTGACCGTGAGCTCAGATACGTGTTATTCCCGAGATATATGTTATTTTCAAACAAATATCTATAAAGTCGTAATTGACAATTTCTTACTGAACGTCTGTCATGCTGAAGACATGTCAGTTAGACGAAATTTTATTTGCCCTAAAAATAAATTTAGAAATTCCAATAAGCGTTGATGTAAAAATAAGACCTTTACACGTTTAGAATTGCTTAACGTGTTCATATTGTGTCAAGAAGACTAGAAGAGTTACATTACGAGTAAGTGATCATTGAACTTCAAACTATTGCAAATCAAAAAGGTGTTATTTACGCACTAGAGCCAAATATTTCCTAAGCCTGTTCAAATCTGAGATTGAAGTCATAAAGATGCTTATTATTCTACAGCCGTCTTGCGGCCACTTCCAGAATAATAAATGTTAACACTACACTGCCATTCGCCAAAGAAACTGACGATATCACCGCAGCACTTTCGAACGCTATCGGAATATAAAACGACATGAACCTAGTACAGGTAACAGTTATATCTAAACATTAAAAGCTATATAATTGAACCAAATTTATATTGTGGACGACCTCGATATGACGTCCATTTAGATTTGCAAAATGATTGTGCGTTTTGGATATTGATATTCGATATTTCATCATGTTTTGCTGTTCTGTGGCTAGATTTACCTGACCGAATTTTGTGTAGTGTCAATTGTTTTTCAACGCATTATCTATTCGTATTGTAAAATCGTTAGTAAATATACCAGTTTTTGTATCGATCACTAGTTTGACAGTTTGACACGCTATCAAACTGACCAGTAATGGAGCCAAACGTAATTCGACATTAATCTCTTTCATTTTGTTTTTCATAAACACTTAACGGGCCTTAACTTTGTGTTTGCGTGTTCATAATTAGCAGTTGCATGTTTCACCGCAAATATCTGCACTGGCCATGTGTTACAAATAAAAACTTAGCCAATCATAATTACTCTGTAAACTTCAAAGATTAGAAAAAGCCGTGGAACAGTTTCAATCCAATTTGTCTTCACAACCGCAGTCGGATTGCAGAAGTTTATCAAGTCGCCCAGACGAAGCAAGGTTGTCACCGCCACACAATTACTCACCGCTCGTAAAAAATAACAATTATTGTCAATGTTTTTCGTCGATAATTAACTATATGCAATAACAGTAAGATTTTATGCTTAACTGTGCAGCGGAATTATGAAACGGTATTTAAATAAGCGGCGGGAACTGATATCTTTCTGGTTATAATCATAAAATCATATATGATATTCATAATCCGTCGTTACTTCGTACTCTTATATCATTAATTGTAATGACGCTTGCGTTCTAGTATGTGATAAAAAACTCGCACTGTATTGGATTGAACAAAAACTGCTTCGTTGAATTCAGTATCCTAGCGTCTCATGGTCTCATTACATCAAAAGCAGTTTTAGGTAAGGTCTTTTCATAAACTGTCAATATGGGGAATTCCGTCAGCCCTAGAGCAGTTGGCAACGGTGAGTAAAGGCCGGCTGCACCTCTGCGCCATGCGACGTGAATGCCTCTCCAGTGACATCTTTAAACTCTTCCACTCCCATCAAAGGCATTGTGCTTTGACAATACGAAACTTTTCTTGTTTCAGGTCCCAGCTGTATTTTTTTGTTAAAGCCAGTGATTTTTCTTGTAACTGACTTAGTTAGCGGGTAATCAGTCTTCCAGACTTTGTTAGCTTTAAGAGATTGTTTTTCCTAGCCGTTAAGCTGTAATTATAGCTTTAAGGGCAGTCCGGGGGATATCATTAAGAACCTTGGTACGGCTCACAGGTCGAAGACCTGAGTATACACAAACGACAAGTAAACGTACATTAAAAATGAATTAGTTTGCCTGTCAAGTGTCCCGGGCTTCTCTTGTGGACAAGGTAAACCAAACATTGGGTTTAGTTACATAGTCCAAGTTAGAGGTAAATGTTTGCTATGGCGAGTTATAGGCTAGCTCGCCATCTTATGACGACGGCGCGTTCGTGTTCCACGCGCGCCTCAAAGAGATGTCAGCAACCAAGTAGGGGTCCGCATGGGCCGATGCCTTCCAGGGCTGCGGGACTGTTCGAAAGAGATACCGTGGCCCTGGAACACAAAGGGCAAATAAGGAACATGGATGGGTTTTAGTCAGTACAAGTCTGACACTCCCTTCCGCTCAGTCATTTATTGATTTCCCATCCGAAAAAAATAAAAAGGTAAATGTTTGCTTCATCCTCAACCGTTACTAAGCTATAAACAGCTTGCAAAGAGCAAAAAAGAAAACGCTGAACAAAATCCGTTTCATTTTAAATCCCCACAACTTTTATCCAAAACTCTGCCACCAGCATCAGCAACCAAAAAGGTAAAATGATGTAATTTTCATATCTCTACAGTTACATTTAAGAGCGTGCGTGCAAAACGTGTCAAATGTTCTTTGCGCGAAAACAGAACACTTATCGTATTATTTATAAGAAATGCGCAAACGTCAGCGGAAGGGTAGAACTCGCAAGGTCGCGCGTCGGAGCCCGCCTGTGTCCGTGCGCGTCAGCAACTTTACACACAACTCTGCTTTAGCACTAGTAAGACAAACTAACACTTTAATCATTTAATCCCGGGAAAACAAAAGTTTTGTTTGTTTGTGTAAAGTTGACACAAAAACTCCTGGAGGAATCTGGGAGTTTCTTGTGTTAGTTACGGAACTGTCCGGGAAAGTCTGCCTTAGTTAGATATTTATGTAGTGATAGGATAGAATCCCAAATGATGTTCTATACTTTCTACATTATTATGATCACAATAATAGTCTAAATGTCTACCAATCAAATGAACTTCGGCCAATCACCTCGACTTGTTACGTGCGCAGAACTGAGCTGCAAAATTCTGATTACAAAGAATTACTCTAGAAAAGTTTATTTCAAGAAACATCAAAAGCAAAACTTCTTTCAAATTCAGTAAAAATACTCTTTGCTCCCAGACATTTTATTTAATTGCACGTTTAATTTAATGTGGAGGTTCACGAAGGAAGCGTCGTCATTATTAATTTAACTCAGTTTTGCTCAAATCAGAATCAGTGGCTACTTTAAGCTCTTTTTCTCATTATACCAGATTCCCTCTCGTAATTAAATTGGCCTTTGTTGTGATTAATTATTCATTTTAATGTTAATGGCTACCGAATAATTTTGGTACATAGTTA
This sequence comes from Noctua janthina, assembly GCA_963576755.1. NCBI lineage: Eukaryota > Metazoa > Arthropoda > Insecta > Lepidoptera > Noctuidae > Noctua > Noctua janthina. The sequence continues at coordinate 12,180,155 of OY755059.1, forward strand.
TATAGCGAAGTTAGTTTTTGGAAGTGTTGTAATGCGACTATCAATCAGGCTCAGGCTATGATTCCATTGGTATTTGTGACTACCCATCGTGTATATTGTCCCAGCGTTGGGCCAAAACCTCTCCCTCTCCCTATTTCTCACAATTCTGTCCTCTGCTATTAAGGTCCCGTTCTTTTGGTAGGTGACACGCTTATCTCTGTTTCCTCGTCTTGGTCCGCCACGGTCCACGATGACGCCTAGGATTCAATTTGTGACTCAGACAGTTAACACTTTGTAGAATCATGGTACAGTCTTGAAGAAAGTTATGACCGTGACCAATTGAAGAAATAAAGCAACGATCAAAATGCCAATATTTACAACAGCAAACGACATCTCTAAAATCAAGAACAAACGTAAACCTTGTTTCATCTGATTCATATCCACAAATTCTTTACCGATTTCTTCACCTTATCGATGAGAATCAAGTTTCAGCGATTGTCTAATGTTTATTCAATGGCTCGTTAGTGTATGACGTAAGTACCAATACCAACTTATTGCAATACACCTGGTGTGCATCACACCTTGAACTTTTCGCCTCACGAGAGCTCCGCACCGGTTAGGTCATTTCGAAACCAAGTAGTGAATAATTCACTGCATATTTTTCATATACTTGTTGCACGATCGTGGAATATTATAAGTTTATTGCTGTGGTGCTGTGTTGTTCTACAGTCATGGTTTTATAATAAGCATAAGCTTAATCCACAAATGTTCTCACTGCTGGGACGCAGGCCTCCTCTCTATGAGAGGGAATGGGCTATAATCCACCCCGTTTTTATAATAATGAAGGAAAAGTATGGATGGTCATTATTAAGCCAAGCGTAAGTATGTAGGTATTATTATGATGTTACCAGTATTGTTATCTTGATGCATATCTTGCATGGTAATTATTCTAACTTTCATATAATTTATTATTTTATTTTTACCTACTTTACGAAAAACCCATTTTAGCACCATATTTAAAAGATAGTTCACTCTGTCACGGCGGTTGAGTTTTGCAAAAAAAAAGACTCCTTAAAATTACCATTAAATGAACATTTATCAAGCGTGAGCACTGATGCATCCATTATAATGTTAGTCATCTTCGTCGTCTTACCAAGGGGTATCTTATTACCTAGTACTAACTGGGTTGTGGAGGTCAGATAGGCAGTCGCTCCATGTTAAATACTGATATTCAGCTGCATCCGGTTAGACTAGAAGCCGACCCCAACATAGTTGGGAAAAGGCTAGGCAGATGATGAGTCATCTCCATTTTTTTATATTACTGAGAAAGATTCCTTTATGTTTGTTTATCATTAATGAAACCTGCTTAATCTATAAACAATGACGAAGAAGCATACTTAAGACCATGAGATAACATAACAAATTCGAGATATGAGGTCGATACAAAAATATTTGAAATCATTACAAAGATTCTGACGAGGTGACTCACGCAGAATCTTGAATAACTTTATATAAAGTTAATCATAAATATTAATAAGCATATCCTCAAGCTCTTAGTCATATCGCTCGTAACTTAATTGTTTATATAATTCTAAATAAATACTTTGTTTGTGCTATACGCAATATTTTGTCCTTCGCATTTCGTATTCAGTCTTTCCCGCGACCTTTATTACTGAACTTAAGGATACTGAGTGAAGAATGATGATCCCTACTTGGATACAGCAAAATTAAAATACCCTAAGTATACAATCTTACCGGCGTTCATAAGTGTATAATTAAATTCTTTGTCCATTGTCTTACAAAGAAACTTCTAAGAATCTCATTATATGTATTGACACAGTCTGTAGGTAAGTCCCCCAAATTAAATTAATTTCGGTAGAACATATTCAAGTATTTCAAATTTTTAGCGGAATAGTAAACCAAACCCAAGTGCATTAGAAGCACAGTTCCCTTTCCACGTTTCTCGTCTCCTCCATACTTATTTCACCGCTAATGCGCTTAAAAACGCTCGCACATCTAAAGGAAGCACTGTGGAATTTAACACAAAAGGTGTGCTAAATGTAAAAGATCTTTTCTGGTATGCCTCACAAAACAGCGGGCATCATTCGACGACCGTCTCGTTAGCCCCATTCAAACACTCCATAGTTCTACGGACTCTACGAGCTACGAGACTTTTTGTTGCTCATTCAACTGTTGGCTTTTTATTTTTGGATGTCCCACTAGGATTTTGGATGTTCACGTTTGGACCGTTATCTAGTGGATCTTTGATATGAGATAGGACAAACAAGGTTCTGTCTGTAACGTCGTTTTAATTTAAAATGTTTGTTTATTCCTTCGTTGTGGTAAAGTCTGACGCATCGATAAAGTTCTCTTCACAAGAGAACATATTAACTCATTCAGAATAAATTTCAAACTTGATATGTAAAGAAAATGTGGCAAGGAAAATCCCAACGATTAAAAGCAACATATTTTCGATGACTCCGGAGCCGGTATTTTAAAATGTAGTCGTTAATGTAAAGATAGCGAGGATAATAAAAATCTTTTTGGAGGGATACCTCAAGTATGTATACTGGAACCGGTTGGCTTTATAAGTGTAGGACCACAGAAACATTATCAGTAATCTGCCATTCCAAGCGAAGCTTCTGTTGTTTTTTGGTCAACTTTGCCTTGAAAGAGATCTCGAAACGCGTCTTCATTTTTTTAAATTTTGCGGAACTGTTGCTAACTGAACAGGATTTACAGTTGAACGATTTCTTTTTAAGTTGCGAAGATGTTTTGGTTAAACTTGTTTGACATTGGTGTACGAACAACAAAAAAACCACCTACCTACCTACTTACTTTTATGCTATTTTGGAAATTTGGGCAGAAGAGCTTCGGTTATTAAGCGTATCTCCTCCATAGCGAAAGATGACAATAAACCGGCTACGTGAAAACAAAACTAAAGAATACCGAAAAAAACAACCAACTTTTTCACTAACTAAACCGTAGTCCTACCACGTAAATCCTCATTGAACACGTATCGCCTATACACGTACGAACAGGTCCCGAACAAATACAAAGAAACAACAATAAATTACACAGGAATCGCTTTCATAAAAATGTATCACGAGTTACCTGCGTTAGAGGTCAAAACATAAGAAATCCCACGTCTCAAACAGTCCGGTACGCCATCCGAATATAAGGATTACGACAAAAGCTTTCTCGGTGACTCAACCCCTCAGGTAGAAGATTTTTTCAAAGGGAATATCCGAAAAGAATGTAATACACGGTAATTACAGCAAGAATACTTTGCCTTTATAGTTTTCGGTGAAATTTTAAGGCAAACGCCTTAGCTATTCCATAAATTACCTGTTTTAGACGTATAGTAATAAAAACCTGTTTTATATTCACAACGACATACCACACTATGATAAAAGCCGGTTCATTGTCTTACTCACAGGACATTTTCTTTTGAGTAGGTATTGCTTTTTGTTTTTTTGGCCTTTTGACATAACGTTTGAATACATTGCATTCCTTAGAAGCGATGATAAGGTTTGACAAAATAAGAACAGTCAACACTCTTATTTTACAAAACGCTATATAATTAACATCGCGCCATCTCTAACAGCCAATTCTCTATTTATACGTGGTAGCATAAGATATTTATGTGCAGTTATAACCTTAGCTGGACTCACATGGTATATAATCACGATGTATATAAAATCATTACATAAACCAGTCTCACAGTTATTTATATAAAAACTTCTGCTTTGCATGTCCACTGGGTGTCGACTGTCGGTTAATGTTCTTACATACAGGCTACCGGTACATCCTACACTTGTTGGTCCAACTCGACGACAACAGCCAACAAAAAACCTAAAATATTACTGAAACGTACCTTCCTCTTACATTCGGGACAAAAAGACCTCTTTCAGAATGTCAGTGCCAAAGTTACGTGGCATTTTATGTAAGTCCCTTTTTTCGAACAAAAAGCCTATTGACACGTAACCCTCCCGAAATTAGATGATAAAGTATTTGCTCCACCGTTTTCTAGGTGGTTTGTTCATTTTATGGGAACTTGTTCGTTGAATTCGGCATCAATATGTCCTCTGGTTGGAGCGAATCAACCGTCCGTTAGAACAACCGACGTGGAAGGAGGGGATGGAACTCATAATCTGAAACTCGTCTCATGTTTTTAATAACGCAAGGTTTCCATGATCAAAGATAACAATCCAGATGGAAAATTGTCGTAAACGCCGAGAAAAAGTATCTTCAAAAGTGCTTACGAAAACCAAACGACATCCGTGGATCCAGTCAAACCCGTTCTTGTCGAAACGCGTGAAGAAATTCTTCATTTCTAGTTTTAGCATGATCGGCAGATACCGTGATGTTTAACGACCACTGTTATTAACATTAGACACCGGTTGTGAGCAATTAGAAACCTTTTCATAATATAACCCGATAAGTGAAATAAGACTTTGCGTTGGTTCTACTGCAGACAGGTAAAAACATAGATGTCTACGACAATGATACTCAATGACAAAGCAGAAACGGTATAGTAGTTTCTCTATATTGTTTTTCGATGATAATTTTGCGAGATGGTGAAAGTACCTTTTGTTAAACACATTATCAGTTAACCGCATCAATCACGATGGGCAGGGCAAAGGAAGCCGATATACCTTGCAGTTAACTTTAAGTGTCATTCAACCATCTCGGGGCACCACGTAATCTCGGTTTCACTTTTGCCATAAAACAAGACAATTCCGCGCCACGAGCCCACGACGCCGACGCCTCCCCGCAGGAATACAAAATGGCGGAGCAAAAAAAGCGCGAAACCACAAGCGCGGATGCGTTCATAACTGTCTCGTTTGAATAACAATGTTGTAGTTTGTACCATCATCTGGCTTTTACCTTCAATTACTATATCATTATTTTTAGATCACAGGTCTGTTAAATGCGATTGAATCTCGTAACACATTTACACTACACCTGTCACAGTTATTGAGAACAGTTCGGACACACATCGCACAACCGTTACTGCCTCCTAAGAGCAGCAGTAACCAATTGGCCAATTGTTATTTGTGTCATGTCGTATGGCAGCCGCGAGAGCTAAATGCGTAAACCGAGTAACGGTGTCGGTTCAATGAACGGAAAGTGGTACTACTAATAATAATCATCACCTGCTCAGTAAGGGAAGTTCGAGCGATGTGCTCGCCATATTTAGCCAATCCTTGTAAACGAGGAAGTGCAGCGGGGAGAGGGGAATGTCGCTGCCAATATGGCGCTGCTCCGATTAATCTAAGGTCGTTATTACCTTTACCACATATTTGGTACGTTTTAAGTGTGACGGAATGTCCTATTTTGAAAAATTAATGAGGTATTTTAATCTAGTCTGATTGTCTAAATTATCTGTACCTAATAGCCTATTCAAAACTTTTTGTAATACAACAACGCGTCGTTAATTCCTTGTGCAACTTTGCAGCAGCGTAAACATTGACTTTCAGACGTAAAGTAATAAAAGTAAAATCTAGTTGGGTAACTTTAATGTGCATTATGTCTCCCACCTGACCGCGAATTTCGCTCCGTGCTCGAAACTGGGTTTTTGTTCAAAAGGCACGACCCGCACGACACAGTCTCCTTAAACACGCATTACGTTGTGTACTTTCGTTTATTTCTCCACTTACAACTATTTAAACATAACTTTTACTTTTGGATCACGTCGGGCGTGACTCATATGACAATAAAACTTCCTAAATCCGTCTTCAAATAAATGAGTTAAGTAAACTAAAAATACTTTTACTGAGATCATACTTGTGCGACTAGTTTCCAACAGTTGGCTTCCGATTTTCTAACGAGATTTTTTCACTCGATAGAATCGCGCAGTCGTTCAAGAGTTGGGCTTCTTCCGCACCACCGCACACTGCACCGAGTGGAAAAAGCCACTAACATTACGCTCGAACAACTTAAGTTCCTGACCAGTGTTCATTTTTATCCAGTACTCTGATGTATGTACTAGTTTTTGCAGGCGAAGTTTGATAGTCAGGGCGAAAGATAACGGCATTATCTACCAGTTTGTAATTACGGTTACGGACTTGCAGAAGTCTATTAAAAATATTGTACAAGAATCGTAAGCTTTCTGTCTTGTGATTAAATTCCCTACTTTCTTCGGATGATTCCTTAATCGATTCTCCGAAAAAAACAACAGAATGTGACTCCAAAGTTGAGGTCAAAAACCGAATGTATCAATCAAGAGATTTCACCAGAAACGATTAGAATAGAATAGAAGAACAATCGCAATTCTTTAGCGTCAATAACTTTCCCGCGGTTCACTAATTACGCTCCGTCGCAGCACTTGCGTCCACATTTCACGTACCCAATAAGAAAGACAAGATAATTACCACAAAGCCACTCAGCCAATCACAGGAAGCTGGTACTTACATGTTAACATGACATACTAACCGACTAAGTCCTTTAGTCCCTAGTCTCGTCTATAGTCAGAAACTCCTACTTAGTGTCATGTTTGCTTTCTCAAAGCTAATTACTTGCTGCGGACGGAACACATCTCGCCTTTACTTCAGTTATGATGATACAGGTATGCGGTGTCATGAGGATAATCGTCTAAATGAATCATAGCTTGGATCCGGGCCAACGAGGTGTATTTTTCTGCGCTGCTTATATAATACGACAATAAAAATGCATAGATGTCAATGTCGATTAATATAAACGCGATAATAACATTGAAAAGTCTAGTGGTGTCAACTTTCAGTGACCGTTCTCGGTGGCTCTTTCACTTTGGCACATGAATATTAAAGTCGCGTACATCACCATTTAGGGAGGGAGGTATAAAAGGTTGTAACTGTTAAACAGTCAATGGACGAGTGACACTGGCAATGAGGAGCCGCGTTCCGTTTTAGCCGAGCATCACGTATGCGACACCTATCTTCGTACGTGTATCGTTGCGACCGACCCGACCGGCTTACGTACGACTTTCCACCGCGTCACACAAAAGGCCGTGAAAAAGTTTTATTCGGCTTTAAAGATTGAATAGGCTTCCTTTGTTGTTTTCTGTATTGTGTATTTTGTTAGCCATTTCGTAAAATTGTTAAGCCTGTAGTTTCACAGCTGATCGGACCTTTCCTATAAACCGCAGGCACAAACATTTTTGAGAAAATAATGCCACAATTACCTACGCTTGACAGGCAAGTTGATGACTGCAATATGATGTCATCAGTGTTTAAGTTAATATACTGTTACGTAATATAACTAATGAGTCAACAAGTACTTGACCTTCCAGAAAATTCAATTTACAAGAATATGTCTTTAATTTCTAAGAAGCATAGTACTTATAATAATATTTACTCGAGATTTCAAGTACTAAGTGAACGTTCATTTGCGAAGGAAATCTCATCATCATTTCAGCCGAAAGACGTCCACTGCTGAACATAGGCCTCCCCCAAGTGTCGCCACATTGACCGGTCCCGTGCGTCTCGCATCCAGCGGATCCCTGCAACCTTTACCATTTCATCGGTCCACCTTGTGGGAGGCCTTCCAACTCGAATTCTTTCGTTTCGCGGTCGCCACTCCAGAACTTGGAAGGGAAAAGTATCTTTAGTGAATATAAATTAATTTGCATCACTATTTATACCTTCAGTTCAGTCCTATAGACTCTCCTAGTTCTTCACAATCCATTACAGGGCTATAATTAAATAATTATAGTTATACTTGATAACACGATCATTTTTAATGCCTTTCCTCCATATTTAAATGTAGATGCAATGTAATGATATCGTAACTAACTTCCGCCATGCTCCATGGCAATCGCATTCCGTTATACGCTAGCCTCTACTTAGGTCGCCAGCTTGATTAACGAAGCGACAAGTGGCGATAACTTTGAATTGTTTACAAGTCAAGTGAAAAGGCATTAACCTGAACAAAAAACTTGCTAACAATAAAGAAAAAAGATTTATTTCGGTTTTGAAGATGTAACAAATCACCAGTTATTATTCGACCAGCCTTCTTAGTATCAATAAATCATATCTCGAAATCACTCATCGAAAATCGTTACAAGAGGACTGACTTCTTGTTTTGTGCAACGTTGATAACTTCGACTTAACTATACCTTTATTGTACCAGGTAAGCATCCGTCTTTTTTACTCTTATTAAGAACCAAAGAGAATAAAGGAAACAAAAAAGTTTGCGTGACTAAACCCAATCGAACATCGCCGGTCAGCTATTGAAGCTTTTCATAAACAGTCAATTTTTTCGTCGGATCAAAATATGGCGATGTTTTTGATGCTGCGTTGATTGCTCGCTCGATTCAACGGGATCCAGACGATCGAGTAAACGATGAATCGTGCAAAATACTTTTTAATATAGCTGTGTAATTCGATCTTCGTCTCGTAGATTTATCTTTACTGAATTTCCTTTTTTACCGGTGTTTTAATCAAGTTGAAGCAAACTCGCGAATCGCCCATTTTTTCATCCCATTTGAGAATAAGTATTTTGTATTCTTAGAGCTTTTCTGAACAAGAGACCGTATAATTTATGTTGGTTAAAAAAAAATGCAGCGTTGAAAAGACGTCAAAACATTTTTACCACATTGCAGCATTCCTCATGCCTATCTTATAAAACCAAACAGAATCAGTTAATCAATGGCCACACATTACATCGTTAGCTATATTTCTAAAACATTGCAGTTAGGTACTGTTACGCGAACTGGGTCACAGACAGTTTCGTACCGTAGAACGATAACATCTTCGCACAATAAAATGCTGCTATGCGCTTTATCGTTGCAACTACACGGAATAAGAAGCAGATGGAGTGGAGCATTACAAATACTTGCGTGCTTTTCATAGAATCCAACTTGCCCAAAATGTTTGATTTTGTAAAACAAGAAAACAAGTTCCTGACATTGGTCATGCATGAGTAATACCAAATTGCGGTGTATCAGCGGTAAGTGTCCAAAGAGTCCAACACATCAGCTGCCTAACCGCTTCTCAACTATGTTAGGGTCGCCTGCCAGTCTAACCGTTTGCAGCTGAATACAATTTTACATGGAGTCACTGCCCATCTAACCTCCACCCAGTTAATGGGTAACAGCTTGGTAAGCAGTGACTCCTCTTTTACAATACCCATGAGTTGTTCAATGATCAGCTAAGACCAGAGGAGTATCTTCAGAACTTCGCGCTTATCGCTGGCATCAGATTTCGTTGGCTCCTTATTCCATGTTCCACTACTACGCTCAGCAAGGCACCAAGTTTTTTTTATTCGGCATGTTTGTTTAGTTGCTTCAGCCAGTTTTATTTACCCGCATGTTGGTATCAAACGTTCTGTCAAAGAGAGGCTTTTTATCGCTTTGGCATGGTTCGACTTAACTTTGTGTGGAGGACGTATGTTTTGAAAAAAATACTGCGTCAATGTATGTGTATTTGTATTGCTCTTATCTCCCGAACGTAAATTAGCTTCAAATTCTTCCAAAGGATGAAGTAGTTCTTGTTTTTCTGGTCTTGGTGACTTATAGTTTGTTGAACACGACATCTCTGTCGTTTGCCTCATTTAAGACCTGGTGGGTCCAGGTAGTGCGCCACGGCGACGGGCAGGACAGAAGTTCCGGCTTATCTTGTGACAGAGCTCCAAGCTCGATGTATTTGGGATGGATCTAGATACCTAATTTGGCCAGATTGAATCTGCAGTCGATTCAAGGACTCAAATTAATTTAGCTACTTCACTCTTTATGTGATTTTATTCGAGTAACGACTTAAAGTCGTTCAATATTTTTAAGGAAAAGGATTATAGAAAATAATCCAGTACGATTAATAATTTTAAGAGGTATCTAAGTCCTAAGTTAGATAAAGTGAACAATAACTTCTAAGTGTAACTTGAAACTACTTAATTAATTAACTTTATAACTTTGCCGACCCCAATTTACGTTTAATTTACTATCAAGATAGAAGTAAAAGTTAAATATTCTTAGTACAGATTTCTATAGCATAGTTTTAAATCGTACTTAATTTTTAATCGTTATGTTCTCTTTGCAGGTAATTGCCATCTCTATCCCACCAAAGTGGAATTATTTGAGAAAGTTGAGACAGCACCAGGTAACAATAGGATTCTTTAAACAAGTTTAAGAAGTTGTTTAATCATCGAAGCAAAAAGGAAATCCTTGTTTGTTCAAAAAGCTTAGAACAAGTACGAGTGGCACAAAAAAAACCACAGAATTTACTTAGCATTAAAACATTTGACACGAACAAAACAAATAAAGAATTCCATTCATGTTTTTTCCCGGACATCTAGACGTACTTACGCTATCAGCCGGTCGGCGGTTAGCAAGTGCACAAACAATTTGAGTAAAGAAAAAGTTACGCCTCTCACTTTCTTCGGAACATATCTCAAATACAGGCCTGGCCCACGTGTCGGTCGAGAAAGTGAATATTCGTCGGCAGACACTATTCTCACCTATCATTTATTGCCAGCCAGTTATTGCCATTGATTGTCCGGTACAGACTTTCCCATTAACTTTGGAATTTAAACAATCTGATTATGTAAAGTTAATTTGTTTGGTGATTTTCTATTTCTACTTAAATCTACTGAACACCTGTTTTGTTTGTGCTGCTTTATTTGTGAAGTAAATAGTTGGTAGTTGCATGAGAGAATTCTCGTTTCTTCTTAGTTTACAAACAATCTCATTGAAAAAGTTTTGCGATATAAATTACTCACGCTTATTTCGAGCTCTTAAAAAACCAACAATTCTACGCCATTCCTGTGGATTTTCGGCACGATGCAAATTTAGTTGCAGCGTTTTTCATTTAAAAAAGCAAGCAGGGTAATTTTATAGTCAAAATAACGTAACTCAACAACAAATCACGTTGTTTTTACTACACTTTTTTGAAACCACGCTGTATTTTACGCTTTTAACTACGTATTTTTTTTAAACTGTGTGTTTTTCTTCTTCGATTTGTTGCAGTGATATTATTGATTATTTTAGGAGCATAAAGAGCGAGAAATGTCTTATTTCAAAACGTATGCAATACAATCAATCACTACCAATAAGCAAAATGAATTATTGTATTAAGTAAATTGAATAATTTGCCAATACAAGGTTTTAATGAGACTCATTTGTGAGCTGCTGTTGTTAACTTTTCTCAAATAAATAATGTATCACAGAAACCAATAATTAATTAGTTAATTTCACCATTAACAAATAATTAATTGAAATGTGTCAATATTATTTTATTAGCTGAAAATGAATTTCGAATTTGTAATCTGAAAGCAGACATATTTGAATATGGAATACAAGCTTTTTACCGTGACTATGTCCCGCGTAGAAGGATGATTGTTACAAAACGAAATGCTTGGTTTGTCCAATCCATCCCTAATAAAAATATCCAAAATCAAAATACCTATGGGCACTATAAAACGCCGAGAAAATCCCATTGTAAAAAATCTATGTTTAATTTCAATTCATGCATTCGTATAACAATATAAGTAAAAACCATTTTGTCGCAATTGTAACTATCAACATTACAATTTAATCTTGTCGCAATTGTTTGAATTACAATTTAATCTTGTCACAACAGATTTCATTTGTTCTTATTAATTCTCGAATTTGATATTATTTCTTTAATTATTCTCTGAGTGATTTGAACATAACACGCTCACAAAGGTTTGAGATTTAGTGAATGAATGAGTGATCATATGAAACACATTTCAGTCATTCAATTACATTCAATCACTTTACGTATTCAACATCCACACATTGAGTTTGTATTATCGAGAATAAAATAAACGGGTTAAACAAACCAAATAAAGTTCACCTGTTAATATAAATTGCTTGTTGGATAGTAATTGAAATAATTAATTGAAATTTGTATTTATGTTTTAATGTATTTTCTTTATAAAATAAACTGTATTTTCGTTACTGTTGGAGGCTTGGGATCGATTCTTACTTAAGGATCAGATTTAATTAATTGTTCCTGATTTATTTAAGGCCCAGCCTAGAGTTTGCTATCTTATCTGAATAGAACAGGGGGCCTAAAATGACCGCTTTAGCAGAATCACTATAGGATAATAACCCATATGATACAATAACCCATATGAACAACGTTAAAATTATCAAAATGTTCACAGACGCAGTAAATATTATGAATTCTAGCTTTGTGACTATTTTACGGATAGTAACGTAATTCATATTATTATCCTATTTTGATTTTGCTAAAGCGGCCATTTTAGACCCCCAGAAGAGAATTTTGACATTGATGTGCGTCCGTGTAACCTTTTTCTTAAAAAACTATCTCAGACACTAATCTGCATGATTATCATGTCATATGACTTGACCAAGTTATGTCTGGACTTTAAAAAATACTGTTTCACCGGATAGAGAGAAACACCAATCCCCTCTAATTTTTAAACATAATTTATTTCCGACGTATACGAACGTTATTTGAAACCACTTTATAAAATAAATATCATTTATCATTTGGTTGGTGGAATCTTTAATTTTGAAATGTCAAATGTTTTTTGGTGTCTTCTGAGTAAAGAACGTACTGTGCCAAATAAATAACGGTTATAACGTTAATAACGGTAAAATAATACAGTGGTATCGACAACAATATTTAACTAACAATATTAATATTCAGGACACATCCGACGACTTTCCTTTTACATAGTCCTTTACACATAACGGGCACTAATTGCTATATTGACCTTAATTTATATGTGTGTTAAGAACTAGAATTCTTTAGCAGTACCTTGTCAAATGACATGTTTCATTCTAATAGAGTTAGCACTATTTAGTGTTTAAATAAGACCTTGTTAAGGAATGTGACCTTTTTCATTCATTTTTTTCTAAGAAATATTTCGTGACTTTTGAAAGAAATAGTTTTATTTTAATATGAATGAGTCTATAAAGTTCAAGATTACGTATACTATCTATAATTAGATATTATTTTTATGAGCTCAGATACCAATAAAATCGATTCACAGTAAATTAGTTATGGATTTGTTATTTAAATAAACATTAGCATACATATTAAGCATACCTTTCGTTAAGAATTTATGAAACGAGCTATTGCCCGCGGCTTTGCTCGCGTGGTGGCTGGAAATCCCACGGGAAAGTAGAAACTACCGGGATGAAAAATGACCTATGTCCTAACCCAGGTTTTGGGCTACCTGTACGCAACACAAAAAAAAAAAAAAAAATACCTGTAGTTACATTCGCATTTTTTTTAAAGTTTATTATGAATTTTTTTATAAAAGCTGAATAGATAAAGCTTTTTACATAAAGTAGACAGAATACACCTGTTGCTAAGGTATATCTAATAGAAAATCTATTTATAAAAGTGTCAGCCGTGACAGAGGTAAAACCAGTATGTACAGATTTGCAAATATGCTTGTATATTTTACAAAACCAGTAATATGTACTGGTTTTGTAAAATATACGTTTACATAGTATCAAGTTGGCCTGCCGGCCGTGTTCGAATATTTAGTTTAGAACCACTTATCGACGAAAGTGTTGTACGGATTTTATAGTTTACACCAACAAAAATAGTCCCAACAAAAAAAAACTTCATATTAGCAGTTGGTTTACTAAATAGCGAGGACTATATTAGCAGCCTATATAACTTACTAACTAGGGAGGGGCGCCTAAGAAGGAACATTTACTGACCATATTGCTAGCAGCTCGTGGCTAAATAATAACAGCCGCTTGGGTCGATCTTTAGGTTAAGCCGTGCTTGCCTAGGTTGGTCTGTGGATGGGTGACCGCCCATGACATACCGAGTTTCCTTCGTGCCTCGGAAAGCACGTTAAGCCGTTGGTCCCGGCTGTCATTTGTAGATCTTTGACAGTCGTTAGGTAGTCACTGGCCAAAAAAGTCTGACAACCAGCCTTTACCAAGGGGTATCGTATTACCCAGTACTAACTGGGTTGTGGAGGTCAGATAGGCAGTCGCTCCATGTAAAATACTGGTATTCAGATGCATCCGGTTAGACTGGTAGCCGACCCCAATATAGTTGGGAAAAGGCTAGGCAGATGATGATTGCTGACGTTCTTCAAAAAGATCAGGTGCGTTGTTCTCGCGACGGGCGTGCGTGTGGGACTAGATGTATGAATGTGGACGAGGCAAAAGGAGTATGTAAAGATCGTAGCAGATGGCCTTCTGCCTGCCCCCATGGAAAAAGCGTAAGGATGTGTAAATACGTATTGCTATCTAGCCTATATTGACCCACTGCAGGGCTAAGTGCTATTGCTGAGCAGTACTCTTCGGCCAAGACTCAAGATGGCCCCGTCATCTCAGACACAGCAGAGACATTGCTTTTTAAAAGAGACTAGCGCTAACTTTTACGATTCTCATCTGTTTTCGCATTCGCACGCTGAGAAAGCTATCTTAGCCTTGACATAGTTACCAAATAAAGCTCTCGAAGGTGAAGATACACAATTAAGGTGTCTTTTTAATTCATTTGAAACCAAAATAAACATGAACATTGGTCATAAAAGTTATACAGTGTTTTGTCTCACTTATTTATTTTCATGAGAAAAATACTTTTTTTTTTTTAATCTTTCATGTGTCCCACTGCTGGACAACGGCCTGCCCTTTCTCCTTCCAACCCTCTCTATCTTGTGCGATATCTGGCCATGTTCGCCCCGCAAACAAGATCAGATCGTCACACAAAATAAAATACTTGTCTCACTTATTTATTTTCAACCGTAACACCAATTCATCAATCAATAATCATCATCAATCGATAAGAAACCATAATTTGATGCACGAGAGAATGATTTTGAACCTTATAACTATTTGATAAGATTTTCTGGCACATATTTTCATTGGCACACAACACTTCTCCCTATCACTTTTCTACTCTAAATTAGATATCATTTTATATACTTCTGCCATGTTCTTAAGGCAAAGACAAAAAGTACAAAACGGTCCTCACATAGCCTTTTTGCTCTCACCATATATCATATATGACCAACTGGCTTAAGTGCCTGTCCTATGATGAGACTGAGCAACTTATGGTGTCATAAACGCGGTACACACTCACACACCTCATCCCCACCTCCACCCTACATATACACAACACAGTAACCACGCAAACAGTGTAAAATATCATTTTTTTTGTAATATTTTCATTCCCTTTGTTTTGTTAATTTATAATTTAACTTCTTTTAGATTAATCTGGAACAATGTCTATTCTATGTATTTTGAATTGGGTGTTGATAGCTGCGCCACAGTATTTTACTTTTGTAGCTATCTTCGTTTTTTCTGTGTAACCTGTATAACTTAAGTTGTTCCAAATAAACTTTTATTATTATTATTATATTGTAAACGAAAGTCACCTATTCCCTACCCATATTTTATTGATTATTGTTTGCATAACCGAGTGTAGCCTACAGCATAGAAGCGTGAGAGTTTATTTCGACAAACACCTGTGATTACTTAGCCAATAAGCAGGTCAGTTCAGCGCAAGATTCCCATTAAGACAATGGTCAATTAACTAGACCATCGGCCTAACGTGGGAGAACTCCAAATTCCATTTTTTTTATGATATGAAAAGATCGTAATCTTTTTCACACTAACAAGCTTGATTTTACTCACACTATTCTATTTTTTTTATGGATGGGCTGTTGACATACATGCATACATACTTATTGTGCCACATATATGTAGTGCTGCTGAACGAACATAGGCCTTAGGGCGTAGACGTCCATTACTATGTATAAAGGCGTCCTATTAGAATGCTTTTATGAGTGTCCGACGTTTTGATTGGTGATAGCAGTATACTGTTATTGAAGAAGACAAATGAAGCTGAACTCATATTTAAAATTACAACCATTCATTTCTGTACCATCGATTGATGGTTCTAATTATTATATTCAAAAACCCTTTGTAAAAACGAACTAAGGGCGAATATCATCAATTAAACTAAATCGGTATTCTCTTAGTAGCTATGGAATATTGAAATTTGAACGCCACCGGTAAATTCCGCTCTAAAAAGAGAAAAACACTATAAAATCGGAAAACAAACCAGCCTATATCATTTTACTACACTCATCTGTCATTCTATCGCAATAAACAAGAGCTAATCAAACTCCAACCTCACGTTCTCATACCCTTTCATTCGGCAATGATACCAATACATCGAAATCATAATAAAATCAGCAATCATTTGACAAAACAATGGCTCCCCGCATTGTTTTACATACTGTTTTATCGACTTTACCGCGTAGGTGCTCGGTAGAAAACAATGGAGGTGTCAGTCTAATTCACCCTTATCTGGGCCTTTTACTTACTTTAATAATTGGGTTCTGAGGAGAAGAATTACGTATGAAACTTATACGTATAAACTTACGGCTAAGAAGAGTATTAATAGTTCTTAATCTTCGTTCGTATTATATTTTCCTTAAAGACTATATCATAGTAATTATATTAGTATTAACAGAGAGTATTAATCAGCTAGGATCAAATACTCGGAATCGGCGTACCTACACATGATTATATACAAGCTTGTACATAATTATGTGTAGGTTCTAAGCAATCCTCAGGTAACAGGATAGAAGTTAGTATGTTGGGGCTGTCGCGAGACGAGTGGTTTCGTTTTATATATGTGGTGTAACATAACAAAAGGTTTAGTTGACGACACTAACACCAACGTTTGATTTCACAAAATGATTTGAGCTAGTTGGTTTACTTTGCCTAAGGTATGTATGCATTTCAATCCATACACAAGTGAATAACAACCTAGGAATGTAACGGTACCAGACTTTCATGCCCACTTTCGTAGTTCCCCTAGTTTACAATGAAATCGCGACCTAAATAAACATTTACTGAACATAATACACCTGAATCGTAAACTCACGAGCAGATATTCAAATGGAAATCGTAAATACTTTAAATGTAAAATAATCAATAAGTCATAGCGATAAATATTTATTGTTATAGCGACAAGAGCTAGTTATATTATACAGTATAAAACTTGAATAGATTAAAAAGAATAAATACAAATTCTCATAATAAATAACCAGACACAAATTGGTTAGTTTCCATTAATAATCGACGGTACAAACAACACTGATTATGTTAACAGTAAAGAATAACCTGTAACACAAAAAATCCCTAATGATACAACAGAGTAACCCACTTTCGCTTAAATAATAAAATTAATTAGAACGGAACAAAATTGTCTTATCTGTTTAGAGATAGTGGCATCAAGCATCAAAGCGTCAAAGTAATCTCACGGTTGGTACCGGCGCAGACGCAACTTCTAAGACAATGGGGGAGGGAGGGGAGCTGTCGGCGCGTGAGAACAGGCCACGGGGGCATACGATACATCACGAATTATGAGGAAGTTGTTCCTATTGGTCTCGTTTCCTCGACTCGAGGTTTTTTGTACCGTCATCATCATTATTGCAGCCGGAAGACGTTTGATGCTGGACGTTAATATTAGTGGTCGTAGATCTGTAATCCTAGACAGCATTAAGAACTTAATTCATTACTTAATAGAGAAGGAAATTGCTCAACGTTAACTGTCAAATTAATGACTATTAAAAACTAGTATCTAAGTTATTCGCAGGTGTGTTTTAATTAGTCATTAAACTGATAGTAAACGCAAGTGATTCTCAGCCCGCATAGTGGGCTAGACTCAGTAATCAGCACGCAGGCATAATGGCAGCACGACTAGTTCCTTTAAACTAAACGGGATTCAGAACTGGGAATGGGAATACATTGGAAGACAAAGAAGAGGCAAATTTATCCCTACTATGTTGGGGTCGGCTTCTAGTCTTACTAGATTCAGCTGAATACCAGTATTTTACATGGAGCGACTGCGTATCTGACCTCCACAAGCCAGTCAGTACTAGGTAAAACGATACCCCTTGGTAAGACTGGTCTGAAGAAGAGGCAAATTAAAGGTAATTGAGTCTTAAATAGCTGGTGATAAAGAAACAGAAAATAACATTGTACCTGCACATGATTCCTTTGTAGCAAATCAACCCTCGTCAACCACGCAGTAAACGGTCAACGAATTTGACCGAATCCATCCACACCAATAGTTACCATGCGGGCAAATGTATTCCTATTTCCCAAAACGAGGGAGCGATATCCAATCCACAGTTAGTGAGCTATCGATACAGCAAATACGATTACGTACGAATCCGAAAATATTCATGGGAGGTAGTTTTACCGTGAGTGACGGAAAATAGGATGTATGCTTGGCTAATCTTTCCGCCCTACTAGTTTTCTCTGAGAAAGGTTATTCGATGCTTGTACGCAATGAACTGGCAACATGTCATTTTATGCACTTGCAGTAGATAAAACAGACACATTCGTTTTACTTGACTGAGAAGTTTGCGGAACTTATTTGTGTTCTGTTATTCTTGAATAGTTTTCTGAATCCTACTAATATTATAAATGCGAAAGTTTGTGAGGATGAATGGATGGATGTTTGTTACTCTTTCACGCAAAAACTACTGACCGGATTTGGATGGAATTTGGTACACAGATGGTGTAACTGAATTAACACATAGGATACTTTTTATCCCGATAGTAAGATCCCGGGACAATTACCGAACTCCACGCGGGTGAAACCGCAGGCATAAGCTAGTATAAACCTAAATTGACACCAGTGCTGGCCCAATGGTAACAGCCCCAACATAAATGTCCTTTATCGTAGATTGAAATCCAGATAGGCCTTCACTTTTTGTAATATTTTTGAACATCACTGCTGACTGAAAAAAAAATCCTGAGGAAACCGGCATGTCCTAGAACCAAAATTCAAAGACATCGTTCAACCCGCACTGGGAATACGTGGTGTAACTGGTAGTTTATGGGTCACTTCTTCGTAGAAATGACGTCTGTGTCCCAGCTGTAAGAATGTTACAGGCTGACTAGAAATCCGAAATCCAATTCTGTCTTAAATATTATGATTAGCTCAATCTACTTGGATAAGTAGCCGACCCCTGACTTGGTAACAGGCCCAGGCAATAAGGTTAAAAGTCTCATTTGCCTCGGACCGCTAACTCCTGCTTCGAATGCCTAGAGCAACGCAATTTAGTTTTTCTATTTGGAATCCTGTTATGGTCCGGAATCGGTAGTCACGATTAATGGCAAAAACTTGTTCTGGCGGCTTGTGTAGTGTCTAATATCGCATATTTAAACAAAATAGATAAAATATGGAATTCTTTGTAATATTTTATATTTTTATTTCTAAAACAACTTTCAATAGGATAAACTTTTTTCACCTTAAGTCAATCTAATTTATTTTTTTCATTTATGACCGTCGAAATCGCTGACAAAACGTCACTTTGTTTGAACCTTCAAGTGTCCCTTTAGGGTTGATTCTCATCTGGCATCTAGGTGGAGAATCAGAGCGGGAATGCTACCTCACGCAGCAGCATCGACATCGACATTGCGGTCGGCAGCACGCTCTGTTTCTCGATCTAGCAAACGACGGTTCTAAGCGTTAGAAAAGGATAGGAGCCTGGAAAAGTGCGATTCCATGCTGTCAGATAAGGTTCAACCCTCTTTTTTATGATGGGTAATCATCAAATGACGTATCGCTCTGGGCGGAGTGGAAGGGAGTGTTAGACTTGTACTGACTAAAACCCATCCATGTTCCTTCTTGGCCCTATGTGTTCCAAGGCCGCGGTATCTCTTTCGAACAGTCCCGCAGCCCCGGCAGAAGGTTAAACCTTTACGCTACCCCTATCATTTTTGCTTGCAACGTGCAAATGTAAAAATTTGTGACTTGCTAATTGCACAGTACTAGGTTTCATATCAAACGCTACCTGCTCTCTAAATTTTTTACCTTTTCCTACAACGTAATTGGTTAAATTATAACGAGTTTCTTATTAACTGGCGTATGACTGTTGCAATATCCCTGCAGTAATATCACCTCCTGTAATACCGATTTCCTTTCTTGCAACACTACAATATCCACCTCGTAAATTCTTGATTTTATTCGAACACGTAACTTAGTTACAAAGTTGCCATTAATACCTATTTCAAAATTACGACCTTGTGATTTTACTTTAATCTAAAGAAGGTTCTAAGTACAAGCTGATATCGAAGCAAAATCAATAATAAACCCACAGTGAGAAATACTAAAATTATTGAATACGTCTAATAAGTAACATGGATATTTGTAGAAGCTGTTGTGGTAGTAGTTTTTAAATGCTAATTTTATTGGTTCCACATTCCACGTTAATTCTTCGATCCCCTCAGTTAATTGAAAAAACAACTTGTTATTAAAAAGGAAGATATTGTAGTGTTAGAAATTCTACTTCCCTTTCGAACACAAATGATGGAAAGTCTTTCTCTTGTTTCGGATTTTTATCATTGTGTTCTGTGTCTACATTTTCCTCGTCTTCTTTATTTGAATCGAACCCTGACTAAATTAATTATTCGCGTTCTCAATAAAGTAAGCCACCACTACGACTAGGTTATTCATCCGTGACACGGCGATATTCAGGTTTGGAACCAGGCGGTTGTCTGACCTCTTCAACCCTGGCAGAAACCTGATCTTCGAGTATTATATTATCAGTATTCAGGTAGAAGCATAGTTTCTTTACTTACCTACTTTATTGTGAACCTACTTTGAAAAGTACGATTTCTAAATTCGTGTGCATATTTGCACATATACTTAGTAGTTGTCAATGACTGTATGACTGTTTAGATTAGCAAATGCAATTTAAAATTTATCAATTTACTGAACTAGCCAAATTTTTAATAGCTTTTTTCTTACATGCACGTGATTCTGTGACTCAATACTCTCTCTCTTTATCTTTTGTTTGCGCTATCCATTGTGTGTATCTTATTACTCTGTAATTCGAATTAAGTCTTAAACATAAGTTATTAAAAATCAAATCCTGTATGATTACTAATATTATATTGCTTAACATTCGACTTCATGTTAATTAATCGATTGTTAACGTCCAAATAGTACAATCAAAACCGGACACGAATTATGACATCATCGACAGCAAGTTAAAGGTTACTGCAAAGTTACTGAGCATTTGAGCAACATTATTTTTGGAGGTACCCTGCCTGTTAATTAAATATGGCTGACACAGTCGTCCGTTGTGTTGATGAGTCAGGATCGCGAACAGGCAAAAAGTGGGATAGGACGGTCACAAGTTAGGTCAAGCAACAATCCTCGCAGGAAGGCTTTAGAAGCACTAGCAACTGAATGAAAATAACTACAGAATAAGCTTACTGGTGTACGATTTGATGTCATATCCAGCAACGAACAGATACTCAAAACGCTGTTTCGTTGAAACAGAATACGTTTATTGCGATGAGGGTCTTAAACAAAAAAAAAAAACAATATTTTATCATATAATTTCATCGACCTCATAACTTAAACCAAGGTTAATAAAACGTCGATACTCCTATGCAGCAAATATTGTATACCAAATAACGCAGTAAAATGAACATCTCTTACTAAATCCCCATTTATGACTTCATTGAAAGGAAAACCTTGAAAGCCCGGAAAATTCTCATTAAACTTCCTTCGACAAAATTCAGACGTTAAGTTAGTAATATAACTAGGATTATTCCGCACCCTCAAGTTGGTATATGGGAGCAAACCATCATAACTTTTTACTTTAAAATTGTACCAAAACTGCACACCGATTCAGTCGCCGCAATCTTCAGTTTAGATATCGATTCTTGTGTCAAGTGCATATTTTTATCGATTTCGGTATTTACGTCCGTTATTAAATCATCTCTTCATTGCTTTTAGTCCGTAAAATCCCGTAAGGTTTATGTGATTTTATCAGCAGCCATTTTTGTTTAGTATTCTTCGTCATTATATTGCTTTCATCTGCAGATTTTTATAATACTCCACCATTTTTAATCTAGTCTAATCAAAAGTAGAAATAACCACAAAATCCTTCCAGTATCCCGGTGGTCCATTATATGAGAAAGCGTAGACTAGTATGTTATTATGTAATAATCGTGTACATTACGCCACATATGTAAGTACCAATCATTTGTGTTCACCGTTACAAGGAACCGGGGTATTCCATTACACTTTTTATTACTACCCGTAATGACATCAAAACGTGTGTGTGCATGACTTATCTATACAATTTCTGTAATAATTCGAATATTAATGAATTTTAGTGCGTCTAACAACTCAGAATATGCATTTAGATGGAGTTATAAAGCGTCTAATATTATGGTTTCTATTTTGGTATTCTCTTCATTGATTTAATTGTCATGTGCATTAGTCCGGTTATTATGATAGTTTTTATCATAGGTTTGAAATACCTTTGACTTGGCCGTGCTTTTATCTATTGTAAGCAAATCTTAGAATTTTAATTGTTATATTTGCAGCTGTCTATCAAAGTTTATTTCTTACCTGAGTAATTTCTATATTCAATGCAACAGAAACTTGATTTCCCGTGTAATCAAAATCAAGATCATCAACTGCCCTTGCTCTACTTACCACTAACACTAATCAACCAAGTATTTAGTCACTAAAGCTGCACACACGGGCAACTTATTCAGCAACTGTTGGCGACAACAATTGTTGGAAATTGAACAAAGTTGTTCGTTTGTCGCCAATTCGCAAGATGTGGTCGCATCGCTACATGTTATTGAGCGATATGGTCCTTTTGAGATTTCAATAAAAAAGCTTTAATACTATTAGTTTTGTATTGTTCCTAACTTACAAAACAAAAAAAAAACTAAAAGATGGATGCACACTTCTCGACATTAAAATGTCTATGTTTGACAGCTAGACCTGACAGAAGAGAAGCATCTTTGTCAAAGCGTGTAGTTTTCTTCCGCACGCCATAACTTTATTGCGGCGTCATCCGGACGAACTACTTTTTTATGCCACTATGACCCACAACTATTGGCGACTATAAATTGCTGAAAACATTGCCCGTGTAAGTGCAACTTTACTAGCGGCCACGCGACCGGTATTCGTCGCACTATCATAATGAAACAGGTTTACACAATCACCTCATTGTGCTTTGACAAAGCTTTGTTATCTTTTAATTGTGGTGTACTATTCTCAGAATTTTTACTTAAGAAAAAATGTTGCTTCAGTCCCACAGTTGAGTCATGGACCTAGAATAGTATCGCGATTCGAATGCTCGTTTAGGAATTCGTTTTTTTCTTGCAGTTGTAATTTTGATTGTTTGCTTAGTGACGTTTTCGTTATATATAATTTTTGAACCGCTAATTAGTCATAATCCAAGCAATTATTCTTTGACAAAAAAAGATATTAAAACACGGTATTGATAATTTTAAGTTGTATTGTCAATTCTCTCAAAACAAGCCGAAATATAAGTTCGTTTTTTGCGTAACAAAGTGTGAATATCAAAGAAACTCTAACCAGGTGTATATCTAGTACCTAAAAATCATCATCAGCCGTCTATCTTAATTTGGTGAGTTGCAACAATTGTGATAAAAAAAGAAAGAATATTTTCGCAAATGTTTCAGTACTGTTGAAAGGGAGAGAAAGACCAAGGAAAAGATGGGTGGATTTTGGGAGGAACGATATAAAGGAAAAAAGAGTAAATGATAGCGTGACGATTGACAGGGGAGAATGGAATAAAAAAACGTGTTGAGCCGGCCCCAAACAACATGGAACAAGGACAGGAAGATGATGAATTTTATGAAAGCAGTTTGTTTTTCATAACGTATTTCAACCCGAGTTAGGTTAACGAACCTAACCCAACTAGCCTTTGTCCACACTGTCAATCATTCTGTCACAGGCTCCAAAACTAACACACACACAGCTACTGGCGAGAATTTACAAAAAAAAAAAACAATTGGATTATGATCGATTTCAGAACACGCTGACAGAATCTAAATTACAGAGCCAACGAACAAAACTGTGTAACGCTGCTTTCGCGTTTTATTTTCCAAACATGTCAACAGTGTTTTTAAATTTTTTCCCATCTTAAAAAAGTTCAGCTTGCGCTACAAAGTTATTTTACTACTAGAATTAATTTGATATTCGTTTAAATGGAAATAATCGGAAAAATACGCGCTTTGACGTGGAGTTGCGGACACCAGCCCGTTATACAATACAATACAATAATAACATTTGGAAATCCACTCATTAGACTGCCTCGTTGGTCTAATGATCGCAATCGCGACTGCTGAGCATGAGGTCTTGGGTTCGATTCCCCGGTCGGGCAAATTGTAATTGGCTTTTTCCATCAGAAATTTCTCAGTATCAGCCACGGAGTAAGGATTTGTGCCCGGTTGATGGCAATAGACTCGCCCCCTATTACATGGGGATTAAACATAACTTGCGAAATGTGAGTGTACTATTAGGAAGCTCTGCCTAATCCTTCGGGGATTACAGGCTTGATGTTACGGTAACAAGGATTTGAATAGATTTTAGATTTGGATGTTTCTCTATTTAGATGCATATCTACATTGTTTTCAGTGTTGATGCTGGCAAAGTAGAATGCAATTGCATTTGCAAGTACAAAACCACCCCGGCATTGCATAAGCAGTACAACTTAATACCGACTACGAATTCGTTATTATTTATGTATGGGGTTGGGTGGGACCAAGCGTTTAAATCGAGTACTATTTAGTTACAAATAACATCCAATTTATTTATTTTTTGGTGGATTATAGCCCATTCCCTCTCATAAAGAGGAGGCCTGCGTCCCAGCAGTGGGAACATTAATAGGCTGATTATGCTTATGCTTATGCTTAACATCCAATTTTACCTGTAATAGGTTAACAGAGATCACAATGGAGAAACAAAAACTTCGCTTACTGTTCATCAGTCCTATAACTTTTAACAGATTAACATGAATTTATGTAGTATACAACTAAAAAAACCCGAATAATGAAAAATCACGCTCTAATTAAATTCGGGGTTTACAAGGGAAAATCGACTCCTCCTATTGTTGAAGTCGGTTAAAATGTAGACTATTTTACCCGGTCCATAATAACGAATCAATTGGCACCTTATTCATCAAAATCGGATTAATAATTTAGGCGCTACGGAGGAACATAAAATACGTTAATACAAACATAGGTACATAGACTGCTAAAATCATAACCCTTCCTTTTGGCTTCGCCGTAGTCGAGTAAAAAAAACAAAAGGTGTTTACTAGACAAAAAAATAATTAAAATTAATCCTGGATAAAACTGATGACGAACTCATTTGCGTACGCAGGCGGATTTAAAACCGGCAGATTAATTTAAGCCGGACATTTACCGAAAAATACCAATAACCAATTTGTGATGAATTCAGAATTTCAGATTGACATAACTAGGTACTGCTTTCGGTCAACGTGAAACTTGGGAATGAACAGTTTTCATTTCAGTATTTCACGAATCCTGAAGTTCTAGCGAGAACGCGCGACTTAGTAGTTAGTAGTTGGTAGGGGACTTAAAAGGATAGCAACATTGAAAAGTGCGTGCTGCTGGATGTAGCGGAAACCAAAAAATTTAACGCTTTTTAATTGCAAGTGCCACTACACTTTCGGTGTTTGATTTAATTTTTGCGACAAGAGCAATAAACTTGATATTTTATTGCTCTTGTCGCAAAAAATAAATAACATGACTTATTCACATCGATGGGTGAATTGTGATCACCCACCGATGTGACTAAGTATTTATCTAAGTCTTAAAACTAATTGCGAAACCATAATTCTGTTGCCTTTGTCCCAATCCATTTGGGGTCGGCGCACCATGTCTTCTTCTTCCATACTTCTGTATTAGGTACTCATCATCTCATCAGACACCTCCTTTCTTACCATTTCATCCTTTACACAGTCCATCTAAGGTTTCTTTGGTCTTTCTCTAATGAAGTGCGAAACCATTATGTTGAATTTCAAAATCGTTCCAATTTACTTTACGATTACTCCGCGCGTTCATGTTAGCCCTGCCGATTCAATTCCGGAATCTGTGTGTAAATATGCTGACGTTAATTTCAATTAATACATAAACGAGTTGAGAATGGATTTTTGTTATTTCACTTCATAAATATTAATCAGTGCACGTCTCGTTGTTGGCTTTTTGATTATTTAAAGAGCGAATCGCTGGGCAGAACATATGTATTGGTACAGACTGTATAAATAATCAGTATGATAATAATTAACTTTCGCTTAAGCGCCATTTTCATTGTGGTACCGTTCTACATAGTAACTCGTTTGTGGAGGTCAAAAAGGTAGTCAGTCTATGTACGTAAGCTGCATCCAGTTGGACTGGAAGCCGATCCCAACATAGATGAGGCTCATTGTTGACGATAAGCTGGTTGGTACCAGGCTTCATAGCCTGGCCCACCGGCGCAAAGTTGCGTGTTTGTCGGTCTTTTACAGTTTGTACTTCGGTGTGCCCAAGACCTCCACGAGGTCATTCCACCATCTCCCTTCTTCCATCGGGAGTCCAGACGTACTGCAGGTTATCACCCATACCTTGTCAATGTTCCCCACATTCGTACGAAGTGTTTAGCGCTTTGCTACATCATTTATTATGCGCTCAGCCAAAGAGTGCAATTCCCTGCCTGCGTCGGTGTTCCCAAGTTCATATGACCCCAATCTTTTTAAGTCGCGAGTTAATAGGCTTCTTTTGGGTTAGCTGGTTCCATCGTTGACCTCATCTCTGTCCTCAGGACTAGATTGAGGTCAAGAGTAAGCCCATTTAGTATTAAAACAAGATGCGAAAAAGCTAAGCAGATGATGTTGACAATCTCCAAATATATCGATGAGAGAACTTCATCTTAAATCTTTTCAGGACATTTTATAGGCTGCAAACTAAACATTATCTATTCGAAGTTTACGACTCTCGAAGTCTCGAAGAGAGGTCGTGGATAAACGAGATATGTACTGCCTTTGGTTACGTAACATAATAACGATATTATTATGTTGCACAAGCCCTTACTGAATTTATAAATACTGGTATGAACCTGAACTCGAAGAAGACTGAATCGTTGGTATAGTGGTCGCAACCGCGACTGCTGACCATGAGGATCTGGGTTCGATTCCCGGGTCAGGAAAATTGTTATAGGGTTTTTCCATCAGGAATTTCTTAGTAGCAGCCACGGAGTCTGAATTTCTGCCCGGTTGATGGCAATAGGCTCGCCCCTTTTACATGAGACTTAAATATAACTGACGAAATGTTGGTGTACTATTTACACCTCTGCTTAACCATTCCGGGAATTACAGGCGTGATATTATGTTATTTTATGGTACAAACCAATATTTATAAATTCATTAAGGGCTTGTGCATAAAAATGACAAAGTACACATTATGTCTGCTATCTTACAAAGTGTGTTAAACTTTTTAAAATAATTGCTTCACCGTACAAACTAAGTGTTTTCAGAGCATTCACATTGCAAGTGTAATAAAACAAAACACTCACTAGTTTCACTAGCAATTCCTTTTACGATTATAAGTCTGTACATGAAGAACGAAGGTACACACGGCAAAAGAGTTTAATGTGCAAGCAAAGAATGAACATCTATAAAATGCTCCACAAAGCTGTAGAATATTTTTTTTAAGTGATAATAAAATTCAAATTTATTGAAAACTGCCATGGTTATCAGCAGAACTTCTCCGTCTCCATCAGCAGATTGTATGTCGTTTGTAAATGCTCAGTCCGATCTGTCTTTCTTGACTAATGAATGTGTAGAAGCAAGCCTGCATACTTTTATCATTTGGTCCAAAGTTACATTTTTGTTCCCCTGAAGCAAGCTTGCAACCTTTTCTCTTTTTCTACTGTACTATTTGATACAAACTTGTGTAACTCAGTGTTGTTAAGAAAAGCTAAGCACTATTATGTTTTGTCCACAGATTTTACGATGTTGATAAGGTGTCCGGCGACACTGTGTGTCGTCGTGTTCCTACTGGTTGCTGTGCAAGCCAGCTCGGAGGTAAGCTTTTATTGCTGCTTTTATTTACTTAGCTCAGCATTTGTGTAGTTTGTTTGAAAAGAGGATTGTATCAAGAAGATTCTTTTTTTAAAAGACGAGAGCTGAGAGACATGTTCAGTTAAAAAAAAAATATTGCACCAAAAGTGGTTTTTGGATTCACGGCACCCACAGAACGACATGGAATGGCTTATTTTTTCAAGAATATAATCAATTTCTTCTCTCGAAAATTAATATACATGGTGTAAGGAGGATATCCGCAAACATTTAAAATTTTCGCCGCAAAAAAGATATTGTATTTTTTTATGTAAGAGCAAATTTTTTTATAAAACATGTCCTGAATCTGAATCCTTGGTAAAAGTTTGTGCAACAATGTCCTTTACACCATGTATTTTTATTTCTAATTGCTAGTGCATGAGTGTAATCCTTCTTACATCTCACCGGATTAGGTACAATGTAGGATATTGTAGACGGTTAAAAGCTTTCTGATATTACATTTTACGCCCAGACTTTAATCTTAAAAGTGCCACTCGGTCAAGTGGAAATATACATAATCCATTTTAACTTTTACAAAAGCAATTTGGATTATTCCGTTCAAAGTTACGATTTGTTTTATTACATAATAAAAAAACTGGCTGATTAAATAGATGAGTCTACTCAAGCCATTAAAATCGAATTGACTAAATGACAGCAATATCAAAGTTAAGGACTAATCGATATAATCAACGTACTGGCAGGTGACCCAAAAAAGAACAATAAACTTTTAATTAAAAACTGATCAACGAGTCAAATGGAATTGTTTGACACAGGCGGATGTACAGACAGCCTTCTCAATCATATTAGCGGAACATCTCATTGTATGTTAAACTGTTTGTTTATTTAAACAATGAAATTATGCAACACTATTGCAAAGTCGTTTACTTTTACCGAATTAGGTTAGTAAAGAAAATACTTATTGTTCTTTCATGATGTTCAACAACAATTTGATTTCGTGTTCGACTTAATATTTTGATTTAAAGGAGTCTCGATATATGTAGTCCTTTGCCTGTAGTTCTGCATAGGAACCTACACTATGGAATGGACATCATGTTCATTAATTTACTTAATTGAATAACCGACTCCTTGACAATTCAAAAGTAACTGTTGATGGTTTAATTGAAATCGACGTTTTCATTTAACATAATGAGGCTTTGTATTGTTTAACTGAACACAGAAAAGTTAGTTAGTTAGTTTAGTTTTCATTCTGATATACGATCAAAACACTACTTCTAGAGACCTATACATGAGGTAGGTACTAGGCATCCCAGTTTTTTGTATGAACTAGATGTAGACCTATAAAACGCAAGACAGTGATTAACTATGACCCACTCTTGTGACAAAATAATCAAAATAAAAATACGTTACTGAAATGTTATTAAACCAATGTTTCAACACACAGCCGTATATTGATGTTATTTTAGTAAACATAGTTGCAGTATTAAGTATACACTAATCAGTCTATATCTGTTTCGACCACAGTCATTAGTCGTAATTACTGAGTGTGTACTATTCGTGGATAGGGTTACCATTTCGATATTAGAAAAGTCCTGACAATTTCCATGAGATTTGCAAAAAACGTTTGGACTTGGATATTGAAATTCGAATGATTTAAATCAAAATTTAAAGGCTTTGAATCTTTATTTTATACTTCAAAAAAAGATTATTTTCTATGAAAAATCCCATTATTCGACAACTCGTGAAAAAATACAAGGTCAGGCAAGTCCAAAAGGATTACTAAATACAGATATGTCCGAACAAGTCCGGATGGATGGTGACCCTATCCATAGAACACTACCACAGAAGGGCCTGTTAGTTTTGCAGCACTAATAATTATTGGTAATAATCAGAGGTGTTGCAATCATATCGATCGCAACACCTCTGATTGGTTATTAATAACTATAACATGTCATTGCCGCATTACATTCTAACAATTATCGATTATTAAAGTCATTAAGATTCAGTTATTGTTCAAAATTTGATACAGCAACCGATTTTACCAGCTAGAACGACGTAATCATCCATGAACTTTTCTAAATTCTTATAATATTGACTGGTAGGCCGTCTCATAACAAAATAATGTCGAGTTGCGTAACATTGTCAGCCGGTTCTGTGCTACGAGATCGATTACAAGTTGATTACATCCATTACACCCAGAAACCATAGGCCGTCAGAATACATTAACTTTCATGTCACCGAATGTCATGTTGGTACAGATTGGCGGCTCTGTGATTTTGTGAGTAGTTAAACAAATATTGCGACTGCGAGTTTGCACTTTCGACACACTCTGTTTGATTTGGCAAAAGCAATGACGTATAATTCCAGCATATATTTGAAGGGGTAGTATTTAAACGAGCGAACATAAATTCAAATTAAAGGTGTCAAAAATATTGAAAATGGGTTACTAATATACTAAGTGAGCGACAAACAGTGGGCTAATACTAATGTTTAAAACAGCGACTTGAAAATAGAAATTTGAGTTACTAGTTGTTCAGTACGATTATGTGATAATTCAAGGACTCCTGTAAAAAACTTAAAACAAGGTTATTAATCACTAGATTGTAGATAAGGCGTAGTCGACGAACCCCCGCTGAGCGGGGCTCCTATTTCTGTTTACAGAGTTTAAAGTAACCTAACACGAAGGGGATGGCGGGGTCTTAGTTCGCTCACTTCGCTCGCTCACTAGACCCCGCCATCCCCTTCGAACCTAACCTGTCCGAGTCGGGGTGCCACAAGTCTCTCTCAGCATTCGCTCGCTCTTGCTTCCTTAATTCTCCTTGCCGCAATGACCAGATAAATAGTTACTTACTTTGGTACAATAGTCGCCCATTTAGTATATTGGTCGCCAATTAAATTTTTATTCGCCCGATTAATAATTTCCCATAAATAGTTACTTACTTTGGTACAATAGTCGCCCATTTAGTATATTGGTCGCCAATTAAATTTTTATTCGCCCGATTAATAATTTCCCTATTTGAAGGCATCGTTGTTATGTGATATTTACTTAGATAATTCTGAATTCAGCTTTTCAACTAGAATTTAATAAAATTATTATGAGTCGCCACAACGTTGCAGGCAGCCTTGTGACAAAACCGCAAAATCGAATCGGCAAAATTCTCTGAAATAAAACTTGAGTCATAAATTCTGTCAGTTTCTTTCCTTATCGCACATAAAAGTTCCCGGCAACAAACTAAGCTAGTTACAATGTCAGTTTCAAGTGTTGGGGAACATTGTTGATAGAAATTCGCACTTCTATTTAAGATCTGTTAGTTACTCAATTGACTGTACTTTCTACGGGTCGGTATTTGAATCTCGGCTCTCACCATCAATCAGCCGAGAGTCTTATGTAACAATTAAGTGGAATTGTTCGCGGTTTTATTAATTGTTTTATCCTCTAGAACTTATTGTTTCGTTTATAACTGTTTTGTCCGGTCACGGGTGGCGGGTGTCCTCGCACAAAGCCACTTTCCCCGTTTGGCAAACCACTCGAAATGTTTCATTCTGTCATGACCGCCCGTTATATCAATTTCCGAATGGAAAACTGTGAAACTGACCACATTTCGAATTTGTTTCGATGTGTGCGGTCTAGGAATATCAATCCATTAGTTTTCTGGTAATTTTGACCATCTAGCCGCCGCAGTCTCCGCTGGCAGTCGTGTGAAACGTGTCAGTGAACAACTAACAGTTTTGATTTAATATGATCAACAGCCTTGTTTAAAAACAGTCCATCAAACATTTAGTCATTACAAATTGAAATGTTCATTTATAACATTTGCCAAAGTATACGCGCTATGATTATAGTATTTACAAAATAAACGAAAACGCTTTCAGCGTTCAAATACAGTAAGCACAAAAAGGTAGAGAAACTATTTCGTTTACCACATTTATTTCGGGGACTTTCCTATTAAAATTAATTTAGCGTTCAACCTCAAACTGTATGGGTACACAGTAGCCCATAACAGAGATTCATTGCCGTAATGTTGTCACATACAAGCCAAATTGAGTGGCTGTGTAACGAGATTCCCAAATATGGGCTCAGTAATATGACGGGCGGCCTACACAAAGTTTACTTCAGCATAAAGGGGGCACTAAGGCTTTACAGGCTTGCTAGCCCATATATTAAGACACAAGTACCTAAGTTGCCTAGATAAACGAAGCGGTTCCTATATACAAAGCTGACGGTAACATAACAGGTTACACTGCCTGCATTGGAAAGCACATTACATAGCCGACTTAAGTCAAGAACTGTGGCTCTACTTAATAGATTACGTTAATCTCTAATCTCGTATAATAAATAACTTCATACAGAATGAGAGCAAGAATTTAATTAGTCAACAGCCGGTCGTTATAAAATGTGCCAGAGACTTTTTGTGAGAATTTGTCGTTTTTTTAATATGCGTTGCCTGCCTGCCTAGCCTTTTCCCAAATGTATTGGGGTCGGCTTTCAGTCTAACCGGATACAGCTGAATACCAGAATTTTACATGGAGCGACTGCCTATCTTACCTCCACAACTCAGTACTGGGATTACCCAGTACTAACTAAGTCTGACAACGAGTCTTACCAAGGGGTATCGTATTAACGATACCCCTTGGTAAGACTCGTTGTCAGACTTTTTGGGCCATAGACTACCTAACGACTGTCAAAGATCTACAAATGACACCCGAGACCAACGGCTTAACGTGATTTCCGAGGCACGGGGACGTTCGGTATGTAATGGGTGGTCAGCCATCCACAGAACAACCTAGGCCAGCACGGCTTAACCTAAAGATCGACCCGAGCGGCTGTTATTATTTAGCCACGAGCTCGTCTTTTTTAATATACGTTAAATGTTCTAATTTCGTGAATAGCCATAGTTTTTGTGGCTAAACAAAAAACGTTCGGAGCGGTTGACTTGGATTATAGACTATTATTATCATCAAGACTGCTCTTTACGTCAAAAGGCATGCTTTGTTATGAACTTCAGATGACACTTGGTCTATTTAAATTACTGAAATTCAGCGAAATCTAGTTAGACCGGAAGCCATCAAAGTAGTTAAGAAGCGAGTGCGTAGGTCGAAAGTGAGAACGAATATCTACCTACTTATGACCTAACTGAATACCTACTACATCAAAAAAATATTTTGCGGTTCGTCTAAAAATACGCCATTCATTCTCCAGTCCTGTGGGTGTCGGAAGATATTACCCGGTGAATGAACCACTTTGATCCTTCTTTCAAATTAGTTATTTATTATGATTTTATCCCTCACAATCGGTACCAGAACCGATTCACAAATACTTCAAAACTTCATTCAAAGTAACGCCGGATGCCTGTTTGAAACATTTTCAAGGAAACTTTTTAGTGGAAATATTCAAATGTCTAATAATTTTGTTTTTGTTCACAGGGCAACCTATTCACGTGTCCAAATGGTAAGTGAAATCTCTTTATTGTTTAATATCTACTTATTTATTTCACATAACTTTTGCCAATACTTCAAATAACTTCGGCGGGGGATCGTACTTTCTATTTAATTAAAATCGGGGCCAGTGCTTCGGTTACCTTTGGGAAATATAAAACTTGGTAACATTGTTGTTTTAGCGGTTTAATGAACAGCATGTACATGAACTTTCATTGTTTTATTTTGAAGTTGTTTTATACCTACGACATGTTGTTTTTGAGAATGGGTAATTGGGTACAAACCTAACACTCTATATTTTTCAAAGTAACACAATAACATCACGCCTGTAATCCCCGAAGGATTAGGCAGAGTTGTACATTACACCCACATTTCGCCAATTATTTATTAAGTCCCAAGTAATAGAGGACGAGCCTATTGCCACCAAATGGGCACAAATCTAGACCCCGTGGCTTCTACTGAGAAATTCCTAATGGAAAAACCCAATAACACTTTGCCCGACCCGGAAATCGAACCCAGGACCACATGCTCGGCAGTCGCGCTTGAGACCACTCAACCAATAGAGCAGTCATTTTTGAAAGTAGGTTGAGGTCAACTTCCAATAAATTCTAAGTTTACGACTAATCTGATTTAGCATTCTGCTATGGTAAACTTTTTTATCTTAGCATAATCAGCCTACTAATGTTCCCACTGCTGGGACGCAGGCCTCCTCTCTATGAGAGGGAATGGGCTATAATCCACCACGCGTGCCCAGTGCGGGTTGGTAGAAGTCACATGTCTTCGAATTTTTGGTTCTAGGACATGCCGGTTTCCTCACGATGTTTTCCTTCACAGTTTTGAGAGCAGTGGTGATGAAATACACACAAAGTAATGCACCTGGCTGGGTTCGAACCCACGACTTACTGCTTGTAAGTCGGGTTCTCCGCCACTGGGCCACCGCTGCTCATTTTTTATCTTAATTCTGTTAATAGCCAAGTTTTGGTCCTTAATAAAAAAGGTTACCCTGATTACGTGGAACTTAATCCGAGAAGAAATTAGTAAGCGCGAGGGATACTCAGTAACTTCCTTATAAAGGGGGTGGTCAGAAAGGGTCTCATCTCATTATACTGGTTTGAACCCGCCACTAATGAAGTAGGTACCTACGACCTTTATTCGTATACACTTTGTGTATTAAAGCAACTGCATACAAACTAACTTGTTGCTTGTTTCTCGGAACTTAATACAGATGAATCTAAATGAAATAAAATCTTCGTTCGTTTCTATATTACTTAATGATGGTAATAGATATAGTAATCTTTAGGTTAAGCCGCGCTTGCCTAGGTTGGTTCGTGGATGGGTGACCACCCATTACATACCGAGTTTCCTCCATGCCTCGGAAAGAAAGTTAAGGCGTTGGTCCCGGCTGTCATTTGTATATTTTTGACAGCCATTACAGGTAATCAGGGGCCCGAAAGTCTAAAAACCAGTCTTACCAAGGGCATCGTTAAGTATCGTATCACCCAGTACTAACTGGGTTGTGGAAGTCAGTTAGGCAGTCGCTCCATGAAAAATACTGGTATTCATCTGCATCCGGTTAGACTGGAAAAGGCTAAGCAGATAATGACTCTGTTATTTTCTCCATTATACCGAACTATAACAGTAGCTATCCTAAATCTTAGGTAAACTAGCAATTAATATTCAGACTTTAATATAATGAAGTAAATGGCTCAAGTATGTAAACAGAGTGACAATTAATCAAGTCTATTAACGCATAACGCTACAGTATTTAGGCACTAGCTGTAATTAGGGCTCATGTTTGCTGATAACCGGGAGCGGGAACATTTGGAAGAATGGCGTTGCTGACATTTAACTGAAACAAATTCGAATATGGAATGTGTACGAATTTCAAATGTGTTTGTATACTGTTTTTAATTTTGTCTCTAACCTTAAAGCATTTTGTTTGATGTTTATTCCTCATAACAGTCCACTTTACAGTCTTATTTAAACTAAATGACTCCAACCTTGTAAACATAAACAAACACTTAACTAATTATCGTGTTAAATGTTTTCTTAAACGGTACTATGCTGAATGAGTTTTTACCGATAGTTAACATAAACTGTACTTAGTTTTTATTCTTTCGGAATTATAGGTCATGACTATGTCAGCTATTTTCTAAATTGTTTGCTATTTTCTGCACTTTTTAAATTATCATATTATTATTGTCATAATGTTTTCGAACAGCAATACCTAGGAAAAGACATTGTAACGTGTCAAGCAAATCAATTATGCCACTGAGACCCGGGTTTATATTCAAATCATATCAAATCATTATATAACAATATTATGTCACTATTATTTATATATATTTTATTCATATGGGTATATGAGTAGAGGAAGACCAAAGCAACGATGGATGGACTGTGTAAAGAATGATATGGCATAAAAGGAGGTGTCTGGTGAGATGACGGGTAATAGAGAAGTATGGAAGAAGAAGACAGGCTGCGCCGACACCAAATGAATTGGGATAAGGGCAAGAGAATGATGATGATGATGATGATGATGATGATGATATTATTTTTGCTTTTATTCAAACATTATATTTCTTCTCTATAGTACCTTACATCTCTTTAATTTCAAAATCTAGGTGCGCAAAACCGCTCCCGCTTACCACTGAGAGAGCACCCTAAGCGAGTACTTGCTCGTATAGCGAGTGCGTAATTATTAAAGCTGCCTACGTCTCGTCGCTTAGAACAATGTATTACGAAACTCGTGGCGCAAGCTTCTCGTGAGCTTTCAAAGCAATCTTTTATCAATTAGTTTTGTTTTAATTGCAATGCAATACGAAATAAAGTGGGCTAGTCATATAATATAAATGTATGCATGTTTTAGGGTTAAGTTCAATTTACCACATAAAATAAAAGAATATGGTTTTGGTCATATTTTTTTATGTTTGGGCATCAAATATCTTATCTCAATTATGACCATCTGTTTATGAGATACCTAACGAGCTACGTTAACAATAAAATGCATATTAATGTGCCTAATAGTAGTAATCACATAACATATCACGCCCATATTTCGACAGTTATGTTTAAGTCCCATGTAATAGGGGGCGACCCTATTACCATCAACACAGCACAAATCCAGACACCGTCGCTACTATTGAGAAATTCTTGATGGATAGACTCAATAACACTTATGCCCAAAGACTCACTAAAAAGTCATTATCAATAACTTTGCCTAACCTGGAAATCGAACCCAGGACCTCATGCTCGGCAGTCGCGCTTGCGACCACTAGACCAACGAGGATTAGTAATCAGTAATATAAATAAATACAAAGTTATTGATAATGACTTTTTAGTTATTGCTGCGCGGAATACTATTCATATCTCCCTTGCCAGAATAGTTACCTTTTATTTCGATCGAAAGTAGTTCTCCAGACTGAATTTCGACCATGGGGACCAATCACAGCA
Source organism: Noctua janthina (assembly GCA_963576755.1). Taxonomy (NCBI): domain Eukaryota; kingdom Metazoa; phylum Arthropoda; class Insecta; order Lepidoptera; family Noctuidae; genus Noctua; species Noctua janthina. The sequence goes on from OY755059.1 coordinate 12,216,848, forward strand.
GAGACTGCCATGGACGCGGCATATATTAAGGTGCAGAAGTTGGTATACATCGAATATACCACGTGAACAAAGCCACAGGCAAAATCTAAGCCAATATTATCGACGGCCCACAATATATGATGTTCATGCAGTTCGATTTCATAGCGGTTTCTAACGACCTTGCGCTCGCGCATCCGCCTGTCTAAGCTAAATAGGCAGTGACTACATCTTGTGGAATTTCACGTCGCTTTGACTAACGACTTGAAAAACTAACCTAACCACTATATTTGTAGATAATCTTACATATAATGTATGGTCTTAGTTACTGTTGTGTTGTAACGAAACAGGTAAACGTAATACTAAAGTTAGTTATTAGGTGGCGAAGTAATAATTTTGTCTATGGGTAGGTGGGTTACCGGGGCCGATCGGGAAATTGCGTCCGAGCCTTGTCTATTGTGAAAGATTTTGTAAGGATAACAGACATAGATAATATAATATACCTACTCTTTGGATTTAGTTATTAAACAAAAGAGAACATGGTCCATTATTTATCAGGAATTCGCATAAATTACTTAACGATCATAATTATACAAACGTTTATTATTTTTAATAGGTGCATTAAATACAAATATCTAATAGAATTATGACACGGTGGACTTGTGGTATTTAACCTTTTGAACGCCATTGTCACATATACGTGACAAGCAAGCGAATGCCCTGTTCGCCAAACGACACAAATATGTGACAAAAAGGTAGGTGAAATTGTGGCTTGGCCTGAAGGGTACGTTATTATGCTCTGGCGTTCAAAAGGTTAAAGAATATTCAATTTTTTGAACCTATAATATGGTGGAGGCACCCTAGTATATTCTGCTCTTCTTTCTGTTAACATGGAGAATCGAACTCAGCACACGACGCGACGACTAGATTAACGATGCGGTGTCGGTAACTTATTATGTTTAGTTGCTCTGCTACGTGTTAAGTTTAGATAAATTTAACGTATTTTCCGCGTATGCAAAGAGAAAAGAAAGTGCTATTCACAATGAGTTTTCTAAGTGCACCTATTGCATATAAAATACAATTTTCTACCATAACGTTCTTGGGTAGGCATTGAATAATGATGCATTAACATAGGCTAAACTGTTGTAGAACGCAGTTGGCCAAGGTGTTGTCCCCGGTATTCTAAAAACCTATTTTAAATACGGTCAAATTTTTTAATGGCAAAGTGTAGGTGTATATACTATCATACAAGGTGTAACATAATAGACGCAAGACCTCTTGTGTGGTTTCTCGGACCATGAAACTGAACCACTTTTGTTCTAATAATTCAATTTTTTTTTTTATTCTAAAAAGAATTTAAGTACTTTCTATAGAAATTAACGCGATCAGCTGATGAACATATAAAAAAAGGCATAGGACAAAAGTTGTTCAGTTTCATGGTTTGAGTCACCACACGAGAGGTCTTGCGTTTATTCTGTTACACCCTGTAAAGGCATACCTCTGCCTAACCGTTCGGAAAAATATAGGCGTGATAAAAAGTTTTGTTTATGTCAAATTATTTGGTTGGATGTTGTTATTTTAGTTCACCAATCACAGCAATGACATGAGTTTGACATTGTAAATGTCAAACTCATGTCATTGCTGTGTGTGCTCATGTTAATAAATTAATAAAATGTCGAACTCATCATCATCTACCTAGCCTTTTCCCAACTATGTTGGGGTTGGCTTCCAGTCTAACCGGGTGCAGCTGAATACCAGTATTTTACATGGAGGGACTGCCTATCTGACCTCCACAACCCAGTTAGTACTGGGTAATACGATACCACTTGGTAAGACTGGTTGTCAGACTTTTTGGGCCACTGACTACCTAACGACTGTCAAAGATCTACAAATGACAGCCGGGACCAACGGCTTAACGTGCTTTCCTTTCTTTCTTTTAATAAAATGTCGAAATCATATTATTTATTTAAAGATCATTTCATCAGATTTATTTCTGGATTTTCATAAACCGGATTTAACTCTCTATAACCGATTTTCAACATTTTCCATACAAAAAGTTCCATCAATTCTCTCAAAATATCATTCAATTACTTTTGCAATTAATTATGAGAGAGAAATGAGGTCCTTTCATAGCCGTAATTTTAAGTCAACCCTTTCAAGCCGTTTGACCTACTAAATGATTCTATTTCCAATCAAGAGCCGAAACGTAGGACGTACAGATGAATTGAGTTTGACACTCTGTCGTCGGTTTTCATTCGCCACATAATTAGCCTAGGAAATTGCCTCCAGTCGGGGACTCGGGGCACACGTACGTTGACAAGCTTGTGTAATCAAACGTTGAGTCCCTGCTCCCTACGTCATCGTCAGGGTGTTAAAATATTAGCTCTGATTGGCTGTCTGATCACGGTTTGATGTGACAGGAAGGGGTTGGTAATTAAGACGAAAAAAATTGGTTTTGATTTCGAAATTCGTGTTGTTAAACAACCAATTAGACATTGAAATGAGATGAGATAAAAACGGTTATAAAAAGTACTTTTTTGTTATATATTTCTGAAACTAGAGAAAAATAGTAGCACTTACTCAGGTACGTCTCTTAGGCCCCTTAAAATATATATTGCGTAACCTTAAACACGATAATGAAGCAATTAAATTAAGATTTGTAAATTAGTAGCCCATTTAACAGGTACTTAAGTAATAACTAAAATATTAACCCAGATACGTTACATATGGGACTGATCATTAATACTCACGTTGATTATAAAATACTGAAGCATCATTAAAAGGTCGTTGACTTCATTGCATTATCTTACCCGTTTCCTTACAACGTAACACCTACATAGTTTAGCATCTGGATTATTCAACGGAATTCTCAAAGAATCCGAGATTACTTACTCTTACACAACATTGCACAAAAAGAAATCTCTCGGTTAGACCAAGTATAAATCATGCACTTTACATGTTGTATTTATTTATATTAGTTTCGTTTACACCTAAAACAAATACCTAAAGACTATCATCATCGTTCTCGGTCGGCGCAGCATGTCTTCTTCTTCCAATCTTCTCTATTTCTCGTCATCTCAGCAGTCACCTCCTTTCTAGCCATATTATCCTTCACACAGTCGAGCCATCGTTAAGTCCTGAAGGCTAGTGGTATACAAAACTTATCAAAAAGGTTACCGTATTACGGTATTAGTTATAAATCGGTAATAGGTACATGTCTGAAACAACGCCGATACATGTCTTCTACACCTTTAAGTACGTAAGGAGGTATTAGCACACTACTTCTACATTTTAGATCTAAAAATAACGCTAGGGCATAGACCCAACCTGTTACTTCTATTCCTGTAATTAAATTACGAGGGATATTGAAGCAAGAGTCGCAAATCGCAATGTTCCTGCAGACAGATTGGATCCAAATTCGCTCCGAGCCGGAATTAACGCGACTGACTTCTGATTACACGTAATTCCATGGAGTTAATCTCTGAAGCTGTTGTTTACAGTTCTACAAGTACATAGATATAGATATATATAGCCTTCGTTACTCCAACAGCATTAGCGAACAAAAGTTTTCACGAAAATGCTTTTAAGGCGTGTTTTGACACAAAATTACGCCTTGTTAATTACTTAAGGAAACAAATTGAGAATAAAATATTATTTGATTACAAAAACTTTTAAAGCACCAAAGCTTGATTTAATTGAGTTAATTATAGAAGAAAATTATATAGGAAACTTAGAATCAAGGTAGAACAGAATAAAATAAAATAATGATAGGTGAAGCTACAATATAACGCCGATAAACCGGAATAAAAAAAAACAAAAGCGGTTTATCTTTGAATAGAGAATTAGGTTTTTAATAAAAAAAAACAAAAGCGGTTTATCTTTGAATAGAGAATTAGGTTTTTAAAAAGCGAAGCCAACAATGGCTGACGTCATGTTATCGATCGAAACTGTGAATACATTAATTTTACTAACCGGGTTACAAATCTGTTTGTATTTCTTGAAAGTAAGAGCTAATTAGAACCTACTGAGGATTTAGTCGTTGTGCAATAGTGTTCATAATGGGTGATAATTAGTTATGCTTATTACTGGCTGGAAAATTGATGGTGTAATAATTTGAATCTGTGAGAATACAAGCGTTATTAAAGACGCGAAGGTCTTGAACCGTTGGTCCCTCGAAAAGGTGGATTTAAGTGCACCTGCAATTAATAAAGTATACAAAACATATTATTATATAAATAAAATCTATCTGTCATGTTTTAATAACCATGTAACCAAAAAAGTTTCCAAGAAAACCTTCAACTAAGTACACTCAATTTGCATAAAAAAGTAATATACAACTCAAATAAATCTCAAAAGATAATTTAAAACTCTGCTCCTCAAGTTCTTAAGCCAATAAACGTGAGATGCTTCAGATATATGTTAATCCTTATTATTTACACTCTCTGAGATAAAAGTGAATTATATTATTCATGAAAATAATTATATAAATCTCTCAAATTTTAAATTTCTCATGCTTTTATCTTTGTTGCTCCGTTTAACTTCAGATTACTGATAGTTCTAGAAGAACTAAGATATTTCGGATAACTAAGATTTGACGGATGAAATAGGTTCATCTTTTTAAAGATGCACATTTATTTGAGCCAATAATTTAACCTTTTTGTTAGAAACACTGGCAACTGGACAACTTTATATAGTAGTCCAGTTGCCAGTGTTAGTGAGTAGTTTTCAACGAATAAAAGCCTCCTTGATCATGTATTATGATCAAACAAGCTTCCCATAGAGCACACAAAACTTCTATTATTAAAATCAGCCAATCTCTGCTCCGGCCATTTCGAACGCGATTTAAAAATGCGGTACACCCACACGTAATTACGGAGGTCGCCAACATTTCTGCATAAATTACTGACAGCTCTCCCTTTTGTTTGTTTTCCGAGGGCAATGAATGTCAAAGGTCAATTTGTCTAAACAAATAAATTACAGGAATAAGTTTTCATTAAAAGTAAGTAAAATGTTATAGAAAACCTCTTTGATGCCTGAATTAGATTAATTTTAATGAGTTCCTATTTTAAAGTCTAGTCAAAAAGCTTTCGTCGAGTACATTTATATCCATAAGAAAATTAATTAGGTACGGTACCTAATTACCTAAGTATCCATTTTGTAACATCTGTCAATACCAGGACTTTTCATAAAATCCGTTGTGTTGTTGGTAAGTCATAGTTTAATTAGTTCTTTACGTGAGCATTTTTTTCAATAAACGGCCAACATTTTTCGATTCAGCTTCAACAATACAGCTCAGAATTTATTGAGAGCGTATAAAAATTGTAATGATTCGAATTGTATGCTTATCCCTGAAGCTGATACGTATATGCAATCTCAATTAGTCAATAACCTTGTTTGAATAGCTTCTGTCAATGGTAACACTATCTCACTAGCTTATAGACTGGGGCAGTGGTGCTCAAACTGCGGCCTTTCTACGCGGGCTGTTAATCAGTGGAAGGCCTAAAAACGAAATCAGACTGTTTCAGTGAGGTTTTCTGTGAGGCGTTTCACAAAAGTATCGTATGAATTGGCTGATAAAGGCGTTTTTACCAAAATTCCTGTTTGGTAGTAGCTAGAAATTGTGTGCCTAATTTTACGATTAAACATTACGTGAACAAGAACATGCATTAACATATTTTAATTATGGATAGGTAAATACGAATATGCTAATGTTTGCACACTCAAAATTGTTCATAGGTACATCCTTTAACAAATAATTAAAAGAAATCGCCGTTACCCCAGACAGATTTTCCTTTCTTAATGGTCTTCACAACTTGATGCGAATACGAAATCCGGCCTGAAAGATTGACAACCACTAACGGCCGTCTAGGCGTCTACAGAGACAAATTAATGCTATATTCCACCGAGACACTGCGAACACTAGAAAGGTGCTTGCAGTTGCGCTGCATACTGATAGCAACTTGAGTGTATGTCGATTGTATTGATAGTTCAGTATGTGCAGTTGGACCTATCACCAGATCTAGAAACGCATTGATTGAGTAAATCGATGAATGAATGTGTGATTTGAAACTCAGTGCCCTCAGCACTGAGTTTCAAAGTAATTTATTTATTTATTCAGAAAAACATTTTAAGCTTAATGATACATTCTACGAAGAGATTAATTTATATCCTAGAATTTGGAATTACCCGATGACATAATAAGAATTAATTAATGCAGGTCCAGTTTATTACAAATTATGACTGTCGTTACAGTTATTTAGAATTAAAAAGTGTGACCACAGAATTTCCGAGCGAATCTAAAGAATCTGAGGGCTGGGCTGGGTTGACTCATAGAGTGGGATAATCCATGACAAAAGACAAACTTCTGTGGAAAAGAGAGAAGGCTGCAGGATTTTTGAAGAATTAGGACAATCTAGCTTAGTTAGTTAGTCATTGCTACAATAACGGTGTCTTTTTTAAATAAGTTGCGAGACTTCACGGATGTCCTGGGTAAAAGTGAATACCCACCATGTAGACAAAGTTTCACTAAGTTGGTAACACCACCTTGTAAACAGTTTCATTTGTATTTCTCCTAAATGTTGTTAACAATACCACAATACAACGACACGATGTGCAATATACATGTCAGCATTGTAATTTACGTTGGTTCATGATTGAGCAACACTCACGCCTAAGCAACGCCGACATCCTACATCTTGTGATGCTGCCTTGTAAATTATAGCTGCATTTGAATGCTGTGATTAAACCTAAGATTCCTTTGATGTGCAAGGTGAAATCTTATACAGCGTGTCCCAAAGAGGTGTAGTCATATTTCAGGGTGTGATTCAGACCATTAAACTGAACAACTTTTTCTATGGGAGCACCACAGAAATCGCGAAAAAAAATCTGCAGTCCCGTACAGCAGACAGCAGATTTTTTTTCATTCAATAATGTGGTTCTATGGGTACAGGTACTAAAGTTATAATGTTCTCATTTATTAGTTTGCTTGTTCGTTGTCGAAGACAGTCATGTGACATACATCAACTAGCACTAATCCCGCGTGGTGGTTTATGACCGGATCCCTCTCGTAAGGATGAGGCCCGTGCGGCCTGTGCCTAGCACTGGGAACGTCGAACGGCTAATCATACAATTCATACGCATTATAGCATGTCTTTATGAGTCTACTCTTGATCATACGAATCTTCTACAAACAAATGCAACCAAAAATAATGACAACGCATTGTTTGACGTACACTAAAGAATTTTCAATTAAAGTCCCATCACAATTTCTTCAACCATTAGCCGTGACGTTATTGCGATGACAAAGCAAATACTTTATACTTCATAAGTGAAGAAAATTAACTCAAAAAGTTGGATAAACAGACGTGGCTATTGTTCAATAGAAGACAGGGCAGAATTCCAGCGCTTTCATCGCTGCACCCGAGTTATGAAGCGCTAAAATAAATGCAACCGACAGAGCTGTGCTCTCATTACACACTTTATACGACACGACGTGTTTACGATTTTCTCATAGAGTACTTGCGCTTCATACTTTTGAAAAAGTAAATAATATTTTCATCTTTGCCAACTCGAAATTCAAATGAAAATAAAACTGTGTTTTGTTCTTGCCAAACAATAACGTTTTTTTGGGCTGTTTACTCTGTTAGTCCGTTTTTATGTTAAAACACAATAATCGTTTGTTCTAAACGTAAATAAAAAAGTTCAAACGACGGAACGTGAAAAACAACTGTTATTTTCTTTAAGGACTTCTTTTGAACGCGCCAAAGCCTATTGATCCATTCACGGATATCATCAAAGATTAGTTATAAATACATACATATATAAACTCACGCCTGTTCCCATAGATCCCAATTTTGCTTTATTTCCATAAGTTCTTAAGTCATCAGCCATAAAATACAAATCGTCAAGCATAAAAGTAATCCCGTATCTCGAATGAATGCTGTGTTATCGATCTTTAGTAATTGCAGCCCCCAGTTTTCTATACAGACTGTATCTAGGCGTACCGTTAGATCCTGGCCTACAACTGGGCTAATCATAACCACAGCTACCTACTCAGAATATAGTTGACCTTCTTTAATAGGTAGACAGCTTTGCATGTAGATGTGGGCTCAGTATGTATCCCTGGAGCATTCTTGTAATAAGCACATCTCTTTGACAGGTTATATGTCTGTTAGAACTTTGACAAGTAAACTATGACCTTACAGTTAGTCTAAGCCTTTGATACTGTTTGGATGTAATATTTGTACGTAAATAAATTGTACCCACAACAAAATAAAATATGATAAATTTAAGAATAAGATCGTAGTCTAGTAGTAAAACGTGATAAAAATCCAAACGTATATGCAATATGAGTAAGTCTCAAACAAAATGGCCTCTGAAAAGACCTTCAACTTTAAAGAACACAAATATCAAGTAGATACTTAAAACAATAAAATAAAATACTTCTAACACAAGTTAATGGTTGTCAATTCTATTGTGTATTCGACAAAATGTAAGTAAAATATAGTTTGTTTTGGTTACATCAGAGAATGACCACTTAAGCGAAGTGACCTTAAGTTTCTTCCGTGAACAATTTATAAAAATGATCTGTTGAGAAAAAACGTAAACGTGAACTTGGAATCGAATTTATACAATAATAGCCGATTTCTATATTTAACCAATCGTAATTGGCAAAAAGCCTCTTATTAGTTTACCAATTATAAATACTCCAGTTTTGTTTGTTATCTAGTAATAGACTCTTTCAACTTTACGGATAAATTTAACCCACAAAATCTAAGACCTGGAAAATCTCCCAAAACTTAAATCAAAATTGTTACCAAAGATGATAATGAAAGCAGATTTCTTAACAAAACCTATTCTACCAGAAAGACTTTGTTATAAGTTAAAATTTCCAGAATAAGTTTTTCGTAGAGACGAAGATATTTGAAATTCAGGAAATGATTAAGTAGCAGCTGACATAGGACCTTATATTATAATCTCAATTCAATCCAAAGTTTATCTAAAGATTTTTTGTGATAGATTAATATTAGTAGAGTTTGTGATTAGTGTTTCTCTTGAAGCTAACAATATTATGCCAAAACGTACTACGTATGTAGTATAGAACATCAAAAAACTGAATTCAGAGAAAACATCGCAATTTCATTCAATCTCAAAGACAGCTGTCACTCTGACGTTGCTTTGATTACTTACCTGTCAACTACTGTCACATACACGTCAGTCGCGTCAAGCATAGACTATAAAACTATCAAGTGTAGACTAAACTTGGCACGCATCTACACGATATTTGGAGCATTACAATCTGGGTCAGTTGCTTAGTAAGCCGCGCTTGCTACTCGCCTGCATTCGTTGCCACTAACAATGCATTTGATCGTTCAATTACGACCTACAGGATTACTTTACTAAGTATCAAGTTAATTGTAATTATGAATCCTAATAAAAATATCGTTCTGTTTAAATAACGAAGTAGTTAGTACCCCAACTTTGCCGAAGGCTTTCGTTTTTGGCTGCATATCATTCAAATCTTGCATTGCAAGATTATTCTTCTTATCTTCTACTTCTTCTTTCTGTGGAGCAAGAAACTTCTTTGTATGGTTAAATCGTTTCAGACGTTTCATACTATCATAGTCTCTTTCTGTACACATATAAGACAGCAGAGCTTCTAAAGTTTTATCAGTCTGTGGTCTTGAGGACTGTTTCCTCCAATTTTGATCTATTTAAAGCGCCATTTAATTTCGTGATTGGATTTTGAATTCGCATGTTATAAGGTATGTCGTAACAGAACACGAATATCATTGATTGATCGTTTTTATCTAACGAGAGACAATGTAGGCTTTGTGCTGCTATAGTCAATTGAGCGGCAAACTGGTAGCCTTGGAGGTTCACATTTGAAATGAGTGAAAGGCAGCGCCTCGATCATACATAGCCCGAACGTGACTCACAGATGACGTTTTATTTACGAATATATCGACTTCTGCACCTTCAACTTTAGAATGAGTATTTATAAGATACCAGTATAAAGTTTATATGGGAGCTTTTACGAACTTGGTAGTTATACTCTGATCGGTGAGTCCAGCCAAAGATGTGTAGAGCAGTAAATAATATCACGTAGTCACTACATATGAGATGATTTTTTATTCAAAAAGCATAAATATAACATCACATGCGAACTCCCTGAAGGGTTAAGCAGAGGTGTTTCTAATAGTACACCCACATTTAAGTAAAATAAAAACATAATACGTTTTCAATGTTGCTATTTAACTACCGTGTAGGTAGAGCAATTTAAAATCAGAGAACAATACAACTCGCTAAAAGAACAAACAATTAGGAGTAAAAATCCCATTAAAACAAAGTTTGAAACTTCATTGCGTATGATTGCATTTTTCCCACAAGCGCTCCGATTAGATTTACCGATAACAATATAAAAATTAACGCTGCACTTTATTGCAGTGCTATTTATTACAAACTAATGTTCTAATTAAAAGCTAGCAGTGCTCCGTGGTTTCACCCGCCGTTTAATTTGAAAGAAATCGATTATTTCACCGCCCTCGTTATTACATCGTTTTCACATAAGTTAGCGTTATTTCCGACTGTTTTGCACGGCTCCTGGATGTCAAAACGTGATGTTAAATAGCCTAGCCTTCCTCCAAGAATTGGGTTATCAAATGCAAAAGATTTTTTTTTAATCCGACTGGTAGTTCCTGAGATAAGCGCGTTCAAACAAACAAACTCTTCAACTCTATTACATTAGCAGAGATTGTTAATCTTGTTTAGAAAATGCAGTTACGGCTACAAGAGAGAATCATGCTAAGCCACAGAGTCTGCGTCTACTTGGGATCTAAATAGAGCAGTAAGTCAATCTCCGGTGCAGAGGCATATCCGTATATCCTTCAAAGGTTTCAGGTTCGCCTCGCTAAGAGGCACTCGACACAATTGATCGGCAGCCACCGTGTCGGCGGCCGGTCGACATTGCTCTCGTCCCGTCTGGTGCAAGCCTTATTGACGCATGACTGTTTAGTATGCATGTGTTTTGTAACGTGGACTTAAGTTATTGTCTGTAGGTTTGAGTTGTGACTTGTGTGGACCAGATGTCCTTTATAGAGGCCTTTAGTATTTCTAGACCAATACAAACTTATAAGCGTGGTTTTACGACCAAAACTCGATAACTCAATCTATCCCAAGTGACTTCTTTAGTGTCAATAATTACATTTACCAATAATTATTAAAATTATAAACAAATTGCTCAATTTGTTAATTAATATGTATTAATTAATTTAATATTTCGTTAACACGAAGGTTCATCACCAAACTATGTGATATTTTCTCCAATTATTCGTTCATGATTTTGCAATATTATACTAAATGTCAATGATGTCGTAACTCCATCCATATTACATATACGAATAGACATATTATTAGCGTATCTAACTTATAAAAAAATACGTGCGTAATCGATTAAAAACGCAGCTTTCTCCAATGCGAGAAGTAGTAAACTGGTATGATCCGCGTTGATTGAAAGCCTCGTATCTCGATATTCAACAGTTACAAAGCTCAGTCATCCGAGGCTGTAGACATGGGAAATGAATGCGATCCCCGATGAAACCCATTACCTATGATATTCATGATGTTATATGTGGGAAAGTACGTGTAAGGAGGAGTAACTGTATTACTAGTACTATACAAGAACTAGCGAGCAAGTAACTCGACCCTATCTCGCTAATACTAAATACGTTGGTTATTTTATTTGATTTAATAATGAATCTGGTTTCTTAGATCAGCCAAGCTTACCTTTCTGATCTTTAATCTAGTTTAATTTTGTTATCCATAAAGTGATTTATGTAGATCTAATAACGTTCCACTTAATATTTCCTGTGATATTGCTCTCATGATGATGGCGGATATTGGTCTATAGATATTTCCCGTAGCCGCAATAAGCTACAAAGTCAATGGAGCCATTCATTTTGATCGTTCCTTTGCGCGTTAGGCTATTCAGTAAAACCCAGTGACTTGTCACTATGCGGGATAATTACGTCCAACGCACGTAACTATGTGTTACCTGCATATGTCGGTGTTCGTTCGCGAATAGTTACGAACAATATTGCAATCCTGTGAACATACGCGTGCCCGTCATTATCTCCACACTAAAATACCGTAAATTCGCGTCCGGAAACCGTCGAAATTTCAGACCCGTCAATTAGTTAGCATCTATGCAAATTCATTGAGCTTTAAAGCTTACATATTTGTGCCATTGGCTGGCCGAAAACTGCTTCCTTTCTCGGCCAAATTGCTAAATTGCATGGCCGTGTTTCCGGAAACGATTTGAAAAGGCGGTGCTACAAAACGGCGAGTTTATATTTACAGTTTTAGGCAAAAGCGTACAATATAGTCGTATACAGAGTGATTGCATTTCACTGCAGTAACATAACTGGTTAAGTGGGTCAAACACATTGCATCGTGTTGCGGGCGCGGTCGGTGGAGCGTGGCTGTGTCTGCGTGGATGTGCCGCGGTCTTCGCGATACCTCGTCAAACTAGCACGCTCTATTTATGCCTATTTACTTTTTTATCTTGTAAGTTAATGCGCGGAAATTGAATAAATGATATAGGCTTTTCTCGTAGTTGTATTTGTAGGTACTATCTTTAAACTTAAAGTCTTCCGGGACGGTGTGACTCTTAAGTTTATCGTAGGGTCCACCCAACACATTCTACTATCTCACAAAAACATCAGATGTCTCGCATTAAGAGAAATCATGAAATTACAAAAGCAATAAGCGGAAGCGTGTCACAATGCACCCATTCATTAAAAACAGTTTATCGTGGATAGTTAGAGACGTTAAACATTGATAACTTAAGACGTCTGCAACAACATATTTTTATTAGTTACCTACTTATTAACTTGGTAACAAATCTAAACGCTAATTTGGTACTACTACCCAGGAGCTCAATCAAGAAAGTTATAAAAAATTTGCTGCAATGCTGTTTTCTATAAATTCTCATTTTACAATCACGACATTAACGACACAACTTCAGTTATCGTACAATTTCATCTCAGAATAGTAGGTCACTAGGTTTATGTTTCAAATAATGTACCTACGTAGACTAGTTGCTTGTGGCTTCGTATGTAAATCCTTGTACAAAGCTGTTAGCTTTTTGAACTTAAGCTCGTCTTGACGTCCATTATGCTGAGCTTCAGCTTAAGAAAGGACTTCAGGGCACGTCAACAAACCGACACACACGAAAACCGTCTAAATGTTCGTAAATTAACACAAGGAGCTTCTTGCTTTAGCAGGATTCAGAATTGAATTCCTATTCTAAGAAAATGTTAGGTGGACAGAGTACATAATGTTATGAACAATGAATTTCTAACTAAGTTTAACACCGCTTTCCAATTTCTTCAAACACAGTTAAATACTTCGCTACGAATTGTTCGGTAAATTCTACAATCTCTAATTCAATCTCACATTCGACGAGTTTCATAGGCTAGTTAGGAACACCTGTTGAATCACTAATTCCGAATTAGTAATCGCTTTAGACTGGTTCAACTTCACAATCAGGACCCACTCTCAACTTTTCCTTGAGAAAACAATTCGATCCGTCAGGGAGTTCCTGAGTAACTCGGCTTTCACGACCCATAGCCGCCCAAACAACTGTGCGGTTACTTTATTACTAAACGTAAATTTTTCATCAAATTGTTTACCGGTACTCAAATAGTTTCAGCACACAAAGGCACACAGTACCTTTATACGCGATTTTGTATGCCTTTATTGCGAAATGAATAGCTTTCTCCGAAAGCCCTTTGGAACGAGAAAGCCTTCACTTACCTGTCCACGGTTACACAAAATTTCTAATCTTATTACATTTTGTATTCTTTACATAAATATACGCTAAGTAATTTGTAGAGTCAACATGTTTCTTTGTAAATAAACACTTCGAATTTCTCTTTGATTTGAAACTTATGATACTAAGACCGTGCTTGTCTTTGTTTTCAGGATGGGAGTTGAAAGGCTTACACTGTTACAAATTCTTCAACATCAGGCATTCGTGGGAGAAAGCGGCAGAACTATGTAGAAGGTAATTAAGTTAAGATAAGTTAAGATTAAGTTAAGATAAGTTTAATTAACAAGCTTTCCGCTTGTTAATTAAACTTATCTTAAACTTAATCTCACAATAAAATAATGTTTCAGGTATGGTAGCGAACTCATGGTTGTAGATAGCTATTCGGAAAACAACATGACTGCCAACATGGTACCAGCCAGTCCCAGTAACAACCACTACTGGCTCGGACTCGCGACGGTCGACGACCTAAGGACGAACACGCTCGAATCAGCTGCCGGTGCTCTAGTCTCGCAGTATGCCGGTTTCTGGGATCTACGACAGCCAAACCCCAAGGCAGGAGAATGTGTCGATGTCCACGTCACATCCGATAGCCAGTCATGGGAGCTAACCACCTGTGAAACCCTCCTGCCATTCATGTGCCGAGCTACCGCCTGCCCTGCCGGTAAGCAACATCAACAGACAATTGTTTATTAATCAACTTTTGCATGCTCAATTACAAGCGCAGTCATACAATGTTAAGGTTACAGAAAACAATACATAAACAATTTCAATTTGTTTTAGGAACCTTCCATTGTTCTAATGGAAAATGCATCAACGCAGCCTTCAAATGCGACAAGCAAGACGATTGTGGTGATGCTTCCGACGAAATGGACTGTGCTTCCGAATGTCACTTCTACATGGCCAGCAGTGGAGATGTAGTCGAGAGTCCTAACTACCCTCACAAATATCCTCCTTTCAGCGATTGCAAATGGACTCTCGAGGGGCCACAAGGTCAAAATATCGTCTTACAGTTCCAAGATTTTGAAACTGAAAAGTCTTTCGACACTGTTCAAATTCTGGTTGGCGGCAGGACCGAAGATAAATCTGTGAACTTAGCGACACTTTCTGGAAAACAAGATTTATCTAACAAAATTTACGTTTCCGCTTCGAACTTCATGATCATCAAATTCAGTACAGATGGTTCAGTCGAAAGGAAAGGTTTCCGAGCGGCTTGGAAGACCGAGTCGTCGAATTGCGGAGGCATGCTTAGAGCAACGCCTCAAGGTCAAGTACTTACCTCTCCTGGTTATCCAAATGGCTACCCTGGTGGCTTAGAATGCGTTTACGTTATCGAAGCTCAACCTGGCAGAATAGTCTCATTGGAAGTCGAAGATCTTGAATTAGGAATGAACAGGGATTACATAGTCATCAAGGATGGTAATACTCCATCTAGCCCTGTGTTGGCAAGATTAACTGGACCAGGCGAAGAAAATCAAAAGGTTGTAGTGTCGACGACGAACCATCTGTATATGTACTTCCGAACGAGTCTTGGCGATTCCAAGAAAGGATTTAACATGAGATACTCTCAAGGCTGCAAAGCAACAATCATTGCAGCAAATGGTACCGTTACATCACCTGCTTACGGTCTGGCAAATTACCCGAATAACCAAGAATGTTTATACAGAATAAAGAACCCTAACGGTGGTCCACTATCGTTGAAATTCGACGAATTTAGCATTCACCCATCAGACGTTGTGCAAGTTTTTGATGGAGTCAGCACAAATGGTTTAAGACTGCATTCTGACAATGGATTTATTGTAAAACCAAGAATAACACTGACTGCATCCAGTGGCGAGATGTTGGTACGATTTTTGTCTGATGCTTTGCATAATGGAATAGGTTGGAAGGCGACGTTCTCGGCAGGTAAGCCATTCACGCTACGACGAGAACAAACGTGGAATAAAAATAGAGGTGTATTCAATTCTTATCTTACATTTTATTTTACAGATTGCCCCACTCTTAAATCCGGTCTTGGTGCTTTAGCGTCAAACAGAGATACCGCCTTTGGGACAGTTATAACATTCTCATGTCCGATTGGACAAGAATTCGCCACAGGGAAACCTCGTATCACAACAAAATGTTTAGATGGAGGAAAATGGTCAACTACTTACATTCCTAGCTGTCAAGGCAAGTAACAAACGAGGAACGGTGGCTTTGCACAATGCAGTATTACTTTAGGTTATACAGGGGTACTTATGTGATTTTATTGTTACTTTACAGAGGTGTATTGCGGTCCGGTGCCACAAATCGATAATGGATTTTCAATTGGCTCTACAAACGTGACTTATCGAGGTGTTGCAACTTACCAATGTTATGCTGGATTTGCTTTCCCAACTGGACAGCCTATCGAAAGAATCTCATGCTTAGCTGATGGGCGATGGGAAAGAACACCTACTTGTCTGGGTAAGTTGACAGGAATTGTATTTTTCTTGTACTTCTCTCTAGTCACAACCTGAGCAAGCTTTTTGAGGAAGTAAAATATCTATATGAAATTTTAGGCATTTTAACTGATCGTTATTTAACCTTTTTTTTTCACAGCGTCACAGTGCGTTGCCCTTCCGGATGTCCCTCACGCTAACGTTACCATTTTGAACGGTGGCGGCCGAGGCTACGGTACTATTGTTCGTTACGAGTGCGAGCCAGGCTACGTAAGATCTGGACAGCCTGTACTACTCTGTATGAGTAACGGAACTTGGTCAGGAGATGTGCCAACGTGCTCCAAGGCACTGTGCCCGAAATTCCCGGAAATCAAGAATGGCTTCATCGTTGACCAGACTAGGATTTACATGTTCGGTGATGAAGCTCGTGTTCAATGTTTTAAGGGTAAATATGAAATATGGACAGTATTTCTATAAATATAAAGAGTCACTTGAAACACCTACTAACTATTTTATTATTTCAGGATACAAACTGAATGGACCTAGCGTGCTCAAATGTGGACCTAATCAAGAATTCGACAACCCACCGACTTGCGAGGATATCAATGAGTGTGCCAACAGCCAATGTGACACGGCTTCCACTGAATGTAAGAACACCCAGGGTGGTTTCTACTGCCCCTGCAAAGGTGGTTTCGCGCCAAGCTTAGACTGCAGACCAGTTGGTGATTTGGGTTTGATCAATGGAGCTATTCCTGATGAATCGATTACAACTTCTGCTCCAGAACCTGGTTATGCTAAAGGAGTAAGTGTTTTTTTTTTATCTTTTGTTTATCAGTCGACGATTTTATCTATTTACAGCAGGTATTAATTCGTCGATTTTACTCTACAGATGGTACGATTAAACAACGGAGGTGGCTGGTGTGGTAACAACTTGGAGGCTGGAGCCAACTGGATCCTCATCGACTTGAGAGCACCCACAATCATCAGAGGATTCAGAACAATGAGCGTCATGCGCGCCGACGGAAACATCGCCTTTACTTCTGCCATCAGAATTCAGTACACCAACGACTTGACTGATACTTTCAAAGACTACACCAATCCTGATGGCACTGCTGTAGAATTCCGTATACTGGAACCTACTCTATCTGTCCTTAACTTGCCAATGCCAATTGAAGCGCAGTACGTCAAATTCAAGATCCAAGATTACGTGGGTGCACCTTGTCTGAAGGTTGAAGTTATGGGATGTGCTAGATTAGACTGTACAGACATTAACGAGTGCAGTGAAAATAATGGAGGATGTGAGCAGAAATGTCTGAACACGTAAGTATTTTCTTAACAATGTGATCAAGCAAGTTCATGTTTAATTTAAAGCGTGTCAGATACCTAATAGAGTTGCTTTTCCTTTTCAGACCTGGAAACTTCTCATGCGCCTGCAACATCGGCTACGAGCTTTATTCTTCCAACGGTACAGCTGGTTTTGCCATCGAAAAATCAGAAACCGGTGAAAGGGACGGAGACACGTACCAAAGGAACAAATCTTGCGTTCCAGTCATGTGCCCGCCACTTGGACCTCCAGAAAACGGAAAGCTGTTGTCCGCAAAGGATGCTTACCACTTCGGAGATATTGTCCAATTCCAATGTGAATTCGGATTTGTAATGTCTGGATTCTCGTCACTTCTTTGTACTTCCAGTGGAACTTGGAACGGAACTGCACCTTTATGTCAATGTAAGTACAATTTACGTCAATCATATTTGTTATTTTTAAGGCGTATCATTAATTAAATAGATCAAACACCGTTAGATAAATTTTAAACATTAAATTAATATTTGCAGATGCTCGTTGTGTAACATTGTCTGACGACAAAAACGATGGCCTGCATGTGATCAGAGATGATCCTGAAAGCGTGCTTGTTCCATACAGGGACAACGTAACAATTACTTGCACTTCACCCGGCAGACAATTGAGAAATACTGTAACCTCGTCCTTCAGACAGTGTGTTTATGATCCTAAACCGGTAAGTGTCATCATTTACTACAGCTATATTCATTAGCTAAAATATATTTTCTTAAGGTGGAAAAAAATCAATTGATTTAAACAAAACACTAAAATAATTTTAATTTTCAGGGTCTACCCGATTACTGGTTCTCTGGAGCTCAACCTCAATGTCCCAGAAAAGACTGTGGTGTACCCATGCCTACACCAGGCGCTGAGTACGGCCAGTACCAGGACACCAAATACCAAAGCTCTTTCTTCTTCGGATGCCAAAATACTTTCAAGCTCGCTGGACAAACAAACAAACATGATAACGTAGTCAGATGTCAAGCTAACGGCATTTGGGACTTCGGAGACTTGAGATGCGAAGGACCGGTGTGTGAAGACCCAGGCAGACCAGCTGACGGTTACCAAATTGCTAGGAGCTACGAGCAAGGATCCGAAGTACTCTTCGGCTGCTCCAGACCAGGATACATTTTAATCAACCCCAGGCCAATTACTTGTATACGCGAACCTGAATGCAAAATCATCAGGCCTCTTGGTCTGGCATCTGGAAGAATACCCGACTCGGCTATCAACGCAACTTCTGAAAGGCCAAACTATGAAGCAAGAAACATCAGGCTTAACTCAGTAACCGGTTGGTGTGGCAAACAAGAAGCATTCACCTACGTAAGCGTCGACTTGGGAAAGGTGTACAGAGTAAAAGCTATTCTTGTGAAGGGTGTCGTTACTTCTGACATTGTGGGTAGACCCACAGAAATAAGATTCTTCTACAAACAAGCTGAAAATGAAAATTACGTGGTTTACTTCCCTAACTTCAACCTAACAATGAGGGATCCTGGAAACTATGGTGAACTGGCGATGATCACACTGCCTAAATTCGTACAAGCTAGATTCGTTATTTTGGGTATTGTGAGCTTCATGGACAACGCTTGTCTCAAATTCGAACTCATGGGTTGTGATGAGCCCGCCGCTGATCCTTTGTTGGGTTATGACTATGGATACTCTCCTTGTGTTGGTGAGTAACAACTTTTTTCTGTTAAAAATCTGTTCTGCGTCTCTGAATAATACGAATGCAACTAAATCCTCGACCTCTTACAGATAACGAGCCACCAGTATTCCAGAACTGTCCTCAACAACCGATTGTAGTACAAACCGATGTCAACGGTGGACTTTTACCAGTCAACTTTACTGAGCCTACAGCGACTGACAACTCTGGTGCTATTGCAAGATTAGAAGTCACACCACAGCACTTCAGAACACCTCTCCAAGTATTCCACAACATGGTCGTGCGATACGTGGCATTCGATTTTGATGGAAACGTAGCCATTTGCGAAGTGAACATCACTGTACCTGATTACACTCCTCCTAAACTAAGCTGCCCACAAAGTTACGTTATAGAACTTGTAGATAAACAGGACAGTTACGCTGTCAACTTCAATGACACAAGGAGAAGAATAAACGCATCAGATGCTTCCGGCGAAGTCTTCCTTAAATTCATTCCGGAAAGAGCCGTCATTCCCATTCGTGGCTATGAAAATGTAACTGTTATCGCTTCCGACAAATATGGCAACAGAGCTCAGTGCAACTTCCAAGTAAGGATATTTTTCTACTAAAATATATTTGAGAAAAATGTACCCTAAATGGATTTTCGTTTAATGTTTTCCTTTTTTTCTAGGTATCCGTTCAAGCCACCCCTTGTGTAGACTGGGAACTTATGCCACCGGCACATGGCGCTATGAACTGCCTGCCTGGTGATAGAGGAATTCAATGTATTGCTACTTGCAGTCCTGGCTTCAGATTCACTGATGGAGAACCAGTCAAAACATTCGTTTGCGAAACTAAACGTCAATGGGTGCCGACTTCTGTGGTACCTGATTGTGTTTCTGAAAGTATGTATAATTTAATAAGACCTAAAATTACATGCATTTTCTTTAACTCGGAATAATCTTGTACTAACTACGCCATATCTTTGTTACAGATACCCAGCAAGCCGCTTACCACGTTGTTTCTACAGTTCAATACCGTGCTCTTGGTGCTGTTTCCAACGCTTGCTTGCCGCAGTACAAAGACTTGGTTGCTCAATACGACAACGTCCTAAACGACAGACTTACCCAACGTTGTTCAGCCGTTAACGTCAACATCAACGTAACATTCGTCAATGTTATACCGACACTTCTTGACGAAAATGTGGTAAAAATGGACTTTGTGTTGGCCATCATTCCTGCTATTCGCCAAACTCAGCTATACGATCTCTGTGGTTCAACTTTGAACCTTATATTTGATCTTTCTGTACCATACGCTAGTGCTCTTATTGAACCGGTACTCAATGTGTCATCTATTGGCAATCAATGTCCACCGCTAAGAGCGATCAGAAGTTCAATTACTAAAGGATTCACCTGCAGCGTCGGTGAGGTATTGAATATGGATACTAATGACGTCCCAAGATGCTGTAAGTATACCGAGTAGTTGTGTTGTGTGACCTACATTTATTTACAATTTGGCGATTTTCCCACAAGAACAATTAATTCATTACTAATTTATATTTCAGTACATTGTCCTGCTGGAACCTTTGCTGAAGAGAAACAAAAGACCTGTACTATGTGCCCACGTGGGTTCTTCCAAAACCAAGCTCGTCAAGGTTCATGTCTCAAGTGCCCCTCAGGAACATTCACCAGAGAGGAAGGCTCCAAGGATATCAATGACTGTATACCTGTTTGTGGATACGGAACATACTCCCCAACAGGATTAGTGCCTTGCTTGGAATGTCCTAGAAACAGCTACACTAGCGAACCCCCGCTAGGTGGATTTAAGGATTGTCAAGCCTGTCCAGTAAACACCTACACATACCAACCAGCTGCACCCGGAAGAGATAGGTGCAGAGCCAAATGTGCGCCGGGAACTTACTCCCCAACAGGCTTAGCTCCGTGCTCTCAATGTCCGCGAAACTTCTACCAAAACATTATTGGACAAACGTTGTGTATGGAATGTCCGACGAACATGAAAACAGTAGGAACTGGAGCAACAGGCTTAGAAGAATGTCTACCGGTAGAATGCTCTAACAGCGCTTGCCAACATGGCGGTCTATGTGTACCTAAAGGACACGGAGTTCAATGTTACTGTCCCGCTGGTTTCTCTGGACGTAGATGTGAAGTTGACATTGACGAGTGTGCAAGTCAGCCATGTTACAACCGTGGTACATGTACCGATCTGCCACAAGGATACCGCTGCTCTTGTCCTTCAGGTTATGGAGGCATCAATTGTCAAGAAGAAAAATCTGATTGTAGAAACGACACTTGCCCTGAAAGAGCCATGTGCAAAGATGAACCTGGATTTGATAATTATACTTGTCTTTGTAGATCTGGATACACGGGCGTTGATTGTGATATCACGGTACGTTATTAAATTATTTTGTATCATGTTATTAATTTTGTCGTATTTTTTGCACATCGTTGCAAAATCATTATCCTACAAAGTTTATGAATTGCATTTATATTGTTTTCAGATTGATCCTTGCTCGGCTAATGGAAATCCTTGCACGAACGGCGCAAGTTGCATTGCACTCCAACAAGGCAGATACAAGTGCGAATGTTTACCAGGCTGGGAAGGACAACTTTGCGAGATCAACACTGACGACTGTATCGAAAAACCGTGTCTGCTCGGCGCACCTTGTACAGATTTAGTTAACGACTTTAGTTGTGCTTGTCCGCCAGGCTTTACAGGAAAACGTTGTCATGAGAAGATAGACCTTTGCACAAATGAACCTTGCAAACATGGAATTTGTGTTGATAAACTCTTTATTCATCAATGCATCTGCGACCCTGGCTGGAGCGGTCCTTCTTGTGACACCAACATAAACGAATGTGTTAAATCACCCTGTGAAAACGGTGGGCAATGTATTGATGGCATTGATGATTTCAACTGTATTTGCGAAGCTGGTTACACAGGCAAGACATGTCAGCATACCATCGATGACTGCGCATCTAACCCGTGCCAGAACGGTGCATCCTGCGTTGACCAAATAGACGGATTTATTTGCAAATGCCGTCCAGGCTACATTGGACTGCAATGTGAGACAGCGATTGATGAATGTCTGAATGAACCATGCAACGCCGGTGGAACGGAGCGGTGTATTGATCTTGATAACAAATACCAGTGCGTCTGTCGTGAAGGCTTCACGGGAGAGACGTGTGAAACTAACATTGATGACTGTGCTTCTAACCCATGCTTCAATGGTGGTTCCTGCAAAGATGACATCGGTGACTATAAGTGCTCTTGCCCACCTGGATGGACCGGTAAACGTTGCGAAAAGGACATTGGCCAATGCATGAACATGCCTTGTCAAAACCATGCTAAATGTATCGATCTCTTCCAAGACTTCTTCTGCGTGTAAGTATTTAGACATAAACAGCTTTCAACTTGGAAAGAAAGATTTTAAATGTGAGTTTTGTAATAATTGTTCCGGTAATATTTCAGATGCCCAAGTGGTACCGATGGCAAACAATGTGAAACTGCTCCAGAAAGATGTATCGGCAGCCCATGCATGCATGGCGGAAAATGTCAAGACTTCGGCTCTGGCCTCAACTGCACATGTTCCCTGGACTACACTGGAATCGGTTGCCAATACGAGTTCGACGCATGTGACGCTGGTCTTTGTCAGAACGGAGCCACTTGTGTGGATGAGGGCGAAGATTACAACTGTATTTGCGCCCCCGGCTTCCAAGGAAAGAACTGTGATGAAGACATTGTCGATTGCAAGGATAACTCTTGTCCACCTTCGGCGACATGCATTGATTTACCTGGCAGATTCTACTGCCAATGCCCATTCAATATGACTGGTGACGATTGCAGAAAAAGTGAGATTTTTTCATAAGTCATTTTCCTGACGATACAAATATCAACTCCACTAGATGTACCTACTAAATACCCGATTATTTTTATTCCAGCAATCAGTGTAGATTACGACCTCTACTTCAGTGACCCATTGCGTTCGAGCGCGGCTCAAGTGGTGCCATTCGATACAGCTTCGGCAGATAGTCTGACTATAGCGATGTGGGTCCAATATACGCAACAAGACGAAGGCGGAGTGTTCTTTACGGCCTACAGTGTTAGGTATGTCAAAACCAAACCCTTTATTGCTGTCGGGGGAAATAGACCGATCCACGAGCAAAATACATTTTAAATCCATCCTGTTATATTTATTTCTAATTTTGTATTTCCAGTAACTCCCACATTGCTCTAAATAGAAAGCAAATAATTCAAGCCCACTCAAACGGTGTACAAGTTTCACTGTTCCCGGAACTCCAAGATGTTTACCTAAGCTTCGGTGAATTCGCAACGGTAAATGACGGTCAATGGCACCACGTTGCTTTAGTCTGGGACGGTAACAACGGCGGTGAATTAACACTTATCACTGAAGGTTTGATCGCTAGCAAGATTGAAGGTTACGGTAGCGGACGAACACTACCACAATAGTAAGTTTTATTAAAACAAAATGAAGGTTTTAATTATTGAGACAGTTATAGAACAGTTTTAAATTAAAATATTTTTTTCAGTGTTTGGGTAACACTTGGCAAGCCTCAATCTGACAATCCAAAGGCTTACACAGAAGCTGGATTCCAAGGTCACCTGACTAAAGTACAAATATGGAACCGTGCTCTCGATGTCACAAATGAAATCCAGAAACAAGTGCGTGACTGCAGAACTGAGCCAGTTCTATACAGCAGTTTGGGTCTAACTTGGGCTGGATATGACGACTTAGTTGGAGGAGTTGAGAGAATAGTGCCATCTCATTGCGGCCAAAGAGTGTGTCCTAACGGTTATTCTGGTTCCAAATGCCAGCAACTGCAAGTAGACAAGGAACCACCACGAGTAGACCGTTGCCCTGGTGATCTCTGGGTGATTGCAAAGAACGGATCTTCTATCGTCAGCTGGGATGTACCTGTATTTAGTGATAACGTTGGTGTTGCTAAAGTTGTGGAGAAGTCTGGTCATAGACCTGGACAGAATCTTGCTTGGGGAGCTTATGACATTGCTTATATCGCGTATGATGCTGCTGGCAACGCAGCTACTTGCACTTTCAAGGTTACTGTATTGGGTAAGTTTTCAAGAATTATGTAAACATTAATCGTTGAATTTATTCGGATATATTTCTGAAGGTACTCATCGTTAATCTCTTTTACAGCTGAATTCTGTCCACCGCTACCTGATCCGCTCGGAGGTTACCAATCCTGCCGCGACTGGGGTGCCGGTGGTCAGTTCAAGGTGTGCGAGATTGCCTGTCGCGACGGACTTAGATTCTCGCAACCTGTACCACCATTCTACACATGTGGTGCTGAAGGATTCTGGCGACCAACTGCTGATCCTACCCTACCTTTGGTTTATCCTGCTTGCTCACGTAAGAATCATTTTCAATATTTTCTTTGATACTTTACTTTCCACATGCATTGTCAAAGTATTAACCATTTTGATTATCGCTATAGCCGCCTCACCAGCTCAGCGCGTCTTCAAGGTATCGATGTTGTTCCCAAGCTCTGTACTTTGCAATGATGCCGGTCAAGGTGTACTTCGCCAGAAGGTTCGCAGCGCCATCAACCAACTTAACAGAGACTGGAACTTCTGTTCTTATGCTGTTGACGGTAAGTACTCCATGACTTCATGTAACAAAATATGATCTGCTGTTATATCTACCAACAATTACTTCTTATCTGCTCCCGACTTTGGTGCCACTTCAATTACTGAAGTTTGGCCTACAACTCCGAATATTTCTCACTTCTTTTTTTAATCTCTCCTGTCAAGACTGCGTTACCCCACTATTTGGCTGTCATTATAAGATGAATAGTCATCTAATTTAAATGTTCAACGTAGGTACCCGCGAGTGCAAGGAACTGGACATCAATGTGAAGTGCGACCACCGCGCCAACAATAGACAGTCGAGACAAGTATCCACCCCTCCCGCCGTAGCTGCTGAAGATACCTACGTACTGGATGCCATCATCCCCGTTGAAGAGTAAGTTCTACTCCATCACTACTTAGAAAACCCCTTAAAAAGTAGGAATCAATAAAAGGTGACGGCGTAGATACACAGATCTTACGCAAATAATGTAAAAACCTCATCTTTGTAGTGCACATAATAGCATGTGTTAATATAACACAGTACAGAAAGCACTTTGGTTTAGTAGCAAAATTTTTAATGTTTCAATTCCAAAACTGCACTTTTAGACTTTCCATACAAATAAAGCATGATGTTCTTCTATCACAATTGCATGTGTTTTTGTGGCACTTAGGACTCGAAGCAGTAGGGAGGGTCGTCAAGTCGGCGATACGTACAACGTTGAGATCTCTTTCCCGTCTGTCAAGTAAGTTGTTTGCATGCTTTGGAGTAGCACTTAAGCACTTGTAATTTGTAACATAAAGGTTTGATTTGCTTGAATAAATAAAATTGTTACGCTACCCGGGTATAAATATGATACATCGAGCACAATAAGGGGCCTATCCACAGGAGTGTCAGAGGCTTCGCATTACAAAGCTGAACTTTTTGTAAAACTCGATATGCCATATTTACAGTCGAATGCTGGTAGGTTGTTGCTTCTTGATATACATATTTACATTTTTATTCACACCTAATCTTAAAAAGATAAATTAACGAATTTTCTAAACTCGCAGCGATCCAGTCATCCACAATGGTAACAATGAACGTTCCACTGTTCAACGGTTGTTGGAGAAGCTGATTCTGGAAGACGAACAATTCGACGTGAGGAGCATTCTTCCTAACACCGTGCCTGACCCAGCCAGCTTAGAACTAGTTTCTGACTACGCCTGCCCAACTGGACAAGTTGTTATGGCTCCTGATTGTGGTAAGTTCATATCGTTAGCATTGAAGGCTGTTTTCGTAGTTCAAGTCTCATGGCATGCGAAAGGTGGTGCCCTAATAAAATTGCACTACACAAACTAACCCTTGAATTTTTTACAGTGGCCTGTGCTGTCGGCACATTCCTGGATGCTGCCAGCGACACCTGCAAGCCTTGTCCTCAAGGCACATACCAATCTGAAGCAGGACAGGTGCAATGCACTGCTTGCCCCGCCATCGCTGGCCAATCTGGTGTCACACAATCGACTGGAGCCCGTAGCGCTGCTGACTGCAAAGGTAAAAAAATACCCTGCTATGAAATACCAACCCGCCTAATCAGGCGAAATATTGGCCTCTCTGCCTTCTAGGAAATCTGCCAGAAGGAAGTGTGAGGTCATGTTTCAGTGGGGAGGAGGCGAGTTCAAATTTCGGGCTACTAGCTGCTACAGAGAAATTTCTGACGTACAACTCAATAGTACTTTGCCCACCCTTAGTATCGAACCCAGGACCCCACGCTTAGGAGTCAGGCTTGCGATTACTAAATCAACGACTACGTTGTACTATTATATTTATCAATTCTGGTTCTCATACCTGTGTGTTGTTTACAGAAAGGTGCGCAGCCGGAAAATACTACGATGCAGAAGCTGATCTATGCCGTCCTTGCGGTCACGGTTCTTACCAACAACGCGAAGGCGCCTTCTCTTGCATGGCCTGCCCTAGGGGACAAACTACTCGAGCTACAGAAGCCGTATCGGCTGCTGAATGCAGAGATGATTGTCCTTCAGGTAAGCACGATAAACCTCCGAACGAATCACTGAATGTGAGATCTTGGAAAGTATTGCAATTATTTTGTTCGAACCATTTTCTTATAAAACATGAAAACCTTTTTTATATTTAGGTGAACAACTAAGCAGTGATGGTGGCTGTGAGCCTTGCCCTCGCGGAACCTGGCGCGCCAACGGCTCAGGAGCAGCGTGCGCGGCGTGCCCGCCCGGCACCACGACCCCGCAGTCGGGAGCATCGTCCGCTGATCAATGCTCCCTCCCCGTCTGCCGACCTGGTACGAACCCCTTCCTAAAACTTCGATTCAAATAATTCTCGCCCCAAACTTTCGCATAGAAGCGTTCATAAAATTACGAATTGACTTTGAAACAATCCCCCAAAATGTAAAATAGTTCTACATCGGAATTCTGATCTTCTGAACTCGAAGAATCCGGTCCAATCCGATTTCTATTGTTGAATTTCGAAGATGAACATTCTAGATATTTGTTGTAATTGAAATTTTCTTTTATGATATAAAATTCTGAGACATTTTCTTGTATAATTTCCAGGCTCATATCTCAACGACACCCTGAACGCATGTGTACAGTGCAGGAAGGGAACCTATCAATCAGAGGCCCAACAGACAGTCTGTGTTCCTTGTCCAATCAACACAAGTACGAGAGGCCCTGGTGCTGTAAGTAAAACATACTTATCCTTAATAACCTCCCAAATATATCTTGAGTGGCTTTTTATCATCGTCGAAACGTTTGGGATGACAATAAAAAATAAGAGCGCTCTTCTGAGATATTTATTTGAGATCAAAGCGCATGCCAAATTGCTCAACTTGGGGGTTAAATTGCTAGAAGTTTGTTATGGTTTATGTCCTTGTGAAATAATTATTTTTATGAAAAAAAAAAATCGAACTTAGTTTTTCGTATAATTCCGAATATAGCTTTCATGTATAATTAATACGTATTGGAAAATAACCCTCATATTTCTTCCACAGACATCGGAAACTGAATGTACGAACCCATGTGAGATGAGTGGCCCGGAGATGCATTGCGATGTCAACGCTTATTGCCTTTTGATACCCGAGACAAGCGAGTTCAAGTGCCAATGCAAGCCGGGCTTCAACGGTACCGGAAAAGTCTGCACAGGTAAGCAAGACATTTTTATTGAAGGAAAACAATATTTCAGTAAGGTCTTCAAGATTCTCCAAAGAACTTTGACCTAAAAATTAACCTAATATCGGAAAAACCTCATTCGAAACTTGATGCCTGAATAATGGACAAAATTGTTGTACGACAGCTAATTTGTATTCATCGTGGGAAGTATTCAGCTGAATTGCCTAAATTCTCTTATACCACTCAAAACTTTGAATACAGGAATTGATTTCGAAATCAATTCTGAAAGAATGTTGACAAGTTTTTGACCTTTGAAGTTTATTAAGTATTTCTGGTACTTGTTTTTTGAAAATTTTGTAAACCAACGAGTCTGTCAATCTTCCTTCAACATCAACCAGGCTTGCTTGGGCTATTATCTATTTCTATTCATGCAATGTTTTATTCCCATGTATTTACATATGATTCTGCTACCAATATTTATTTAATTCTTCTGCGTATACTTTTAATATTTCCTTGTAGCGTATCTTGACCTTTATTATCCTAAAATTCATTCATGTTTTCGATAATCATTCAACATTTATGTAACATCTTTTATTTGTTATTTTGGGTGTATTTAGTTTTGGCATTAATTTTGCCTAAGCTCGATTTAGCTTATTAGTTACCGATATACGTAATGCCTACCCGGCGCAGTGTGCATGTGAAGATACAGGCTAAACATCCTTGTATGTGCTTACTAGCTTGTTTGCTTGCATGATTGTTCGCTTTCTTGCTTGTTGGCAAGACCATTTTAGTACAGAAACTAAGTAAATCAAGAGACGACTGCGAAAATTGGGACAATTTTAATTTAGAACATTCAGTGTTCTAAATTTTGGCGAACGCGACAACGCTTCAAGGATACAAGGCGACATTTTAGTATTCATGAAAATACCGACAGTTTAAATAGGATCTAATATTTTGTAGCCATACCTTAACCCTTTACCATTTATCTCCAGACGTATGCCAAGACTTCTGCGACAACGGCGGCGAGTGCGTGAAGGACACTAGAGGCGAACCCTCCTGTCGGTGCACTGGCTCGTTCACTGGCCGCCATTGCAGGGAGAAGAGCGAGTTCGCGTACATCGCGAGCGGAGTCGCGGGAGGAGTCATCTTTATTATATTCTTAGTACTGCTTGTATGGATGATCTGTGCAAGGTACGTCGTGACTAGGTCTTTTATTATTGAAATTTCATATACAAAGGTAAATCTCGAGCAGTTCTTAATTCCCGATTTCCGTTTCGCCAGGTCAACAAAGAAGAAGGAACCAAAGAAGACATTAACACCAGCTATCGACCAAAACGGCTCCCAAGTGAACTTCTACTACGGAGCGCATACGCCGTACGCAGAATCAATAGCCCCATCACACCATTCGACGTACGCACACTACTATGACGACGAAGAAGACGGCTGGGAGATGCCCAACTTCTACAACGAGACGTATATGAAGGAGAGTTTACACAACGGCATGAATGGAAAGATGAACAGCTTAGCGCGATCAAATGCCAGCATATACGGGACCAAGGAGGATCTCTACGACAGATTAAAGAGGCATGCGTACCCGGGTAAGAAAGGTCAGTATGTTTAGCACTTAGTTAGTGCGCACTTTCGTTATTGAGAATGCAGCTTTTGCACGTCTTGCTTGGTAGTTGCGATAACGCTTTGCTGATTGACAATAGACTATAGTACCATATATGCAACGTGTATTTTGTTTTGCACTTGATCATTATTTTTCGAGCACCTGCACCGCCCATTATCCCACTGAAAATCATAATTAAACTACCTATTTATTATTTCAATGTCCCACCTCTGATAGCATTTGGTGTCTATTTCTAAATATTTCTACCATTGTTAAAACTGTTCTAAATTCTTGCTCTTTTCCCCCACCTCTCTTCCATTTGTTCTTAAATAATGGAATAATTAAAATAGTTTGTTTTACACGTTCGTTGAGGTATAACAATGGATTCAAGGTCTATTTTTAATTTAAGATTGTGTGATTGATTGTGCCTTTGGCATACCGTAACACAATATAGACCTGGTAAATAACCTTATTCACTTTGTTTATAACATAAAGCATAACAAACAACTAATGCCTGATGCAAATAAACACAGAAATGAACATTTATCACAATAATTCGTTTGTCTTACGCACATATAAAAATTCCAATTGCACAAACAACGTTATCGGTCACTGGAGCACACATGCAAAACTGTAAATAACAATGACGAAACAATTGATATGCTAATTTGTGTATTATTCCTTTACAGATAAGAGTGACAGCGATAGTGAAGGTCAGTAAGTGTAACAAGGGACTGCGTTTTGTCGTATTCTGGTCAATCTTACATAATACTTCGTACTAGTTTCAATTCTCGGTGTACCCGGCAGTAATAGGTCATATTATTGCATACTAAATATACGGCGGAACATATGTAGCGCTCGCGACTACAAGCCGAGACTTAAGTATGTTATTGTAGAATGTTGTATTCTATTAGCTTTATTAAGAATTATAGTTGTAACGTTATGTGTATTAACACACTCACTGTTTAAATTACAGCCCCCACCAAATATACTTTATTTAACAAAAAAAAATCGTCACAAAAGTCAAAGTTTATTAAAGGCGTCACATTATTTTAAAAACAGTGAATGTGTTGATGTTCTCGAATATCATCAACGAACAAATGCTCAAGTACTTTAAGGCGAACACTGCCATATCCGAAGCGGGAGTACTCACAATTTTTCAACGAATATTGTAAAAATTTAATTCCAACAACATTCCGATTTATAATCGTGTAAATATAATGTTATAAAATAAAATATTTTGTATATTTTTTTAGGACACTGTTCTTTTAATGTTAGTAATAATTAAATCTTTAGAACAGTAATTAGCGTATCGATTGGTTATTACTAACATTAGGGAAAGCTAGGTAATATAAATTAACGGTTTATGTTTTGTATTATAAACTGGACTGTATTATTATAATTCTGTGTATGAATGAGAGTGAGTGTTAATGTGACAGTGAAATGTATAGAATGATATTTTTTTATAATTATCACGTGAATATATGGGACATGTATTATATATACGTTTTGTATTAAAGTATTTTTTAAGCTGATATAATTTATAGTAAATACATAATCTTCCTAACACTGAATATTGGGACCGTACTAGGATCGTAACAAAATATATATGACAGTTTTAGACAAGTTCTAGATGACAATGTATCCGTTATGTACGTACCTAAAGAAATATATTGAAATACTCAAAGAATCTCCATCGGGTGGTTAACATTCCATCACAATCTATTACCACATTAGTGATTACATAATAAAGATATTTTTTTACAAAAACTTTAATGAAATAAATTTTAATACGTATATTTATTAAGACTTTTATTTACAAACTACCGTCATCCCTGATATTATGTGATGGGTCATATAAGATGCGCTTCCCTGGTGCGCCGGGTGCGGGCCAGCCCCAACATTATACTGCAGTGTGTGGCGAGCAGACTGGACTGTTTGTGTGTGAATCGTTGCTGCAAGCTTTCTACTTCGGTGTTAAGCTTGTAGCAGGGATTCGCATAAATCTATAATGTGAGACAGTGTTAGGTTAAGTGTGTAGGTTAAGTTTACTAACATAGTTGTAAGGAAATATTGTTACTAACTTTGTGAGTCCTGTTACTTGAATTAAATATAATAATAATAATAATATAAATATTGACCCACCACATAACATCACACCTGCGCACTTGACGATCTTATGATTGCATCAGCGAGCATCGTAATGTTGAATTGTGGGCCAAATATATTTCATGAAAATTTGCCATCGACACGCTAGAAGAACGTCACGTCAGAGGTGTACCTAATAGTACACCCACATTTCGCTAGTTATGTTTAAGTCCCATGTAATAGGGGGCGTAGCTATTGCCATCAGCCGGGCACAAATCCAGACTCCATGGCTGTTACTGAAAACCTGATGAAAAATCCCAATAACACTGCCCTGGGACCTCACGCGCTTGCGAACACTAGACCAACGAGGCATCTTGACCCCTTCAGTTTAACAAGTTTCCTGGGTTACCTGATAACCAAGATCAGAGCTGTTACTAACTAGCTCGACCGCACGGGGTCAAATCTATCTACCGAAGTCTCGCCGAAATATAAATAACAGTCGACAAAAAATCTACTTATCAACTATCAATTGTGTCAATAAAACCAGTGATTACGTAGTTTGACCCCAGTCTGCTTTCAATTAATGTCATCAGTGTCAACTACTGAAATAAACCAGTATAATGTAATCTTTTGTGGGCAAATAATCACGGTATGATCGCGTGATCGGTGTTTTTGTTGTTGCGGGCGTTACTTACGTCTTTGTCTCAGAAAATACAATTACTTACTATGTACTAAGATTATTATTTTTATACGATGGAGCCGTAGAGGTAGGTAGCGAAGTTTTGGTCCAACTGAATAAAAAAATACTGTCGTGCCAGCGACACAGAAATAATGAAAATATTGAGAGTGTAAGTTCGTGTGGTTTACGCGGTAATCTTAGAAACCACTTCTGATATTCATCTCACCATTGGAGGACCAGCTTATTTCTCTAATATGACCATAGACACAAAATACGCGACAATCATGTGAACATCGTAAGGAAACCATGTTTTAAAACCATTCGAAGACATTTATATTTAGCAACATGGGCCCGCATGGTGTGTATTACAGCCTACAGGCCCCATCGAGGAGGCTTGTGCTGCAGCACTGGAAACAGTATAGGATGATTGTGCTGAGCATGGTCGATTATAAAATAACGTGATTGTGTACTTCGAATCTAAAGGTCGTGCAACGTTATCTGTCACTTATCATCTGCCTAGCCTTTTCCCAACTATGTTGGGGTCGGTTTCCAATCTAACAGGATGCAGCTGAATACCAGAATTTTATATGGAGCAATTGCCTATCTGACCTCCACCACCCTGTTAGTCCCGGGTGTGGTCCTAGGTAATACGACACCCCTTGGTAAGACTGGTTGTCAGACTTTCGGCCACTGAATACCTGTAATGACTGTCAAAGATCTACAAAA
Source organism: Noctua janthina (assembly GCA_963576755.1). NCBI lineage: Eukaryota > Metazoa > Arthropoda > Insecta > Lepidoptera > Noctuidae > Noctua > Noctua janthina. Next base: position 12,249,905 of record OY755059.1, read on the forward strand.
GACAGCCGGGACCAAAAGCTTAACGTGCTCTCCGAGACACGGAGGAAACTCGGCATGTAATGGGTGGTCACCCATCTACGAACCAGCCTAGGCAAGCACGATTTTTTTTTCTAAATATCGACCCGACCGGCTGATATTATTTAGCCACGAGCTCCTTTTATCTACCACTATTGGGACTAACAAAGAAAAGAAAAATATTTTCAATTAAAAAACTATAATTTATTCTTCAAAAAGAATTTCAGCACAGCCAATACATTTAACTTAATTTTAATAACCAAACAGTACGCGATATTCGCCTTAGATAAAACAAAGTAAAATACTTAGTACATACTTATTTACTTAGTGTAAAATAAACTACAATTACTTGGCATGTTTCTTCTGGAAGTCTTTCATGTATTTCGAGAGAGTTTCTACTTCCTCCACCGTGACGGCATTGTAGATTGAGGCACGGATGCCACCGACATTTCTGGAAAGTAAATATCATGAAATTAGTTTCAATCAGTCAATAATGTGGGTCATGTGGATCAGGGCAGGTCGTAATAGCAATTCTTGGGGAAGGCGAAGGTGTCTTCTGGCCCAAATGACAATGATGAGGAATAAACGCAAATATTTGCACCCTAGTGCTGGACAAAGGTCTGTCCTAAATTCCGTCACAGCAATTGATTTTCAGAATTCTGCACCCAGCCTGCTTTAGCTGCCCACTTTAGATTATATGTGGGATTTCAAATAACTAGTGAACCAATTCTGACCATATAGGACAGTAGATGTACGAAAGGCACAATTCGAGCATCCCTCAATCAAAGTATAAATGAAAAGCCTTATGAAAGGTGATAAAATGTTTATCAGTACTTGTTGGTAGTATTAAAGTTTAAGTATTAATTTGGCTATATTAGCTTTGGACGAAGATCGTGGAGATTGGCACAAATAAAGAGAGGTTTATCCAGCAGAGGGTGAAGTCAGTCTGTGGATGATGAGCTCTGGTCTTCTGGTTACAGATAAAGCATAAACGCATTAAGCATTTTTACCTGTGTCCCTTAAGCTGAATAAGTCCCAACGCCTCAGCACCCTTCAGGAACTCCTTCTCCAAGTCCTCATTGGGTGGTGACCCAATTCTGAATGGTACATTCATTTTACTTCTAGCATTCTTGGCTACGGGCACGGAGTAGAACCCGTTGGATTGTTCCACGGTTTCGTAGACTAGTGAGGCCTTCTTTGCGGCTAGTTTGGCCATGCCTTCGACGCCGCCGTTTCTTTCCACCCATTCTAGAACTCTTCCCATGACGTAAATCCTGGAATAAAGAGAATAAGTGTTTAATAAAGACATGTATTATCTAAAATGTTGATACTGTAATGTTTTTTTTTCGTTATTTATGGTAAGAACATGGATAATAATTTGGTTAGTGTGTTATTTTAGGTTTTTCGATTATTTTGTGCGGAGCCTCCGAGGTCCTAGGTTCGATTCCAAGGTCGGGTAAAGTGATATTGTGTTTTTCCAACAGGAAATTCACAATAGCAGCCAGGAGTCTGAAATCATGCCGGGTTAAAGGCAATATTCTCGTCCCTAATACTTAAGATATGAACATAACTGATGAAATGTGGGTATGCGTGATAAGATCCAATTCAATCATTATCGAACTGTTATTACAAAAGCACTTTATTATGTAGCATGTTATCGTGTTCGTTTATTTTTCATTAATTTACCTCCTCATTTAAACTTAATAATTGTGTAATGAACGTGACCTACCCGAATGTCATTCACAAAAACTTATATGTACATTAGTGAATGCAAATGAATTGATATTATCATATTAATAGTACATCAGTTACAAGTTATAACATAGAGATTGTTGGTGGCGATCTGATGTGATTAATGTCCGTCGTGTTCTGATTCTGATTCTGCCATGTAGTCCTCCATACCGATTTTGGAAGCGGGGACTCTTTGAAGCTATTTCCTTGCATGTGACCTTATATGACTGGCAAGACCGAATTTGTTTTTAAATACCCGGTCTTAGGCCCGGTCCGGTTTAGGTTGTGACCTTTTTTTTCGTGCTTGTGTTGTGAGTTTTAGGTGTATACATATTAAATTAAGAACACTCCCTTTTCCCATACGTATAGGCCGAAATTACACAACGCCATAATGTCCTCACGATATAAGTTTTATATTATATAACTTGCTAACGTGATATCACATTTTAGCCAGAATCATGCGACAATTTGACCGAATAACAAATAAGATAAAAGGTATTTTTCTACTTCTTTATCAGGACATTGTAATCTTTTAAATATGATCAGGTATAAAATACAATAACACTTAGTTCAGCTGATTATTTTAAAGATAAAACTCGTTGCTAAGGAAATTAGTAGACCACATGTAAGATATTAGTCAAAATATGATAGGAAGTTATCTAAGTCAATTCTTTGCTATTTGTACCTACTGACAAAGATCACATTACAAAGTCATGATTAGTTTTTTTATCAAAATTATATTCTGCAGTCCTGGTAACTAACCTAATAAGCAAGCCTAACTTATATCAAGCAGGCGACCCATCTGATGGTAAGCGGTCATGTTGCCATCATAACATAACATAACATAACATCATGCCTGTAATCACCGAAGGGTTGGGAAGAGGTGTACCTAATAGTACACCCACATTTCAACAGTTAAGTTTTAGTCCCATGTAATAGGGGGCGTGCCTATCGAGCCATCAACGGGGCACAAATAAAGACTCCGTGGCTGCTACTGAGAAATTCCTGCAGATGGAAAAACCCAAAATCACTTTGCCCGACTCGGGAATCAAACCCAGGTCCTCATGCGCAGCAGTCGCCAGCCCAGAGGAAAAACAGGCGTCTCGTGTGCCTGTAAAAACACCAGCACCCATATCCTCCCGACTTATAATATCATAGATACTTACGCAAACATAGGTGGAGTGTTGAGAATAGAATCTGCCTTGGCATTTTCCGTCCAGTTGAAGAGTGAGGGGCATATCGGCAGGGCCTGATTCAGCAGATCTTCTCTAACGATGACTAGAGCTACGCCAGACGTTCCAATGTTCTTCTGTGCACCGGCGTAAATTACTCCGAACTGGAAGAAAAAAACATCGTTTTCAGTTACGATCCTGGTTACAAGTAATAAGAGGCACGTTGATGCCAACTAAGACAAAATGTTGACTGTGAAACAATGATCAAGGAGCGGTGGTTGAACCGTTTTTAACTTGAAGTGGACTTCGTCCCTGGCTACATTGTCACAATGAGAACACACTCGCATCACCAATTCTTAATTCCAACAAAAGTTCTAAGTGTGGTAAATGACAACATTTCCACGCATTCGTTTTGGGCTAAACACATTTGAACTTTTTGCCATCGATGTGTTAAGAAGAACGCATTAGTGGCCTCTAATGCTCAATAGGAATTCAGTCAGTCAGAGGTGCCTTTTCGGTCCAGAGAATATAACAGCTGCTAGTTAGGAAATTAGTAGTTACCAGTACCACACTTATAACACTGGATCGGCTTGATTTGTGGTTCATGTCAATGCAGCAAAAGCGAAAAAGACGTCATTTGCCTCTCGGATAGAACAACGCGATTTGACACCACGTCGGACTATTCGTTTAATCGTATGTGCATAAAGCTCATCAGACCGATTCCACGTCGATGCATGACCCCCAAAATGATAAGGTCAACGTTTTATTTATCGTACAGCACTAGCATTTCTTATCGGACATCAGTTCACTATCTTATCATTACTTAAGCCTGCTATCGTCCGACTGATAAAAAATAATTTGGACACAAGTTTGCGAATTCTGTCATAAGACGAGTCATTTGCGCGACTATTCGTTCAATGTAACTGAATTCGATCAACGAGTATGAAAAAGATGCTATTAGGCCTATTGTTTCAGCTAGTGCAAGGTTGCTCCCTATAGGTAGCACTGATGCAAAAAGTTCCCATGAAATAAGGAGTTGGCGAAATATTTCGTATCGTTCTCGTAATCTATTTAATTACTTGAAAACCTAACCACGTGTGTAGTTAGTTACACACAAACGCGAAACCTAACCTTGCACTACACTCATGCACTGTGTGTGTAGTGCAAGGTCGTGTCTTGTGCTCTGTCGTGGCTTGCCTTGAAGCCACACTAGATATAAATCTCAAATATTATCAACAATGAGTCTATAATATACTACAAAGTAGATCGAGTTCATTTTCTTGGCTTGATGAAATATTTGGTGCTAATACAAATATTGCATCAAGAAATTGATAACAAAGATTTCATAATAATAATGTGACCATTGGTTATCAGCTATGTTAAGAGCAATTAGAATTAACGGTTATCAGTTTGAACTGATTTGTTTCATATAGTAACTGATTGAGTCATTCAAACAAAAGATTAAAGAAGAATTTTGTATTTATCATTGAGGTGATGTTTTACTACCTAAAGATATAATTGTAACAGAATGATTATTATGCGAAAGTGAATTTAACAATTTTTTATTCTTGTCCACAGAAGTTTTATTTATTTATTTGTGTTCTACAAGGTAAAAACATGGTGTTATACAAAAGGCTTAGAGCTAAGAGCCGTTGTAGACCCCGTTCTACATGTCTAGCCTAGTTCACATAATTCAATAGATATGCCATTATGTATTAATGAGTAGTAATTTCAAAATTGCAATAAGCTCACTCCCTATTACACTAAAACGCGAAATTAGGGTGTACGCACAACAACCAATCAAGCAATACAAACCAGTATAACCAGATCTGTCATTGTACGGGAAATCTATACAAAGCGAGGCCATGTTTTACTGGAAATGTATGACTTGAAATGTTGTTGTGTGTACTATAAACACACCTCTGTCTAACCTTTCAAGGAAATATAGGTGTGATATGTTATCAAATGTGCAGTTAAAATTAAAATGTATGTGTAAAATTCTCACCTTAGAAACATCAACTTTCTTAGACATAATATTTGAGGACATATCAGCAACTAGAGGTACTCCTTTAGTGTCAGGAACGAAATCAAACTCCACGCCTGAAACATAAACACAATTATTATAATATTTGCAAAAACAAGTACACATTGAATCATTCAAGCCTTGAGTTAATTAAGACAAATTATCTCATTGGAGCTAATAGAGAACCTACTCTCACTGTTTGCAATTACTGCAATACATAATTGGGGTCATTTGAGTATATAATGACAATGCTCTCACAAGGATAAAGAAATAAAAAAACGGAACAGACAGGATGGTTTTAAAAAGCCTTTTTTGTAATCCATCTGTTCTACTACTGGCACAGATAATATAATACTGCTACTGGGAAAGACCTCCCCATATCTCTGTAATCTTCTCTTTGTCTCCACAAAAAAGCGCAGTACTGCAGTACAACTAAAACTTTAATTTGTTACTGCAAGTAGTATTTTGTTGTTACTATGTGTTTTGTCAGTAATTCTAATCTAGCATTTGATATGGTATTCAGTGATAAGCATGTTAAGGTTACTTCCAATTTCTTATTTATTAAAGCTGCTACTGAATTTTTTGATTAAAAAGGATTATAGTTTTAATATTGTTATTTTAAAACAATTTATTAAATTATATGCATGACTTGTCAATCGAAAAACAATACAGATATAGCATGCCATTAAAATAGCTAAAATTAAATATAGAAAGAGATAAAGCAGAATGTTATCAGCTGATAGTTACCGTGAATAGTTTCATTGGTGCAAATGTGTACATATGAGGCGTTAGGATCAAGGTTCCACTTTGATTGATCAGGGATGTCAACATAGCGATCAACGGGGGGCAGGACCAAGTTCACTTTTCCATATTTCTTTGCTTCTTTTGCTGCCTTTGCCGACCAGTCACCTAAAAAGGAAGAACATTTTCAGTACTACAAAATTGCACATCATTCCTAGTTTAATCAACCATCATAAAATAGAATTGTTTTATTGAATGGAATTTTAATGGTCAATTGTGTGAATGGAGTAATCGCTAATTTAAACTAGAAACATGCTAAGTTAAAGATTAATGAACTGGTTTCCTTGAAGTTAATCTCAGTTCACGCATGCAAATTTTTTTTGTTTATCGGCCTTATGTACATGGACACACTATTTAAAACTACGTAAGTGAGTGTGCGTGAAATTGCAGGAACGTCATAGATTTAAATCTCTGAGGAAAATATAATCCACTGGCAAATAACGTTACGAAAAAAATCAACATAAATTTACCAGTTACGACATAATCGGCTGTTCCAGTTCTGGAGATCAAGTTAAGAGGAACTGCAGCAAATTCACCCGTTCCACCACCAGCCATAAAGAGAATTTTGTAGTTTGCTGGCACATTTCTGAAATGAACATAGTTTGATCACAAAGGGTTAATTACACGCTTTTTAAAACCATCAGTTGAAATATTGAATAAACCAAGGCAGAAATTTGCTCTGCGGCTTTTCAGGAATTCAGATTTAGGTACCTATGTCAACTAATTTCACAAAATAAGATTGGTGACGAAATATTGAAAATGTATCGGGTAACAAGTTTTTGTTTACTTTTGCTTCGAAGTTTTGTTTGGCACTATTTGTGAAGAGTTGAAGACGTCATATTGTGAAGTCAATGTCATAATTGGTCAAAAATTCAAAATTATTTTAGTTCATTCGTGCTCGATTCAAATCATTCACAAGGACAAGAGAAGGACACAAACAAGGACACCGAGGACATGGCTATTGCACAGTCATGTAATCGGTATCCTTATAGTAATGGGTGCCATGACTGCCATGCGGTGTATAATGCAAAATTAAGGGCATACTTAGTCAATGATTTAATTAATGCGGCAAGCAACTAACTTATTACAATTTAAAAATCGTTTTAAATAGTTTGCACTAGAAATGAAAGCATGTAACGCGCGTATTTCAAATTTTTTTTCCCAAGTTAATCAATTAACCTGTACTAGTCGGGTTTTAATTAGCAACGAAAAGGAGCTAAGGACATTTAATACGTTATTTGACAAATACTCACAGTAATCTTCTCACGACATTTTGTACTTCTGTATTAAACTGCATGTATCCCTTAGTTCTGTGGCTTGTCTCGAGTAAACTTATACCAGAGTTGTCGAAGTTTGTTAGTTCATTCCTTATGATATCGTATACCTGAAAAATTAAGCATTCAGTTATGTTTTAAATTACCCGTGCGTGCCATTGCTAATGAGGTTGATTCAGATTTAATAAATTAAGTTAAAAGTTTATAAAGATTATTAAAATACTTACTTCTTCTGGCATTTTCGCCGGGCCGGCACCAAAGTTGTGAATTTTCGGCATGTTTTCAATGAAGAAATGTACTAAGTACACGAGTAATTTTTCCGACTTATCAAATCACACTGTTTCACAGTCACAGGGCCGCGCTGAGCGTTTACTCGAACTGAATCGCTGGGTTATCGCCCTGCCTTTATTATGTGCGCGACGACCGGTTTACTGAGCACATGAACGATATTCATTCGTGTGCAAAACACAGATCGGCACGAATTTTTGCTCAAGTTACGCGTAATATTGCACCCAATGTTGTTTAATATTTTCGGCACTAATACATAATCGCACGATCACTATCAATATTTTTTTTGACTTTTTGACAACACAAACTATTGTGGGTATTTTTAAAGAATTTTAATTAAACAGGTATTGATTTAGGTACGTATCTAATTAATTTAAAAACTGTCGAAGATAGTGCCTTCGGAGATACAACGCATTAGATAATTTTATGCTCGTACATATCTAATGTTATCATAATATTCCAGTTAGTAATTAACTCCCAGCCAGACAGCCACCCGAGCATATAGGTACTTTCACAAAAAAAACAAATACGCACACCTACTGGTAATAGAACGAATCTTATCCGTCAATCAGACTGTTTGATCCTACTCGCCAAATTACTCCTCACACTAGTTGAATTGATTCAAGGTTAGTTAAAGGAAAAAATAATAATGCGATGCAGGTACCTACTTATACTACTTACCTACCTCTTATTTTCTGCTCACGTGTCTAATTTCCGATGCCACAACACCTGACTTGATTATTATTTACATAATTGTTTAAACAGGTCCCTACACCCAGGTACCCTGTATAAGATTGCAATCTGGACACTTTATTGCCAGTGAGAGTATCGATGCCATTAAATGATCTACCGTTCATCAAAAAACATTTGCCTAGCCTGTTCCCATGCAGTCTATGGGTTGGGGTCAGCTTCCAGCCCAAAACGTACTGTGTAATTTCCGCGTAACGAAAACCTGTCGTCTCATCCGCTTCGCAAAAAAAAAAGTACCTACCTACTTTGCGCTGAAATCTAATACTTACCTACCCTATTCTGCAGGGTCTGTAAGTCCGTCCATCTACTCTAATGAGTAGTCAAACGCAAGCCGATGCGAACTAAAAAGATTGGGGAAATAACCCAAGTTAATAATCTAATTACCTAATACTTATCTAACATGATAGGTTGGTTATCTGTGATACCACTACGCCCATTAGTAAGTCAACCTCGGGAAAAAACCGTTGACCCTGTGGTCTCTGGTTCGTTCGAGAGACTATGTAATACATAATAATCTTTTTCTTCTTCATAATAAGTATTCTATCACTTCGGTTGGCTTTAAGTCAAGCAGTTTCTTAAAGCAGAAAGCCCTTATTTATTTATTTTATCATTTAAATACATACAAGAAAGAACATAAGGAAACATCAAAACATAACGTAGAGCAGATAGGCACAGCTTATTTCAAAAGATATTTCTACCAGCAGGCCTGCGAGAGGAAAAAAGAAATGTAGACAGTAGTGGTGTGTGAGAACGGGAAGAGAATAGCATGTAACTATAATAAGAATGCCTAAATACGGATAAATTTAAGTTTAACATAATAATATAACGCTGAAGTAAACAAATATTTTTTTTATGTTTATTGCCCATCCCAGGTTGAAGTTCTTCCTGATCCAACAACATTATTCCTTTAAATTCTTTCCTCCCAGGTGAGGAAAGAATTTAACAAATATACAGAATACAGAAGACCAGTAGTTACTCAAGGCTCTTATTTATCGCGCAGCTGAAAAAAGTGGGTGCTAGGAATTACCTATAATCACAGTTTGCACGGCCACCAATACCCAGTTGCAGTTCTGTACCTACTTAAAGAATTAATTATCTGCGTATCACGCAACTCGTGATTGATGGGTTGCTAACTAATTAAACTAGGAAGGAATGCCTCCCACTCTATTAAACGATTTCATTTCTTAGGTAAAGTTGTATCTGCTCCTTTTGATGTTCTCTGTTCATGTCGGAACTTCGAACATTTTATGTGGTTTTTGAATTATTTTCATAGGTCTGAGCAATGGGCAGTTGTTTCCACCCATTAAGATTCCACCTAAAAAAATACTTCTGATTGATGATTTGAAAAAGAGCGGAAACATTGTCCAGTGGTCTATAACATTCAGTTCATTCACTCATACACTACTTGTATTGCCATATTAAATTATTAAGTGTTTATGAATAAGTCTGTCAAAGGTGGAAAAAATGGGTGGAACTTGCACTCATAGATTTAAAAATTAAATCGTGGATTCAATAATTTCCGTGCTATCATTGTGCATCGTGCATCTATTGTAGACATCTTTTTTAATAAATTGGCATTTGCGCATTCCGATCATACAAAAATATAGTGGTAACACTATAGTCAACAGTCTTCACTTCTATATTTCATTCATTCGTTTTATATTCATTCGGTCGCTTGTCTTCGATTTTCACTTGAAAAAGAGAGTACGGCATTATCTATCGTATTTTGTTTTTAATTTACGTTTACGGAAACATTTGTAACGTTAAAAGTTAATTAAAAACTGTGTAGTTAGTTTGTGCAAAGGATATGCCTCCAGTAAAAGACGAGTCGATAAGAGAAACCAACTGTTTAGAAATTATAAACATTGTTGAGAAGAGTCCTGGCAAGAGTACTCTGGTTGATGTGAGAGCTTGCAACAAACCTGCCTCTAAGGTAAGAAATAACTTAAATAAGTCATTCAAACGTTGTTATTTTATGAAAAGCAGTCCCGAGTCGAAAGTATCGATCTAGATTTTTAGTCCGTTGGGATTTACGAACACTGCTGTGGTATTTTCCGTTCGAAATTCGAATCGATCCCTTTCATAGTTCCTTTGTTTTCGAATAAAATATAGATTAATATTTCAAATGTTACTTATTCTTTCACACTTTACACTTGTCGTAAGTAGTAGTACATGCACGAATAAAAAACACAAGCAGCACAACAAAATTATATCAGCATGTTATGTAGTTTTTACAACACTTTCTCATTCACTGTTTTTACGGTTTGCATCAATTATTGTAAAAAAAAACATTGTTACTTTACATATGCACAAAGTTTGTTTTAAAAAAAAAACCCTCTGAAGTATTCTGTCTCATGGTTTCACAAACAGAGTTTAATACATAGAATTCAAAAAAGCTGAAATAATACTAAGGAAATTCCATGCTATAGAAAAGAAAAGACTGAATTGATTGATTGAACAAAACTGCCCATGTGTTGTTTAATGATAGTAGCAGTTGGTTGCAACTAAAGGTGCCAAACTTGTCGTCAAATTTTGGGCTGATTCAATTTAGATTGCCATCAACACACTAAGAAGGAGAAGCAGCTGGTCGCAGAATTTTGACAGATTAATAAATACACAAATAATAAAACTACACAAGCTCAATAATTTATAAAATAAACAATTAATCATTGTGCATATTTAGCAATACATATAATTTATAGGAGTTAATTTGTCATGTTTGATAAGACAGTCTGGACAGTCAAGTATATTGCTGATTTACAATGACTACTTGACTAGTCTTTATAGACTCTGTGCCGTGTGATTTATGTAATGATGATCCCCTCCATGCATGTTCATCATCATCTTCTTGCCCTTGTTCCATGCTACTTGGGGTTGGCACAAACCATTTTTTACTTCCATTCTCTCTTCAAGTCATTATTTTTAACTTAGGAGAAAACAGGGAAACAATATTGTCCACAACACTTTTCTTCAATTCCTGAATCACTAAAAAAAATAAAAGGAATGGTAGCAAAGATTTCCCAAAACTTTTAATTAAAAAGCATGATTTTTGAAACCTGTATAAACTTGCTACATGTTTTCACCATAATATTAGCTTTCTCCTTATAATTGGATGATTGATCATGAACAATGTGAGTTAGCATATTATGGAGTAAATCATATTGTGTTACATATTGCTATAAGAATATGTAGACTCATTTATTATCAATGTATCATCAAACAATTATCATACATTAACATAGGTGTAGACTAGAAAATATTAGTCCAATTTTTATAAAAGTCACACAGTAATAAATGACTGTTTGATTGCTACAAGAATTATAAACTTTCTCATAGTTCCATTTTTGTATCAAAATAAATTAACATGTAGGATGATGCCATTTTCACACTGATACATAAGTGTCCAAAGAAAAAAAAAAGTTAACAGGGTAGTTTAAATAAACTACATGGAGGCAAAACAAAATAGTAAACGTTTGTTTACTATTTTGTTTATAAATATTGGTCTTCTATTGGGGCAGTAAATTCTTGCATCCTCACTGGGAATTGCTTTGAATTTATATTGAAACATAATATTTGAAAATGTTGTGAACTCTATAATTAAAGCTGACTCAACACCTTATCTAATAGTGGTTTCATATCAATCAGATAAACGCTTTTATGCTAATCCCTGACAAGGCAACATAACTTTCCCATGTAAAGGTATGATAGAACTTTTGTGATAATAATTATTTTGATGAAACAATAGTTTTCATTCAAATTATGTAGGCACCATTCTCAGGCAGCCAGCAAGCATTTGGTTAAACAGCAGTTATAACAGAAAGTAATTAACTTTCTATGTTCATTTACCAGTGAAAGAGTTTTTTCAAGGGTCTTACATACTTTGGTGAGAACTAGCCCCAAACTCGTGTGTAAAGCCAAATGTATGTATTTTATTGTACTGTTAATTACATATACGGGGTGCGTTTTTTTTTTCAATTTGTATCAACAATGCAGGTCACGCTCAGTAGCTCCGGAAATATTAAACGGGAAGATTTGTGTGTTTGTGTGCAGATACCAAAACAAAATTGACCATGTTCATATGTTATTCATGTGTTTACTATAATAAGAACACCTCTGTCTAACATTTAGGGGTTTACACACGTGATATTCCTTATGTTTTTTACACAAACGAAACACACAGCGTCAATCAATCAATCTGTTCAGTCCACTCTCTATAGTCCACTGCCTGAACATGGGACTCTTACAATTATTGGCCTTCCATAAATACAACAATACAATATTTAATCTTAAAAGCTACACATCAGACTACCAAACTTTATTTATAAGTTCGTAAGGAAGCAACACAAAGAAAACATCCTTACAATAATCATGTTTACTAAAAAGTGATGCCATAAAATCACACTTCAAACTATGACATAAGTGGTAAGGTAGTTAGGTAGGCCAGGTGGTTAGTTTACTGTAGTCATTCTTTATGTTGTGCTTCGCTGGCTATCATGTAACATCCTTATCTTTCGAATGTACCCAGTCGAAAGTGTTACATTATTGCTAAATATTTTGTTTGAGTCATACCGCTTAATTGTACCACTTAGTGTATTTGGCTTCATAAAGCTTTATTATCAATTTAATTGTTGAATAATGTCCTACATAAAGATAGTATGACATTTGAATTTAATATTTTATGTGAGAGTAAAAACATCACATAAAAAGTTATATTGATGATATAACATTTGATTTTAATAGAGGCTGAGTTCAGCGATGGTGTTGAGTTAAATACATAATTATTTATAAACTTTCCTAATACTTTTAATTTACATACATCCACATTATATAACTTAGTTGCATCATCGGTCGTATTATTTAATTGATGTTCTATCGACTATAATGAATTTAAATTTCTCTGAGAATCGACGGCGACAACGACTTTTTGACGAGTGTCTTTTCACTTTTTTCTCGCGTCATTCGAGACACGCGCTTCTGCCGTTAACTTCGTACTCGGGAGTATCATTTGGTAGCAACCTAGCGCAGGTCTGCACGACTGTCGACTCAGACCAGACCATCTCAGTATTTATTCTATTGCACATTTCGTTTATTTTGTATTATGTTTTTTTAATGCATCCTTTTTGTTTCTTTGGAACTTTCAGTGTTAAGGTACAGTGCATCATGTTGTGGGCAGCTGATTTTTATGTTATTTGTGTTTACGATTATTGTATGTAAAATGCACAGAACTGTATAGTTTTGGAGTGTGCCTCTATGTAGTGCATGTGTTGATATTGCACCAGTAGCGCGGAGACATCATGACTAATTCACAGGTATTGTTTTTTTCATTGCACATTTTTATTTGTAGACCATGTATTTTGACATACATGGAATGCTTTTTATGCTGTTTTTGTAATCAAAAGTAGTGCGGAACGTGAGACTCGACTATGGGAAATAGATTGCAACTTGGTATTAGTTCTTTATCTACCCTTGTGTGTCGTTTCTGATAGTGTTAGGGTTATCAGGTGCCCGTTATTGGCTCGAAATACTGGAACAACCTGTCCGCCCTGTATTGCCATTTCCTCCTTTCACGAACTTAATTAGACAGCCTGTATAATTATGTCCCTGTACCCCAACACTTCGCGGGTTGATGTTTGCAATAGTGAATGAGTAAGTCACTAAAAGGAACTTACATGTCCATGTGCGCAATATGTTCAGGTGAATAATTATAAAGATATATGACACAATTTATTTTATTATTAAATCGCCAGCCTTACACGTTCCTATCTGCATTTATTTAATTTATAGAAAGTACCATAGTACATGGTAAACAAATATTATTTAGTTGGAATCTATTATAAAAATAAAACTTTACTTTTAATCATTTTTTGTAACATATTTACAATGGACCGCTATACATGGTGTTACTTAATTTTGGTTTATTAATTCTTTATTAAAGTAAATGGTTCCTTTAATAAATATTATTTAAGTGTTATAATTATATATAGGTGGCGATCTAGACTTTCGGCTGCCAAAGAGATTCCATTTTTAATTTTTTTTTTTTTTGTAAAGGCGCTGTCCTGTAGCTTGGCCGCATAACGATCGCTTAGCGTTAAATCATAGACGAGTTAATAACGTTTAAACTCATTGCCCCACTTCTAAATGTAGAGCGTGTGTATAAGACACTTGATATTAATAATCCGTTACGCAATTATGGTTATTGCTCTTAATTCCCGCGGCATACTCAACACGGTTCATAGACAATTTTAATAAAACCGTTTTTAGTCGTCGTTGTACAATTTGACTATGATGCGAGACGTGTTCACGAACCTCCCAGCTAAGTTTTGTCGAATGGGGGCTTGACTATAATAATAATAGTAATATCAATCTAGGTTTAAAAGCCACTCATTTCGCTATGATTATTAATTTTCTATTTTATTTCTTGTTTCTCGCAAAGCTTAAGCATATTTTTTAATGTAGCTACCTAGGTGGTTTAGAACAATCGGCTATAAACGTCGTAGGTATGATAATGAGAAAAATTGATGTATGATAAGTCGTAAAGTCGTTAATAGGTTTTTAAATTATACTTAGAAGATTTAGCTATCAGAGACAGAGAAAGTTGTTATAATTTATTTTTGCAAATATGTGTGCACAAACTCGCATACTTATTTCGGTACCTATATCAGTAGTGTCAAAATTTTATCCTGAATACTTTTTGCACAAAATATGCATGCAAACACATAAAATCAAAGTAAAAAGAAAAACTTGATTCGAATTTGCATTTTTATCACAATGATAAAGATTATTATATCACTAACTATTTGAATAATTCATAAGTTTAGAATTGAGTTCATATTTTCTCTTATTGCGTGAGATTCTAATGTCTGACTGTCCGTAATGCCAACAATTAGTAAGTGCACAAATGTAAGTGTCAAACTTAATAAAAAATACTGTCACTTTCCTTTGTTCAACTTAAGTGTTTTGTTAAAAAAAGATAATTACTTTCAACTCACGTTAAATGCTTCATGTTTGGGTCTGTAAATTGTTATCAAAAGAGTTCTGCTGGTTCTGACAACTATTTGGGTAGTAGGTAAAACCTTTTTAAATTATTATAGATGGTCAACTGGCCATGTAATATTTTTTTTTTAAAGGATTAGGTTATCAAGCTGACTCGTTTTTTTAAATTAAAGATTTTATATCTTTGTTCAAAAATCTCTATGTTCCAATACATTACGATGATAGTAAAACATAATTCAAACGTAATAAATGCTGTTCGTAAGTGATGATAACCAATCACAAACAGATAGTCATGGTAGGCATAAATAACAAGCAAATAATGATATCGTTGGTACTCTTACTGAATGACGAAATCATTTAAGAGCTCACTAGAAGATGTTGTCACTGCATTCTTGAGATATCTTCATTTTTACGCAAAACGTTTCTAGAAAACAGCCAACATATTTATAAAGTTTTTTTTTTCTAAAATAACTATCTCTATCTCTATACTTCTCTTAAAGATAAATAGAAACACTTGTTTCACAAATAAAAACTACTGGCGATTTCATAACCCGTCACGCAAAATACACTTATGCCAACTTAGCTGGCAGTGTGGCAGCTAGTCAAGTTATTAGGTAATTAGTTAACTTTCGCGTTATGTAGTATTTGTATTTATAACATTATATTTAGTAGAAAAATACATGTATTATATTTTATGCTTTGGTTCGCAATGATTCTTGCTTTTTTGTTTCCCAACAGCTCACACTGGAAAACGTTTTTCAGGTATGGTTCCGTGGCGTGAGAAGCTCCAAGTTCCGCCATGTGTACGGAGTTCCGTTCAAACGGGAGCGTTGCTATGACAACATAAAGATCACCAGGAATGCGCACGATTCTAACTTCTGCGCTGTCAACCCTAAGTTCGTCGCCATAGTGACGGAGGTGGCTGGCGGTGGAGCCTTCCTTGTTCTGCCATTGGATAATGTAAGTATTAAATAAATAATAAAAAAATATTGTTATCAACTGCAATATGCTTGTCCTTTCCGATTTCAACCAAGTGCAAGGTGCATTTTTAATCACTGTTATTTAATGACCATTGCCCTTTATCATAATCATTTAAAAATTTAAAAACATTCAAAGATAAATTGTATTCCAGCCATATTTATTTATTCGTTCCTGAATCAATTCTATTTTTTATTGAAAAAACTAGACAAGTTAAATATTATAATGAAAGCAAAGCACGAGAATGCGATGAATGCTGCATAAAATCGAATATAATAGCCATTTCTTTTGTTTTCTTCTATTGTTTCTGTTATTCAATACGTCCGTACGTTCCTAAATTCTCAAGTTTTACTGAGCTCCGATAACAATTTTCAAATTTTTTAAGTTTATTTAAATACGTTGACGTTTATGTCCTTAATGTTTCGTCTTTTTTACCCGACTACGGCAAAGCTAACCTAAGTAGATGTTTATTAATAGAAACTCCATTAAGTTCTATCATTTATTCTATTGCTGCAGCATGGCTTCAGCAAAATGTTCTGTCCTGGTTGCTGAAATATATACATATAATTAAATTGTAACAAGCCGATGTCTGTACATTAAAGATATTGAGAAAAAAAATATATGGAGGGTCTTATTAGAGCAATAGGAGCCAAAACAACAGTTTTTAGAATTTTTGTCTATCTGTCTGTATTTATGTTTGTACGCGCAATATGCAAAAACGACTGGATTTGAACGCAGTTTTCACCGCTCTACTGCTTAACTTAAAATATAGGCTACAATAGATATAGTTTTGGACCCGATAGGTGGCCCTGTGCGAAGCAAGGGCTGGTCGCTAGTTCGGAATAAAAACCGAAACTGTTTTACATAACATACCAGGCTTAGCTAGCCTTCAGGAAAGTACATTGCTAAGACGTCATCGGTTCACCAAACACCAATATTTGCGTTTGTTTTACTGACATTGTGACTGAACCACCCTAGTTTGTGCCCCCATAAGCTTTGTGTACCCACACCGTGTTTGTACAAGGTGTATACTCAAGCCAGATTAATCAATTTGATTGCTTATCTGACTCAGATAGGCAGATCCCAATACAATAAAAAAGGTTAATTAAGTCGATAAAACCTTTTTTTTTTTGCCTGAGGTAGTGTTAGTAAGTTTCGGTTTCCACCTGTCAATGCAGCATGGTGCTTTCCTCTTTTGTTCAAACCTGACCATTAAATACGTGAACTACTTTTTATTTAATCATTTTTTTAATTGTTCCTGTTTCTTGAAGATTAAGTATGGCATCTCTCATTGTTTTACAGCTCTCATTAATGTACTTAAATTTTTGACTCATATTAGGTCAGCCACCTTTTAAAGCACCTGTATAAATAATGTTTTTTACCTTGACACTTGAATAATTTAACTACTATCCGCCCATGCTCCTCATTACGTTCAAAGGTACACGCGTTATTGAAACATCCGCTATGTAATCAAATCGTGGCAATCCAACTAAAAATGCGCTTTGAATGCTAATAGCGTGAGAAATGTGTATCATCTTTGATGCATTTGTAATAAAACTGCAACGTTTCAAAATTTCCTTCAGTTTCGCACGTCTGGCGCAACTGCTTGCAACGTAATTGTTTGTTAAAGCGGTCACTTTGTCTGATGTAAAATTATATGTTTATAAAGCGGAACCTATTATATTTCTCAAACATTTATTATTAAATCTTTTAAGGCTCGTATTCTGAAATGACGCTCAGTCATGAATCTCGATTTAAAACGAGAGAATTGAGATTAATATCAAATCTGACAGTTTAAATCGAGATTCATAGCTGACCAAATAAAATTGTCCTAGCTTTAGAATATAGGCCAAGTTAAAGCGTTGGTAGTAAACATGTCCTATATTCTTAATTCAAATGTGTGATGTGTCTTTTCCAGACTGGCCGGTTGGACTTCAACGCAAGTCGAGTGACTGGCCACAAAGGCCCCGTGCTCGACATAAAATGGAATCCTTTCAACGATAACATTATAGCGTCGTGTTCCGATGACTGCACGGTAATTTCGTTTGTGCCAATTTTTTTATTCTTTTTTTTTATTCGCAATTTGTTCATGGTAATTGATGCCTATTACTCGGGGATGTTCCGTTTGAACAATTTCTTGCTTTTTGTTGATATGAAAGCGTGTAGCCTGGTTGTCAATATATTATTATATGTTGCTATATTATTATGGCTAACAAGCATTGATTCTATTATCTTATCAAGCAAAAGTAGCTATAGTCTCAATAATTGTTTGCTTTATTGTCATCATTTGTCTGGTGTCGTGTAAATAGGTGATATAATTTATTACTGCGGCGTTCTGTATTGTTTATCATAATGTATGCGTTTGATTCGATCGTTTGCATTTCATTAGAAATCCTTGAAACAGCAGTAGGCTTTACATAACCGAGTAAAAACAACATTATTATTGGTTTGTTTTTAAAGAATTGACACCAATTGACTGCCTAATTGGCTGCTCCATTAATACTTATCTGATATGTTGCTTCCGTTTCATCGAACTAACAATTTATGGCTTACATAAAAAAAACAAAACACATTGTGAAATGAAAAACCAAAATAATTCAATATGAAAACAAGCTTTTAAATATTTAAATAAAAATGTAGTCCATCATTTTAGATTCTATATAAAAGTGTTGAGGTAAATAAAAGATTTATATTTTTTATTTGAATTAGAAATAAAATAAACAGGGTACTTAGAATTCCTTTCCAAAACAATATCAAATAGAGATAGGTTGTTCGCTAAGCTGCTTTAAAACCTATTTACCCATTTTATTTATTACTGCTAGCCAGTAGCCGCTTTTAATCTTCGATCTCATTCATCAGATCATTAACATGTTTTTTCATCCGCAGGTAAAACTATGGCACATTCCGGACGGCGGCCTGTCCATGCACCTGACGGACTGGTTGGTGGAACTACACGGTCACAAGCGACGCGTGGCTTACATCGAGTGGCATCCTACGGCTGAGAACATACTGCTCAGTGCTGGATTTGATTATTTGGTTAGTAAATATAGTTTGTGTTACTTTTGAAAGGTGTTGTCTGTGGTTGTACGAATATCTTCAAACCCATATAGGTAATTATTTTCCAGATAGTTTTTGTTTATAGCCTTAAGGCTACACGTATGCTGAGACGCAGGTGACGCAGCACAGCTCAGTACAGATTTTGCAGGGCAGGGCAGGCGAGGCAGACATAGGCCGCGTGCGCATGCTGTGACGCAGCTCAAAGACACATTCGCGTTCTTACTAGTACAAAGTATAAACGTGTTCGACTTGACGGAGCAAAATGAGTTTAGAGCCCAGATTCCGATTATGAAAAAACGAGTTGTTGCTATTTTACAGTTTTTCAAAGCATAAAAAAACTATTTGGCAAAAACGCTCTAATAATGGGAAATTTGTACTTTCACGTGTGTTAACTGACAAACAATTTGAAAACTACTTAAACAACAAACAACAAAATTAAGAATTAGCGGTAAAAAACACGTGTCTGTCTCTGTGCTGGCACTGCAACGAGGCGCACAGCAGGACAGACCCATGTCTGCGTTGCATGTACCTGCGCCGCACCTCTTAGCCATACATTACAAAATCTGCTCTGCCCTGCGTGGACCTGCGTCACCTGCGTCTGAGCATACACTTAGCGTAAGGTTGCAGACTAGGCTTGCATAAAGGTAAAGGTTGCCAGTATAGACAAGCCAGATCGCATTGGTGCGGATAAAATAGTTCCCTACTCACTTTCTGTGTGTGCGAACACATAAAGAGAGGTTCATAAAAATTCAGTAAAATAGCTTTTCCGTAACCCTGTATCTTATGCAAGCACGCTATTGTACAGCGGTTTAATTCAAGAAAATCTATCCAAAACCGCCCATTGTCCTTTGTGAACAATAATTACGGTCATAAATATTATTAATAAATAAATAGAACGCAAGTTCATTCAGTCTTAAATAAATACATTCACTATGATCTTACACAAGCTCGTGGCTAATAATAACAGCCGTTCGGGTCGATCTTTAGGTTAAGCCGTGCTTGCCTAGGTTGGTCTGTGGATGGGTGACCACCCATTACTTACCGAGTTTCCTCCGTGCCTCGGAAAGCTCGTTAAGCCGTTGGTCCCGGGTGTCATTTGTAGATCTTTGACAGTCGTTAGGTAGTCAGTGGCCCGAAAAGTCTGACAACCAGACTTTCCAAGGGGTATCGTATTACCCAGTATTAACTGGGTTGTGGAGGTCAGATAGGCAGTCGCTCCATGTAAAATACTGGTATTCAGCTGCATCCGGTTAGACTGGAAGCCGACCCCAACATAGTTGGGAAAAGGCTAGGCAGATGATGACACAACTGAACTTGATCAATAAACGTGAAGCATGCGTATTGCATGTACATTATTATTCTTCTACAAATTGAATCTGTTAACATGAATCTATTAATGCTATTCAATAGTTGACACAGTGTTTTGTTCTGATTTGTGAACACTTTCATACTCGCGATTGCCGATACATACAAAACTTATTTCCGATGGTCACGCGAGCATCAATGTATACGGCCGTTACGACTCTTCAGTTTAGCGTGCTGCATTGCAATCGAAATTATAAATGTTGGGGGACCGTTTGCAGAACAGTTATTTATAAGTTCAAGCGATGTTTTAAAATTGATAACTGTCGGTTCATGTAATTTTTTGCTGATGTACGGATGTTAGAACTGTTTTTAAAATATTTTATATTATTTATTTTTTTATAAAATTTGGCTGTTTATGTATTGCAATAAAAAAGTATGTAAGAAGACATGCTGAACCCACCCTAAATAAATTGGGATAAGGACAGCAGAATGGTGATGTGACCTTGTATTAAAATCACTACAGAAACAAACATCTACACATTGTGAAAATTGCTCATCTTTGTCCCTGCCTGTCTTTGGCCCTATTTCCGACATATCTGGGATCGGGCCGCCTTATGCGTCTGCGCCTGGATGGTCTATGATGGGTTGTCTATGGTGGTATATTCTGCGGTCACCAAGGGGCTGGTGGTCTTCCCCTTGTTTGCTGCTTGCCGTTAATGCGTTTTCATTGATTTATCTTCAATTAAATAAATATGCTATAGTTGTTTAGCACCACACCGTTTTAAAAAAAAAAAAAAGTATTCTATTTAACTTTCAAACCAGTTAACAACAACGCAACAGGTCACACAATCTTCTAAATGAACAGAATCATTGTGCCGCGTGCAACCTCGTTAAACTTTGTTTTTATTTTTATCGTCACCTTGATCTTGTATACCGGCGTTATCATTGTGAACACGGCCCGCTCTTACTCAAGGTACCTATAGATAAATGACTCATTGTGATTGACTTACGGACTTAATTACCTTTTAAGTACTAAGTATAATTATTACCTACTGATGTTCTTGGCAGACCTTCTGGCTTCGTTTTTATTTTTTTTTATGCACTTTATTACCTACTTATGTGTCAACATAGTAGTCGCATTATGTCTCGTTTTTTCTTATCGAATTAAATATTTTTATTGCACTTCGATATGACCGATAATAATTATTGGTTGAAAATAAACCTGTACGAAGTACCTATATTTAAAAAAAAAAACTGCTACCTGCATTACTGCTACCAAGGAACATTGCTGTCTCTTAATTTGAAGAGCATGAAAAATGGCGTGGTTGACACAAGTGATAGACGGAGGCATTATTTAGACATTACAGCTTTATCTCTACTCTATTGTAGGCCTTTTGGTTTAATCATTTTACTCTTGGGTTGTAGGATAGCAACGCAACTACTTTGCTTTTGTTATTGCAGATGTCCATAGGTGACAGTAACTACTTTTCACCAGTAAGTTTGCTCATTTACCTCCCAATAACAATAACTCATGTTTCGTTCCACAGATCTTCGTATGGGACGTTGGCAAAGGCGAGGCGGTGAAGGTGATAGACTGCCACACGGATGTGATCTACTGCATGTCGTTCAACCGCGACGGCTCTCTGCTCGCCACCACCAGCAAGGACAAGAAGCTGCGCGTCATCGAGCCCAGGAGAGGCATCGTGCTCTCTGTAAGTGGAACTTGTAGACTTTATTAATTCTGTCTAGCCATTTCCCAGCTATGTTGGGGTCGGCTTTCAGTCTAATTGGCTGCATTTGGGCTCTTAATATCTTAATCTTAAACAGTCGTTATGGGTTGTCAGAAGATTACCCATGAGTTATGTTTTAAGAGTTACCAATGAACCTACTTAAGCCGTAAAAAACTACAAGAACAGAATTACGAAGTGTTGATTTCAATGACTGGAAATTGTGTTATCTGTCGACACGGCCAGCCTTTGTTAAGATTTTGTCTGAGGAAAATCATAACTACCACTCAACTAAATTGTTTATTAATATCCAAAAACACCTATCCACACACATAAACAATAGTTTGTTGCTAGAGCAAAACTCCACATTGCCAGCAACAATAACACACATTTCTGAAACACCTTTTTTGCGCATCTTTTGTCTACCACAAACATGAGATTTATACTGAAACCCAACACCTCCAGGTTCTACAAATCCCCTCATCTTCTAATTACAGGAAGGCCCCTGTCACCTGGGCACCAAGGCCTCCAAGTGCACATTCCTGGGCAGTCAAGGCAAGGTGCTGACTACCGGGTTCTCTCGGTACAGCGACCGTCAGTACGCCGTGTGGGACCAACATGATCTGGACAAGCCTCTTGTGTGCGAGACCATTGATAGCTCGTCCGGTGTCGTGTTCCCGTATTATGATTATGACACCAATATGGTAAGTTTCCATTACATTTTAATAAGTTTATTTACATGTCAGAAAGTCTGTTTTATCACTATTTTAGATAGTTAATTAATTATGTGGAATAAAGGACAAAATGGTATTTTTCTTAATTATTTTTTTTGTTCTCTCTAACACAGTACTGTCCTATTTGAACCAAAGGTTGACTGGTAGAGATTGCCTTGTGTCATTAAGTCCGCTTATGTACCACTATTGTTCATGAAGTCTAAATAAATAAGTTTAAAATTCTATAACTGGCCGTTACCATATCACATTGGAAAATAATAAGAGAAACATGAAACTTGGATAGCTTTTTGTATCGACATACGAGTAGAAAAAGCGAAATAAATATACGTCTGTCGGAGTCACGGTTAGGTAAAGACATTACGATAAGTTTACGTAAGATCTATACGTTTCTGGCGTACCGTTTTGTTGTAGTTCCGCAGTCTTTGTGAATCTAAATACATAGTTCAAAAATCATCAGTTAGTAACTGCTGTTCGACCTTCACTTAGCAATAAAATGAAACTAATTGTTCGTCGTGTCCATGCGGTAGATACCGTCCACCTGATAAAAACCATTTAACGTTGTTAAACGTTACCCTTGGGACAAGGAGCGGTTACTAACGTGCTGTACGTTGTACGTTTTTATCGTTCGTCGTTTACTTTGAAACTAAATGTATGTTCTAGTTGTACTAATTATTTTCTATTTACCACAGGTATACCTCGCAGGCAAGGGTGACGGGAACATCCGATACTACGAAGTGGTGGACGAGGCGCCGTACGTGCATTTCCTGAATCAGTTCCTGTCTGGTAATCCACAAGTGAGTCACATTGCCAACCATGAAACGTTTCGACAGTGAAAGGATGGGAGAAATTCTTAATTTTTTTTGTCATCAACTTAGCGTGTTAACTCTACTGGACATAACATAGCATCATGCCTGTAATCACCGAAGGGTTAGGCAGATGAGTACCTAATAGTACACTCACATTTCACCAGTTATTTTGAAGGTCCGAGTAGTAGGCGGCGAGCCTATTGACAACAACCGGGCACAAATCCAAATTCCGTGGCTGCTGGAAAAACCCAGTAACACTTCTCTTTTTTTTTGGGATCAAACCCTGGACCTCATGCTCAGCAGTCGTGCTTGCGACCACTAGACCAACGAAGCAGTCAACATTACTTAGCATATTATGGACAAACAATACACAGGAATTATTATAAAGTTAATAAGATGTGTACAGTATTGTCCTTGAAACACTGACATCTTTTATGTTTTATTGTTTAACAATATTATTATTCAACGAACGTATACGCGTATAGGGTGACTGATGTTAGCAAGCGTCATTAATTTGACAGCAGAATGTACTGTGCATACCAACTTGCCATAATCACATTAATATACAACTTGAGTCATTTTTCTATAATTAAAGACCGTATTTTGAAACACAGTTTGATTTAGAGGCAGGTGTTACTGACAATACGTTATTTTTAAGAGACACCCAATAATATTACCCCTAATGAATTTCTTCACCAAAGAAGTTCATAACATCTACACATTATACTCAATATCCATGTGTTATCTTTACAGCGAGGACTAGGTTTCATGCCCAAACGCGGCGTGAGTACAGCGTCGTGCGAGGTGTTCCGTTTCTACAAGCTGCACACGTCGCGAGGACTGTGCGAGCCCATCTCCATGATCGTGCCACGCAAGTCTGACTGCTTCCAGGTAAAATATTTGTAGACAACCATTGAAGAAATGAACCAAACTTGAAATAGTTGAAGGCAATAAATCGAGAGAGCCATAGTCTCCTAACCCGTGAACCAGGAGTTACACGCTTAAGCTCATTCGTGTTGCGACGACAGCTATTGCAGAGAGCACAAAATTAAAGTTTTAGAGCATGCCTTGTGTCAAAAGGACGTGACTTGCGGAGTGATGGTGGTACTCACGCAGGTAACAAGTGAACCGCGTTTGTGTCGTTTGAAGTATCATCGCTCGAGGCCATGAATAGGTACATTGATTTAGTTACAAGACGACGAATTATTTGTGAAGTTAATTTAGATCATCGAAGTTACCAGCAAAAACAAGGAGGATTTATACTGAGTAAGTCAGAGTCAGCATGCTGTTACCAGAAAAAAACAAGATAGAATCAAATAACAAAATCAGGTTCGTTCGTTATGTTTGCCTTTTGAAAAATTTTTAATACTTTATTTGCATTGCAGGAGGACTTGTACCCAGACACCTCAGCGCCACTACCCGCGCTGACGGCCAAAGACTGGCTGAGTGGCATGAACGCGCCGCCACTGCTTATCAGTATGAAGACAGGTACACTTCTTTAATGTTTCTTTGTTCTACCATTCAAACGATTGCCTATAGAGCTTGATGCTTAGAAATAAAATAATAAACTTGAACAGCAATCAGCAGCAGACGTATAATTAATTTCTTGCTTTTCTTTTGGTACTTTTAAAATCAGTTGGTCCAGTAAGTGATCACGTCAATAGCAGGGTCCGTGGCATTCATTAAATCCTCAAAAGTGCAGTTGTGACAGTCAGTACCACACTTACATTGATTATATCTTTCGGTTCTATAATCCACCACTTGGTCAAGTACCTTCCCAGTCACACTTGCCATGCTAGCTCAGCCATAGTATAAATTATAACTTATCCGGTTCCCCTTCAATGACGTAATCCAGCATTGACAATTATCTTATCTCGTAGGAGTAACAATAACAACGCACAAGCCGCGCACAAGCAACAACGCGCCGGCGATGCAGCCGCAAGACGCTAACAACAGGAAGAAGTTCGCGTTCCTGTCGCGGGAGACCACGCCCGACTACCGGCCGCTGGGCACCTGGCAGCCCAACGAGAATCATAATAATGAGAACGAACAGGTAGATGTATGTTCATGTTTTTTTTAATTGGCGAGAATTAGGGAATGCTAACTTGCGGTCCCCTCCGCCAACCTGGCAAGATTTTAAAGACATGCACGATCTTTATTCACTCTCCTTTTATTGTTGAGAATAATACGTCTACTTACTCCAATATAATTGTTTCTTTATTTTGTTAGAGTTTTCTTTCTTTATTTTTACACCAGACTAAATAAACATACCTACTTGTTGCGCAGGTGCAAGTAAATGAAAAATCACAGAAAACCAGCGCCAATCAGAACACAAAGTTCCACCAACTGCAGCGTATGTTCGGCAAGCAGACTGGCGACGCCGAGCCCGTGCCGCTGTACAAGCAGATCAACCAAGGCGATGTGTTCAGTACTGAACATGAGGTATGCAAACTAAAAACTATTATTGAACTTCTGCTCACATCCACCAATAATCCATAAGAAACGCAGCACAGATGAAACATTCTCGCCGAAAATTCTGGCTCATGCCAGAAAAACATTCTCGGGAAAATTGTCATGTAAATACACTACAGTCCGCTCACAGTAATTAAACCTTATAACAATGAGTATAAACCACCTACTATGTCTTGTGTCTACTCTGCATCATCCTAGGGTAGACTGGGTAGAATATGCTGAAGGCGTTATAATTATATTTAAAAAATCAAAGGACTATATGCTATTACGAATTGATTTGTGCCATAGGTTTATGCTCATACATTTCATTACTGTTTTCATTCATACACACTTTCTTAGACTTGCTTGCCTAGACCTAATCATTATATACATTCTCGTTTCCAGTTACGCCTCGCATTCAACCGCCAGGGCGAGGAGCTACGTATCGTGAAGAGGCAGCTACAGAATAGCCAACAGCGAGTTCGTGAGCTCGAACAATTAGTCGCCGCGCTTCAAGCGAGGCTGCAACGCGACGGCTCATAAGCAGCCTAGCCTAAAAGCCTTTTGTCTTATCGAGCGAACACACGCTTCAGAATGGCGGACAAGGAGTAAGGAACCTCGCAATCATGAAGGTCTAAGACCACTGGTCGCTAGACAGAGATGCTCGAGGCCTGGCCTTTAGTATATTTTTGTGCCACACTAATAGTATAAGCGACTGGAGACGGGAATATTGCACGATGGAAAATCGAGTACACAGAACGTCGGGTCTATGCTACCCATTCTATAAATGCGACCAGTGGTCGTGGTCTTAGCTTACGCTGCGCGAGGAATCGAATGTTCGTTATAAATTGCTTGTAAAAACGTCGATCAAGCTTTAAGCACTTGATCTGTTCTCTTAGCCTTCTATTCTATTATTTTAAGGTTTAGTTGTCATTCCCTAGTCTAAACCACGTCTTAATGTTGTCACAAGTTAAATGCTAATGTTGAAGTTAAGATATAGTATGTATAAGGAATGCGTTAATACGCAAGTGATGTAAGGATAAAATATTTAAGATTGGAAGAGAAAGCAGGATTTTTTCTTCGTGGTATTGAATACTAAGCCTATTGTGCCGGTATTCTTTAGACATTCACCGATTATTTATGTACAGCTACGCCTTATAGCATTCTATTGATAAGAACTTTGTGTTTACATACCCATATTGTATTATTTATTTATACGCGGTTTTTTTTGTAGTTCTTTTTAATAATCAAAATTGTTATTCAGAACCGCTTTTGTTCGCAGATCATGACATTCGCGAGACATATTTATATGTTTCATATGGGATCAAAATTAATCATTCCAAAATTTGCTTTGGGCTTATTCGGCAGCTAAGCTTGACGTATATGTGATTTATTTGAATTTTTACATTTTAGGCATCTAATTTTTAAGGCCTATGAATTTTCTTATGAACAAAGTCTTGTTTTGCTTTGTTTTTAGGAATTTAAATGTGATATAACCATGACATTCTATATAAATGTCCATGTCACTAACTATTGTTTTTTTTCTAGTTATTACTTTGTGTATGTGATTTACTCATTTTCTATACAATTATGTATATGCAATCAAAATCAGGGTTATGGTTTCAAAATTTTTGACTTGATGTGTTATAGTGATCAATGATCAACTTGCCTAATCTATTCAATCATAGCATTAATCATCTTCATTTGTAGATTGAAATCTAAACGAAATGTCTATTGTAAAGGAATCTTGTTAGAAATTAATATTAGGCTGCTGATCTCGTGAAAAGCACTTTTTATGTAGCACTTCATAAATGTTATTCCCAGTTTTATAGTTAAGTTGACATCTTGTTTGTTAGTGATTGTGTTAATAGTCTGATTTATGTAATAGTGTTACCTGTTGTTTTAATTGTGTTTTGTATTTCCTATGTATTATACATTTTGACTGCATTATTGTTTTATACCATTTTACGACGATCAAGCATTTACTTTCATTACTTATATAACGCTAGGTGTTTTTATGTATCGTGATCCCTATGATGCGAATGAAATTGTACAAAAAAGTTACCTGAACTTTTTCTGTACTTATAGTTAGACTAGATTGCCGAGCTAGCATCAAAGAAGTATTATATATAGGTGCTAGATGTTCTCAAAAGACTATCAAGCTGTTTTGATTTGCACAATTTTTTGCTTGAATTATTATCATTAAAAGGAAAATTAATTCATATAATAGCTTTAATATTGTATGCGACTTATGTATGAATTGGAATGATGCCACATAAAGCCTAAAAACTTACATACTTAGTGACTTGTTTGAAATTCAATATATTGAATCTATATCGTTACATTCCATGTTCAGTATAAAACGCATAATGTTAGTGTGGTAAGTGAAATTGAAAGTATTATTGTGCATTAGCTGGATTATTTACTTGGCTAAGTCGGTGTTAATATTTATTATTATGTATTTTTATATCATGCTTGTGTAGCACAAATTTTCAATAAATGTTTGGATAGTATTTTGGTTTTTTACTCGATACGGACAGACCCATTTCCTTACGCGTTTCCATCAATTTTTATTTAGTTTTAGTAAAAATTCAACTTTCATTTACTTTTTAACAATTAACTTTTGTCACTATTTCTTTTCACAGAGGTGGTTTAGTAAAATATATTAAAGTCGTATTTATGTATTTCTTCAGATAAATACATGTTTTGCAGATTCCTCAGTACAGGCATTAATGAATTGAAGGACCTAGATATAATTTTTTTTTAAAAATTAACTCGGAGAGTTTGAGATTTAGGCTATGCCACTTAACGCACGCGTCTGGATTGGGGGCCGAAGTTATTTGATCATAACAGTTTTAATTCACGTTTAAGAAATTCATGGCCCTTTGCTTTAAGTTTTTACTATTTGAAACTAATTTCCCTATAAGTCTTATTTCGTTTCTCAAGGATTTAAATATGGGCTCTCAATCCAGATGCACATACATTTTTTTGCAATTTCAGGCTGTATGTTGAACAAAATATGATTTGCGACCGTAACACTTACATATACACACACACTAGTACATTTCACAGATTGTACTAGATCGGAGCACTCCATTGAATGACTGAGCAAGAACAAGTCTATTTAGGTCTAGAGGTTGGGTAGACAGAGGTAAGTAAATAAAACCAACACGTATATTTAAGATTTTATTGTACAAAAAGTATGTACAAATTACAGAGACATATATTATCATCTAGTCAGTCAATGTATAACAGAAACTAAAATATATTGAGATTCATATTTCTAGGTAAAAAAGTGGTATAATAAATGTTTCTTAATGAAGTAAATTTAAAAAAAATGGAATGTGATGTTGGACGGACAAATTGTAAATGCTTCACATTTCATTACATTGCACTAATTGTCAATATAATATTTACCTAATATAAAACTAACATAGTGTTGTTTGTACATATGACTATGTACATAATATTATTACTACTTCTGTAATTAATATTTAGGCACTACATAATTATCTATGTATAGGTACTAATAGGTATTACTGGATTTTTATACATTGTTGAACTGTATAGGTCACTTGAAATGTATGACAAGCTGCAGGCCAGTGATCACAACAGCAATTTAAGCCGGCCTCATATTTTATTGCAAACTCAATTTTTACTAGTTAGGCAACCTCAAGGTTAAAGTGACCACTGATGTGTGAGTGTGACCTACTGTACGTAGGTGTAAACGGGCCCTTCACGTAGCCGTCAACCAAGCATTATGTACATCAAAGTAAATAACTCTACACAAAAATTATTGCTGAGAAATGATTTTTTTTGGAGTGACAAAACAAGTTAGGTAATCAAGTAGAACTCAATGTAACACACTCAAAACATTGTGCTGATGGATGCATTCACTATTCCAGGGGTCATGTAGATGTTTAACATAGAGTTATAACATCAAAAACATTTTTTTTTAACTTGTGAAAAAGTTGGAGCTTCGACTCCCATTATCTCCGTAACTAAAAGATTCAGAACAAAAAAATATCGTTATGACGAGAAGAATAAGAGCCTTTCGGCTTCGTTGGGGGAATTTTTACACCCATTACATATGTGAAGTGAAGCCACATGTCAAAAACAAAAATAGCTGTAGGTTCAATTTGATTGTTAAACACTGTTTTAAGCTTTCACGGTTTTTAATTAAACTTTACTGTCACTTACGGGATATCTTCCGTGATTATTCATTATTTTGAGCTCCCGATATTTCGGCGCTGTTGTATCGGGAGCTCAAAATAATGAATAATCACGTAAGATATCCCGTAAGTGACAGTTAAAGTTTAATTTTATTGTTGTATAAGTTTTTGCAGATTTTTTTATTTAGATCTTATAACACAAAACACTTAATAATAAAAAGTAAAATTAGAGACAGGACTGATGTTTTAAGGCTTGTGGCGGCATTGCATCCATCTGAACTACATGTTAAAATACAAGTCCTGTACTCTAGTTTGTCTCCAGGCTGCTGCACGTAGTTGCAGTAATTTCCTAAATCCAATGATGAGCAGTATCTTTTTGTGCTGATGCCCCCTAAAAAATTTAATGTTTTCATCACTTTATGAATAATTTGCTTAAGGACGCTGTTACATTTTCGATGAACTCAAATTTAGGTAACTAAACTCGCACACAACAACATCACGCGTACGCACACATTGAACAACTCTGAGCGCTCGATTTTATACTTCACTTATTTAATCTTGGTACATTTTATTATTATTTAATTTTATTGATTCTGGAAGATTATTTGGACCTTTGAAAATGCATTTGCTAACCGTTACTTAGTACCATCGTCTTGATAAGCAGGTTAGTATTATTAACCGACTTCAAAAAAAGAAGGTGCTCGACCCGTATGTATCCGCGATTTTCTCAAAAACTACTGATCCAATATTGATCGGGTTTTCGTTTACAAATGAAAATGTTTTCAGGGAAGATTCAAGATTCAAGATTCTTTATTTTGCATGAAATATGGTAGTACATGATGATCTTATAAAATAAAAGGTTTCACACATTTCGCTGACTTCCTTCAGCATGCAAACTTAAAATTAAAATACCTAACACAATGTACTCTTGGTTTAGGTACCTAGTACTAGTTAAAAATTTAACAAAATGTAATAAAATTAGAAAAAATAAATAAAATAACAAATCAAAAAATAAAATAAAAATTGGAACAAAAGCTACTTAACCATTACAAATGGGTTTATATGTCAAAAAGTCATTAATTGTATAAAACATGTTATTAAAGAGCCATTTCTTAAGTTTTATTTTGAAATAATTAATTGGAAGTTCTCTGATCTGTTTCGGTATTTTATTGAAGATTTTGACCGACAAACTATAGCAATTGTTTCTACATCTTGTTATAGTCAGTTTGGTGGGATCTCTAGAGAGAAACTTTTTATTTTCAGTCACTTTAGAGAACAGGTTTGGGTTTTTTTAACAAACATTCCTACTTCTAAAATGTATAAGCTAGTAAGAGTAAGTAAGCCCAACTTTTTAAATAGAGGTCTACATGAATCGGGAGGTCCAGCGCCGTAAATGGCTCTGATACATTTCTTTTGGGTTATAAATACTTTTTTTACGAAGGTAGAGTTACCCCATACAAGCAGACCGTATCTGAGTATTGAGCCAACGTAGCCATGGTACGCAGACATGGCAGTTTTTAAACTTGACAATTTTCTAAGCCTTCTTAGTGCAAAAACAAATTTGTTTAGATTAGAGCATATGCGGTTTGTATGTGCTTTCCAATTGCAGTATCTATCCAAGGTAATACCTAAGAATTTTGTGTCAGGGACATCTTCGATTTTAATGTTATTATAATATAAGTCTAAAGTTTGTATTTGAGTGTTATTATAATTCGAGAATTGTAAAATTTTGGTTTTACAGACATTGGCTGTTAGGTTATTGTCCTTTAGCCAACTCATTATTGAATCTACGGTGATATTTAGTGAATTTTCGTATTTTATATCTGGTTGGTCTGGTACAATAACCGATATGTCATCTGCAAAGAGGATACATTCATGTGCTGTTACTTGAGGAACATCATTGATGTATAATAAGAAAAGGAGTGGCCCTAGGACGCTACCCTGGGGTACTCCAAATTTATTTGTTTTAAAAGTTGATCTGAATGGGGTAGACACAAGTTTATCATTTAAGTGGTTAATTTCAACGCATTGCTTTCTATTGCTTAGGTAGCTTTTAATCCATTCCAGTGCTTTGCCACGAATTCCATATAGCTCGCATTTGTTGAGCAAAATCTTGTGATCTACCAAAATCAAAGGCTTTGCACATATCGAAGAATATGGCAGCAACTTTATTACGTCTATCAATGTTTTCTGTAATTTTGTGGATTAGTGAGAATGCAGCTAGTGTTGTGGACTTATTTTTTTGAAAGCCATTTTGATTATTTAATATAACGTTAAATTTGTTTAAGAAATTTATAATCCGAGAGTGCATGATTTTTTCAAAAATTTTTGATAGAATCGGGATCAATGTAATGGACCTATAGTTATTCATATCTTGTTTGGAGTTTTTCTTATGGAATGGTTTTACTATTGATATTTTTAAATTTTCTGGAAAAGTTCCTTGATTAAAAGACAAATTTATTAGATGACTTAAAACTTCAGCTAGTTCTTTACTGCATGTTTTAAGTATAGATGTCGAAATGAAGTCATATCCAACAGCTCGTGTGTTATTTAATGAATTAATGGTTCTCTGAACTTCCCCACATGAGATTGGTCTTAAATAAATAGTGGAGTCGAGTGAGTCTATTAATTTGTAATTAGGACGAGAATTATTGTCTTTGTTTGTTATGGAGATAAAATAATCGTTGAAGGCAGTTGCAATTTTCTTTGGGCATTCAATGTTTTCATTATCACAGTCAATTAATTTTATTGTTTCATATGTTTTTGTGTCATCTGTTTTATTTTTTATTATGTCCCAGGTAGCTTTACACTTACTTTTTGCATTTGTTATATACGTGTCGTTATTTTGTTTTTTAGAAGTAGATATACATTTTTTAAATAATTTATCATACTTTTTGTAGGCTTTCTTGTTTTCATTTGTGGAATCTTTGTAATAGCGGTATCTTATTGTTCTCTTGTTATTAGCTGAGACTTTCAGTCCTTTTGTGATCCATTTCGGAGCTTTAACGTTAGAATGTACTTTTACTTTATTTATTGGGAAGCTAAGATTATAATAAAGTTGCAAAGTTTCATGAAATATAAAGCCTGATTGAAGTTTTCTTGTTCTAATACTTCAGACCAGGATAATTTGGTCAGGATGTCTTTAAACTTAATGGTATTTTCAGAGCTGAAGTCCCTTTTCATTTCAAACCAGAAGGGCAGTCTTTGTTCTTTATCTGTCGAAAAAGAAAGAGTTTGACCCGTGTTGTGATCTGACAGGAATAATGGATGAATATCACCTTTCGCATTTTTGATATTACTAAATATGTGATCTATACACGATTCTTTACGCGTTGGTTTATTAATGTGTATTTGCATGTTGTTATTTAATAGTATGCCTTTTAAGTCTTCTGAAGAAATACTTGACTTAATTGTATCGATATTGATGTCTCCCGCTATGATAATTTTTTTGTCCTTATGTGAAGTTAATTTGTGTAGTAATATTTCTAATTTATTTAAAAATGTTTTTGGGCTAGGATTTGGGATCCTATAAAGACATACAATGATGCATTTCATGGTCGGAATTTCTATTCCACAACATTCGAATTGTTTTTCTATTGACATATTATCGCAATTAAGTTGCTTATAAGCTATAGATTTTTTAATTAATATGCAAACTCCACCACGTTTTTCATGTTTTCTTAAAAAGTTATTTGCTACACAAGAAAAGTTATTTGCATCTTTCATACATATGTTGTCCTCGTCACCTGATTTTATAAAAGTTTCAGTGAGACAAATAATATCAATGGAGGTACCGCGTTCTTGAAATTGATTAAGACATATCTCTAATTTTTCTTGTTTGTTTAATAGACCTGCAATATTTTGGTGGAATAGCGAAAAATTACATGGTGTAGTCTCGAAAAAAATTTTTATGTGGGGTGTTCCTAATTTTAATTATAGGAAAATAGTAAGGAATTGTGCCTTTAATCGGAATCGTTTCTAGAATAGAATTTTGAGTAATTTTAGTAATGGTGCCGGTTTTTAGAGCGGATGGTTTCGTGTACTTGTCTGTGTGGAAGGTTTAAATTGTAGAATGTATTAGGATCTGAGATTTTCAAAGATAGACAATGGAACTGTTCAAAAACAAACAGCAACAGACTGGCGATCGCAGTGATCGCTAACTATCTTACTTATATTATAAATGCGAAAGTTTGTGCTGATGAATGGATGGATGTTTGTTACTCTTTCACGCAAAAACAATTTTGAACGAATTTGGATAAAATTTGGTACACAGATAGTTTATAACCTGGATTAACACACAGCATACTTTTTATCCCTGTATGACGTTCCCGTGGGATAATACTCGAACATCACGCCGGCAATGCCGCGGGCATAATCTAGTATATATGCATCTTGCATAAGTTAAGACCCCATGTTCAATATAAGCGACCCCAAAAACCATGAAAATGACACCCATGAAGAAAAGTTATCAAATTTTTGTCGGCACCATTTTAAACTTTGGTTATAATCATATATCCGATATTTACGACCCCAAAAAACATGACAATGACACTCATGACAAAAAATTGACAAATTTTTATCAGCACCATCTTGTATTTTGATTTTGTCTCCATATTCGTCATACACACAAACCGGTTAACATCATAACCCTCCTCGCGCCCATCCAGTTCCAAACCTCATCGCCTACAGCTTAACCTTATCCATCCCAATCCTAACCTTACTTAGAGCTGCTTAACTCCACCCATCCATTCCGCAACCTTGGCAACAACTGCTTAACATCACCCGTCTAAATTCCGATCTTACCCAATATAATTTCTAAACCACATTCTAATAATAAAAGTATGAAACTCGTACTTAATTTTATTTAAGTCCGAAAAAGTATCAACTCCTTCCGATAACGTTATACGACGACGGTACACACACGCATACACACTACAATATTTTCTAGTAATTTTATCGTATTTATTTTTTGCGAGAGAGCGATACACCCGTCCTTCCACGAGCGCTTCTGAGTGCGGATTGATGAACCGCGAGTGCAAAATGTACGAAGAATTCGGCAAATGTTTTTATTTTAGCTAATAATTGAAAAAATATGTTGATTTTGATATAAAATAATTAGCTGAACCTATAAAGGACTATATATAACGCAATTTGTTATAATTTTTAAGATAAAATATGCTGTAGATTTACCTATACTGGTGCCTATTCTGACCCTATTTTTTTAAATTTTCTGCGATTATTGTGATGGGAAAACCGTATTTGTGCGAAAATTTTGTATGACGTCATACAATTTTTCTGATGCCAATCTGGAGATGAATATACTATCTTTAAATTAAGACCATCATATTTTGACATTTGTGATTGCTTATACATTAAAATGGTACCTGAAAAACACTGTTATTTGTAGAAAAATGTAATAGCATCCTTAATATCTAACGTTTGACACAACATTCACAAACTTTAATGTTTGATATTACAGAGACATTGCCATACACAGGATACTAATCTTATTATTGTTGTCAATGGCATTATCTGTATAAATCAAGGAAGATGCAGGAAGAGCATCATCCAAATCAACAAAATAAATATTTGCATACTGTATCACATCTGAATTATGGACATTGAGGCAATAGGATTTAGTACACAGGAATGTGGCTCCCAGGAAAAATAAGCATAACAAGTGCAACACTCACCAATATCCATTGACACCATGTCAGTGAACCATAATTAGTGCCCAGTGCTGCAAAACTCAGAGTAACCCAGTGCATACATTAGTGTATTTAAAACTACATACAGTACTTTTAATGTACACAAAACTAAATAAATACATTGAAACATAATGTTATGTGTCCAACATTTTTGCTGAAAAAACCAACCAATATGTACATTAGTACAAGCAAAGCACCATAGCGTTAATAGACACCTGTTTGTTTAATGCAGTATCGAGCATTGAACACATGCTCGCAAGATGATGGCTTCAGTATCCCACCGTCTAAGGTCATCAGCCCATCACCACACTCCATGGTTGAGGAAGAGTTGCACTGATAGCACTCTAGCGCTACACCTATTTTTATTGTTAGATAAATTTTGTATGAAAAATTCATAGGTACTTTGTAACTACTAAAGAAATAAAAAATACTACATTAAAGCTTGTCTTGTCCTGTAATAATTATACTGTCGTTTTTAGTAAATCAATTCTAGTGCACGAGTGTATGCATGCATGTAAGAAGGCCTAAGTCCAGCAATGGACTGCAATAGGCAGAGTTGATTGATTGAAGTCAAGTCAAGTTAGTATAGCCTATTACCATCACCTAATAAGTATCTAGTAGGGAAATATTAGTAGGTTCTTATTAGCTTGTATCATCCCAGTCAAATAATTATAACAAGCATAGTTCAGTCGACTTTTATCTAGATAACACCACTGTCAAGTTATCTCTATTTATAACAAAGTACCCATTAGTGAGGTTCATGCCTTTTATCTGTGGACTCTCACCTTCGTATCTCCCGACGTGCTTAATACAATACTGAGCATTGTGTATCGTCGCACAGTCGATGGGTAACAAATCAACATCATTCTCTAAAAACTCATTACACTGAAACGGATCATTCGAGTCTGTCCCTGAACACTGGTAGCAGTGTATGGAATAAACTAAAAATAAAAAAATATAGAAATCAAAATAACAAACAAAATTAGAAATAATAACAAGAAACAACGCCCTAAAACTCTTACCTGATTTAAACGTGGCGAATGAAACGCAAAGGTAAAGAAATACTTTTTCTTGAAGGCTCAGCATTGTTATGAAAGCTTTTTATTCATATATCTGCAGCTGCTTATTTAGAAAACAATTAAAAATCAATAAAAACCCAAGCTAACAACCAAAGTACTATTGTTACAACGGCGATTTGTCAAACTGTCAAAAACTTTTTTTCAGTGTTGTCACCTTACTTTTTAAAGAAGGAAGGTTTGTAAAATAAAAAACCCGACTAAAAACTACAAAAAAGCCTACTTGGAAGCAGGCTGGATCCAAATGGGCTTGTTTTGTGTTTTTCAGTTGGGTTTTTTAGTTTTCATAAATACGTTTTTTATTTCCAGCTTTTCAGTTTCATAATGAGAAAGATTTCACAGACGACAAACGACGATGACGACGACGATGACAACGAACGACGACGACGATTTAACTTCTAGATTTTTTCACTTTTAAATGATTTGTCATTTCGAATAACCAACTTTAAATCGTAATAAATACTTAATGGTTCGAAATGAGAAAACTAATGTTAAGTCGTTAAGGGGATAGCACAACCGCGTCTTTGCAATTAGCAGGTCAGTATCAGATCTATGTTGATTAAAATATTCTAATCATTAAAATCATCAACACAACCCACCTAAGTTCAATCCCATTGAATGACTTTTAATTAATTAGTAAACCTACCGTTGCGCTTCCCCCTTTAGTATTACAAGAAAAAAAGCGAACACACTTATATGTGCAACTGGCTTCCGCTTTAAAATGCCCAATAACCACGAAACGGGATTGCGGGAGACGCTGAGTGATAGAAAAATAGCAGAATACAGGTACAGACGCCAGCACATCAAGCTACTACAATCTGTCAAATTTCTTCAAAAGATTTTCAACTATATCGCTAAAATATCAGGTTGATTGGGAAAATTTGATAGTTTCGGGTAGCTTGATGTGCTGGCGTCTGAACATCAACTCGATCGACTACGAGGGCGCGTAAAGAGTTATAATAGGTCAGACGGCCGCGTTGATACGCCTGATGCTGACACAACATTACCAAACCACTGTGGCCTAAGCACATTATTCGCTAAACTGCAAAAATAGAAAACAAACAAGAGCACCTCGTGACTGTTTTTTTTACTCCATGGACTTTAATCTAGTTAAGGTTGCTGCTGACGGACATTGATGGAATGGATGGTTGTTTAATTATGATTAATTTTGTTTATTTACCCCGTTTTGATTCTGAATAAAGATTTATTGCAAATTATTTATTCAAACAATTCGTTTTTTTGGCTTATTTCGTAACGTTCAAAACAAAAACTATTACGCATTCGCATAAAAATGCGTCAAATCAGTAAAAGGGCTGGAACGCTTCAATTGGAAAATATGTTGCCAGAGTTATAAATAAAGTTACCCTAAACAAAGTGAAAATAAACTACAGATTTTGTAAAACTTTTTCTAGCAAATAACTTCTGTCTGAATTATACATACGGAGAATCGTTTTTTTTTAACTACCTGCTCAAAGAAGCAAAGAAAGGGGTACCTGCAACATTGTCTACGCGCTGGGCAGGGCTATGTTCAAATGGCTAACTCTTAAAATAATAAGTGTCGAGTCAAAATTTTGATATAATTTTGTAGATTGACTCAAATACTTCTGATTATACATGAAAACATACGCAACATTCAGGGATTAATCATGCACTAGAGCAAAAATCTAAAAAAATAAGTAATTTTGATATAAAATTACGTAATTTCTTATTTTTTTAGACTCTTTTTGCTTTTTTTAGGGAAATTTATTTAATAATTCGATAGCCTCAGCGTTTACCCTTGCAATAAGATAATTTACACGTCTCTAGGTTTCTTACATTCAAAGATATTAGCATTTCATTGAACATACCCTAGAATCTAGGGCTGATCTAGGGCCTAGATCAGCCGATTAAAAAAACAAGATGGCTGCCATTCTCGGGGTGTGGGGGTTAGGAATTTTTATAAACGTGTATTTGTCGATAGAAATGAGTACCTATATAATAATTATGTCCTTAAAGTATCGGTAACCGTTAACCAAACAAATTGTATATAACGGAGTGATTACTATTACCGAATGGTTATCATTCACAATCATTTCTCCCAAATATTACGGACCAATTATTATTTAAACGCGGAGCCGATATACTTGCAAAGTGATTTTTAGTATACATTATCTGC
This sequence comes from Noctua janthina, assembly GCA_963576755.1. Taxonomy (NCBI): domain Eukaryota; kingdom Metazoa; phylum Arthropoda; class Insecta; order Lepidoptera; family Noctuidae; genus Noctua; species Noctua janthina. The sequence goes on from OY755059.1 coordinate 12,289,121, forward strand.
CTAGCCTTGGCCCGCCTATTAAGGGGTCGGGTTCCAGACTTTCAGTCCTTGAAAGAAAATATCAGAATCACTTTGCTTTGTTTACTTTCTGCCGCATCTGTTTAGAATGGAAACTTATAAAAACCATTTTTGTTTTATTAAAGTCACCAGAGAATCCAAGTAATAAAAGTGGTAGTAAATCAACATCATTCTCCTGCCCTTCTCCCAATTTATTTAGGGGTAGTAAATATGATAAAGGGTTAGTTAATATGATAACCAAAAATAAACAATCACATAAGACTTATTCAGAATATTTATTTTTAGATTGTTTTAAATTCACAATAAGTTTATATAAAAAAATATTTAAGTTTATATAATAATAAACGAATACCTATGAAACGTTCACATTCCTGTTAAGATACGTCTAATATAATATTATACAAACTACGGACGTCTTAGAGTCGTTATATTTATAATATTAACTTGCATTCCAATTTATTATACACAGACATCTTTTACAATCATTCATTCTTAAATTTTTATTAAAACACCTAGACGTAATAATCACAATATGCATGAGCTGTACCTTAACTCATGTAGACTTAATTTGTACATTACAATTCTATTTTAAATGCATAACTTAGTTTATATCTAAGGCAGTTTGAAAGTTGAAAATATTATTGTCATTAGATACTTAAAGCTATTATTTTAATATTATATTCTTCGTGGAATGTGTTACATATCAAAATTAAGCATCTAAATATCGAACAAGTAAATATTTTGATATAATACTTCTTATGACATAATTAAGTATAAAATAGGTAGGTACATATAGATTTCTTGAGTAATTTATTGGCACTTATAACCACAGAAAAGGATTGGGTACAGAAGTACAGTATATAAGTAATAAGGAGTATCAAAGTATAAGAAAATAGTTATTATAAATTAAAATAAAGAGTATAGTATACAAACGCCGATACAATACTTTGTATAGATTTCGATGTCACGTGATCATACATATGTACGTAATTATGTATTCAGTTATTCTTCTATAAATTATTATTTAAAGTTAGAGACACAACAAGACGAAAACAGGTGGGCAATCCTAAGAAATAATTAAACTATTCGTTACCGTCACCTCAATATGATAATACAGACATTCGAATCTCGAATTACAATTGTGGAACCCCCAAAGTCACTGCCAATGGATAAAATAAAATTTAAAAAAAAACAAACACCAAGGTACGGTATTTGGGGTTACCATTATTAATATTTATTTTAAATGGCGCCACTGTTACATAAGGTTACTGTCGAAAATTAAGATAATCGATTATCACTGCTTTACAAGTAAAGAAATGCTTACAAAAAATTGGCACGATATCATTATTTCACGTATATTTAAGATTACGTAGTACCCAACGTAGTAGTGGCACCACCTATGTTCATTGCGTTTCTATAGAACTGCCCGGTGACGTATTAGATCAGTTGCTTAGGTTAGGCCGGAGTGGTAAGGAGCCTTCGACCCAGAAGTTGGGTCGCTGCATCATGGTCTGCCATAGCGTCACCTCTTTACCCACGCTGTCCATCCAGTTTACGTTGGCACCCATGTATGTTCCTGTAGGAGAACAGTATTGAATCTTTAGTAATGGAAATGTACATAATTTAAGTTCTTTGTCCCAGAGGTATGTACTAAGATAGAATTCAAATTTGTGTTAACCAGGGAGGCACCGCTGTAAGTTCTACCGATGGGCCGTTCTTGGTTCGATCCTCCAGACAGACACAGTGTTACTGTTTGTTTTTCTTAGGTATTTAGTTTAGTAGTTAGTTAGTTTAAGTATTTAGGACTCAGTAGTAGCCCTGAGTCTGGATTAATTGTATTCGGTTGGTGGCAATAGTTTCATCCCCTCTTTTATGGGTCATTTGGGTTTAAGTACTCAATGCCTATGCCTGCCTCTATGGGGAGTACAAGTAGCGATTTTGTAATAACATAACATCAACAAGCTAGATTAATAACAATGTATTTGTGATAGCGTTTTTCCATCTGGAGTTTGGCTAGAATCTGAACTAAAAACGGGAAAACAGTCGTTAAAAACGTCTAGGAAACAGGTGCAGTCCTAAGACTTAGCGAACATGTAGATGAGTTTTGGGCCATGCATTTTTGAACAGTTTTTCGCTAAGACGAAGAAAGGTTTAAATTAATGTGGATATATTTACCAGTGCCAAGCGACAGCCTGACCCCTCCCATGAAGTCGTTGGACGCGAGCCGGTCGCGGTCCCACAGACTGAGCTCCAGCGCGCGCGCGCCCAGCTCGGCCAGCGCCAGGCCGCGGTACGTGAAGCTGTGCTCCCAGCGCGGCGCCAGCGTGCGGCGGCACACGCCCGTCTTCTGCTTGGCCAGGCGGCCTCGCTCCGGGAGGAGGTAGCTGGGAACAAAATAATTGGCGTTACTAAACTTACAGTTTATATTATAAGCTTTTTAAATTATTGACAAGAATAAAAAAGTATTTTCGGGTAGTTTGTGTCGTCATCATCAACGTCATCTGTCGACGACTGCTAGTCACGGTCCCGTGTTTTGGTGCTTGACACTTTCTGGGATAGTTTTCATGGCCAAAAAAGCTGACGCGCAAATTCGCGCTAGCATAGCATATCAAGAAAATTTTATGAGACATAAGCGTTGTTTTTGCCACGAGAACCAGACTTAAGATTGCTGATTTCTAATTAACTGATACATCTGAGCTCTTCGATCAGTTGGTTTCACTATAACAGTCAACTGTAAGACCTACCAAATATCCAGGAATAATGGGAATTAAAAATATGAGTTAGGCTTACCTCTTGCAAAAGACATCAGCAAGTCCATTAGGTTTGGTAGCGACGAGGTTCTTGGCTTCCTTGACGAGTACATGCAGGGTTCCCTTCCCGCGCGCGCCCTCTGTCAGTTCTAACTTGAGGCCGATGATCAGATCACCACGACTGCCTTGCTGCTCATCGAATTGTTCCGTCTGGAAATGGTAAGATTTAATTAGATATAAGATTTAATTTCATATTTTTAATTTATAAAGTTGTACTACTGGGTGTAGGCATCTCCAAAGGACCGCCTCAATGACTTATCCTGTGCGTTCTAAATGCAGCGGATTTCTGCCAGGTCATTGGTCCACCTTGTGGCCAATACCTACGCTGGGCCTTCCGGTACGCTACTTCCACTCCGACTCTTGCGGCTATTTGTTAGATGGTAGATATGGTAAGGTGTTGGAGTGGAGACCCAGAACTCGTCATAAGAAAGAATGAATCCAGGATACGAAGCCAAATGGGTCGACAATCTCGTCAGAATAAAGTAGCGTGCACTCAGTATTGGGTATACAGGTTCAAGAAGTTTAGAAGGCATAGCAATACTCACTCTCTCATGCAACTTGTACCACATGGGCGCGGGGTCGTCGAACACGACGTCGGCCAGCGGTAGCGTCACCTCGCCCAGGAAGTCGTTCCGCCCGAACATGTCGGCGTGCCACACGCTGAGCCACAGTGTCCGCGCGGACAGCGAGGCCAGCGGCTGGACGAAGCTCAGGGTCTCCTCGAACACCGGGCTGAGAGTGTTCTTCTTCACCTTCGTCTTCCTCTTGCCAGCTTTGGACTTGTCCGGTAACAAGTACACCTGGAAATCAAGGAATTGAATATTATTTTCAGTATGAGTATACCAGTCGGCACGTGTGAGACATTTTTAGCCTAAACACTTGTGCAAAGTTGTGTAAGAGACAATCATGACGCCACGCCTTGGGTTATTCGAATGAAAATAAATTTAAATTAAAACAACAACTAAGTAATTTCATGAAAGAAAAACCTTTTATTCCTACTCAGGTTCTATAGATCTTCTCATACAAAGGAGTTGTGTTGTAGTTAGAGAATACCGGTTCCGGTGCTGTAATAAATCCCGGGAAATCCCGGTTCTTACTAATGAGCCAGTACCGGTTCTGCATGCGGGGTAGTGGTAGTCCTTATAATAAAATGAGTGTATTTATCCTTGTCTAAAAGACTCATGTTTTCCACGATTTGTAGCTATAATGCCATGCATACATGACCCACACATGTCATGTTTAATTGTTACGTAATAATAACAACTGGAGCTGCTAACAACGGTTGCTACCTAGTTGTCACATAGTCGTCCTATATTATTCGTATTAATATTCTCGTTCTGTATGTTAATCAACTTTGTCGGTTAGCCGTGGCCATGGGACTGGTAAAGTCGATTTTTTAGACAGGTTTATAGTAAGCTATTAATATTTAGCACCTGAGTTTTGTGTTTATTGAATTGTAAAATTATTCTTTGACATTCAAAATCTAGTGAGCTGTCACCTCCACCTGCTTCAATATATTTCGTATCTTTGGCAACAAAGGTGGTATTTAAAAATCACCTGTTCAGGAAATACCGTTTATGGTAATATTCCATGGTAGAATTAAAGTAGATGGACAGAACTGGCGACAAAGTAACAGCTATAAATAACCTGATAAGTATCTGGAACCACAATATAAAATTGTGGTAAATTTTATTTAGCATTCTAATGTAACTGTCATTTCATTTGTTATACATGCAGGGTTTTGTATTCCAGGATGCCTATAAGTACAGCCCCGAGCTAGGAAACTGATGAGAACGTTGTAACCGGAAATGAACTGTTTGCTTTATTTAGACGTATGTGTATTTCGAGGCTAAAATCTAATGTCGTTTATATTCTATGTCGAAGGTCATTTCTGAAAATGGTCCTGATTGGAAAAGGACATGTTTATGTCAGTAATAAGCACGGTTGGTACCTCTAGAAATATGCATTCCACGAGGTACTTGTCACTGTTATTGTCAGTAATAGTGTGTGGCATGCTGTATTTACTGATCCTGTCACAAATATACTTCAACACTGTTTGATCCCTAGTGATATAGGGATACTTTTTTAATCTAAAAACCTACCTTAACGTAAGGATCGGATCTGTTTCGCTTGACATCGACGGGCGCGAGGTCGCGGCACCGCTTGACGCCGACCTCCAGGGCTCCCAGCCGGTAGTTGTACAACAGCGAGATCTGCACCTCGCCACGGATCGTCACGTTAGCCCGAGTGCCCTCCCCAGCACCAGAGTACACTGATGCCATGGATTCCGAACGGACCTGGAAGGAGAGAAATTGGAATATTAGTTTTAGTATTAACACCAAAGAAAGACTGGATCGACTGCGTGAAAGATGATATGGCTAGCAAGAGACGACTGAGATGACGACGAATAGAGAAGTATTGAAGACGAAGGCATGCTGAAGAAAGCAAGAGAATGACGATGATATTAAAAATAATCCAGATTTATAAAATAAGTAACAGTTTACAGGAGAGCGAAGTCAAATATTCAGTTAACCCGGTATTAAAAACAGAAAACAAACATGAATCAGCAAGAATACAATAAAATGCAAAACACTTGCTCACCAAACATTTGCAGTCACCCAAATTATTATTTCGGTTAGACATCTTCATATTCAAAAAATTAAACCGACGAAATAAATTCCGATCCGGGAGTAAAACCCAACGCGGCTATTCACACGGAATTAGGTCTAATACTATCATCTATAAATAAAGTAGTGAGAGAACACATTGCACATTTTGCTATGATACCGGGAGACTGCGAGCACTACTGAGCTACAATTACGGTGAACCAACCATATGGCATGTTTTTGTTTGCTTGCATTATTCTGTCATTCGATACTACAATTCCTGCGTGAATACTTGTGTGTGGCAATTTTTTTTATGTATCAGTTGAATAAAGTCTTTTTCTTTTGTTTCTTATTTTATTTCTGTGATGTTCATTGACTGAAGCTTGTGATGGTCCTCAATAAGGAGTATCTACAAATACAGTGCTAGGAGGACCTTTTGGTGCTCGAACGACTGTCAGAGGCGTTGTTGATAAACATTCGAGAACTTGTGTTGAAAAAACAAGATGGCGTCGTTATTTAGAATTTGGGCAACGCACCAAAAATACCGTGTACAAGTATACACAACAATATGTTAGCAGGATATCTTCATGAATCAGTATAAAACATGTCATGCCTTTCCAGCTTTATCAAAATAAAATCAGGCAATGAAAACAATATAAACAAAAGGACCGTATCATTATAAATATTGATCCTATCTCCTGGCCAATCCCCTTTGTCTTAACATCATTAAGTTTAATTCAATTCCCTTATACGAAACAATAGACAAAAAAATGTGGTCCAGTTGTGCCCACGCAAGTCTTGGGAACTTGCTTTGCGTAGGCGCAAGCTCATTTTTATGCCCTATACAGCAACAGGCATTTATGTCAAGTTACCTTAATAAGATCAGGAAATCCATTTATTGTATAACAGATTATTTAATCTACATCGATGTATTATGTTGTCATGTAATTTATGTTTTGTTGAATGATTTAACTGAGCCCGTTTTTCAGAAAATTATAACGAAGAGGCGGCTTCTTGTAAGGTACGTTTTATGAGGAAAACTAAGTAATAAGTTAAATGGGTCGTGGTGATGTGATTACCTATGTTTGGTTGGTATTATAAGTATACATATAAAGTTAAAGTAAGTCTGTACAACCTATCAGTTTAATTTAGGCATTAAGGAACATTTGTTTAAATTATTGATGATTGAATTTTGATTTATTTGCTTGGTTTTCCTTTCATTATAAAATACAAACAGATAAACTTCTGTTTGTGTTTTAACGATATATAAGTCTACCTATAGTGTTTTTAGAATTTGATATCCTGAATAGATAGCAAAACATTTGAATGTCACAGATCCAATTAAGATAAAGCTCGTTTTAAATTGTGTCTCTCTAACAAATAAATATAAAAAGAAACGGAACTAGAATAAACTGGCGAGCTATTTATCTATTCATTTTATTTCCTTTTTATTACCAGTCAAATAGTGCAGGTAATTTTGTCATTCTGAAATGACAGTATTGGCGACACCCACTAGTTTAGTAGAACATATCATTGGTTTAGTCTTCATGTCTGATTTTCTAAAGCATTGCGTGTGGAGTAAACGCAAAAGTAACTGTACAAGTTCTATCAAACAACTGATTTGCTAGCTGTGTCCGTTATTATGTATTTTACTCTTCAATGGTCCAAATCATCATCATTGCTATTGAGTATAGTAATTCTCTATGGTATTTTCGCTAAAAAACATAGGGAATGAGAGACGATAATATAATTATGTGGATACACATACTACAGAATAGGGAAAATACGTACTTTTTTTGTTTTACCATATTTACATGTTGATCTGTTGATCGCGTCAATTCTTTTAAAGGCTATTTTTTGCTAATTTCAAGAACTCGTAGAACTAATGTTGTTCAGTTTCATGGTCTGAGACACCACACAAGAGGTTGTATGTTGAATATGTTACTTCTTGTATACAAGGTGGGTAGATCTCCAGATACCTATACGGTACAAAGTAAATGCAGTATGTATCTATAGTGTGAGCGCAGAGACATGTGAAACGGGCCAAACGACCGCATATGGCATTGTGTAATAACGTTTTATCGTATCTACCCACACTACGATACTTTATAAGGGATTAATATTACAACATTTCGTGTGTCAACCACGATAGGCAAGCCCAATGCGAATTCATTCTGTATTAAAACATAAAACTGTTTGTCGCTTTAATCGCTTCCCATTGCAATGCATTACAACAAGGATTTTGGTGCCAGATTGATCAAGTGAACAATAATCGGGTGGATTTCAACTTCGCCACTATGTTAATAGCCTGCTTGTATCGTTTTCAACTTCTATATGACGAACTTTGTTTTATTTCCATGATTCTAGAATTCCAAGAAAATTAAAAAAAAATCTAGATGGATGGATTGTGTGTGGAATAATATGAAAGAGAAAGGATTAAATGATACCGTGATGTCTGACAGGGGAGAATTGAAGAGCAGAACGTGTTGCGTTGACGTCGACGAAGTAGAACAGGGTAAGGGCTATTTTAGAAATCCATGTTTATCCAGTGCTGATCCTTAAACTGTATTCGAATCCAACATTAGAAGCCATTAAAGACACGTGCAGACGTATATGTACATACACATCCGGGCTATCAACTCAAGCGTCAAGTTTACAAGTCCGAGAAGAGGCGCGGGCGTGTTGCACGCACTTACACTATTTATCACATGAAATGGCTCAGTAACCTAATTACAAGAGCAATGGAGACACGTAAAAAAACTCGCTACATTAGATACTTCTAAACTCTTTGTCTACTCACCCTGCCGTGTATACATTCAGGTATTCGTTCAAGTAAACGTTTTGCAAAGCCTCGTTGTTCGCGGGCCGTGTTGCAAGACGAAGTAATATAATACAATGGCCAACGCGGTCATCGAGACAATACTCCTACACTTACTGCACCTACAATACATAAAGGCCCTAAAGCTTGTTTCGAAAGGTCGCTTTTTGCTTGCAAAAGTGTTTCTAGAACCACAGAGACGTGGAAACATTTATGCGACACGGTTATCGTAAAAGTAGGTGATTCACGGTGCTTGGACCAAAATATTGATTTTGTTGATCTATTGTGGTATTTAAATATCTTGATTTAATTGATGATGAGAAATGTAAGGACGGCAGCAGTACAGCAACTAACACTCATCGCGTATGTATATAATTGTATCTACGTGATCAGTCTTTAGATTGCTAAAGACTTCTTGATATGGTTTGATGAGACGTCACATATAACATTAGAATTTGATTAAATTAACGTACTACCTCGTTGGAATTCTAATGGATTTTGTGACGCAGCGTACATACGGTTCGTGGTTTGTGGTGCGCAGCAGCTTAGCCATGACGTCAGCAACTTAAGCGACTAGCTAATAGAATGAGGTGATCAAAATACTGAATGATATTTACCTGTAACCCACTCCTGTTGAGGGAGAATCTATCCCTGTCAAGCATATCTCTTTCGTGGTGCGGTGAGTTTGAACGCCTCGGCAACGTTGCATGGTTGGGTGACACCGAGTCAGACATGTACACCTCATCTGGAAACAATACAAAACAACCGTTATCAGCATTGTAACATACGACACAGTACGAAAATAAACATGGTGGAATATTGTAAAATGAAATCAGACGTCGAACGTACGCGAATAATATAATTAATAATGAATTTAGTATAGTTGATGTTGATAAAAGTACAAAAATATACGCAGCCAGGGCATTGGCAACGGTAATTCCGATTCAGTTATGGTATTTTTTAAAGGTAACAATCCAATAGGGTTACTTATGTTGTTTTGGTTCAAACAGAAGTATTTCAGATAAACTTGAGGATCCTGATGTTAGAAAAGATCGTGCCTTGAGTTATAGAAAAGATAGTAGTGCCAAAGTTAATAACCTATTTCAGAAAAAGAAATTTGTATCACTTAATTTTAATATAATTCAACATAACACTATTAGTCAGTTCTTGGATAAACGAAGTGGAATTAGTAGTGCAATAATTATTTGTGCCACAGAAACAAGGCGTGAATCAAGTAGACGAATCTAATTTCGGTACCATCGTTCTTCAATTCTAGCCATTCGTCGGGTTTGACAAATCGACACCTTTTGCTCCTCGTCAAAGAATTATCACACCACTCCAAAGACTTTAAAAAAGAGTCTCGACACGATAAAATCTCTCGAATGAATGAGATTTTCTCACCAGATTTTAAAGTACTGCAGCGACTGTTGCCGTCTGAATCCTGGGAGGACTCACATGGAACCGCTACCATTTTTTTGAAAGAGTAGTTTTGCGCGCCTAAATTGATTTCACTTGCATTTCGTTCAGAGGCTAGCAAAAGCGTGGTTGTAGAACTAGAAAAGTCATCATCAAGCGGCCTAGTGACAATCAATGCAGGGACACTTGTTTCTTGTACTACGCTGGATTTTGTTGCTTCGTTATTGAGAGTGTAACTCCTCCCAGTAGGTCCAACGAGAGCTGAAGTTGGATTATCTACCGGAGAGTCAAGTTCTTCATCAGAAGTTCCTTTACAACACAAACAGCGAGTTAAAAACGAACCGAACGTCATTTTTTTTTCACTTTTCACAACTGTCCTTCGGTAAATATCCACGTGGTGAAATGGCGCATTTATTTCGCCAGGGTTACCAGTTTTATTTTCTATCGACAAATAACTTGGTTCCGATTTATAACTAATTGAATAAACCATTGTTTCACAATTTTTGCCAACGAGCAACACGACTGCATGCCACTGGACTAAATCACTTTATTTAATTCCACATAAAATCCGTATTTTATCGTATCCTACATGTCATGGTCGTTTCCTGTTGTTTTAGTACACATAAATTGTGTATGTATGCTGGCAATGCGATACCACTAGAGATAGAACGCGGTGCAAAAAAACTGTTGTAAATTATCCGTTGTTCACAATGCGTAGGATTGAATCAAACCGGGGAGACCTCTCAATAAATTGCTGGTTGTGTCCATAAAGCTGGACGGACACTGTGTAATTGTTAGACTAACTTACATTTTGCAAACTATCGGGACGGAACATTATTGTAATTATTTTCCTCTTTCAATACATTTATAGCATTATGGTTTGGGATTATTTATAGCAATGAACTATGAATCGTCACCCTAGGTATTTTTACAATGTTTGTACTTATCCCTATTTAAGGAATACCAATGATTAGACATTAATTTACTCATAAGCGGAAGAGTAAATAAAAGAAATATATGAACATAATTATATTCATAAGTTAGTTAGTTACATACCATCTTGAAGTGAGGACTTATGCGGATTACCGCATAGGTCCAGTGTACTCCAACGTAAAAATTTCACGGGTTTATGTTCTGTATCACTGGTATCTTCATATAAAGATTTTGTTGATTTTAGAATGTTTCTTCTCTGTGTCAAATTAAGAACAGGCAAGGAAGATTTGAAATCTTCTCGAGAGCTTTGTGCCTCGGTAAAAGGCGTCGCCACTAAAGATTTACTGCTTGCTGAATGTTTAGTTGCATACGCCAAATTTTTATTCAATGAATCGATGTCATTTAAATCTCGAATAGACGATCCCTCATAACCAGATTCTGAATTATTAGAACTGGCGACATCAGTTTTCTCGTTCTCAGTCACGCTTTCGTCCCTTTCAGAAATAGTCATATCTTGAATTCTTCCTATGATCTTTCTTATGTCATATTCTTTATTTTTTTGTTCATCTGGCGTGTTTGTTGTAGAAGGATGCTCACAGATCTTAATATCTTTTATGTCAACATATGTTTTAGGTGTTGAAGTTACAATTTGAACCTTGTATTTTATTTTCGAGTCGACTTTTCCGTCGGTACGGTCTTGTGTAGGGCTACTTGGAGATTCAAAGTCCTTATTTTGTTCCTTTACTTTTTGAGCACATGAGGTCTGAATGTCTTCCAGATCGTCGTCTGGCAAGGGAATATTTAAACATTCTAAAGGCACACCGTCGTTTTTGTCAGTTAAAGCCGATGCATATTTTGAGTTTGCCGGTCCTTCCTTTCTTTGTTCAGGCAGTGAAATAGCCGGAGATTCACAAGACACGCTATGTTGCTTTATTATTGGAGCACGTTTAGTTTCTGGAGAAATGTTTGAAAATTTGAAAGATACATGAGATTGTTTGTTAATTTCGTTATTTCTTATTGATTTTGAGGGATCCGAGTCCTTCTTATTTTGTTCAGGCAGCGTAATATTCGGCGATTCATAAGGCAGGTTTTGTTGCTTTATTGTTGAAACCAATTTAGTTTTTGAAGAAATGTTTAAACATTCTAGAGATACACTAGATTCTTTATTAATCTGGTTGCATTTGCTCTTTGAGTGTTCAGAACAGCCTTGTCGGTCAACACCCGATGTAATATTTGAAGTTTGAAAAGAAGTATTTTTTTCTGCGTCAGTTTGAGTAGATTCGGTTTTTACGTCTTTCAAATCCTCCTCGTCAGACAAATCCTCTTCAGGCAAGGCAATATTTGCAACTTCAATAGCCATAATTTGCACTTTGTCCACTTGAACACATACACTTTTCTTTTTTTTAGCTTCATTGATTAGTTTCTTTTCTATTTTCTTGCCAATAGCATAATTTTCGCGCACTTTCTGTTTTAATGGAACTGCTTTCGGCACGGACACTTCGGAAACCAAAACAGAATATAACTTAAACTTTCCCCTATTTTTTTCCCGAATTTTTGATAACGGAACTTCTATTTCACTGTCATCTTCTACTTTATCTTCATTTTCCACATTGAAACAATTCCAGCAAGACACATCCACATTTTTTCTCTTTACTATTTGATTACTAGCACTGTTCTCACTCATTTTATGTGAACTAGTATAACACAATATAAAAATATAGAGCAAGTATTAACCCTCGGGGAACATAAGCTTGACTAAACCTTGTCAAAGGTGTCGAATGCTTAAATAACCTGATCGTTAGGTAGCTTGATAGTGCATATTAATAATATATGTTAAAAAAATATTGCGCAACCTTATTTAGAACAACGTTCTCAAAGAATATTCCGTCCACTTTTGAAATGTTATGTAATAATAATGTAACAATCAACAACCTTAATGTATTCATAATGACGAGGAAATAAGATATACTTGATCTTTGATTTTATCCAGATAAAAACTATTTAGTTAAGTAGATACAAGTAAAAAAACTAAAGCAAAACAGAAAAGTGGTCAGACTGGTTTGATGCACACCCGACACAGCCAGCTAATTGTTGTCGACACGAGGTCACAAGTTCATACAAATTAGTCCCCAGCTTGATTTGTACAACGTAGTAGTGTTTTTATTTAATGAAAAGTAAGTTTTTTTTTTAACAATATTATATACTCTTCAGAATTTTAGAAAATTGTTTAAAATCAAATGCTTGGATTTTATTGAAATTTAAATTCTATTAAAATCTTACATTAATCTTTGTCATGGCGACACTATTCTTGTAAACACATAGGGATTAGAACAAATATTTTTATTTAACCAAATTAATTTAATGTATCGGTCTTATTTGCATAATTATAAATTAGCTTGTAGAATGATCTTATTATTTATGTTTTTGTTTAAATAATAAAACTATAAATAGAACAGGTTAGATTACAGACTAAAACATCCGTAACTCGTAAGCAAGTACTCGTATGTACTTAGTCAATGGAATGTGAGTTTACGTCGTCTTCATATAAAAAAAGTTTAAATAATTAGTTTGAAGGTAATACCATAATGTACAGTACATACATAATATTTTAATTTATATTATAATCTGGTGGGTGTTCTCATTAAAAAACCATTTAAAAATGTTTTTTGTTAGAACTGGTAGCTAAGTATTTGTTAAAATTTAAATAAGATCCAATAGAATTAGAGTTAATTATTTTTGAGACTATTTGATAGATCTACAAGGAAGTTTTTTGAATTATCAGTGTAATAAAATACCTACGTACATAAAAATAATAATGAAAATAGGTACCGGTTTTCTCACTTTTCGTCATAAATTGGTGTCATTGCAACAATCCTGTCATAAAACAACAAAGTAGGTATTTATTTTCTAAATAATTCATCGATCATATATTATTTATGTTAACTGTTTGGTTAATTATTAATTTAGGTAAATGACTTAATCGTACTTTAAATGAATTCCGCTTTATTGGCCTGGTCACTAACTATTCCGATAGAAAACGCAGGTGCAATCTTCGCTTTCATTCAAGTTTCCGTTAAAATCAATGAATTCGTTTTTACCTATAAGTTTTGAAATCACAAGAATAAGTTTAAAGTGGTTAAAGTTAAAGTTGAGTTTTGACTGATTTAGAAAGGAGATCAAAACAAAAACCATGTCACGAATGTGTGTGGACACAGCTATTGTTCGCATAATGTTCGCAGTGGCGTGCAACAGGTCCAAAACGATGTCATTGTCACTCTATGTTGCTCTCTCTCTGACAGACACGGTACCTTTCTAATCATGTTTGTTACTCATAGCAAATCATCAATCAAGATCTCATTACGGCAACAGTATTCGAGAAGACAACTTGTTAGTCTCGTAACTTATGTATCATGTATGTAGGATAGAAAAAGTGTAACGGTGAGTGATAGATCGTGTCCCTAATATCTTGTGCTGTGATCATGAGGCATCATCACATAAAGTGCCGTAAAATTGACGTATTGCTTGTTGAGCCTTGTAATTTAGGTTTACTATTTGTAGGTAGTTAGTACAGCAAATACTCTGGTTACAAGCATTGATGATAATAAGATTTTAAACTATCTTGGTCACTAATAACAAACACAAACTAACAAATCTGTAAACATGGTAAATATCCCGTTTCTAGTGTTAATGATAATATCCATGAGTCTGATTGCATAAACCAAAAATGTCAGCTTCCTATAAAATGACGAGCATTTAATAGCATCACCATTGTTCAACCAATGTTAATTACAAAATCAATTAAGGTTGCTATTAATTTACATGATCTGCCTAAAAATGCTTAGGCATTAACTATATTAAATGAGAAAATCTATTTTTTAAGAAAATGTCCTCCAACAACACTCATCTGCCTAGCCTCTCCTCAACGATTTTGGGGGCTTCCAGTCTAACCGGATACAGCTGAATAATAGTATTTTACATAGAGCGATATCTAAATTCCATAACCCAGTTAGTACTGGGTAGTACGATATCCTTTGGTACGACTGGTTGTCAAACTTTCGGGCCACTGACTACCTGAACGACTGTTAAAGATCTACAAATGACACCCGGGACCAACGGCTTAACTTGCTTTCCGAGGCACAGAGGAAACTCGGTATGTAATGGGTGGTCAGCCATCCACGGACCAACCTAGGCAAGCGTGGCTTAACCTAAAGAGCGATCCGAACGGCTGTTATTATTTAGACACGAACTCCTCCAACAACAACAACGTGTGAAATCTAAACATTATCTACGTGGCCGTTGGCACTATGTATTTGTTTCTCATGAGAAGGTAACCGAGTATATTCACTTTCCATTATTCGATTACCACAGTAGTAAGCGAGAAATAAACCGTGCGATTATTGAGCCGATATGCAAAATCATAGTATTTGTGCAACCTGTGCATTACCGAGAGTCGAGACTGCGCCGATAAAAGTTACGAAGTTGATTATTTTCCATTACAAAACCCCGTGAACAAATGAAAATGTTATAGAAAATATACTTCTGTCTTTGTGTGAATCATCCTAGCTACCTTCAAACGAAATGTGTTTGGAAAGATACTATAATTAACACCTCATTTCGTGTAAATGTGCTCCGCTGATTAAATTACCACTAGTATTTTTAGGGGTATTTACAGAAAACAGATTCTGCTATCTATACGAACAACAGTCACAGTAGCTAGAAGAAAGTGTTTGGTGTTTTGTGTTTGTCCTTTTGTTCAGATATTAATGCTTAGATCTAGATCCGGTTAACTTGCCAGTCTGCTGTTGGTACGGTGAAGATAACTTTCAGAGCTAAGCTACTTGCAGTCATAATATGCTATTATGACTGGTTGCCTTTTAGTGTCCAATATAATAACTATGATATGACAACATAAATACATTTTCTCTCGCTCACTGCAACATATAATTGAGCGACAATTGTCTGAGTACATAGCCATCTATTTACTTAGACAATGCTACTGTGAATATTTAGCGCTAAGATTTCACTATACAAAATATTTGTCAAGACTTAGCTAACGCTTAAACACTTGGTTTTTATTAGTAAATGTTTTAGCAATTCTGTATTTGAGATTTTTGTAACAGCAATCGAATGTAATTTCATCAGCTATCTACTTCGTTAAATGCTAATGTGTTGTTTAAACAACTGTTAGTGTTGATGTGGCCATGGCCTGAAAACGTTATTGACCTTAAGTACACGTAATTACTTCAAATGCAATTGTAGCACCTTTAGCGGCTTATGAATAGGAGATCTACATTATTGTTTACGTTTTGGCGAAATTCCGCCACGAAATGTCCTAAGGTGGTCACAACTACGAAGAACGTTACGAAATAACATCTGTAATATATAGGGTTAGGCAGAGGTGTGCCTATTGTAAAACCACATTTCTCTTTATACATAGTTATGTTTGAGTCCCATACATGGTGGAAGGAACATTGAAGCAAACGGTTACCGTTTGTTCAGTACATTATTCACGTTTTTTTAAATCAGTTGTTCCATACAACACACATTTACATTACATTACACACACACATTATTTTACATTTACATTTTAACCTGTAGGTATTGCACTTTGATTTTTTTTTTTATTGTCTATGAAAATCTTCGTCTTTGGAAGGATGTACTTACTAAATATGAACCGTTTGTGCGTCGATGTTCCTTTCACCGAAACTATTGTAACCACTAACTAGACTAACGAAGCACATAACGTTGCATCTTATAGTATTTGTTTCACTGTTTACAATAGGTATAGGTATCCTTCTATCTAGGCAATATATATCTTGATGGGGCTCTAAACTTGGTGTATGACATCATACAAAAGCGTGTTTGTCTCTGGGAGAGTCATGTAGGCTTCGTCTTTTGCATTTTAAGGAGACACTATTGATTTAATAGTTGTTTTATAGCTCTTTGGTGGTTTGGATAAACCCCAAGTGTGAATTATCCATTTCGTTTTTGTCTATTAGTTCCAGGGAAAAATGTGATGAGTTCTGATGATGTGGAACCGATTTATTCTGCTGTTTCATTCTTACATAGTAAATAGTTGAGCAAATATTACAAACGCAAAAATGACTGTCTGTGTATCTTACCTTTTCACGTATTAACGGCCGATCGGATTCCGATGATATTTGGAACACAATTAGATCATGACCGGAGTTAGGACATAGGATTGATTTTTTTTTATGCTTTAAGTACGCTCCCGTGGAATAATTCCCTGGTTCCACGCAGGAGCCGAGGGTAAGAGTTAGTAATCCATATGATTAAAACGTAATCGTATTACAAAAAGCAGCTAAACTACAGTAAGCATTGTTTAAAGTTCCAAAAAACAAAGTAAAGAAGGCGAATGTTCACCAGATTGGAACGAGGCTTAAAAACTTGCCTCAAGTGATTTACGCTTACTTACCAAAACGAGTTTACTGTTAACATATTCATTTTATAATTTTTGATACACAATAATATAACTAACGATGTTTTAATTTAAGGTTTTGACACAGACTGCGTGATATGCGATAAAGTCAAAAAAGTATAAAGATATCTGATGGATAATTTTCCTGATAGTAGGAGGATGCCGACAAGTTATCAGTTTTAGTTATTTACCACGATTCCTTTAGTTATTATTATTGTATCAACGTTTCATTGATTTCATTCACCTTTATTAAAACAAGAATTGTCCTACTAGTTCACATTCACGTCACATTTGTTCTTTTAAACAGAAGTTATGTACCTACATAGGTATGAAGTTGGTTATGTGTTAAACTGCTAATCTTACTTTATATCACTGACGTTATCAAATGCGTGGCGCGTGCCTTGAACGCATGTACGACGTCCAACTCGTGAGTGACGTCAGCACAGGTAGTCACGTTAATCCGCTGCCTTGACCCTGAGCTGCCATGAAGAATTGTATACTCTTCAATTTGCGAAAGGAAGTAGCCATGTTAATGTCACGACTAGCTCCTGATGGAGTGGAAAAGGTTTTCGAAATGGGTCCCTAAGGTATTGGAAGAAGTCTAATCAGTACAGCCATTGTAACCATAGAATAATGCAAAAGCAATAGTTATTGTAAAAGAGCTAAGTATCAATTTTGTGTGTACATAATATTTATTAAGGAATATTTTATGAATTTCATAGATTATAGAGCAAATTGCGTTTTAAAACATGTGGACAGGCACCTAATCATAAAAATGTTGTGGCGTAGAAAAATGACTTCTTATGTAGGATTCAAAACGCTTGCTATATCTACACAAATGCAATTAAGTAATAAGTACCATAGGGCGTCAAATTTACAAGGAAATGTTGTAATTGCTAAAGTAAATGAAGTTATGACAGGATTAATTTCGTAGAGAAATGATCTACTAAAACACATAAAGGGGACGCTTTCATGATAGAACTAAAACTACGTACGTTTTAAAGTGAGGGATCGGAACCCATGCTACATACGTGCATCTTAGTAATATCCGTATGTCTACATTAGATGCGATTTTATGACGTATGCTGGTTAGAGAGGGCGTGCAATCACAGTTTCTCTTTTCTTAGCGAGTGTTTGTAAATACTAACATACGATGCACCAGAACAATGGAGTCAGAAAACTTAAATGGATGCTTGCAATCGTTTTGGGCAGTGGATATCAACACATTGATGAAACATCTGTTCATTTAAATGAACTGGAATCGAGTAGGAAAACCACGTTGATTTTTGAAGAATAAGCAAATAAGCTGGGAAGCTACGGGGTAAAATAAGATGTGGTTTATCCCAAGATCGATCAGTTAATTAACTGACCACAAATTCATCAACCTTCATTTTTGTCCTCCCAAAAGGATACTGGAGATAAATACTGATATTCAGCGGTTTTACCGGTAGCCGACCCTAAGATTATTGGAAAAAGCTAGGTTAAGGATGATGGTATACTAGATAAAAAGAAGTACTTTCAATAGTTATAACTATAACTGATTGCCTTTATTCAACTCTTGTAGAATTACTGGCGCTGGCGGTGACCTATTCCAATACAAATAATTACATTCGTAACATATAGAAGGTTATCTGCGTTTATTACACAGTAGCTGCAACAATATTCTTGTTATTATATCGGACACGTTACTCACGATTTACCGTTAACGAAATCATTTAAGATTTGCAATAAAATTGGCCCGGAGATTCATTTAGCAACGCATTGTATTGCTATTTTATATATGTAGTGTTTTCTAGATTATTGTCATGGTATAATTTGATTTAAGACTGAGGTCGTGCGCTTAGTTTAGAAGTTAGTGCACGATCGATAGTTTCAGTAAGGCTATACTTAGGTCTTGTTTTTTCTGGTAGTTCCGCAATCCAGTGATCAGTTATGTGTGAGAATTGTTGTATTACTAAAAACAGGAAATAGATTTGGCCTACATGACCTTTAAGTATAACGTACTGTGCAGCTAGCTGCTTTTACAGTCTTTAATTTCACGTGACTGAAGCTGCATTTTATTTAGTTCAAGTAACTTTCAAGTAGGTATGTAAAGCCAACACCACAGATTATCAACAGACTGATTGTTGTCTCAATGCTTTGAGATAAGGTGTTTTTCTTGGAATATGTTACACTACCTTGTGTATTATAGATAAGAATAATCCTTTTAATTTTAATTGTTTGTATATTCTTAGTAGTAAGCATATTTTTTTATGTTTCTTTTTTTTTCTGCTCAGCGCTTTATCTTTATTCTTTGTTAGCAGAACTTATTCTTCCTACTTTTTTATAAACCTTAACTAGTACTAATATTTACACTGTGCCTACATTAACTTAATTATAATTTATTCATTTATCAAACACCAGGAAGGGAATGAACTCGAAATGAAGCGTACGAATTGTTCGCCCATGTACAGTTAGCAAACTGAACCAGAGTACAGTTTGTAACCCACGGAGCATGGCGAAGACAAAACTAAAATGTTGACGAGTTTTTAAAAACAAAACGAAAGTTACAAGGCTAATAGGGCTGCAAGTTATGATACTAGATTTGTATAAAATGAGTTTCATAATGTTGAAACCAAATCTAAACACGCACATAGTCGAACACTAAATAAATATTTCTTGAAATTGAAAAGCCTAGTATTTAAAAAACATGGTATTAAATAACACACTGTATAAATTATAAATGAAGAGGCACTCATTGGATCAATATATTAAAAGTACTTAAAAAAGAGCAATATTTTCAAAACTAAAAAATTGTCAACGCTATTGTATCTCGTTGAAGTCTTTTGTTAGAAGATGTTTGTTTATACAAGTTTTCCGTTTACTACTAACAAACTTTTATAGTATTTTATTTTGACTATGATTAATTATGTAACCTTATTTTCATTTTTCGTTGATAAACAACACACAAAACATTAAATGTGCGTTTTTTTTTTAAATGTATGCAATCTGGATGCTTGGTTAAACTGTTAACTCACAACAAAAATTCAATAGGAGTTGCAACTTCAAACAAAAATGTAACTGGCCACTCTGGCACCCATAACACAAGCTAACACCTCTAATTTAAACGTAGGTACGCTTTAACGACAAGTACCTCAGCATCAGATAGAAAGTAACAGAGACGTAAACATGGATGAATGTAGTTTTCCCATGGCGAGAAAGTGGTCTCACAACAAACCTTTGCCGACATCCATCAACGTCGGCTGTTACAAAAATTATGTAGTTACACAGCCTCATTATTATTCATAGTTTAGTGCTAAGAAAGTAACAGTCTACTGTTATGATTCACGTAATCTCATTGATGAAACCTCTCTCAATTTTCGCGATGAAATCATCTCGAAGTAACGTGTAATTTTTATTATTACATTGTCTGTCTGTACTGTGTGGCCTATTCTTTTCCTTTGTGAAATAAAATTGCATGTTTTCTGACATAAATTTTTCGATCGGCGGCGATAGAAAGCTAATCATGTAATTATGTGTGTAATTATTTTAATAGCAGTTGGTTAATTGATTATGTACGTTTTATAGACATTTGTGTAGAAATAACTTGTTGATGGATAAATATACAAAATACAACCTCAATACAGAAACAATGTTCAGCAGATAAGGCAACTAGCAGTTATAGCTATAATGTGAGCGACTCAAAGCTCTGCTCTACAGTACTACAGTTGCAGTTAATGAACCGTTGCTGTTTCTACTAAACTGTCATCATTCATCATCATCATTCAGCCGAAAGACGTCCACTGCTGGACATAGGCCTGCCCCACCTACTAAACTGTCGGAAGTTTGGAACTCATCAGTTTCAAAATCCAGAATATCAGCTGAAGGCAGGCGAGGTAATCTGTGTATTAGCGGGTACTGCATTGGACTCAAAATTGTTTACCGCTGGCTCTTTAGTTAAACATATTTTGACCTTAGCTTTAATAACAAACTATTAGTACCATTGTAAAACAAAAGACCTTTAATTTTACAGTTCTCGTTTTAAGCTGAAGGCCCCTAAGATTTATGAAGTTGAACAGAAAGTTGCGACAGGCACTATCTCTGATTGCTCTCAGATAACGCGAGGTGTGGGTGGTGTAAACATGTTTCGTAACTTGCATGTCAACAGACAGCGACTTTTTTCAACAATTAACATACACTCGACATTTGTATAACCACGCACTTATACGTCGTTACGACGTAATCAAGCTATGTATATGTATATGTTTGTAAGAGCTGAGTAGTTATCTGTAAACTAATTTTAGTTCTCTGCAATAGGTAGTGTAATGTTTAATAACACACATCTTGATTTAGTAACGAAATAGAAAAGAAAATGTGTCGATTTCTTGTAACACATACGGTGTAACATTCATATCGATTTTCTACTATCAAGAAATTGTAAATTCAAATCAAGCAGTAATTTAAAATTGCACGTTTCGAAAGTTATTTCCATAATCTAAACTGGTATACGACTTCGAATCAACGGATTTGTGGGCTAATAGGTAAACTTGTAGATATTCGTTGTCAATCAATAATATTATACGGCTTGATAAGTCTCGAAAATTGTTGTTTGGATATGGCCGTGCAATAGTTCTGGGAATATCAGTAAATTAAAAAACCAATTGGTTTCAACAAGATAACTTGAACTAATTGCGATTAAGGTGACCTGAGAACAAACTAAGGAGCTGTCACAAAAGTACGGAACATTTTATTTAGAGGTTAATACTTTAGTGGTGTTTAGAACCACTAAAATGATGCTGTGGAAGCTAGCTTGTGGTTAATGAGGGTAATTCGTAGAATCTTAGTTATAGCATTGAAGGATGGTGGCTTTATTGTCTTAGAATGAACTCATCCGGAGTCTTGCGTCATTTGGACTTGCAAACCGGTTGGCCTCGCGTCGATCTGCACTTTTAGGTTTTTTCCTTACAGAACTATGTTGAAGAACTGCTTCATTTAGCGTGCCTCTGAACGATATTGTGCCTTATCTGAAGTCTAGGAAATACTCTTTGTGAAATGTAAGATGTACGAGAATGCGCCGATAAAGCTCAATTAACAACAATAATGAAGTTGGTGAAGCAAGTAGTAAACAAGCAATTGGCCTAGGTGTTATTACTGTGTACAGTGGACCACGGTCCATGACCACCCCTATGTAATTTTCCGACAATTTTCTTTTAGAACAATTCCTTCCTGTTGTATTAGTACGCATGAAACCTTAAGTAAGCAAAGCCGTTTTGTGCTAAGCGTTTGCGCACGCTGATGCGCCGCGTACTTGCGTTACTCCACACTTTGTACTCATTCCTCGTCTTGGTGCCGTGCTCACGACAATACCGAATACAGGTATACCTGTTTACAATACTACAATAGAGTTATATTACTCGACCTTTTATTGGTTGAGTGGCATTTCAGTGATTTTGAAACTCGGATCGTGACAAAGCTCGCATTGATCGATTTTAGAACCACTCGTCTCGATAGTCAGTACTGTCAAGATGGTGATTCTTCGTCTCGATGATTGTTGACATTAACTTGTTAGTTGTTCGTGTTTCGCGGGATGTTGCATAAATGAGTAGGTATGTGAGATGCTAAACACAATGATATTGTGGATATCGGTATGCCGTTTAAAAACTGATTTTTAAACTATGTAGGAAGTATTTCGTGTTATAGGGTTACATGAGAGTAATAAGAAACTTTTTAAAAGTTTCAAAGACAAAACATACATATAGACGATGGTAACATTCACCATTTTCCAATCTAGTCTTTGGAAATAATGTAGTAACATTCTGTAACACACTAATTACCAATTACGATCAGCTGATTAATATTTAACCGTGATTACCGACTTTTTTATCCGCATACTTCGACACATCGGCGCAAGAAATAGACAAAGTGAAAGCATCCAGCGTCGATAAAGTCATCGACAACAATTGGTCACATGAAGTCGATAAAAAAATAATGCGGCCGTGCACAATGGTTTCCGAGTTTCATTTCTTTGTGACATGAAATGTGTGTACATTTGTATGACATGGATAGAAATAAATAGATGTAACAGTTTCAAGTGATTAGCCGACTACGGTGCGAGAAATCGATACTTCTTTTTTATTTATCTCTAATAATTTCGACCGATTAGACGATTCTCAGAAACCAAAAAAATAACCTAATCTAAATCTCTTTATTACAGGTAGAAACATGTTTTTGGGCCTTGATATGATCTAAAAGATTTCTTTAAAAAAAAATATTGGTGTGAAAATGCAATTCAAATTCTTTCATTAGATATCTAATCCATTTATCGCCAAATCGGTCACATACACAGTATTACACTGATGCTTATCAAATTTTCTGAATTTAATTTAATTTAAAAAACTGTAAGTACCATGAAAATAAATGATATTTTAGCAATATGCCCAAATTGTACTTTAAAATAATTTCATTCAAAATCCTTGTCTTTTATGGTTGATAGAGAATGGAACATTACTTAACATTGCCCTTGCATAGCTTTCTTGTGTTTTTAATTAATTACATAAGGTAATGTATGTGGAAGGTAGGTAGGTACCTACAACGTTACTTAATACAATTGCGAAATAACGTTTGTTTAAAATACTTACGCAGGTTCTGAGGTATCTTAAACAGTAGCCTACAAGAACAATTGTACAAACAAGTGAGCAATAAACATAACAATGTTTTGTGACAAACTACAATAACTAGTTTGTTGTACGAGTATTAATGTTCCAAATCTGTCACTATTTCCATACACTAACAGTTTTGCATATTGAAGGTCTTCATTCAGCTTTGTGTATTGTGAGTTAGTTATTACAATCTGTGATTTTACTGTGATCTTAGAGGTCATGAATTCATAGCAAATTGACACTAATGTGTGTTTTTCTAAGGCACATCACATGTACATATAAGTATTAGAAACAGTTACAACATTATTCAAAACAATATTAATTATTACATAACCAACAATGTAAGTCCTGCTAGACAAGACATAGATAATCAACAGTCTATGCAGTGACTAAAAAACTTCAAACAAAAACCTGGCATGTACAAACAGGGGAAACCGATGCATTGTTTCAAAAGCCAAAGGTATCAATGAATAAAGTGTCGCCGGTGCCCTATGTAACCGGATGAAGGCAAATAGCGACCAGCCAGCGTGAAACCACCATTTGGTAACCGGCAAGATATGCCATGCTACAACCTGGTCGAGTTAAGTTTGCGCCTCGCGTTGATGGCCCGACAATCCAGCGAGGCGCAAACTTTGTTCAACCGGGTTGTACTTACTGCTCTAGTCGGTCGGCTCATGAAACTGGACACAATCGATTTCTTATGTCGTAATTTATTGTAACTATTAGATTATTATTTTATAAAATAATGGTATAATGGTCGGTCGGAGCGGTTTTCAATAAGTTAAAGACCAAGATATTATAGGTGTTGAAATTTGAACCAGACTTACTGCATTTAAAAATAGTTTATCTACGTTAAGGAGTAAAGTAGTTACTACTAATTGGGATTATATTATTTTATTAGAAAAAAAAATCCAGGTAAACTAAGTTTTCATTGCAATTATTTCTTTGAATTAGTTCTCATATCTGTCGTATTTATCTCTAATGGGTTATAATATTTCTCACTATGATAATTTAGTTTACCATTAAATGTCATTGCAATGTGAAGCCTCAAGGTTAGCCATTCATCAACATGTGGCATTTTAATATTCTATTCACGATATACTTAACATACCCAGTCAGCCAGTAAAACGTCAAAGTTCCTTTTAAATTATATTTACTTTTGGAATATCATAGGCCCAAGGCTCAACACTACAGGTACTTACTTACTTATAAAATTACTTTGGCCAATGCTTATTGCTTTACCAAAGTAAAGTGATTTCGATATTAACGTGACCATTTGCCATTGTAGTAAGTGTAAGCAAAAAGTACAATAAAACCAATCAAGACTTTTTAGTATGTGTTTTCTATTTAATTTTGTTTTATGAGACTTACAAAATCACCCACACACCAACCTATCTACCTAAATGTCTGCACAAAAAGATCTTATTTTTTCCACCACAACCAAACTACTTTGATCTCTACCCGGGATCTAAATGCAATTAGCAAAATGTCAAAATAATTAAAAAGATAACTTTATAATATTTTTTTGATTTCGTTTAAAAGGACACTGGCCGGATTAATGTTGGTCAGACACAAAAAAAAGAAAAATCAGACAAAATATACGTGCAGTGTGCAGTGTCATCGCCACAGACGGTTAGAGATAGTGTTGCCAGGTGTCCTGATTTGCGCGGGACGTCCCGATTTTCAGGGGTCTGGGGACGCATCCCGATTTGTACCAGATCGGAACGCTAAATGTCCCGATTAATCAAAAAATTAAAAATTATTTTTTAAGATTTTATTTTATAATTTCTACTAGTCTAGCAAGACAGATTACTTGTTATGTAAGATTAAATAGACTTAAAACACCTTGTTTTTTTTTGTTTACTGTCCCGATATGCAACCCTAAATCCCGATTTTTTTGACCTCATGTACCGATTTACAACAAATCGGACCTGGCAACACTAGTTAGAGATCAAATCGATTCATTATCAAGATGATTAGGTTCAAATTCCAAAATTTCCATTTTTTTTTAACTTTTATATCTTTAAATTCAAATTCAAATTCTTTATTGCTAACTATGTGTACATAAATAAAGTTCTTAACAGAGGATATCAGTCTTTAACAACTTTAATGTTTAAATTAATGATTTCTTTGAACTGTTATCAAACTCTGTATTAATGCCGTTAGCAATTACCGTTAATGTTATTTTAAAGGTGATGTATCCCGTGTCTGTTAGCAGGTTTTCTAAATATACATATAATAATGGAAATGATTTTGTTTTCCCAGAATGTTTTACTTTTCTGTAGATGGAGGTACGAACATTTAACAACACTGAATTTATTTTTCATATTACGGCCTAAAGTTACTTTTAAGAAATTAAACATGTTGCATGCTACTGAATAGTTTCATTACAGCAAGAAACTGAAAGGCCTTCCAGCAGATTTCGGTGTTTTCCTTTCAATTGCTGTGTTTTGCTTTCATACGCAATCAAAGGTCGTTTTAACGGCCGCAAACGATAGTAAACTGAGCAGGATACCTAAATCGCAAGCGTAGTCAGCTAAATGCTACGTCAACCTTTAATCAATAGCCTACGAGCACCGAATCAAGCGAGAATTGGACACATAATACATTTGCTGTAAAATTAGGACAAGGCCAGTACTTTTCGTTGCTTAAATAGTACTTAGTGCGTAAATGCATCGGCCAATGAGTGAATGGCAGCGGTATAGAACTGTGCATTCGCTCGCCACAAAATGATTACGTCCGATAAGCCGGAAACATTGTAATGAACAGGTTTTCGAAGTTTTGAAAGGTGTTACTTGGGTTACGTATGAAGTCAAACATCAAAGTTTATTATGAAATCTATTTAAATAAGAGCAATATGCTAATTCGAATGATTTTTAGTTCCGTGATGATAAGTACTTAAATTGATATTGGTTTCTTAATTGCGTAGAAACCTGCATTCGGCTTTGTTTACCTATTTATGCGCAAATCACGTAGGTTTTATTATCTACCAACCTACACAGACAAGCTGGTGCCTAGGGTACTGCGTAGCATATAGGCTTGAACAAGGTTGACACCTAAACAACACAATATTATTTTTATTTATGAAGAAACTCTTTTTTGCATAATATTAATGTGTATGATTTATTATAATGACCGCCAACAAAAGCCGCTGTACTGTACCCTGCAGCAATTCACATAGCATTTATGTAGACATACATACTTGCAGCGAAACGTGAACAATTGAACATCTCTTACCAAAACCAATATAAAATGTAAATAGCCAAACACGTAAACGCAAGAAAGACATCACAGACCCCATGTAACTTATAAATACCGATGCGGCCTCTCGAAATGTCTCATTGCTGTACCGATGAGAAGGCATTAAGGTCAGCTGTTTACCGAGGAATGTAGTCAAGAACAGAGAAATACTCTGTCTAAACAGTTAGGCCTACTTTTTAGCAAAGCATTCGGTACCAACCGTGACGCCACAGAAACAAAAGCGGTTTACCTAATGACGCGTTTAATTTATAAAGTTCTAGAACGGAGGAATTGTTATAGATTATTGTTTTAAAAACAGCTAGGTTTCTATTCTAAGTAAAGTGTTAAAGTAGTGGCTTAGCTTATCAACATTGTGCAGTAGTGTTGGTAATAGCCAATGACTATTACAACATAAGTATTGCTTTCAAAGAAGTAGGGTAGGGAAATAAGTGTGATAAAGAACCCACACTTAGGTAAAAAGGGAATAGAAATACTAATTTACATGGAATTTTCGAGGCAAATAGATTCAGATCTGCAGAGCATGAGGTCCTGGGTTTAATTCCCAGGTCGGGCAAAGTGTTTTGCGTTTTTCCATCAGGAATTTCATTATTAAGTAGCAGCCACGGAGTCTGGGTTTGTGCCCGGTTGATGGCAATAGGTTTGCCCGCTATAACATGGGACTAAACATAACTGGCGATATATGGGTGTACTTGTTAGGTACAACTCTGCCTAACCCTTCGGGGATGACAAGGCATGATGTTGTGTTAAATAGATTCAGAAATTGGACAAAAACTATTCAAAATACATACAACAAACTGCACACTGGTAAAACTAATATGTCAACACAATGAAGTTCTTAGAAACCCTTTAGTATTCCTGGAATCCATATAAATTCCGTAAAAGCATTCTGTTGTCCGTCAAGCGCTCAGCCTATGTGTACGGTCTGTCTACACTTTCTTCAGTTCACTAACCCGTACTTCTACGAAAGTTAATTAAAACTAATCATCAAGACCATAGGATAATCGATTATGACATCACAAGGAAGTGAACTACTTCCTATAGTAAACGTTCACTCACCGTTTGTTTTCTTTAATCGATTCATACGTAATCAAAATATAGTTTAATAGTTGTTTGCTATCTCAGAAAATTAGTTTGAGTAGTAGTGAAGTGGCGAATTAATGACTAACAAAATAAAATGTGATTTCAGTGGCTTTGTTTTTAAACGTTTTGTCTCCCCGATTTCACTGAGAAATTGTAACTCTTCACTTCTAACTTTTTTCTTGTTTTGCGTCATCGCTGAAAACTGATGACTTATTTAATATTAAAACTATTTTATTTTGTAAAAACTGTATGTTAAAAATTGCAACGATAAAATAGAAACAGTTTGAAGTTGATCTAGCTTGATTGATAGTTCGACCAAGCATTCATTCTCAAGCACCGCACGGCAAACCATAAAAGAAATATCTATGATTGCGACCCGGAATTCGTCGTAAGTATTTGTTTCAATTTTTATTAGGATTGCATTACTTATAGAGATTGCGACTATTATTCTCAATTTGTATTGGCACCACCGCATTTGCACGTTTTTAGATTCTGTGCATTTTTTCGTAAGTACAGGCGCAAGGTATGCGGTGCATTGAACGTGACATTAAAACCAATGAGTTGCACATTTCGATGAAATTGCTCACCCATTACGTAACAGTAGGTAATCTGAATGTTAACTGTACCTATCTTCTGTGATCGACGGAAGTTTGTAGTTTTAGATCAGCTGACGTAAAAGCTTTTGCCAGGTCATCTTAAGATGATTTATTTAATTTCAAGAACTTTATTTGAGGGTTAAGACTTCGAATAAATTCGAGAACAAAGAGTTGTATTTAATAGTAGTTTGGAGTTGATGGGAAAACAGTCACGCAATACTTTAAGTGGGTTAAAGAAATACGAATGTAACAATGATACTTTGTAAACGCGAGTGATTGGCTTCGGTCATGGACAGTTGCGAGCCATGGGAAATTGAAGAAGGGCGCAGAGGCACGTTTGTTCGAGCAATCCCAGCTCGTTTCATGACTTAAAGAAAAGTTAACATGATGGCATTGAAATATAAGATGTTTAAATATCGAACCAGTTGTTTTAAAATAACTGTAACCTGCGAATGCATTGTAGTCTCGTGCGCAACCAAAACATTGAAGGTGTATATTTTTAATAACAATTTGTGCGTGTGTATTGGATGAACTAAAAGATATGTATTCTTTATTACACATTGTTTGGTTACACAACTTGTTTAAGTGTGCACATAGTTTTAATTCAAAATGTAGCCGTTTTTTACGAGATGATTTAGTTCAGAGTTAACGAGCTGATTGTCAGAATGTCTCATTCATGTCATTGAGTGCGAGTGAAAATAACTTTTGAAATTGTTTAGAAAGTATAAAGCACAATAAAATTTATCATCCTATTAACGCGGTTGATAATTACCTACCTCTTTACGTAACAAGGCGTATTTTAATTAACTTTAAGCTGTTGGTCGCTGTTAAAAACAATCGTGACAATTCATTTGCAGCACCATTGTCTTTTTGTGGAGTCTACAACATGTTGAATTGTCATGACAAACAAATGAAACTTCCAGCACATTAAGAGGCTCATTTTATGCGAGTCTCAAGAATAAATAAAGTGCAGTAATATTTTCCGTCTCTAGCTGTTTCTCATGACCTTACATGTTAGCAAAGTGAGCACATAACGTAATAAACCACATCTAATAGGTCCGTTTTTATAACTTGAAATATAAGACAAGAATAGCTTTTTCTGCGTAAGCGGATGTTGTGTTTCACGGACGTGTCTGTGATAAAGAATAATTTTAAAGAAACTCATTGCATTCGTTACAGTCTGTAAAGCTGATGGGTTTTTCGAAAACATAATGACCTTTAACAATACAAACCGAGTGCACAAAGTTCTGGTTTTTCATGAATGGGGAGTGGGGCTTCAAAAAGCTAAAGAACTTTTAAATTTGAACATCACTTAAGTAATTAAATCAGGTGTCTTGTTTTGATTTCGATTCGTACTGTATGAGAAACTTGTTCTTGTTTCAAGTCTATCTTCTTTCAAACATTTTAAAACGATACGTACTGAGATACCTCAGAATACAGGACAAACTAAAGACGCCTACGACCTGATGCGGTATGGAACTACTACAGTCGTAGCCGTATGTCGCAGTATGTCCAAAAATAATTGACAAACCTCAGAGCACCTCGCCTCTCTCTACCAACAAGCATTATATGGTTGCAGCTTGCAGTTCCATTCGCATTACGGGTCGTCATGTATTCTAAGACTGATACATAAGAATCACTAATAAAAAAAAAGATAACTCACCCTGTAGGCTAGGTGCCGACGCAGGCGCAGCGGGTGGCGGCTGCAGCGGCGTGGGAGGCGGCCTGCGCCTCCTAGGCGCATGCAATCCTGGCGCTGACGCCGCCCGAGTCGCCGTACGGAACCCGGGCGCACGGTACCGGGCCGACTTCACCGGACCAGCGGGCACTGTGTTGGATGTACCCGTGATGGACGGCAGCCGAGGTAGGGAACCGGCGCGTTGTTCTTCCTCCGACTGGAAGATAGGTTGGTGTTAGTTTTCAGATAGGTTATTCTTCGTCTATATGAGAGTGCCTTGGCAAACTAGCCAGATAGCAAGGTGTAAGCAACCCTGACTGACAACAGCTACACATAGTAGTTGGTTGGTTAGTTGGGACTATCGATTTATCAAGTACTGGACTTTGCCTTAGTTAATCAGTTTTAAGTAAAACCTATTTAATGTTTTTATTACAGAGCTTCCATAAGAATAATTTATTTGCTTAAAATACAGGTGTTACCAGTGTACCTATTTTAAGGGGTGTTTGCTAGTAGTTGAGTCATTATAAATACTGCAATTTAATTATGTTATTACTAATGATGGTTAGATTATCTCCTTATCTGTTTAATGTCGACACTTAGCTACAATTAGAGGTTCTGTGCAGGTGCCATTTACTCCACCTGTCATTGCCGTAACTATTTACTTATTACTGTATAGTTATTAGGTCGATAGTTAAGTGACTCTTTGAACATTGTTTTCAAACAATGATAGCCAATGACATCTTAGAAACTTGTAATCTTACTACTAAATGGAAAAGTTTGGATGGATGTTTGTTATCAATCACGCCAGAACGGCTGAATGGAACTGGATGAAATTTGGCTCAGAGATAGATTATAGTCTGGAATAGCGCATAGGCTCCTTTTTTTCACAAGTAGGTACTCATCAAAATTTCCACGCGAACGAAGTCGCGGGCTACAGCTAGTGTTATACATATTTATGAAACAGTATTGATTGAGTAAGAAAACATAAGTCAAGTCCAATATTTTTATGCATGTGTTATGTCATGGCAATTAACATGGACGATGATTGGACAGGTAAAAAGTTGATGATGAAAGTATTTTTTTAAATAATTACGATAATTTACTAGCCTAGCTGTTTTTTATTGCCCTAGCGTTTCTAGGTAAAGCTAGAAAATCGTACGTGCTTATCAACGATAAATAATATTATTGTACGAGTATAGTGTGTGTACGCACGACGGCCAATCAAGCTATACAAAGCCAGTTTATGTGGATCTCTCATTGTATAGGAAAGCTATTCATAGCAAGGCCAAGTTATACTGGAAATGTACAGCTGTGCCGCCGTGTGTACTATTGTAATTATTTTAAGTATTTATTATCACTAGGCATAGCTAATGCAATTATAACCTAGGTTCAAATTCATAGAAGTATAGAACAATAAGTACTGATTACTTTTTCTAAGTACAAGATTTTATGTAGTTAAGTGTCACGGACCTAAAAACTGAAAGTGTGCTAAGAATAAGGAATTTTAATGTCCTAATTCGAAGTAGTAATACGTGCGTGAAATTACATTAGTTGCGTTTACATTATGAGTGACATTATGACATATTGTACTCACAATACTGAATCAATTAAATTATCGGTTAAGCGGTAAATGTCAGACAGCTTAGTTTTTCGACTGAAAAATAAAGAGTAATTCTAACGAATTAAACGTTTGACTGAACCTAGATTAGCACATCATAGAAGAGAAGTAATCTAGTCTTTTAATTAACTGGCAGAATTTTCTTGGAAAGTTGTAATTCAAAATAAGA
Source organism: Noctua janthina (assembly GCA_963576755.1). Lineage (NCBI taxonomy): Eukaryota > Metazoa > Arthropoda > Insecta > Lepidoptera > Noctuidae > Noctua > Noctua janthina. The sequence goes on from OY755059.1 coordinate 12,321,201, forward strand.
GTTGGTTATTCTTTGGAGATTTTTTATAAGTACCTAGTTTGGTGTATTTTAGGAATTTATTACATTCACTATACATGTATCACTGACACATAGTGTACATTTAAAAGCTTTTCTTAAGAGCGTTAACGTCTTACGGCATTTCATACAAACTTTCAAGTGATTTTTTTTCGAAATGACTGAACGGATTTTAATGAAACTTCGTACGCATAAGCGGGATACTTAAGTCTTAAAAACTTGACAGGGAACATTCTAGAGACAGATTTTTTTTTAAGTAGTTTTACAGCTAAATTAGACCGATTTTAGATTTTCCATAGAAACAGAAATTGCAATTATCTTTTTTTAAAAAGACTTTTCGAAAAGTTCTCGGTTTATCGGTTCAGTCATTTCAAAAAAATCATTCGGAAGTTTGTATGAAACGCCGTAAGACGAACGCTCTTAAGTTATATACATTCTTAAGTTCTCTTAAAGGTTGCTTTAAAAGCAGATTGTAGTGAATGTAAACAAGTTTTTACAGCACAGTAAACGTGTCCAGAGTGAAACTAGGAAACTATACGCTCTATTAGGCACTTACTATCAGTCAAATACTTATTTATTTACAAGCCTACGTTATCTCTTATGTGATTCACAAACAGCTCTCACAAGCAATCTGTTATCAACTAACGTGCGTTCTTCAACGCAGGTATAGTGTCTACACGACTTTGACATTTTCGAAATACTCGCGTCCCAAATAAATTGAAATGAAGAAACAGCCTTGAAATCCTTGAATTGAATAGTTGACGATGTTTTGTAAAAACTCACTTCAACATAGGTACGTGACAGAAAAATGTAAACATTCAGTCAAGTATGTGACTACTTTTGTGTGTGCAATAATGTTTGTTTTGAATGTATCTTGTGTGGTAGATGTTTATTTTGATTACACATGCTTGGTGTGAATGCTTATTTTGAACGTAAGGTACAATGTTGTTGTCTTACCTCAGCATCTGGTGCGGAGGCGCGTCGTCTCCCACGCCACAGCCTGTCCTCACTGCCTCCGATCGCTCCACAACTCCGCGAATGTGATTTCTGTGCTGCCAAGTCAGCTCCCGCCGGCGAGCGCCGGGATTCACCACCACCACCCAACGTGCCACGAGAATCAGCCGCCAGTAGGGCTGATTCAAAACTACCACGCCACGAAAACCTCTCACAATCACTCGCGACACTACCCCTACTGGCTGTCGGCTCCAGTATATCATGAGATCGACTCCGCGCTAACGCCCCCGGCTCGGACGCACTGTCGTCATCTGTGCTCGGAGACGCACCACCCGACACTTCATGCATTAATGCCACTAATCTGCCACCTATATGCCTCATCACTTTACCAAACATCGGTGGTGATCCCTCACCGGCCCGGCCCAGCGTCGCCGCCAGCCTCCGGTACGCTCCAACTGCATCGCGCTCTAACGAACCCGCGTCGTTGTTTCCTCGATCGAATTCATCAATTATTTCGCGGCAGCTATCAGATATTTGTTTCCTGAGCGCAGATCTAGTACCAGCTGTTGTGCCCTCTAAGTCAGAACCAGCGTAATCAGAAGAGTCGTATGAATCGCTCCACGTGTCTTCACTTGACAAATACTCAACTATTTCACGCACTTCTTCGTCCCGTATACCCGGAACTGTTTTCATTAACCTCGTTAATTCACTTTCGAAGTATAAAAGTTGAGGTGGCTTCGGAGGACGGGAACTTTCTGTTGAGTTCGAGGATGCCGGTGTAGAGGTCCGGACATTTGTTGTGTGTATCATTGTTTTGAAAAATTGTCTCATTTTTGTCATCATTAAATTGGTTTCCTCATCAGATGACCAATTGTTAAAACTATCTTTACGTACTAATGGACTTTGAGGCGGGCGGGATGACGGTGGAAGTTCCACACGTTCTTCAATATCAGGTCGGATTTCTTCGACAATTTCTTCTAATTCTATTTTCGGTTCATGAGATCGTGTAAAATCAGAACTAGAATCTCCATTTCTTAGTAGGTCATCACAGCTACCGACGAAACCACTATCCCTACTAGTTTGTTTTTTAGATTCAGATAGTTCAGATCCAAGCGGTGGGAATTCAGGTCGGGGTGATAGTCTACCGTCTTCACCTTCCGAAACAGATCTAGTATCATCACGTGTTTCTTCGGTAAACTCAGCTGATTGTCGTCGTTCGTCGGCGGGCGATCCACGTGGCTTTTTGTTTTGTTTTTTTCTTTTCGTCTCGCCTTGCATGTCAAGCCTTTCAGAGGAGTCATGTCTGTCCTCCGTTTCTGTACTTGAGGCGTCAGAGACTTCCTGATTATCCTGCGAAGGTTCGTCTCCCGTTAATAAATTGTCAAGTGAATTTGAATGTGATCGCGGAGTTCCACGGGCACGAACTAGTCGTTTTCTACGCTGTTCAGGACTTTGTCTGCCTTCACTATCACTACCGACGCTTCCGGAACCGTCTGAATCACGCCTTTCTTGATTAAATCCCATGAAGCCAGAGAGAAAATATTTTTCCAACCGTGACGAAACTAGATCATCATTATCACCACTTCTTTTAGGTTGCTCGTTATCAACAATAGATTCACCACCTTCACTACACACACTCGATGTTTCCGACACTGCTTCCTCATCATCGCGAACATTTCTGCCGTCACCCAAACCGAAGAAAAAGTATTTCTCTAACTCCGTTGCGGATATAGGTCGTGGTTTTTTTGTTGTTTGTTCCGTTTCGCTTTCTTCGCAACTTTCTTCGACGATGGTGTGTAAGGTGAAGTCTATGGAACGCCTACAGTAGGCGAAATCCTCTCCCCGCATCGGAAGGGAGGCTTCATCCCCGGAATCCGTGTCAGAAGGTGAGGTGGCCTCGTCCTCGTTGTGGCTGATGTCCTCGACCCACGAGTCATCGTCTGCCAGCCCCTCCTCGAGGCACACGACCGCCGAGAGAGTGTCGGCATTGCTAACAACAGTCACTCCGCCCGAAGGCTGTGGCGTTTCGTCGTCGGATATTCGTTCGTCTGTTTCGTCTTGTTGCACGTCCGGGTTAGGGTCAGATTCACTCTGTGAGTTGGTGTGGTGCACTATAACTTCCCGCATGAGACGCGTCGTGTCTGACGTGACAACGGAGACGCGGTCGTGCGTTATCATAACGCGGCTAGTGAAGCGCGCGGAACCGTCCGCACAAGCCGTACGCGAGCGGCAAACTGTTGTCGCGGCAGGTGCGCACGCGCTCCCCTCCGCGTCGGCGCAAACCGGCCTGCCGCTGTGCATTTTCTCCTCCTCTTGGTCCTCCATTAATTCTTTCTTCAATAGTTCACTGAGAGTGCGTTCAATACCTTTAAACAGGTCTATTTTTTCCGCGGACGATGAACTTGTTGTATTATCGTGGCTGGGCTCCGGTGAAGGAGCTAATTTAGTTAATGAGTCAGGTTGAATTTCCGCAGAATTTAATTCGTTATTATTATTATGTGTCTCGTTAGCTAATTCTACGGAGAATTTTACTTTCCCTTCCGCCAATGAATCGTAGTCGGTGTTTTCAGATGATATACTTTGATATCGATTAACGTCACTATCTGTGTTATTTTTCTTATCTAGATCATTACTCGAGCTCGAGCTACAACTTGCATTAAAACTGTTAAATCTTTCACACGTTTCACTTTGAAGCATATTTTTGTCACAAAAATTGAAAAAGTGAGATTTTCTGGATCCTTCGTGGTTGCTATCATCATCACTATTATTTTCGTAAGGAATAACAGAATATTCTTCTGTAAAATTAACAGAGTCCAAAAGCACAATGTTTGAGTTTTCGGACCTGGATGAAAAACTTTCATTTGATTCGGCACTAACATTCGCTTCATTTTGTCCAGGCACCTCAACCGCGATTATTTCTAAACTATCGGATTTCTTGTCATAGGAATCATCACAATCTATGCCACTACTGTCAGCGTTATCTTCGAGGTCCGAAGATGAATCAGCCGGGTTAACAACAAACACTCTTGAAAATCTGCCGCCGCCACCTCCTGAGTCATCGGAGTCCTCGTCTGACGTCGCCGGTTCCTCAGGAGCGCCGCTTGTGAGGTCATAACTTCTCCGAGCTACTTGCTCTGAGTCGCTTGAGTCAGCTGACTCGTTCGAGGAAGGGAAAGCTTTCTCCGCTTCCAAGTGATCCGGCATAGCATTTGCTGGATCGGATGACAACGATAAAGAGTCCTCCTCAGCTATCACCTTGATTCCGACTGACGGTTCATTTTCAACTGGCCGTTCGATATCCTTATCATTGTTATCGTTATCGCGGGGCTCCGGCGGTTGTGACGCTTCGGATTGTATCGCTTTATCAGTTCTTTCGACGGTGGTCATCTCGAGTTTAACTGTTTGTGGTGGGGCAGCGGAGGCGGAGGCGGAGGCGGTGGCGGCGGCGGTGACGGCGACGGCTGCGGCCGTGGTGAATCGAGCGAGGGTTGCGGCATCGAGAGGCGCTAAGCCGGGGTACGTGTTCCAGTGTGGCGTGGGTGGTGTCTGCGTGGGGAAGGCGAGTAGAGCGGGCCAGAGGGCGGCGGGGACGGGTACGGGGACAGGCACTGGGACCGCGACTATTCGAGGCTCAGCGCCGCAGGAACAAGGTCGCGGGCAAGCCTGTGGCGCGTGCTTGGCAGGTGGTGGGATAGGGTGCGCCGCCGACGCGCCCGGCTCGAAGTAGTCCCAGTCGCAATCGTCGGGCGCGGGCGGCGCGGCGGAGGAGGCCGTGGATGACGAGTCTTCCGTGTCCTCGCGACACGACGAGTCTGAGCTCAGGAACACGAGGCGGTAGTCCTCGGGACGCATGCGACCGGCCTCCGGTTCGCTTGCCTCGCCCGGTTCACTGTTGACGCCCCACTCTGAAAATGTAAACAATTCGTTAATTTATTTGTGGAAATATACATAAAATTATCTGTTTTACATCTGAAGATTAGAATTAAGTAGAAATAATGAGCATCACAAGGGGTAAATGTAACATTTAAAACTCTCATTTCGCTTGTCAAGAAAAGATTGCTAGTCGTAATAAAACACGTTATACAGGTAAGTTCAAACCAGTTCTAAAACGTGTATAGAATACATACACTGACCTGTTATTCAAGTGTGTATGTACATATGTATGTATTTATTTTATTACCTATGCATGTTTTATTTGTACAAGATATTGTGAAGTGAAATAATAACAAACGCCTCCAGTTTTCTCTGAGCAACGAGTCGGCGTTGACGCGACGTCTAGTTATGCGTGAATCACAAGGCGTTAATGATTGGAAGTTTACGTTAAGCGGAAGCCTTTTATTAGGTATTAGTAATAATATCACGACCCTGGGTAACTTAATAGTTATCAAGTATTCTATGAGGCTACCCACTTGGGCAGCCTAGATTTAATTACATAGTTGCCAAAGTTTGTAACATCTTGTACAAGAAGGTTCTCCTTCAGATAACCACGACTTAAAAATGCAATGTATAGAATATCGAAAACGGAGACGCCGATATACCTTAATGAAGTATAGGTTCGAACAATTCGACATTTATTCAACTCACAAGTCGAAAGATTGAGCCGATATTAGATGCTTTTTTTTTTCGGATGGTAAATCATAGAAGCGGAAGGGAGTGTCAGACTTGTACTGACTAAAACCCATTCATGTTCCTTCTTTTTCCTATGTGTTCCAGCGCCGCGGTATCTCTTTCGAACAGTTCCGCAGCCCCGATATCAGACGCCTACCGTAACAGAGTCTTAAGCTAAGCCGTAGATCGCTTGCTAGTAACAACAATAGTAATAGAACAGCAAGTCCAAGAGTCCGGAATGTCATGTTTGAGATTGCAATCATGCTAATATTGGATCTGTAGAAAGCACAACGGATGGGTGGCCGAGCTGCGCCGGCGCAGCGCAGCGCGTGTCGTGAGTCGAAAGCGACGTGTTACACGAACCTATCTCAACAAAGCGGGGTGTTTTATTTGTCCATTTAGGAAGAACAATAGAACTTGTCGAACCTGGATAAAGTTATACAGAAAACTATGATTTTGTCACGCTTGCTTTTAGGATTGGCCTATCATGATAAAATGACCAGCAAGCTCATAGACAGATTTTGTAATTTCAATAGTTTTCAATTTTGTGTTCACAAAACAAAATGGGGTACCATTAGGGAACAATAGGGACGAAGACTATGTCTACAACGAGGTGCAATTATCAAGTAAATTACAGCAATACTATTTCTTCTTATTTTATTATATCGCCTGCGGATTTAGTTGACAGACTGGGAAATATTTGCATAAAGCACACCCACAATTTTCTAGATTTCGAGAGAAACTGCATAATATTGTAATAACTTTGACTTATTAATGGTTCATTATTCATTTTTATTGGCGATAAGAGCAATACAATATAAATTAACTTTCTAGGATGGAATCAGATAAAGTTTATTTATGTCGTTTTTAGTACTTAATTTTATGCTATTCGTCTAGATAGCTATTAAGTAAGTAATGTAGGTATTGTATAGTTAATGATCATAATCCTTATGGCTAACTACACACTTAAACTGTGTGTTCGTAATTATTAAAACATAACATAAACTGAGAATGAGTATGAACTCTTTTATTTACCTGGTAACTAACTAAAAACTAACTAGATCCCAAAAGTAAATCACTTTTGAGATCTAGTTAGTTTTGTTAAGTTATAAACGTAAAGGTTTAACGTTCGTCAATGAGCACATAGTTCAAAATTGAACGATTACTTTTCAAACACCTGGGGCATACTGGATGCAGAAGACAGATAATTTGTGGCGTAATTTGGGTAAGGTCCCTGCGGAAGTAAGGACATTTAAACGACGGTTGGTGGCTATTATAATTGATTTTAATTGAGTTCTATTATTAACTAACTTATCAATGAATTCGTTGGACATACCAGTGCCTATCAGATAAAATAACCAAGTGTATGTAAACGCCTCACGTGTGTTATATCTTAGTAGCTAATCTCCATGTATCCAACACTACCTACTCTATAATTGTTTACGAATACACAACACGCTACTACCGTTTAAAGAACGACATGCACATGTTGTGAATGTAATTACTACTGATCGCACGCTATGGTTTTTGTATCACTGCAGATGAGACTTTTAATTGATTTTAATTCACATTATGGCAGTGAAACTTATAACAACTTGGTTCGAGCCTGGCCATAGAGGGGATTAGCTGCCGCAATCATAGACACAATAACATTTTCATTGCACCTCGCTTAGATTTACTTATAGTGGAAGGTATTTCTTTGTATCTTTATTGAAAGGCATTTTCTTTATATGGTCTGATTAAAATTTACCCTTTAACTACGCGGATCACTCTTCTCATCATGACATAAATGAATTGTACAACCATAAAGCTAATTTAAATGTTATGGCTCATGTAGGTACATTGCCAAACATCAATTATAATTAATTAATATATTGCTCCCATAGATAAGCACATTACATTTTTCTATCAGTATCCAAGGGCCGTAAACTGCAGTTTACGGTTCTGCTGACCTCAAAGAGGAATGAGTGCGTGAAGATACATATCGTTACTCTTTATTACGTAAGTAAATAAGGTAATGGTACGCCTTAAAACACTACCCTCCTTTTAGTTGTTGAGGTTGGGGATAAATGTCACACAGTGATTTTGATATTTACTTTGTATGAAATTGTTTTCAATCCATGAATATAATCGTGCAAAACTGTGCTGAGCGAAAAACTGTGCTGAGCGATATACTGGTGCTCTTAGGTGTTTTTTTTTTAATTCGCTCTCTGGATCAGCTAACTCTTTAAACCTAGGACCTTCAGATCTACATTAAATACTTAGCTGTACTCAATTACTACCGTCGAAAAGCTTGCCACTATGATGCACTTTTGATTTGGTTGAGCCAACCTGATAGTTTCATGATCAACCCATACCGGTGGCTCATTCTTTATAATATTTTGTAGGCTTCAGTCTGGCGACAATATCGCTCCACAGCAAAAAACACAACACAAGGCAACTTGCCAAAACCATCTTCTTTGCCTAAATAAAAAAGGATGTTCCACATAGGGCATAAACACCATCAATCGGATGGCCTCATTGTAATCAAATCAGCATTCAAACGGACAATGAAAGTAAGAGCCGGGCATACGTTGGCGCCGACTCAAGGCTCGGTTGCCTAACTCGGCGCACGTGGGATGCTCAGAGGCAGCGAGGCCGTACCAGATACAGTTCGTACATGTCCTTAACATTACCGTGTGTTACTTAATTCGATCAGTAATAGTTCCAAGTGGTTTAGATAACCTATATGATACGAGTGGTGCTTAAGACCGGTCGCCCTAATTTGAAACAACACTCGAGTCTCGCGATCGTGAACGCCTCGAATTATTTTGAGTGGAACAAAAGTTTAGCTTTGCCTATCCACATTGTGTAATTATTTGCCTTCTTCTCTTTTCTTATTTGAGTTTTTTTCTTTCATCAGGCAATATGTTTTTAGTCATCATCATCATCATTTCAGCCGATAGACGTCCACTGCTGGACATAGGCCTCCCCCAAGTGTCGCCACATTGACCAGTTCCGTGCGTCTCGCATCCAGCGGATCCCTGCAAACTTCACCAGGTCATCGGTCCACCTAGTGGGAGGCCTTCCAACGCAACGTCTTCCAGTTCGCGGTCGCTACTCCAGAACTTTCCGGCCCCATCGGTCATCCGTTCTGCGAGCAATGTGCCCTGCCCACTGCCACTTAAGTTTGGCTATTTTTCGGGATACGTCGGTAACCTTGGGTCTCTTGTTTTAGGTTTTTAGTATATTCACCGAAAGTATCGATATTGTATATATCAGGTACTCAGGAAACCGAGAAAAATAACAAACCCGGGTGAGTTATTATGAGCAAGAGCAATACAACCATCGAATTACTTGGAATATAACAAAGGACTCCTAGTAATATACCACGTGTGCTTTCAACTTTTCAAACGCTTTCTTACTTCCTTGCTTTATCTTGAAAATTAGGATGTTGTATCCATTGTTTTCTTTGTATTGATGGCTTAAGTATTCTGTAGAAGGATTTGAGGATTTTTCCTTCCCATAAAAGAATTGGAACACCAATTTAGCAGTTTAGTTTTATTAACCCAAGCCGGTGAGTTCGAGGGATTGCCTACAAATTTAAAGTTTAAGCCTTTTAAGGAAAAAGTTTTACAAATCACGTGTTAAGATTTTATGTTACACCAGGATGAATCATACTTTTTGGAAATTTCCCTTTCCCGATTTACCCACATCAAAGTTTTGTTATTTTTTGGCAGACAATCATGTTAAGAATACAGAGTTCCTAAAATGTATTTATTATGCAGGTCTTGGATAGTTTACTTATTACTATAACCTCTTCTATAACTCTGCAGTGGTTTTTTCTTTTCTTATTATTATAGCTAGTCCATATTATCCCACTGCTGGGCAAAGGCCTCCCTACATTCCTTCCAAAGGTCACGATTCTGTGCTACTTATTTCCAATTCTCAAGGAAGACATCCAGTTCGTCCCGCCACTTGAGAAAATCCGGGTCTTTCCAGTCTACAACTTCAAACTTCCCTTCAGTCGGTACCATTCTAGAATCAATCCAACAAGTCTAAATAGTTTAGTTTCAGACCAGTTCACTATTACGAAACTGTTCGCTTAGCTAACCTAGCCTACCTTTGAATATCCTATTGTTTCACATAATGCTGCTAAACACAATATATGTGGATCAGATGTTATCGATAGACTTTCTAGTGTTAGTGGACTGAACTTATCTGGTAAATAAACGCTCCGATGCTTCAGATAGTTCTGAACCAGTGGGGTTTTATGGTGCGCCATATTTCAACACTGAAACGCACTAGAAATGTTTGAGGTTGTAAGCATTTCGATTGCATTTAAATTAACGTGCTGGAGAATGGGGCATTGTAAACCGCAAGAGAGGAAGTTATTAGATGACGATAATAGACAACTCAATAACGAATAGAATAGCCTGTTAGTCCTTACCTCACTCAGAAAGTGAATACCGAAGAGAGCAAGCATGGTCTTCCTTCTAACAAGTAGCTATTTAGGTTAATAATTCCATAATCATATCAGGAGAAAGACCTTCAGCATTCAGAATAGATAAGTATTTAGTAATAGTTTACAAATAGGTATTTTAAAATGCCACGATGCTATTCTAGAATCGTCAGGAATCATGCACCTAAACAACGCGAGGAATGTTACACCAGGAGATGAACAGCCGAACACCTTCTCGTTGGTGTTAATAATATGTATGTTCATCACTGCGAATCGTCTTTGTTATGGGGCTATGTGGGCTGACTGTGAGGAAACCCGTATGCTACATTAAATAACTGATAAATAGATAATGATGGACGATTGTCCGTAAAAAAGTAAAAAGTCAAAAACACTTGAACAGACATTCGTTTGCCATCAACCACAGCTAAAATGTGCATATTTGATTAATGAATAAGCAGCCATATTTTCATTTCGGTCAAGGACCTATTTATGACTTAATTGACCATTACGTATAACTATGATTATTAATTAATTATACAACTTTTGCTGTGCTAATTAGCAAGTCAGACTGTCATAAATTATAAAACACGTAATGTCAGCTAATCTGTGCTTAATGGTCGTCTAATGCAGACCATTTATCGAGCAAGAAACGAATTTCTTTTGCTCCATACTAGAAACATCATGAATAAGCAATGGAGATATCACATTTTCTAAAGAATCTATTTTATGTTAGAATGGCAACATACGACTCGGATGATTTGATTGAATGATGATCCTTTAATGATTTTATTGAGTAATTTACCAATATTCTTTGAGACATCCAAAGGCTTAGTAGTTTGAAGTATGATGCAACAATGTGACCGTCCACTGGGCTTCTCAACAGACCGTTAAAATTAACGGTCACGGGAGGATATTTTGATAAACACCACGCTTGGCACACTCTGCGGATCGAATTATTATTAGGTGCAATTTGTACCTGCGCCAGCCTTAGTACACATTTTACTACATATTCTTCTTTTTCGAGGAATTCTTTACTCGACTTTCAAAAAAGATCCCTAAAACAATTTAACTTTCAAGTAAAATTTTTTACTATGTCGTTCATTGCTTCTTATGAAATAGAGCATTACAGAGAAATACGCACGTTTCTCAGATTAGAATTGGCTAAAAGTAACTATGATTGGCCAATTATTTGCTTTTGATAATTGATTGATCTATCAATGTTGCGGTTTTCTGCTTTTCTAAATGCCTTTCTGCAGATTACTTTGATTATTTTGGTTAACTTTATGACTTAATAACGTAGTCTCACGTTTTTTATTGAGATTGTAGATCTGTTGTCTAATCTTATCACGATAAATTTTTGACTGGAGTGCATAATTTTGTAAATAGACTCAATAAATTGTAAAAGGAATACCTAGTCTGCTGAAACGCTTCTCAAATTGAATATAAAATAACGGAATCAAACAATCTAACTCGACGACCAAGATAATGATCATTGTCTTCGTATTTTTTGTGCTCGTTACGTTTAGAAGGCATAAGAATAGGCTGAATTTTAAAGCCTTGACTTAAAAAATAATTCGTGATATGTTCATTATATTATTATGGAGCCTCAATAAATTCAAGACTAGAGGGATAAAAACTAATGTTGAATGGCTAGACTTTTTATGAAGTCATCGTGCCCATCTCGATGTAAAGTTAGAAACAATAACCCGTCTGATGCTAGGCCAGTTCCAAACCTTACGTCATCTTCAGCCCATGCCGAATTGATTCTTAATTTTACGTGTTTGACTTAGCATGAAATAGAACTATTGTGGCTTGCATGCCTAATGATGAGAACTCATTATATTTTGTACTATTCTTCGCCACTAACAAACTAAGATATCTTAACCAGTCAGTTGGAAAGTGGTATCATACAATGTTTTAAAATTAAATAAAAATACTTTTGCCATATTACAAGATTAGTAAAGACGTTGCGCAATTTGATAGCATACATCTAATCCATTAAACCGCTTTTCAATATCCAATTACTTCCATATCTATACCATAAGTTACTTACCTATTTTCGTCAGTGATATGCTAAGGCTTCCTCGCAAGGTTTCGCTTAAAGTTCACAACACGGGCTGTTTTCAAAAACACAGTTTCAACCGTTCATTAAACTGGTTGGAAACTTGAAACTTTATTGTTTTAGCAAAATATCATGAAATTATGAATAGGCGGCACTTGTCGATTCGTTGTCTGAAAATTCGAACACATTGTCACAGATAAAACACTTTTCGGTCGTTTTTTGTTTTTTTTTCGTCAGGTTGGTTAGGGCTCCGGAGTGCGGGCGCGGGGCTGAACGCGCAAGCGGATGTGCGGAGCCGGCCGGCCGACTGCTGCGCTCGACCGACACAGTGTTGCCCCCTACTCGATTGTTTGTTTCGAGTTTTTGTCGACGTTGTTGTTTGTAGAAGGTGGAGTGTTTATTATTATGAAGGGTGCTAGTGTGAATGAACACTATAAGAAGATTAGTTAGGTGAAGTTCTTTTTTGCTGATAAAACTTTAGTTATGTTTGTAGTGTCATATTTTTGGATCGAAAGAATCCTTTTAATGTCTGTTTAATAGATTAGGCTGGTATGAAAAGAGTAAACAGTAAATAATACTGATTGTCTACCAAATATTACGATGCTGAGAAAATATTTTTATTTATTTATAGGTGTTAATTCACTTCGTTCAAACTTAACAGTTGTGTTAGTAAAATACTTTTTACTGTTTATCGATAGTAAACATCGACTTTTACGTGTACTAACAACGTGACTCACCTCGCGTCTCAACGCCAACAACAAAACGTTTACCAGAATCAAAGTGACGTAAGTGACCGGTAACGAGTCGACAAAAACGCTTTACCTCTGCCGAGGGCCAAACTTCAGTACAAAAAACAGTCGGAAAGCGCCTGGCGTTTACGACCAATGTAAATTAGGTTCGTCCGAACAATGAACTTGCACTGGCGAACTAGACCAAACACCGCGACCACCACTTGTATATAGAACAAGTTCGTTTTGAAAAGAATACTTGTTTGTATGTATTGGTACGTAGGAGGTTCTATGTACCCACGCACACACGCGTAACAGTTAACTGAGTACCCAAAACTAAAACAAAAAACCTTAACTGTACTAACGACACGATGTCACTGTTTCCTACCATTCAACAAAGCGTGAACGCTTCAATGTTTTTCAGTCAAAAAAAGACTTATAATTCAAGAATATAAGTTTTTGTAAACCTTTTTTGTCGTGTGTAGAGACGAACCTTGTGGAGTTTGGAGGTCATGAAATCAAATTAATAGTAAACTAAGCCGCAAAAAGTACTATTAAATGCTATTACGGCTGTGAAGTAAGTATCATCCGTGTACATTTGTACAATAAGTAAAACAATTACGTGTTTGAAACCAGAAACAGACAGCAGAAGTAAGGATTAATTACAAAATAATTAGTAATTATGTTTACATTATCAACTTTTAATTAGGCAATGTTATCTGAATTTCTGTTTAATAATAAAACGAACTTTAATTTGCAATATATTAAAATAATGTCGATGAGAGTATCTTGTCTACTTAACATCCATACAAAAGACTTCAACGACTTAGAACAAATTACAGCTACTTTTTGAACCTATCTTTATTACTAGAAGGTAAATTCATTTGGAGAAATAGCTTTTAATTTCGTCTATACTTATTCGGTTTAAATGATTACAACACTATTAGTACGCAAAAATATCTTGACGGCTATTAAAGTATCGATAATAATAAATTACGTTTATCTTTAAATAACATTTAATTTGATATTGTTATCATAAATTGTTGTGGTTTTGTCCCCTAGTCGGACTAAGTAGTACATTTCTCTATTGGATCATTGGAAGATTGCCATTGCACACGGTTGTTAATCTAATGTTATGTCTATATCTAATTGGTTTAGCCTAATCTAGCCTTATGAAAATGTACTGTCCTTAGTTAAATAAATGATTTATCGTACCATAGTATGTCTATTTAACTCGCAGTAAATGTGCGATGTGTGATTCTCCTCGGTAAAAAACTATCGTCTTGGGCGTGCTTGAATTCCTCACTGCTCTCAGGATTCTAGTCTTAACTTGACTCTTTTACTGCGTTACGTTCAGGATTCAATATAATGATGACCGTGACATACGATAGACTAAAAATAATATTTACAATCAGGCCTCATTCAACGTAATTACTTTCCGATTGTGATTCGCCACAAAGAAAAGGACAATTGCTTATAAGGAAAAGTAAGGTTGTATTCTCAAACAAAAATAATATTTTCTGTGCAGACGTTCAAAACCTTCGCTGTTAGTAGAACGCCTCATCACCGATAGTGATACTCACGGCATTGACATTAGCTGTTCACTCATTACTATCATTACGGCCTACATGCTTCCCACAGTTGGCAACCGAAGGCTGTACTTCCGTTCGTATTGTGTGCTCGCGGCAGGGCATCCTGTCTCATGAGCGGAAGGGCGATACCGGTGGGTTTTAGGGGCTTGTTGAATTACTTTAGTAGGTAGTTTATTTTGAATGGTTACAAAAGATAAAATTAAATTTAGACAGAGAAATATAAAATCCGCTTCGAGTTATGGTTACAATGATTTTTCCGATGAAAGTGTCTGAGTAACTACGTATTTTGTGTATAGTGTATTTGTGTTGTTGTATTTCTTTCAATCGATTTTACATAATTAATAAGTGAGCTTTCTAATATCAAATTTACTAGCGTGAAATATATTGACTAGCAAATAAATGGATTGTGTGCAACGACGAAATTGGTCGTCAGACATTGCCGACGTTCAAGATCGTTGTGAAAACCCAAAAGACTCAAGAACACTCAGAAGTTCCATCACTGATTCACTGTGATGAATGTGATGAATTATATCTGATAATCTTTGATTTATCTTGTTACTTTTGGATTAGCCTAACCAACAATTCGCAATGCATTAGAATAAAAAGGTAGACCGAATCAAGATTCACGAATGAACGACGCGGACGTCAAGAACGCTAAGCGCCATCTGTGATTACGGTTGTACACTGTTAAACTGCACACGCATGCATCGAGTCGTCGAGTTTCACTGTGCGAAGATAGATGGCATTGCACTGGCGTCTTTAAGTTATTGAGTCTATTGCAAAAAACATACATAGTTTATATCTAAAGTAAATAAAGCGTTAACACGTTTGAATCTAGTTAAGCAGTTAAAAAACAATACACCCTGAAAAGGATCCGAAAAGGTCCGATAGAATTATAGGTACAATTTTATCGGACTGTTTTTAAGCGCCATCTGTGAAAGCCTTTTTAGTAAACAATGAAAGAACGCCCATAGATGCCGCTAGGTTGTCGTCTTAAGGTCTAAACGATTTTCTTGTGATAATCTTGTAAGAAAATTGTTTTCATCGGTATAAATAATTATTTCGCTTTCAGATGTTTAACCATTATGTATCTAAGACTGAATGGTTTATCTTCTTGTAAGGATATTTTCGTTTTCTTACTGACTTACATTCAAATCTGTAGGTAAATGGTAGGTATCAAATTGAGTGGTTTTTCTAATCTATTGCAAAAAAAAAGGTGCTAATATTTGCAATTTAATCTATGTTGCAAGCAAGCAATGCACGCACTATGTCATTGTTGAACGTAATGCAACTATGCAAAAATATATTGCACACAACTATTCATTATACATAGCTCTAAGTTCTTATTATGTAAGTAACGCAATCACAGATAATCGCATTTTAATAATCTTTATGTAACTTCTAATTAACCATGAACATTTAATTTAATATTTAGTTTTATGTTTTCATATCGGACCGAGTTTCACCTAAAAGTCGAGGTTAAGGTTGAAATATTTCCTTGTATTAAATTATTTTTAATACAAAGGAAATTTGAGAAAAAAGGTGTTAAATATTGCATAGAAACTAAGCTAAAGCGAGGATCACTTTATTTATCCGCTGGGCGTGAAGGCTCTCTAAGGGCTCTATCTGACATTCTACCCTTCCGCATTCGGCCTACAAGAACCGAGAATTTTCATTGAGTTCAGTTTTTAGGACGATCTAAGGAACGGATTTGAAGGTCTTAGTTTTGTGCTATTAGAAATTCAGTGATAAACTGATAAGTTAAATTCAAAAATTTAAGTCTAGTGTGTGGTGGCAACTAGTCACTATAAACATAGGTAAACTTATAAGATGTCTTCAGTAATCTGTAGTAGACTGCGAAATACTCAGATTGAAGGAAGGAAGATTTTTTACCGCAAGATTGTTATAGCTGTTCTGGTCCCATGTACACGGAAGAATCTTAGCGTGACATTGCAACTGATTTTTTATCTTGGTTTTTGTTTACATAGCTTCAAATGATATTATAACTACTAATTTACACCACGCTTAGTCACGTGTAGAAGTAACGCGCTAGCTTAAAGATTAATGTTTTGCATAAATATTATCTCGGTGCAGAACAAATGTTAGCAACATTTGTTGATTTGTTCCATTTAACTTCCTTGAAGTGAATCATGAACTCTCTCTTTGTTGGAGAAATAATTGTGTCAACATTTGCAAAATTGAGCAGATACGTCCATTGTTCTGCTCGTAATGGAGTGTTGGACCTAAATTGTGGGCCGCCGGCTTTCGGGGCAAGTACGCCAATAGCGTGGGATCATAATCAGCTAGCGTACTGTTTCAAATGTGATTGTACTTATATATAAATCACCGAGATTCTCTACTTTCTCATTAAATCAAAATTACTTCATTTTCCCATCAAGTTGGCAATACCTTTCCGAAACCATCCAGAGAAACAACATAATTTATCATAACCGTAAAATACTAGGAGAACTTGTATGTTGTCTCTTTACTGAATGACTTGACTTTTTGTCATCGTATCTGGTGGTTTTTACGAATATAAATAATCAGTACATAAATGCAAATAACATGAACACAGCAATATGCATAAGTGATTCTATAATGATATTCATTTCCTGCGCCAAGTATAATGCTACAAATAATGTCAATGACAATAAGCAGCACATTTTCTTACTCCAACCTTGGTTGTAGTAATTACATACCATTCTATGTAAACAATTTACATGTTCTAGTATAATAATGTTGTTTATACATAGTAATTTCACGTGTCGGACGCAAATGAATGGCTATTATTTGTTAGCATGTAGGTCATGAAGTTGAGAGAACATTGACGATCACGAGAACTGCAGTAGTCACTGGACAAAAGGATTCCAACAGCACAACATTTAAAACAGGCTGACGCCATTTTCAGCACAGGGCGGGATATATCGGGAAGCTGGCTTGAATTAACAGAAAATAGCACATAGCGTATTCCATTGAGCTTTACATGTTGGCTAATTTCTCTTTCGTAAAACCAGTTCATATAATAAGCTAACAATACGAGATTCTATCCAACGCTATTTCTTTAAAATTATTGTAAAATTTTACACAGCGACGCATCGTTACACAAACACGCACGTAAGGCTGCATTGATGTTATCTTAGTTACGTTATGCCTAGTGGGTAATTAAACTTGTTATCAAATAAGACGTTCGTTACGTTATTGTAAAAACCTTGAGACTTAAAATTGAGAACTAACCTGGGTTTGCCGGCGTCCTGCGTCGCCGCGCAGACGCTCTCCTGACCACGGTCGACACGAGGGAGTCCATCTCACTCCCAGAGTCCCATCGCGACCTCTGCGGCGCTGGTCGTGACAGACGTCCATCATCCTCCGTATCCCTATCACTACTGGTAGGCGGCAGATTAGACTCGTCACTCTCCGGAGGAGGATCCACTTTAACACTTCTATTGAAAACACCGATCATGCTAACATCGCGAATATCGTCCGACTCCGTACACGTAAATGGGTGGGTCAAAGTTCGTCGTATGTTACTTTTCCTATGCTTCACTTTCACTGACCCCTCGGATAGCGAGCGCTTTCCGTTCAGCTTGCTATCCGTTTTTGCGTCTCCCCTAGTGCATTTTAAGTCAGATGGCGATAGGGATTTCTTTCTAGAGTTTCGCCTTTTGTTACATCTTTTTTGTCTGCTTGATTCTCTTGTTGTCTGCATGGTGGTTACATTGATGATTGCTGTAACAAAAAAACATATATGATACGCTGTGTGGATTGATTTAAGTGCCTAGTTGTACAAGAGTTTTTCTAAAATTGTGTAATAGGACGTATTTTTTTGGACCTAGGTTTTAAATTAAGCTAGTCTGAATAAAGTCTATCTTTGAATAGTAACTGCGTAATGCTCTACTTCTTCTCATTTTTTCGCTCATATCAAAACAAGTTTGCAATCGGGTTCATCAAAGGTGATAAAACAAAAACTGTTATTTTAAAATGGCAAACGTTACAGAGTTTGTAGCTGAAATCTCATTCGCTAAAGGTCAGCAGAAACTTGAGAGAATTGTGCAAATTGCTGCAAATACAACACCGGTTTATCGACTTTTGCAACTTTTTTCGCCATTTGCAATTAATGACAGAATGCAAGTTCGTACCTAGTCAATTAATTTAATTAATTTCACTTATTACATTATTTCAGATTAGTGCAGATTTACGGAAAAGACCAAACGTTATATTAGCAGTACCTGCTGTAACCTAAATATTGGTAGCTTAGCTTATCACTCCCTCTTCGCTTATCAAGTATCATAAGTACTACAGTAAACGAAGGGATAGGGTTAGCTAGCCATCCCATATATGGTAGATAAGCTTCATGTGAAAGTGTGAACCTGTTACCTACTAATATTGGCAAAAAAGTTTTTGTTGCTTATGAATCTTTGGTTGCTCTATCTACCTAAATTCGTATATCATGTGAGAGTATGTGGAGTTTATCTCGGCGACCACGGATAGAGAAAATAAGACTTCAGTCATTTCCATAGGGTTCATTGCGAGGAGCTGATTGATAGCTTTACTAATGCAGGAAGAATAGTTTTGTAGTAAATCTCAAGTGCATGCGCCATAAAAATTCTTGACTCAAATTCTTCACTATCGGCCATTGCAGATAATGCACTCACTTGAGTGAAACTATAATCATATAAACGTCTGAAAACATAATTCAAACAAGGTGCCCTCGACTAGCGACTGTTATCTCAAGCGTAGAATCGCGTTTTTTCTGGCCATAAAATGAAAAACTTGAAGTATAAATTCATTGACTTTTTTCCGTAAGACGTTTTCTGACATTTGGGGTAAAAAAAAAACATAATTTTATTGCATCAAGATGAATAAACAATCAGTTTTGAACACGGATTTTCCGGCAGAATTTTCCCATGGTCGGAAACAAACGGATGCCTTAGATGAGTTTCAGTTCTACATAGTAGAATAGACATATTAAAGTGTTGCTTAATAATATTTAGGTCAGAGTAGGTGCGTAATAATTCATTATCTAAGAGATTAATTAAGTAAAAATAAAGTTTGTCGAATAGCTGGCTTAACATAGAGATATCTTCAGGTAGGTTTATTCTTTATTCATGTGGATTGTTATATGGCCCATATTTATTTATCAACTGGTA
The DNA here is from genome assembly GCA_963576755.1 of Noctua janthina. NCBI lineage: Eukaryota > Metazoa > Arthropoda > Insecta > Lepidoptera > Noctuidae > Noctua > Noctua janthina. The sequence continues at coordinate 12,340,748 of OY755059.1, forward strand.
AGTAATTATTATAATAACAGGTAAATAATTATTTTTTATGGTAATCGTAGTTAAGGAAATTAATCAAGGTTTAACTATAATGGATGAAGAAACCACTCAATGACAAGATCTTGTTAAAGATTGCCTGATAATCATTAGAGAATTAGGCAAGGTATTCTTCCGTATTTTGTTTAAGATTATCTCTTTCAGAAATTATATTTTATTGCTTCAGTTAAGAAAAAAATATCTCGCAAACAACAAGCAAATCTGATAAAAGTTAATCTGAAATGCAATGCAATCATGGAAAATGAAATTAACGTTGAAATAAAATATACCTTCAACGGACGCAACCGCAAACCGAGGAAACGTTATCTACACTGCATAGTTGGGATCACAATTTAGTATTTCACTAAACAAACACACGCCGCACAAAATTATCTAATACGAATACTTAAAAAAACAATCACGAATTTACGACACAGATAAGAACATTATTGTTGACGTTGTTTTGGCGCGAATACACATATTGTTTTAAACCGAGCATAGGCACAACTGCGTATTCAGCCCAGTGAGCGGTTTTTGAACGTCTCACTTTGAACGTCGACTCGCGGCAAAGGCGTCTGCTTCAGACGGTTCTGTAAACCAAACTGCCATTGCTTGCTGCTTGCAGGCCCAGTCACACAACAATCAAATTAAAATTGAGCGCGAAAATACTTTGCAAAATAAAATTCCCACAGGTGTGAACTGAGTAAATTAACATGTGCTTGTAGATCACTAACTAATTAGTACCCACATTGCTAAAACGTTGGGTAACCAATAATGCAGTACAAACAGAATTTTAGATTGGATCTTTTCTTAAATAAATGAAAGCTAAGTGTGAAGAAATTAATTAAATAACGCACAGTTAAGGTAGTTTCGTTGCAACATTTTAAGTAGGCTTTGATATGATTAAATTATTACTTTTTAGTAAGGTCTATTGGCAATTTATTTTAATTGACTTAGTTATTTTAATATTAAATGACTTGGGGAAAGTTGGGTTTTATACATTAATAGTATTGCTATTTCCATTCATTTACCTGTACTAATGGCTTCACTAAAATAAAATGCTTACAGAAACTAAACCAGTAGTCTTAGAAATGTACTAGTGGTTTGTGTTGTTACACGCGAAAATACAATAAATCATGGTGATTTTCTAAAAGTTTGTGCTGATTTACAAGAAAAAGAGTAATATTTTACTTACTTTTTTAGACTACATAGTGAACCTGTGTTATTTCTTATGTAAAATTATTTGTAGCAGTTAAATAATATTTAAGTTTAAAAATCCGCAATAAATGGTGCGTGAAAACTGACCTTACGCCTTCAGAGTAGTTTTTACAACAGCTATAAATAATATCTAGTCTAGGGTGTCTAAACATCTCGTCACGCTTGAGATTACGGAGGGGTCATAGAGGTGTACTTACATATTTTCTAGTCGTCAAAATGAAAAATACATACAAGCATACCCATTGATATTGTTTTTATTTATCTTTTTAGCAGGAGATAAGGGACAAGCCCATCGATATTTTATCGGACATAGTTCCAATTTCGGGCAATACCAGCTTGAATCAGGGGAACTATACCAGCTATCGGCGACCTAAATATAATAGCTGACCTCGGAAAATATTTGTAGTACCTACATCAAAAAACTGATGTTACTCTAAAAGTTGCTGAAGTGGGACAGGGCTGGCCATGTCCGCCGTATGCCCGACGAGCGGTGGGCCATTATAACCACGCTGTGAAAGCCTGACACAGCCAGAAGGCGACACGGTAGACCTCGCAGGAGATGGCGGGAAGAGCTGGACAGAACCAACGATCAATGGATATTAGCCCTAGATCAAAAGATTTGAAGTCAGGGCGGAGGCCTTTGTCCAGCAGTGGAATGACACAAGCTAACAATAACATCAACAACATCATCACAAGTATCTTGGTTGATCATAAAGGTATAAAAATGGGGGTAACTCTTTTGTTTAGACGCCAAGAAGCTTGAAACCGTAGTCTTTATGTTCCCATGCTAGTAAGTAATAACATAAAACTGATAAGTCTGTAATAATCAGAGTATTCGCAGTATTACCGGACCGTGGAGATATGTTGAAGAATTCTTCATAGCAATGCGATGTGATACGATACGGTCGTTACGGCAAGGAAGGCAACGATAACAGAGAACTCTGTACAGTTAAACCGCTTCCCATTTAATACGCATTTCATCGAGAAGCGATTGTTGACCCGAATTACGTGGTATTGCGAAACATGCGCTGTTGGTAATATTGATAAAATCGACATGGCTGATAACTATTTTCCCATGAGTTCATCCGTGGCCTGTTTGTGTCATCTTTATTTGTATTTTTTTTTTTGGGGAAATTGCCCTGATTTTTATGTCTATGAATCATCTTCGTGTCAGCTTTATTTGAACTTGACTATTCATTACGAGGTTATTTTTTGCTCCACAATATTGCTTAGGTAAAGAATTATCATAACATGCGATAATTATCATAACTATAAACCAGCTGATTTGTTAAACGGCAGATATAATTCCAAATTCCCCAATCAATAAAAAAACATGATAAAGTTATTAAAATGCATTTTAATTTTCAATACAATCGACTATTGACCCGATTCTGAAGATATTGCGAAAGATACGCATTTTGTGGTGTACAGAAAACACTTGTGCGAGTACCTAGAGACAAAAGTAAAGGAGAATGTTCGACGGAACTAAAACCTTGTATTTAACAACCACGATTACTTTGAAGGCGTCCAAGGCAAGCTATTCATTGATTTATATGTGCATAAGGCTGGACTATAAAAGTGCATACCAATTTTAGTAGGTGCTTCGTGGGTAGGTATCATCTTACAGAAAATATTGGAAACGTTTCTGGTTATTCACAGAACCTTAATTATGTCCCAGAGTCAAAAGGCTACAATGACATTGGACGATCATTCCTTTCGAAATCGAAAAGAAATTATAATTGTCTCATAAAAACCTCTAAGTAGATATCGTGCAGACGTGCACCGTGTACAGGAAGGAGAGGAGAGGAAGGAGGCAATTTCCTTTGGTTTCTTAGGAAAATCACAGGTCGTTCTTCTTACTAGTAGTTAGGTCTACTTTCTGAGAATATTTAATCGTTTATAAACATACCACGGGTCCCATTTGAAATTGATTACATTAGACAAACCAGAAGGCGTCGTTAAATCGTAGTGCAGTCACAGAATTTAAAAGTTAAATGAAAGAGAAAACGGATTTAAACGAGTACCTTAGTCTGAAGAGTGAGATTTGTATTGCATACCTATGCGGTTTTTTTTTTCCTTTGGTTACTAAGTACATTTTTCTCTTACGATTTTGTCAAGCCTGTCCACTCTTTTTCTGCTAAGAAAGTTCCGTAAGCATTTCATGGAGAAGCATTTATAAAAATCCAACGCAAAGAATAAACCCACAAGCGAGCGAGTCGACGAAAAATAATATGGATAGATATATATAATAACATATGAGTACTTTATTTGACGACAAAATAGCTCTTTGTCACAAGGACGGGTTTCACAAAAGGTAGATTAAACGAATCAACCGATCATGGCGTAACACGTAGGCCAGAATTCTAGGTATCATCAAGCAACTTGAGACGTCAAAGCCGCTTTATTTCCATCTAATCTGCAGGGCGGATAGTATAACGGATATATACACACACAACTTATAGAATCATGTTAGCTAACGGACGAGGCTTCAGCTTACCTCATCTATCAACCATAGCTATCAATATACCGTATGCCGCATAAGGCTGCGTTTGCGCGACCAGGGAGCGTGCAGCGAGTAGGAATTGCACACACTTTTCCCTATACAAGTTTCTTGAGTCCTCGCCGATCCTGGCAGGTTTATGCAACCTAAGTGCAAGCGGCTATGCTCAGGTCCCTTCCATTATTGTTCCTCAGAACACAAGAAGAAAAAGAGAGTAATGGAAGGCTCTTCAAAAGCCCCTCAGACATCGTAAGTGCAACCGGCAAAGATCTATTGAGACATCCGTATTACAAGTTTGCTCACCAATCGTGGTTAACATGCGTAACGAGACATGTTATGCGGTACTGCATTACGCAATAAAACTTCATAAAACAAGTTCATTAAACAGTTATGTCGATAATGATGGGGAATGCGCGACAAGTTCAACTTCCCATAGCTAGGTGTGGCGTTCCCATGGCCCCAGAGACAATGGTAATGTAGCGTTATCGCGTTATCTGTACTTGCTATCGTTAGTTAGGGCGCGAAGAAATATAAACATGCGTTCGTACTCATCAGGGTTAGCGAACCTCCGGCAAGCCATCGACGACTCGCGACAGAATGTAAGAGGTAGGAAATTCAGGTTCATTTGCAAAAAAAAAAATGTGCACAAGGACTACTTTGTCCATGTAGGAGACACAGCAAAAACTCTCACTATGGAATCGTTTGGTTTCTTGTTTTCAATTAATAGTAATGCGGTAGAAGCTGGTTTTATTATTGAGCGAACACTAGATACATCTACTTAACAATATCACAGACTGGTTAGTCTTAGGTATAGGAAAGGAAAAAAATATTTAATTTGCATTATGCAAAATTCAGACTGGCAAAAATGTGGACATGTTCCATATTAGAAATACTGGAACGTTTCTGAGTTTCTACTTTTGTTGGTGGCTTCTGATTTGATCACATTCTGATCACCTACTTATTGACGTCATCTTGATACTTGATGGAAGGAAAAGTATGCAGACTTGTGTTTTGTGCAGGAGCTTATTAACCACAAGAATGTACAGAATGTCACCTTTCGAGGGGAGAGCCGCAATATTAGTGATTTCACAAATGCGGTGGTATAATACTGCTTGATGATGATCAATATTTGTTTGACACGCGCTACACAATGGGTAACCTACTGCTTGAAATTCTTATCATTGTAAACCTTTTAAGAGGAAGAAAGTTTTCAAGTTAGATTGAAATTGATTTTAAACAGACGGAACGTGCCGAGTTAGAGATTTTGCTTTAGTCAACAGAGGTTATTGTGTTTTTAGGCTGAGAAACGTGCGTAACAAAATTGAAAGCACTAATGTTAACCGAGTGGGGTCCCATTAAACGGTATATCTATAATCCCATTAAACGGTGGGGTCCCATTAAACGGTATATATATATCAAGTAAAGATTGTGGGACGAAGCTTGACTCCCACCGAAAGGACTAACTGACTTGTAAAAGCCAATTGTGTGGAAAAGGAAACTTTTGCCCTGCAGTGGGAGAAAATAAATGCTGGTTAATTGCGAATTTTCGATTCAAAGTTAATCGACTGGCCACTATTTATACAACTTCTAACATGAGGATCATGACAGTGTGCGTATCAAGATTCGAAAATTGATTGATTTGATTATGAATCATTCAATCATGCAAGCCTTATTTATCACTAAAATAGACTACAATGCTCAACCGACAGGTGTCTGTTAATTGCAGATAGTATTTTGGTAGCATTTCGATTTCCATTGTTTACATCATGTTCATCACAGTGGAAAATATTTAACTGTATCTCAGGGAATAATGGAATAGGTAGTTTAATAATTTGTGGTTCGTACAAATATTTTTGTTCAAGTTTAAAAGGTGTCTGTGAAGAGGTCAAAGGTTTCTGGTCATACGGTAAGCAACGAACATAAACCACAAAGCGGTCTAAAAGTATGTTTCATCAGGACATTGTCATGTACTACACAAGCATTTTAACAGGGACGGTTGCAAATTGTTGTAACTTTTCGGTACTGAGTAACAAACCTCTCTACCGTACCAAAGGCTGCCTTCGAAATCAATCCTTCACGTTCACGCACGACTTTCGAGCTAGACTTGACTAGATTAAAAAGGCGACTAATTACCATTGGCAAACCAATCGATCGTTTACACAGGATAATTACAAAACCGTCGGTCATAAATCTTATCTGATACAAAGCTTCCTTCACATCAGCTCCGTGCTTTATTGCAAATAAGCATTATAGTGTTACCTGCTTACTTGATCAATTACTATAAAGCCATAGATAGTTTCACTGCATTAGGCTAATCTATATTTGAAAGCTACTTTCCACTTTACCTATATTTTATCTTAAAATCAATAAGTGACTTGCTGAATTCAATAACACGGTACTTACACCTACACGCGCGGAATTTGTAAACAATGAGTAGTTAGGATTCAGACACCTGCTAATTGTTTCAGAATAACAACAGTTATGTAAGTTTTATTCATTTACAAGAATGCGTATGCTTATGGATTCGTATTAAAGCAATCTTCAGCTTTTAAAACAATTGTCATTACTTAACCTTCAACGTCTAGATAAAGATTCTATATATTTATAGCAGCGCAGGCAGTATTTTAGCAGTAATTAATGTGTAATTGGAAACTTAATCTTAACTTAAATCTAAATAAGGGAATCACGTGATAATAAAACGGGTTTTTGTCTTCAAAGTAAAGCAGAACAAACGATTGAACATTCACGACTTCATAACCTTTTCTTTTGAACTCCGTTCAAACAGCTCTCCTACCAGTAAAGATTTGGTCGATGTAACTGAAGTACGCAGCGTGTCCCACTTCTTACAAAACGTAAGATCGGCACTCACTTGGACGACTTCGAGCTATGTGGGACAGGCGAATGTACTTGCCGACTACTTGGGCACAAGAAAACAGGCTCTTATGAAAATACTTATTAAGAAATAACACATGCACTGAGTGGTTAATACATTTAATTATTGCTGCGGCTTGCCGTACACCTGTGATGCTGAAAGATTACGTAAACTAGAAGCCTTGATGAGAAGATTTGCATCCAAAACTTTAAGGGACGTGAAAGATCTGATATCGTACACAGAAGTCATAAGATTTCGAACCAAATTCTACCGTATATGATATACGGTAGAATTTGGTTCGAAATCTTATGACTTCTACTACTAAGGCGGCGTAAAAATTTCACGATCCCTCTTCAATCTTATTGGTAAGCCTAATAAACAATTTCATCTCAATTACAACGTTCATACAATTGATCTAGATTTATTGATACAGATCTTTTTGTGGTTGTAGGAAAGTGGAACAAAGTACAAATGCTCTTAAAAATGAAACCGCCTTTTGTAGTCACGAGCGTGCTCTTTGTTACTTATGCTCTCACTTAGATCTTTTATGTAAGATTTCACAGTGTGTGCAGATACTTATAGTATACGGTTAAAGCCAACGACAAAGTAGATTGTAATACCTGGAAATGAGAAAAGCACTTTGTCCAGTTTTAGACTTGTTTTTGCTAAAAGGCTGATTTTGAAATCAACAGTGCATCTTAACTATCCGACCAATTAGGATCAACATTGACCTCGTTCAAAATCTGATGAGCTCTCGGATTTCCTTTTTGTTGCAACGATTTCAAAATGTTTCAGGGTTGAATACGGGGTGTTTTCAACGCTGAAACATTTTGCAGAAAAAGATAGCTGGTATGAGGATTTAATGCATCCCATTTAAATTAATTACAAAGATGCCTGAGAACAGCAAATGACACGAGTTCACAATTTCAATTAGAACTAATCGTTTCGTAGGATTCAATTAAGGAAATGGGTTATTGGCTTCTCTACTAACATTTGTTCGCCGGGTTAAGATTAGAAACTACTCGATATAAATAAATACAGTTCAAAGAGCTGTTCCCACGAGAGAAAGAGACCCTGGCACCAAAACCGCAAGGATTGCAACTGATGAAACTAGAATCAGTTACACGATAATTCTCACAAATAATCTATTGATTCCACCGACATTGAGGCTGTAACGAAGTGTGAAGATCACAGCATCAAATACAATTACATCTGTTTTACTTATAAACAGTTTTTGTTTGTCGCTCGCACGGCACGGCTTTGTTGGGGAAATTCACTTCCTACTGGAGGACGTCATGTTTTCTTACGTCTTACAATAATTATTAATTTTACTCGCCGCACTTGCACAAAGGCTGACTTGTTAAAACAACTTTCCCATAGTATGCTAAAGAAAACGGCGTCATGTTGGCCGGTTATTACCCCTGCATAAGTTGGTTGGCCAATACGAGATAACCTCTAGAAATTTAAATACATTGCCAACCCGCACTCTTGAAGTTTAATGGTTCACAAAGCAAGAGAGCAATGGACGTTGGATTTCTAAGCGATACATTCTGTAGGTAACTGATTTTCGTTTCATTATGAAATGAACGTTTTCTAAGTAAACTCGTATTTTCACATGATGCAGTAGTATGCACTTCGTATAAGGTAACTGAACCATTACACCCATAGTCATGATTTTAAATTAAGAGGCTTTTACAACACTGAATGAATTCTTCGGAAGCAGATCCAACAATACCTTAAATTCGTAATTATCACATTGTGCAAGTAATTGTTCGGAATTGATAACTTAAAGAACGGAATAGCTGTACTGTAGATAGAGATACTGTCCGTTACAAGACATTTAGGCTAAAGACTTTTGGAACATTTAGGCATAAAAATATGGGTGATGAAGTATAGAATAATGTTTACATTTTTAAAAGACTGTTCGTAACTAGTCGTAGCTAACAGTCCAGCCTTGTGCCAGTAACAGATAAATGACAATTAACGATTTCCTGCGCTCAAAGATACCTGAACGTTAGCTAACGTATGTCACCGGCGCAGGCTCCTTTCTATATCTTGAGTAAATACCGCGAATAACCTGATGACCGGTATTAATTAATGATAATCGATTTGGATACGGAGTATGTAGTTACTTTAAACGTTGAGAGGCACTTATAATGATATGTTCTAGGTTAATGCAAGTTTTGGAGTTCCGGCAGGCACACAGCCGAAGAATTAGTGACACTGATAGGAAAAAACTTTATACGTCTTTAGTTATATGATTGTCTATCGAGTGGAAGACCTGTCTACACCTAATCACAGTAATCACCCTCTTGACGATTACGAAACTGAGTCATTTACTCAATTGGAAACTTATGTAAGATTTGTCTCAGTCAGGAAATTCAAATATATCAGATTTACAATTAGGTAAATGGAACTTTGAGCAGGATATATCCAAAGGCTATTAAATCACACAGATAATGGTAAACCCGCACATTGTGCCCAAGTGTCATTTCTGACAAAATAATACGATTTTGATTGCCCTATGTTGTTGAGATATTAGGTTAAATCTACGTGGGTTTACTAGCTATTAATATAACAGGTAGTTAATAAAGTAAGGTGATTATTCATTTAACTGGTGTAGTTATTGCTTGTACGACATTTTCAAGATCAGGAAAAGAAGTCGGAAGGAAACGATCATAATGTGGTGTAGGTATTTCTTGCTACATTCTCGTACTTACAATGATATGTTGCACAATGTAGATAACAGTAAACTGTAGGGAATTATTACACACCTAGTTCTGTTATTATTCTCTGTTGGTAGGTATAAAATCAGAAAAAATAACTTTGAAAAATCACATGTGCAAACATTTTGTTGAAACAGTTTGCGAAACAATGAACAAAATTTACATAAATCTACTATAAAGTAAATGGTATTTACGTTGGAAACATATAATCTTAGTCAACTGTAAGTCTTTTATCGTTCGATCTTTGTAAACGAAAACGATGCTGATGTAACAAAATAAACATTTGAATATCTAACAAAACAGAAGAAGTGACTGCAAGACCAGAATGAAGTGACGAGCTCGGCTCCTACTGAAAGGACACGTCTGCAATGGCAAAAGGCAGATAGTGTAGAAAAGGAAGAGGCAGATCTTGGCCCAGTAGTGGGCAATAACATGCTAGATAGATAATTATGTATGGTCATCATCAGATACACGGCTGACGGGCCCGTAACGAACTTAACTTTAGTCGAAGAACACCGTGAATTTTTAATCAGTAACTCTGACAGACCGAAAAAATGGCGTCAGGGCTGCGACTAGCGACAACTTAAAAAATCAGCAGGCCGTATTCCTCAGGTCACTTACTTACATAGGTACAACAGATGGGTGTAAGTAAACCCACACTAGCATTGTTCCATCAATGTCACCTTGATCAGCGTCGCCTCTCTAAATACAAGGCGCAAGGTTACAGCCTCATAAAAAAATATTAATAACTACTTACATGAATGGCAAGCTTGATGAAGTTACTTGTAATTGATATTTAAAAGTACCTGACTGACCATTGTAATAGGAAGTAACTTGATTGGCTAGACCACATTAATTACCTATCAGATATAGCTGATGTAAAAAGTATATATATATTATATTTACTTTTTTAATGTCACCTGTGGCGTAAAGCAAGGATGTGTTCTTGCGCTCTATGCTCTGCACTTTGCCGTCGTCATTGGAGAAACCCTGAAACATATTTCGGAAGGCATTCGGATTCGTTTCCGAACCGATGGCAATTTATTCAACCTTGCCAGACTGAAAGCCCGAACAAGTCTCTTCTACCATGATTACAGAGATTATGTACGCTGATGACCTGTGCTTCGTGGCGGACACTTGCGACAGTTTGCAGGCACTGATAGGTGGCCTCAATGACGTTCGTTGTAAGTTTGGTCTTTCAATAAACGTCAAAAAAACCGAAGTTATGGCTATCAACGTAGACGAACAGCTGTTAGTTCCTGACATCCTAATCGGCAGTGGCAAGCTGAAACAAGTAGAAAGCTTCAAGTATTTGGGTAGCATAATTACCAGTAAAGGGGATCTCGACGCAGAGGTTAATCAGAGAATGTGCTGCAGCAGCAGCTTTTGGCAAATTGCAGTCCAAAGTTTTCAGTTCGCACGATCTGAAGCTGGCTACAAAGATCTCTGTGTACATGGCCATAGTTCTTCCCAATCTTCTGTACTCGTCAGAAACGTGGTGTGTCTATCGTAGACATATACTAACCTTGGACAAATTCCATCTTAAATGCCTCCGAAACATCATGAACATCAGATGGTCGGACCGTATTAGAAATACGAACGTCTTAAGGCAAGCCAAGGTCCTTGGCATAGAGGCCTACTTGATAAGACATCAGCTAGGGTGGTGCGGGCATGTCTCTAGAATGTACGAAGAGAGACTGACGAAGCGCATCTTCTATTCTGAACTCCAGGAAGGAAAACGGAAACGTGGTGGTCAGTTTTTACGTTAAAAGGATGTTCAGAATAGAGATTTCAAAAGAAGCGAAATTGACCCCTTAGTGTGGGAAAAGCAGGCACAAAATCGGCCTGAGTGGAGACGTCGTGTGCATCGGCAGGTCAACGCCTTCGAATAGAGAATAAGGTCGCAGTTAGACTTAAAGCGTGATAACCTTAAAACTAGGCCACCTGCAGCTATACCCTACAATTTCGTCAATGGTGTTCTGACATGTCCGCTTTGTGTTCGGAGTTTTTCGGCCAAACTTGGGTATGCTAGTCACTTTAGAGCACATGATAGAGCAGCACACCAAAGCTCTCGACAACCTCCTTAGAAAGCCATCGAATGCAGTCGCTGTGGCCGAAATCGGCTAGATGGCATCATCATCATAGCAGATGTATTTGTAATGAGAATAATAACAAAGGGCTCAAGAAGTTACCCCTGATCATAAAAAATATCCGATATAACAAAAGAAAAGGGCTTTCGTTTTATGTCTTGTTGCTAAATCAATAGAGTTAAATTTCAAAAGAATTCTATGGATCATTTATAATTAACCTCTGAACTTTCAGTTTTATATTTCGTCAGAGGTTTTCTTATAACGAAGTTTCGTTCACCTAGTGGCACGACCTAGATACAGCCTTGCTACTTTGCCCTTTTTATTGAAAAGTTAAGCTACGGGTTAGTTTTTGTCGTTCCCGAAATAACTACATAATTGCCAAAGAAAACAAGTACAAATAACCAGGACGAAGAGACGAAGAAAGATAGATGCAAGAATAATTACAATTTAGATGCAGATAATCCAGTTAGAGATCTATTAAGTTGATGTTATTCCAACTAATCACAACAACTCTAACGCTAATTGGATGTTCAGAATTAAATTTAAACAACATCGTATTACTTGCTTTATTAAATATTTTCATGACATTTAATTAATTGCGTTTACATTACCCCGAGAAAGTAGGAGCGCTTTCCCTGGTGCAAGAACCTCATGAATGGATATTATAGTATCTGATTTATCGTAATATGCAAATTGAAATTGCTTACAGTTAATATAGAACTACCAGTACTTGCTACTTTCATTTACTTTAATAGATTATCTTGTGATTGTATATTATTGCAAAAAAGAAAATGTCAAGATAATAAGAAATAAATTGTGACCCACTGACTTACTCATTCAGCACGAAACAACTACAAAGGTTAAAAGTTTGAATCTGTTAAAATACGTAGAGTATTTTATAGAATTTTGACAACGTCAAATTAGGAAGACTTAAAATAGTAGCCAAAAAGGGACGATATAGTGAAATTTAAACAACCTCACGCCAGTAACGATAGTCCGTTCTTCGATAAGTTTCGGGATTTAGACTTACTCTTCGTTTTCTACAATATCAGACCAGTTCACATTTGATATTATTTCTTCTATGATACGCGTATTAATTGCAAAAAGTATTCAAAAGACTTGTTCGTTGACCTGTCCAGTCAACAGTCGAAATAGCGGCGCCAACATTCAACACCGAACCGCGATTGCCATGAGTATCGTGTTTCAACAACATTAGTTCACTTACGCCTCAGTTGATATAGAAATAGGTATTATTATAATATTCTAATTATACTTGTCTAACTTGTCCCCAAGGTTATTTAAAGCGCGGTGAGAAATAATAACTCAAATAATAAGGATCCTGTTTTGGGGTTTTAAGTATACCATTTTGTAGCCAGTTGAACTTTTGAACGTTCGGGGTTATTAGAAGTTGTGCAATCATTTGACATATGAACCATAATGTGGTAACTACTCTCAATATAGTAGAGGTGATGATCTAGATCCGATGTAGAAACAAAGGTATGGACTACAATCAACTGCAAAGAAGAGAGGATCTACAGGCTCTACCTAACAGCACTAACATTAGTAACATTATTACAGATCCGAGAGGGCCTCTAAGTTTAATCATTCTAATTGCCTTAAAATAATCTCAAACATTAAACTTAATGTATCTAGTCATTATCTATGTTAATAGTTGATTGATTGAACGTCTATCCCTTAAACATTAAGTCAAAATCGTGACGATCAGCACGTTATAAATACCAGGTTAACAGTACACGTAGGCGGTTCGCCTTGCCGTACTTGTCACGTAGAAAGCCTGAGACAAAGGTCTGTCTGCCAGTTCACTTGCGTAACTCGAAATCTGCATGTCTAATGATCGCTTTCGGGTCTTACTATGATTGATTGACCTGTTATGCAAAAGAGGTTCAGAGTGCAGGCGATTTTATTCAGATTACAGTCCCACGTATGTTGATCGTGTGAAATTAAGCGTCTTGTACTGAAAGCGTGTTTTATTTAACCTTTTCTTCGCAATTTTGCATGAAGATGATGCATTCTTTTCGGACTATGCAATACACTCAGGTAGGTTACACAATAATAAATATTTATTTCCCTGTTCCTTTCACGCAGACGTTAATAAACTGACTTCGAATTGGCACAGTATGGTACACGTTATAAGTCTTTAATGGATGTAAAAGTGTTGCATAATATGCAACTGGGTCTGACCTAAATTGCAGAACGGCGCTCAGAATATACCATACATAGTTTGCAGTTACGTGTACTCCATGTTTCCTAGTGTAATTTAATATGTTTGCAGAAAATTGCAGAACCTGCCTAATCGTTCACTTGTTTTGCATTTCATATTATTCTTACAATTTTTCGCAGTCCTGTCCTGAGGACCCAGACAAAGTGATTGTCTTTTAGCGATAACAATAATGGAAAAGTCTAAAATATTTTGGATTGAATAACCTACCGAACTGATAATATAATTCCTGTTGAAAGTCATTGCAGAAATACTAAAAAACGCTTTGAAAGTGATTGATTTCTATTCCATTAGGGCTTCAAAATCCATTCAAACTCGTCACCCATTCAACCAGCCAGCTGAGTATAGTGTGATAGCAAATAATTGATCATTAACATAATAGCTACATAACATAATGTCACGACTGTATTCTTTCGGGTTAGGCAGAGGTGTACCCATTAGTGTCTAACTTTTCGCCAGTTATGTTTAAGTCTCATGTAATAGGGGCGAGCCTATTCCCATCAACCGGGCACAAATCCGGGCTCCGAGGGTGTTACTGAGAAATTCCTGATGGAAAAACCCTATAACACTTTGCCAGACCTTTGAATCGAACACATAACCTCATGCTCAGCAGCCGCGCTTGCGATCACTAGACCAACGAGGCAGTCATAAAGCTAGTCAGTGACTTTAATCGATTACTCTTAGTATAATATTCTCGTATCTAATCGTTCAACCATCTAAACTCTATGAACCACATTCTTACTAGACAGGGTCCTAATTGCGAACTTAATTTGACGTCACTAATTAACACACATAGCAGCATTATTTGCTAAGATATTTAGCATACATACCAAATGAAGCGGCTGATAATTGTAGTCAATGATTATGGACTGACTGACTTACTGAACTGACGGTAATCACTTTGAACGTAAGACCTAGCTCATATTAATAAATAGGTATATCTATTTAAATCGTAACATGTCACAAGAGAATTTATAATATGGTATCGAAACTTGTAGCACAGGATAAAGCTTGACTTGAGACAAGTTAAAAACTGGAGTGGTTTTGCAAGTTTTTTTTTGTATGTTGTGTATTTCTGATAAATTAATAGGTGTAGCGACCTATGTTGCTGCTCGCAGATATTGGCTGGTGTCTCAATTACTCGTAAGACACGTAACTTTTTGTTTTGAATCCAGTACTTTTTAGAGTATTAGGTTACCTGCTGTTGATATGTACTTATTATTGAAGTACTGGTAATTCATAGACGGAAAGTAAAAACACAACAAAAATATCAACTACAATTTCATACGAATTGCCTTTTTATCCCTTTTTACTTTCAACAAAGATATTAAACGAAACTGATCAATTTACACCTACATTCGTTGTGGAACATGACGAATCTTCTATGAACTATCAAGCCTTTATTAGTATCGGTTATGGACAGACAAAATGGTAGGCGTAATAAACGATTGCACAAAGACGCAAGTAACAAATCACGCACAGGGGAATACAGCCTGTATGCATACTCCGCAAAGGACGATACTCCTATGAGTGCAACGGAAAGCAAGGAGGTGTTAGTATGCGCACCGATTTGTAGGAAATAACGGAACGACCAGTTGGTAGACGACTGTCTAAAGTTTGCAATCTATAAGTTTCTAAGAACTTGTTTGAATAAATATTCATTTTACATTTTTAATTATTCTATTTTAGTTTTTCTAACTAGGTTGTACTAGGCTACATGGCTTGCCCAGTTTATAAAATTTTAAGTATCAGAAACCTTTGTTAAAAATGTATAAAATAACTCTACTTTCAAATATTCCACTCTGAGGATTGGACTCATAGGACTTGTATGAGATAGGCGTTTAGGCATCCCCAATACAGACACAGGCTACTACAAATTATCCCTCACGAGGTATGAGACATCAAGACACCATATTTCACCATCATCTACAATTCCAGTTTCTGAGAACAAGATTGTTTGCTAATGTCCAAAAATAAAGTTATACTTTATAGGTAACATAATTATCTAACCAGAACTGGTAAATGGAAGAAGAGAAATAATTAATTAATAGGTATTCTTAAATAGTAAAATTTGCTTCAATCAAAAATATTGTTTGGACTTTTAAGATTTTATAAAAAAAGGAATGGGGTAGAGCCACCAGGCTCTATTAACCTCATTGCCCAACCAGTTATCTACTTGGGCCTATAAAACCAAGGATTGACGTCAAGAGTAGTTATAATTTCAGCATATCAACTAATAATGAGTTTTCAGAATATTAATATTAGAGAGGAGTACCTACACATGTGCAGCACACACACGTCACACAATTTTATTATGTGATCTTCACTACAGCTGACATTATATAAATACACACTCTTAAGACAGGCGTAGCTTTTGTTTTGAATCAACATATAAAAGGGTGTTGATTCAACGGCCCATAAAAGTCACATTTGTAAATAAGTGAAATCAAGCCCCTACATGTCATTAGCCCACTAAAGATCCCAATTGTAAATAAGTGAAATTAAGCCCCTACATGTCATTTAATAACAGTCCTTCATCGGTGACTTCTACCCCAAGTGTTTTATATAATTGTGTAACTGTTTGTTTATAGTTTTAGTGTTAGTAATAAGGTTTAATGTGACAATGTAAAAAGGCACGATGGGGTTGACATATCTGTTTAGACAAAAACCCCAAAACTTAAAGAGAGAAAAAAAAAAGCCCCTACAATATTATCTGGATGACCAATAAACATGTTGAAGTTCTACTTATACTTAATTTCCTTCTTATTTTATTGAATCATTCACAGAAGTTCATAAACAGCTTTGGAGTTACTCGCACATTACAAATTATAATGAAAATGACACTTAAAGGTCTGAACTAGAATATCAAATATTTTTCAAGTGTTGGTCATGCATTGTTTCATTTTATAATCCGTATAAAAATAAATGTTAATTATCCTACCTGAATACTTTGTAGGTAGAGCTGAAAAAGTTACACACTGGAAACTAACACATTGCATGTTAGTTTTCATGGTAATTAATTTTCTGTCTAATTATCAGCAATTAATTAGGTAGGTAAGCAAACCAGAAATATAAAGAAAATAATCATGTAAAGAAGTATTTGAGTTTATAAGTGCCCATCTAGGCCTATGTGAAATAAAATATTTTGTTTTTTTGATTTTGAGTTTAAAACACTAAAAATAAAGTGAAACCCTTGCAAATGATAAAGTTAGTTAGGTATTTTTATTCACAGTTACTTAGAGGCTCTATACTTTACTCAAAATAGTCTAATACTCTTCAAAAAATTTCCTCATTTAACAGCTTAAGAAGTAGGTACTTACATAGCAATTTTTAATTTACTTTTTGCTAAACTAACTAAATTAATTTTTTGAGTTTTCACCTACTTACCTTCGTCTAATAATCAGGAAGCGAACATCTATACATTAGATTCTTTTGTTTTGAGGAAATCGGGAAAATTTTAAGAATAAAAACAAAGAACAGTTGGCGATACAAACTTTTTTTGAAAGCTTTCCGAAAGTGTTGCCAGTAGACAGTATTAAAATAGCACAAAATGCACAAGCGACTATATATCGGTTTTTCATACAGGCTGATATGGGTATTTATTAAATTTTATAACAATTTAAGGATGTAAAATTAAATTTAATAAAAATGATAATTTAAAAACTGCGGTCTCCCGATGTGTAAAGGACTGGCAGATTTGAAAGACCTGCAGGGCTATTGCGTATCTCTGTTGACAGTTATGAGTTTTGATATACAAAGACCGTTCTTGTTGGTTTCAACTGACGCTACCCGTGCAGAACTGTCATTGTGTATCAAGACTCGTAAGTGTCTCTGTCCCTGTCACTGCTGTACTAACTGTGGGGTGCACCAAATCCCTCGAAATTTTCGGACATTTTTAATAACTTGTAAAAAATGAATTTTAGGGATAAGTGCAAATTTTACCTACACTTTTGAAGTAGATAAAATGTGTTACAATTTGAGTGTACTCTTATACTGCTCTATAGGTCCAAATAAAACTGAGTCCCGAGATACCGCACTTTAAACACATTGGCCATTAACATTTGCCACTTCCATAGTCATGGCTGAGTCGTAGAACATCATAGGAGACGATCGATCAGATTTTTAAGCTAAGCTTCGGAAACGGGAAATCTCGAAATTATAAGTACGGGTACCTATATTTTAAAATGCTGGCACCTGGCAACACTTCCTGGCAGCCTTCAAGTTAAAAGTATTTCAAATCTATCGCGGTTGTTTTGTTTTCTTGGTTCTTTAAAACAAAAGAACTCGGCGTATTCATGAAAAAAAATAGATTTCAGTTTCATGCGCATATTCTTTAGTGTTATTTTGCAGAACCATTGGAGTTTAGAAATGATAAACAGAAAACTAACATGGTATTAGTAACGTAAGTAATACATTAGATAAGCTATAATTTATTATTTGAGTAAGTACCTACAGGAAAAACTTTTAATAAAAAAAAATAGAACACTCCTCGTTTATTAATTGTCTCACTCAACATAAGAGTTTGTACTTTTCTTTACGTTTTTGTACATTGATTTTTGTTTTACATTTCAGATTTTTATAATTAAGAATGAATTGAGATTACATAATGGCTTTTGATGAGAGTTGCTTGAATTTTATCATCGCAATTAACCAAGCTTGTATGCTGCATGAGCTGTGCCTGACATAGCTCTGCTTGAGTTGCCCAGGCCTACAGGTAGGTATTATTTTGATTTTAAAACAGCTTTTGTTTATTATTCCATGGGATTGCACTACAGGGATAAAAAGTATTCTATGTTCTAACCCATGTCATGGTTCATCTATGTGCCAAAAAGATTAAATTGAACATGAACATAATATTTGAATGGATTTGCTATTCGCCTAAACTTAATAATTTGTACTATTGAATCGTTTCTGTAGGTAGCTAAGCCATTTATTTGTAAACCTTCCCTGATTAATGATTCAAGTAATGGGAAAAAGAAATCGGAACTTACTAAGTATTTAACTACAAGAGGGTCCAAAGGTCCGGGTAGGGGCGGGTTGACACAATCAGAGTATGCTCAGACCCAGTGTACTCGGATACCTACTCAGACGCAACTCGTATTGTGGCAACCCATACCAACCCATCTGAGTTGCGCTCAGATTATGGGTTGCCACAATATGAGTAGGTATCCGAATCCACTCTGTCCAAGTATTCTCTGATCGTGTCAATGCGGCTTGAGGTTTTATAATTGCTGTGTTATCTTATCCATTTACCAGCTCTGATGAGCTCTGTTACCTATGTTCCTGTTAACTTAGTACACTATTACTGATACTAATTATTCAGTTGGAATTGTTGGATATTTGAAAACAAAAAGAAACTTATAATGTACCTACCTATTTAGGCACTTGGCTAATAAAATTGAATTAACTAATTATGGCCTGTACTCAGTATCATAACCATCATTACTGTATTTCTCTCATTTTGTTTTAGTTTTATTTATGTGCAGGATTTAATTCTTATCAGCAACATTATTGGTATTCCTCGGGGTAATGACACTCCCAGGTTAATTAATTTTCGAAAAATGATATTGATTATATTTAGAACAAAGCTACTTTCCATTTTTGTCTATTTTTGTAGTGGAATTTCAGGATAATATCTGAATATTATCTTGAATTTCCATCATGAAACATCACCTAGTATATTGTTGAGAATTACTGATGATTTTAAGTATACTTACTAACTAAATTATGGATTGTTGTGTCTGATGCAAATATTTTTTTTTTTTTATCTTGTTGCTCCTTTGTAGCTGATTTTTCTTAAATCTAAAACAGAGCTGGAAACTTTTTTAGACTTTGGTTTCGAATTTAGATTTAAAACCTAAAGTATAGATTTTAAAGCTATAGGTACCTGTTATGCGACAACGACTTTTATAACTTGAGTGTTCAGTGCTGTTGTCTAATCTAAAACAGAGCTCATGACTTTTTCGACTTTAGAATATCATGCATAGTTTCAGATTTAGTCCTGAAGTTCCACCTACAGCTCACCTATAATAGTAACGACTTTTTAATCTTGGTCTTAGTAGAAATGAGCCAATAAGAGTTAATCGAAAAATGGGATAATACGATCTATTACTTACCTACACAAAAAATATTAGACTGATCATTAAACCTTGCCATCAATATGGCTGCTGGCTGCAAACAAAACCTATACTATTTACTACCGTCACCACAATCACGATTATAGTTTCAGAGCTGCGGTTATCGACGCAAGTGTGTCAAATTATAATATTTATTTATTGTAAGCGTGTGTTGTACGTGATGGACGGGTATTGTGTCTGCCTCATACTTGATTCAGGTCGAGGATTCGCGCCATTGTAAATTGAATGACATAAAAATAATTAAAGAGGAAATTCATATTTTAGTGTCAGTGTTTTCCGCTGCACGGCTTCGCTGTTAGGTAGAGCCGGTAAATGTTTGATTGTTTATGGTCTGTTCTAAATGTTTATATCTGAAGTTCCCATTGTATGTCTGCTGTAGTTTAATACCATAGACAAATGTATTGATTGTAATGAGTTTTGTAGCGTAATTTATAGCAAGTTTACGAGTAAGGACAAGGTAGAGCAGTAAAAAAAATAATATCATAGATTCGTATTACCTACTTTTCTGTAAGTAAAAATTATTACTGAAAAGCTTAGTCCCGTAAAAATCTGTAATTTATTTTCCAATGCACCTATTTTCTAGTTAATTATAGAGTTCGATAGGTAGGTATAAGTAATAGAAAGACGTATTAAAGTGTTTTTCCATCGAAACGTACCTATAAGTAAGTAATTCTCGAAACAAGAAACCGGTCAAGCTGGAGATAGGTAGGTGCAGATATATATTTCGTTTTGCTTATCTTCCCGCGCAGGTTGTAACTCGTGTGTGTCAATCGTGGAAAACGGGTTATTCTGGTGTCCTGTCCATAGAGCCACAACTCCACAAGCCACGTACACACGTACAGCCTAGTTTACATTAATAGATTGTGTGGTTTTGTTTTATTGCAAGTTGGAAATAATCTATTGTGAAATAGTTTATAAAACTCACCCTAGAGTAGAAATTCTCGCACTGATGCAAAACATTACCTACTTTTTTTACATGATAAAGTACGTACCGTAGTACAAGTAACACCTCTGTCAAACAAACACAATACGAGTACATATAGTTTTATTCTTCCCTCTTTCAAATTCAAACATCGCGTTTACTGTAATGGTGCCTGGTAGTATCGTAGACTGGTTCCTTAAAAACTGAACTGTTCTATTTTACTTTGCAAAATGTTTACTTTACTGACAGATCTTGTTTATCGGTTTCGTTGTCGGCTGAATTAATTATTCGAATACAAGAGGTTAGAAACCGGTTACTTTTCGACTGCGACGAGCAAAACTATCTAGCACTACAAAGACGGCACGGGGCCGTCTTTCTACTGCTAGATAGTTTTGCTTTTAGCTAACCTACTAAGGCGATTCTCGCACTGCAAGTCTGCAACGCGCTCCGTCGCGTAACGCGGTGCCGCAGATTTTAACATTGTAAGGAAGTAGGTATCTGAATTTGTATAGAAAACATGCCTAGGACAACACACTGACACTGTCGGCACGCGTCGGCGGCGTGAAATCTGCAGCCCCGCTAAGCTACGCGACGGAGCGCACCGCTGTGGGAGAATCGCCTAATAGAATAAGTTTCAAAAATGTAAATAGGTACTAGGATAACTTAGTAGTATTCACATAAAAAGCGTTTTTACTTATCTAATATTAAATTTATTGCATCAATTTTGAAGAGGTACCTACCTCGTTAATTGTTACAATAAAGAAGGAAAAAATTGATGACAGCATAATTTATCCAAATCTATTCACAAGATAATTTGCAGCTGTACTCCTTAAGTCCTTACCTTCACGGGAGGAGAGAAAAAAAATTCACCCTGGTTTTAAATAATCGTCGGTAGTTTAGTCGAGTAGCAATTGACTAAAAAACCGGCCAAGTGTGAGTAGTACTCACACGCACACAGTGTTCCATAGCAACAAACAATATAATAAAAATATTTTGAAGGCTCATTCATAATGTTGTATTGTATTACATTCAACAGCAAAACTAAATTTGTTTCGTTTCATATTCAAATCTTATTCAAGCCAATTTTCGTTGGAAGAGAATACAACTACCTACCAAGTTTCAACTGTGTAGTCATAATAGTTTCGGAAGAAAGTAGCTGTGACATACGGACGGACAGACAGACATGACGAATCTGTAAGGGTGGCGTTTTTTGCCATTCAGCTACGGAACCCTAAAAAGAGATCGAAGTATCCATAATATCTTAACAAAAGATTAATTTAAGATTAGGTAAAATTTTCAATGAACCAACAAATTGAACAATCTATTATTCTTTTCAAAGCAATAGACCAACACCTCTTTGTATGTTACGATATCTGATATTGTCAAATGGTAGATGTTTTATCCAGGTAGGTATTATCAAATTAAATAGAAAGTGTTAGGCATTTTCACATAAAGCATAGAATTTACAGTCGACTAAGTAACAATGACACGGAAATATGCGATTTCGCGTGACTTTTGCCGATTGTAATTATTTTTACGTGTTTACTCAAAAACTTAAACAAATTGATTTTGTACAATGTATTTTATGTATAAATACTGTGGCTGAGATTTAAATTTCGATCTGTCGAAAACAGTGCATTTTGTGCGTGATTTTGGGAGAGCGCCATCATCTCATTGCACTTGATCGTGGCAATCGGGATAGGTACGTAATCGTCGATAGATAGTAAAAGAATACTATGCTTCCAGCCTAGACAGGGCAACGCTCCCATACAGTCCTATACATTGTTTTATTTAGTCTTGCGCATCCTCAGTGGTCAAGCACGATTTGTGTCTGTATTCCCAATAAAGAACACAGGAAATCTCATTTCCTTGAGTTAAACTAGAATGTTAAAGACGCCAATAACACATTCTTGTCGGCTGTGATTAAATGTCACTGTAGTGTTGCCGCTTTTTCACACGCGTAGGAAGGTTTTCGAGGAGGTGTTTGTGACAGATCATAATATGCAGCTTTGATTTGAATGTCAGCTACAAATGCAACTAATCTCGTGCGCATTTTGTCATTCAGCATCACGGTTGAAAAACTGCGTCTGTTTTATACTTAAAGCTTCATTCAATACACCATCTCACTTACGTTTATTCACGGCCATAAACCACACGTGAAGAGGGGTGCGTGACAAGCCAAGATTTTGTATAGAATTCCAAAGCACGCGCAGATATCATAACATAGGTAGGTATGATATTAGAATACGAAAAAAACAACTCATCATCGTGAACAATTAGAACTCTTCTGATCTGTCTTGTCGTATTTAGCTTGTTCTTTAAATGATAAGTTAACAAATTAATATAGTTGCTCATGTATCTGCCTCTTACGGTCGAATGGTCATAGACGTGTGGAAGGCAGCATGAGAGGCGAGGCGGGTGCAACGTCCTGCGCGCCAGTCGCCGCTGACTGGCATACGTAATGCGTCCACTACTAAGGGTCCGTGTCACTTACACGACCAAACGGATAGTTTTACTTTTACCGATAGTAATTCTTTTAATTAATCGTTTTCTTCATATGTATGCTGATGTCTGGTGGTACAGTATTCCTAAAGTATCGAGCAAATCATAAATATTTGTATTATCGACAAGACTGGTTCCAAAGTGAAGAATTCTGGTGCCCAGTGATTTGGTACAGTGCGGTGTTAAAATTTAGAGTCCTCCCTTTTTGGTTGGGGCCAATGACTGCGATTGGCTGAGCTAACTGTCGTACAAATCTGGCTATTAAATATAAAATTTAAATAAGGATTATAAAAGTCACTGAAGTTGACTGACCTCTTAATGTGATGCTAACGTTTATTACGAAACGTCTGGTTCAAAAACGTCAAATCGTTTAGCGGTACAAATATTTGTAGTGATTCCTTATTCTAAAAAAAACTTCTTACCTACTTCCAATGGTTCACAATGTTCAGTAGTCCATCCTTACCTAAAATTAGGATTGAATTTAATTTAATTCAGCTTTCCAAAGGTTTTTTTTTGCACAAAATTGGTACTGTATTTTACAGCAACAGTAGGTAAAGTTTTCTTGGAAATGCTCCATACAATACATGTATACATGCCGACTATGAACAAATATCGAAAAAAATCTCTAGAGCAAATAACCCTGAATGATGTGAATTGCAGATTTGCAGGTTCATAGGTACTTTCGCTAGGTTATTGAACCCATATTGACAAAAGATGTATGTCATTCAATCAGTTAATACTCTATTCTAAATAGCAAAATAACGGCGCAATGAGGATCACGCACGCACGATCATACTAAAATACGTTAATTTAAACAAGTTTATCATCTTTTCCAAAAACCAGTCAAGTGGTTAACCATTTAACCGCGATTCTTGAATGGGACCATATTATTATGCATAGCTACTGTAGTACATATTTTGGTTATGTTCACAATATTGTCAATTGATGTATCCACATACAAGGAGTAAAAAGACCATTCGCCGCCAAGCTCTCTACATGAAATTAAGTAACGACGCAATACGACGAAAAATCGGGCAACGATTTTTTTTGGGGTCTGAAATAAAAGGTTAGCGGTAGGAATTAGTATTCAATGTAACGCAGTAAACATATTGTATAGGTGGTTGTGCATTGAATAGTACACAGGGTCTTGGAGGTATTTAAAGTAAAATCTCCGTAACTAGAAGGATCTCTCAAGTAAGGTCTAGAACAGAAACATTACCGCAAAGGCGGGGAAATCGAGTGCCTTTCGGGATCGATAAGGGGCATTTTTACACTCACTAAGTAGGTATGTATACAGTAACTGCTCCGACCTACGAGATGTAGGTCGTGGGTCCGAAATCAGGCGCAAGCGCGTTACTTTGTGCAATTTATTTCATCACTACTGCTTTCAAAACGATGAAAGAAAACCTCATGAAGAAACCAGCACACAGTCCTAGTACCAAAACTTCGAAGACAAAAATTCCAACCCGCACTGGCTCCTTGTGGTGGATTACAGCCCACTTTTACTCATAGAGAAGAACGTTATAATATTGGCCGACTGTCAGTGTTGGGCAAAATTTAGTTAACTAACGACTAATGATTGAATACGTCCATGACTAATAAGTTATAATCAGTTCGTGTGACTAATAATTGATTAGTCAGTTAATCAAATAATCATGATTAATTTATTTATGACTGAAATTTTATACTAACAGCTACTCTCAGGTACGACTCAATCATGATTAAATTTGTCAAGACTAAATGATTTAGATTTCATCAGTAATAATTCATACATTGATTAAAATAGCAGTCAATAGACGGTGTGGTTACCGCTCGCATCTGAAACGAGCCCGCTGCAAATCTTCGCACCGCTCATTTGCGCACCGTTTCTCAACATCGCTAAGCATCCTCACACCGCTCAGCGGCCTAGCACATCTCTAGTGGAAACCCTCACACCGTTCTGCAGCCTCGCTACGAATCCTCGCACCGCCCTGCTACCTCGCACATCTCTGGTGGAAACGCAGCCTTACACCATAGCTGCCGCACGGATATAGGCGGCATTATAAACATTTTTCATATACGCAAACAAAACATGTCACCGTATACTCGAACTATGGCAAAAATGGCGGTCTGTGGCCGCTGTTATGCGCTCGATGTACTTTCGGCACAACGGTTTTACTATTACTACCGTCCGTAGCTAGACGCTGCCAGCGCGGCGATTACGTGTTATGTGATGTATGGAAATGGTGGAAAATTATAAATAACTAGCTTTTGCCCGGTTAGCAATTCGGGTTGTACTCTGCTTGTAATCATAATAATATCTACATATAATTCAACCATGATTCAAAAGACACGTGGCGCTATCTATTATCATAAGAACGTAATTGTTGTTTTCCTCGGGTACAGTACTTTTTTTCGGGATGAAAGGTATTCCGTTTCTGTACACCTCATAACGTATATATGCAAAATTTCAGGATGATCGGTTCAGTGGTTTAGGAGTGAAAAGGTAAGAAAGAAACTTTCTTTCGCATTTATTTATTAGTTACCAAGTTAGGATAATTCTGATGGGCTAGCGATCTTGACCGTCTAGGGATAGATGGTCAAAATGAGTTGGTTTGCTTTTCCCGCTTAATGAAACAATATGAGTTTTCGTTTTCGTTTTATTTTTCTTTACATCTATAATTTTAAAAACACTCGCCACTTCACCTGTTACAACTTAAATTGCGGAAATTTTCAAAAAAAAAAATTCTTGTCCTATGGATTACCTATACACAAAATGGTGATAATCCTTTTGAACTCTTTCTTGTTAGCTTAAACTACTGGCTGTTATTATTCTCGTTTTATTTTTTCGTTGTACTGTCGTATTGGTAAAACAGAAAGGGTATAGTCATATGAAAGGATATGCTGCAGACCATCAAACTGAACAACTTCCTCCATGAGTCCAATATCGTAAATGCGAAAAAATTATCAGCTTTCCCATACATTTGAGTCGAGTAGGTATTGAAATTTAGTATGGGACAGCTGATATTTTTTTCGCATTTCACTTCACAGCAATCATCGACAGTGATTTTCTCCGTTTCTTTGAGTAATTTAGTAGGCACTATGGTCCGAGTAGCTTTCTATTAGCATACGCGTCCTTTTTTTTTGGATTTACTCAGATTTCATTGATTTATAACTGCTAGAAGGGCCACTGGATTTGTTGGAAGGTAAGTTATGGTCTCCAGTTGGTTCTGTTTCAGTGTCATGTTTCGAAATTGCAGGTTCGCATTTTATGAATTCTATTGGGACTTCTGACACGTTTTCGGGATAAATATTAGTTTTGAGAACTCGTTCAAAACTTTCAATTTGTTTTCGTTTTGTAAATGCAGACAGTTCTTCTAGGACTATAACCTTTTCATTCTTTTGGCAATCAAACTTGTGTGGGACCACACCTTTTTTCAATTTAAGTTGTCCGCCCATCAGCTTGTATTTTGAGTAGTTTGCCATATCCTCTTCAACCTGTGCGAAAAAAATATTAATGTATGTCACAAATATGTCCAGTAATTGCGCTTGTAGGTATACATAATACTTGCCCGCGACCCTGGTTACTCCAGCTACCAACTAATTAATTGTAAATGTGGTTCATAAATTCTGGTAATGATAAATATCAGTCAAACAAATCGAAATCAAAGTAATACTTACATCAAAATGATCTTCGCAGCAGTATAAACCGCTTTTCTCTGAAAGAGGAGTTTTATCGTTCCTCTTCATTACTTTACACCATTTTGTTCTAATATCTGCATCTCGCGGAACTCGAAAAAACAGTTTTTTTGGTGTAACAGCTGTTGTATTAATACATTTAGGCACTATACAATATTTGTATGACGGCATTATTATCAGTAGTAATCACAGATATGAAGAAAATAACAAAATTATCAACTCTACAGACGAGAGCACTGCGAGTAACTGCGTAATTGCGGATGTGGGCAAGCGGGTAGGTATAGTGAGGAGGTGCGGGGTAGCGCGGGACGGCGGCGCCGCGCGCCGGCGTGGTATAGAGCGGGACGATAGGAGCTAGAGTGGGACGGCGCGACTACGGCAACGGCGCGCAGCGGTGGGCGAGAACGATGGAGACGCCAGATGACGTAATGCCTTCCGCCGTAATACAGTGTTCTGTGCGCGTATAGTTCGAGCACATCAGTTTGTTATTGGCGTCGTGTTGTGCGCAAATATACTTCACCGAGTAGGTGTTGTTATTTTTATACAAATTTTAGATGGCCATTCAGAGCAAAATTTAGGGCTTATTTAAAAATAAGGGTCTTCGTTACTACGATACTTCAAATAAATACCTAATAGATGGACTTAAATCTGTCTTGCAATAACTATTTTGTTATAACTAAACAATTACTCAAACTATGTTACCAGTAGATTACTGATCTCCAATATATTAAAAAGACTGCTGTCATCGATTGACAAAGTTGCCCAAAACTATACCTATTAACTGGTTACTACGTAGATGTATTTTGTGCATTAACCGAGGGAAATGTTTTATACATGTTGTTTTTTTTTTGTATTTTTTCTAAGAAAAGTACATAGACAAAAACAACATAATACAGACGAGTTGGAAATCATCAAGTATTAATCAATCACACATTGCTAGAATGTAATCTTGTAAGGGGCCATCCTTTTATCACGTGAGGTTATTTAGGCCTCTTTTATACCCCTCGCCCTCCCTCTTGGTGATACGCCGTGAGGTTTTACGCTACCCCTGCTCCCCCTTCCAGTATCACGTGTATAATTTTCGTGGGACGCTAAAAATTAGACGTGTCAAATATTTTTTTACCAATGATGCTATAAAAATCGGTTTTAAGGGTTACGTAGCCAAAAAAAGGCTGTCTGTATGTCCGTCTGTCACAGCCAATTTACTCCGAAAGTACTGGACTGATTGAATTGACATCTGGTACACATATATGTAAGTCGGTGACCCAAAGACGGACGTGTAACGTAGTTTAATGAATTTTGAACATGGGGGCCAGTTTTGGGGGATAAACTAGAAAATGAAAAAAAAAGGTATTCAAACTATATCGTGTTGCATACCAAATGACAGGGCTCACAATGAACATCTCAAATATTTTTTTTATAATTTAAAGATTAATAGTTTTGAAGTTATTTATGAAAATAGGCGAAAATTGACCAACCTCAAATTCCGAAACTCAGGGCCGAAAATTTTGAAAAAAAAATAGTTCTTTGCCTATAGATTACAGGAAAACCTATAAGAAAGCTATAACAACAAATAATAAAAACAAATTAAAAATTAAAGGGGGCTCGCCTACTACGATGCTACGGAACCCTTCGTCATGCGTGAGTCCGACTCGCACTTGGCCGGTTTTTTATTTTATATTGAAAGAGATTCTTAATCTATCTTCTCCTTTACCCGACTACGGCGGGGCAAAAAGGAGGGATAATAATAAAAAAAAACACGCGATACTGGGAAGGGGAGGAGGGGAAGCCCAAAAACTAACGACGTATCATCAAGAGGTAAGAGGGGCGCTAAAAACCTAACCTGATAAAAAGAACCCCTTATTGATATTTTCCGCGGGGTTCAAAGTTCAAAGCCTCACCAGTTATAGCCTTGCCTGAATCATTGGACAGTCTTCGTGTTGTTAAATAAGTAAGTAGGAGTATTCAGTATGTGAAGTGCAGAGAAGAACGACCAAAATATAATCAGTCTATGTTTCCACTGCTAGGACCGCACTCGGGCCGCTTGGTGGATACCAACCCCTACCCGAATTTTTGGTTCTAGGACATGGTTTCCTAACGATTTTCTCTTACACTGTTTTGAGAACTGTAGTGATGCAATAAATTACACAAAGTAACTTGCCTGGGTTCGAATTCACGACCCTCATCTCGGAGTCAAGGCCAGTACCACTGAACCACCCCTCTAAGAGAGTTTCGATCGATATATATTCTAATAACGCAAGTTTATGGAATATACTTACTGACTGTAAGTCTGTCCTACATCAGTAACTGTTATCTTAACCAACAAGCATCAGGTTTAGGAGTGTTGGTACCTACGTTATACTTTTGAAGACTATTTGGCTTACCAACCGTATACGTTCACGCTATAACAGAACGAGTATTAACAGAGTAAGTTTAATGAACACTGGTTATTGCGACTGCGCGAAAATACGGTGTGGCGAAGCACGATTGGATAGTAAATCACAAATGAATATGGACGATGAGGCTAGAGCAATAAAGGTCAGATCGGCATTGACAGTTTCTAATTGCCTATGGAGTTCTGTGGATATCACATAAAAGTTATTCAGTGAAGTGTAGTGTAATCTGCTAAGTAATAAGTTTAAAGCCTTAAAAACAATTGAAGTGTGTTTTGTAGTTAATGTTATTTGGCTCTCCCATTTAGTAGAAAAAAAATGCAGGTATGTAAAGCATTTTTGTAAATTAAATTGAAGACTGTGTTTTTTTTTAATGTTTATTATTTATTTATTTATTGGAAACTCAACAGCTTATTATTACTATGACATTTTATGTGAAAAATGAATGTTAAAGATAAACACCATGGTTTTAACATAAGCACAGGCAGTTTGCGACAGTTATCGTTTTTAGGCCAAATAAAGTTCATAAACATTTACTGTTGTGTAAATTTACAAGTCTTCTGCATACCACTAGGGCTGCGAGGTCATACTGCAGCGTTCACTGCTTGTTGAAACATTAAATACTCCTTGTTTGTTTGCCTCAGTAACTAAAGCAGTACCTTAGTAGGATTGTAAGAGTAACGATCTGGTTTGGGTCATTGAACATCGATTGCTTTGCATTAAGTAGGACAATGCACGGCGCACAGTTCATTGTAGTTACAGAAGTCATTACCATAATATTATTATCAATGATTGGCTCCCCAGATATTAATTATTACTCAAGCACCTGTAACCATTGTTGTTTTTTATATAACCATGGTTAATATCCAACCCTCTACCTGTCGATGGGAGAGAAGGCTTTCGCAAGGCTTAGCGATGAAAATGTAACGCACGATCATCACGATTCGTATCATTTTAAATGGTTGTTGTTTTAAAATTAGGTTTTGCAACGGTTGAGGCCGTTTTCAGAGCGACCCAGCGATGTTGTTACGTACTCTTTATAGTTGCAGAATATGCAATTCAGTTCAGTGATGTTGCAATAAGTAAGGCTTTTGTAGCAGTGTCGGTAACCTGTAGATAGTGGGCAAAACCATAAAGGACTCGGACTGACGACAACATTAGTATAGTTTTGAGTAAATTATAAATACTCCTAGATAAAGATTGACTAACGTAAACTCTAGTGTGTGCTTTTGCCATGCGGCGACGTCATATAATATACTGTATCCATATCCGTGCACGGAATAAACCACCTTTTTTAGTTCCATTATAAAAATGCATCGATTCCAAAGTTCAGTAAATGGTCTTCCATGACTAATATACCTACAAGGTCTGTGGTCATCAAGCAGATATATATCGATAACTATAGATGTGTGGTCGCGTCGCGTATAGCATCATGTTGTTTGCGTGTTGATTGCTCATTATCCTTCAAGTTCTAACTGCGATGCCAGCTCATCGAACTTATTTGTTTGAGAATCCAAGTGACTGGAAACTAAAAACTGTTAAAAAAAACTAAACTGCTTGATTTTTATTGGTAGTTTCTGTGGGCACCTGTGTGGCAGGTTGACTTTACGTTATCTTTAATGACATGGGGCTAAAAAAGCAGGAAGTCACCTGCTTATTTGTGTGTTTTAACCTTATTCAGATTAGTGTTTGTTAAAAATATTTGTTCGTTTCTCAGATTATCGTACTCAAACCAAAATTAAAGATGCAAGAATAACTAACATAACGTACCTAACTAAAGAACGTAATTAAAGAATATCTTGGTTTTTAAAAATCCATTCAAAACACGATTTGATAACATTGACCTAGAACATTGAGCACAAGTTTGTATATAGATTTTGGCAACCATTAAATTTATATTAATTGTTCACAAGCACGAAGAAGACTATGAAAGTGTAGAAGGCAAAGAGTTTTAGAGGTCGGAAGTTCACGCGATCATGATAGATAAATATATTTGTTTTATTAAACATGAGTTTGTATACACTATTCAGGTCTTATAAATAAATAAAAGTAGCTACATGTTTTGCCATATTAGAATGGCGTACAAGAAGTGTTTGGCGACTTGGGTAAATTTAATTAATAATGTGATGTTAGGTATATCTGCCAAAACTTTAGTACTAATAATCAATTCTGAAAATAGATTTTACCTATTTTTGTCTATTTTACCTTTAGGGTTAGATGCTTATAGATAGTACCATTACTTGAGGTATTAGGGAGCATAATTTACTCAGTCTGAGGTCACTAAAAGCTAGCAAGATGTTAAAAATTATATATTTTGAACATCTTGACAACGTCAAGACTTTACTTTGTTGTTGTTTTGTTGTCTTTACTTGTTTGTTGTTTACTTTGTAATAAAGAATTCACAGTTCAACATCCAATCCTCTACGTAGTAAATAGCAATAGCTAACGCATAACGGTAATACTTATAGGTATCTTGTGTGAATCAAGATACTCATAAATCATATACCGTAAGTAGACGGTTGGCGTCTAAATAAGTACATCGAGTACCTACTACATGTGTAATGTAATGTCACCATTGTTCGCCAAGTGCGAGTCTTTGTTTGCTTTGCTTTATTCTTGAAGATGAAGGTTATTGATTTGTTAAACATGATACACCTGGAGGCTCCTTACACGTCCGATAACGTTGGTTTTAAAATAAGAGACGTACTGGGTAAACTTTTGACGAAGGAGACTCAGTGGAATTAATATTAACATCTGAATGTTCTCGGAATTCGCTGCAGCCAAAATATTTTGAGTGCTAAATAACTAGTCCATCCGAACTAGAAACGGAATATGTATGAACAGTTCCACTTAAATATGGTAATGAAACGTCGACCTTTTAATTTATTGATATGAGTAGCAATAAATGTCTTAGAAGTATTAATTACTCATAAAGTTTTGCTGATTCGCAACAGGTAAGTAAAAAGTGAGTAAATACAAAAGTTAACCTCCCTCCTCTTCAAAGATTGATTCATTAGGTATATTGGTGTATAAGATAATTCATTAGGTGCAATAAACAAATCTGTTGCTTATTCTCTTAGTTACTATAGTTGATTTAAAGGTACAGAAAACAAACTACCCAAAATATTAAGCGGGCAGACTTGTTCGCAATAGGTATTGTCGTTGTTAATCCACGTTCGCCGAAAATGAGTAAAGACATCTACCTGTTGATAAACCAACCCGACCCTTGCGCTAACAAAAAAGTTCAAAAAGACTTCAAAGCAAGATAAGATTCTCAGTATAGTACCGTGACCGTCGCAGTTATATTCATGAAACTGTTGCAAAC
Source organism: Noctua janthina (assembly GCA_963576755.1). NCBI lineage: Eukaryota > Metazoa > Arthropoda > Insecta > Lepidoptera > Noctuidae > Noctua > Noctua janthina. Next base: position 12,373,374 of record OY755059.1, read on the forward strand.
ACAAAGAATATTGTAGTAAGAGCTTGAGATATTTAAAGAGGAAATTTTATTTTTAAATGTCAATCGTTCCGTAAGTCTTTGTATCACGTCTTATGGCTAATGTTACAACCAGTGTTAGTCAACATGAATGAAAATATAAAGAACGTGTTGGAATGCATTGCTGTACATAACATAACACTTATCGAAGTTTTATATAAATAAGTTAGCCTTACCTTTAGTCTATAAGTCAGTCTTGCAGTCTTGATATTCAATACAGGAATAGGTCGACTAAACAAACAACAGAAAAGCTACTTTCAATACATTGAGGACTTAAAATCTGGTTCCGCGATACCGCTATGCACTTAAGGAGAAGTTACGAACGCATACCTCGGTTGTTTCAAAACCGCGCGCACTGTAACCACACTGTTAATGTTTAAAAACTGTCTCGTTGTTCGTTGTGCTTAGAATACAATATAGTTCGTTTGACGGTGGCGTTCGTTCGATCGTTTTATCGTTGAACCGGTAGGACGGGGCGCGATACCTGCCGCGGACCCGTCGACTAATCGACTGTCTGCGCTATAGGGCACGTGTTTACATGAGATCCATTTGTGTGTGTGCGTGCGAGAAGGCTTTGCTGCGCGTGCGAGTGTGCGATGTTGCCAGCTTAATAAAACTACAAACAATCGAGTATAATAAAATTCCACGCGTTGGGGCCTCTAATGTATAGTTTCTTGTGTCATCTTACGCAGTAATCTCTATTAAGTATGCCTGTCGACTTGTCTTCATTTAGGAATTAAAAGAAAATAGAAAATTACTGCTTGCCTACATTTTTTTTGTGACCTGTGCTTGGCTATGAATTCCAAAATACTCCCTCGCACTTCTTACCAGGCCAGTCAAGCAGCCGCTTTTCATCTGTGGCTCTTCGGCTGGTCTTCATCTGCCGCTCTTCGGCCGCGCTCCGTCTTCAGCCGTCCTTTGGGTAGAGACTATTGCTTAGCTGCCATTGTGGTTGTCACTCACCTAATTCCATTTGAACTCAAAAGCAATTTTAGTTTAGAATGCTACACTTCATTGCACTGTCGCTAGTTTGGCCTCAGTTGAAGTGTATGCAGAATGCATTTCTTTTTGTAAGAACTTATGTTAAATGTTTTTTGTTACTCGCTTCAAAGCCTGAGTTAAATTAAACGTCAAACATAATTTTAACATACAGGGTTATAATAAAGTTCAAAAGAAAATAGATAATGTCCTATTTTCTTTTTCTAATACATGTACATAGAGTTCAAACTAAGTAGTCTTAGTTTACGCATACGGCAACATCGATAACTTAGACAGCTACGTATACAAAACTGGAGGAGCTTTAATAAAGCACTGTGAGGTATCCTTCGGGTTTAGTTTTATTTTCGTTTATAAATAGCCCACATACTGGTTTGACTTCTCGCGAACACAACAGTGTAATGGCTGGATTTCTCAAAACATTCCACCATGTAAACTTTTATAATTAGGCATCTTTTTGAACACTAAACAGGTTTATTTCGTCGTTTCTGGTGCCCGTTCGTTGTTCTAAATTGATAAGTCAACTATATTATTTATTATATACATTTGCGTGGACTGTGAAACATGTATTTCCGATGGCCTACAAGATTACTGTTACTGTGAAAATTTCTTAACATGCAGTGACATTGGTTTTTTCATAGCCTTCCGAAGACTAACGTCGTCATTTGCCTAAAGTATTTACACTGAAGGGTGGATTACATACTGTTTCTTTTTTAAAGCGAAAATTCTTTTTTAATTTTTTAATTCTCTGTAACAGTATGAGTTTAAACGATTTATTTCTTTATAAACTTAGAAGATATAATCATCATTCTTTGGACGTTTTTGGCAAAAGGCAGGTATCAGTCCATGTCGATCGAAGTTTACTATTAGGCTAACATTAAATGAAAGTCACACATTATATTTTTTAGATTTATTTTATTTTCAATAACATAAAAATGTTATGTTTTTTCATTTTACACATTTTGAAATGAATTCAGTGGGTACCAACCTGATTACTAAACTTTTCACATAATGTTCAAATGTTAAATACGCTACAGTACAGTTTGGCTTTGCATTAACTTCTGAGTCATGGGTCGCATATTACCTTATTTAGAATTCTTTTTCACTTATTTCCAAATGCTGCTTACATTTGTACGAGCACAAAATCTACTTCACAGCAGTTCATTATAATATTCAACAAAATATATAATATTGTAATCATTTACTCACTTGGATGAATCATTCGATTCGATTTTTGTTATTTTTTATAATGTGATATGCTATAAATTTTTTGTGATATTTTCAATTTTTATATAAACAAATTCATTACTTTTAAATTACCTAAAATAGGTAAACATGTAAAAAATTACTATTTGGTCATACAAAAATCGTTGCGATGATCCATCCAACAGCAATATTCACTACAATAAATAGATCTAGCTAACTGGAATTGAAGGTCCCTTAAAATTATGTAATTTATGCTAAAGCTGTGATCAACTAAACACACAATCATCAACCACGAACGGACGACAACAAAAACTTGACAACAATTCGTAAATTATCTCTAACTTGTTTGAATAATTGACCACGGCTTTGTATAATACTAATTTTATTGTTTTTTCGTAATAGTTTGACTAACTCTAAAGAGGCGTCCATATTCATAGCATGAAGTAAAGATGCGCAAATCATCAATTTACATAAGATAGTGAAAGAATCGACAGTTTCACATACAACTCTAAGTAAGAGATATCTTTCTAAATTGTCATTAACCGTAAGTAATGTTTGAAAATTTTACAACATCTAAATGAATATTATGGTGTCACGATTGTCATATTTTATGGGAACTTAATTCCATTTAGAACCGAATGTCGTTGACAATTTGCGCTGCGCGTTAATCTAAATATATATATAAAAATTAAATAAGTTACAACAAATATAATTGATTTTGCTTGCGCAACATTACTCGAAACATCAAAATTGGAACCAAACATTTGAAAATACGTGAAATAAGATTTTGTCAATTCGATGCTCATCGCAATTTTTATTCCTATTTAGTGTACACTTAAATATTTTAAAATAATGCATTTAACTATTTTAAATAAAAAATATTTTATCAGCACTTCATTATTATTGCTTTTATGTATATCTGAGGTGGGCAAAACGAAACAAAATTAAGATGAGCACGGATGTAACACATTTTTCTATTAATGTTTATATTGGCGGTTTGCACTTGTAATTAGAGAAACGTTTCAGAGCACAAATACAGTACTATCAACTTATGTAATAATGTGAAAATATTTAAATATTGAATTAAATTGAAGATGTTCTTGTGCCAGAGATACCTACAATTAATATTTCCACTTGAAAAAAGAACTAAAACTCTTTATTTCTATATAACTCAAGTAAGAGGAACAAAACCAATGCAATACGAAGGAACTAGTTCAATAAATTATATCAAATTTTAATGAAAGGAAAAGAAAAGTTGCAGTTTTCAAAGACATTTAAAATATTTGAAAAATTAAGAGACTCGACAGTTGTTAGCTTACTGTACTGGGCTCCAAACGCATAGATTCGTTTAATAGGTATGGTAATTTTGTATGTACATGTAAAACCATGTGTAGATTTTTCTTTAATTTAGTAATACTATACTAAACTGGCCGTCATATAAGTATCTGCCATGTTCTTCTCCTATATATAACTAGGTAATATAATATTCTTATCTAGATTCATATTTACAAATAATACAGTTCATTACTATTTATATAGAAATTAAAATATATTTCTATCATTCTTCGATTCACATAACGCAAAATAATTTAACAGAGTTCATTTTTGCACTCACATTTACAATATACTTTTGTAACTAGTTTGTTACCATTTATTTGTTGATTTCAAACAACTCATTTAGAATATATCACCCAAAAGCGAGTAGCGTTATACTCACGAATCCTATCATATCTTACCATTTAAAAATGCAGAATATGCGAAAACTTGAAGGAATATGTTTACAGTAAATGGCAATTGAACATTATAGTTCGCTCGCATCCAATAGGAACTATAAGATTCACAATGCCTCCGGACGGGCCGGCCGCGCTCGGCTAGCCTATACGTACAAAGAGTCGCCCGGCCCTGCCCACAGTACACAAAACAACTAGCACAAATAAAATAACTCCTCTTTATTATTTACACCCGGTGAACTATTCACAAATTATGGACACAAATCAAAAAACTCTAATCGATTACAGTTATATCGAATAAGAAGTTGAATTATTAATGAAAATTTGTGTTACAGTTTATGCTAGAGTTTAGAATATTAAAGGAGCTCAGTAGCGCCACCGTGTGTGCGGCGGTGCGAGGAACTATACATGCACAACACCGCAGTGTCTATGGCCGTTTGCCTCCAATACTTTACTTATATACCTAATAAATGTTCTCCAACACCATTGTTTCGACAATCGATGCCTCTGTGTGCCGCTGTGTTCAACACGACAGTGCGTTCAGAACTTCTACTAGACGATAACACCTTTACAAGGTGACAGAGATTCTGAAGACATCTACTGTTCGAACGCTCTGCGACATTCAACCCAGCGACACGTGGAGAAGGAACTAAAATCTAATATCACAATATCGGGCTTCTGGCTTCATTGCGAGTTGAACAAACGCCTAGCTTGACTCTCAGACGAACAAATCTCTCAGTGTAACAAGCGAGTTACGTAGACGGTAATAGATGTTAGCAAGTATTTTCCCGTTTAATACTGAACGGATAAACCATGAAACGGGCGAAATAGAGTATCTTCTTTTAAGTACAAATCGAGATCTTTAGTTTCCTTGGTAATGTTGATTTTAATTGACAATCCTATGCGTAATCCCGTCTACGTACTTCTCGGCAGGTCACCGTGTGTTCACTCGAACAGTGCCAGGAGATCGTCGGAGGAAGGCGCGCGCGGTGGATGGCTGCCTGCCGACGACGACGACGACGGCGGCGTCGCTAAGAGCTCACCAAGCGCAGGTGCGTCTAAGTACGACAGCAGCTCCATCGGGTCCACACTTGTCTCCGGCAATAACTGGAATAAGAAAATAACAGTCAGACTTCGCTAGCTTTTAATGGTATTGGATGCTTCTTTGTAATGTTATCTTGATAAATGCATTCTAGTGTTGTTGCTGTTGTTTGCAGTAAAGCGCATGTGGATACACTTGTAGCTTGATTCAGCATGGTATGGTAGTATCACTTAGACCAGTTTATTTTACTTGTATATACCGATGTCATGAGTTAGTGATGTGCTAGAATTGACAAATTTCGAGCCAGCAAGTATTAGTTGATTGTCTATTGCTTTTTCATATTTTGTACTGCATTCAGGTTTGTATTGTATGTACGACCGTAGACATGAATTGCTAAATGTTTAATTTTCTCATGTCTTTTGTTTTCATTACCCCAACTTGTGAGGTATATAACAGTTCGATATAGCAAAAAATACTCACATTGAGATTATCTGTCCCTTCTCCATCTATGACGGCAGCGGGATCGAAGTTGAGGTCAGCGGGTATGTCGACGTCGGTGAGCGAATGGTGGTCCACGGAGGGCGGGCCTGGCGTGTGCGACGAGCCCGGCGTGTGCGCACCGCCGCCGCCCGGCGTGTGTGCGGAGCCAGGCGTGTGCGGCGTGTGCGGTGTGTGCGGCATCTGGCCAAGATATGGACATTAGTCTCCATTCTGGTGCTTTGGCAGGTACGGGAACACTTAAAGTTAAGGCCACATTCTTGTCATAAGCACACTGCACAGTTGGCTGTGCGTACACAGATCTCTATTCGTAGTAGAGAAATAGAACCCTTACTTAGCAAATATTTTCTTGTCAAGATGTTTCACTTTGTTTGTGCGAACGACCCAAAATAATATATACTAAGACAATCAACTTTTATACAACCGGCTACAGAGTGATTTGAATCTGTTGAAAACTGTTCGGTTCCACTATGTGTTCACTTATATTCTCATCTACCTGTAATTGATAAAAGTGTAAAAATTTTTACCTGATCGTTAAGGCTCTTCTCCATCGCGTTGAGAGGATCTAACGAGTTGACGCTCTCATTCAGATGCGATAGAGGTCCGTTTCCAGCGTACTCGTTGCTACCAGGCCCATTGTTCATTCCGAAGTCGTAATTCTGATTGTTCGAACTTGAATTTCTGTTCTGGCCGTTTTGGTTGTACGAAGAGATCATTGAGCCGCTGGCGATAGTGTTCATGTCAGGAGGAAGGTAAGGTGATAATGCTTGATTCATGTCCCAGTTGTTCATTGTTGGCATGTTCATTGAGCCCGGTGATACTGCTTTACTGCGCTTTCCTACGCTGCCATCACTGCTATCTTCTTCTTGCTGCAAAAAGTAAATACATTTCTTAGAATAATTTTACAATAATTAGAGTTTAAAATTTAAATAATAATTCGTATAAATAATAATGAAAATGCATTAGTCGCGTGACAAATACTCACCTTAATGCCAGTATTGTTGGCGATTTTAGTTGCCTTCCAGTTAGCACCACTGTCAATCGTAACTTCGTCTACATCTGAACTGTTTAACGTGTTTAGGATACCCCACATGTATTGGTCAACTTCTAAACCTTCTAACTGCGCTGGTTTACTGTAAATAATAATATTGTTAGACATTTGTACCATAAAACAAAAATATTATTACGATTGGAATGTCATGCATGAGCAATACTTACTTGCAAACCGGACACCGCCATGACCCTCGTTCACAATTCAGTTGTAAATACGACTCTAGATCGAAGCATTGTATGTGTTTGCACTCGTGGCCACGTGCCGGTAGCGTGATCTTCTTAAACGTGATTGGACATTTTAACGATACTTTTAAAGCTGTTTGTTCAATGCTATCCCTATCGTTAGCTGTATTGGATCCATTGCTACCATTGGTTGGCGTCTGGTTGAAGTTCATCTTGATCTTTGCGATGCAGTGATCTGCTGTTAGTAGGCGCTTTCTTAATAAACCTTGCAGCACACTTCGTACGCTCGGTCGGTGAACTAATTGTAAAACAAACAGGTGCGACTGGAAAAAAATAAAGAATATTAGGTTTTGTTCGATCGGAATAATGGCTGATTTATATTATTTTGGGATTTATTTGGTTTTACAAAGGAGACATTAGGACTTTAGAAGATACTTACACAGCAGCAGGCTGAGACAGTGATTTGTATCGTGTTTCTGCCTGGCTGGCACACTTCTTTCAGGTACAATGGTTTGTGTGATGTTTTGTTCTCTCCTCTATCTATTACTAATGGAGTCGCGTTGACCGACACTTGAACACTCGCCGGCCAGTTTGTGTTCATCTGCCTATCCTCGTGGTGGAAGCATTTTAATTGTAACTCAAGGTCCGATCTGTGAAGAAATAAATAACTTAAAATCTTTGTCCGAAAAGTTTCGCTTTTAATTTAGTATGCATTACTTTACTACAATATTTACCTCCATATTAACGTCGAATGGACCGTGGGTTTTAATTGAAATACATGATTGCTAACTGCTAAATTATGTTCTAATCTAAATGGTGGTAATATAATACCATCTCTTACGGGGAATGTTAACCGGAGCTCGTCATCTGAAAACAAAAGAATCCTTTAGTCGACTTGTTTCAATACATATGGATTTGTAATTCCACGAATATTTATTAAGTATTCTTACTTTGCATGCCCATTGGAGGTTTGAGCTCGTTGAAGTGGGGTTTCACATCACCATTAGGGCTGATATAAGGGGGCATACTACTGGCGGGCGTAAGCGGCGGCGTAGGATTGCCAGGAACTGGACTGTGCTGATAGCTCATGTTAGTGCGCATAGCGACCTCCTGCGCGAACTGTCCGCCGTATTGCCCACCATACTGCGCGTTGCTGCTCTGGTGCTGAGGGAACTGGCTTGGCACGCCACCATTGAAGTACTGCCCTTGGTTTGAATAGGGTGGCGTTGATTGCCTCATTGTTCCTCTCATTGCCGCACCGAAGTTACCGCTTGGTCCTAATGGTTGTTGCGGTGGGTATTGCCCCTGGAAGCCAGGTCTGCCGCCGTATCCCGCCGGGTACTGAGTCGGCCCAAAGCCGGGCTGCCCAGTCATGTACTGCGTCTTTCTCTGACCCATAAGCATGTTGCCGGCCGGATACGGCGTATGTCGCCTTTGGTATCCCGGTCCCATCTTCGCTGAGGTGCTCATTTGTCCAGGCCCCATCTGCGATGGCATCATGTTGGCGTGCATACCCATGTTAGCCATTTGCGCCATGGGGTTCATACCGTTCATAGCGGCATTTCCCATCTGCCCCATGCTGGTCATTCCGTTCATCCCGCCGTTGCCTCCCATCCCCATTCCGGTCATACCCGGATTATGGCTGCGTTGTTGACCGTAGCCGTTCATCGCACCATATTGAGGATTTCCCATAGTCATGTTGTTTTGCATCTGTAAATGAAAATAACGTTGTATGTAGAATTGTATACGTGACTGGATTCACGTTTCATTTGTGATAGCTTTTAGTCCTTTTGATGGATTGATTAATATTCAATGTGGTTTTGCTTTGAGCGTGTGCTTAATTAAGGTATTTCATATGAATATATTCTAATTGTATTAATTTCGTTGTGAGATAGAAAAGTGGCATTTTTGGGCAATACATATTGCAATTTATGAGTTACGAGTGGTGTTTTACCTGCGAGAAAGGCTGCGAGTCCTGCATCGCGGCCGTGGTGGCCGCGGCGACCATTGCGGCGGTGGCGCCGAACTGCGCGTTCTCGCCCCCGCCGCTCATCGCGCCCGAACCGCCGGCGCACCCATAGCCGCTATAACAATATCAACACAATCACATCAACTACTTTACAAAACTTCGTTTGATCTGTCCAACATATTAATTCTGAGGTTTCTGTAACCATTGTTATAAACATTTCTTTAAAATACTACAATATAGAAGTTACAGCGTCCGTAAGCACTCCTTAACAAAAGTAATTACTTCTGTAGAATAGATGAAGTAGATACACGTGTACATATTAAATGTGAAATCGGTCCAGTTAATATTATTTCACTCACGATACGAGCAGTTTCTATTGCAAGCGGCCTTGCAGAATCGAACATTCCACACGTTAACGCTTCGATTATTAATAAACTCAGACTCAATATTCAACCCAAATTCTATCGACGCAAGATCTTTTTTTAATACGCGCCGTGATTTTATTATTTTACGAACAATGAGAGAAAAAATCAATATGGACGTATAGTGACGCGTTGTAACCCCTGTGTTTCTCTCGGGATGTGTTTGATTTTTTGTACGGCGCCGGAGTGGGAGAACGATTCATGTGAACTGCTTTTGGGGCGAATTCCCGAGCCTTCCCGGAGCCCTTTCTAATAATTCCCATTCGACAAATGCACGACAAACACTCGCACGGGCTACCCATTGTTGCGAGCATCTGTAGTGGAGCAACAATATTGGCCCTTTGTGAGCGTGTATGAAATTATTTTAATGAATATACATTTAAGTGTGTGCGTTTAGTATGTACACAAATTGTAACTGATTACGTAGAAAATTATTTGAGTAGCTAACTCTGCCTTTATATAACAATTTAATTCAAACTCTCTAAAACTAGCTTGTTAGCAACGAAAACATTGTTACGCCAATTAACTGTCACCTAAATTGGTTGTATATTCATAATAAATCTTGGCGAAGTGGTGACTCCTAGATACTTTAAGTATTCTCGTAAATAGCTTAACAGACACTTAGTAGCGTCGACAACCAATAAACACACGAGTCAACAACGCTCATCTCGACATCGTCTCTATTCATCGTCGCTGCAGATGATTTACAAGGGTCCTTCCTTAGGTAAACTCGGCCCGGCCTGCACTTCTTTTATAGTTTTGTCTGGACCTTTTTCTTTTTGCCGACCGAAATGTGTAGTCAACAAAAAATCTGTGTGTTCTGTATCCTGGTACACTTTTTGTAAAAGTGGTACCACATCCGAATAATCACTTACGGTCTGTTCAAAATATTTGGGTTGTTGAATGCGAACGTTCGTCACAGGCATTCTTTTGGGACAACTCTCGGAACACCTTTTAAAAGACTTATGTTTCGGCAAATGCGCCTGCACAGACTTATTGACTACTTTAAAAATGGTACTAAGGACCGTCAGACTGGTGATTTGTGCAGAGGATATGACATGATCTTATGTGGGCGCGTTACACCCGTTCTTCGACATACGAAACTTCTAAATAAATCAATATGAATGAGTAGGCAAGCCGCTATTTTGAGAAGCTGGAAGGTGTTTGGCATAGTATTGAGAGATGTGCGAGTAACGCGTAGGTATTTTGATACATAGGCTGCAGTTAATTTTAGATTAGTGCGCAGACGTGTCGGATTCCTGGTTAATTGGCAGTCGAGATAATCGTGTATTGAATCCCACTGCTTAAGAATCATGCTTCTGCTCTCAGATTTACAACTCTGATTATAAAACAGGCATTAACATTTTATTTTGTCGGTAAAATAAAACTCCGTGCGTAAATGCTGTGTGTTTAGCAGTACTAAAATATAGTTTAAAATTTATACTAATCATAAAAATTTGTAAGCGTGTATAACTGGATGTTTAATTTTATTTGAAGTGAAGTGTTAAATAAGGCATTAATTGTGAGTCTCGTATAGATTACTATCGCGGTAGCGTGAAGCCGTAGCGTGTTCCACCCCTGTATTTCGACGACAGTTGGTCACCCCCATTTAAATGCCACTTCACATTGTGGCTTGTGCGCACACTGACATAATAAAAAGCGTTAACTAACGTTAGTATTATGGGATCGATTGAGTTAATGCTGCTTTTTCGTATAAATTGATTAAGATCAGAAAATCGAAGTTAAAATTAATTTTTACAGAATATTCACAGAAATTAACACAATTCTTTTTTGTTGAACTTTTTAGAACATAATATCAGTAGTCGTGTAGTAAGAAGTATCTACGGAACATTTCAAAACGAATTTGCCACAAAAAGATAATATTCACGTACCAATCATTTTAATTACCTAGAGCGTTATCTATCTCATTCTCATCAATTGACGCGGGGTCCGGAGAATGAATCATGCTTCAAGGAGCGGATTCCGGGGGTTTACAAATGGAGCCGAGCGTTCCGGGGTAAATACGGTACAATGAGCGGGGAAGGGTCGGCTACGTCGCCTAGGGTAAGTGGGGCCGGTCACGACAATATGGGGCTTTATTACGACGATGCTCCCGATAATAATTTGTTTGGCTGTGATGATATTGAACCGAAAGGAATCGCCGATTTAACAGCATAGTATAGATTAACACATGTATTTACGAGAATATGTTTTAGAGCTCGGTGAGTAAGTTATAGTCACTTCGAGACTGCAGTATTATAGAAACATTTAAGGTTTCCAATGAGAATCCGTTCAGGCATGCCGCACGTGGTGTAATGTATGTTGTGTCAGTGCATCCGCCCCCAGACGTCTCGCTCGATTCAAACTGACGTTTTTTCCCACGATCACTTACTAACGGTTACAAATCTCTTTATGTTACACTCGCTTTTAATATTTTTCACACTTTATGATTTGATATTAATTTAATGAGTAACTTTAGTTCAATTTCCGTAACTTCCCTACCCTTGAAGTTAAGTAGACTTCCTGTGTTGTGTTCACACAATCTCGCGGCCGGTCCCCACTTTTATTATTATTTACTTATTGGTTTTGTATAAAGGCAGGCTGCCATCAACAATATGTCGTTTGTAAAGGTGGCTACTAAACAAAGCCGTTGAGCGCTTCGACTTAACACCTGCTCAGAATTTTTTTAGCATTGTAATTTAGCTCATAATCATGGATCAAAAACGGTTATTTATCCTATCTTTTATTATTTGTTATTCAGAACAGTGACAGTTGAAAATATCACAGTAGAAAGTAGAAACGTAAAAAATACTATTGGAATGAATCTTAACTGTTCGATGCTCTTGGTGTTGCTAGTTTAAATGTTTTGTTTATTTGTGTTTATTGTAAGCGCTAAAGTGCAGTCACCGCGTGCATTCCCATTATGCGCTTGTGTGAGAGTTCTGTCAATGTTTGCGTGCGTCTACACTAGTGTGAGTGCACTGACGTGAGACTGTGTGAGTGTTGGGTGCCCTAAAGCGTTTGTGCGTGTGAATGGAGGAGCACATTTCATTTATAATTGCAGTGATGCGCGGTCGACAATGTCACACTTGTGTGTACTTTTAAAGTTATGTTTGGTTTATGAGGGGAAGCTTAATGATCGTTGATTAAAAATCGCTGATTTATTTTTTAATGCCTTACCATAACACATTGGTTTTGCAACAAGAGATTCTCAGTCAATTTAAAACACGAAACGTAAGGTAGTTGAAGATATTTACGTAGATGGTATATTTTTGATTTTATTGCTTGTTAACTACGATAAGGTGGCACAGGTAAGCCGAGTCACGTTTCAGCGTTTTGTTGAAATGTAAACAAACTTGTTCCGGATAAGATAAAAACAGTTAAGGCAACCAAGTAGTACCTACACAAAGCGTCAAGTTTTGGTAACTGATAACGAATTAGAGATCTGTATACTCATCATTTTCGATTCATTTATTAATTGCTATATAGACAATTCGAGTAATCAACTGTTACCAACAACACTACTACGCAAAGACATTAACATTTTATTTTCGCATTGCAAACCGGATTTTAATTACATGGAGCATCTACATTATTTCAAATATTATCATTATTTAACATTTTCTGTAATTACTTGTGTGATTTAAACTTTTCTGACTTAAAAAAACACTTTGGACATAGTTTTGCTTTTATTTACAATTAAGATTAGAAAACCAAATATTTTTCTACTCAAAAAATATTTTTTGGACTCACCTAGGGGCGTTGACTCTGTATCCAATGGTCCCTTGCAACGGGTTGTGTTTTCCAGAATCGGGAGCTTGTGCTCCCCCGTAGGTGATGATGGAACCCGCGTACCCGGCCGTACTATTGGAGTGCGCCGTCCTGCCGTTCCAAGGCACCCCCTGAAACACGATGCACCTGGTTTTTTGCGATTCAAAAACATCGACGTCAGCTCAAAACTGACATCTCCACCAATCGGCATTAACTCCACATTTCCATCATTTCAAATTCTAATTTTTCTCCAATATTGTACTCGTGTCAGTCGCGAGCGTGCAGTCGCATTTTCTGTTATCGCGTACCGCGCGTAAATTTCGCTCCAGCGTTCGTCGAACGTCAACAATTGACGAAACGTTCATCGTTTACCTTTGTGAAAATTTCATCACAGTCTTCAGTCTATTCAGAATCACTTCTTGTTCATAGTAACGTAAGACTGATATTTTTTTTCATAAATTTTATGGCCAATTTCAATAACTCAACACATTATGTAAATCAACACTTAAAAATCGTAACATGATCACGTATAGATTTTCCATGGTTCACAAGTTTTCTTTCACATTTTGCAATCTGTCAACGATGAACGCTTCGCGAATTTATTCCGTCTTCGAATCAGCTGAGGCAAAATCCAGCGTGTACGTTTTACGACAGGTGGTGTGTCCTAGCTTTAAACCTTCCACAAGTTTTTTGTTTTTATTCAATATATCACTAACAGGGAAAAAAAAAATTCTCGATCATTTTCTACGGTTATGTTCAAAATTTTTTTTTCAAAACTTGTAAAAAGTATTAAATCCAGTTCTGAGAGTTTAGAAAAACACTTGTATTTACTTGAATGCCACTTTCACGTAACACAATTCTTGAATTCACTGCAGAAATATTTAATTCATAATCCGATGTTGACACTTAGAAGAAATCCTTTTTTGGTGATCCACTTCACTGTTTGTTCAAAAATCCAAATAGTCACTTATCACAACTCATCAAAATCCAAATCCAGGGAGTAATGAGATCAAAACTTGTCACTGTGTTCCAGCATTCGATAGCCAATAAGTTATCGTTCACTCACGAGTCCGACTTTGAAGTCACCGAAACATCATAGACGTGTTGCACGAGTGTCGACACCGACGTCACTGGCTACGACGGCGAACGACCGCGCATTCGACCGTCAAAGGTAACACTGGATGATGGCGATGGCGAGCCGGCGACGGTGAGTGAGAGGTTGCGGCGCGGGGCGCTCCCACCCCGCGCGACGTTGCCAGCTCGCCGCGATAAGTGGCGCACCCCCGCTTCCCCCGCTCGTAAGTCGTCGTCTCGGCACTCGGCGATCGGCCGTGTTCGGGCGCCATCGTCACCGTATCGGCTCTCTGCCCCACCCCGCGCGCTCGACGTTTTCACGTAACGGTCCTCAATCGAGCGCGATACTGCCACTGCGATAGTTGCAATGTTCTGCCGTCATTGCGATTTCAATGATTGAAGTAGAGCGCCTTCGACAAAAATGATAATGAATGTTTAATAAAATTGCCTGAGAAAGTTAGTCCCTTTTCGAAAATGTTTGGTAATGGGATTTAAATAAATCATTTCGACTTATTCTCAGGTAGATATTATGTATCTCAGTTTTTGCGCAGCGGCTCGACGCGCTGCGGCGGTCGACAAGCGTCTGCGTTGGGGCATAATAATTAGCAACGATAAACAATGGGCTTGTCGTCCTCTGGCCGCTACCTGCGCATGACGATAGAGGACGAGTGACTTGTCCTGAGATGTCCTTGCGGTGTGCCGCCTTGTCGCTGCACACATTTTGCACACATCTTAACTGATGATGATTCTAATTGCAGATTATTTTTTTACATTATTACACTTAAGAGGTAATGAAATCTTGCAAAATAGTTTTATTCTGCCCTTGAAATCATCAGTAAAGTCTTGATCCCTTCAAGATTTATTGTCATACACATGAAACAAAAACATTGACACGTCTTGTAAAGATGAACATTTTTCATTGTCATTTATTTTACCTGATAGGTGTAACTGTATGATAAAAAAAAACAGATTAAAATAAAAAATAAATAGAGGCGATGTTAAGTACATTTTTAAGATACAATAAATAGGTATTTTGTCAACACAAAAATAATTATATACATTTTTTTTGTAAATTATAATTTTCCATGGGTCTACAGCTTCCGTGTTTGACAAATAAGTAGTTTTTACTCATGCAAAACTATTTCATCATAACCTTAAACAATAGTGTGAAAATGGTAAGGTAATCTCAACATTTTGTAAAATGGTCTACATTAGTGCGGCACGCACATCGCCTGCGCCGACTGGAAAGTCGGGAAAGCGAACGTAGAGCGCGCGCGACGCGTCTCGTCCGCGTTCCGATGCGCCCGCGCCGCCGCCGCCCTCTACTCCATTCATAAAAATAATTAACTACCTATCCGCTCCACCGGCTCCAAATATAAATGTTGTGTAGATATAGACATTTTCACATTTATGTCGTAGTTGAGACGTCATTGAGGAATAAAATATACTTTTTTTGTTTTCTTTTATTTGAAAAGAAAAGTCCTTATTCTTAATTGACTTTATGCTAATTAGATAAAGTTCATCGTTATACCCGTAAAATCATGTGCGTTTATTTTGTATTTCATCATTGATTGATTCAAAAACTCAGTCTATCGAATTCGACGAGCGGTACAGTTGTTTGGTCGTGAAAAGTTTACAGAGCGGCAAACAGTTCTTTCGCATTTGTAAAATGAGTATAGAAAGATTTAATGTATGGGTGGATACGTAGACAGCAAGCAGCCATTAATTTAAGAAACACAAGCTCTGTTTACTTAGATCAATCCTAAGAACACTAGCGCACTATATTTTACGGGGGCTCCGAAGTTACTCGCGTCGTCTCCTCCCTATGGCACTTTGCGCAGGAGACAATTACAAAGTTTAAATTACAAATTAGTTTCAAATATGTACCAGTGTGGCTTGTTGACTATAGATTACTTCGACTTACTGACTCGCAGTGTCTCTTAATTAATTTGTTTTTACTATCTGCCTCTTTGAGAGTCAGACATGTTTTAGTTTTTTTTACTGAAATAGCTTAAGTGTTGTAAGTAGTTGAACTAGATACTTTTGAGTGAAAAGTCTAATCAGATTTAGTATAATGTGTTAGTTGCACAAGTTACTAGGACAAATATCTATTTTACAATTGTGTACATAATTGTTAATTAGGTATTTATAACAGGATCATCATCTGCCTAGCCTTTTCCCAACTGTGTTGGGGTCGGCTTCCAATCTACCCAGATGCAGCTGAATACCCGTATTTTATATGGAGCGACTGCCTATCTGACCTCCACAACCCAGTTAGTACTGGGTAATACGATACCCCTTGGTAAGACTGGTTGTCAGACTTTTTGGGCCACTGACTACCTAACGACTGTCAAAGATCTACAAATGACACCCGGGACCAACGGCTTAACGTGCTTTCCGAGGCACGGAGGAAACTCGTTATGTAATGGGTGGTCACCCATCCACAGACCAACCTAGGCAAGCACGGCTTAACCTAAAGATCGATCCGAGCGGCTGTTATTATTTAGCCACGAGCTCCTTATAACAGGATCCTAATGATAAAATCGACCTGGACTAAATCAACGATCATTCAACAACACACATTCCTGAAACCGGAAAAAAACCTAACAGTGGCGATTAGTACGTGTTTAGTTACCTTTCTTCCGCAGAACGTTATCAATATAGATAAAGTTCGTGACGTCGTCGGACGAAACTGATAAGAAACATATTCCATAAATATGTGTGCATTACACACGTAGCATTCATACATACCTAAGTACTGATTATTGTTTTATTCACATTTTTCGGTGCTACGTGACTTTATAAACCGAAGGTCAATAAGAAGTTTTGGAGGAATCTAATCTGTGTAGATCTATACAATTTGTAACTTACTTAATACATAAATATAAATTGTTACGAAGGTATTTTGATTGTAAAAAATAACATTAGCAAGAAAGGTTTCGTTACCCATTTCTTACTTTTGTCAACCTTGGGCGGGCGGCTGAAATACTTAGCTTGCCTACTTATTTGCCTATTTTTCATTACGTTTACGTAACTTAATATTATTTCACCTAATGGGTGAGTTCAAGCTGATTTAATACATTTTGTCTGTGATCATTGATTCCTTAGGCGGGTGATGTCGCCCCGTGGGCGGTGAAAGAGAACTCGAAGTTACTTTGGAGGGACGATTTGAGGGTGTACCTACTGACGCAAAAGGGCAACACGAAGGCGGGAAACCATTTGATTGTTACGAGTAATTATTTATTTGCGAGAGCGAAATGTTAAAATGTAGATTCATGTACTAATATAATCTATTTATGAGTCTTATTTAGCCTTCAATAAGGAGTAAACAAGATATGTTACCTAAAAATATTTTAATAGG
Source organism: Noctua janthina (assembly GCA_963576755.1). Classification (NCBI taxonomy): domain Eukaryota; kingdom Metazoa; phylum Arthropoda; class Insecta; order Lepidoptera; family Noctuidae; genus Noctua; species Noctua janthina. The sequence goes on from OY755059.1 coordinate 12,390,715, forward strand.
CACGTTTTGTCTGTAACTATGTACTGTATCCCATTTACCTATTTATATATTAAGATTAGGTACTTAATTATTTTAATCATTATATCAGTAACTCTTATTTATTACGCGGGTTTTCCAAAAATATTATCATTATAGCATCGTTTGTATCGCAGCCATTACTTCTGAAACAAAACGACATAGAAAGAGAATGACTAAGATAATGTGGCATTTACATGCTACGCGTGTTGTTTATTTACTACATACTGATTATTGTTTATGTTTAATTGGCTTGAGGATCAATTTAGATGTTTTAGCTCCCGAATTTATACGTATTTCGCAAGTACATAAAAAACACGCACGTACGAGCATCGCTTTAAGTAGATACTTAGTACATACAAATAATGAATATGGTGAATCAGAAATCTTGTAGAAAAGTAGAATTGTTCTTGAAACGTAAGTCTTGGATGAAGAATTCACGAGACCATAAACCTGGAATATAATGTTAAGAGAGTATTTTGTCAATTTTATTGGTCATAAATAAAACAGAAATTACTAGAAATAACAAATATGCAAAAAGTAAAAAAAAGAATGTTCCCATATTTATAATGATTATCTACTAGTGTCATCACCGAGTAGATAATGTAGTGAAAATTAAGTGTCGCAAAGCGTGCGTAGGTACTTTAAATAACTTATTATCTTAGATACAGATTACTGTTGAGGAGGTCACGTGCGAGCTGGCAATTCCACTCAGTAATACAACAATAGCTCATCATCAAAGCGTTGAAAGCGGAGAATTAAGAAATCAGTTTTTCCTCATATGTTGACAACAGTTATAAATCACAGTCGCCGTGTTTATTTTATGATCCAGCTATTATCGTCAACTCGGCGGTTTTGCAACGTGGTCGCTGCGCCTCGGAGCTGAAACGCGGCTGTAGGGTTGTCGAATTACCAACACAACCGTTTGTTTCATACAACTCGTAAACAATGGTGATATGCTTATCTTCTTCAATATGTAGTACCAAGCGCGTAATTTTATGGTAATGTTTTAAATGTTTGGCTATCCCTGTCTCCAAGTTAATTTTAAACCAGTTTTGCTCCTAAATATATGCCATCCCTACGTTCGTAGAAGTCGTAAAAAACAGATATATTATATTTGTACATGCATCAGCTATTTCTGTATCGCTCTGTACATCCATTCCTGTGGTGTTTCGCAGCCACATCTTATGGTATTTACTTTTGTGCAGCAAAGTTACTCATAACGAAAGACCAAAATACAATATTTGGATTCCATTACAAATCAGAAACTTTAGATCTTTCTATGTAATACTGCCTATCTATGCTAATAATACTTATATTTGAAAACAAATTAAATTATTAGTATGCATGATTTCGGGCAGGAACTATACCTTATCGCAACTGAGGACAGTTACAATGATAACGATTAGCATTATTAGTAAAGTAATGTCACGATATGTTGCAATTGTCTTTGTTGGTGTCTAATTGTACCGATCAATAATTAACGATTCGTTATTGTAGACTTTATGCATAGCTACTAACATTCATTTCGTAATTTTTGCAATATTACTAAACGTTGAAATAATTCTACCCATTGAACCTATCCAAATGCTCTATTAGAATCTATCAGTGACGAAATTGAATCTTAGAAAGATTAAACCTTTAACAAAAAAATATTGAACATGTGCATTTAATTAAAAAAGTGACTACATGCAATATCGTTATAATTAAAACAGAATTCATCTTATCATCATTCATCTTATTATCTCTTCTTCGCGTTTCAGAATAGTTTAGGTAACATAAGTAGTTACCTTGTCTAATGACGAGAATTTGACTAAATCCCTAATTATTTGTAGATAGACTGTAATGAGACTCCGAAGGGTATTCTATTTTTGAAAACAAAAATTACTTCGATATTTTCTTGATAGTCATAACAACTTTTTATAAATGAAGATGGAAATCACACACATTTATAAAAGTTTATTGATGAAATTTTATAGTTCAAATGAAGTAGATCGCGGTTTCCATTTCATCAGAATAGCTCTGATTAATTTGATCTTCTTTGGTTTCAAGATATTTGCGTTCATTTCTCTTTGAATGGTTTGGCGTCTATATCTTTTTCTTCTCATCTCTGTTTTTAATATTTTCTGTACTTTATAATTGATTGTTTTTGTTTCTTATTTTTATTTAGCTTGTATTTTTTCTTTTGTTTTGGTGTGAGTAAAGGTAAAAACTAGCATTAAGCCAATCTAGCTGATGTTATGGAATGAGATACTTACATTAAGATAACAGGAGATTAATAAAGACAGACAAAAATAAGTGGAATTAAAACGTGATACTTACAAAATTATGGCAATTTAATATTAACAGCTAGTATTTCTAATAGACTCATTCTATCAAAGACTAATTTCAGTTTGAATATTTCTCTTAAAGTTTATTCATACACATTTAAATATTTACGCACATCAATAGCTAATGTTGATGATTATGTGTTTCAGTTAGAACTTGTGGAAGTTATAGTTCGCGGACAAATTCATAACGGAGCTTGCGCTCGGTTTACTTATCACTAGGCTTCAGACGCAGTTTGGCTTCATGTAAGCATTCCTAGTTTGCTATGCACTTTATCTATGAATAAATAATATATTAATGTGCATATTTAAAATATGATGAATGTATTTTAAATGTATTTTTAATTTGCAGAAGTATGATAAGTGCGAAGGAAAGTGAATGCTTAATTGGGTATTAACTCATTATCGAAGTAGAATGTATGAATACTAAGAAACCGCAAGTTCATTAAGTAATGTGATTGTGCTTTGTGTTACTAATTGTGTAGCTATCCATTATTTTTAGAGTAGGCTTATTTTTATTTACTCTGTGTTTGTTTTGCAAATTTAACTAATATTTATTTCGAAGATAACAGAATGAATATTGAGCTTTAGTGTTATAATAACATAGTCGAATAGTTAGACCGTTCGCAAGTGGCACATAACGCGGTGTAGCAAGCAGGCGTATCGGCTGCGAGTTACATGCATTTAGGGTTACCATGCCAACCACTAAACATTAGAAACGCCAGGTTCAGCTGTGGACAGTCGATGAATAAAGATGACAGACGACACAATAAACAAAAACAAAATCTGTTCTTGGTTAACTCGACGAAACAATCTTGTTGTGTGGGAAAGTAATCTATTGAAAATAGTTAGCAAGAAAACACGCTTTTAACATGTTGACTTGACAAAAATTTTGTGTTGCAATTTTTGTTACAGATTGTCCCACATTTTAAGAGAAAGATTGAAATGTTCTACTATAGGTACTATAATTTAAAGTAGCTGATCTGAAATCCTGACGATTGTCTGTTACGAGTGCGGACATGTAAGTTGAAATCCGTACGTGTGGTGACCCTACAGTTGCCTCGACGCAAACCTGTTCCGCACTTCGGGAAATATGTCGCCGATCACGCGTGCCCGCCGGCTTGTTCGCTCTTCGTTATACTAATATGCATTTTTTTCGCGATTACTATGTTAACTTGCACTTATTCAGTAGGTAAAGTATAATATGGGTCAGGATTTTGCAGTGTTTTTGTTATCTTTAGTTCTCGCCAGTTTTTCGAAGTGACTGTGTCATCTTGAGGTGCGTAAGGAAAGTGGAGCATGTTAAATACATTTTCGCTCATTTTTCAACGCCGGTTATGTCAAAATTTTTCTTTATGTACTCGGTCTTTCTTTTGTGTTTTCATTGCATACATATATTGTGATAAATACATGTACTTAAAACTTTGTATCTGTTTTAACTTTAACTTTATACCGATATATGAATGTCAAACATTTGGTATTCTTAACCAGCTCTTGCACCCCGCTCTCTCTCTTCGCTTGTGCCGCACATAGTGTCGAGTTAGACATAACGCGCGTCTATATTTATTATTTACAGGCGAGCGATGATTTCCATTCTTCTTAAAACTTTGTATCTGTTTTAACTTTAACTTTATACCGATATATGAATGTCAAACATTTGGTATTCTTAACCAGCTCTTGCACCCCGCTCTCTCTCTTCGCTTGTGCCGCACATAGTGTCGAGTTAGACATAACGCGCGTCTATATTTATTATTTACAGGCGAGCGATGATTTCCATTCTTCGCGCTCGATGTCGCGGCTACGAGACGAGAAAGCCACACAACATGAAAATATCACATTCTTCACACTAAGAATGCGTACGTTCTAAAATTCTAATTGTTTATTATTCTCTACTTATACACCGTTTGGTTATATTTGACCAAGGCTTTTGACACTCATTCTTTTTTTCGTCATTATCATGCTTCTTTAGTATTTTTCTTACAAAAGCAACAAGGTATTAATATTTGTCTCTTATAATTTGCCCTTGACGTACCTGCTTATGTCAACGTCGTAAACATCAGTTTATTAATTGTCTTGTTATGGACGTCAATTGTGTTTATTGTACCTACAACGGCTCCAACATGCGGCATGTATGTAGCTCCGGTCTCAAAATCACTCTAACTTAAAGACAACGTGGTGACGAAACCAAATCATACGCCATTGTTATTTTAATTAAGCACTACAATAATTAACAAGAGCGGAGGTAATGAAACAATGATGCGCGTGAGATGGAGTGTTTTACGAAAATAAAGGCAACAGAACGGGCACAATGACTCAGATGGAATTCAGCTTTGCCCGCCATACTGAGCTTCGTCGGAATCAGAAATACAATCCTAATTATAATCGCACGCATCCGTCCAGCACCTCAATCGGTCGCTAACGTTCCGACTAAACCGCACCGTGCTCCTGGACGCACTCATCTCTGTGGATTGTGTGCAATGAACGTTTAATAATTATTTTCGTAATACACGTCACGTAAAGTTCAAGCGTCGGCAAAACTCGCTGCGAGGGAGCCGCGCCGCGCCGCGCCGCGCCGCACTCGCTTTAATAAGCTCGGAGAATAAACACGCTATTGATATCTTGTTAATTCTTATAATAGCTCCACAATACTGTTGACTTACTACATTAGTGCCGAGTACAACGTTATTAGCCATCCACGATTATAAGGAACGGACTAAACATATTCAAACCACACGCGATTTAATGTAGACCTTCACCTATTTATTACATCTGACAAAGTTATATTAAAGAAATTGTCGTTTAAATAATCTTATCTATTGCATGACAGTCATTATTTTTAAAACGGTTCCTCCTTTTCCCATTCGATGCAATTCTTTCAGAATTGATATGTCATCATCGGCACGTCATCAGTTGTTTATTTTGATCGTTTATTGAATCTAATATTTTTATGTCCGTTTGAACGATACTTTTTATAAATACGGTGCGAGTATTAGCCGACGAAGTGGTTCATAATAACGTATGTGTACATAGGAGCAACATTGCCGCATTGCGGTGAGCCGCCCATATGTCGACATATCACTTCTGCCCTTTACTGGAGTGTGCCATACTCAAATACCTTTTAGATCGGACCGCGCGAGATTACAAACTTTTTCTTTAGTCACAATCTATTGACCATTTCGATCATAATTTTATGTGTGCTGTGCATATTGTTGAGTTAAGTTTATTTTAATTAACCTGTAATTAGGCAGTTTTTACGCACGAAAGGTGTCAAATAGTCGGTCTCCTACCTACTATTTGACACCAGGTTGCAAAATAAGAGTTATTTACAAAACATGATGTTCTTAATGTCAAATATTTTAGTAGATTGTTACCTAGTTTATTGAATGTCAAAATAACAACGGAGTCGACTTCAAGTGATTAGTAAAGAAGTGCTTATCGAGAACACGTTTCCGGGTCAGGTAGTTTTGTTCCACACAATGATTTTGGGCACTTTGCGCGTTAACCGAATAATAAAACGCGTTAAGGAATAATAAAATATGTATAAAGTTTTTAGTTGTTTTTAGTTTCACGCCTCAGACGCCATGTATCGGGTTTGTAATACATTAGTCGGGCGTTGATTTACACGGCTACATATCGTGGGCGCGTCTATTCATAGTACTAATGTACTATATTTAGTAGCGATTCCCTATTATTTCTCGCGACTGACTCAGTATGTGAGTTGTTCCGCTTTCGAAAATGGATTTTAAATTAACATTGCCGGAGCTTTATTGAATTTTCCTTATTGCGCAATATCAATAATCCGGGATTCTACCCACTCAGCGTTCGAATCTGTTAATTAGGTCACGAAAAGCAAAGGTATTTAAAATGTTGAATTTGCCTTTGCAAACTGGGATTTTAAAAGATTAAAATTCATTAAGTATTAACTTAGACTTAACGCGTAGAGATGTGGTTTCAAGGTCGGTAGGTCTATGTAAATAGCAAATAAGCGCATATGGAGAGGCGCCGATGCAGGTAGAGGCAGCAGCGGCGCGTCGGCTGCGCTTGCGCACATCTGCCGGTGCGCGCGAGTGGCGCGCCGAGGCGCGTGCCGGCCGCGCCTAGCACCCGTCCGCCGTCACGTAAGCCACGAGCGACATACCGTAACATGTCGATAACTACGATATATAATGATATATCATGTAGGTCTGTACATCAATTATCCCGATACGCTACTGTATTTAAACAGGAATACGTCGCTTTACTTAAAACAAATCTTAAGCATTCGTAACTTTGTTTTCATATTGCACCTAAATCCCCATTTAAGTAGATCTTCATAAAAAGATCATCTCAATAAAAAGTCCCGGAAAGCTGAAATCCGGTTCGTTTTTATGTTTGTGTACATTAGTGTTTAGAACGTGTGTGTTTATTCTAACACAATAAAATGACAGATCACTTGCATACATAATGTCCGCTCCGTAAACTAGCGTGTAAACAACTGCTACATCGTACATTTATCATTAACACCTACGTATCATAATTAATCTATGTTCCGCCACTTTTTAAGATGATAGTGTGACTGATGTGTTTACTATTTCATCTTGCACCTAGCTGCGAATTATTTTATTTAACTTGTTCCGCGAATGTTACAGAATAAATAAAGAACCAGATATTATGATTAAAACTCTAACATATTATTTGTTTATACACACTAACTGCGAGAAGTGAATTCGCTTTCGCTTATGAAATACACCACTCGCTGTGGGTTGGCAGCGCGGCTAATTATAATCTACTAAACATCATCGAGTGCTTGTAACTTAGGGTCGCACCTTTTGTGTGTATTTTTAAATACATTTTTCTAGTCTTGCTTCCTTAACGTATGCACCGATTTAGAAGATAAAGTTAAAAGAGGCAATATAATTAAATTAAAAATAAATGCGATCTGTTTCTGCTAATATAACGTGTTGAAAACACTTGGCACGCGAGCTTATTATTTATATATAAATAAGTTGATATTGAAATAAATAGGTATTTATGAAGGAGGAGAAGTAGGAAGATAGTATGTGTTACCAGCCCTAAACCGGTGTAGGGAAGCGGGCGCGCGGCGGGCGGCGGCGGCCGGTGCGTGCGACCCGATCACCACATCGCACCTTGTTGAAGACTGCACGATGCGTGGCGTGGCGTATTAGCAACGGCATTAGCATTATTTATTTATTGATTTATACACCCTCCCGCTCCACATCAAGTTATGATTATATTACGTCTGCTGTTTCAATCAGCTCGCGCTAAACTTTTACTAATTGCTCCACGTTGACAACATGATAAAGATCTTGTTATTTAAATGCGTGAATATTAAACAAAGTCATGTGTCATAATAATTAATCTGCCTACTCGTGCTCTATTTAAAATTATCTTGGGTTGATGCCAGCTATTCTAAATACCATACGTGGTCGCGTTCAAATTTGTCTATAACAATAACGAAGAAATTCACATGAAATAGAAAGGTAATCAAATTCGTGGCAAATTGCATGTATTCGAATGGCTCCATTGCTGAGACTCGCGCGTCCATTGTTCAGTCCGTAGCGTGAAAATCAAACTTCCGTACTGCTATTAAAGACATTACAAACATTTGTAAATATCTATTGTAGTCTGTGCGATTTTCAACAGATAGGTAGTACCTACGTTAGTTGCTGGAGTGGTTTTATTTTTAGTGTTAAATTTGCGATTGTTATTGATGTAGACAGGTATGCCACCTACACTGTTCCGCCAAAAATAGAAGGCACGTGATAAATCTAAAGCACAATCACTGTTTCTAATAAATGACGTCAAAGCTAAAGCACACTAAAATAATTATGCCGGTTTGGTCAAATCAGCGCGGGCGCACGGCGCGACTTTGGCGGTAGAGATTATCCAGCACCGAATGAACGCGATTTTTTAATCTGTCGCGCGTTTCCTTGTAAATCTTAATTCGCATGTTCCGTTACAGTAATTCCAGCGTGAGGGCATGGACGTACATTTTTTTTTCTGGAAACGTATCACCTTGTCGTCGGGTAGCCGGTTACTTACCTACAATTAAAAAGCGAAAAGAGCGCGGATTCCGAGGCGAATTTCGAGAAATATCGACGGGGTCAACGAACCATGTCGACGCATCGTGGCCGCGTCTCCTCACTTGATTTTTTTTACATTTTGATATAATACGGACAATTTAGGACGAAGTTTTATTGACGTGATTAAATTAAACAGTCAGAAACAAAGTTCCATGAGTATGAATAACGAGTTTCTGGTTTTTGAGCTAGCGGCGCTAAGTTCTATCTTTATGTACCTAGCTACTGTAAACTCAACGTGGTTACTTTACCTATATATTATACAAATCCGCAAAGTAAAATCTTACGCCTTCAATAGGCATATTATCTTTTATAAGTAGTCTAACGATCCTACTTTTTGTTAAAGTGCGCAGACGCTCGTGATTCAGAGTCATCAATTTGGAAACAAAAACGCTACTAATTGTGCAGGTATCGACCGGCAGCCTTTGAAGGGTTAAACGTATACCAAATATTAGGCCGGATCTTTTCGATCTGGCCGGTTTTAACTTGGAGATATGTATTTTTTGCGCGCGTCTCGGAGTAAGCCGTGATCGATTCTCAGTAGCTTACGCGGGATGAGACCCGTACTCTTCGAAAATATATTACTAATTCTCAGATCGCTTTGTTCTTTTAAACTTGAATACAATAAATTACTGATGCATATCATTCTGTTACGAGTTCTCAAATTCGGTATCAAGTTCAAACTGGGAAGACTAGAATAATTTATGCCATTTCACAATATTTTTCATCTTGTTGGAACAACAATAGAGACTAAGCGCTGAAAATGTGCAGTAAACACTTTATCTAAATGCCCCTATGTTTTATTGCATAGAACGCACTACACATTTTATTTCATGCATTTTATTTTGTAAACAATTCCGAGTT